>CM036313.1:43756680-45230353 GCA_020567845.1 Rhododendron henanense subsp. lingbaoense | reverse complement strand
GTGTTGCTCCCACAATCTTCAACGATTTCCTAAAAAGGATCGACAAATTCGTTCCTCCAGTCAACAACTACTAAATTATAAGCAAAATAATCTTCTGATAGTTCGTTGCCCACAGTATATGACTTGGGCAATAAGTTTCCACTTTCGCACAACACTATCCCCACAACCTTACCAACCTTACTCTTCTCAGCAATACAATTTTTTTGTTGATTTTTTTTTTATTTTCTGCGTTTATAATTTTTTCCACCGGTTCTTCATAAAAAACTGGTGGTTTATTCCAATCCACTACTGAATCTGGAATAATATTTGATGTGAATGGCCACTCGATGGTATCTTCATCCACTTTTGTCCTTCTCCTCGACTGATGGTTACCAGCCAAAGGTTTGGTGATAGAAACGTCATTCGACACCTCCTCCTCTTTCGGAAACCGAGGTTGAACCGAACAACGGCGAGGTGGGTTCCCCCCAACAGCCATGGCAGCCACCTGATTAATTAGGACGCCAATCACATCCATCACACGCTGCTTAAGTTGTTGGAACCTCTCATCCATTCGTGCTCCTCGTGCAGCTTTACTTCGATTATACACATCTTCGGCAACAACATAACGACCATAACGAACTCCTTGTCGCGCCATGATTCGGAATCGAGCGCAAGCTCTGATACCAACTGATGCAGGGAGGCATGTCGAAATAGAAGAACGCGCAACAAGGACAATCACGAATTAGTTTGAACTAGAGATACTCTCTCTACGAACAAACGATATTGAGAAACTTCTCAAATTTTTATTAATTCAATCATAAACAACTCTCTTAGCCCGAAGGCTTACAACTTATTATATAGGAAAAAATCCTAACCCTAACTGATTCGTCCGAAAAGGAAGCAGAATCAATTAATTAACAAAAATTACCAAAAACTAAAAATTCTACTTTGACTAGGAAATCAAATACTAGAGAAATATAAGGTTGCCAAAACAAGAGGCAACTAAAACAGAATTTCCTAACAAAATAATAAACTCAAAATAATGCGTAATTAATTTATATTCTTCATATTTCTGTTCTGTATCATTACTGATGCAGGGAGGCGTGTCGAAATAAAAGAACGCGCAACAAGAACAATCACGAGTAAGTATGAACTAGAGGTACTCCCTCTTCGAACACACGATAATGAGAAAACTCTCATTTTTCATTAATTCAATAAACAACTCTTTTAGCCCGAAGGCTTACAACTTATTATATAAGAAAAAACCCTAACCCTAATTGATTCGTCCGAAAAGGAAGCAAAATCAATTAACTAACAAAAATTACCAAAAACTAAAAATTCTACTTTGACTAGGAAATCAAATACTAGAAAGAAATATAAGGTTGCCAAAACAAGAGGCAACTAAAACAGAATTTCCTAACAAAATAATGAACTCAAAATAATGCGTAATTAATTTATATTCTTCATATTTCTGTTCTGCATCATTCTCCCCATCTTGAAGAAACTCGTCCTCGAGTTTATATAGTTGAGTACGCTGAACCTTGTCTGCATCAAGCTTGTATTTCAAATTGATTTTTGCGAACTCAACTTCTAAAAAAGTGTCTTGATAATTTGACGGAATGATTTCCCTTAACAAAACAAATTCACCTTCCTCCCAGATCGGAACACAATGACGCTTGCATGTAGTGTATTCAATAAACTCCCAAAACGGATCAATAAATTCAGTTTCCAACAACACCAACTTTTTAACTTCTTCTTTTTGCAATATTTTCTGATTTTCTTTTTTTGGAATTTTCTCCACTGGTTTTTCGTCAAAAACTGGTGGCTTATTCCAATCCACTACTGGATTTGGAATAATATTTGATGTGAATGGCCACTCGATGGTAGCTTCATCCACTTTTGTCCTCCCCCTCGACTGATGGTTACCAGCCAAAGATTTGGTGATAGAAATATCATCTGACACCTCCTCCTCTTTCGGAAACCGAGGTTGAATCGGACGACGGCGAGGCGGGTTTCCACCAACAGATAAGGCAGCAATTTGATCGGCCAGCGCACCAAACGCCTCCTCCATCCACTGCTCAAGTTGTTGAAACCTCTCCTCCATTCGTGCTTCTCGTGCAGCTTTACTTCGTTCATACACATCTTCGGCAACAGCATAACGACCATAACGAACTCCTTGTCGCGCCATGATCCGGAATCGAGCGCAGGCTCTGATACCAATTGATGCAGGGAGGCGTGTCGAAATAAAAGAACGCGCAATAAGGACAATCACGAGTAAGTATGAACTAGAGGTACTTCCTCTTCGAACACACGATAATGAGAAAACTCTCAATTTTCATTAATTCAATAAACAACTCCTTTAGCCCAAAGGCTTACAACTTATTATATAGGAAAAAATCCTAACCCTAATTGATTCGTCCGAAAAGGAAGCAGAATCAATTAACTAACAAAAATTACCAAAAACTAAAAATTCTACTTTGACTAGGAAATCAAATACTAGAAAGAAATATAAGGTTGCCAAAACAAGAGGCAACTAAAACAGAATTTCCTAACAAAATAATGAACTCAAAATAATGCGTAATTAATTTATATTCTTCATATTTCTGTTCTGCATCAGTGAGACAATATTGTAAGCCCAGAAGCTTCCTTAATTTATATACTATTCTTCCAGGGCAAAGAGACTAGTAGTATTTGGAAAGGGAAATGATATTGGCACTCCAAAAATTGATGCAGACACTCCAAAAAATAAAGGAAAGTGGCTTTGGAGTTGCACTGATTTTGGAGTGCCAATATCATTTCCCTTTGGAAAAGTACTATCCAATCTATCGAGTTAAGGTTGGCTTTTCTTCTGGATTATAAGTCTCACCCTAGGTGGATTCTATGAGTGATTTCTTGCACAGGTTGAAAGGTCCATCTGGCAAGATTCAGTTCGGTCATTTGGCAAAATAATTGTCATTTTTCAAAAAAAAAAAATGCATTTGTTATGTAACGATCCGGATTTTTGATCCTTTTTTTAAGGTTATTAGAATTATTCTCTTAATACAATATATTTTTTTTTAAGGGGGACTTAAAGAATAGTCCTCAGGTTCATCTCTTTGTAAGTTTTCATCCGGTACTTTTTGAACAATTATGTTTTCATCCTTTTAGATGGTGAATTACCTATTACCCTTTTAATAAGATATTCATATGTAGTAATTTAGGTGTATATTTCCTTCCTAAATTAGTGGGATTCTAGTAATTATAGTTACCAAAAATCATGGGTTGATTAATGGATGAAAATGGGGGGAATTTTTAATTTTTAAAATCCTTAATGGATATATTTTAAACCATTCTCTCTCCTTAATTTCATGAATGTTCAAATCCTTAATTTTCGTAAATTGGTTGTAATATATTATAAACTTATGTGAATATGGTTCGACCAATTTCACAAAAATTCACGATTGATTGAAAAAATATGAATACACCATTTTTATTCATGAAAACACATGAATACATTAATAAAAAAAATATGAAAATATGAATAAATTAATCGAAATACATGAAAAAATATGAATACACCATGTGTTTTAATCGACCATGAAAAACATGAATAAATTAATCGGCCATGTTTTTCATGAACACACCACGAAAAACATGAATACACCATGTTTTATTCATGAAAAACAAAAATAATCATGAAAACACATAAATACACCATGTTTTTTCATTCTCTTTGAACGGCAATAAATTTTTTATTAATCTTTGAATAAGCATTACAAAGGCTAAAGGGAGCAAGGATTTATACGGGCATTACAACCCGCCTCAAACATCCCAACTAGGTTGGCACATAAGAATTGGGATAATCATATGTCAATCAAAGACCCAAAGAAGACAAGGGAGATGGCAATAAACCAACTCAAATAAGAAAAAGAAAAAAGAAACAAAAAGAAAGAACAATAACAATGGAACAAGTATCCCACATCAACAGTATCACAAGCCTGACTATACGCCTATTCTTGAATAGCAGCAGAATAATTTCTCCTGAGGTAGTTAAACTCCAGTAGCCTTCAACATGTTATACAACATAAGTTACCAACATACAACAAATTTAGTAGCATCAGTAGCAATCAACAGATTTCCTTAGCCGAACTCCAGCCATAACTTCTCTACCATAATTCCAGTTGAGAGGTAGAGAGAAATAACAGCCCTTGCGTGATTCGCTGCTAGCCGCTCACCGTTTTATTGCACTGCCACGTCCAAAACCTGCAAAATGAAATGGAAGATTTTGCCATGCATCGTCCATGCATCTCCTTCCTGCACTGCCGCTCGCCTCCTATCGCTCGTTGCTCGATCATTTCGGTGCATCTCCTCCCTGCGCCGCCGCTCGCCGCCCGTTGCTCGATCATTTCGGAAAATTTCAGAGGGCGGAGGCATTTGGAAATTGAAAATGGAAGATTGGTTGGGTTGGGGGGTGTTTATAGTTGCCGAAATTAGGGGTGAAAGATTTTAAAGATTTGCCTAAAATTTTGGGATTCAAATTAGGGGTGATTATCATAAAATTAGGTTAGAGGACCTTCAAGATTATTTTTTAGTCCCAAAAATCTCTGCCTATATATACATGTATTATATATATAAAGGGCAATCCTGGGATTAATTAAAAGTGAGGATGAAAACATAACTGTTTAAAAAGTGCCGGATGAAACTTACAAGGGATGAGGTTTTAGGATGAATATTTAAAAATTCCCATTTTTTAAGAAGGCGTTTTGGAACGAGACCTCAGTCCTTCCATCTGCCATACCACTCCTACCAACTCTATGACGTCAACTTCTTCGACAACACTGTCAAAACCCTAGTCACCAACACCCCCTGCATCGTCAACACCTGATCTCCGACATCGAACGCCTCCACCACCACTGCCTCCACAAACTTATCATCGGCCTCGACGTCGAGTGATGCCCCAACTTAATTAAAAAACAACTCCACCAACCCAGCCGCCACTCTCCAACTATGCGTCGGCCGCAACTGCCTCATCTTCCAGCTCATCATCGCCCCCCAAATTCCCCAATCCCTCGTAAACTTCCTCGCCGACGCCAATTATGTTGGGTTTTTCCCACATTAAATGCAGTTTGAAAAGAAAAAGATAAAGTGAATAATGGGTTGTTGAGTATTTAATTGGCCCAAGTAAATGTGGTCATTGGAATTCTCTTGAGTGGGTGCCGGCAATTCCAAGAGCATTTGTGATGCTTGGAATTTGAAGAGCCAAGTGTGTAGATCCTTCTCCTGCCCCTATTTACGTGAAGTGGTGCATGTGTGCTATGGGTGCCGAGTGAGAAAAAGAAAAGGGTTGAGGGGGCAGCTCCTTCGGGGATTGCCGAGTACACCGGCCGTGAGAGTTGAAGGAGGACAGTCCCTTCAGGGGCTGCCGGCTACACGGGCTGGGAGGTGGGAGGAGAGTATTGTGAGGGAAAAATAGAGATGTTGGGGGTGAGTGAAAAACATAGTGTGAGTGAAGTGTTTGGAGCTCAAGAGAGGGTTTTTCATCTCACATTGTAATCTCCTACTATTTTTCATATAGTGGAATCTCTTTCTCATCCGTGGATGTATTCGAGTTTGGGGAACCACGTATTTTCTCGTGTTGTTTTCTTGTGTGCTGTGTAATTTGTTTTTGTTTGTTGAGCTTCCGTTGCGGGTGAGATTATCGGGCATAATACCAACAATGATTACACCTTCGTGGGCGTCGGGATTGAAGGCGATGTTGGTAAGTTGTGGGATGATTACGGAGCTGCAAGTGACAAACTGGGTGGATCTGAGTTGGTTGGCGGCGAGGGAGTTGCGTAAGAGGCAGCTTCGAAATGCGGGGTTGGTGAAATTGGCGAGGGAGGTTCTGGGGAGAAGGAGTTTGTTATAACTCTATCTTGAGTGTGTAGTTGCAGAATATTTTTTTTTATACTATCTCAGTATACCATGTTATGACTCATTTAGTTTTCTACTTTTTCTCGTATATCAGAGGTTTGGTGGTAATTTTTGATGCGAAGATATTCTTTGTGAATGTGGAGGAATTTTTCGGTGCCGGGTGGGTATATCCCACGTGGTACCCGCTCAGTACATCCGGGCCGTCCAATACACTTTTGGAAGGCTCGGATTGAAACTCTCTCTCTCCTCTCACCCCAACACTTTCTCTCTTTCCAAATCTGAGCCATCCAAAAACGTACGGAATGGACGGCTCGGATGCACCGACCGGGCACCACATGGAACCCGCTTGGCACTGAAATTCTTTCCTTGAATGTGGATGCATCTTTATGAATGTGAGTGCAACTTGAATGTGGTTACATTTATCATGTGAATTGTGAAGGTTGTTGAGGAATTAGCCAATTGACGTTGAAACATTAGAAATTAGAAGGCCAGAGTCATGTTTGCTTCATTTCCTAATGCATCTTCGACATCAGCTTCTTGTTTGGCAACTATCAATAATCGTTATCTTCCTCAAACAATGTTTGTTCGAAGGTCGACCGTATAGAGACGTCACATCAAGGATGGAGGCAGATGAGGGCTAGTAGAGACGGTCGCCCCCTACGATTCTAAAAAAATACTACTATTACATTGAAAAAAACCTTATTATCAAAATGTATAGTCTCGCCCCTCTCCAGAAATTTAGTGCGCCTCCCCTGCGCGCCATGTCAGTAGTAGTGAATAAATACTCATTGCAAGATTTTTCAATGAGCTAAGTTCCACATTATACACTAAAATCGATGGAGACGGATACGAAATCACCAATAAATATCCACTACGAAGAGATGTTACCAAGTCTGGGCTGGTTTAAGCATGGAGTCTTATTGCAAGATTTTTCCAATGAGTTCTATTCTATCATAATGACACTGAATTTGCTTTGACAAGTCTTTGCACGCTAGCTGTTGTACAAAGTGGTATGAATATGGCCATCAATCCCTAATGATAAAACATGCATGAGGTTCTCAATCAATGGTTGCAAAAATTTTCGAATCATGAGGTTCTCAATCAATCATTGTAAGATTTTCTAAAATAAAATAGAGATGGAAAGATGAGGAGATGCTATTCTTGTCTATTATCTGATAATTACATATGTATTTTCCAAGTCTTTGCGGCTCTATGGAATCCAAAGAAATATGCCATGAGTGATCATAAGATTTTTTGAACGAGTCAAGCTCACATTGTTATACAAACGGAACCAACACGGAAAGATGAGGAAAGACTCTTCTCACCAGTTCTATGATATAATGACATGCAACTTTGCCAAGTTTTTGTTGCTTTATGGAGTTCTAGTAACATGGCCGTTAGTGATTGAAAGATTTTTATAGCAGAGTCAAGACTCAAGACCCATCTAACAAACATGGACAGAGAAGGAAAGATTTCTATTGAAATTGATAACTCTGGTGTGCTACCTTGCTAAGTTATTGTCACGTCGTATTTGGTCCCCCAAAGATATATTAGTCAAGGTGCATACACATGGATGGAGCTAGGGGGGTCTAGTAGGGGCGGCCACCACGACAATAATTTTAGAAAATTCAATTATTATATGTAAAAAAAAAGTTATCCCCAACTTATATACACTTGCCACCGCTAGATTTTTTGAAGAAAGGAGATCCAAAATAGTATTCCAAAACTATATTAGTCTTTTTCGTACTCCATGTGCAAACGACAAATATCATTTACTATAGTTTTTATTATGTTATTTTAATTTTTCCTAGAGTCGATGACTATTCATTTTGCAATGCATGTTTTTTTTAGTATACATTTAATTTGCAGACTCGGGGATACTGCCAACCGGGGGTGCTTGGCAACGGTGTCGAGCAATCAATCCAGCCGTTTATGTACTTGGATTAGATCCGAGCCGTCCGTGCCGAGATGAACGGCCAGATCGGCCACTCGGTACCGCTGCCAAGCACCCTCGTTTGGCAGCATCCCCCAATCCTTCGCATTTTGCCACTGCTAGGGTAAAATCCTGACTCCGTCCCTGATCACATGATTCGTTCACCGAATTACCGATATTTGACCGACTTGATATTTTTTTACAAGTTTGTTCCAAGCGTCAAGCTTTATTTAGTGACCAGTTTAAGGTAAAAATTTTGTGCTCGAGACAATGCCCGTTTGGGCACAACCACCCTGTTGCCCTCCAAGGCAGTAGGCACATGCAGCAGAACCCCCCATTTCTTGGGTGAGTAATGAGATGGCACAATCGGAAATCGTTCAATTTGCTACCAGGCTTGATCAAAGAAATCTGCTGCTTGCCTCTCTCTCTCTCTCTCTCTGACATAATATACACAGAAGATATTTATTTGCTCGATTATACGCACGGTTGATACAAAGAGGCTAACAAAAAAAGAAGGGGAAGTATTACATAAATGTGTAGCTACAAGCTTTATTCATTGCTCTCAATTTTTTTTTTTTACACGTTTTGTTAGTTTTACGCCAAATCTTTGTGTATTATAGGTTCGTCTCGGCGAAAGGAATTGGAAAAGTAAAAAATTATGACTTTTACCCAAAAATTTTAGTAAATAACCAAGAAAAAAACCCAAAAAGTCAGCTTCCAATTTCCAAAATACTTGTGTAAAATTCATAATTTTTACTTTTCTGGTTCCTCTTTTTGAGATAAACCAATAGTACATATAAGTTTGGCACAAAATTAACAAACGCGATATTTTTTTTTTTGAATAAAGACAAAACAAAAGAATTGTTTACAACTTGTAGTTTAGCGAAAATGGGGCCTTAATATATAAGCCTCCTAATCTCAATTGTAAATCCAAAAGGTTGATTCTTCCATCTAACTATAAATTTTAATCCGTTCCAATCTCTTCTTCTTCCACCCCGGGCAGTCCTGCATATTTGGATTGATTACAACTCTTTTTTTGATAGAGTTAAACGTCGAAAAGAACAAAAAATTGGAGCTTGGCTTGTTTATAAATTAATGAGCCAAAAATTCTATTTGAACTCCGTTCATTTACTAAACTAACCAGGACGAACTGAGCCTTAAAAGGACGTAAGGACGTGCCTCAAGCTGCTTGTAAATAGTTTGATTCGTTTGCAGCCCTAGCCCCCTAGTTATATAACAGTCCTAAAGATGTGACTTGATTTCATGTGTTTCATCATATATGTGTCTATCGGCATACAAGTATGTGTATGTATACATACTAGTGTAATGCTCATGCTGTGCACATTTCTGTGCGCTCATTGGTTTAATTGGTAGTCGGAAAGTTAATATAAATTGGTGTAGAAATGGTTATTTTCATACATTAATGGTAAGGTAGAAAACACAACACAAAATCCATATTGAAGAAGGATTCAACCATAGAACTTACAACAATATTTAAGTATCATAGAATCTATCCTTGCATTCCTGAATGGTTTTTCCCTTTCTCTTTTTTGACCATTTCTCGAAATCTTGTTCATTTGTACCACTCTTATTACAAGTTTCATGTGATCGATCTCAGCAAAGTTGCTATACATTTAATTTCTTTCCAATTCCAACTTCTTCAGTTGCATGCAAGCCTCAAGCAATTGCAAAAGAACCATGACTATGGGTTTTCATCTCCCTCTCCATCCGATCAAACAAATCCTACCTCATGAAATTACATCAGATTTGCGTATTTGATGAAGAAGCATAAAGTTGGTTACAAAAAAAGCATGCTCCAGATCGATTCGTTCTAGATTCGCAACGGCTTTAGCTAAATCACGAATGAAAAAAGTTGACTTGAATTATTGGATTGGTCTTGTCAATGTACATTATAACTACTGAGAGAGAGAGAGAGAGAGAGAGAGAGAGAGAGAGAGAGAGAGAGAGAGAGAGAGAGAGAGAGAGCAAAGGCATTACCACAAATTAATGGCCCCAGCCAAACGTCAATATAAATGGGTCCCAAACAAGTAGTTCACTTTTGTGCCAAACCTTTGTTTATTCTTATCTTCAAATCAAGACAATGGTGTAGAATTACTGAGGCCAGGACCATGCTAAAACCAATTGTTTATCTGTTGGGTTTGTTATCTATATCATTCACTACATAAATCCTAAAATAAGGGATGACTCTCTCTTGGGAAATTTTGTGACACAATTCTTTCTCCATGTGGAACATGATATAAAACACAATTTTTGCAAGAATACTAATGGTGGGAAAAATTTCTCTATTCAATATATGCATCATTTTAACTCGTGCCAACATAATCCAAATCCATTCCTCCAAAATCACTAATGTGAACATCTAACATTGGTAACTACACTCCCAACTCCAACAATTTAAATTTCTTGAGTAAGATGATGAAGACAACAACAAATTATGGAGAGAGGTTAACCATATTCTAAAATAAAAATAGGTTGTTGATTTTGCAATTCTCTTTTTTGTAACGCCACTCCCCTACAAATGTATTTTTGCACCAAAAATATACTTGCAGGGGAGTGACGTTAACAAAAAAGGAGTGGCAAAATCATTTCCCTAAAAATATAGACACATATGCACATTTACAAAAATTACATAACATATCCTCCACAAATGCAAAGTCATATTCCACTTTCATCTTCAACACAATAATTACAGCTCGATGGAGTGAACAATAAACAGCCATATGCTACCGAAATGACAGACTTGATGAGGCCAAAACGATAAACAACAAATCAAAAGTAACTCATAACTCAAGAAAAATAGTTTTGAGATATTGAGAAATCTGATACTCCAAATTAACCAAGATCATCACACACAAACACACTGAATTTTCATCACTACAAAAAGTCTTTCTGTTTTTTTAGGAAATTTTTTCGCACATAACTGTCTTTCTGGTTTTTTTGTTTTTGTTTTTGGCAAAGCTGATTTCTTGGCAGACCCTAGAGTAAACTACTCAAAAGGTCACCAGATTACCAATTTTTTCCATTGTGGAGGAGATAAACATAAAACTTCCAATAAGAAAATGTATACAACTTTTACGACAATATGCCAACTTAATGAAGAATCTTCAAGTTATAGTGTGGTTCAATTGCACCTAAATCCAGTTTTCGAAAGTGATTACAACATAAAACCAGGCAAGAAAAAATCAATACCCGCAATGAAATGGATGCATAAAATAAAGCATATGGTTGAGCTTTAACTGCAGATAGATTTCCTCCTGTTGCTTGGCGATAGAGCTTGGCGATAGAGCTTGGAAATGTTGATTCTAACCAAGTGATTGCCAAATTACAGTACTAACAGCTTTTATATATGAAGATTCCAGCCCAAATGTTTGAGCATCATGATACATCTCCATGCAATATGGATTCCCATTTGTACACACTGTTGCAAACAAAGCACTCATATTTTCATCAACATCCAACAAATTGAGTTGTCCAAATTCAAACACACACATACAGAGAGAGAGAGAGAGAGAGAGAGAGAGAGCCGTAAAACAAGAGCAGATAACACAAAAGAAAAGCGAATTTGCTGTTTTGAAAGCTTCCTCCCTCAAATCATGGGATTTTGTCACTGTTGGTGCGTAACTGTTGGTTTCTTTGGAATCAAGTTTACTCAAGTTCTTTTCTTAGAAATCCCTAAAAATCTGGAACATAGTACCAGTGATTGAATAAATTCCGGAACAGAGTACCAATTTTTTTTTTGGCCACAACGATCGATAACAAGTGATATTATAGATCCAAGAAACAGTACATCAAGTGGAAACTCTATCCCTAAACAAGGGATCAAGAAACCAAATAGTAGCGGACTCAGTACAAAGACTATACCCAACTCCAACTAAACCCATCGCTCCAAACAAACGGAGCACTGCAGAAAATAACCAAAAACACCCACATAGGGGTGATAGAAGCCCCACAAACAGGGAGAAATCCCACATAGGGGACACCAAAGAAAAGAACTAGAAAAAAGAGAAAAACCGGTAATGGAACCGGATGGAGTCCGTCGTACCGGAGCAGACTTCATCCACCCACCTAGATCTCCCACTCTGGCGGGAGGAGGACTCCTCCGGCAACCACGATTTGCAAGCCACTACATCCAAAAGCCGTCGGACTGCACGGCGGAAGAGGCGGAGGAGGGGCAGCAGATGGTTGTTTGGAGATGAGGAGGATGAGGGTGAAGGGGAAAAGAGAGAAAACCTTTGAGATCAATAATCGAGAGATTGAAAAATCCCACGAGGGGGAGAAATCCCTCTCCTCCCGTCACCCATTGGAGCATAAAACCCTGGGGGGAGGGGGAGGAGAGAAATGGGGGCGGCGGCTTCTTTAGGGTTAAAGAGAGAGAGAGAGAGAGAGAGAGAGAGAGAGAGAGAGAGAGTTCTATGGCCAACAGAGTACCATTTGATTGAGTATATTTCGGAGAACCAAGGATTAACATACAATACCTAAACTACCCCCAGCTCAACAAATTGGAGGACAATCCTTACGAGGGCGATTTCGTATTTTCACGGCTTGACTTGGCTTGCCATCCTACGTTCTTTTATTACAAGTGTATTGATACACATATACATATGCATTTACACACACACATATGGGAGGGTTCAAGAGTTGCCTTTGTTCAGTTCCCATCTTTGAAAAAAAAAAATGCTGATCAAAGGCAAAAAAAGAAGAAGAAGAAGTTAATTAAAATACTAATGAAAAACAATCAATGGTATTTTGGTCTTTGGTACCGTCGTATGATTTTCCCTACACAAGTCTATATTTTAATACTATCTTTTTTATTCCACCGTCGTGGCGAATAATTAAATTTCAGAAAAAAGACAAAAATCTAAACAAATAATTACTAAAAATGAAACATACTGGACGAAAAATTAAGATGAATGATTGAGGGAAGAATGATGAAAATCGTAAGCAAGAACGCAGCATCTTTAATTGGGTGCGATGAGCGGTTTTTTCCACACGAGATTTCTGACCCCCCCCCTATGTGGGACTCATTCTAGGTTTCGCATGGATGATCCGACTCGTTCAAATTTTTTTTTTTTTAAATCTGAGTGGGCCACGTGAGAATTGGCTTAATCCGATACGTGTAGATGCTTGATTCAAGCTTTCCATTCTTGAAAATTGCAAAATCCAATCTTTTCATTTTTTTTGATTTTTTAAGAATGAAAAGTTTGGATCGAGCATCTATACGTATCGACCGTTGGGAAATTCCACGGTTGTTGGAAATCTCACGGCCGAGCATCAACAAGAATGGGAAGCTTGGACCGAGCCCCCTAATCTCTGTATATATTTGGGTGCTCTGTTTGGCCGTTGGGAAATTACATTGTGCGAAAGTTACACTTTCCAATCTTTTTGGAGGGGGACAGTAGCAAGCAGCTGCGCCATCCTCACCGTTCAAAAGTGTTTTTTATGGTTTGAATAATCTTATTATTTATTACTGCTAATTGTATTCTATTATACACAGCGGACCGGGGGCTGCCTTAATTCATGTTTGTCTGGCCATTCACAGTTCACACCACACCATGTGATGCCTTTTCTCATTAAAAATAAAATCTGGATAACACTCTGGCCCTGTTCTAGTTTGGTAGAAAAAGTACTTTTTGAAAAGTAAGGCAATTTCAAGTTCAAAAATCATGTGTTTACGCAAATAATTTTTCTATCAATATGGATCTTGTTTGATGGATTTCATTGAGATTTTTTAAACAGTGCAAGAAAAATTGAAAATTATTTTTCATTTTCATTATATTTGAGCTTGAAATTACTTTCTTTTTGAAATAAAAGGTTTAAAAAGAAAGTGGAACGGCACCATCTAGCCTGTCTTCATTACATTATGAATGCTACTGTAAACTTTGGCAAAATACTTTATTAAAAATATATAAGAGCATCCACAATGTAATAATCAAAATCAAAAGATTGCTAAAATTAGCAATATGTACTTAAAAAAGTGCTCACATAGTAATAATCAAAGTTGACAACCTCCTAACCAATAATTAAATTTGGGCATTTGAATAATCAAAAGTAACAATGTGGGACATCACATTGTTAACTTTAGCAACCCTCAAAATGAATAATCAAAAGCTGACGTGATAAGTTTTGATTATTCACTTTTGATTATTACATTGCGGATGCTCTAATAGTAGGTCAAAAAATTGTCTACTCTGCTCCACTAACAACTTTTCACTTTTTGAGTTTTGTTCTTATTTAAATTTTTTTCACGTTTGTTTGTTTGTGCCAATTTTTTTTGACTTTTTGATTCGTCTCAACAAGATGAATTTTTATTTTTATCCAAATATTTTGAACAATGACCGCTTTTAAGTAAACTTTTTTCACTTTTTTATTTACTTTTTCTACTTAAAAGTGGTCTTTGTTCAAAATATTTGGATAAAAATAATTTTTTTTTACTTTTCCGATTTGTCTCGTTGAGACAAATCAAAAGATCAAAAAAATTTGGTGCAAAACAAACAAATGCTAAAAAAAATTCAAATAAGGACAAAACCTGATTTTTTCTTAAAATCTTGGTGGAACACCCTAGTTTTGGAACTTTAACCTATCCGGATCGAGATACTTTTTTTTTGTGATGCAACATGTTCTGAGTCAACTTGCTTGCTAGGGGTGCTAATCGAGCCAAATAAGTCAAGCACAATATTGTTCAGGCTTGGCTTGACTCCATACTATATGCATTCAAGCTTGGCTCGAGCTTGAAGTTTTGTGTTCGTGATAAGCTTAGCTTGGCTCGTAAAATATGCAAGTCAATCTCGGGCTTCCAAGCATGAGCTAAGCTCGGGAAGTTTCGAGCTTCCAAAGTTGAGATAAGCTCATTAGTTCCAAGATGAAATGGGCTAATTCAAAATAATAAAATCATATTCCCTCCGTCCCTTTTTAAGTGTTTTGCTTTGTAATTCCAACTTATTAAAAAGACATTATCATTACACATTTCACATCAACTTTTACCTCAACTTTTCTTCTTTACCCTCTATGAAAACATCATTATTACATTTTTACTCACTAACTTTTCAAAATGAAATTTACTTTTAGGGGCAAAATGGAAAATATAACGCCCCGAATTTCAGAACATTTAAATAAATAATAAAAGGCAAATTTCTCAAAAGATTAATTCGATTTACTGCGTCAGTAATTTCAAAAGCATACATCATAATATTACAACTATATCGAATTAAGTTTAAAGTTTCAAATGAGTCAAATTATCACATTTTCCAAATTTATGCTGTGTTTGGATTGCTTCTTGAAAAAAAAATTGAAAAATAATAGGGGTAATAAGTAGAGAGAGATAGAGAGAAAAATGTTGGAAGTATGGGGAATCTAGGGGGAATTTTTGAAAAATTCTTTGAGAAGTAAAGAGAACACAACATTAAACGTTTAAGCTTTCAAAACAAGATAACCAAATATCTGTCAGAGCATCTAAGCGTACGGCAACCAAGGTTCCTCGCCTCCGTCCGTAGCAAGGTTGAATCGGTTTGTTCGAACGGCACCTTCCGTTCCGTCTTCAGTACCTGGCATAAAAACACCGTGAGTCGACACTCAATTGATAAATCCCTACCCTATTAACCCCTTACTTTACAACTAAGCAGTTAAATAATATAATAATTGATATCAAAAGAAAGCACAGAAAAGTAACACATCATTCTTTTTCTTACTATCCATTAACTTAAGTAAATTCTAGGATTCTTCTCCACAAGATCATTTCCTCCCATACCATTAATTCCGCCCGTTTCATGGGACAACCCACCACTTGTTTGTCTTGCACTGGGTCTTAAGCGAATATGTTTCACTTAGACCATAACAAGGGGTTAAGTTACCCATGACGTAACCGTCTTTTAGGGTCATACACAACACAACACACACTGGGTCTCGATTAGCACCCTGGGACCTACCTGGTCACCCATTCTAATATCATAGTACTTTCAAGATCACAATGGCCCTAACTGGTCACCATTTGATCGCTGGGCCCTACCTGGTCGCCCATTTCAGATTTCAACACACACCCTCTTCACACATTATCCAATTTCCATTAACTTAATTAACAACGTCTATCAATTCTCTCATCGTAAACCACCCCGTGAACCTAAGTCCAAACTAGCACATACAACATGATTTATCAATAACAACATAACTCATAATATGATACATTTCAAGGACATAACAGAATATAACAATTGATATTGTGCTAGTAAGTAAAACACATAATATTTTATGATTGGACCGATGCCTTTAAGTTATTAATGCGCAAGCAATTTTTACTAATTTATCCTGAAGGTTGGATTTGGTCGTTGTAAAAATGTACACTTGGTTATTAGTATTTTTCTTAATGAAAATAATACTTTTGTATAAAAGAGCATTATAGATAATATTACAAAACTTTCTTAAAGTTAACTTTTTGTTTATATAATCGATTAATAACTAAACAAGTAATTTTTGTTTATTTTATTACATATCTTTACTTATAGGGTGCAACTCATTGTTAACATTTATCATTATTGATGACTTAGTATATTATTAAACATTTTTTTTACTATAAAACAAATCATGAATTTGTATTAAAAGAAAATATTCATTTAATTATATAATCTAACTTGAACCTTATTTTTCTCATACTGAAGTTGAGTTCATGTATACTTTATACCCATTATGATTAATATTAATCAAGGCAATTTAGTCATATATAACGTGTATCTATCTCTCTAACATTGTAATGTAACAGGTAATGATTGAAATACGTCAAACACATGAGTTGAATCCAGAAGCTAAGGTAAGAACAGGGGGTAAGTGTAATATCAGTATACAAAATTTTAAAACTAACGTAAATGCTACAGTAGCATTTTCGGAAAAACAGGGGATATTCGGCTTAGGTGAGTTTGATGCATGGGGTTGTTTTCCTCCTTTCTAAACTATGAACAACATCATTTAGGAACTAAATATACATAGGAGATGGTAGGATAGAGATTAATCTACCTTGGGTCCGGTCGAACGAGCTTAAAACGAGCTTTCGGATTCTCGGCGGAACAGAGAAGACGACCGGAGACGGGGGTTCTCGGATGGTCGGTTCCGGATCATTTTCGGACTGCTTTGCAGCTGGAAGAGGGCTGATTTCGAAGGTAAGACGAGACTAGAATTTGGAGCACGTACGTGTGCTTTATGGACATTGGAATGGAGGACAAGATTGGAGGTATTAACAATGATGTTCTAACAGCTTCTTCTTGCTTTTAATCTTCTCTCTCTTCACGTTACTCTCTCTCTCCCTAGCTGAAATGGAACTGGGTAACAAAAGGTGGTGCTTTGGGTTTTCATCAGGAGTTCGGTTGGTAGGATGTTTGGACGGAAAGAGGTCACGGAAAGGGGACAAAACAAAGGGTTGAGAGGGTTTTAGGAATAAAGTCTCTCTCTCCCTCTCCCTCTCTCTTTCTGCTACTCTCTTTCTCTCTGCCGAGATATGGGGAGGAGGGTTAGTAAAAGAAGTTTAAAGAGTTGACAAAACCTCCTGGTCAATACGAGGACAGGGATAATTTGGTGGTTAAAGGAAAGAGTTTTAAATGGCCGTTGTCAACATTTGATTGGCTAGGAAATTTTTTTAGATACAAATGGGGACACATGCGTCAGGAACGGATGGGAGGGAGGTGATGAGTTTTGCTGGCTGGAGAAGGTTAAACTTAGGGTGAGTTGTCGAGAATTGGGAGGAGGATGAGTAATTTGTTTTCTTCTTTATTTTTTTTTTCCTCCTCAGTCAAGAATATGAAATGGGGAAGGGTTTGGTCCGGAGCAACACATGCACACATTAGGAAAATTACTTGCCGGACACGCGCGTACACAACCAATTACAGAATAAAATTGGGGAATTTAGAGGCCAGCCCAAAAAAGTAGGTTTGGACTTAATTTAGTCCTGACAAAAATATTCATTCTTTATTTTAGTCCTTTTTCTTGATTTTCCTTGCATTTTTACTATTTTACCCATTCTTCTTAACTTTTTGTGTACATGTCCAATTTTAGTAAAATTTATATTTTTAAAATTAATTCCTGCCCCATATTATTTCGGACAAAAATACCATTGGCTATGTGAACTGGCTATGAAAACTGCCAATTCTCATAGTCAGTTAACATAATATTTCGGACAAAAATATTTCCGTCAATTCACATAGCCCGAGTTAACATATTATTTTGGACAAAAATACCTCTAAACTATGGCTATGAGAGCTATATTTTTAGAATCAATTCCTGAATCGTATTATTTCGGACAAAAATACCTTTGACTATGAGAACTGGCTATGAGAACTGCCAAGTCTCATAGTCAGTTCTATGAGAACTACTCAATTCTCATAGAGAATTGCCAAGTCTCATAATCCGCCTCCACCTTGATCGGCGCCGGAAGAACCACCACCGAAGATCTACCGCAATGATGTGTCCGTGGTGAACCGAATCACCGTCGGAGAAGTGATCCAGCGGCCAGTCTCCGCCGCGAAGGAGCTGATCGAGAACAGACTCGCCGCTGGCTCCACCTCCATCAACATCGTCGTCAAGGGCGGTGGCCTCAAACTCGTCCAAGTCTCCGACGACGCCACGGCATCCGTGTACGTTAGTGGGCCACGACCACATCTTGAGAACGAATTGGTATGGCCTCGGTTTGCCTTGGTTGAAGACATGTGGGACGGAGATGGAGTATTTCAGAGAGAGAGAGAGGGGTTTTGACTTTTGATTCGATTCATTTGGGTATAAAAGTCATTACATAACATTACCATACCTACACAGGTTCGGAAAAATATTTAGGGTTGGGATCAAACAAGACCTAAAAAGAAGGATCTGCCTCTAATTTTCTAAATAAAATTTGGTGTGACGACATAAAAAAATTATTTTCGAACAAAAACAATATTTTTGTTTTCATAATTATTATTATTTATTAAAAAAATACCGTGTCTTTACAGAAAATTCACCAAATTTTATCCACTTACTTTACAAAATGGACACTTATTAAGGGACATCCAAAATAGAATACTGGACTAAAAAAGGGACGGAGAGAGTAGTTAGGAGAATGTGATAACAACTTCAAATTTTCTCAATGAACTCTTTGAATTGCTCTGTGGAAGATATATAGGATTTAATGTAGTCCTATATTTTCATCTCTCAAATACGAGATTTCATATTTGGATGCAATAACAGTGTAAAGTAAAATTGGTTATATGTATGCCGACTTATATCTTACTAGTGCATATCCGTACCTGAAGGCACGACGCAACATATTTCGGTCATATGTTTGGCGATAGGGGAGAGAGCGAGGGAAAGGGATGTGTTGGTGTTGTAATGATTTGATCACATTGTTACCAAGGGAAGGGGATGTGCTGGTCCTGTAGTAATCTGATCAAACAATACCATTCAAACGAAAGAGTAACAAAGTCCACAACAAATAAACTCCCAATTAGAAAACTTTTTAAGATACATATGTTATCTGGTAAAGCTTTTAAAAAGTGTTGAATTTACTTTGCCGTGTCCCCAGCATTTCCCCTGGTAATGATACCTCATGTGATGTATCCAGACAAGTCTCTAGGTGTTGTTTCCGTCGTGTCGCGTGTTTTCGAAGTGTCGGACCACAAAGTCTGTCCAAAAATTAAGAGGGCTACACAAAAGTGGGCATAAAGAATTAATTCACTCCCCGCTATTTTTCACTCTGTCAAACATGCATTTTAACAAATACAAAGTGAGCATATTTGAAAGACAAAGTTCATTTTCTTTGTCTAAACAGCAAAAAAAATTCCATCCTAAACAACATTTTTTTTTCCCTGTAAGACTCCCATAAAAAAAATTTCCATCATAAACAGCAATTTAGGCCACATTAATTTTTCGCAGGAAGACTCTAAGGAATCGATTTCGTGGACGGCTGATTGGTGGGTGTGTGGGATTGCTAATTGGTGGAGGAGCTTTGTGGGCGCTGGTTTTTTTTTTCGGAGCACCGAGGAGTGGATTCTGCGGAGAGAGAGAGGGGGGGGGGGGGGGGGGGGGGGGGGGGGGGGAAGTAACTATGGAGGAAGAGAGAAGAGAGGAGAAGAGAGGAAACACGATGGAGAAGAGGGAAACTGCTGGGTAAACATGCGTGGGAAATAGGTTGGAATCAATGATTCAGTCCAACGATCGTAACCTATTGAAATTGTGATCCAACGGTTGGAGGGGTGCTCATATTTATATGGGTAGACAAAAGACTGCTCTGTTTTATAATATAGATATTTTGGGATATTTATTAATCCACCCCTATATTTTTAGTATTTATGGAAGGATCCCTTTGTTCATGAGTCTATCGAGCCAAACACTCATATACTCAAGCTTGGTTTGAATTCATAAACAAACGAAAAAAATGTGATTAAGCTTGGGTTATATTTTTATAACAAGTTTGAACAAGCCAAAAGTTGAGGCGAGGTCAAACTGTTTGATTCGTTTAACAGCCATATTGCTTGCACTTTGAACTTGTAACGACCCTAATTTTTGCCCTTTATTTTTCCGATTAAAATTTTATATTTTATTGAATAATTAAATTGACTAGTATCTATCAATAATTTTTTTAAACCATATGTTATAATGATACAAAAATTTTAATAAGTTAAATTATAATTTTATACAAAAATTATTTATTTATAAAGTTAGTTAATTAATTATAGATTGAACTCTATATTAGTTTAAATTGAATTATCAAAATTCCTTATAGGTGTGTGGTACCATAGTATCCCCCCCCCCCCCCCCCTTCTTTATCAAAAAAAAAAAATGTTGGCTCTCTCTCATCTCCCGCAGCCTTATATATCTCTCTCTCTCTCCACACAACTTTCTTTCTCCCCACTCCAAGTTTCCAACCGAACCAGTCATCTTATCCTCCGGCATTAATGCTACCATTGTACCTCCCAGTGGCGGATCCAGAAATCTCATACAGATGGGTCACCTTTCAAGCATGTTCTCAGTAAAAATACTTAAACGAAATAATGAATAACTTTAAGAAAAAATTAATGGAATATTTGTGTTTTTGTATTTATAGTTTAGTACTATATCTTATATTTAGTTGTGTAATAGGTGCAAAGGTATTTGTGGCTTTGTGGTACTATTACTACATAAGTCCTTGTTGGGCAGGATTCAACTCTTATAATTGGAAGTTTTGAAGAATTTTTTGTGTTTAAAGCATTTTTTTTTCCATATTTTATAGTCAGCGGGGTTAGCGGGATAGTTAGATTAGCACTAGAGGAGTCCAGTAGCTTTCCATAGCTCTAGGTCCCAACTGCTCCCAAGGGGCCTCGAACCTCTGCCTCTTGGATGGAGGAGAGGGTAGGTTGCCAACTGAACTAAGGATTTGAACCTGCGCCACTTACCTTGAAGCACAAGCGCTTACCACTAGTACAGGAGCACCGCATTTGCCATATTTCGGGAAATTTAATACTCGTATATGTTACTTATATTTTTTTGTAAAAAAATTAGTATATTCCGACAATTTCAGGTGGGTCACGTTTCCTCTACTAGATCCGCCCCTGGTACCTCCTCTCCTTTTTCCAAACCGACTTCTCCCTCTCTCTTCCTTACTTGGTCACCACTCTTCCTCTCACCTTATAAATACCACCCCTTTTCCTCTCTAAGAACACTATCCCCCACACTCTCATAGTCCCATCTCAGTTACTAGTCAACTGGAGAAAAAAAAAAAGAGGCTTCACTCCACTAATGGAAGTCTAGGTGGGTTTCGGTTCCACCCATAGCCGATCACCAATCGAGCTGCCCCATATTGTAGCACGTCCCCGAGCTTTACAGAGCCCAGTCTCAATCACCTGAAGTCAGCCCGGCGTCCCGTGCTCCGTCGTCTTCTCCAATTCCTCCGAAATCGTTCGAACCATTATCCGCTTTTCTGGCCGAAACCGAGGTAGAATAATCCATTCTCTACCTTCTCCTAAGTATATTGAGGGATTATGTGTAGATTATTAAGTTTCGGAATGAGAGAAATCGATTCCGAAGTTGCGTAATCAAAACCGGACGATTTCCCCTGTTTTCCGAAACTCACTGTTCTTGAACGTTTTATTTTTGAAAAAGATGACACAGAATTACAGTTTAAACCCTGAAGTTGTTTAACATATGCTTTCAACCCAAAATGTTTTAATTAGACCCTTTAGTTATTAAGGCCTATGTTTCGGCAACTTCCAGACACAAAATTTCGTTCAGTTTTATTTGAAAAGTGTTCAAAACCACTTTGCGACCTTCTGAACAACGTTGTTAACATCCAAACTATTTTTCCTAGACTCCTCGCATCTGAAGGATGATATTTTGTTAAATTCATATTTTTTTTATTATTTTCCAAATGAAAATTCTTTGCGACATTATGAACCCTGTTATTAAAGCCCGAGTAATTTTTTTTTAATTCCTTACATTCCAAGGATGAAACGTTGTTGATCTCAATATATTTTATTTATTACATTATTTATTATCTATTTATTTTACTTTCGGAAACTTTTATTAATATCTTTATTTAAAATAATTTTGCGACCCTCCGAGCCCAACTTTTGACACTCGAATATGTTGCGTAGGACCTTTAGGACTCATATTAGGGTAATGATTATTATTCTAATATTTTTACCTAAATTATGCATTTTATTAGTTTTTAATCAATCTAATTTCTTAGAAATAATTAATGAGAGCCTGGAAAATAATTTTTTTAAATATTTTTTTAAAGTTCTTACTTTATCTTTGTCATCTTGGCCATACAAGACTAAGGGCAATGACCCATTTCATAAAAAGTTGCATGATTGCTTTGCTTATCATTTGTGTTACCCAAATAATGCAACCTAGAGGGGGGGTGAATAGGATTGCTAGTAAAAAATTACCAATAAAAATTATCTCTAGCAAAGTATGCGAACAATAAGTATGCAATCAAATAGAGTGAGAGTTAGAGAGATAGAACCGGTTTATAGTGGTTCGGTCCGGATTTGTGCACGGTCCGGCCCTACTCCACTTCTCCTCAAGCAATTACTTGAAGGTTCCACTAATCTTCAAAAGATTACAACTTGTAAGTCTTGCGGGTGCTTACACAAACCGTATGCCTCTAGCTTTCCCGAGGAGCTAGCACAACCGCAAGAGTTTTCTCCGAAAATCTCTTAAAAACAAACACCCAAAATCCTACTAGATTTTGGTCTTCTAAGATTACAAGTGATCTCTCTCAATCACTCTCTTAGGTTTACAAGTTGTGAAAAATGATGGGAGATGTAAGCTCACAACAACAATGGAGTTTTCTCACAAAAAATATATGACAGTGAAAGAGAAATAAGAGTGCTGATCAGATTTGGGAGAGAAGAGAGAGCTTCTTTTTGCTTGGAAAGTGTAAGAGCTTTTGTTGAGATTAATCAATAATCAATCTCTTGCTTTTAGACCCTTGTCCTGCTCCTTAGCCGTTGTAATCCCAATCCTGCCGTTGGAGTTTAATTTGAGCCGTTGGATTTAGATCTGGGTCTGCACGACTGGGCGAAAATTGCATTGGCCGGTCGTCCGGTTGGTCGTCCGGTGCTCTTCGGTTGACATGCCTCTCTGGCCTGTCAGCCGGCCTGTCAGCCGGTTCGTCAACCTGTGGCTCAAAACTTCATCTAAACAATTCTGTTAAAGCATGTATTGAGCCCAAAAGAAATCTTTGTAAATATTTAGTTCATGAAAGAACTTTTCGATAATTTTGAATTTGCCGAATAAAAAGTATCATCAAAATAATTAATTGTGATACATATAATTTTCCAACAAATTATAATGCATACATTTTTCAACAATTTGTTTAATCATTATTTGATTAATTGTATATTGCACCGATACTTGATTGGAATGCTAAATTGGACCCTAGAGACATGGGGTGGTATGCGAAATAGAATTCATCTAGACGATGCTAGGTAATGGATAAATTGGGAAGTTTTTTTTTTTTAAGAGATTGCCTGCAGGCGGGGTTTTGAGATGTAATGAGTTGGATGTGATGATTTGAAACTGGCAAAGTAAGTCCAGTGATGAATTGAAACTGGCGGGAGTCCAATGATGATTGTGATGATTTGTGAAGTGATGTATAAGATAGGCGAACCCTAGTTATGATTCAGGCATGATAAGCTTACTCTTTGTTGTAGTTATTGGGATGCACACTCGGTATATAACTTAGGTGTATCTGCGACAACAAAGGGAAGTGATCTCATGGGACCGAGCATGGCTAGCGGTTGGGGAGGAAAGATCTCGTGGATGATATCTTAGATTTCACGATAGGTTAATGGATAGTAATAAACCGATTTATGTGGAAAATCTCTGTTTTACTTCTCGCATTATTATTATCATGTTGCTTGCTAGCTGTAAGGTAAGAGAGGTAGTTGGGTTGGATTATTCTACTGGATGATTTATCACTCACGGATACGTTTGTATCCTGGTAAATCGATTGCTTCGGCGATCAATTTGCCAGAGGGCACAGGATTCAATGGAGGGGATTCAATGATGGTGCAATTCGACACGGAAAGAATATCAGGAATGAAGATCAAGTGTGCTTGGGATTTGTATCAAGCCTAGAGTCAGCTCTGAAGTTAATGTATTTTGAATTAGTAAATCTATCTTAAGATTGTAATAGCTAAACCTTTATTTCGGAAAATTATATTTATTTAGCAAAATTACTTAAGAAAATTATTTTATATTGTTTCCGAAAAATCGGGGCATTACAAAACTAATCCTTTTTTTTAGCAAAACATGTCTGATCTGGAAATTTTTTCCCCAAAGAAAACTGAAAAAAAAAGTGAAGATAAAAAAAATTAGTTCAACCTAAGAGGAAAAAAAAAAAACCTTGTACTCTCTTTGTACTATTACGTCTTATTCAACCAAATTACAAAAAAAAAAAAATTAAACAACACTTATCACCGTGGCCCAACAATGATAATTTGAACCTTATATCTTGTAGGTCTTAAAAGAGAAAGATATCTATATAAAAAAAATTTACTCGACTTAAATCAAGTGGATTTATTATATGATGCTCTTGCAATTTTTTGTTTAACTCTTCGTCATAATTTTGGGATTAATTATTAGTTTCAACGATAGTAATAAGAGAAATATTAAATGTGAATTGGAGTTGAAAATAGTTAACATAAAACGACACATATATATATATATAGAGAGAGAGAGAGAGAGAGACCAAAATACCATTTGTTTGGTGTTTCTTTCATCTTTAGTGAATTTTTTTTATACGTTTGTTTACAATTTTCTACTTTTCAGACTCTTCTTGTCGAGACAAATGATTAAATAAAATATAACGCGAGTCTAACAAAAATTTAGAAAATTATAAAGAGAAAATTAAAAAAATTCTATTTTTATTTTATTGGAGCAAAGTCTCCGGTTTTGACATGAAACATATCTCCGGTTTTGTTTTTAGTGAGATGGTGTCAGGACCTTTTCTGCTTGAAACGGTGCCGGATTCGGCGCAGTTGCTTGCTGCTGTACCTTAGGCGTAGCAACCCTACGGGTCTGTAGACTCCGTACAAAACACAATGGTGTAGGGCCCACCCAAAAAACAAAAGTTATTGTAATTGCTAGGATTAAATTCATCCAATAGCTGATATGTGTTCTCTTACTTTTAATAATGTACCCACACTCTTTCAAATATATTACATAAACGCCATCGGTTTGTTTTTTTCCCCTAGCAATCAGCTTCTATTGTGTTGATGGAAAAAAAACCCAACTTTTCTGTTCGACACTTTTAGGTTTCCCTGTAAATTATTACTTTATTTCTCTATACATTCATTATCTATAAATTTAAATTCAAGATCCCAAAATGAACGGGGTCAATGGTGTAGGGCCCACCCAAAAAAACAAGTTATTGAAATTGCTAGGATTGGAGAAATTTTTCAGTGCCGGGTGGGTACCACGCGGTGCCTGCTCGGTGCGTACAGGCTGTCCAAAAACAATTCGGATTTTAAAAAAACTTTTCCCTGAAAAAACTAAACTCTTTCCTGAAAAAGTTTTTTTAAAATCCGGACCGTCTAAGCTTGTATGCATGAGCGGGCTCCAGGTGGAATATACCCACCCGACACTGAAAAACTTCTCGCTAGGATTAAATTGATCCAATAGTTGATATGTGTTTTTCTACTCTTTAGAATGCACCCATACTTTTTTTTTTTTTTTGGTAACTAGCGCATTTTATAACCAACCACCAAAACAACAAGAGGAGTTAATCCCACATACAAAAACCTTTACAAAGGACTCTACTTGAAAAGCTACACATTTGACACCCCAAGAACTCTACTTGAAATGTTCCAGGTACAACAGAGATGTTGATTTTCAAGAGAATTAGGAAAATGCTCCCAAGTACAGACTCTAAGTCTTACATTATCTTCAATGCAAGCCATCACAACATCAACTCCTCTAGCTTTTCCTCCAAAAATTCGAGCATTCCTTTCCAATCAGAGGTGGTAGACCCCAGCTGCCAGAACTAATTTGTACAAGAAGGATCTAAAGCTCTTACCTCTACAATGATCAATGGCCCATATCAGTTCACTATCCCATTCCTCCGGAGTCCTCTGAATCTGGAATCTAAGGAGAACTTCCTGCCAAATATGTTTAGAGAAACTACAAGCAAAGAACAGATGTTGCAGCGTTTCATCCCTCTGAGAACACAACACATAACCAGGATTAATGGTCATCCCCCATTTACAAAGTTTCTCCTTTGTAGCTAATCTCTTTAAGCAAGCAAGCCATAAAATAAACGACCACTTGGACACACTTCCAGAGAACCACACAATAGAAGCCCATTGGACTTTCTCTCCTCTATTCTTGAGAGCCTCCCATGTATGTTTGGTATTGTACTGGCCAGTAGGTGAAATAACCCATATAACATCATCTTCTTTATCAGTACAAGGTTGAATTGAACTAGGGATCAAGCCTTGAATTTGCTGAACCAAAGAGGATCTTGGTCTTGGCCAATTCCATTCTCCATCCCGAATAACAGTACACACTGTTGCAGAAGCTGAGACTCCTAGATTAGCAAAGGCACGATCACTAAAAAGCTTGTATAAAGGGCCACTTGGATGCCAATTATCAAACCATAGGAATGTCCCTTGCCCATTGCCAATGAAATACTTTACCTAGCTTTGACATTGCTCCCTCATCTTCATCAGTTTCCTCATTGTCCAAGAACAATCCTGGGGTAATTTCATAACCCAAAGATTTTGACTTCTAGTGAAGTAGCTGTGAATCCATTTAACCCACAAGTTATCCTCTTTTTTACACAAAGCCCACAGATGGCGCAACATAGCTACTTTGTTCCAGATCTTTAAGGACTTCAGCCCTAGACCACCTTCATTTTTTGGAGTGCAAACCTCAATCCAGCTGACTTTAGCACCTGCTTTGGTTAGAATTAGCCCTGACCAGAGAAAGGATCTAAGCATAGCTTCCACCTCTTTGATAATCTTCTGTGGCAAAATGAAAATAGAGCACCAATATGTCTGCATGCTGAATAGGACTGATTGAATGAGCAAGGCTCTACCAACATAAGTAAGAGACCTATTTGTCCAGCTCTCAATACGTTGTTGATGAGTCCTCTCTTTTAATTGAATACAGTCCTCATACCGTAATCTTGTTGAGATGAGAGGCACCCCTAGATACTTAACAGGTAATACACCTTCTAGGATTGGAAGAATATGCAAAATTTCCTCTTTTATCACAGCATCTACCCCCGCAAAAAAAATCTGGCTTTTCTGTAGATTAGGCTTCAAACCAGAACAAAGATAGAATGCATCCAAAGCATCCTTAATGATCCCAATGGATGATGGGTCAGCCCCCGCCAATAGAAACAGATCATCAGCAAAAGCAAGGAAAGAAATAGATTGAAGGCTACATTTAGGGTGGAAGGTATAAGATCCCTGGCAGATCTTCCTCTGCGGAATAGTATACAAGCCCTCCATAACCAAAAGAAAGAGATAAGGAGAGATAGGGTCTCCTTGCCTTAGCCCTTTCTCCCCCTTAAAGAAACCTTCAAGTTCTCCATTAATCACAACTGAAAACATAGCAGAAGTAACTCATGTTCTAACCCACGAGATAAACAGTGAAGGAAAATATATAGCAGCCATGACTTCAAACAAAAAATCCCAATCTACCGAATCATACGCCTTCATGAGATCGATCTTTATGGCACACCTAGCCACCCCCAAATCCCTCTGGTAATTCCTCACAAGTTCTTGCATCAAAAGAATGTTATAAGATATTGATCTACCCTTAACAAAGGCTGCCTGAGCTTTATTTATGACATAGGGTAGGACTGGTTGCAATCTTTGAGCCAACACCTTTGTAATAGTTTTGTAAATTACATTACAGCATGCAATTGGCCGATACTCTTTCATGGACTGAGGACAAGTAGTTTTAGGGATTAATGTAAGAGCAGTAGCATTTACATCACGAAGTAAAGTACCAGAATGGAAGAAAGAAAGAATAGCTTTTGTTACCTCCTTGCCAACCACAAGCCAATTCTTTTGGAAAACACTAGCACTAAACCCATCTGGGCCTGGGGATTTGTCTCCATCGATAGAAAAAATAGCCCCTTTGATCTCATCTGGAGTAATAGGAGAGATAAGACCTTAAAATGCAACATGAACAGTATTAGCAAAGTGAAGCCTCTCTTCCAAAGGTTGCTTCTGAGAAAATTTTGTGCCCAACAGTTGCTTATAGAACCTAATTATCTCCCCCTTCACTTCTTTAACATCATCCAGACGCTTTCCATTCTCATCACATATGGACAGAATCTTGTTCCGATCCTCATCCTATAGCTTGCAACTTTCTTATGGAAAAATCTTGTATTATTATCCCCCAACTGAAGCCATTTAATCCTTGATTTTTGTCGAGACCATGCCTCTTCAGCAGCACATAGATCATTGTACTCTAGTAAACACATCCTTTCATATTCCATCAAAATAGGATCCCTAGGTAATTGAGCACAACAAGTCTGACTTCTGCTTAGCTCCTTCCTAGCCAGTAACACCCTATTCTGAATATCACCATAAAATTCTTGATTAAACTTCTTCAGACAAGGTTTTAATCTTCTGAGCTTCTCATAAAGGAGAAACATAGGAGAACCATCTTTTTCCACCGGACACCCCCATGACTGAATAAGCAGAGGAGAGAAATTTTTATGATTCATCCAAAAATTGAAGAACTTAAAGGGTTTCCTGCCCCCTTTGTAAGGAAGCACTGTCACTAGAAGAGGGCAGTGATCAGACACAGTAGGAGCAAGGACTGCCACTTCAGATTCTGTAAACTCATTCTGCCAATGAGAATTAACAAGTGCTCTATCCAGTCTACAACTACAATGACCTGTACCAACTTGCTTATTTGACCAAGTAAACCATAGACCTTTTGAATTAAGTTCCTCCACTTCAACGTCCTCCATACATTTATTAAACTCCCCAGTAGCATTAGCATCAAAATGACTAGAGTTAGATTTTTCATTCTGCCATCTAAAGACATTGAAATCACCAATGACAATCCAAGGCAGGTCACCAACAGTACCAAAACCAATACTAAGCTCATCCCAAAGCTGTCTTCTAGAAGCAGCTTGATTAAAACCATAAACAACAGAAAGAGCAAAAGTTCTGTTATCCACCATTACCGAAAGCAACATCATCTGATCAGAGGAGGCTAGCATATTAACCTTGGGGCCCTGAGTATCCCAAGCCACAATTATCCGTGCAACAGACCCTAAGCCAATATTATGGACATAATCCCATCCAGCAGGCAGACTTTTCTTCATTGAAGCTACCATATTTTCTAGTCTGATTTTTGACTCAACAATACCCATCAAAGACAATCTATGAGAGTGAATAAACTTCCTAACCTCTCCTTGTTTAATGGGGTTGTTTAGACTCCTAATATTCCATGAAGAGAGTTTAATCATCGATTCTGAGGCTTCCTTCCCCTCTTAGCTGCCCCAGGGTTCTTCCCTTCCTTAGGCTTATTAGTATCCACCTTGTCCATTGAAGTTAAGGCCTGGAATAACGCATCTGGATCTTCCATATCCTCCCTAAGAACATCAGGTAGAGTTCCATAATGAGGCTCATCCATGACCGTACTAGAACTGGGGTCAGTCCTAATAGACGCATCTGGATCTTCCATACCCTCCCCATGACCGTACCCATACTCTTTCAAATATGTTAAAAAAACGCCATCGGTTTGTTTTTTCCCCCTAGCAATCAGTTTCAGTTGTGTTGATGAAAAAAAGGGGATTTAAAGAGAAACCCAGCTGTTCGACGTTTTTAGGTTTCCCCTGGTAATGATGCATCATTGAAAAACGAATGGGTTTCCCTGGTAATCTGCCCTCTCTCTCGAATCTACACTGCTCCCTCTCTCTCTCTCTTGGATTTACTCCGACGAAATCCACCCCTCTCACAGTGTCACCGGCGACGGATTCCACCGCAGTCATTGGTGTCACCGGCGACGAAATCCACCGTAGTCTCGAATCTCCTCCGAGGTCTCGACGTCAAGAACCGCATTGAAAAGCTGCGTGGAAGGTAAAAAACATTACTTTGATCCATAATTTTGGGGTACTGGGTCTATTGGGATTTTGGGTCTGTCGGGATTTTTGAAGTTTTCTAATGAATTTTGGGTCTTCTGTCTCCGAAATTCGATAGAACAGGGCCTAAAAAGAGTACGTAGAATTACTCCATCGTTTTTAGAACAGTTGGTCCACCTCTTTTTCATTGTTTGTCCACTACACATGACAAAACATTAATTGTGGCCATTGTTTTTAAAGCTTTGGCTTATGGTGCCTTCTCAAAGACACTACTTTGGTGGCTTTAAGGTAGAGCGGCGGCTGCATCCTCCTCCTATTTTAAATTTAGACTCTCTCTTTAATTTGCAGCTAAGATCATGTGAATTTGTTGGTTCACAAAAGAATCCTTCTCCCAATTTTAGAAGACTCGAAAGAAACTAGAGGAATATGAGGCATTCTAGTGAAGGAGCTATTATGGAACGTTATTCTCAAAGCCCATAGCCTTGCCAAGGAAGTTCACTCTTCATTGTTGATAGGTGCTAAATCCCTGTGCTGTTGATCTTGCCAAACAGCTTCAAGTAGAATTCTTCATTCTTTTTTTTGAAATACTTCGATTATAGAGGCTACATCCCTTTGTTGAGTCTTAATAATTGTTGATAGAGGCTAAATCCCTGTGCTGAGGTTTCTTTTGCTAACATTGAGCTAGGCTCACATTTATTTGCACCTTCTAACTCATTGATTCCTTGATCTACATGCGTGTAATAGTTAGATAACTTAGATTGGTTTTGAGTATAATCATATGCTTGGCTATATGAAAATTGAAGTGAAAACAATTTGTCTTGCTACAGTTTGTTGTCTGGTTTCTAGCACTTACCAGTAATAGTGTCACGACTCACATGTACCCGAGACTAATCAGGAAGCAATACATTTCGTAGGTGGGAAATCACCAAATCACTTTGGTTTTGATAACTAATTTCTTTGTACCAAGTTAACTTTTTACTTGGTATTTACTTGGATTCCAGCTAGGTAATTCTCTCAAGTAATTCTCTCTCATGCCATCAATAAGTGGACCACATACTACACACTAATGAAACGGGGTGGGTAGTGCCGTAGGCAGGGTCAATTCGCTAGTATAATCTTGTTTCTATAATGATTTATATAAAGTTCGCATATCATTAATTCATGGTATATTCATGTTCAAAACCGATTCATGTTTAGTAGTCATGCAAAATTAGTTCATAATTCTTGGAAATTTTCATAGTGATTTCCTATAAACTTACCCACCATTATTTGAAGTTGAATTACACCGATAGTTATGGTACATTGTTCCAGCATTCATGGTAAATTTAAAATACGGATCAAACCAAAATTCATGATATATTGATCAAAACATATTTCTTGGTTTTCATATAATGAACATGGCAAATTTAGTACACTGTAAATTGGAAACATGATAAATTTATTACAATGAATATTTCATGGTTACCAAGAACATATAGTGAACATGGCAAATTTAGTACACTATAAATTGAAAACATGATAAATTTATTACAATGAATATTTCATGGTTACCAAGAACATACAGTGAACATGGCAAATTTAGTACACTGTAAATTGGAAACATGATAAATTTATTACAATGAATATGATTCTTATGAAATTAACATTCTGAGAATTTGGAAAACATGATAAATTTATTATTTATATATATATATATATATATATATATATATATATATATCTGGTAATTCTGATACTCAATACACAGACCAATCCACTAGCATAATTCTGATTCTCTTTGTCTCGACCTAGCTTCCCGTTTGACCTTGGTGGGTGTAACTCCTGCAAATTAAACAACGTACTCAAGTATACTATTTTTATTATGAATAAATATGAAAATTAAACTTAAAAATTGAGGCTCAACAATGACAACCCTTTCATGACTAATTTATCTAAATCTACCATGTTTATCATGAATTAGTTATTCAAATTAAATATGAAAAATGAGGCTCAATAATGACAACCACTTCACGAGTAATTTTTGCAAATCTACCATATATTATCATGACATATTTCGGCACAAAATCATTCAAACCACGTATTTAAACTGACCATGTTTAGCATGAATTATTTCTCCCAATTTACTATGACAACTGAGGCACCACAATGTTTACCATTCAACTCACATGTTACCATAAACTTCTACCTCTTGCAATGCATTTAGATAGAGGACGGCGACGGGGATAGGGGACGGAAGGAGACAGTGATGGGTGACGGAGGGCAGCGGTGGAGAGGATGACGGTGGGGAGGGTGACTGATTTTCAATTAAAGAGAGAGTGTTAGGTTTTTAAATATTATGTAGGAGATAATGGAAAGGGCTTAAAATAAGGATTGTTATTTGTGTATATCCATAAATAATGGTGGAGGACTTACATGTTTATAGGTAACATGTATTAAGGGCAAAATTGGGATAATAAAAACTTGAGGATGAAAACATCACCCTAAAAAGTGGACGGGATGAAAACATAACCCATACTAGACTGGAGTATAAATATTTAGGTACCCCTTGTAATATTTATGTACATAGATGCCAATATTTACTTGTCTTTTATGTTGGAAATCAAGTATGATTAGAGATCTTAACATAGTCAACATTTTTCATACCCCTATCTTGTCTGGAAGTTGAATGCCCTGATTGAAAAGGCAAAGATGAACCCAAAGAGCACCGCAAATCCAGCAATAATGAGCGCGACAAATCCCAAAAAGTCATGTTCAAATCCAAAGTAACTATCAATAAATGCCTTCATAGTTACCCCCGGCTCAATCTCGTTGTCTAAGTCTCCGAACTGTGAAGCAATCAACCCGTACAAGGACCAAGAGACCGGGCAAATGTAAGTGTACCATTTCCACCACCCTGGCATCCTCTGTTATAAAAGAGAGAATGAAAATTCTGAGTCCTTAGTTTTTAGCTCAATCTCTAAGAAAATGTATGAGCAAAAAACCGAAACTTACTGGCGATGGGATGATAAATCCCGAGAAAACCATCCATATCATGTAGAAGGCAGTTGAAACTATGGTAGCAATGTGGTGGTTGGGAGTAACTGCCACTGCCATCATTCCATAGAAGGTGTAATATAACAAGGTGAAGTACATGAAGAATATGTACCAGAGGAACTTGGCAGCAGTCCATTCGAATCCAATCATCGCATACGTTATGACTCCATATGTTACCGTTTGAACAAAGATGTAGGGAATCTCAATTACAACCTGCACAAAAATAGGGGATGGGGTGAGTAAAAGTTTTATTGGACGGGCTTGCCAAGAGAGAGGATGCCTTACTCCCCGCAAGTTCAAAGTACGGGGTATGCATATCGTTAGTGTCTTATCTATTTGTCCTTAATACTTTCATCTCACGGTATCCCTGAATCCCGAATTGTTCTTGTAGAAAGGCCACTTGGATGACTAGATGTAGTTTGTCCTCTTGACGTTCACGTAATGTCATAGACAATACAAGTAATTTACCTGTCCAAAGGCATATGGCAAAGCTGAGTACATGCCAGCCGCTCTTTCGCGATAAAAGACTGTTCTCTCTATCCCAACCACTGGCTGCACTGATGTCGCATTTTGTATACCAAGAAAAAGTACAGCAGCAAACATAGAACCCATTGCGTTAAATAAGTCCTGCCTTGATTCCCTACAAATCCCATAAAAGTACACAATACAGAACGTAAATAGGGACTAACATTTGAGAAAGAAGAGAGTGGAGGAATCTCTTTTGGCTTTGCAGATATACGTACCTTTTAGAACCAAGATCCCAAAATATCGTTCCAAACATTAGAGCTATGAAAGTGGTAAACAAAAATCTCACTGCGCAGTACGGAGGGTTTCGCCAATATGACCAATGCTGTTTCCATAGGCAAGCCATGCATTGCGTGAAGAAAGGCTGCGAGTATTTCGTGGTGAAGTCTATGTCTTTTGATCCTGGAGTTGGTACGCTCAGTTCCTTGATCAGATCTTTGTTTCTCCTGATTCATTCAAGTTTATTAGCTGCTACTATCTAGAACATATACTAGTCTTATTTCTTGCTTTACGAGACAAATCATTCTCTCACAATACATCAACTTTAATTCAAAAAATAAGTACTTATTTCCCTTAGCGGAAGGGAAGTACTTACTAGATTACACATTTTATACGGATACCTTGATTAACTTAATGAATGTAGACAGATATTTAATATTCAATTCCTCTCAAAATTTCAGGATGTTTGGCCTAATAGAATTTCTTCAGTCTGCAACATGACCCTACCTGTATAGTTCTGAGTTCTTGTACAAGCTCGCAAAGTCAACCCCAAGAGCTGTTTCTGATGCAGATGAAGTTACCTCTAACATCCAAGTTGCAGGATTATAACCACCTTTAATCTTACTAACTCCATTGATCCCCTGAACCAAACATACGTAAAAATAAGTAAGCTTCTCAGAGAAAACATTGAAATTCCTGGTCTTAGGAATTCATCAGCTTTAATTACCTCAAAGTATGCGATGAGATGGACAGAAAGGCGGCCTAACGGCCCGACGTATATTTCTTTTCCTCCTCTTTTCAAAAGAACCAGCTGCAATTTTATATAATTGTTTCAGTTGGCTTTCATACGACTAGAAACTAAATCTAATATTGAATCCTAAACATGTGAAAGATTTCTTACCTCATCAAATGCATCGAATATGTCGATGCTTGGCTGATGGATGGTGCACACCACGGTTCGTCCCGTGTCTACTGTGTTCCTCACTGTTCTCATCACTATTGCCGCAGCCCTAGCATCAAGTCCTGACGTTGGTTCATCCATGAATATTATTGATGGATTGGCTACAAGCTCAACTGCAATGGTAAGCCTCTTGCGTTGTTCAGTTGAAAGGCCATTCACCCCAGGCAACCCAACAAGTGCTCCTTTTAATGGGGTTAACTCCACAAGCTCCATGACCTCATCAACAAACATCTGCAATTTGTTGTTTAGAATTAAATTTGTTTTATATGGATACTAACAGGGATAGAGTCCAAATTGAAGTACGTCGTTATGATCCCACTAGAGGGCATGTATGTTATCGACTCCCCCACAAGCCTCGAAGGATTAATAGGTTTTTCGACTTTCACATTCCTTTCACGGGAATACAGCTCGAGCCTCAAACTTTCTATAACTTTTTCTGCTTATTTAAAGTTAAATGGAAGGAATGAATAAAACTAGAATAAGAGCTTTGATATGCAAAATTTATGAAAAATGCCGACTAATCTGTAGGCAGGGAACATTTAAGGTAATTCTGGATGCGCAAGATTATAATGGACGATTTCAGGCATAAGGATTTGAGATTGTGATATGAAGAGTCACCTTTTTGGCTGCAGAGTCGACTTCAGCGGGCAACCGAAGCCATGCAGAATATTGTAATGACTCATATACCGTAACATGAGGAGAGTGAATATCAGTTTGTTCGCAGTATCCTGATATGCGAGCAAATGTTTCTTGCTTCTTTGGGTATCCAGATATTGTGATTCTTCCTTCGATATATCCTCCAGTTTTTCTACCAGCCAACACATCCATCAAGGTGGTCTTACCGGCCCCACTGACACCCATGAGAGCTGTAAGGACTCCTGGTCTAAAAGCACCGCTTATTCCTTTCAGAAGTTCTAACCGGTCCTCAGGTATGCCTTGATCTTTCATTTCCTGCAAGCAAGTATTATTTTGAAATTAGTTTTAGAAATTATTAGAGAGAGTTCCCTATGGAAAGACATGCATGAAAGCATGAGCATGAAATTGCTTCCTCCTTTTTTGGTTCAATGAGTTGGGTTTAAAGAAGTATTACATGGCCTTATATTGTGGACAGTTCTTGGAAAATACCTGTGGCATATCAACTGAATATCTGATCTCATCGAAAGCGATGGAAAGAGGTTCAAAAGGTAGAACCATTCCACGCTTTCTGTTTTGGCCAGCATCGGTAATGCTTCCCACTCCTGTTGCCATTGACGTAGACGATGCACTTCTTCTTACTTCATTTCCCTTTTCTGCACAATGCTACCCAAATTTGAAACACATAACGCAGAACGAAAATTCAAGTAAGAGAGCTTATTTACCATTAGAAGTGATATCTCCGCTTGATGATAACTCAACTAACTCTCCTGTCTTTACAGCAATTCTCTCAGTCAAGGTTTCTTCAGTTATAATCGCTTGAGGCTTGCCGAAGGCTGCATCAAATCGACCCATCTTTTAGCTAAGTAGCATTGACACCAACACACAAGACATGATACTTCGACGCACAAATTTCTGAAAAATGGAGGACACGAGCTTTTGGGGCTCGTTGTGAAGATATATCTATGCATTTTATTACATCAGATTTTGGAAAGAAATTGATGAAAACCACAAAAGAAGAGGCCTTAGTTGTTCTAGTATATGATGTATGCTTTCATACACACGTCATTGTGTCCTCACTATTCATTTACTACCGTCTCTCACAAAGACAGAAGGCTGCCCTAAGATTTGATTGGAGCCAGCAATTCCATTTGACACCCATCACACATCTTGCGAGCGTCCATAGGGTGTCACTAGAGGATACTATAGCGAGGTGTTTCTACTTCATTGTCTTTTAGGATAAATTGAATGCCATGAATTTCTGCAAGTATCAAAATGTGTAGTTCTAACATTAAAAAATGATTGTACTCGCTACTTACGGTTGAGATAAGTCAGAGCCAGAGTGTAAAGAAATTGGAATACGACAAAAAAGCCGAGCGTAGCTCCTAGTCCAAGCCAATACCAATGTGCTTCAGGGAACATTCCGCGGGACTTCAAGACTTGTACTCCTACTGTCTCATTTGAATTTGAATTAGAAGGGATCTGCAAACAAATATTTCCTCAATTTAGATGATACAACTCACTTTGCATTACTTTGAATTTCTTTTTCCAAATGCAGAAAAATTGATGCTTACTTGTCTCCAACTCTTCCCAAGAAATTCATTCACTGCTAAAGCATTTTGCCCGTACATCATAGGTGACATCCAAAAACCCCATATCCACCATTTTTTTATATCATCTGAAGCCAATTCAAATTAGTCCTCGGTTAAATCCAAGTCATATAGCACAGAAGAGATTTACTTTTTTTCACTCTACACTTTCTATTTTTACCTCGTGACAAGATAAATCCACCCAATACAAGAACTGTAAGTAACGCAAATGACCCGAATGTGTTTGCCACAATAATGTCCCTTCCTATTCCCCCTATGAATCGGAACAGTGCAGCAGACATTTGGTTAACGCACAGGAGCAGCAAGTATTGCTTGAAAAGCCTGCCATTAAAAATAGCAATTGGGATCACGAATTTGTTTATTTACCAAGAAAAACAAAAGAAACCAATGCGTAGAGAGCCTAGTTCTGCATTACCGTCCAGCATCTGACTCATAGCCTATAACATAATAAGTTAGGAAAACCCATGCAGCAACTTCTACAATTGTTACTGGGATCTTGAGGAACCATGTGGGTAAAGCGTATGCCCAAGCAGGAAAGAAGAGGAAGTCCCTTTGCTTGTAGAAGACAGGAAGTTTCATGATGCTCAGTGCAATTTCTGAGTAGCCATTGAACATAATCATAATGAGGGTGAAGAACAAGGCACCCATGAAAATCCCTCCATCTTCTAGTGTTTTCTTAGGCATCTCAGTTCGTAGAAATAGCGTCATTGTTATGAGTGCCATAAGAGTAAGCTGAAAAGAAAGTTAACCATTAATCTGCTAGATCAAAATGTTTTGACAATTCAAAACTTTGAAAGATTTGCAATGCTTCTCGACATGTCACTCACTTGAGACAACTTGAATATGTAGATGAAAGAGTTTCTCTTCATTAGTAAGTATTCTCTTGACGTGCAAGCTTTCAGTAGTTCCTTTTTGCTGACACCGTATTTCTTGGTTGTTAAAGCAGCAGGGTGGCCCTTAGCTTTGTCAAATGGAACAGCAAGTTTGTCACCCAATTTCTGGCCAACATGGAACGACTTAAATGCTTCTGCAAATTCCTTCACCTGAACGTAACTGTAAGGCTCATCTTTTTTTGCCCAGTATTGCTTTTGATCTTTCCTTGACGTCACCTATGTGTTTTCCCACAAAATGATACAAAGTTACAGTATGTTCTAAAGCTTGAAAAAAGTTTCAACTATTTATGCTCCCCTTATATCAGAAAATGAAAACGTTGTGTTTGGCTGCAACTCTTAAAATGATGGTGCTAGTGGTGGAAGTGGTCTGAGTGTTGGTGCTGGTTGTGGTCATGTAGTTCTAGCGGCAGCAGTGGTGGGACATGGTGGTGGTCTTGACAAAACTGTGTCTTGTCTTACTAGGTCTAGAAAATGGTATTCGCCTTTAAACTTAGACGACATTTTTCTCTAAAATAAACTCATTTTATCTTGATTCTTGACTTAATAAGGATACTTTTTTCCAGTTAATTAACTTCCATTTTTCGTCATATCAGACACTTTAAAAAATGGACAAAGACAAAGGGAAATCTCAAAGCTAGTAATCACCTCTTGTAAGAAGTCGGCAACTCCTTTCCTCTCTGGGCACTTGAATCCCATGTGTTCAAAGAATTCAAGCACGCATTCACGGGGGCCTTGATACACAATTTGCCCATCAGAGAGCAGAATTATGTCATCGAACAGGTCATAAGTTTCTGGTGCCGGCTGGAGGAGAGAGATAACAGAAGTTCCTTGAAGTATGTGGATGGACTGCCTCATTGAATTCACAATCTGGAAAGTTGTAGAGCTGTCCAAGCCAGTCGATATCTCATCCATCAAGAGTACTCTAGCTGGTCCAACCAACATCTCTCCTGCATGATATAACACATCAGAAACTCAGAATAATCAGAATCAAAACTCTTTTGGCTAATTACTCAAAGGGCAGGAATGATTGGCAAGTACTTATTTAAGATTAATTTATCTTTTTCATAATTCTTCTGTTATCATTATACTTTTTTCAGCTTTTGGTCAAAAAATTCTACTCTTCCGAGTTGACGCAACGTATCGGGAAAGTAAAAAACAATTGGCCCAAAACTCAAAGCAGTTTTGAAAAGTCATAGATAAGCAATTTTTCATGAATTTAGGATTTCCGTTTCTAGAATATGGTATGTTCTGTAAATTCATTTTACCTGTTGTAACTCGTTTTTTTTGTCCACCTGAAATACCTCTCACCATTTCATCACCCACCATGGCATCTGCACATATTTCCAGACCCAGTATCTGTGGATATTGAAGAAATCAAAGGAGGAGGTCAAATCAGTTACTATGGCTTTCAAAAACTTATTTCGGTTGCTTATTTTGTTTTCAAGTTGGTACCTTAAGAATATAATCTGTCACAACACTGGCCTCTTGCCCTTCTAATGATGCAGCCTGTACATGATTAGAAATGTGGCGAATCAATTCACCAGATATGTGGGAAATCAATTCACAAAAAATGGTTTTGGCATGGAGATATTGCGGTTACCTTCATGAAAATATCAATATCAGGATCAGGCTTTATGTTTGCTTGTTTTTCTCTCCTTGATAGTTCCGCCAACATTTCTGCAAATTTCAACGAAAACCGATATAGAACTCGAACTCCTGTTGTACTTACACTTGGAATTATGAAAAATATCCATTAATCTAATTTACCATAGAGAGTTCCAACCCCTTGGCATCTAGCAGAGAATGCTAATGTTTCTCTCACTGTCAATTCTCCCATATGAAGGTCATACTGACTTATATAAGCAGAAGTCCTCTGTGGAACAAACTCATCCATTCCGTGGCCATTGTATGTGACTCTTCCCGAAACCTATAGTTACAAAGGACTTAAATAAGATGACATAGTCCTTGGAACTCATTTAGAAAACTGGATTACTGTCAGTTTGTTTTACTTTTAGATCTGTATCAAGTTTTCCGGCCAAAGCTAGCAGCAATGAGGTTTTTCCGGAGCTTGGTGGACCTAAAAGCAATGTCAATCTGCAAAAAACCATATCAAAGCATTGGTAAGTGGAATATGTTAGGGGAATTCGAACCGAATACTTTTTTTTTTGTGTGTGTGTAAAATTCGATCAGGAAATTATAAATTGTCTTCTCACCTTCCAGGCTTGATTATTCCACTGGCATCACTAAGGATTTGCATTGGCTTCTTTCTACTTGGAAGAATATGGAGGTCATTCAAAATCCCCTTCAGATATCAATACATATATATACGAGATGTGAGGGTCAGTTCAATTTAGACATGGAGATCAATAACGGGAAAATTCAAGTTGATCATATGATCACCAAATATGAACTATGTACCTCTACGAAGTTGACGGTGAAATTGATTAACGTAGGCAGTGCTCTACCGCCCACATAAGCTTCTGCATGAACATTCAAATGCTCAAACCGGACTTCTATTGTTGGAAGTTCTAGTCCAACCCTGTTTAATAAAAGACAAAATGCTACGCTTATACAAAGAAGAAGTGCCAATAAGTAGAGAACATAAACATTAAATCAGGGTCGGCCCAAGGTTTTTTAGTGTTCAAGGCTTAATAAAAAAAAAGTGTGTCCTTGCAGAGTTAATGCTTAACAATTTTTACAGCAACAAGCCAACAATCACAATATGAGAAAGTCAAACCAATATAAAGTTCTACTATTAATCATTACATACGAACACAAAATACAAAATCTCTAAATAGGCAAATACATATTATCTCAAGAACGCATGAGTCACTAAAATTGTTAAAAAGAGTCATACTCAAACCCAAATAGTAAAAGCATTGGAGTGCCACTAAAATTTGGAATTTTTAGGATGCCCATTGCCCAGGCCTCTTGGGCCTTGTGCCTGGCCCGACCCTGCTTTGAATAGCCGGATCAGTTACATAGTATCATCAAGGCTGCAAAAAAAAAAGGTGTCTTTTCGTTTTGTGTTTTCATTGGTAAAAATTGTGGGACCCAGGACTATTGTGTAAACAGCAATGATACACCCACCGCCTCTCATCCACCGCACCACCCACCGCATGCGCGCCGGGCCCACTTCGGCTATCGGACGGCCGATCCAAGCAGTCCAAAAATTCTATATAAAAAAAAGAGAGTGGGCCTATGCAAGAATCAACGGCATCCGACAAGTGTAAGTGCTTGAACCAATCTTTCATTTTTTAACGGCTCGGATCATCTGATTTTTGGAAGTTCGGATTGAGCACCTACAGACGTTGGATGCTGTTGATTCTTGCGCAGGGCCCGGCGAGAGTGCGGTGGGTGGTGCGGTGGGTGTATCATTTCTATTGTGTAAAATACAGTAAGAAACAAAATGATTTGTGGTGCGTTGTGATTGGTGTGGAGCATCGCTCTGAGAGCATTGAATAGCCTCTCTTGGCAAAGTGCTTTCAAGAACTCTTCCCGGCCTGAAAACAACATACTGTACTGCTCCGGAATCACCAGAAACGTTTTCGTATTTTCGTAAACTGTTTTCGCACACATGACTGACGAGTTTTTTTCGAACTCTTCATTGTTTCGATAAGTCTAAGGTTCCTGATCGGAATCCCGACGCCCTGCCGGGCTCACTCCGGCCACCAAACAACCGATCCGAGCCGTCCAAAAATTCTATAAAAAAAAACCGAGTGGGCCAACACGAGAATCAACGGTATCTGATGTGTGTAGGTGCTCGGATCAAGCACTCCATGTTTTTGTAGGTGGCCGGAGTGAGCCCGGCGGGGCGTCGGGATTCCGATCGGGACCCCTTTGGTCGGGAACTGTAGCACCACTGGTTTTGATAGTCGGGAAGAAGCGAAACGAAAGCCTAATTATAAAGACAAATCAAGCAAAAGTAATGTACGGAAAGCGGATTACCTGTCGATGCGCTTCCTGAGCTTGAACAATAGCTTCTCATTATCTTCCTCAGCTACCTTCAAAAGTCTCTCCACCAGATTCCTTTTCTCTAAAAACCCGAGATTCTTGACGTCAATTTCTCTAGGCGGACCCTCTTCATCCTTCAGTATCCCTCGGGTTATCCGTCGATACGTAGGAAGCTTCTCAATAACAGCCCATTGAATCAGTGCTCCTTCATCGTCTTCTCTGCGGGATGACTGCGAGAAAAACTCTCCTGGATCGTTCCTCCATATGCTTGAGCTGTTTACACGTATACTGCTACGTGCACTGCTCGCTCTATATATTTCAGCATCATCACTCTCCATTTTCCACTCTTCCAAACAGCAGCTAGCAGCCTACCAAAGAATCACCCAGGAAGGATTTCACAGAGTTTAATTCAAGAACTCAATCTTCTTGGATTTTGGAGAGGTGAATCGTTGGTCCTCTTGTTTTTCTGCTCCCAGTATTCTCTGTTCAAGTGTTTATTAGCAGACAGAGTTGTCCAGGAATGTGCGGTGTTTGTGTGTTTTTCTGAAATGAATCTGATTTGTTGAAGTGTGTCTATATTTATACAGTTAGCATCTTATTATGAACTAGGCACCGACAGGGCTGCTAAACTAACCAATATACTCGAGTCTGAGCTCGTGTTCGTTCGTTAAAAGTTTATTTAAGATTGGTTTGTTTATGACCAAGCTTGAGCATCTTTTTAAAGCACTTTAATATTCCAAGTCAAACTTGAAAAAGTTACTACTCTGCTCGTTCGACTTATTAAAGCTTCTTAAGTTATTAATTAAATCAAGTTTGATCAACTATTAGCTGGGCTCGTTTGGCTCGTTTATCCCCTAGTTGGGGATCAACTCCTTTTTAGTGTATTCGTATATTTTGACTTGACTCTATGGTTGACGTAAGGGATGGCGTATGGCAGTTCATTGAGAAAAGTAAGAAGAAATGTTTTAAACATTCGTGTACTGCGACTTCAGGGGGGTTTCCATTTCCATGAAAATCAGCCTAGGTTACCAGTAGTAAATAAAGACGCCTGCTATGGATACACGTGAAATGTATATACCATGCACATAAGGGTTTTGTGGGGTCCACCTCTAGTCTCACATAGATGATTCGAACTGCCCATTATCTTTAGAACATTTTTTTATAGAGTCCTGTAAAAAAATCAACTCAACCCGATATCGGTAAGGATTTTTTTTGAATTTGTACGGGCGAAATTAAGCAGTTAAGTTGTTTTGCCCCTGCAAATTCCGAAAAAATCCTTACCGATATCGGGTTGAGGTGATTTTTCACAGGGCTCTATAAAAAAATGTTTTAAAAATAATAGGCAGTTCGAATCATCTATGTAAGACCCGAAGTGGACCCCACAAAATCAATATGTGCACGACATGTATATGCTCATATGCACCCATAGCTTTTTCCTAAGGGAGATGCTATTGGTACAGATATACTAGTATATACCCCGCGTACAAACCAGTTTCGAGCCTGTTTTGGGTTCCAAAAAAATGATCCGAGCCGCTCATTTTGTTTAAAGTATTTTATTCAAGGTCCATGCAAAAAATAAGCTAAATCGGATATAAGTAGAGGCGTTTACGATGCATCCAATTTTGTCCCAAAATTCAAGCTAGAATTCTAAAGCAAAGTTGGATGTATCGCAAACACCCGTAATGATATCCGGTTTAGCTGATTTTTTGCATGGACCCTAAATAAAGTATTTTAAACAAAATAAGCGGATCGAATTATTTTTCAAGGACTCAAAACGGGCCCAAAACTAATCTGTACATGATGGTACAGATTCTTTTATCTGTACCTTTATCATTTCACTTTTCTTCTTTTATCTGTACCTTTATCATTTCTCTTTTCCTAATATCATTGCAGAAAGTCTACAGGTACAGCAAATCTGTGCACAGATTGTGCACAGATTTTGTTGTGGGGCCCACCACGGGTCCCACACAAATCATCCAAGCCGTTCATTAAATGTAAAATATTTTTTCAAGGGTCTCCGTAAAAAATAAGCTCAATCCGATACCTATAGGTGCTTGATCCTAGCATATAACTTTTCATTATCCGGAAATCTGAATGAAAAGTTAGATGGTTGGATGAAGTACCTATAGGTATTGGATTGAGCTTATTTTTTACGGAAATCTTTGAAATAATGTTTTACATTTAATGAACGGCTCGGATGATTTGTGTGGGACCCGAGGTGGGTCCCACAACAAAATCTGTGCACAATCTGTGCACAGATTGCTGTACCTGTAGCAGCGTTCATATCATTGGCTGGGGTCCATAAAAATGTTGCGTGTGATACAGATAACGTACAGATATTTAGAATCCTCCCATATATTAGTCCATTTTAAAACAAACAGTCAATAACCCAAATATCTTACGGTTTGATTTTTCCCCTTCTTCGTTTGGATTGTAGTAAACAACTAATCAAGGTGAAAGGGTAATGTGGACAGGTGGAATTAAAATACAGAGAAATGTCATGGGCGAGAATATGAGAGGGTTGCCGATATTGACTAGAAATTAAGGGTGCCTTTGAAATCAGAAAGAGAGAGATAGCAAGCGCATACCTCAGTTCAGCCAACGGTCTAGATTTATGTATAAAGATGTGATAAATTTGGACCGTTGAATCTATGTATAAGATTAAAATACTTCTCTTATTATGTTGGTATAAATATAGATATGTACTCCCTCCGTCCCAAATTCTTGGTCCTCTTTCCTTTTTTGGAGGTCTCAAAAAATTGGCTATATCTCTTAATCTATAATCTATTTTATATCAAATATGGATCGTGTTTGATAGATCTCAATGAGTTCTTTTATACAAAGTTTTTAAAATCACTTAAAAGATTATAAATTATAAGATATAATCAATTAAAAAATGACATGTACTCCCAAAGAGGACCAACAAATTGGGACAGAAGAAGTAGATATATAGATATACTATGGATCTCTTTATCTCCTAAATACTTTCTGCATATGACAACGTACATATATAAATGATTTCTCTCTTTTTTTTCCTTTTGGATAGGTAAGAGTAACATTTTATTAAGGGAAAAGGAGGAGGGGAATCCAACAAAAAGTTGGAATACATCCAAATAGGAACAAAGCTCATACTAACACCCATTTTATAAGGGATGATGCTATGGTGTCCCCGGTCATTTTGGGAACACCGTAATTTTTGGCATAATTTCATCATTATGAGCATAACTAAAATTTATTACAAGCATAACAAAACCCAAACAAGGCATAACCAAAGATTATCCAAAAAACCAACCAAGATATAACCAAACCCAACCAAGGCATAATGGTTTTGGTTATGCTCATAATGGTTTTGTTATGCCAAAAGTTACGGTATCTCCAAAATGACCGGGACACCGAAGTCATTCCCCTCTTTTGTAGGGAAAGATTGAAACTAGCACCAAAATTACAACTTTTCAATATTTTTCTAGATGGTCGTCAATGACATACATCGAAAAAATAAGCATTGAAAAACTTCTTCTCAATGTCATACATTGAAAAACAACTTTAATATTTTCCAAAATGGGAACAAAGCCCATTTGATAAATGTTTTCTCGTTTCTCGGGAAAGATTGAAACTAGCACCAAAATTACAACTTTTCAATATTTACTTTTCAAGAGGGTAATGCTATGGTGTGTACCCTTACGGTGTCTCCGTTATGCCTCTTGTGGTTTTTCGGTTATGTCTTTTGTGGTTTTCGGTTATGCCATGTGTATTGTATAACATGGAGCCATAATGGACATAATCGAAAATCACAAGAGGCATAACCGAAACCACAAAAGACATAACCGAAAACCACAAAAGGCATGACGAAGACACCGTAAGAAGAAATTAAGATGGTTGTCAATGTCATGCATTGGAAAAAAAGCTGGTACCTGCGTGCTATATTTACGGAGGAAGGGAGAAAATTCTGCTGTCTGCCGTGAGTTGGAAGTTGGAATTGAATCCACTTTGAAAGTTTCTTCTAGAAGTAGGAGAAGTAAAGACCACTTTCCTAGTTTCTTTCAGCTGAGAGATTTACTGTTCTGGAGGTTACTTGGTCAAGAAAACGTGGGTTGAATTTGTTTCCTCATGTCTTATTCTCCCCATCTGTTTGGATTGGAACTCGGCCGTAGCTCTCTGCCCGGCAGTGGTGCCGACAATCCCCTGGGATCCGTTTGATTAGCGAGATAATCTATATTATAAAACAGAGCGATTTTTATCTACCCATACAAATCCAACACCCTCTACAACCATTGGATCGAATTTTCAGTAGATCATATCCATCCAATTGAGAGCATACTTCCTAATATAAATCTCCTAACTTTATAATTGGTAAATTTTTTCAATTAATTGCTTTTAGGTTGTTTCTTTACAAAACTTGATTATCTTTTTGAATTTAAATCAACTCAATAATTGATTTCTGTCTAAAATTGATTCCCTTACATTCAATTCAATATTTGCTTTTAATTTGTTTCCTTTTAGGTTGATTTCCCTGCGGTCATATACGAAAAGAAAATAACATGGTATTGGGTTTGAATTTGTTGGCTAAAATTTATGTGATTTAGATGATCATTGGTAATGTCGTATATATACATGGATTATATGTTATTCTTCATATTATAAAATTGAAAATAGCGATGAGGGATTGAAAATAAAAACACTTTTTATGATACAAAAAAAAAAAAAAACCTTTTGTGCTCAAAACGCACTTCTTCGTGTCTTTAGGCACGGGCAATCCCTAGTGGTAGAAAATGCAAGAAAGAGAAAAAATATATACTTCTACTTTTTTTTTTGTTCACTTGGCAAGAATATCCTAGAAAGTGGTAGAAAGTAAACTTTCCTGTACGGCTGTACAACCCTCTAAAACATGAGAGGTTGCTTTACTTTTTCTCACAAAATGTGCAGGGGAATTTTATTTTCCGGAAAAAATCAGTGACAATTACTCTAACTTCCTTCTTTAGCCTCTTCCCTCCACATTTTCTCTTCTAATTTCGGCAATTTTATTCCCTCCAAACAAGGACATCTTATTTTCTACTAGCGATTGCCCGTGCCTTTAGGCACGAAGCAACGCGTTTTAAACACAAAAAGTTTTTATCAAAAAAAGTTTTTATTTTTGATAGCGATGACCAAATCACATAAATTCGAGCCAACAAATTCAAACTCAATAACATGTTGCATTCATAAGATCCAGTTTAAATATGACATAAGCTACAAAATAATAGAGTCAAATTCATGATACGCAAATGTAGCTAAAAAAAGTGTTCCCCATAGGAGGTCGTATTTTGCAAAAGAATCATTCAAAAAGTAAAAAAGTTTTTGTTTTTGATAGCGATGACCAATCACATAAATTCGAGCCAACAAATTCAAATTCAATAACATGTTGCATTCATAAGATCCAAGTTTAAATATGACATAAAAGCTACAAAATAATAGCGTCAAAATCATAATACACAAATGTAGCTAAAAAGAGTGTTCCCCATAAGAGGTCGTATTTTGCAAAAGAATCATCCAAAAAGTTTGTATTGAACTGTCTTCATCACTCATGGACGCTTACCTACTTCTTCAAATTGCAGAATTAAGAACATGAACAACACGAAAACATACGAAAAACAATAACTAAATGATCGAGTAAGAATTCTGTAAAGTATAATGGTGACAAAAATAAGTTACCTTGATCATAAATCTTGTCTATTCGCATTTAGCATAGATTATGTAACTCTTTCTTTCTCCAATAAAGGTACGAAGCAAAACTGATTTCTCCTCTTCTTGAAGAGGCCGATGAATGAGAAGGATTGTTTGTATGCTTATAAAAGAAAAACCTAAGTTTAGCAGAGATTATTAAGGAAAACATAGGTGTTTTTTTTTTTTTTTTTCCTCCAAAGAAACACGTATGTGAATGTTAATTATTAAAGAAAAAAGGGTTGTTTAAAGGAAAAAGGGTTGTTTCCTTTTTTACCGTAGGGAAATCAATTTAAAGGAAACAACTTAAAAGCAAATATTGAATTGAATGTAAGGAAATCAACTTTAGAGGAAAATCAATTATTGAGTTGATTTAAATTCAAAAAGATAATCAAGAATTTTAAGGAAAAAACCTAAAAACAATTAATTGAAAGAATTTACCAGTCTTAACGTTAGGAGGTTAGATTAGAAAGTATTTTCATAAGAGTTATCAATCCTCTTTAAATAAATTAAACATAAAAGGGAACAAAATTAAAACAAAATCAATTGAAAAAGGAAGGGGTGTATATTTCCCTTTCAGAGAAACGTGTAACTTTTTTTCTAACATTAGTGTAGATTTATATATTAGAAAAAATTCAATCAATCCGACGGCTATAAATGCTACTTTGTTTGTATGCCTAGACATTTTTAAAGAAAATCGTTATGTTTTATAACATAGATTTTCTTGCAAAACTTCCATTATAATCATAATCAAACGGATGTGAGAAAAAATAATTTTTCTTTTTCTTTTCTTTCACTTCACTTTCTATCATTTTCACTTTTCATTTTATTTTTCTCGCAAATCAAAGGGACCCCTGATTTGTAGTCGTTAATTTTCTTTTTGGTGTTTTTTATTTTATTTTAATTTATTTTTGTCAAAATGGTAGGAGATTTAATTCATACGAAATAAGCATACAATTAAGGAGGGTTATCAATCCCATAACAGAGACAATAACCAGAAGGTTTAGATTCACAAGCTTTTCACTCCAGAGCCTCACAAACTACCATGGCAATCCCTTGATCATCATCCAGCATTCTGACAACTGGACCCCAAAACTAACGAACGAAATTCCAACAAAAACCTACAAGAAATTCGAGAGAAACGCTCCACAAAAAAGGGAGGTCTTCACAAATAGAGCCCACATCAACCGTCCAGTCCGGTGGCTCCGGGGACTAAAGCCTGACCGGAGAGGGAAGAAACTAAATGAAAACTAGAAAAAGAAACGAGAAAAACTAAGAAAAAAATGGAAAATCTCACAATCAAAATACCACCATCCAACGCTCCTACTCCGGCGAACAAGCACGCACCAAACGGACACCGATAATCACATCCGCAGACCAAACCCAAATGGACACGGGGACAACGGAAGCCACAAAAGAGAAATTACCAAGAAAAGAACCAGTGAAAATGAAGAGAAAGTAGCCAGAGTAGGTTGTTTGGCAAAATAAACCAAATGACTTATATTTTTGTCCTTATTCGAGTTTTTTTCGCATTTGTTAGGTTTTCGTCAACTTGTTGAGGATTATTGTTTCTTCATGATGAGAGGAATCTAAAGAGTAAAAAATTACGATCAGAATCCATTTTGTTTAATAAACACGAAAAAACTGGCTTATTGACTTATTTTTGTCTTTATTCAAAAAAATTTGAATTATATATATATTTTTTTACTTTTAGATTCGTCTCGTCATGAAGAAGCAATAATCCTCAAAAAAATCGACAAAAAAACTAACAAATGAAAATATATATATATATTTTTTTTGAAAAATGACAATTATTTTGCCAAATGAACGAACTGAATCCTGCCAGATGGACCTTTCAACCTGTGCAAGAAATCATTCATAGAATCCACCTAGGGTGAGACTTATAATCCAGAAGAAAAGCCAACCTTAATTAACTCGAAAGATTCGATAGTACTTTTCCAAATACTACTAATCTCTTTGCCCTGGAAGAATAATATATAAATTAAGGAAGCTTCTGGGCTTACAATATTGTCTCACAGTCGTGAAATGGTAGAAAAGACGCGCACGTGTCATTTGCTAGTTCAATTAATGGTTGGATGCGCATAAGTTCCTATGCTAGCTTAGGCGGTGTGCAGTTGTAAAATTTGATCATTTCGAGGTTACTATGTTGACCTTGACCCATTTAAAAAAGTCAAAATTGTCCCAATCCCAACCTCATATGCTTTTAGGTTTTTGATCTCGCTACCCTAAGATTTTGCGGCCGCTCCCACTGCATTTTTTCGTAGTTATATTACTTAAATTAAGTACAAGTATTAAAAAGTACGGCCAAAGAAGTTGAAAACTATGCATGGGCAGTGATGAGATCGATGTAAGACATGCTTTATTAATCTTCTTTATTTTTTTATTTTTAAAAAAGGAGGGGACACATTAATTGAATTATGTGTTTACAGGATTAAATCAAGTTATATGAGTCATTGACTTGGTCTACTGTGGTAATTGAGTTAGGTTACATGGTAGCTCATACACTCACTTACATGGGGAAATTTCCCTTATGGCTATCAAAATATCTCACAGGATATTTCTTCCCTTGTCCCTAGGGGGGCGGCGGCGGGCGCAATATTGTTGAAAAACATTAATGCCTTGTTCACTTCCCTTGTCAAAAATCATTTTTCAAAAAATTCCCCCTATATTCTTCCTAGATTTTTTCTACTTCCAACATTTCTCTCTCTATCTCTCTCCACTTATTATCCCTACTATTTTTCAAAAAACTTTTCAAATACCAAACCAAACACAGCTGCAAGCTCTGGTAAAATTTACGTGCCGTAAGATGAAATAAGAACATATTACTGTAGTATATTGTTAAGATGAATGTACTAGTACTAAAGGCCATTCACAGTGGTATAATCAAAAGCTAATTGCGGATCCAAAAAAAAAAAAAAGCTAATTGTTTTTAAAGTTAAACAACGTTGGTGTAAAAAATGGCTCACAATGGTATCATCAAATTTAGCAACATTCTTAGAAATAATCAAATTTTGGACTTTGGATAATCAAAATTAGCAACTTTTTTCAATCATCAAAATTTGTGGACCCTACACCACATAAGTTAATTGGTTCCAAAATTTGTATACACGCGTGTTTCCACTGGTATTTTCTTATTCTCTTTTTCGCCTACTATATATCTTGTTCACTTCACCCACATATTTTTTCTCTTTCTTTTCCTCCAAAAGTGAAGCTCATATCTCTCAATTATCTATAATTCAACCCATCGTCGCCGGATTAAGATATTTCACTCTTGTTTTCCGTTTCTATTTTATTCTTTTTCGTTCCTCCCCTATGGTTGAGTACATGAAGAACCTAGCATTCTTTTCCAAATTCAAGAGCACATCTAATTTTTTTTTGGAAGATTAAGAGAATGGTGGATTTGTGATATTAGTTTGGTTGGATAGGTTACAGGAATAGGGGAAAAAAAATCGGTGTTGTTTTGATAGAGAAGACTGGCAAGAGCGCCATATCATGTTTGAGAGAGAGAGAGAGAGTGAGTGATTGTAGTGGACCCCTTATTTTGGTTATAGATTAGAAGTAACTATTGTGGATCTCAATATTGTTAAACTTAACAACCTCTTAAATGAATAATCAAAAGCTGATGTGTCAATTTTTGATTATCCATTTTTTATTATATCACTGTGGATGGCCTAACAACATCCAACTTATTGTTAAGATGAAATAAGAAAATAATACGAGTATCTTTCTTTGCAGAATTCCATGACCATGCATCAATTCCAAGAGGTATCACGGGTTGTTCGGATAAATAAGCCAAAGTGGCTTATTTTTTGTCCTTATTCAAATTTTTTTTGCATTTTGTGGCTTATTGTCAATTTTTTGGGAATTATTGCTTCGTTATGACGAGAGGAATCTAAAAAGTAAAAAATTTTGGTCGAAATCCAATTTTTTTTGAATTTCGACGAAAATTGGCGGGAAAGCCACTTTTTTCGTCTTTATTCAAAAAAATTTGGATTTCGACCAAAATTTTTTACTTTTTAGATTCCTCTCGTCATAACGAAACAATAATCTCCAAAAAATTGATAATAAGCCACAAATTGCAAAAAAAATTTGAATAAGGACAAAAAAAATTTAACGGGAAAGCCAAATGACTTTTTTAGAAGAACAACCCCGTTGTTACGTAGCTCTAATAATTCCTAAAGTTGATGGTCCTTCTTGTTTTAATGACTTCAGACCAATAAGTATGGTAGGATGTGTGTACAAAATTTTAGCTAATAGGCAGGCAGCGTATGTGGGAGGGAAACAGATTCTTGATGGGTTCTTATTGCTAATGAATATTCATTGATAGCCGGAAGAAAAGAAAGTCAGATGGTGTGAATGGGTAAAGGAATGTATTTCGACAACTTCTTTATCCATCTTCCTTAGTTTTTTTTTGCCAAAATGGTAGGTGATTTTATTAATACGAGATATATAAACATACGATCAAAGGGCGTAAACTATCCCAAACAGAGACAATAACCAGAAGGCCAAGATTTGCAAGCTTATAATTCAAGAACCTCACAAACCAACACGGTGATTCCTTGATCATTAGCTAGCTTCTAACCACCGGATCCCAAAACAAACGAATGAAACCCCAACAAAACCACCGAACTAGGGGAAACCCAGCCTGGAAAAAGACTCACGGCAAGAAACCAGAGAGATCGAAAAATAGAAAAACACAGAAAAACAAATTGAAAAGCAACAGAAATTAATAAAACCTCACAAATAGCACCCAACCAATCAAGCACTCCTCCTCCGACGAACCAAGCGCGCACAAGAACGGACCCCAGCAACCACATCCGCAAGCTAATCCTCAAAAGGTTGATTCTTTTGTCTGAATATTAAACAAGCCAGAGGGCCCATCATAAAGCATCAAAGCCAGCATCACAGGCCCTTTTGCACCTTGTTCAATAGTATAGAACCCCTTGTTATAGTTGATACTAGTGCTAGCCCGTACCTACGGCACTACGTATCCCGGTTGAAAGGGGATGGCAATTGTGTGAATTAGGTGAAAACCATAGGCACTTAACCGGGAAGTGAGAGGATGCACTACAGCCTTTGGATCAAATTAATATAAACCGTTCCAACAACTTGTCCCCACACCCTTGTGTTTTATAATAGAGATTTGTTTTCATTGAACTAGGGCACACTGTATTTATGGCAATTTTAGGATAATTCTTTGCCATCACCTTGTGTAGCCATTGAGAGCAGCTTTGGACACTATGGTCATGTTTGGTAACCATTCTATTTTCTGTTTTCTGTTTTCATTTTCAGAATTTTCAAAAGTTAACTTTGAAAGTTTGTTTGGTGCACTACTTCCACTTTCAAATTCTAGAAATCACTTTCATTATTTTCATAATTTGAGGAAGTAAGAAAACTCAACTTTCACTATTTTCAGAAACAAAAAACAGGCTGCTCCGCTACAATTTCTTGGAGGTCTTTTGATTCTGTTTTCATTTCCTCCTACCCAGGCCATTACCCGTACTTACAGAAGGAGAAAAACCTTCTAATCAATAAAGGACCGACTTTGGAATTAGAAAATTTCATATATATATTTCATCTATATATATTTCTACCCGGCCCTTTCAGAATATCAAGTATGGAATTTGTTTCTAACATGATTGCAAAGGCTAGGATGACTCTCAGTTTGGGAACTAGTGGAGAAATTGCAAGAAAGACCATTTAAGAAAAAGTGAAAATTGGTTTCAGAAATTGATTTTTTTAAAAAAAATAAGTTGGCACAAACATGTTTTCTGTTTTTACTTTTTTATTAGGAAAAGTAAAAATTGATTTCAGCAAATAGAAAATAGGAAACAGAAAAGTGGCAGTGTTACCAAACATAGCCTATGTAAGCAGAAAAGTTGATAGGCCATCCTTTTGCTTCCAGCAAATCCTCACTGCAATCCTCATGAAACCACTGAACTACCTCATCCACATTCTCTAGTGTGAGGCTCTCAATTTCGCTTAGGGTTTTCTTAGCCTTTTCGTTTGAAATTAACAAACTGAAATACAATTTCATGCAACATTCTTAGAAGAAAAAGAAAAAAAAGCAGACAAGACCCCTGTTTAGTGCTGTTTCTTTGGAAACAAAAGTTCAATCATTGTGATTTTGTACACTGATGTTTTATTTAGCGAACACCTCAATATGCGTGGAAGGTTCAGATTACCAAGGTGCCATCGATCGAAATGGATCCACAAGGGTCTCAACTTCACAGTGAAGTTGCGATCTGCATTCTTCAACTTTTGCGAACCCATATATATTCTGAAAGACTCTTAGTGTTCGTTTTTTTGAGCCAAAAACAGTCTTCGAGAATTTAAAAACTCATTTTTCCTGGTTTCGGAAAGTGGGTTGTTTTAAAATTAAAACTTGCAAATGTTGATTGTCAAAATAAACTACCTTAACAAGTTTATCTATTCTTCGCCAAATAGAATTAAACAAGTTATTGAAAATAAAAACATTAGCTAGCAACCTAGAAAAATATCCCTATTTCATCCATAATTGTTGAGGTTAAATCACAGCTTCGCTGCTATAATTAATTACCCCTTTGTGGTACAATACATGACTCCCGGTATAGACAGTAGCCATGACTATCAGCATTCAGTCCTTCCATCTGCCATACCACTCCTACCAACACTACGACGTCAACTTCTTCGACGACACTGTCAAAACCCTAGTCACCAACACACCCTGCATCGTCAACACCTGATCTCCGACATCGAACGCCTCCACCACCACTGCCTCCACAAACTTATCGTCGGCCTCGACATCGAGTGATGCCCCAACTTAAAAAACAACTCCACCAACCCAGCCGCCACTCTCCAACTCTGCGTCGGCCGCAACTGCCTCATCTTCCAGCTCATCATCGCCCCCCAAATTCCCCAATCCCTCATAAACTTCCTCGCCGACGCCGATTATGTTGGGTTTTTCCCACATTAAATGTAGTTTGAAAAGAAAAAGAAAAAGAAAAAGTGAATAATGGGTTGTTGAGTATTTAATTGGTCCAAGTAAATGTGGTCATTGGAAATCCTCTTGAGTGGGTGCCGGCAATTCCAAGAGCATTTGTGATGCTTGGAATTTGAAGAGCCAAGTGTGCAGATCCTTCTCCTGCCCCTATTTACGTGAAGTGGTGCATGTGTGCTATGGGTGCCGAGTGTGAGAAAAAGAAAAGGGTTGAGGGGGCAGCTCCTTCGGGGGTTGCCGAGTACACCGGCCGTGAGAGTTGAAGGAGACAGTCCCTTCAGGGGCTGCCGGCCGGCGTAGGCTGGGAGGTGAGAGGAGAGTATTGTGAAGGAAAAATAGAGATGTTGGGGGTGAGTGAAAAACATAGTGTGAGCAAAGTATTTGGAGCTCAAGAGAGGGTTTTTCATCTCATATTAGTTTTCTACTTTTTCTCGTATATCAGAGGTTTGGTGGTAATTTTTGATGCGAAGATATTCTTTGTGAATGTGGAGGAATTTTTCGGTGCCGGGTGGGTATATCCCACGTGGTACCCGCTCGGCACATTCGGGTCGTCCAATACACTTTTGGAAGGTTCGGATTGAAACCCTCTCTCTCCTCTCACCCCAACACTTTCTCTCTCTCCAAATCTGAGCCGTCCAAAAACGCAATAGACTGGTCGGATGCACCGACTGGGCACCACGCGGCACTGAAATTCTTTCCGTGAATGTGGGTGCATCTTTATGAATGTGAGTGCAACTTGAATGTGGTAACATTTATCATGTGAATTGTGAAGGTTGTAGAGGAATTAGCCAATTGACGTTGAAACATTAGAAATTAGAAGGCCAGAATCATGTTTGCTTCATTTCCTGATCTGTCATGCTACTTGCATATACATTTTTACACATATCTTGCACATGTACTTTTATGGGGCCCACCTCGGGTCCCACCAATATGATCCGAACCGCTCATTATTTTTAAAATAATTTTTTAAGAGTTTCTGTAAAAAATCAACTCGATAGGATATCGGTAAGGGTAGGGCGAATCAGACTGTTTCACCTTATGATTTCTAAAAAAACCTTTACTGATATCCTATCGAGTTGATTTTTCACAGAAACTCTTAAAAAATTATTTTAAAAATAATGAGCGATTCAGATCATATTGGTGGGATCCGAGGTGGACCCCATAAAAATATATGTGCAAGATATGTGTAAAAATGTATGTGTCCTTAGGTTTATTGTTTCCCAATGTATCTTCGACATCAGCTTCTAGTTTGGCAACTATCAATAATCGTTCTCTCCCTCAAACAATGTTTGTTAGAAGGTCGATCGACCATATAGAGACGTCACGTCACGTGATTCGTTCACCAAATTATCGATATTCGACCGACTTGATATTTTTTTACAAGTTTGTTCCAAGCGTCAAGCTTTATTTAGTGACTAGTTTAAGGTAAAAAATTTGTGCTCGTGACAATGCCCGTTTGGGCACAACCACCCTGTTGCCCTCCTAGGCAGTAGGCACAGCAGAACCCCCCATTTCTTGGGTGAGTAATGTGATGGCACAATCGGAAATCGTTCAATTTGCTACCAGGCTTGATCAAAGAAATCTGCTGCTTGCCTCTCTCTCCTCTCTCTCTCTCTCTCTCTCTCTCTCTCTCTCTCTCTCTCTCTCTCTCTCTCTCTCTCTCTCTCTCTCTCTCTCTCTGTGACATAATATACACAGAAGATATTTTTTTGCTCGATTATATGCACGGTTGATACAAAGAGGCTACAAGCTTTATTCATTGCTCTCTCTTTTCTTTTCTTTTTTACACGTTTTATTAGTTTTACACCAAACTTTTGTGTATTATAGGTTCGTCTCGGCGAAAGGAATTGGCAAAAGTAAAAAATTATGACTTTTACCCAAAAAATTTAGTAAATATCCAAGAAAAAAACCCAAAAAGTCTGCTTCCAATTTCCAAAATACTTGTGTAAAATTCATAATTTTTTACTTTCCTGGTTCCTCTTTTTGAGACAAACCAATAGTATATAAAAGTTTGGCGCAAAATTAACAAACGCAATATTTTTTTTTGAATAAAGATAAAACAAAAGAATTGTTTACAACTTGTAGTTTAGCGAAAATGGGTAGTAGATAAAAGTTTGGCGCAAAATTAACAAACGCGATTTTTTTTTTTGAATAAAGACAAAACAAAAGAATTGTTTACAACTTGTAGTTTAGCGAAAATGGGGCCTTAATATATAAGCCTCCTAATCTCAATTGTAAATCCAAAAAGTTGATTCTTCCATCTAACTATAAATTTTAATCCGTTCCAATCTCTTCTTCTTCCACCCCGGGCAGTCCTGCATATTTGGATTGATTACAACTCTTTTTTGATAGAGTTATACGTCGAAAAGAACAAAAAATTGGAGCTTGGCTTGTTTATAAATTAATGGGCAAAAAATTCTATTTGAACTCCGTTCGTTTACTAAACTAACCAGGTCAAACTGAGCCTTAAAAGGACGTAAGGACGTGCCTCAAGCTGCTTGTAAATAGTTCGATTCGTTTGCAGCCCTAGCCCCCTAGTTATATAACGGTCCTAAAGATGCGACTTGATTTCATGTGTTTCATCATATATATATATACTAGTGCTTGCCCGTGCCTACGGCACTACACACCCAGGTTGAAATTGTCCGTGCCTACGGCACTTGCTAGCTAATGGCTCGAACATTAGTGTGTAGTATGTGATCCTCTTCTTAGGGGCACGAAAAAGAATTACCCGTACTTATGGCACTCCTCCAACTATACATTTAAGCTAGCTACAAAGAACTATTAATTTGCTTATGGAATTCCAGTAAATACCAGGTAAAAAAATTTCTAATACAGTTTAACAATTTAATCCGATTCGAACCTCACCGCATACCTTATGAAAGAGAGTGTGTCTACACATGTGTTGAAGGTATATAAATAATAAAGTTTAAAAAAAGGTCATAAAGGGACAACAATTCAGGATGATCATGTCAAAAGAACACAATAAGCTGAATATATGGGATTGAATATCAAAAAAAGTTTTGGCCAGTGGAACACAATAATCATTATTTCTTGGTTGGCCAGTGGAAAAAAAATTCCTCGCCTCGTGGGATTGTATACTGCAACTCTGCAAGTAATGAATGAGGCTTGTCCCGATCAACCAACCAACTCCCTCCTTGCAATTACGAACCAACCAAACGAAACTAAATACAATTCAAAAAAAAAAAAACAACGAAACCAAATCAACAAAACCTAAAATAGTAAAATACAGTTTAAAAAAAAAAACCCCAAATCAACCACAAAGTCGAGAGATCAATGAATTAAGTTACTGAGATGAAGAACCAGAGTGAATTGTAGTCGCCGTAGAACGCCGCAAACAGGGGTGTCAATTTGCCGTTTGGAGTGGAAAAAAAATTTGCCGCTTTTTTTTTTTGATTCGGAAATCTGTCGCTTGATATGGCTTCATTAATGCGATGTCAGCTTATTATAGAAAGTTGTAATTGGTATCTGGACCGTTGGATTTGTTTGTATGAGTAGATAAAACTTGTGTGAGGGAGAAATCTGAGCCATTGAAAAGGAATATTTCTAAAGAATATTCCTAAACACCTTTCTGTTTTATTATATAGATATATATATATATATATATGTGTCAATCGGCATACAAGTTTGATGTGTGTGTATACATACTAGTGTAATGCTTGTGTTGCGCACGTTTCTGCGTGCTCATTGGTTTAATTGGTAGTCGAAAAGTTAATATAAATTGGTGTAGGAATGGCTATTTTCATACATTAATGGTAAGGTAGAAAACACAAAACACAAAATCCATATTGAAGAAGGATTCAACCATAGAACTTACCACAATATTTAAGTACCATAGAATCTATCCTTGCATTCCCGAATGGTTTTTCCCTTTCTCTTTTTGACCATTTCTCGAAATCTTGTTCATTTGTACCACTCTTATTACAAGTTTCATGTGACTCAGCAAAGTTGCTATACATTTAATTTCTTTCCAATTCCAACTTCTTTAGTTGCATGCAAGCCTCAAGCAACTACAAAAGAACCATGACTACAGGTTTTCATCTCCCTCTCCATCCGATCAAACAAATCCTACCTCATGAAATTACATCAAATTTGAGTATTTGACGAAGAAGCATAAAGATGGTTACAAAAAAAAGCATGCTCCAGATCGATTTGTTAGGACCACGGGTCACGGTCTCTCTGTGTTGGCAAATTCCAAGATAAAAACACATTTATTTGTATCCCCATTTATCGAGTTGTATTTTATTTATTTTTGTTTCTAGAGTGTCTGTTTAGGAAGTGGAAGGAAATCAATATTGTGTAATTGAGAGTGAGTGTTTCGTACAGGTAGAAAAGGAAATAATTGTTCTCGTGAGGAAAGAAATAGGTGCTCATGGAAAGACTTGCTGGACATGGTAAGGATTTGCTGCAGATGGAAACGATCTTTCGGTAATTGCAAGGCGCGGTAATTTATCTAAGCAATCTATTAAGGCATGAGATTTTTTGATTGCCAGAGGATGTTCTAATTATTTAAGGACGATTGGTTAGAAAATAATAAGAGGCAGAGAGAGCTGCTATCAAAGGTTTAAAAAAAAAACCCATATCCTCTGAATATAGAAAAGACGATCAGCTCTTGGGGTTTTTTGGTGCACCTCGAAAACTAATAACGTCATGCTCTAAAAGATTAACTTCGAGGGGTTTTGTTCTACAACAACATCGATCAATCAATCTCTGAGTAAAGTCCTTCGGTGGATTCCGAGAGGCAAACGGAAGGCTTGTGGATTCAAGACAGCGACGATCAAGCATTTAGAGAGGTGTACGTGGATTCGGCAAGAGTGTCTAGGTTTAGGTTTGTGGAGTTCAAACTTATAGTAAGAGTTCTTGGAACCTCGTGTTTAGTAGTGCTTGATTCCTTCCTGTGGTTTTTTTCCCATTTAGGGTTTTCCACGTATATCCTGGCCGGTGTTATCTTTTGATTGTTTTTTCGTTCCTGCATTTGGATTGATTGGTAGTTTATTTATTAAAGAATTCATACATAGCAAATATTTATAAACCTAGGCGATCTAGGGTTTTTCAGATTTGTTCTAGATTCGCAACAGCTTCAGCTAAATCACGAATGAAAAAAGTTGACTTGAATTATTGGATTGGTCTTGTCAATGTACATTATAACTATTGAGAGAGAGAGAGAGAGAGAGAGAGAGAGGGCATTACCACAAATTAATGGCACCAGCCAAATGTCAATATAAATGGGTGCCAAACAAGTAGTTCACTCTTGTGCCAAACCTCAGTTTATTCTTATCTTCAAATCAAGACAATGCTATAGAATTACTGAGGCCAGGACCATGCTAAAATCAATTGTTCATCTATTGAGTTTGTTATCTATATCATTCACTACATCAATCCTAAAATAAGGAATGACTTCTTGGGAATTTTGTGACACAATTCTTTCTCCATGTGGAACATGATATAAAACACAATTTTTGCAAGAACACTAATGGTAGGAAAAATTTCTCTATTCAATATATGCATCATTTTAACTCGTGCCGACATAATCCAAATCCACTCCTCCAAAATCACTAATGCGAACATCTAACATTGGTAACTACACTCCCAACTCTAACAATTTAAATTTCTTGAGTAAAATGATGAAGACAACAATAAATTATGGAGAGAGGTAACCATATTCTAAAATAAAAATATAGACACATATGCACATATACAAAAATTACATAACATATCCTCCACAAATGCAAAGTCATATTTCACTTTCATCTTCAACACAATAATTACAGCTTGATGGAGTGAACAATAAACAGCCATATGCTACCGAAATGACAGACTTGATGAGACCAAAACGATAAACAACAAATCAAAAGTAACTCATAACTGAAGAAAAATAGTTTTGAGATATTAAGAAATCTGAAACTCCAAATTAACCAAGATCATCACACACAAACACACTATATTTTCATCACTACAAAAAGTCTTTCTGTTTTTTTAGGAAACTTTTTCGCACATAACTGTCATTTTGTTTGTTTTTTTTTTTTTTTTTTGCGAAGTTGATTTCTTGGTAGACCCTAGAGTAAACTACCCAAAGGGTCACCAGATTACCAATTTTTTCCATTGTGGAGGAGATAAACATAAAATTTTCAATAAGAAAATGTATAAAACTTTACGACAATATGCCAACTTAATGAAGAATCTTCAAGTTATAGTGTGGTTCAATTGCACCTAAATCCAGTCTCTGAAAGTGATTACAATAGAAAACCTTGCAAGAAAAAATCAATACCTGCAATGAAATTAATGGATGCATAAATAAAATAAAGCATATGGTTGAGCTTTAACTGCAAATAGATTTCCTCCTGTTGCTTGGCGACAGAGCTCGGAAAATGTTGATTCTAACCAAGTAATTGCCAAATTAGAATACTAACAGCTTTTATATACGAAGATTCCAGCCCAAATGTTTGAGTATCATGATACATCTCCATGTGGATTCCCATTTGTACACACTGTTGCAAAACAAAGCACTCATATTTTCATCAACATCCAACAAATCGAGTTGTCCGAATTCAAACACATACATACAGAGAGAGAGAGAGAGAGAGAGAGAGCTATAAAACAAGAGCAGATAACACAAAAGAAAAGTGAATTTGCTGTTTTGTAAACTTCCTCCCTCAAATCATGGGATTTTGTCACTGTTGGTGCGGCTGTGTAACTGTTGGTTTCTTTGGGATCGAGTTTACTCAAGTTCTTTTCTCAGAAATCCCTAAAATTCCGAAACATAGTACCAGTGATTGAGTAAATTCCGGAACACAAGGATTAACATACAATACCTAAACTATCCCCAACTCAACAAATTGGAGGACAATCCTTACGAGGGCGATTTCGTATTTTCACGGCGTGACTTGGCTTGCCATCCTACGTTCTTTTATTAGTACAAGTGTATTGATACACATATACATATGCATTTACACACACATATGGGAGGGTTCAAGAGTTGCCTTTGTTCGGTTCCCATCTTTAAAAAATATTTTTAATATAATGAGTGGAGAGAGATTGATAAAGAAAGTCATTGGAAAATGTGCAAAGAGAAAATTGGGTTTCTCAAATATGGGAACCAAACAAATTAAAGGTGACTTTGTTCACTTACAAGTTTTGAAAAATAGGAGTATAATTTAGTCTCTGCACGATTCTCAATAAATTTCACTATCTATTTTTTTCCACTCATTACATCAATTTTTTTTTCTCAAAATTCAAAACGAAACAAATACAACCCGTTCCAACATCTTCTTAAAAAATAAGTAATTGTCTTACATTTTCAAACTCAAAAATAATGTAAAAGAAAAATAATTTTTTAATTTTTTTATACCGTTCAAAAGATCTCAATGAGATCTATCAAATAAAATCCATATTGATAGGAAAATTATTTGCGTAAACACATTTATTTTTAAACTTGAAATTACCTTCTTAAAAAATAAGTTTTTTTTTTTTGCGGTAGACAATTATCACTAGATTTCAGTCATTGCTTTGGACGGCCCAGATTAAAATTTAAAATGGACACACCCTCTCCCTCTCTTTCCCCGTCACGTGCTCTCCTCTCTCTCTCTCTCTCTCTCTCTCCAGTTAAACTTCATGCTAAATTCCCTCACGCTCCCTCACGCTGAAACTAAAGACGTCGAAGGGCATCTGAGTCCGACCCTCCGGCGACGAATCTCGGCGACTGTAACTCTCTCTCTCTTTCTTTTTATTTTTTGGTAAACCTCTCTCTCTCTCTGTAATCCCCAATCTAAGCCCTAATTCTGGTGAGACGGCTCCGGAGATGATAGCTTCCGGCAACGATAGATTTTCCGGCAACTCCGGAGACGATACACTAAGAATCATTCTTTGATAGAAGGATTGAGGTAATTTCTTTTTTCAAATTCTTGGTGATTTCTTATTTCAAATTGAAGGATACGGTTGTATCTTTTGTTGAAAGCTTAGTACTTGGTGATAATCTTGCTTCTAGTTGAACAATAGGCTTGCAGCTGTTGTTGCGTAATTTTCCCTGTAGATTACCGACTCCATCTGTTGTGTTTTTACTTTATTGTGAGGACTATTGCTTGAGCTTCTTTTTGTTGTTCCCAATAATCTATTTTAAGAAATAATGTAGTTTATAATCAATAATGTGGTTACATTGAAAAAAAAAAAGGAATATTATCAAAATTTAGGTTTTCCATCTAATTCCTCTACATGATTCCAAAATTTTTTATTGTCACATGGAAAATTAAAAAATGGTTTTACAGAATTTTCCCTCCATTATGGATCTCATTTTGTAGATTTTTTCAAGTAGATTTCAAATATATAAATTTTATAAAAATTGAATTTGTAAAACAAACGTTATAGACATTTTAAGATTTAAAATAAAATGGAGAGAGAGAGAGAGTGCCCATTTTAAGTTTTAACCTGGGCCATCCAAAGCAATTGCTGAGATCTAGTGTCAATTGTATTGTCTTTTGAACCCTCAAAAATGAGAAGTGACCGGCCGTGTACCACAAGGCCGACTCATGGAACATGCAGCCTAGAATACAATAAGTTGTCCAACAATAAATGATTTTTCGTTATTAAATAAAACCAAAGCCAAATAAATCCCAATTATAGCATGGGGCACAACCATCCCATGAACCAACCGATGAAAATTTACCAAAAAAAGTAATCCCATTTTACCCAAAAGCTATACAAAGTGCGGAAGTGATGATTAACACTAGATCTCAGCCATATACTATGTATATATGTATATATATTACACTGAAGCACTTCTAGTGGAAATACTCCATTCTGGGAAGAGAATTAGTAGGCACTCAGGCAAAAGAGAAGCCATGGAGCACAATTTGAGAACGCTTCAAGGATGCTAACCAGTTGAGAGGGCTACAAATTGCTTTGATATTCTAGTTTTAATGCTTTCACTATCAATGCATTGCATATGAGAAAGGGTGACTCTTAGATCTTGCACAAACTTACAGATCCATTGTAAAAGAGAAAATGAAGTAAAAAGAGCCCAAATTGTCAAGGGAGCAAAAAGAACCAAAAAGAATAAAAGAAGCAAAAACCTTCTGTAATATTTTCATACATAGATGCCAATATTTACTTGTCTTTAACATTGTAATTCAAGTATGATTAGAGATCTTGACATAGTCAACATTTTTCATACCGCTATCTTTTCTGGAAGTTGAATGCCCTGATTGAAAAAGCAAAGATGAACCCAAAGAGCACGGCAAATCCAACAATAATGAGCGCGACAAATCCCAAAAAGTCATGTTTAAATCCAAAGTAACTATCGATATATTCCTTCACAGTTTCCCCTGTGTCAAGCTTGTCGTTTATGTCTCCAAACTGTGAAGCAACTAACCCGTACATGGTCCAAGCGACCGGGCAAATTTTAGTGTACCATCTCCACCACACTGGAATCCTCTGTTATAAAAGAGAAGAATGAAAATTCTGAGTGCTAAGTTTCGAGCTCAATATCTAAGAAAATGTGTGAGCAAAACCGAAACTTACTGACGATGGAATGATAAATCCCGAGAAAAGCATCCATATCATGTAGAAGGAAGATGAAACTATGGCAGCAATGTGGTGGTTGGGAGTAACTGCCACTGCCATCATTCCATAGAAGGTGTAATATAACAAGGTGAAGTACATGAAGAATATGTACCAAAAGAACTTGTCAGCAGTCCAATCGAATCCAATCATTGCGTAAACTATGACCCCATATATGGCCGTTTGAACAAAAATGTAGGGAATCTCAATTACAACCTGCACAAAAATAGGGGATATATAGGGTGAGTAAAACTTGAATGGGACTGGCCAAAAACATCTAGAAGTTTCCGTGCTAAACCCAAGTTTACCGGATGGGCTCTCCAAGAGAGAGGATGTTACTCCCCACAAGTTCAAAATACGGTGTATGCATATCGTTATTGTCTTATCGATTTGTCCTTAATACTTTCATTTCACGGTATCCCTGAATGCCGATTTTTTCTTGTAGAAAGGCCACTTGAATGACTAGATGTAATTTGTCCTCTTGACGTTCACGTAATGTCACAGACAATACAAGTAATTTACCTGTCCAAAGGCATATGGCAAAGCTGAGTACATGCCAGCCGCTCTTTCGCGATAAAAGACTGTTCTCTCTATCCCAACCACTGGCAGCACTGATGTGGCATTTTGCACACCAATAAAAAGTACAGCAGCAAACATAGAACCCATTGCATTAAATAAGTCCTGCTTTGTTTCCCTACAAATCCCATAAAAGAACATAATAGAATGTAGATAGGGACTGACAGTTGAGAAAGAAGAGAGTGGAGAAAATCTCTTTTGGCTTTACAGATACACGCACCATTTAGAACCAAGACCCCAAAATATCGTTCCAAACATTAGAGCTATGAAAGTGGTAAACATTAATCTCACTGCGCAGTACTGAGGGTTTCGCCAATATGACCAATGCTGTTTCCATAGGCAAGCCATGCATTGCGTGAAGAACGACTGCGAGTATTTTGTGGTGAAGTCTATGTCTTTTGATCCTGGAGTTGGTACGCTCAGTTCCTTGATCAGATCTTTGTTTCTCCTGATTCATTCAAGTTTCTTAGCAGCTACTATCTAGAACAAAACATATACTAGTCTTAGACCCCGTTCTGCTAAGGTTCTTATTTTTTAAATACTTATTTTCCACTTTACGAGACAGGGCATTCTCTCACAACTTATTTTTCTTAGCGGTATGGAAGTACTTACTAGATTACACATTTTATATCGGATACCTTGATTAACTTACTGAACTTAGTCAGATATTTAGTACTCAATCCTCTCAAACATTGAGGATGTTTGACCTACTAGAATTCTTCAGATTACTACATGACCCTACCTGTATAGTTCTGAGTTCTCGTACACGCTCGAAAAGTCAACCCCAAGAGCTGTTTCTGATGCAGGTGAAGTTACCTCTAACATCCAAGTTGCAGGATTGTAACCATCTTTAATCTCAGTAACTCCATTGATTCCCTTAACCAAACATACGTGAAATATGTAAGCTTCTCAGAGAAAACATTGAAATTCCTGGTCTTAGGAATTCATCAGCTTTAATTACCTCAAAGTATGCGATGAGATGGGCAGAATGGCGGCCTAATGGCCCGACGTATATTTCTTCTCCTCCTCTTTTCAAAAGAAGCAGCTGCAATTTTATAATTGTTTCATTGGCTTTCTTACGACTAGAAACTAAATCTAATACTGAATCCTAAACATGTGAAAGATTTCTTACCTCATCAAATGCATCAAATATGTCGATGCTTGGCTGATGGATGGTGCACACCACGGTTCGTCCTGTGTCTACTGTGTTCCTCACTGTTCTCATCACTATTGCTGCAGCCCTAGCATCAAGTCCTGAGGTTGGTTCATCCATGAATATTATTGATGGATTGGCTACAAGCTCAACTGCAACTGTAAGCCTCTTGCGTTGTTCAGTTGATAGGCCATTCAACCCAGGCAACCCAACAAGTGCTCCCTTTAATGGGGTTAACTCCACAAGCTCCATGACCTCATCAACAAACATCTGCTATTTGTTGTTTAAAATTAAATTTGTTTTATATGGATACTAACAGGGATAGAGTCCAAATTGATGTTCGTCGTTATGATCCCGCTAGATGGCATATATGTTATCGACTCCCCTACAAGCCTCGAAGGATTAAGGGGGTATTCCGCATTTGCCCCTTAAAAAATAAGTACTTATTTACAATTTTCAAGCTTAAAAATGGTAGGCTTACTGAAATCAAAAAATATTCAACATGGATCTTGTTTGAAACCCTGCAAAAAAATTAAAAAATTATTTTTTTAAATTCACTATTTTTAAGTTTGAAAATAGGTCCTTATTTTTTAAGTACTTATTTGAGAAAGCGGAACGGGGCCTAAGAGGTTTTTCGATTTTAACATTCCTTTCACGGGAATACAACTTGAGCCTCAAACTTTCTATAACTTTTTCTGCTTATTTAAAGTTAAATGTAAGGAATGAATAAAACTAGAATAAGAGCTTTGATATGCAAAATTTATGAAAAATGCCGACTAATCTGTAGGCAGGGAACATTTAAGGTAATTCAGGATGTGCAATATTATAATGGACGATTTCAGGCATAAGGATTTGAGATTGTGATATTAAGAGTCACCTTTTTGGTTGCAGAGTCGACTTCAGCGGGCAACCGAAGCCATGCAGAATATTGTAATGACTCATATACCGTAACATGAGGAGAGTGAATATCAGTTTGCTCGCAGTATCCTGATATGCGAGCAAATGTTTCTTGCTTCTTTGGGTATCCAGATATTGTGATTCTTCCTTCGATATATCCTCCAGTTTTTCTACCAGCCAACACATCCATCAAGGTGGTCTTACCGGCCCCACTGACACCCATGAGAGCTGTAAGGACTCCTGGTCTAAAAGCACCGCTTACTCCTTTCAGAAGTTCTAACCGGTCCTCAGGTATGCCTTGATCTTTCATTTCCTGCAAGCAAGTACTATTTTGAGCACTGGTTCAGTGGTTAAAAACTCACCTTATTAACAACCTCTAAGATTCTGGGTTAGAGTGTAAAGACAGCCACATTGTGCATTTAAGGTCAAAGGGTTGGTGTATACCCGATCTACCCCTCCTAGACACCTCCCATTGTTGGGTACGAACTAGGTGTACTTTTTAAGTGCTCTTTATTGTATCCAGGGTACATCTCCTTCCAAGGTTTTTGGATGCCTTCTTTGCAGAGTTTTGAACTTAGTTTTAGAAATTATTAGAGAGAGTTCCCAATGGAAAGATATGCATGAAGCATGAGCATGAAATTGCTGCTTCTTTTTTTGGTTCAATAAGTTGGGTTTAAAGAAGTATTACAGGGCCTTATATTGTGTACAGTTCTTGGAAAATACCTGTGGCATATCTACTGCATATCTGATCTCATCGAAAATGATGGAAAGAGGTTCAAAAGGTAGAACCATTCCACGCTTTCTGTTTTGGCCGGCATCAGTAATGCTTCCCACTCCTGTTGCCATTGACGTAGACGATGCACTTCTTCGTACTTCACTTCCCTTTTCTGCACAATGCTATCCAAATTTGAAACACATAATGCAGAATGAAAATTCAAGTAAGAGAGCTTATTTACCACCAGAAGTGATATCTCCGCTTGATGATAACTCAACTAACTCTCCTGTCTTTACAGCTATTCTCTCAGTCACGGTTTCTTCAGTTAGAATTGCTTGAGGCTTGCCAAAGGCTGCATCAAATTGACCCATCTTTTAGCTAAGTAGCATTGACACCAACACACAAGACATGATACTTCGACGTGCAAATTTCTGGAAAATGGAGGACACAAAGCCATTGGGGCGTTGTGAAGATATATTTATGCATTTTATTACATCAAATTTTTGAAAGAAATTGATGAAAACCACAAAAGAAGAGGCCTTAGTTGTTCCAGTATACGATGTATGCCTTCATACACACCTCATTGTGTCATCACTATTCATTTACTATCGTCTCTCACAAAAAAAGAAGGCTGCCCTAAGCTTTAACTAGAGCCAGCAATCCATTTGACACCCATCACACATCTTGCGAGTGTCCATAGGGTGTCACGAGAGGATACTAATAGTGTTCTAATGTAAACTGGAGTGTCAAAAGGTTAAAAAAGACAAACAAAATGTAGGACACTTCTAAATTGCATTTCAGGCACATTTCGGTGAGAGTCCGGAGTGCCGCTGTCCAGCAAGGATCTGACACTTGTACGTGACGTTCGGCGAGGTGTTTCTATTTCATTTTCTATTAGGATAAATTGAATGCCATGAATATCTGCAAGTATCAAAATGTGTAGTTCTAACATTCAAAAATAAGTGTACTTGCTACTTACGGTTGAGATAAGCTAGAGCCAGAGTGAAAAGAAGTTGGAAAGCGATAAAAAATGCGAGTGTAACTCCTAGTCCAAGCCAATACCAATGTGCTTCAGGAAAAATTCCGCGGGACTTCAAGACTTGTACTCCTAGTGTCTCTGTTGAATTAGGAGGGATCTGCGAACAAATAGTTCCTCTAAATTTAGATGACACAACTCCCTTTGCCTTGCTTTGAATTTCTTTATCCAAATGCACAAAAATTGATGCTTACATGTCTCCAACTCATCCCAAGAAATTCATTCACTGCCAAAGCATTTTGCCCATACATCATAGGTGACAACCAATAACCCCATATCCACCATTTTTTTATATTAACTGAAGCCAAAGAAATTAGTTCTCGGTTAAATCCAAGTCATATAGCAAAGAAGAGATTATTTACTGTTTTTCACTCTGCACTTTCTAACCTCGTGACAAGACAAATCCACCCAATACAAGAACTGCAAGAAATGCAAATGACCCGAATGTGTTTGCCACAATAATGTTCCTTCCTATTCCCCCCATGAATCGGAACAGTGCAGAAGACATTTGGTTAATGCACAGGAGCAGCAAGTATTGCTTGAGAAACCTGCCATTAAAAATAGCAATTAGGATCACAAATTTGTTTATTTACCAAGAAAAACAAAAGAAATCAATGCGTAGAGCCTAGTTCTGGATTACCGTCCAGCATCTGGATCAAAGCCTACAACATAATAAGTTAGGAAAACCCATGCACCAACTTCTACAAATGTTACTGGGATCTTGAGGAACCATGTGGGTAAAGTGTATGCCCAAGCAGGAAAGAAGAAGAAGTCCCTTTGCTTGTAGAAGATAGGAAGTTTCATGATGCTCAGTGTAATTTCTGAGTAGCCATTGAACATAATCATAATGAGTGTGAAGAACAAGGCACCCATGAAAATCCCTCCATCTTCTAGTGTTTTCTTAGGCATCTCAGTTCGTAGAAATACCGTCACTGTTATGAATGCCATAAGCATAAGCTGAAAAGAAAGATAGCCATTAATCTGTTTGATCAAAATGTTTTGACAATTCAAAACTTTGAAAGATTTGCAATGCTTCTCGACATGTCACTCACTTGAGTCAACTTGAATATGTAGATGAAGATGTTTCTCTTCATTAGTAAGTATTCTCTTGATGTGCAAGCTTTCAGTAGTTCCTTTTTGCTGACACCGTATTTCTCGGTTGTTAAAGCAGCAGGGTGGCCCTTAGCTTTGTCAAATGGAACAGCAAGTTTGTCACCCAGTTTCTGGCCAGCATGGAATGACTGAAATGCTTCTGCAAATTCCTTCACATGAACGTAACTGTAAGGCTCATCTTTGTTTGCCCAGTACTGCTCTTGATCTTTCCTTGATGTCACCTATGTTTTCCCACCAAATGATACAAAGTTACACTATATTCTAAAGCTTGTAAAAAAGGTTTAACTATTTATGCTCCCCTTATATCAAAATACGAAAACGTCGTTTTTGGCTGCAACTCTTAAAATGATGGTGCTAGCGGTGGAAGTGGTCTGAGTGTTGGTGCTGGACTGCTGGTTGTGGTCATGTAGTGCTGGCGGCAGCAGTGGGGGTACTTGGTGGTGGTCTTGACAAAACTCTGTCCTGTCTAACTAGGTCTAGAAAATGGTATTCACCTTTAAACTTAGAAAACATTTTTCTCTAAAATAAACTCATTTTATCTTGACTTAAGCATACTTTTTCCCGGATAACTTCCATTTTTCATCATATCAGACACTTGAAAAAATGGACAAAGACAAAGGGAAATCTCAAAGCTAGTGATCACTTCTTGTAAGAAGTCAGCAACTCCTTTCCTCTCAGGGCACTTGAATCCCATGTGTTCAAAGAATTCTAGCATGCATTCACGGGGCCCTTGATACACAATATGCCCATCAGAGAGCAGAATTATGTCATCGAACAAGTCGTAAGTTTCTGGTGCCGGCTGGAGAAGAGAGATAACAGCAGTTCCTTGAAGTATGTGGATGGACTGCCTGATTGAATTCACAATCTGAAAAGTTGTAGAGCTGTCCAAGCCAGTCGATATCTCATCCATCAAGAGTGCTCTAGCTGGTCCAACCAGCATCTCTCCTGCATGATATGACATCAAAGCTCAGAATAATCAGAGTTTCAGAACTCAAAGGGCAGGAATGACTGGTAAGTACTTATTCCGGATTAAGTTATCTTTCTCATAATTCTTACTTCTGTTATCATTAAACTTTTTCCAGCTTTTGGTCAAAAAATTCTACTCTTCTGATTCAACGTGATGTATGGGGAAAGTAAAAAACAATTGGCCCAAAACTCAAAGTAGTTTTGAAAAGACAACGATAAGCAATTTTTTTCATGAATTTAGGAGTTCCGTTTCTAGTATATGGTACGTTGTTCTGTGAATGCATTTTACCTGTTGTGAGCCGCTTTTTTTGTCCACCAGAAATGCCTCTCCGCATTTCATCACCCACCAAGGTGTCTGCACATATTTCCAGATCCAGTATCTGTGGAAATTGAAGAAACCAGTTACTATGGCTTTCTAAAACTTATTTCAGTTGCTTATTCTGTTTTCAAGTTGGTACCTTAAGAACATAATCTGTCACAACACTGGCCTCTTGCCCTTCTAATAATGCAGCCTGTACATGATTAGAAATGTGGAAAATCAATTCACCAAAAATGGTTTTGGCATGGAGAAATTGCGGTTACCTTCATGAAAATATCAATATCAGGATCAGGCTTTATGTTAGCTTGCTTTTCTCTCCTTGATAGTTCTGCCAACATTTCTGCAAATTTTAACGAAAGCCGATATAGAACTCGAACTCTTGGGGTACTTACACTCGTAAATCGTAATTATGAAAAACATCCATGAATCTAATTTACCATAAGAAGTTCCAACCCCTTGGCATCTACCGGAGAATGCTAATGTTTCTCTCACTGTCAATTCTCCTATATGAAGGTCATATTGACTTATATAAGCTGAAGTCCTTTGTGGAATAAACTCATCCATTCCATGGCCGTTGTATGTGACTCTTCCCGAAACCTATAGTTACAAAGGACTTAAATAAGATGACATAGTCCTTGGAACTTATTTAGAAAACTGGATTACTGTCAAGATTGTTTTACTTTTAGATCTGTATCAAGTTTTCCGGCCAAAGCTAGCAGCAATGTGGTTTTTCCAGAGCTCGGTGGACCTAAAAGCAATGTCATTCTGCAAAACCATATCAAAGCAATGGTAAGTGGGATATTTTAGGGCAATTTGAACCGAAGACTTTTTTTTTTTTTTTTGTAAAATTCAATTGAGAAATTGTAAATTGTGTCTTCTCACCTTCCAGGCATGATTATTCCACTGACATCATGAAGGATGGGCAATGGCTTCTTTCTACTTGGAAGAATATGGAGGTAATTCAAAAACCCCTTCAGATATCAATACATATATACGAATGTACATATATAAGGGGAGGGAGAGAAAGAAGAGAGAGAGATGTGAGGGTCAGTTCAATTTAGACATGGAAAAATTCAAGTTGATATGACCAAATATGAACTACGTACCTCTACGAAGTTGACAGTGAAATTGATTAACGTAGGCAGTGCTCTACTGCCAACATGAGCTTCTGCATGAACATTCAAATGCTCAAACCGGACTTCTATAGTTGGAAGTTCTAGTCCAACCCTGTTTAATAAAAGACAAAAAAGAAAAAATGCTACGCTTATACAAAGAAGAAGTGCCAATAAGTAGATAACATAAGTTGTGAATAGCCGGATCAGTTTATACTTTATAGTATCATCAAGGCTGCAAAAAAGGTGTCTTTTCCTTTTGTGTTTTCATGTTCCAGAAAGAGAAGGGAAAAAAAAAACAGAAACTATTGTTTTGTGTTTTCTTACATGTTGTGATTGGTAAAAACTGCGGGACCTAGGACTATTGTGTTGGTAAAATAAGAAACAAAATAACTTGCGGTGGGTTTCGATTAATTGGTGGGGAGCATCGCTCCGAGAGCATTGAATAACCTCTCTTGGCAAAGTGCTTTCAAGAACTCTTCCCGGGCCTGAAAACAACATCTTATACTAGAGGTGGCAAATGGGCGGGTTGGGTCGGGTTTGGACGGGTTGAAATGGGTCACGGGTCGAATATGGGTCAAATAGCAAACGGGTTGATACGGGTCGGGTCAAATACGGGTCAAGTCAAACCCAAACCCGCCCGACCCGTTTTTACTCTCTCTCTCTCTCTTATTTTTAATAACTTTTTTTTTCCCTTTCCTTCTTTTTCCCCTTTCTTCTCCTCTATTCTTCCCCCGGTATGGGTTGAATATGAGTCCAGTACTTTGTAAATGTCAAAATTCGTAAAAAATATATAACTAGTAGAAGATAAGGTTAAGCTCAAAGAATCCTAATCAATTTTTCTATCAAAATTTTGAACGGGTGTTGGAATTAGTAAACATATGATCTAATCTCTCTTCTCCTTTAAAAAACGGCATATGAGCGTAGCCGGATTGGCAGCACTACACGTGTAGTGCGGGGGTAAACTACATCACCCCCGGGTCCAACTAATGCACCCCCAAATTCGCTAGGACCGCTACAGCACCCCCAAATAATGATCGAAACTCATAATTTTTTGAATAAAGCCTAAAAAATTATGAGTTTCGAACAAAATTTGGCAAAATATGCATAATAGCTATCTGTTTGTACGAGAATCGAGTATGCCACGGCCTCTAGTCTATTCTAATAGAGAGCACCAGATGAAAACCCATGAATCGATCGAGTAATTATTGAACGCTTTGGGTCAGGTTTTGTACCAGAAATTAGATTTTGGAGGGTATTAGGATTTACTGGGTTTGTTCTTGGAGGAGAGAGAAGAAGAATAGTATCCAATTTTCCCGTTTTGCACTTTAATTTGATCAATTTTCTTTACATGTTTTGTTTATATAAAGAGAGAAAGATAGAAGATTTAAATACTTCCAAATCAATTGAGAGAGAGAGAGTAAAACAAGTTACGGGATTTGGAGTAAAACAACTCTTATGCAGAATGGGTTTTTGAATTCAAACCCATATTGAACTCATTTTTAACCCATCTAAACCCATGTAAATACGGGTTTATATGGGTTGAATCCATATCAACCTGTTATGTAATATGGGCGGGTTGGGTTGAATTATAAATGGGCGGATTGGGCGGGTTAGAAAAATATGGGTTGAGATTGCCACCTCTATCTTATACTGTTCAGGAACCACCAGAAACGTTTTTGTATTTTCGTAAACTACTGTTTTCACACATAACTGACGAGTCTTTTTCGAACTTTTCATTGTTTTAATAGTCGGGAACGTGCAAAACAAAAGTCTAATTATAAAGACAAATCCAACAAAAGTGATGGACAGAAAGTGAAAGCAAAGAAGAAACAAACTCGTTTTCAAACTAAAAGATTACCTGTCAATGCGCTCCTTGAGCTTTAACAAGAACTTCTCATTATCTTCCTCAACTATCTTCACAAGTCTCTCCACCAGATTCTTTTTCTCAAAAAACCCAAGACTCTTTATGTCAATTTCTCTCGGCGGACCCTCTTCTTCCGTCAGTATCCCTCGGGTTATGCGTAGATACGTAGGAAGCTTCTCAATAGCAGCCCATTTTAGTGCTTCTTCATCGTCTTCTTCGCGGGATGACCGCGAGAATACCTCTCCTGGATTGCTCCTCCATATGTTTGAGCTGTTTATACGTAAACTGCTCACTCTATATATGTCACCACTCTCCATTTTCCACTCTTCCAAACAGCAGCAACCGAACACAGAAAAACCCAGGAAGGATCTCACAGAGTTTCATCCAAGAACTCATTTTCTTGGATTTTGGAGGGGTAAATCATTGGTCCTCTTATTTTCTGCTCACAGTATTCTCTGCTCAAGTGTTCATTAGTAGACAGAGTGGTCCAGGAATGTGGGGTGTTTGTGTGATTTCCTGAGATAGATCTGAGTTGTTGAAGTGTGTGACTTGTGTCTATATTTATATTAGTTAGCATCTTATTATGAACTAGGTGGCGATCAACTCCTTTTTAGTTTATTAGTATCTTACTCCATGGATGTTGTAAGGGATGATGTATGTTCCTTGAGATGTAAGGGATGACGCCTGGCAGTTCATTGAGATAATAAAAAAAATAGTTGACTCAAACATTCGTGTGAGGTCATGGGGGTTTTCCATTATTAGAACATTCGCAATGTAATAATCAAAAGTGAATAATCAAAACTTGCCACGTCAGCTTTTGATTATTCATTTAGAAGGTTGCTAAAGTTAGCAATGTGAAGTCCCACATTGTTACTTTTGATTATTCAAATGCCCAAATTTGATTATTGGTTAGGAGGTTGCTAACTTTGATTATTACAATGTGAGCACTTTTTTAAGAACACATTGCTAATTTTAACAATATTTTAATTTTGATTATTACATTGCAGATGCTCTTAGAATACATAATGTGCATTGAATAAAATTGTGTCTTGAATGTGGCATCAAGATAACTTGTGACAGAGAATTTGGGACGGAGGGAGTACTTTTCTTGTCTTCCTTTGGGTTCATACACCAGTGGGTGTATCACTGAAAATTCACCTTGTCATACTCCAAAAATCCAACTAAATATTTTGCGCCCAACATTGAAAATCAGCTTAAGATACCAACTAGTAACTACTTCTGAATTTTATACTCTTTGCATGTGGCCACACATCTGTGTTTCTCTTTTCTAGGGAAAGGTTTGGAACTTGCACCAGAATTATATATCTTTTGCATTTCTGAAGATGGCTTTTATTTAGTGAAAAACAAGCGCGTATTCTTGGTATGTGCGGAAAGAAGGAAAAAGTTCTTTGAGGATTAGTGGTATTTATTCTTCGTCACTTGATAGGTGCTGAAAAGCATTCATTTACTCCCTCTAATTTATGCAGGCTTCAAAGACTGATGGGTGCGAAAACGTGCAAATTGGGTTGAGTAATAAGAAGATTAAAAGAAGCTTGGGGTCATAGTGCAGATTGTCTAAAAGTCGCATGATTAATCTATTATTACCCAAAGTCCAAAGGGCCTTAATGTAATTCATGGCTTAAAACCCTACACTATAATGTATGATGCTACTGACATCAGGCGGTAGTTTTTTGGACGTGGGGCTCTCGGCCGGCATTAGTGAATTTTCTAGCATTTCGATTATGACTTCATCAATCCATACCTCTACGGTTCTCATTCCCATGGCCGGCTAAACCCCTCATCTAAGGGGACGATGAAACTCTGCGCTAAGTAACTTCTTTTATACATAAGTTTTTGGGTTTGTTATTTGAATGGATTGTAAGACTAAGAATCCTTTTCGTTTCAATTAAATGAATTGATTTAATTCTTTTTATCAATTGAGTATTTGTATTCTAGATTTCAATTACTTAGTTTTGCAATGGTTTTCACTAATTGTGGTTGGAGTTCTGAGATAGATTATGTTCGTAAGACGGATCGTGCCGTTAGGTGGCCAAACCGTGCTACTGAGAGACAGTTCGTATTATGGGATAGTCTATTCCTTTTAATAACCCGATTATTTTCTTGACGATTATCGAAAGTGTTTGCAAGCCCTAGCAATAATCTCTTTTGATTCGAATAAATAAACCTAGCCTATGCATATTGTTGTTATGTGGTCGGGGTGGATTCGAAACCCTAGATATTTTTCTCCATCGTTTCTAAACCTTTTAATTAAATTAAATTGCTCTTTAATTTAATTAGCTCTTCAAAACAAAATAATCAATCAATCTTTACTTTTCTGAATTAATCTAGAAGTTGATCGAAATTATAGTAACTTAGTCAATCTGTCCTTCGGATCGACACTCGGTCTTGACCACTATTCTACGGAGTAATAGTTAACTCCAAGCTTTTATAAATTTATTTTTTGACACGGAACGATGCGGTCAAATTTTGGCGCCGTTGCCGGAGACAATTTGCACGGTTGCATAAGTTCGATTCATTTTTAGTTTATTGCTTTTTACTTTAATTTTGTTTGTTAGTTTTGGTACTCTTAGCGACAGGTTACGAGACGACAAAAAGACCAAAGATCACTGTGGAGAAGCGGTGCTGTGATTTCATTGACCCACTGCGAGTTTTATTCTTCTTTTTGGCAAATTAGTGTCTGTGTCTGGAGTACCCCGTTCTTACACTTGTGGGGTATTGAACTTGCATGCTTGGTCATTGGTCTTTGGAATCCGAACTGATTCCACTTAATTTGGACTTGGAAAAGAGATGTAGGGGTAACAGAAAAACCGACTTAGTCAAAATGGAAGGGGATGATCCTAATGGGGAGAGAAGGGTTGTGATACCTGACCCCCTCCCTCTCAACTCACACTTCATCCCCACGGCTTACACTACACCATCATGTGTACGACTACCCACGATCACGGCTAACCACTATGAGATTAAGTCCGACACACTTCAAATGCTTCCTAAGTTTCAAGGGCAATCTCATGAGGACCCATATCAACACATCACTGAATTTGAAGCCATTAGTTCCACGCTTTTAATTAATAATTTTCCAATGGATGCACTGAGATTGATTCTATTTCAATTCTCTCTAATAGGAAATGCCAAACATTGGCTTAGTACTTTGCCAGTTAATTCCATAACATTTTGGGCGGAAATGAGTGCGGCATTCCTTAAGAAATTCTTCCCCATAGGAAAAACGCTCCGACTTCGGCAGGAGATCACCACTTTCCAACAAGCTGAGAATGAATAGTTCTATGAGGCTTGGGAGAGATATGGGGATCTCATTCGTAAGTGTCTGTACCATGACATACCTAAGTGGCAATTAGTACAGAGTTTTTATTCTGGGCTGCTTCCGCAGCATCGTGTGATGGTTGATGCCTCATGTGGAGGCTCTGTGATGGTTAAGAATGAAGAGGATGCTTGGCAATTGTTCGAAACTATGAGCGAAGGGTCCCTGCAAAATGCTTCTTTTGAGAGGATAGATAAGTCAGTCACTACTGGTTCTGATAAGCCACGAGGTCATCTGAGGTTTGGCTGTGAGTTTTTGGTCTTGGATTGGTATCCAGTCTCGCCGGGTCCGTGAGATTTGTCGTCTTTTGCCGTCTCGTGTCTAGAGCTCGCCGTGACAGCGAGAACTCGCACCGGAGTAGAATCCAGATGTTCATGACAACGAGGACCTGTCCGTTGGCGTTTGATTGTCGAAAGACATTTTAATGGTTGGAAATGGTGTAATTTCCATTACATACGTGGGGCAACCGTAAAATCTGTGGGGCAAGAATCATAAGATTTAACATTACGTACAAAATTTGCTGGGCAAGAACCACAAGGTATGGAATCTTTGGGGCAAAATTATCTAATTATCCTCGGGTGATTATCTGACCCCACTTGCCACACTATAGGTCCGCCCATGGGTACGTACCTGTGCTATGTATGGCGGAACAGAAAAAAAAATCTATTGAATGAACTGCCCTTACAGATAGCGGAATGAGTTGATTTTTCATGGGAACTCTTAAAAACCTATTTTAACGAATTGAACAGCTCCGATCATTTGCGTGAATCTCCGATTTGTTTTGTGTCAATTTTTTTGTGAGGGGAACCGACCCCTATATATAATAGAAATTTGTAGCAAATATTAGAAAATTGCATTTAAAGTTAAATTCCATTAGGCATGTGACATTGGATATCATCCAATACGGAGTATGATTTATTGGATGATATTTGGTTCTCTTTCCCATTTAGGTTATTGTGCTGCGCATGATTTACTTAGGTATATGTGCCAACATAGTTGGTATGTATGCATTTAGTTGTGATGCGGTTTTTTTTTTTGACACGGTTGTGATGCGTTTTCAACCCCTTCTCAATGTACCGTTTTGAGCTTTTATAAAATCTTCTTTCCTGAGGAAAAAAGAAGTTGGGAATGATAGTTAATTTAGGTTGGATGTACTAAAGGCACATGCATTTGCTAGTGACAATTTGGTGTATCACTTATTAGTTGGATGCAAATAAATTCCTATGTTTAGGCTATGTACAATTGCAAAATTTCATTATTTCGAGGTTACTATGTTGACCATTTAAAAATAATGTCGTCACAATCTCAACTTTATATTCTTTTAGGTTTGTGATCTCACTATCCTAAGATTTTAGGTCCACTCGTGCTACATTTTTTCGTAGTTACTTTTACGTATAACGACTAAAAAATACGGTCAAAAAAGTTGAAAACTATACACGGAGCAAAATTTTTTGGAGTGATCACCTCACAATTGATGTCAGACATTCGTTATTTTCTCATTCAAATAAATATATATTCCCTACATTCTCAATTGTTAATCCTTTTTATTAAAAAAAAGGGGGGCATTTTCTCAGACCAAATGTAATGCCCCGAAAATTCGGAGACATTAAAAAAATAATAAAAAGTTACTCCCTCCGTCCCTTATTTAGAGTCCAGTATTCCATTTTGGGCTATCCCTTAATAAGTGTCTATTTTGTAAAGTTAGTGGGTAAAAGTTGGTGCATTGTCTATTTTGTCCCTCAAAGTAGATTTCATTTTGAAAAGTAAGTGAGTAAAAGTGTAATGATGATGGATAATTAGGGAAAGTGGAGGAAAAAGTAGATGTGAAAGGTATAATGATGATGTCTTTTTAATAAGTTGGAATTACGAAGCAGGACACTTAAAAAGGGACGGAGGGAGTACTGTATTTCCTCAAAAGAAATTCATAGATTTACTACGTCACCATTTCAAAAGCATATGTTTTTATATTACAACCGTTTCGAATAAATCAAAATATTACAATTTCCCAAATAAACTTAAAAGCTTCCATAATAGAGTCGACTTAAATTAATCAGAGTGACTATGCGCACGGAACCCAAGGTTTTCAACTTCTTTCTCAATAGGATTGAACTCGATCGAATCGTACAACCCTTCTGCTCCGTCTTCAGTACCTGGCGTTCGAGTTACCAGGGCAACATAGTACCGTGATCGTGAGTGATGACGCTCGGTAGCCAAAACCCACCCGAACCCATAACTTACAAGCAGCAGGATATATAATAGAAAGGCAATAAGAATGACATAAAAAGAGAAAAATCAATTATTTCATTACTATTCTTTAACCTATGTGAGTCCTCGGATCTTATCCACAGATCCGTTCCTACCCTTAACCTCCGACGTAAGGCACTGGTGTGGTCCGACTCCCCTTTTCCAGATCCGAATGAAAGATACCTAAGTTATGTACTCCGGTATCCCATCCGCGACCATAAGCTTGGATAAAACTTCCCAGGTGCGCACTCGCGCACACTCTGTCCCAGTTTGTGACACAAGCACAATACCACCCTTATGACCCGTCCCAACATCCGAGAGCCGATCACCACCATGTCGTACCCAGGGTTCGTAAATCAATACTTTCAACAAATCACCACCAATCATCCATCAACAAAACATCACCATGGGTTCCAAATCAGGATTGCCCGAAATCCAAAGTCATAACCTCTCACATTATCCATTATCCATTAAACCTACTTTCAACGTCTAAGATGATAAGTCCGCACATCGCAACCAACCCATGAACCTATTTGTCCAATCTATCAAACACACAGTTCAACATTTCACACCGATCAACATTTTTCGAAACATGCTAGCATGTTATAACAACAAATAAATTTGTGATAATAACAAATCATGTGATATGCAAATAATTTATCATACGATAAAGTTAATCATGCAATTTAATAATCCAACTAAACATACAAACATGTTAAAAATATTCAACCGTGCGTTAATACTAATCATGCGATTAAACCAAATTAAGTTATTCCTTTTATTCTTTCTTTTCTTTTTCGAAACTAAAGTCTACATTTAATCTACATCATCTCCAAGTGTTGATAAAAGTATGTATTTGCACAAGACTAGGATCGAATCGAAGTTACTTAACTTTGGGGACGATACGATTAGCTTTTAATACTCTAGGGTGAGATTTACAAGCTAATCTAACTCAAGGGGTTAAACAGTAATTATTCTAAACTTATCCATATTTCCAGGCTGTTCTTCCAGCGGCTGCCTTTCTTTTCCTTTTTTTTTTTGAAAAAAACAAAACAGAGGCAATGGTGTTCAACGAAGTGGGCTTCCGGCCCGGACTCGACCGGCATCGTCGGGTTTGTCTATTATCATACCGAAACACGAAACAATCAATACGGAACATATATAATATTTAGGGAGGTGAGTTCGGACTACCTCTCGTTCGACAAAACGGAGTTCGGAAAGAAACGGTGGCGGGTCGGGGTGGCGGCAGAGCTCGGCGGGTGGTGATGCTGTGCTCGGCGGTGTTGAGTCCAGCGGAGATGGCTGCTCCGGTTGGAGATGGTGGAGGAGGAGGTTGGGGGTAACGGGCTGGGGGAGGCCGAGAGGTGGTGACAGGCGGCGGAAGGTGGTGCTGCCGAGAGTGGTGGAGAAGTGAGTGTTGAGGTGTGTATGGAGTGTATATGTATATACTGAGAGGGAGTGAATATTGGAGTATTATTTTAGTGAGGGAGAGGAGTTAATGGTGGGTGGGGTGGGTTGTTGGCTTACATGGGGGACAGTGGGAGATGGAGGGAAGTAATGGGGATGGGGCTGCTGCAAATGGCAGAGGACGGATCGGGAGATCCTGCCAAGTAAGGGTGCTGAGCGCATCTCGGCAGTCTAAAAGTGTTTTGGACGGTCCGAATGCAAAAGTGTTTTGGCCGCTCGGCAGGCACCCCGGGTCCGGCAGAGGACAGGTTGGTGGTTCAGCAAAAGAGATGTGATAGGTAGTGAGGTGGAGTAATGGTTCGGTATTAGTTTGTTTACGATTCTAGTTTAGGATTTAGTTAGGTTAAGGTTTGGGTAAAATGATCCGGGGCACATACATGTACACAATAAGAAATTAACTCGCCGGATACGCGCGGCGCACAATCGATTATGGAATAAAATTTGGTGTGACGACATAAATAATTTTTCGTATTAAATAAACTAACGAGTAAATATAATATTTTTTTGTTTTGATGATTATTATTATTTATTAAAAATACCGGGTCTTTACACCAAAAAAGGTGAATTTTCGTGGGCCGATTTTCCGACTTTTTTGTTGCGCCAATAAAAAAAAATGCCCCATTAGATCTTTCAATCGGTATTGCAAAAAATATGCACATAAGAATTTTTTTGCTCAATAACATGCACGATTGATACAAAGAGATTAACAATAGAAAAAACAGAGGAAGTGTATTACATAGATGAGTAGCTACAAGCTTTATTCTTTCCTCTCTTGATACATAAAAGTGAATATATATATAAAACCTTCTGAGCTCAATTGGATTCCTTAATTCAAAAGTTCGATTCGTCCGTCTGAACATAAAACAAGCCGGAGGGCCCACCATAAGGCATCAAAGCCAGCATCACAGGCCCTCTTGCACCTTGTTCAACAGTACAGATCCCCTTGTTATAGTTGATGTCCGTTTTCACAGAACCAGGGCACACTGCGTTTATGGCGATTTTAGGATAATTCATTGCCATAACCCTTGTGTAGCCATTGAGAGCAGCTTTGGACACTATGTAAGCAGAGAAGTTGGTAGGCCATCCTTTTGCTTCCAGCAAATCCTCACTGCAATCCTCATGAAACCACTTAACTAGCTCATCCACCTTCTCTACTGTGAGGCTCTCAATTTTGCTTAGGATTTTCTTGGCCTTTTCGTTTGAAACAAACTGAAACATAATTTCATGCAACTTTCTTAGAAAATAAAAAAGCAGACAAGACCCCTGTTTGGTGCTGTTTCTTTGGAAACAAATGTAATTGAAAGGTCAACTCAATCATTGTGATTTTGTACACTGATGTTTTATTCAGCGAACACCTCAAGATGCATGGATGGTTTAGATTACAGGCTAAGGTGACATCGGAATGGTCTCAACTTCGCCGTGAAGTTGAGATCTTCAACTTTAGCGAATCCACATTCCGAAAGATAGTCTTTGTTTTTTCAAGCGAAAAACAGTCTTTGAGAATATGGAAATTCATTTTTCCTGGTATTGGAAAGTGGGTTGTTTATTCAATTTAAAATCTTGCATATGTTGATTGTCAAAATAACTACCTTAACAAGTTTATCTGTTTTTCGCAAAACAAAAACAAGTTACTATTGAAAATACAATATCCCTATTTCATCCATAATTGTCGAGGTTAAATCACAGCTTCACTGCTATAATTATTTGTCCTTCTTTGAGAAAAAGGAAAAGAACCCGACACAATTGCTATTCATGTGATCTAACTATCTATCTCTCTACTCATTACTCACAAAAACCTCCATCAAAACCCAAACCGAAGAGGAGGTAAGTTGTTTAGTACCTGCAATTTTCCCCCGCTGGAAGAAACATTAACTATTTTGGGAGAGTCTGATAGTTGAAGAAGTGGGATAAGTACTTCCGTCAAAAGCTTTACTGCATAATAGTTTGTTCTCAGACAAGCTTCTGCGCTCTCGAAAGTTTGCTCGAAGATTTTGCTCTTTTTAGCATTTGGACCGAAAAGCTGGCAACAAAATTGAGAATAGTAGGTCATTTTCTCTTCGCCTAGAGTTTCAAAGCAATATTGATGAAAAAAAATTAAGTGCTAGTAAATTTTACATGCCATAAGATGAAATAAGAACGTACTCCCTCCGTCCCGATTTGTTTGTCCCCACTAGTGCTTGCCCGTGCCTACGGCACTACGCACCGGTTTAACCGGATTGAAAAATGGATCACTTAATTTTTTAATCACATTTTTGATGTGTGAACAGTGAACGTGTGCCGGCGTGTGTGCATGTGCGTGGGTGGCACTTAGGACAACCCTTCTGTTTTATTAGATAGATTTTTGACTTATACATGTCCCAAATTGACTGTCCAATTTCAAAATCAATGGATTAGATTTGATTTCCTTAATAAATTGAAAACTTAAGATTGGACAATCAAATCGGGACGGAGGGAGTATTGTATTGGTAAGATGAAGATACTAACAACATCCATGTCATATTCCACGCTGCTCTGATCTTCCGGATCAACTACAGTTCCAACAACACCTGCGTTATTTATCTGCACCCATATTGTACGGTTATTCCATTTTCCAAATGAAATAAATTTTGTTTAATGAATTAATATTGCACTGAGAGTACAAAAGAAATGAAAAAAGGATATAAAAAATAGCCTTTAAAATACCAATATGTCAAGCCTCTTGAATTTGGTTTTGATGAACTCAGCCAAGGAAGCAATACTGGTTTGATTCGTCACATCAAGATGATGGAAAAATACATCAGATAGTCCGGAAGCTTTGAGATTTTGTACGGCTTCAAGACCCCGTTTCTCATCTCTTGCTGTTAATATCACCGTAACCCCATTAGAAGCTAGTTGTCTGCATATCTCTAGCCCAATTCCTTTATTGGATCCAGTTACAACAGCAATTCTGAAGACAGAATAAACATGTGTAAGTGAAGAAGAGTACTGATAGACTAATGTACAAGGTTGTCCTAATTAGTCGGAGCCTATGACATTGAACTAAAAAGTGATGAGTTCTTAAGGGGTTGAGAATCGAAGATGAACATAAAAGGAGAAGCCTATGGTACAAATTTGATCAAAATTTGCATAACGAACCTAATCAATAATAATATCATCTATCATCCAATATTTTCATGACTAGCTCAAATAATTCAAAACAATTCTGTGTAGTACCATAATGCACCAATTAGTAAATAGTAATCGAAAAGAAAATTACAGTAGGGTAACAAACACCATTCAAAATCCTAACAAATGAACAAAAAGGTACGTAATAAATCGAACCATACAATGCACTAAACATAAACTATATATAATGTTCGTAATTACTTACTGTTGAGGATATTACAAGAGTTTACACCAAAAATAAATATTACAATGGACAAATTAACAGGTTGAGTCGCGGAAATCTCGCTCTCTTTAAGGAGATTCAAGCCCTCTACGATAACAAACCGGTGCAGTAGAAAATCTCTGACTTGTCCCCTCCAGGATATAACAGCCCGATAATTTATCGTATGGTTCGGACCTACTCTGCACAAGTAGGAGAACCCAAAGCTCCACAAAAGAACACCCTTACACTTTGCCCAAGACTCTCACGTTCATATTAAAACTCACAAACTAGATTTATTTTGAGAACAAAGATGGAAGAAAAGAGTATGAGAGATAGACCAAGTGTTGAAAGGAGTTCTCCCTCTCTCTCTTTGGCTAGGATACTACTTACTTACACAACCACTCAAGCATGCCTTATATAGACAAGAAAGAATCCAAATCATATCTTTTCATTAATGACTAAATCTCATAGGATAGATATGAATCCAAACTATATCTTTTCCATTAATGACTAAATCTACTTGGATATGGATAGATTTGCTAGATATGGATAGATATGAAAGATATGCTCCCGATTCTTTCTAGATTGGCTCATAGATATCCAAACAACTAATTAAATGATGTGATCGTCCAAGTGGATATCCAAATAAATACTAAGATAAGAGTCTCACACGCAGATATACACGTGACTAGTAAAAGTCTCACCAAAAGATGTATAGAAATTTAATATTAAAATAATAAATTTCCAACACTTACTGTAAAATTGGTTTCTAAGCATAAATATGCATAACTTCACTTTTGTACACAATACGCCTACCTATTCATGACTACGCCTCTAATCGAGCTGGCTTCGTTTTGCCGATGAAAAAAAAGGAAAGAAAAAACAGAGTGTCATAGTATATACTATCATAGCATACCTCTTTGTCAACTGAGTTTCTGCCATTGGATGTGATTATGGTGCGAAGAGGAGTACTACGTAGTTTTGGGTACTTAAATCACTGTGGGCTGTGCATATATAGGTTTAGTAGAGGATATAAATAGTTGGTGGTTGGTTAGTTGCGACGTATGCCATGACATAATGGGAAAAATTGAAAAATATTACTCCAAAGAAGAAGACGTAAGCCATGACTATGGATATGGTTTTCAGGCCTCGTTTGGATGCGGGATTAGATTTGGAGGTATTATGTAAGAAGGAGGGATTGGATAGTATGTGGTATTATGTAAGAAGGGTGGACCCACATTGATGTGACGGAGATTAAATAATACTTGGTTTGAATGAGGAATAAAATGGGGGGATAAGTTTGTCTTGTAGTTGAAATGGAAGAGAGATGTGGTATTATCCGGGGGTATTGGGGGAATTCTACAATGCCGGCTCAAACCATAGCCATACCATAGCCATATATAAGCCCCCCTCAGGGAGTATTAGGGGGGGTTATGGAGGAAGGCGTCTTAAGATATCCCCCTGTTATGAACTTCCTAAACGATGCTATATACACGGGCCCACGATTTAAGAGGGAGATATCACAATCTCCTTCACAGTGCAGCATCCAAACAAGCCATCAGTTCAGTAGTGTTCGTTTCTCCATTGTCATTTTTGGCTGGAGTAGACTATGCCTTTTTTGTGGTGGGCCTCTTCCTTTAAGGCTGCAAAGGCACTGGGATGAACCCGAGCCCTACCCTAGAAACTTTGGGTGGGTTGGTGTAGGTTTTTTTTTAATTTTATAAAAGCATTGTAAGAACTAAGAACACAATTCCGGACATAATTGTGTTTTTTTTTTTTTTTTTGATAGGCAACAAAGTTTTATTAAGAAACTTGACAAAGGGTACATCAAGTTGGGGAAAGGGGAAAGGGAGTCCAACAAAAAGTTGGAAGAAACACCTGTTGGGACGAAGCCCAAAACACCTTAAAGGCCAAGACAAGCCCAGATCAAACAAGGAAATCCCAAAAACACCCAAAATGGGCCAGGCCACAAGAAAATACAGACACAAATCAAAACTAAAGGCCCGACCCAAACGGCTAAGCCCACCAAGCCAACCGCAGCCCATCCAAAACCCATCCAAAACCGGACATAATTGTGTTCAAAGCTATTCAATGAACATGGTTTTACATATATTGGATGGTTCTAAACACAATTGTATCTTAAAGGAAATCAAATCCTCTGTACTGAAATTTGTTGTACCGATGCATTATTGGTCATTTGATCACATAAAATGTTCAATACAACCCAAGGTTATGAATACCAATATTATCCAAATTCGGTACCCTACATCTCTAATTTCATTCCGCCTCAAATACCTACCGGCCACGGTACCAAATTATTTTCAAATTTATTTTATGCTTCCATTACCGAACAGTACCGGTCGGTACCCATAAATATCAGACTACTTTTTTTTATTTATTAATAACTGAGTATATTATACTAATAAATTCTTTTTTTGTAGAAAAATAACACTAAAATTGATAATCCGAAATGGTATCTGATATCTCACCGCTATCAGCACGCACCGTACCACTAGAAAAATAAGTACTCTAACCGGTACGATTTTCAGAACGTTCGTATAACTTTAAAAAGTTATTGCTTAAAAAATCCACAATCTATCGATAGAAAAACATCTCTGTACAACGGTACATACCAATTTCTCGGTTCGGAGAATCTCGAGTGTATCCGAAAGTAGCTTTGCTAAACTTTCTCTCTCTCTTCAAATCATGGAAAGCGGAAATCGTTGACGATGTTTTGACTTCGAATTTTACTCCAAAATGAAGCACTGATTTGAATAAGTATTTTCAAATTCCCCATGTCGCAGTCTTCACTTTCCCCTCTCTCTCTCTCATCTCCGGCGGCGTAGACAGCACTAGTTAGTAGCCATGACTATCAGCATTCATTCCTTCCATCTGCCGTACCACTCCTACAAACTCTACGACGTCACTTTCTTCGACGACACGATCAAAACCCTAGTCACCCACACCCCCTGCATCGTCGGCACCTGGATCTCCGACATCGAACACCTCAACCGCCGCCGCCTCCGCGACCTCGTCGTCGGACTCGACGTCGAGTGGCGCCCCAACTCCAACACCAACCCGGCCGCCACTCTCCAGCTCTGCGTCGGCCGCAACTGCCTCATCTTCGCCCCCAGAATGCCCAAATCCCTCGTGAACTTCCTCGCGGACGAGGATTACACCTTCGTGGGCGTTGGGATTGAAAAGGATGTCCACAAGTTGAGGGAGGATTACGGGCTGAAGGTGAGGAACTGGGTGGACCTGAGGTGGTTGGCCGCGAGGGAGCTGCGTGACAGGCAGCTTCGCAATGTGGGGTTGGTGAAATTGGCGAGGGAAGTTTGGGGGAAGGAGTTTGTGAAGCCTAGGCACGTCACGCTGAGTGATTGGGACGATGTGTGGCTCAGTAGGGAGCAGATTCAGTACGCTTGCGTTGATGCTTTTGTATCGTTTGAGATTGGAAGGTGTTTGGATGCTGATGACGTTTAGCACTTTAGCTAGTAAGGTAACCTAATGTGGATTTTTGAAATGTGGGGTTTGTTTGGGGTGGTTTGGCTTGTATTAGGTGTTTATATTCTTATCATTGAAATTCCATCCATGGTGATCAGGGGTTACATCAACATTATAGAGTTTGCGGTTTATATGATTGTAGATTTTGGGTTGAAGCTGTTGGATTGAGAATTTTGGGGATGGTTTTGCTTGTATTGTGTTTTTTCTTTTTTTTGGTAATGCAAGGTGTTTTGGGTCAAGCTTGCGCGCACCTCGGACTAATCCCTACAGTCCCTCCCACAGCCGTTAGTTGCTAGTGAGGAGAATCGAACCCGAGACCTTAAAGATGAGAGAAATCCCAAAGTTCCAAGTCAAGACCACTTGTCCAACCCTAAGGGGTTTGCTTGTATTGGGTTGTTAAACCCTTATTCATGAATGTCCATTTTGGGTGCTATGCCCATAATATTAGGTCTTGCAGTATACACGCAGAGATGCTTTAAGCAGCTCTTTGGAATATAATGCTTGGAAAACTTTGCGACGTGTTTTGTGAGGGCGTATTTTGTCTCATCAAGTCTTCTGCAACCCCACACACACTTATACGAACACTTTACACATGTCTCCACATGAATGTGAGTGTGTGTAGTTGTAGAGTTTTTGTATACTATATCCTATACCAGTTATGACTCATTTAGTTTCCTACTTTTCCTCGTTTATCAGAGGTTCGTTGGTATTTTTTGATGTGGAGATCTTTGTGAATGTGAGTGCATGTTAAGTTGAATAACTTGGATGTGGTAACATCTATCATGTGAAGGCTATAGAGGGATAGCCAATTGACCTTGATACAGAGAAATTAGAAGGCAGAGTCATGTTTGCTTCACTTCCTATCATGTACCCGGCTGGTTTTTCATAAAAAGTGGCTTAAGTTGCGAACTAAGTAAATTCACGCAAATTTTTACCCAGGTAATTACAGTGGCTTTAGCTGTAAATTAGAGTCAGGGGCGGTGGTAGCCACATTGGCATTAGCAGTGGCATCGGACCACCACATTGGCATTAGTAGTGGCATCGGGTCGCCACATTGGCATTAGTTGTGGCATCGATCGGACAGCCGCATTGGCATTAGTAGTGGCATCGGCAGTGGTACTGGTGCCTTGGTATATGTCACGGAGGCTTGGTGCTGCCACAGGGTTGGTGACTTGATGGTAGGTTGGTGACTTGGTGGTAACATTGAGTGTGCTTTTGGAAGTTTAATACTAGATTTATTAGAGCTATATTAGAGTGAATATGTACAAACGTACAAGATTTTGGGAAATTGTTTTTCAGTCCCCCCGTGTTCTTTTTGATAAGTAGGAGTATTTTTTTTTTTTTGGATACGTGGCGGCTGTGTTCTTCATTGTTTGATGCTTCAATATTGAAGGTTGTGTATGATAAGAGGCACGTATATTTATTGGGGAAAAATTCAAAATACCCCCAACCTTTACACCAAAATTCAATTAGACTCCCAACCTTTTAAAAACTTCAATTTTACTCCCAACGTTATCTTCCGTTATTCAAAACGTTCCCTTCCGTCCGAATGACTAATGGATTTCGTTAAAGACTCCGTTAAATATCGTCCCGAACGAATTTGGATAATCCGAGCCGCTCAATGTGTTCAAAACATGATTTTAAGGGTACTCATGAGAAATCAACAAAAAAAATGACCGGGAAAGGCTTCATCTGAAGAATGTTTTATAGAACTATTCAATAAAAAACTGTTTAGATAAAGCTCTTCCCGATCATTTTTTTTGTTGATTTCTCGCGGGTACCCTTAAAATCACGTTATAATCACATTGAGCGGCTTGGATCATCGAAATTCGATTGAAAAAGGGGAGGTGCAGATCGATCCGGATTTTGTTCAAGTCCGGACGTCCGGATTTTGCTTCGGTCTGCACCTCCCCTTTTCCGATCGAATTTGGATGATCCGAGCCGCTCAATGTGATTAGAACGTGATTTTAAGGGTATCCGCGAGAAATCAACAAAAAAAATGATCGGGAAGGGCTTCATTTGAACAGTTTACTATTGAACTATTCAATAAAAAACTGTTCAGATGAAGCCCTTCCCAGTCATTTTTTTTGCTGATTTCTTAAAGGTACCCTTAAATCACGTTTTGAACATATTGAGCGGCTCGGATCATCCAAATTCAACCGGGAAGATATTTAACGGAGCCTTTAACGAAATCCGTTAGTCATTCGGACGGAAGGGGGCGTTTTGATTAACGGAAGATAACGTTGGGAGTAAAATTGAAGTTTTTAAAAGGTTGGGAGTCTAATTGAATTTTGGTATAAAGGTTGGGGGGTATTTTTAAATTTTCCCATATTTATTTGATGAATCAATAGTAAGGTTCATTTGTGGTCTCAACGAGGGATAACAACCGGCATTGAAAAGTACAATTGTTACTTGGTTTAGGGTTGTCACATGATGTATTAATGTTCATTTTTTCTTATTACTAGTGGTTGGAGAATACAAGCATTAAAGGTAGAAATAATTGTAACAAATATAGAAGGAATAAAACTCACACGTTGGTGGGGAGATTTGGACTCCCAATCTCCTTATTAGATATAGAAGTCCTCGCCAATTGAGCTACCTCGGTTGGTTCACATGATGTTCATTTTGAAGAGCCAATCAGAAGTAGTACCACACTTTTCCTAGGACTCTGGTACATAATCAATGTATTGAATACCAAAGCTACTTGTTCTGGTTGTCTAGCAATAGGATAGACTACGACTTACATAGTATTTCTTTTTAAGGTTCTGTTGGTGCTCCTAAAGCATGATTGAACCATCAAATTTCTTAGTTTTGACATTTGCTACCTCTGCCGGAGATTTGCACCGGTGGCTTCAATGCCTCGTGCTAACACATCCTATGGGAAATGTTCGACAAAATGATGGAAGTACCTTTGACACGGCATGTGCTAGCTTGTCGCGATTCCGTGTCAGGGCTTAGCAGAAAAGCTGTGTTGTCCTACCTATTTAAAGTTTTAGTATAGGTCGAGAACATCGCGCCCCGGATGTTTCTAATCATTGACTTTACCCGATAGAACTTGCACACGGGCTCTTAGACTTTCTCTTGCAAGGAATGGATATAATGTATCATATGCCTATGGAACAATGGAAGGATGACTATATATAAAGGAGACGACTTCGATATTAATGGGATACTATTACTTTAACAAGAAGGCATGTCAGCAGATGCCACTGATTCTTTTATGCCATTTTTTCTTTTCCAATTTGCCAAATGCAGTCATTGTTGTAGGACTTCATTAGAAAATGGAATAGGTAGATCAGTGGAGCTTTGGTTACATAATTTTGTTGCCTTCGTTTTTCACTTTGTTCACTTGCAAGTTTTGAAAAATATTTTTTACTCTTTGCATGATTCTCAATAAATTTATCTATTTATCTTTCTCCACTCATTACCACTTGTTGTATCAAAAAAAAATTCTCAAAACTCCAAACCAAACAGAGTGATTGAATTCCATAGGTTCTTACCATTTCGAAGGACTAAGATATGAATCCATTAGCATGATTTATCGTTAATTTATTGTGTTACATCTACATCCAATTTAGGGATGACAATCTCGCCGGAACCGTTGGTTACCCGGACGTACCGAATCGATGGGTGCAGTTTTTAACCGTGGTTTTGGTTTCTGATTTCGAAAAATCGATCGGTTTGATTTCGGTTTTGGGTTCATGTGATAACTGTACCGGAAACCGAATCGAACCGTAACCGAACCACATCATAATTAAGTAAATACCATTATACATACATACCGCTAATGATGTAGAGTCGGAGAATTCGTTCATTACTCGCGAGGTAATTGCTATTCGTCTTACATTTGTTATAGTCTTAACATTACGTGTTACTAACATTAACTAAAATCTTTGTTTTTTGGTTGAATTTGATAGATACCAAGATTGAGAATTAAAAGCTGAAATTTTGTAGATACGGTGTATTAGTTTGTTAAAAATTTAATGTTATTTTGTTGTTGGATAATGAATATTTTCTTCTTCGTTTTTGGGAGGTTTTTGGACTTTTTAAAGTTGTCTTTACTCAAAAAAAAATTTCGAGTTTATTAATCTTGTGTTAAACTTTTATGAATTATTAGTTCGTCTCATGGAGACAAATTAGAAAGATGGAGTAACAAATATTCACTAAGCCGGGTTTTTGAGCTTTATCTTAACTATTTAAAAAAATATTTAACTAGGGGAAATGATTTTGCCACTCTTTTTTTTTTGTTAACGCCACTTTCCTACAAGTATATTTTTGGTGCAAAAATACACTTGCAAAGGAGTGACGTTAACAAAAAAGGGAGTGACAAAATCAGCAGCCTTAACTAGTAAAAGGAAAAAAAGTTACTTTCTCATTTCTTCATATCGAGACGAAACAATAATTTATAAAATTTGTTTTGACCAAAACTTTTGGGAACTTCTACTACCATGGAGTATTATAGTAGGAAATTGCATTACAAATATTACTCCGGAAAAATTTCAAAATACCCCCTAACCTTTACACCAAAATTCAATTAGACTTTCAACATTTTTAAAACTTCAATTTTAGTCCCAATGTTATCTTCCGTTAATCAAAACGCCCCCTTCCGTCCGAATGACTAACGGATTTCATTAAAAGCTCCGTTAAATAGCGTCCCGATCGAATTTCGATGATCCGAGCAATTCAATAAAAAACTGTTCAGATGAAGCCCTTTCCGATCATTTTTTTTGCTGATTTCTCGCGAGTACCCTTAAAAATCATGTTTTGAACACATTGAGCGGCTCGGATCATCGAAATTCGATTGGGAAAGAGGAGGTGCGGATCGATCCGGATTTTGTTCAAGTCCGGACGTTCGGATTTTGCTTTGGTCTGCACCTCTCCTTTTCCGATCGAATTTCGATGATCCAAGCCGCTCAATGTGATTAGAATGTGATTTTAAGGGTATTCGCTAGAAATTAACAAAAAAAATGATCAGGAAAGGATTCATCTGAACAGTTTTTTATTGATCTAATCAATAAAAAACTGTTCAGATGAATCCCTTCCCGGTCGTTTTTTTTGTTGATTTCTTGCGGGTACCTTTAAAATCACGTTTTGAACACAATGAGCGGCTCGGATCATCAAAATTCGATCGAGACGACATTTAACGGAGTCTTTAACGAAATCCGTTAGTCATTTGGACGGAAGGGGACGTTTTGATTAACAGAAGATAACCTTGGAAGTAAAATTAAATTTTTAAAAAAGTTGGAAGTCTAATTGAATTTTGGTATAAAAGTTGGGGGTATTTTGAATTTTTCCCTATTACTCCACTGTACTTTTTCTCTTTTTTTTATCCGCTCCACTGTACTTGTAATGAGATGAAAAAAGCGGAACTCCCGTTGACGATGTTTTGACTTCCAATTAATTTAAGCACTGATTAATCTTTTGAATTCCTCTCTCTCATCCGGCACTGATTTCTCTCACAAGACTGAATAAAGCTTTTCAAATTCCATATCTCATCAATTCATACAGTATTTCACAAGACTGATTTCTCTCTCTCTCCGGCACAAACAGTAGCCATGTCTATCAGCATTCAGTCCTTCCATCTGACGTACCACTCCTTCCAACTCTACGATGTCAACTTCTTCGACGACACCGTCAAAACCCTAGTCACCGACACCCCCTGCATCGTCGACACCTGGATCTCCGACATCGAACGCCTCCACCACCACCGCCTCAACAACCTCATCGTCGGCCTCGACATCGAGTGGCGCCCCAACTTCAACAGCAACTCCACCAACCCAGCCGCCATTCTCCAGCTCTGCGTCGGCCGCAACTGCCTCATCTTCCATCTCATCTTGGCCCCCCACATGCCCCAGTCCCTCGTGAACTTCCTCGCCGACGAAGATTACACCTTTGTTGGCGTTGGGATCGAAAAAGATGTTGATAAGTTGAGGGAGGATCATGGGCTGGAAGTGAGGAACACGGTGGACCTGGGGTGGTTGGCCGCGAGGGAGTTGCGCAACAGGCAGCTTCACAACGCGGGGTTGGTGACATTGGCGAGGGAGGTTCTGGGGAAGCAGTTTGTGAAGCCTAGGAGTGTCACGCTGAGTGATTGGGACGCTGATTGGCTCAGTGAGAATCAGATTCAGTACGCTTGTGTTGATGCTTTTGTTTCGTTCGAGATCGGAAGGAGTTTGGATGCTGCTAGTGTTTAGCTAATACTAATAAGGTACCCTAAATCCGTGACCATGTCTAAGTAACCACGTTTTGGATACCATGTGAAGTGTCACCTTTCCATTCGTAGAATTTGGATTTCGTGATGTGGGTTTTGGGGTGGTTTTGGCTTTTATTAGGTTGTCTATATATTGTCATTGAAAGTCCATGGTCGGCGGTACTAAATCACCATTTCAGAGTTCACACTTTACAGTTTATATCATCGTTGGTTTTGGGTTGAAGCTGTTTGATGGAGGACTTTGGGGGAACTCAGGGGTGTTGTCCCTATCTAGGCCGTCCATTTCGGCAACGGATGACTCAGATTTCATCTCAGTTGTCCGTTCATTGTCGAGATGAAATCTGAGCCATCTATTTCCGAAATTGAACGGTCCGGATGGAGACAACACCCTTGAGGGTTGGGATGGTTAATTGTTTTTGCTTGCATCCGGTTTTCTATACCCCTATTCATGAATGTCCATTTTGGGTGGTATATTAAGTTATTTAAGCTTTGCGCTTGGGAAACTCTGCAATGTGTTTTGTTTGGGCATATAATATGCACTGTACCAGGTTATGACCTCAAATAGTTTTGTACTTTTCCTATATATCAGAGATTTGTTCGCATGTGTGAGTGTGCAAGAGAAAGGGACAAAGTGAGAGAATTGCAACAAGTGATCTGGCTTGTGATTTGGGTTTTGGCTTGTGATTTGGCTGTGAGACAAAGAGACAAGATGATAGTGCAAGAGTGAAGAGAGGGGCCTAGCCCATCTGTATTTTTCAGTGAGTTTAATTGTGATGGTTGAATTATGCATAAGTAAATGTGCATGTTTGTGTGTAATGGTTTTGGCCCTGTTGGGTAAATTGAGAAAAGAGAGCAGAGGAGAGAAAGAGAGATCGGGCGACCCTAAGGGGGTCTTCTCCCACCACCAGTGGAGTTATTTGTGCGAGAGATGTGAGAGTTGTGTGAGAAGAGTGAGATGTTATTTGTATGTTTTGTTGAGTTTGATAAGAGTAGTCTGTGATTTGTGAGTTGAATGAGTATGTGAATTCTCTCTTTTCCACAGTGCCATAGGTAGTGGTATCCATGCCTTGGTCTATGTCCCGGTGGCTTGGTGCCACCACAGGGTTGCTGGTCAGACTGCCCTTGTTAGCGGAAGTTTGATACTCCTATTTTTATTAAAGCGAATAAGTACACCAAGATGGAAGTAGATAATTTATAAGCATGAATTTCATGCCAAGGGAAAGTAGTACTGAGTAAAGACTGCTTCTGCATCAATATTCTTGAATTTGGGTAGGAATTTAAGTTCACTCTAAAACGGAGGCATTCTTCCGGATTCAATAGTGAGGGCAACAGTACTATAGAGCGTGGTTTTCTTTTCTGGGAATTAAACTGGGTTTCAGAGTGTGCTCCATGCATTGTCCGTACCATATTCGGGCAGGGAAATTGTTTGTCACAATGTTTCCAGGGTCCCTTACGACTGTGTTCTTCACTGTATGATGCTTCAATATCGAAGATCATTGTTGTTTGCGATAACAGGCACATATACTTATTTGATGAATCGATATTAAAGTTCACATGATGTTCATTTCCAAGTCCCAATCTGAAGAAGTGGCACACAGCACAACAACTTAGGACATTGGTACAGTATCAGTTTAATGAATACCAAAGCTACTTGTCCGATGGTCTAGCATTAGGATAAACTATGACTTATTTCTTTTCAGGACTTTCTCTTCCAAGGAATTTGTATAATGTATCAAATGATGAGCCTTTGGAAGGATGACTATATGAAGGAGGAGAAGCCTTCACTGGAATTAATGGGCTCTTACAATAGCTAGTAGGAATTCCCTTAGTGACACAATCCTTTTAAAATGTCATGTGCTCCCGCTCGCGTTCTCAGTCCTCCTCACTCTCGCGGATTTTAGTAGTTTGGGATGTGTTTCAAAGATTCTTTCACGCTCGAGCACACGCCAACTCACTCGCATGCAAATTATGTTATTAGCGCATGCCACTGATTCTTCTTTGCCATCTAGTATTTTTCTTTCCATTTGGCCAAATGCGATCATTGTTGTCTGACTTCTTTCAAAAAATGCGTGGTGGTAAATCAGTGGAGCTTTGATTGCATAATTGTTGCCTTAGATTTTTACTTCCAAGATACCAAAACTGTTTTTATTAATGTCAAAATTTTCTTGCAGAAAAGACTTGTACCCTGCACATGGTACAAGCCTTTTGTGGACTGGTGTTTTGGCACTAACAAAAACAGTTTCGCCGTCATCACTACCCGTAACAAATTGTTAGAGAAATTCTGAAAACATCATCGGCATGTGCCATGTAGTACTATATTTGCAATTATACATGGGCCATTAGCTTCTTAGTGGAGTACTATTTATAAAGGACTAAAGAAATGAATCCATGAGCATCATTTTCATTTATTGGGTACACATCTATACATCTATGCATGGTTGTTTTGCTGTTGGCTGTACCAAATTTTTGTTCATCAGCTTTTCTTTTCTTTTCTATTTTGGATGGGGCATCACCTTTTCTTTTGATTATGGCAACACCATGAACATTGGGCCCATTTGAAGACTTCTGTCCATTACTAGTAACGTGACCTTGTGTGAAGTTTTCTTTTTTCATATGATTTGGACGTTGTTCATAGGAGTAGTAGTAAGAAAGATTCCAATCACTAAGTAATCTATGGTCATATTTGATTTCTTCACACATTTGATATTTTTTCTTTATAAAGGGTGAAAAATCATGATACACGGAAGCAAGTGGGATTCCATGGGGGCTCGGGCTTCCTATAAGGACGCCCCCTTATAGGAGTAAAATGCGGACTTGTGATCTCAGTCGTTGGATCGTGTTTTTAATGGTCCGAATTCGCTAATGGTTTATGACCGGTCATAGTCATAAACCATCTGCAAATCCAGACCATTGAAAACATGATTCAATGATAACCGGTCATAAACTATCCGCGGATCCGAACCATTGAAAACACGATTTAACGGCTGCTGTTGGAAGTCTGTGTTTTGCTTATTTGTGGACGCCCTTACCTGAAGACCAGTGTATATAAATATTCTTACATATTTAAATTACAGGACGGTTCCAAAGACATTTAAATTATACTCGATAAAATTATTATAGTCTCATTAAAATTACTCTAAATTTCTTTTATGAGGATATTTGTCTGATCTATTTCATAGAATGTAAATTTTTACACTGTCTTTTTTGTGTAAACGCACCAATTTGTTATTTTTTTTGAAAAAAATGTACTATTAATTATTAAGGAATAATAAATGTACGAATCAAGTTTACTAATTTGTGTGCCCCCACTAACGTAAGTTTATGGATCCATCCCTGCACAAACACAATGCGAATTGATCATGAACCGAAAATAACCACAAAAAGTGAACCAATCGAGTCGGGATTAAGAGAATCAGACATAAATCCGTAATGACACGGCACTGAAACACTCTAGTTTGAGGAGAAAAACAAACTAGTAGTCACATTCCAAACAATGTGACTATTGTGCCTTGAGGGACAGCAGCTTACTGTCTCGGGACAAAACGATATCGTCTCGAGCCCGGAAATTTGATCCGAAACGTTCACTTGAAAGATGTCATCGCGTACTAAGGCTCCTGGTAAAAATCAAGTCAATCGAACATCGATAATCTAGTGAACGAATCATCTGTTTTAAGTGCTGTTAGCAATGTCTAAAACATTTAGCTAAAAATTCAGTCAAAAAGAGTGATTTGTTCACTCGGTTATTGATGTTCGATCGCCTTGATTTTGTTATGCGATGAGATCTTTCAAGTGAACGTTTCAGATCAAGTTTCCGAACTCGGAACGATATCGATTTGGCCAGGGACAGCAAGCCGGCTGTCCATCAAGGCACAGCAGCCCCCCTAACTCCGTGTTTTTTCGAGAACCCGTCTGTTCTTGGGTTGGACAAAAACATTGGCATTCCAAAAAAGTCCCCACCCACTGCACTAGGAATCGTACCTTCCCTCGTAAAAAGAACGGACACCCTCTGTCAGAGTGACCGATCGTAAATCAATCACCCAGGCCCACCACGGTACGACCCTTCCTTGCACCTTGCCTTTGAGAATACTCCCACCGTCCCCGTTCTTTAGTTTCAATTATCACTTTTTTTCCGTCCCGAAAAGATTATTCCATATAAAAACTACTCAAATAGGTACTCATTCCGTCCCAATTCTTTAGTTTCTATTGGGAGTCCGTGTCATTTTTCAATTGATTATATCTTGCAATCTATTACTCCCTCCGTCCCTAAATAAGTAACCGGCGCGCAAAATTAGACCTTATAAAAGATGCATTTTTTCATTAAATTTTTTTTTTTTTTTCACAATTTAATAGAACTCATTGCTATCTAATGATTTGTGAAAAAAATTGATTTTTTTAACGAAACAAATGCATCTTTTTGAAGATCTAGGTTTGCGCGTCGAACATTTATTTAGGGACGGATGGAGTATAATCTTTTAGGTGGTTTTGAAAATATCGTTTAAAAGAGCTCATTGAGACCTATCAGACAATATCTGTATTGCGTATAAAAAGTGTTACTAATTAAAAGTTATAATTAATTTTTTATCCGATTGGAATAGGACGAGGGACAAAAGACAGGGGAAAGAGGGAGTAATAGATAAGGAATTTCCTCTTTTACCCTTTCATTTTTTAATTAAGAGTACTAAAAAAAAGGAAGAAAATGCAATGATTAAAGGGTAAAATAAGAAAAACAAGTTTTTAAAAGTGCAATGATTATATTCTCTTAATTAGTTGGAATCCTCAAAAGAGACTAAAGAATGAGGACGGATAAAGTAAAAAAAAAAAGAAGCAAAGGCTATGGTAGCACTTTTATTTTCTATTTCTGTTTTTACTTTCAAAGTTTTCAAAAAAAATACTTCATTCGTCCATTTTTAAGTGTTCCGTTTCGTAACTTTAACTTATTAAAAAAACATCATCATTACACCTTTCACATCAACTTTACCTCCACTTTTCCTACTTATCCTCTCTGGAGGCATCATCACTACACTTTTACTCACTAACTTTTCAAAATGGAATCTACTTTTAGGGGCAAAATGGAAAATGTACCAACTTTTATCCACTAACTTTACAAAATAGATATTTATAAGGGACAATCCAAAATAGAATACTGAACTTTAAAAAAGGGAAAGAGGGAATAGAGACGAAAGTATGTTTGGTGCACTACTTCCGTTTCCGAGTACTGTAAACAGCTTTCATCATTTTTGATAATTTGAGAAAGCAACAAAACCTCATTTTCACTTTTTTTCAGAATCACAAAATCCGCTGCCAAAAAGCTCCGCTTTCACTTCTTCTTCTTTTTGCTTTCGCTTTTTTGTTTTGTTTTGTTTTTGTTGAGGAAAAGTAAAAATTCGTTTCAGGAAACAGAAAAGTGGCAGCATTAGAGCAAAAGGGTACATCATTCGGTGTTCACCAAATTTATATTGAATTGTGTGAGATTCGTTTCGAAGTCTCACACAAATGATCGGAGCAAATGGTACATCATTTGGTGTTTCTAAGAGTCTTTATAAAAAAATCAACTTATTCGGATATCAGTAAGAGCTTGATTTATTTTCGTCCCTGAATTCGTACGAACAAAATTTAAATGAATTGATCTAACTCTTTCCGATATTGAAATCAACTTATTTTTTGCAAGAACTCTTAAAATAATCTTTTAAACAAATTAAACGGCTCTAATCATTAATGTAGAATTCCTTAATGGATCCCACAAAACTTGGTGTACACCATCTTGTGTATATTTGGCGTAACACTAAAGGGTGTAACCCATGTTTGGGCTCTTGAAAATAACTAGCAAGAGTAATTATTCAGTGGTCTTAAGGCATCATGTGACGGTGCCTCAATAGTCAACACCCTGTCCCACCACAAATTTATATGGGGTCCACACACTTAGTTTTGGGGGAATTACCAGACAGTGGTAAGAGGGGCAAATAATGCCCCACTCATAGACCACTTTTTTTGCAAATTCATCTAGATATGAAAAGGAGAAAAGAAATTGCCAATACATGGAAAGGGCCACCTAAAATGACTATTATACCCTCAAGTTTTTGTGAAATTGCACATACATGAAATGGAGAAAATGAAATTCCCAATACATGAAACGGAGAAAAATAAATTCCCCATATATGGAGTCAGTTTGTAGTTGAATCTGAGTTTGGACCTAAGTTGCCCCTTCTATGGATCTAAGTTGCTCCTTCTATAAACCTAAGTTGCTTCTTCTATGAACCTAAGTTGCTCATTCTATGAGATCATGAGTTGATATGTAGTTGAAACTGGGTTTAGACCTAAGTTGCCCCTTCTATGAATTTAAGTTGCATCTTTTATGAACCAAAGTTGAATCTGGGTTTGGACCTAAATTGCCCCTTCTATGGACCTAAATTGCCCTTTCTATGAATCTAAGTTGCCCCTTGTATGAGATCATGAGTCGATATGTAGTTGAATCTGGGTTTGGACCTAAATTACCCCTTCTATGAATCTAAGTTGCCCCTTCAATGGACCTAAGTTGAATCTGGGTTTGGACCTAATTACAAGCTTGAAAGATCTGGACGGGCTGTCGGGATCTGGGGGAAGAATTGTTCATATTTTCACGAAGATCTGGACACTCCTTAATGGTTTGTCTGTTGAGTTTCAAAGTTTTTTTTTTTTTGCAGTTTGCTCCTCATAGCTGTACCTTTCATTCGTGTTCGGTGGAGGGCGGGATGGATTTGGGGGCTGTCGAGATCTGGTGGCGGTGGGTGGCGGCTATGGCGGGATCTGGTGATGGTGGAGGAGGCGGGATTGTTGTGGTGTTAATGATTTTTTTTTTTTTTTTGGTATATCGGAAATTAGTGTTAATGATGCTTATGATGTTATTTCACTCGAAGATTTGGTATATTCACTCGAAGATCTGGTGATGTTTATGATGCTTATGAACCAAAGTTATCTCATGTATGAACTTAAGTTGTACCGTGTATGAATCTAAGTTACCCCCTAAGTTGCTCGTTGTATGAAAATAAATTGCTCGTTGTATGAAAAAAAGTTGCTTGTTGTATGAAAATAAGTTGCTCCTTCAATCCAAATAAATTGGTACCCGGGGGCTCTACTGCCTCCATGGCACAATAGCCTCTACCCACATGACTAAAACGGCAACGTTTTGGTTATAAAAAAAAATCCTAACTATCAATTTGTGATCCTATGGAGCAGAAACGTGATTATGAGAGTTCTAGAAATGAAATTTGATTATATCTCTTTAGAATAATATGATCAGAATAATAAGATATTCACACCCGTTCAAACGAATTAAAAATTGGAGTACTTAATTTTTTAACTATATTTTTTAATATATAAACGGTCTCAAAAAAATTAAGTGCTCAAATTTTTAATTCGTTTGAACGGGTGTGAAAATCTTATTATTCTGATAATATTATTCTAAAGAGACATAATCAAATTTTATCTTTAAAACTCTAATAATCACGTTTCTGCTCCATAGTATTGCAAATTGGTGGTAAGGATTTTTTTTAAAACCAAAACGTTGCCGTTTCTAGTTGTGGGTAGGGGTTACTGCGCAGAGCCCTCGGGTGCAGTAAGGCCAGTCAGATAGGGAAGGACCAGTAATTTTTCGGATCAAAAAAAAAAAAGAACCAGTAATTTTTGGCTCACCTGAATTTGCAGTGGAGAAATGAGTTGAGATACCACGTGACGGTAGCCAAGGACCAGTAATTTTTTGCACCAAAGATAAACCAACCACTGCCCACCATGTCAGCTTCCACATAATCACGAGTTCAAAAGCCAAAAACAGAACAGAATCGTCCCCTCCGAAGCAAAAAATACTGTACGATCAAAACCTTAACACACCCGAGAGGTCCTATCGCTCTAGTTATAACAACTTTGGGGGCCACCACTCACGTGAACTGACACACTCAATGGCCCTGTTTTTTTTGGGTGCAAAACTTTCCTCCTTTTTACGCACACAACTCCGGGCACTACCGACCGTTCAATGCACGTGGATTTATATGTATCGAACGGTTTCGGAGTCGATTTTTTCTGGAGTTGTGTTTTAAAATTGTGTGCGTAGACTTTCCATTTGTTGCTTCTCTCTAAAAAAGCTTAGGGTATCCATAATGACATAATCAAAATTGGATAACCAAAACTTATCACATCTGCTTTTGGTTATCCATTTAAGAGATTGTTAAACTTCACAATGTTGAGGTTCACAATGGTCACTTTTAATCCATAACCAAAATAAGGGTTTTTAGCTCGGAATGGGAGTGTGGTCGATCCGACCGTCCATCTCAGCACGGATGGCTCAGATTTAATCCGTGCTCCTACAAATCCTAGCCGTTCACTGTTCGGATGAAAATCCAAGCCGTCCATTACCGAGATAGACGGCTGAATTAACCGCACTATACACGTGTAGTAGGGGGTGCACTACAATCTGCACATAAATGATACTCGGAATTTTGGAAAAAAGAAGAGATCCAATGAAACCTATTCCAGCACTCTAGAATGAACCACAACTTTCATGAGAGAGGAGTTTCCTCTACCAACATGTACAAAGCAAAACTTTTGTGATGCTCCCAAATGGTATGAAAGCATCATATTCCCAATGAATTCCAATCCTTGGATTAAAAATAGATAAATCACAGCCCTTTGATTGAAACCAAAAACTAAAATTAGGGTGGTTTTGTTGAAAACGAGGTGGTTTTGACAAAAAAAATGAAGGATTACTTACCACAGAACAAACAACTTATACTGTACCACTTACTAAGGCAACATTTACCATTGTATAAGGTAACACTTACCACACAAACATGCAACACTTACCATTGATGAATGGCCAGGATTAAAAGAATTACATCCTACGGTTCAGATTTGATGAGAGTATGATGCTCCCAAAACCACCCGGGAGCATCATAGCCGGACACTGTACAAAGGCAACAAGAATTCCTCTGTTACGAAGAACATATTTTGTGGCTATAGAACCCAAAACTTAATTAGATTTCCTCTGCTACAAAGAACTGTTGCTTTTGGGAGTTGAAGTCACGCAATAAGCATCCAATTAAAACAAGCGTGAGATACAATCAGAATCCAGTTAAGTTGTGTGGCGTGGGATCCAAAATTTTTAGTTATTGGAAAATGTTGCTGGTTGTGTTCACCCAAACGCCAAAATTTGGTTATTGGTTAAGTGGTTGGGTTCATAACATTTATACCATATATCAAAGTAGAATATTGAGTGCCACAGTGGTATGTGTCGGTCATAGTAGGCTAGTAGCCTAATTGGGTTGGAGGCGTGCCAACACTCCCTCGCTCCTGTTTGAGGTTAATGATCCGCTTTTTGCTTTTTCCGGCCTTGAGTGGGGCTGTGCGTACCTATAGGTTTCGGTTATCTTTCAGAGGCCCCTGTCGCGAGTCTGGAGTTCTTCCGGTCACGCCCATTGGAGAGTTGGTCTCCCCTCCTCCATCCTTTGCCTTAAAAAAAAGAGAAGTAAATTTCACATTTTGGAGATGTACTAATAATACAACATTACAAGATTACTCGATCAGATTTTACTACGTAACTGCTCTTGAAAAACTTCCCCTGATAAAGTCATAAACACGGAAAGTTTTTGGGTGCAAATAGGGTACGTACCACGTGGCGATATCCCGCGCGCATCCAAGCAGTCCAAAACACATTTGGATAGCTCGGATACGCGTTCAGATCTCACATAGACTATATCCTATTTGCACCCAGAAACTTCTCCATTAGCACATGCACACACTAGTGTACTTAACAGTGTTTCACCTGTCTAATAAGTAATAAGTACATACATTGATAGTTTGATACATATGCATGTACACAAACACTGTGAAACACACACACACACACATGGTGGTTGTGGTCCCCACACATCCCTCTCTGGCTTTTCACCTTTTTTGTCCTCACAAAATTCCCACCGCCCTATATATCTAGCTTCCACCCCCGGCCACTTCTATTGATTATTTATGACTTCTTTCATTTGATCCATGGAAGGTGGTGGTGTTGGTAATTATACAGGGGAATTGAAACAGAAGGCCTTGATGGACAAGGTCATGAAGAAGGAGGCCGCAGCAGTGGATGATGACGCGGAAAGCGACGACGACTTAGCTTATAAGGCCTCCGAGGATGATGAGAAGAAGATAGGCCGCGGTGGCGGTGGAGGTGGTAGTGGTGGAAATGGAAAGAAGAGTTCTAGTTGCAGTACCGGAGGAGGGGGTTCGATGAAGATTTGCCAGGCGGAGAGGTGCACGGCGGACCTGAGTGATGCTGCAAAGGCAAAGCAGTACCACAGGCGGCACAAGGTTTGCGAGCACCACGCCAAGGCCCCGGTTGTGGTGGTCGCCGGAATCCGCCAGAGGTTTTGCCAACAATGTAGCAGGTTTGGCATCTCTGTCATGTCCCCTCTAGATCTCTCTTAAAACTTCTTGTTTGCTTGGATAATCTCTGACCATATAGGATCGATCGCATCGAATTAATAGTGATCGGACTAATAATACTGCACGCACCTTCCATGGTTTTTCACGCCCATATTTTGTGAAATTTTATATCATGGCGAATATTTGATCGGGTCAAAAAAATTTACCCGAAGAAATGTGATCAACTTATTTACTCCTCGTATCCGATCAAACAAGCGTGAATAATCGTGAATCAAATGAAAGAATTGAACGGCAGTTTAATTGAACTTGCGTACCCGAAACTTGCGTTTTGTAGCAAGTGCAGTTTAATTGAACGGCTTGGTAGTTGGTACGCGCTGTGATTCTGAACGTTAAGTATTTCATGAATCAAATGAAAGAAGTGAATAATCGTGTCTAGAATGGAAATGGTCTGTTGACGGTCCTACTTTGTGGGGTATCATCTTTCATCTAAAATTCACTTTGGCATTATATATATACACTCCCCTTCTAATGAGGATCTAAAATGAGGACCTAAAATGAGGACTACCCTATTTCTTCCATTTCCCGATTGAATTTTGATGATCCGAGCCGCTCAATGTGTTCAGAACGTGATTTTAAGGGTACTCGCGAGAAATCGGCAAAAAAAATGACCGGGAAGGGCTTGATTTGAGCAGTTTTTATTTGAACCGTTCGATAAAAAATTAATAAAAACCGCTCGGATGAAGCTCTTCCCGGTCTTTTTTTTTGCTGATTTCACGCGGGTACCCTTAAAATCACGTTCTGAACACATTGAGCGACTCGGATCATCAAAATTCAATCGGAAAAGGGAGGTCCTCATTTTATTAAAATGAGGTGGTCCTTATTAGAAGGGGACTATATATATATATATATATATATATATATATATACACTCCCCTTCTAATGAGGATCTAAAATGAGGACCTAAAATGAGGACTACCCCATTTCTTCCATTTCCCGATTGAATTTTGATGATCCGAGCCGCTCAATGTGTTCAGAACGTGATTTTAAAGGTACCCGCGAGAAATCGGCAAAAAAAATGATCGGGAAGGGCTTGATTTGAGCAGTTTTTATTTGAACCGTTCGATAAAAAATTAATAAAAACTGCTTGGATGAAGCTCTTCCCGGTCTTTTTTTTTGCTGATTTCAGGCGGGTATCCTTAAAATCACGTTCTAAACACATTGAGCGGCTCGGATCATCAAAATTCAATCGAAAAAGGGAGGTCCTCATTTTATTAAAATGAGGTGGTCCTTATTAGAAGGGGACTCTATATATATATATGTTCTGATGAAGGGAAACAAATAAGTATTGGGAACGTAGTTACATACTTACATTTATAATATGTTCTGATGAAATGTGTCAAATTAATTATTACTAGATTATAGCAATGTTGCTTAATTTAATGGTTTGATCTATTTTGTCTATTCTTTTCCATGAAAAAGACAAGTTATATGTAACTCTATTTCTTAAATCCATCACAAAAGACAAATAGAGAGAAATAGTGCTCCAAATAGCATACTATTAGGATGATTTGAAATCTCAGGTCATATAATGCACCTCTAGTCTCTAATGCGTTGTAGGAAGACCTGAGATGCACGCAGGGGTTTGCTCCATATTAAGATCTCAGATTCGATTACTTCCTGGAGCTATCTACTCTTGTGGGTCAATCCATACAGAGTTTTGTTCCGATTTTAAATGGGTCATGTGCCAGTAGATAGTGAAATTGGTCCCCCAACGCAAATTAGTCGAGATGCACGTAAGTTGGCTCAGAAACCTTGAGGCTAAGTTTGAATGACCGGAATCTTGGATAGGAATAGGAATATGATTATTGAGAATCAAATTCCTATGGATTTTCTTGAGTAGAATATGAATACGATTCCTAGGAATCAAATTCCTAGGAAATTGATACCTAGAGTAATTTCATTCCGGTGTTTGAGTTAATTTAGTAATCTTATGCAACAAATGCAACAAACAATTAATTTGAAAATTTTTCAAAGTCCAACATTTACTTTTTTTAATGATTGAGCCAGGAAGGAATATCAGATTATCATGGGGCAACGCAGGTATCAAATTCCAACTCCATCTGGAAATGCGGTTCCTGATTGAATATGTTATCAGGAATCAAATTCCTATTTATGTTTCTTCCAGACGTGGGAATCATACAAGTATGTCATCACATTCCTATCGTTATCGCTTTCAAACATCTGAATCATAAAAGTATGACATCACATTCACATTCCTCCTCGTAACTACTGCCATACAAACTGAGCCTGAGATATAAAAAAGAGGTTAAATTTTTCCTAGTGTTTTTTATGACACAACCGTGTAATATTAGGACCATGACCTTCCTCAAAGCCTAGGATTCCCCAGTTTTTTTCTTTTATGATATGACACAACCGTGTAATACAAAGCATTCATGATATGACAATGAAATTGTCTGGACTGGATTCCCCTGTTTTCATTTTAGGACACAACCTTATGCTGTGACCGTGAAATGGTCAACGCCTAGATTCCCGGGAAAAAGAGAGAGCCTAGATTCCCCTGTTTTTAAGGACAAAAACCATTCTAAAAAAGAAAAGATTTTAGAAGTTGGAACAAGGGACACGGATTCTTTAGGAGGTAATCAGTTTCAACTCTGTTTAGTTTAGATTTTTTTGCTAAGCAAAATAAATTATTATTTTTTATAAATGATTACAAAGATTAAAAAGATCAAGGCATACCGGTAAAAAGTCACCTAAGACCTAAAGGAAGGCAAGACGCCAACCGAAAAGCAAAAAAATCGAACAAAACCGACCTGAAAACAGCCAAGAACCTCGCGAGCCTTAAACCCAAACTAGCAACCGGAGACCAAAACACCAACCCAAAGACATCCGCACACAAAGCCCGAACAAAGAAACAACCAAAACTACCAAAATCCGAAAGAGAGAATCGAGCACAAACGCAAATCGAGGGGGCAAACCTAAGGCCAAAAGATCAAACCGAAAAACAGCAAATCTCTGTTTAGTTTAGGGTAGCTTTAGTTCCCATGAAAAATACTTTGGACAAGGAGTAACAAATTCTACTAACATTTTCAAACGACAGATAGTAGAAATTAGGACGAGTTCACCGTATTGTCAAAATTGTCAAAATGGTATTTTTTACTTTTTGGCTACAGTCTACACTGTAAAGACAACATCTTGTCTAAATTGTCTAAATAGAAGGGTCAAAAATTGCCATTTAGACGCCTTGGTATTTTTGTTGTGTGTGGCTTGAATCTATCGAAAGGGGTGATCTAGCATGGTCCAGGAGTTCTTGTTTTTCCCGTTCGGATTGGGGGCAATGACGGGAGGCAGCAATATAAATATACGCGTTTTTCTGCAGATTTAGGGTTCGTAAGCTTGTTTTCTATGAGAGAAACCCAGAAAAACAGAGAGACGCATGCATTCGAGAGGAGATTGGAGCTTGTAATCCTTATTGATTACAGTGGATAAATTCGTCTCTTTCCCTCGTAGAGTAGATACACATCCTGTGTATCGAACCACGTAAATCTCTCGTGTTGTTTTTTTTATTGTTTCTTGCTTGCCTTGCATTCAACTTTATTGTTCGCGTTATAGATCGATTGTGCTTGTTAATTCATTGTGTCTTCCGCATATCGCCCAACAATTAGTCACATGGTGAAGCCCCAAACGCCCTGAAAAAAAAAAACAAATGGAAGTGTCGAAAGGGGATTGGTTGTTTAATTGGCATGATCAACATGTCAAGGGCAATTCCTACTGCTGCTAGCTACTGCATTTTGTACAAACCTTATTCCACTTTAGTCATCCCTTAATTATGTTAGATCCGGCCACACAATTTTCTGTCATTTTTCTTCTTTCTCGGGCTTCCCTCTTCTAGTACTAAAGTCAATGAGAAGCAGTAGTTTTTGTTAATTACTAGTAGTAATATTCTTTCTTTTTCCTCTAATTTTTGCGTTCTCCTTTGGAACGACCGCGATGATCAAGATTCCATGAGCTATCGGAATTCGATGATACCAAAAGAAGCTGCCGCCGGCGGTTGGCCGGGCACAACGAACGCCGAAGGAAGAACACGGCCGACCCGACCGGAGAAAGCTCGAGCCGGAGAGGGACGGCTGGCGGTACTCAACTGATGGAAACTGCGTGTGGTGGGCAGGTTGATGACAGGGGAAGGATCCAGGTTTCCATAGGCCAAGAAAATGGCAGTGGCAGTTACAAGCAGCATTTTCCATATCAGATAAAATAAATTACTTTTAAGGTCCCCCCAAGTCATGTTTCTGCCATGAAAGCCCTGCAGATTGCTCTCTCTCTTCTGTCACCCAAACGCTAGGTTTTTTCCTAGCGTTTGGTGGAGGTAACAGCTGGTTATGTGTTGTGAATTAGAAAAGTCGGTGTGAGGTGGATCATACCATTTCAAATTTATATTTCAACTACTTTTTTATGTACGTTGTTCTAAAGGTACGTTTTTTAGTGTTCATGTAATTAATGTAATTCTCTATCGCGATTTGCGAAGAATTGTGTTAGAATAAAGAGAAAAGTTGATAAAGATAATGGAGTATACCAATAAACTTCTTAACCATGTTCAGCTCTTCATTTAACAGATTGGTTTCAATTCTTTTTATGTTTTTTTTGTTGTGTTCGGATTTGATGTGATCCAAAGGGACTCCATAGCCAAAGTGGATACCTTTCATGAGATTGGATTGAACTTGTAAATCCATCTCTATTGATGAGTTAATTTGCGATTTTTATGTCAAAATTTGGAAAGATATAAGAAGAGTATTAAGCTGGGACCAGGCTCCCATCTAGTCTCCTTCCCTCCAGTCTGGTCCATGGGCCATTTATGGGTCCTTTCCGGACTCACAACAATGATCGAACCCATTCATTTTTTAAAGCTTGCTGAGAACATCGACCACTCAAACGACATCCAATCAACGTGATTTGTTGCATGGTCAATGTTCTCGACAAACTCTAAAAAGAACTATTCGGATCATTTGTTTTGGGCTGGGAAGGGCCCACAAATGATCCAAACTGGACCGGACTGGAGGGAGAGTGAGACTAGACAGTTGCGTCCATTAAGATGAGCTTTTGTATCTTTTGCACAAGGTTTTTTTTTTGGGTGCAAAAAATGGAAATGCAGGTATGGCAACCCATCACTTTCACCAGAGAGTATTGTCCTGACACACCACACCATTATCTGTAGAGTCTCCACTGCATCTATGTCTAGGCTAAAGCTAAAGTCCTACCGCGTGTGGATGGTGTCAAAGTATGTTTAGCCTCAATAAGAGATTATGGGGACTCGAAAGTGCGCTTTGTCCAACCAAGTCCTGAGTTTTAACCATTGAACTAACCCCTCATTAGTTTTGGCACAAGGTTTGACAATTATCAAAATTTGGCTGCTATGATGGGACACCCAAATAGTAACATTTGCTTATGACATTGTCACAGAAAATAGGAACTTTGAAGGAATTTTTTTTTACATGCAAGAAGTGTTGGTTGTTAGTGAGATTTGAACCTTGGTCTTGTGCATGGGGTTATTGAAACTTCGAAGGATTTATTTGAACTATTTAATCTTGGGGATGAGTCTAGTCCAGAGTATAGGGTGCAAGTTTAATTTAGTCAAAGAGTAAGGGGTTTAATAGGAGTGGAAAATCTCAAGTTATTTTCACTAACCAATAAATTGTTGAAAAATGTTAAGTTGTTTCCAACTAATAAATTGTTGAAATTTTTTAAGTTTAGTGTGAGAAAGAGTTGTTGAAAAATGTCATGTTTCCACTAACTAATAAGTTGTAGATGAGATGCAAAATTTGTTATTTGGTGTGAACAACAAGCTAAAATGTCATCATAACTTGTTGCCTAAAATTGTTTGTGGAAACATGGCCTAAGTATAGTTAATTGATTTTCAAACTCCCCTTTCTTATAATCATACCTCCTTTTTTGGTCTCTTCACTCTCTTGTGATTTAAATTTACAAAATCAACCTTCCATTTATAGACTCAATCAACTAAAATAGCCAAGGAAAAGTTAAAAAAAAAGTGAGCTATGAGACTCTACACTACCCTCTCTACTTCACAAAAGCCTTACTCCCTGTTCTGCTAAGTATTCTTAAAAAATAAGTATTTATTTCTAATTTTCAAACTTAAAAATAACGTATTTAAGAAAATAATTTATTATTTTTTTGCCACATTCAAAAAATCTCATCAAAATCTATCAAATAAGATCTATATTGCACAAAAAATTATGGACATAAGTATGGTCCATAAAAAACCCTTAGCGGAACACACCACCCCTAGTTCTCTTGCACCTCAGATCCACCAATACCTAGCCTCTCCCTTGCCAACCAAACCCCTTCCACATCTTCACAACAAGTCTTCTCTCTATTTTTTTTGATCGGTCACTCTTCTTGATCTAGCATTCTACTTGATCTAGCACTCGTGTGCTCAACCACCATTCCTGTTTCGATATTGATATAGGTTGGTTTTCCATATGAAGATGGAAGGAGTAGCCAAAACACGACGTCGAGGGAGAAAATGAAGTGACAAGATGAAATAGGGAAGATGGTTCGAGAACGAGGAACTGAGGGCAAGAAAGGGAGGTGATTGAAGTTGAGGGTAAACGAGCGGAGGAGGAGGGGCTATGAAAGAGACAAACTTAACAATGGAGTGATTTATTTTTTATTTTTTTTTGAAACTGGAGAATTTCTGTGGGCTCTTTTTGAGAAATATCTTAAATGAAAGGTGTGCTCTGGAAAAAAGTTTGCATCTACTAGAAGCCCCCATTTACAATTCAGCACCCAAAGAATGACACAAAAGCCCCTACCATGAGGCCGTCTGCCGTCTATTTGAAGATCTGCATATACATATACATACGTGAGATGAGATAGGCTTTTTCACGGAGTCGCTGTAAGCAGATTGTTAACGGAGTCACGCGATCTCGGTCGTCTATTTCAGCTTTAAACGGTCTATATTTAACTCTTCACCAGAAAAGTTGTCCACGGAGCCGTGCGATCTCGGCCGTCCATTTCAGATTTAAACGTCCAGATTTAACTCTTTTCCAAAATTTTTTTATTACATCCGAACCGTCCAAAACAATCTTAGATAGTCGCTATTCACCTCCGTAAATAACTTTCATGGAATCTTCGTTAAAAAGATTTTCTCTACGTACATACATGTAATACTATTTGTACAGATACTATACTAATAATTATACATACGACGCTGTGCGAAAATGAAAAGGCCAGCTATAAATCTCCAATAGCATTCCCTTCGTCTTCGATTAAATTTCTCTCTCTCTCTCTCATCAAGCAGTTGATCAATTTCCCTTTCTCTCTCATCACCTGCGACCAGTCACCAGAGGAAGCAACGCACGGAGGGAGAGAGAGGAGAAGAAGAAGAAGAAGAAGAAGAAGAAGAAGAAGAAGAAGAACTGAAGAAGTTCGTTGTTCTCTCGTTCGAAGCTCCCAATGCCTGCGCAGAAGCGTTATTCGTCCACGTCAGACAACAACCTCCGCGACGACGACGACGACGACTCACAGCTGCAGCAGCATCACAGTCGCCGCAAGCAATTGCGGCGGGAGCGACGAGCTGAAGACGAAGAAGAAGAAGAAGGGAGAGAGAACGAAGACGTAGTGAAAGAAGATGGAGACGACGACTCAGGTACCGTGTCGTGTTCGTTCGTTCAATCCATGTGTGTTTACGTATGTATCGTTAACGTGAACGAATCTGTTTCTGTTTTGACGATCTGTTTCGTTGCTCAATTGCTTCCTCCCTCAGATTCCGACGGAAGCCGTTCCGATGACGACCCTGCGAATTACCCCGAGTATCTCTCCCTCTCCCTCTCTCTCTCTCTCTCTCTCTCTCTCTCTGCATATATGTTTATACGTGTATGTGTGTAGATATATTTCTATGTGTATGTATGCATGTGTTGAAGCATATGTTTCGATGCGCCAGTTTTCGCGTCCTTTCTATGCCTATCAATTTTGATTAGCTGCTCGAATGCGTCTGTAGCTCTCAAGTTCTATGCTTTCTGGTTTACTGCTTTTCTTACGATCATTTCCGTGCATTTATGGGTGTACACATAGTTTAATGATGATTTGACGAGCAAGAGACTAAATAAGAGTGTGTTGCATGTCTTAGATCAGTCTGTGTAGTGTTTGAAATCATGATCCCCCGTCTTTATATGGTTGTTGGAATTTGCTGATTCCGCATAAGATTATTTGCTGAGATGTTATGTCATTTGGCAGTTGAACAATTTATTAAGTGGTTGTAACCAACTCTTTTGAGATCATGCCATGCAATATATTAACTTTATGGGGAAAAAAATCCTCATTCATATATGTTGTTTCTGGGCGTTCTGTTTGTCATGTTCTATCTGCCTAATGACATTAGTAAGAAGCGTTCATGTTCATGCCTGTGTGTGCTTTTACTTTTTGTTCATCTAGTGTTCCTTTTTGTTTTGTTCTCATTCAAAAGGACTCTGCTTCTTTTTCTTCCATCTCTCTCCACCTCCTCCCTGCATTGTCCTTGTACATTTTGCTCTTATGAGCATTTTATATAGTTCATGTGTTAACTAATCCTTAGAACACTGTTGGTTTACAAAATAACTGGTTCTACGTTGTTGTTGAGGTGGATGAATATATCTTTTTGGCTGCTAGTTACGGGGTGTAATGATTATTTCTGGTGGTTTAGTGCATGAAAGGACCTCGCATGTTGCATTCTGGCACATTGCTTCCTAGTTAAGTGTGGTGTTGTGCCTTCTTGGAGATTCATGTAAATGAGCAAAATACGGTTCTTGTAGATAATCCCAAATGGGTGGGACTGGCTTACTTTCCTATAGCTGAATGAGTTTTATGGTTTGTTTTTCAGTTGACATTGTGCGCAGAGAACAAACTTTGGCCAAGTTCGTAACTTAGTAGTCTAGTACTTGGTTGGACGCCTAATCTGATGTTATTTCTACCTACATTTACTGCTGCTAGAGTCTTGTTGACTTATAGTACTTAGCATGCCAGTGATTTTTTTTTGCATCCTTACTTGTTATTGTATCCTTGCATGTGGTGCCTATGAGGATTGAGGACTAGAATGCTGCTACTGTCAAAGTCTCTTCAACTTTGCATTTCAAACTTTTCATCCTGGTAGATTTTGGATAACCATAAACTGTAGTTTAGTTGAGAGGAGTTGAGTAGATCAGAACTTGTGATTGTGCTTGTGTAGCCAGCAAGGATGAAAAATCTCTTCTTGTCCTTGGAAAACAAGCAAATTCTAACCCATTTCTGTTGAGGAAGCTTGTTAATTATCCTTGGGCCTTGACAAAACCTTATTCTACTCAAATCTGGCCTGGACTAAGCCACCACATAACCAGTTGTAGGCGGCATCATTTCAAGTTTCCCAATGCTGGATGATTTTAATGACGGCTGGTAAGGCATATCCTTGCAAAGAGGTCTTTTATCGTTTGTTTTATTGTGACGAGGTCTATAAAACGAGACGCACTGGTAGTCTCCATAAAACCAGAAGGAGTTTTGAATCTAGATTCTTCTCTCTTTTCCAAAGCTCTAAATTGTAGTCTACCAAAATTAGGCGGTGTCCAACACAAAAGAAGTCTCTCTTTTTTCCTTTCTTTTGCTTATTCGTACATAAAGCAGGCTCACATCCATGCAAAGTGCCCGCTTGTATGATGGCAACATACTGCTTACTCTTTTCTTCCAAAAAATTGGGCGTCCAATTAGGCAATTATTGCAGAGTACTGGTGCAACTTTGCTCTTGTTCAAATAAATTGATCATTTTAATTTTCTTTTTCATTGACCGTGATTACATAACTTTACCTCCTTTTGCAGATGGATAATTGTGGAACTACCAGCCCTTCGTACGTATGTACAATGTCCGATATGTCTAGGTATAGTTGTCTTGCTCTTTTGCAGTGACATACTTTTAGTAGGATGTGATAGTTGGAACCATTATTCTACCTTTATGTTCTTTGTGAAGGTATATACCTTGAAGTTTCAGAGAAGAAAAGAGAACAGAATAGAAGTAATTGTGAATGTAGTCCGCATGCAAATGGATAAAGTTAAAGTGTCTGTTATGTGGTGATGGTTGACTGTTATTGCTTAGTCAGTTATAGACTTATAGTAGCAGTACTGAACGAATATGTATTGAAGGTTTTCTGCTAAGATGATAAAAGGTGGATGTTGCAACTCCGTACATTTCTCTGTTAGTTGTTGTAGTTGATATAATTAAATTCCATATTGGACCTCACCCTTATTAGAATCTAAGATTTCAATCTCGCTTACTTGCCTACCATATATGGTAGTCAAGCACGCAAGCTATACCACAATCTTTTCTATTTGTTTGAAGGAACGTTGAGAAAAGAGTGAATTTCAGAGGTGGAGGGGAATATTTTTATTTGCTTCTGGCTATCTACAACTTGAAAAAACATAAGATACTTGCGAGGTCAATTTGCATTGTAGCTAAAGTGCTCATAGTAAAAGTTCAGGCCTGCATAACATGCATTTCTTTTTGTCGGCAAGAAAATATGTTTGGTAATAGTGTGACATACCAATTCAACCATTCAGCCGGGGCTGGCAGTCAAGCCATTTGCCTCATTAACTATTTTCTGAATCGAGGGAGGAGATATTTGGCTCAAGTTCATGATCAATATGAGGTCAACAAGAATGTGAATCGGTGTTGGAAGGATGCAAGAGGAAGAAACGTGTGTGTTTGTGTGACGCTTGGAATAGTAAAATACGTTCAAATCGGGATGATGACACAGTCACACAAATAACCATGCATGCAAACAACTATTAACTCATCTCGTCCTCGTCATCCTTCCACACCCTTCAGGTGATGTAAGAAGATTCATGTTGCTGACCATTACTAGTTGGAAGTCGGAACAAGCCTCATCAGGGCATAGTCTGGGTTGTACTTCTGAAATTAGGATTAGTTTAGTAGGAGTTACCATCTGTGGTATCATGTTACAGAAGTCCTTAATGATGCTTACTGCCTGAGTAAAAGTTCACCTATCAGGGTTTGGGGTGTTAAGCGTCATGTTCTGTGGAACTTCTTCCTCTTTACATCCTTGGGCCATTTAATGAGAGGTGGCTTCAAGAATTCTTTTTGTTGGACGTTTTGAATCCATTTGAATCTCTTATAACCATTCTTTATGGTGCTTGTGTCCCTACCTTGTCATTGTCTGGTGGTACTTGATGTGAAGCTTGGCTATCCATAATTTGTTCCCAGTGATTCTGTAATTAGGGGCTATATTATGAGCTTGCTCTTTCTTCTTTGTTGTTTTCTACTTCTATCCCTTACAGTTTTTTCGTATGGCATTGTGGATGTACTTGTGGGTTTGTAAAATATTTTGTGTGAAATAGACTTGAGCAAAACAAACAAAAACTCCTGACACTGACTGCCTCCTTGGTGGGTTTTTTTCTTGTTTGTTGCTCAACATCCATTATTCATCTCAATGCGGTAGATTTCTGTCAAACCAATGTCATTTATGCTTTTTGCAGGGATCATCAAGAAAACAAGAACTGTGATGGAATGCTTGCACCGCTTTTGCAGGGAGTGCATAGACAAGTCAATGCGTCTGGGGTTTGTAACATATCTATGCTTTTCATCAGTATTGATTCCAGAAACAATAGTGTGCTTGGCTTAGGGTGTTATATCAGAGCGTTTTGGTGTTGTTTAGTTTGATAATGGACCTTTTGCTACAGGAACAACGAGTGTCCTGCTTGCCGCAAACATTGTGCCAGTCGTCGTTCTTTGAGAGATGATCAACGATTTGATAACCTGACTGAGGTTTTATATGAAGATATTGAGAAGTATGAGGAGGAGGTAGAAGTATATTTCTGATTTTGGGCCCGAGTGCTTTGCCTTTTACATAGGAAATTGTAGAATGAAAGTTTCCCACTTTTTGGCTGAATTTCTGTTTTCAGGAACTGGCTTTTCATGAAGAGGAGAAGACTCGCAACAAGCAGGTTAGTTGTAAGGATAAGTGCCATCATTCCACCACTTGGCTTTTGCAGGTCATTATTACTGTTTTAGGGATGCAAGAGTCACTTCACTGTGATGATTTCTCACCATAGGTTCCTTGAAATTCTGTCCACAGTTAGTTCCTCTTTCTCTACTTTTTAAATTTGAGTGATCCTTTCCTATAATTACTTTATTTGAGCATTCTTTGACTCCCTTCTGGCAGAATTGGCTAAGTTTTCAATTTAAATGGTTTGAGTAATACATTGTGTCTTGGTTTGTGTTTATGAACCCTTGTCCTTGGTTAGGGCATACAGGTGTGGTATTATACGTTCATTTTTTTCCCCTGGTGAGTTGGTTGCCATATTGTTGCACAGATTCAAGCATCAATTGCCCAAGTTTTACAACGGCAATCTGAAGCACTGGTGACAAAGCGCAAAACAGGTAAAGAAAGACATTCTTCATCAAGATTAGCACGAGCATATTCTAGAAGAAGACACTCCCGGGTGACGGAGCACGAAGGATCAGAAGACAATGATGAGGAAAATAATCCAGATGAGAACAAGGATTCATCTTCAACTGACGAGCGAGGAACAGAAATTAAGCAGAGGAGGTGCAGGAGAAGGGCAGGAGGTCAGCTCTCCCAGCCTTCTCCATCAACTGCAAACACAGAAGGTGGAGGCATTGAAAATGACATAGAAGCAACCAAAGAAAGCAAAGGTACTTCTTCTGGGCCAGTTTGGAACCCAGAAATGCTTGCTTGGGGTGGAGCTGGTGCTCGGAAAAAGAGTGTCCGGAACACCCGCATAATGAAACTGGCTAAGTATCTCGAGAACTTAAAGGAGAATGATGACAAGGTATCCCAAGCTTTGATGACATAACATTCTCATCGTGTTCTTGCAGTTCGCTTATTCTTTTTTTCTCTTTACTTGGCCTCAAGTCTCTGTGATTAAAGGTTCTTCTTGTTTGCAGTTAGATGTCCATCTTGTGCTTGTTTCTTTGGACAAACAAAGAATGCCAAGTTTGCAGAAACTGTACCTCTGCTGCCCACCACAATTTTCTGTTGAACACCTTAAAGAAGTGAGTTTACTCTCCATTGTTCTCCGTGACTTGGTAGATATGAGGACGATATCATGGCATCAAGCAGATATGAAGACAAATGGCTTCCCTTATTTTCTTTTAATGGTGTCCTGAAGTTGACTGGTGATGCACTCACCCCACCCATTTTAAACTAGCAATCTTAATGATCAGTCATCAGTGGCAAAGTATCAACCATGAATAGAGCTGGAAGAGCCTTGATCTTCAATCATAATAAATTTCCATTTTATCTACATAAACGTGTGTAATCACTGTGATGCTAATCCCACTTACCATTGCATGTGGAATGCTCATCTTATGCACAGTATGTTGCTCTTGAGACACAAGTACGGGCTGAAGATATTGAAATACTACTGATGAAGAACCTCAGTTGCAATGGTCTGCAGTCTACCCTTGACACTTCAAACTCAATGGAAAACAAGGATGTGGTGCAAGTTTTGGAAGGGGAAGATACTTTGGCTGTGATCAGAGCCAATTGTGCTTCAAATGGGAACCATTTGGTGCGTATAAGTTAACATATCACAAATATCTATTTTGTATGGCCGTGCGCATAAGGTTTAATGTTTGTCCTCCAGTTTGGCCTCTCTTCGAATTCCTACCGAGAGTATGAATCTGTGAACACTGTTCATGTACTCGATCTGTATATGTGATGAGGCTTATGGCCGTTTGAACTTTTAAACGAAGGATTTCTATATCGTGGGAGGCAATTCAGCGCGGACTCTGCCAAATCTTGCACTCTTTGTTTAAACACTTCCGCTCCATGATTTTAGGGGCTCTAGTCCAAAAAATGTACTCTTGCTTGATTGCTGTTAAGTCCAACGGAAAAAAGAAGAAGAATGGATCGCTCTTCTATACATGTTGATGATTCATGATTTCGCTTGTTTGACTGGCACAATCATCTACTTGTTTTCTGTTTCAGATTCTGGCATATAGGCTGAAGGAGAAAGTGCATCCTGAAACTACACCTCTGGTGTTGAGTTGAGGAATGGGCTGGTATTGTGCTGTTTGGTTATATGTGAATAAGATGATGATCATACTTTCCAGTTTTTAATTAAGTGTTGTATAACTTGTACCAGTAGTCACTCTGTACTCCTAGAACGCCAAATAAACTTATTTATGTGTATGTAACCGTGTATTTGCGATAGCTGTGGATACAGCTTCAGATTATGCTACAGATTATAGATCTTAAATTTTGGTAAAAGCAGATAGACATGTTTACTAGAGTTGTGAAATTATGATTAATCAGTTGCAGTAAAAGTAGTTATCGTTCACTGTATAAAAGCTGAAACTCAGCTTTACAAATACTTAGAATCCAAAATATCCATACAAAAAAACATCTCAAACATCAGATTTTAGACAAATTTTCAGTTTCAAGGAATCTCCAGTGTCCCAAAATTTGTTGATAAGAAATTTTTATAAGCACTCGCAGCAGCTTTTTAAACTCCTCTAATTATCCGTAAACACGCAAGCCACACCATTCCTCTTAGAGTGGAGAAGTCGATTTCGTTATTAAGACTTCATACTCTGAGCATCAGGTTTTCACTGCTGGATTGCTTCAATTTTCACCAAGTACCGCTTGGGTAAGAAATGAGAGAGTTGGATTGGACAGCAACAGTGGACATGCAAGCGCATATCCCATACTTGAATACAACTATCCTTATCGAGTTTACAGGACGAACTTTACAGGATTCGAGTGCGTACCTAAGTCATAATACAGCTCTAGTATTACAACTCTTCTATCCTAAACCTAAGCTGATAATAGCGTTAAGTCCTCGTTGGACAGTACAACAATCACCTCTTTGCGAACATATTTCCGTCTCTCTAATCTACGGTTAACTGACAATTGTGGAGACTCGGGGTTAGTGAAACCCTTGGAAGACCTGTGAATGAATCGTATAACGGATGTTAAGTCAGTTCGTAAGATACAGTAAAAGTTCTTGCGCACACTTTCGTGGCATAAAAGGATGGTTGAAGCTGGGCAGTGGTCTAGCATTGCTTCAAGGCCTTCTCTCCTGCATCTGAAAAACAAAAGATTCAAATCAGAAATTCATATGCAAAACAGGAAATCATCCTTAACACAGTAACCCCATAAAACAAAAAGAAGTTTCGCGCACCATTCTAGCAGACTCTGCCTTATCTATGTATCTCGTGTGTGTAAAATCTCCTTCTCCTTGATCTGTAAAATAGTTCAGGAAAAAGAAGTCACTGAAGTGCTTGCTTGCTAATACTAGCATCTGTGTTTGCTTGTTAATGAAGTGCTGCTCCAAGGATATTATAACGCAACCTCAATAACGTAATGGAGAGGAGGAGGGAGTACATTTTTATCGAATTCTTCTCTATCGACAGCTCGATTATCTGGACGCAGATTGAATTCCTGAACCTCCGTCATTGGTTTGCGCACTTTTTCAGGAACTGGAAACGGGTTCCTAAAAGTTGATAACAACGGAGCATTAATCGATCTATTGGAATTGTAAAGAAAGAACTTAAGCATGCAGTATAAATTGGAGTTCTTACTCTTTCACAATCGGTCGTGCCTCAAATGCCCTCAACTGAGCTTTTTCCTTTTCTATTCTCAACCTCTCTTCCCTTTCTCCCTGTATTCCCACTTCATGCCTCACTAGACTCTCCAATTGGAAAGGTTCTGGGTTTGTGCAATCCTCTGGCCTGGGTTTTGGTGGAATCTGCATAAGTCAGTCCTAATTAGAGTTGAACGTGTATTTAAGGATGCTTGGAATATTATAGAAGTAGAAATGGATTAATGAATTTTTATCTACCATAGGATAATCAGTGGTACAAGGAGATGGTTTAGCCTTTCCAACCCTGGCTCTCTCTTCTGCCAGCTCTTTCTCGCGGGTTTCTGACACAAATTTCTTTTCTTTCTCCAATGCTCTTTCCTGAAGTCAGAAAATGATTAAAAGCCACAATTAAAGAAAGCATATTTAGTGTTAATTCACAGCTTTATAGTTTTATCAACAGTGGTTAAGGAATTTCATGCCTTTGTGTGGAGATGGAAAGGATTTGGTGTAGTGTTCCTTGGAATCTGTTTGGAGTGGTGACGTTCGGAATTCATAGAAAGCTGAAAGGAAAATAATTGTGCAATGAGAAGCTATAAATGGTAACATGTTATAGGTCCAACTGGAATAAGAATCAACAAAAACACTTCTTGAATAACCTTCTCAAACAGATCAGAAACAGTCACTGGTGGTGAAATCCTATCATCTGTTGCGAAGCGGAACTCTTTAGGTACGGTGACTTCCCTCTTTGTGCGAAAGAATATCCCAAGATCTCCTTTACTTTCAAGAACCTACAGGATTTTTGGAAAGAGAATTAAATGAAGAAACAAAAGAAGTAACAGGCCAGTAAGATTGCTCACTAAAAGTGGTGTACCTTCCTATTCAAAGGCTTTGCTTTGAACTTTGGAACTTCTCCAAGTTCTTCCTTTCCCATTTCTACAGAGCTTTTGATCCGTGGAGGACGTGCTCTTAGACATGTTTGAAGAAGAGGTGACTTGGGTGCCGTAAGATGAGGTATCCACTGATGATGCTGTCATAAACAAGTTCACGCTATTTTTGGTCACTTATTTAATATTTCTATGAGGAAAAAAACTTTATATACATGGCCAGGGATTATACCCGAGGAGCAGATTCAGTTGAGGCTACGGTTGCTATTTCTGCATTTTGATTGGCCCTTTCCATTGTCCCCAAATGAAGTTCCTGCATAAGATTTTCTGTTTAGTTTTTATTTTTAGTACATTCTTTTTTTTCTATCATACAACAATCCAGATTAATTATACCTGAAATTTCGGTGGATGGGGTGTACTTCTTGGTGGTACGGGTAAGGTTGGAGCTTCCAGATTCTGCAATTAACAAAGAGGACCAGTTGAATGCAACAGACTAGCAGATTTTTATGAAGGAGATTAGGATAGTAGCCAAATTTGAAAACAACCTTTTTATTGCTTATTGGCCTTAACTTTGGAATTTTGGCCTTCGTCTCTTCCTCAAGTTCAGCAAAACTCTTGATCCTGACTGAACGAACACGCTGAGAAGTTTCGAACTCAGGTTCCTTTGGTCTCGTCAATGTAAGTTTAGGCTTCCTATGTGACTTTGAAGCAGTGCCATCCTGAAATTGAAAAGGAGGAGCTTAAGGAAAATGGGGAAAATAAAAAGAATCTGGAGCGAAGCATTTTTTGAGGTAAAGAAAAACAAGAGGGTTTCTACTCATTTACATGTCTAAGAGAACTGCTCTTGCAAGGTAGATATCTCTCTCTTGTATTAGATTCAAACTTTTGTATCATTTCTGCCATTGAAACGAATGGGGCTGCTGGTTCCCTCACATAAACCTTTCGACAGAAGAAAGTGTTTGATTAAGTCAGCATTGCCAATCAAACACATAAAACTCAAAATGCAGTAAACGATTTTACCAAAACATCATACCTTTCTGTCATTTTTACGGGTTTTTGCAGTTGAAGAGCCTAAGTTGGAGCTGCTGCTGATAAGACCAGGTCTTGTTTTGTGAGGTAGATTTTGAGTTTTGATACTAAGAATCTAAATTTTAAGGAAAAGGAAAAACAAATCAGGTTAATTAATCCCGGATACTTTATAATAGGGATTAATGACAAGACAAAAACAGCAATAGTACACTTGCCTGTCTGGACCGCCCTCCTTCCAACTTTTGCCTTTTAATGGGTTGGTTTTCTAGAGCAAAATTAGGAGTTCCACCAATTTTTTCCAAATTTGTTTCCCTAAAATTTGCAGCCAAAGAACCCCAGTCAATACAGCAGCACACAAACAGATTAAAAACAAAAGACATAATGACGGAAAACTATCTAATAGATACAGAGAGGAAAGACATATATTTACCTTCTCACGCTAGTTGGTCTAGTGCTTTTACCTTGTGAATACTGTGGCTGAATTTGAGACTTCAGTGACGATGGGTTTCTGACTGTACAAGCAGTCTTTTTGACTGTTTGGTTGTTCTTGGAATAAGTCTGTAATAGGTCACCCTTTCTTGGGATCATTTTAGGTGTGCACACTTCATGTATTATGGATTTCTTATCCTTTGTAGTAACTGGTTCAAATTTCACACTGCAAGAACAAGCACCTCCTATTGTACTGAAATCAACAGAAGGGAGGAATAAACTAAAGAAGTGACGAGGATCGCATGTTTATGTTTCAAAATTCTCTAAGACTAACTATTTGCAAAAGCCTAAAAAAGGAGTGCACGAACCTTGCATTCTCATGTGTGCATGCTACCTCCTTCGCTTCTCCACAGGTCTTCTCCTCAGCATAAACCTGAAAAGTTCATGCATACCTATAAGAAATGGAACCCCGAAGGGCTCAAAGTTGCTTATATTCCTGACATATTCTTGCAAAAAATCCAGTAACCAGTTACCAAACTGCCAAGGCTTGTACTCGCTTCTTCTTCTTTGGCCTCATCTGAAGTGACTTCAACGAATTAGCGGTGACTTCAATGAGGCCAAAGAAGAAGCCTCTAGTGGCATACCAATTGAGTCATCAGAGTTCTATTTTGTATGGACAACTTGAATAGCTGAAGTCAAAACAAGACATGGGATAGGGTTTCATTACCTTACGCGATTGCTCAGCTTCACTGAGGTCGAGAAGGCTTTCAACTTGAACTGATCTAGTTGTCTCGATTTTTGGCAAAAAAGCTGCAATTTTTTTAAGACATCAGCCAATATCGTGAATCAGATGGACTAATGAAAATGGAAATCTACTATAGGTACTAAAATACAGGTCATGTGGTCTCCTTAATGTTCATTCTCATTGAGTGCATACACAATTATAGGAAAACTCTAAAACTTGGACAGTCGTGCTGCTTGCATCCAACTTATCTTTCCCATCATTCATATTGGCCCCCAGATAAAAATATAGCTTTAAATTTCAACTTCCAAAGAACTTAAATACAGCATAGATTACCCCCAAACAAATTCGATTTTTGCAGATCATGCTACAATGTCAGATTCTTGTTCAGAAGATAGATCAGACTTTACATTCCCCAAACTCGTAGAGCCACAATCAGGTAAGACACCACTTATAGCAGAAACAGGAAGGTTTGTAAAACATGAAGTTAGAGAGCAAGCTTGGTTTCTAGCAGTTCCATCCAGAAGGAAAAGAGTCTCTCCATGAATTCAAGTAACGATAATTTCAAGCTACATCTGTCACTCACAAGGTTCTGTAATTTTCCTATAGAGTTGAATAACGAAGCCTTTTCATCACTTCTGGATTGTTTTATCTCATTCATTCCTGTACAATTTCACAAAAATTTCATATTTCAATTTGTTAGCAATGAAAAGTTTTGGGGTAACTTGGTGAGGAGGTTGGAGTCTCACAAGGTTTCTTAAAGTTTAATCTGTGTTGCAGCATTTGAACTAAGATAAGGTATCTGTTTTCGTATGTAGCCATTTTTGATAAGCTGTGAGGGGGGATTGGACTATGAATCCCATGGGCCCATTAATCCGGACTATGGATCCCCAACGGGGGGAATTAGCAAAGGCATTAACAACCCAAAACCAAAGCCAGCCACCATGGCATGGGGTTATGCTCTTATAAAAGAAAATGAAAATTTGAGAACCTGAAAAGGCTTCCTTGGAATGCACATTGCAAAAGGGCAATACCAACTCCAACCTCATATTGCCAACCAGTTTGAAGATTTTCCATATGAGAATCTCTCTTTCCAACGAGTCCAGCTATTTCTTGTTTTGTCAATTATATGACAGACTTAATTCACAACCTTGCCCAATAAATAACTTTAGATTTCATGATTTCATTACAGTGATGAATGATGATTTTGGGGGAGGCGGCAAGTCAACCCCGAAAACTGTAAATTAGAGCGTTGGACATACGCTGAGGATGCTCCAAATTTTTTCAATTTTTTTGGGCCCCAAATTTTTATGCTTATATTATGTATATATAAATAGATGTAGTTAGTAGGAAATGTACAATACAACTTATGACCCAATTTAAATGGAAGTTAAAAAACAAAAGACCCAAAAAAAATTGTAGCTAAATTTGACTACGAGAGCTTAATTACTAATTCTGCCGTTAAGAATGCAAAAGTATTGATGTTTTAGTAATACACTTCAAACTAATAGAAAGGTTATCCATTTTTTGTTTATTATGATTTTGAATACTAGCTTGTAGTATTTTATTTTAAAATATTTTTAATTTTTTGGTAATTAGATAAAGTGACTCATTTTAAAAAGTGTGCATCAGGTCCCGAAAAACTGGAAGGTCACAATGCTTGTTACACCAACTACGGTCTAATTTCTAAGCGGTTAATGTAGGACACTAAAGCCATGACAGCTTTAGTGAAGGGTAATTTAGAATGACAAGTTGGAGAACACATTGAAGTCTTCCGTCTTTTCAAGTGGTAGTAGATATATGCATATTGCTTCAACATACACTCCAACACAGTTCCCCTATAGGTGATTGCATTGTAGCTGCAGCTGGACAACTTAACATGTTGATCCTACAAGCAGCAACCCAAATTGAAGATTTTCCTTTCAATTTTTCAATTTCCTTGATCTACCTAACCACATGGACAATCCAAATTTTCATTAGCAAGGGCGGTCATTTCCTAATTGGTGTTGTCTCTCCTTTTAGCCTCCATTGTCTAACACACCAAGAAAAAAGCAAGCTCTCCTCCTCCTACTTCCTCCCCCCTTCCTCTTTGTTTCAAGTTTGGTTCTGAGATTTAATGTTCATTGAGTTCTTCTAACTCTTTTCACTTAGAGAGAGCACTGCTTCCCTGAACAATTCTAGTTCAAGGGTTGTATCCAGAGAGATGGAAGCCGAGAGAAACTTAGAGCATCCCAGTGAGACAGCAAATCTGTTTTGAGGACACGGGTCTCTGTTTATGCTTGTCCTAATTCTATGTTCAAATTCGTGTTTAGAAGCTTCACCCTTTTTTCCTTTAGTTTGAATTAACAATTTTAAGGACACGGGTCTCTGTTTATGCTTTTCCTAATTCTATGTTCAAATTCGTGTGTAGAAGTTTCACCCTTTTTTCCTTTAGTTTTTTTTTTTGATCATTCTTTTTTCCTTTAGTTTGAATTATCAATTTTTAGTCTCGTCTTGTACGCTTCAACGGTTTTGTCTGTTTCCACACACTGTTACATTGTTTTCACATACTGTTAAAGTTTTTACATGGCTTTCGCATATTTACTTACCAACAAAACACAATTGTAAATGCTTTGGAAATTGGAATCGATAAACTTATTGATTTCCTAACACCGCAAATAAACCTACTAGTGTCAACCAGAGATCAAAATTCCACTGTCGATGAAGTCGTTGAAACCCTAACAAGAAACAGAAACAATTCTCAATCGAAAAAAACAACACAACAAAAAAGTTTACTCGCCCGATCGCGTTTTTTGCAAAATTGTCCGAACGCGAACGCGTCAAATAAACCTAATTCGGATTGTAATCATAAACCGAAAGGCAAACAATGAAGAGTGTAATAGTAAGAAAGTGAGATTTCGAAGCGAGGCGAGATGAAGGCGGCGTACGAGAAGGGGCGTAGCTGAGGGAGGAGTCGAACCATGTCTCTGATCTGCGCTTCTCGTTCTCCGTCTCTTTGCTGATGAAGTCGAAGAACCGAGGCGCCGAGAACTCGTACGCATCGTCGGTAATGAATATACTGGATTCCTCCGCCACCGCCACCGCCATTGTATTTTATAGAAGTTTGTACAGACTACAGAGTTCGTTTCGGATTTTGGAGAGAGAGAGAGAGAGAGAGAGCAATTGGGGACAAGTAGGTTTCTGGTTTCGTTCTTGCAAGATGTTTTCTTTTGGTTCAGGGAGAGAGAGAGAGAGAGAGTACTGACGCCCGGATTTTTCTAACGGTCAGATATTTGAAAGAGGGAAAAAGCGAATCTTGGTAATTTCAGCAGTAAACTGTGTCGCCACGATGGAGGACGTCGTTTCAGTGATAGCGCCATTCGGACAAAGGGAAAAAAATCATCTACCATTTGGACACCCAGATTGCGTTGCGGCAAATGTGATGCGCTTCTAACGGTTTTGTCTGTTTCCGACTATGGTTTATACACCGACGAGCTCAATTGGGTGTGTACTAATAATACTCGGGTGCTGGGAGGTTTTGAATTCGAGCCGATGAATAGCGTCGATATCCGTAATACTAGTTGAAAAATCTTAGCTCAACTAGGTATATGAATAATTGTTATGTATGAATTCTTTAATTAATCAACGCACCAAGCAATAAATTAATTAATTTCACAAACGGAAAGCAAACAAATAATGAACGCAAATGATATACGTAGAAAACTCCTGAAAGGATAAAAAAAAATCACAGAAAAAAAAAAAATCAAACACTATAAAACTGTAATGTCCCACATCGGCCAAAAAGGAAAAATGGAAAACGTTTATAAGGAAACGCCCACCAACTACTGTATAACTTAGGCCTCGTTTGATAACAGTGATAGATGGATGGGATTCGTAAGGAGATGGGATTAGGATTGGGATTCGTAAGGAGATGTGATTGGTAATGAGAAGGGATTGATAATGAGTATGTTTGTTTGGGATGGGATTAAATGATGGGATTATTAATATCATGTTTGTTTGAGATGGGATTAGATGATGGGATTGGATTGATAGAAGAAATTGGTAATGAAAAGGGATTGGTAATGTGAAGGAGTTGGGATTGGACTATTAATACCCCTCAATACCAAGTCCCACGGGGTATTGCTAATACCCCCTATTACCCGGATTTTTAATCCCATCGGACTACTAGTCCGAACCATTTTTGGTTACCAAACAAGGTATTAATAATACCAACACTCTACCAATCCAATCCCAACCCCTTGGAGGGTTATCAAACGGGGCCTTAAGGGCCTGTTTGGATGGGGGCTTCCGAAGGGGTATTAGTAATACCCCCTCCTAAGACCGTGAGCCAATGGTTTGGGAACACATTTTGCCGGGGGTATTAGCTAAGCTTCGGATTCTCTTGTACCCCCTAATACCCCGGTGGGGGGATTATTTATGGGGAGGTTCTGGGGTGTTATTTATGAGGGGGTATTACTAATAACTTGTTCTTGATGCGAGGGAAAAAGAGAGAATAGAGCCGCTTGTCATTAGTGAAGGTTGCATGCCTTTTGAGGAGTCATTGCCAATAGTTGCACTGAATAATCGAATACTCTCTGCTCTAGATAGTGCCAACCCTCCTACCGAGTCTCCACTTTCGCAAGAGGTTTTAAATGTGGAACATATTGATTTTCTTGGTGTTGATGAATTTAATTTAATTTATCATCCATATCTTTTGGATTTTGTCGACTCTTTGAAAATTGATCTAATTTGGGCTAAGCACTTGGTTGAATTTAAGTGTCTAAAACGAATTTGGCAAATGCGCTACTCGAAGTATCTTAACTTGTGGCATGGCCGAGTTCAATTCTTGATAAAATGTATATATAGAATGGAGATACTTGCAGTCGAGGATGTGTGTGGTGCCGCTTGGGACCCAGTTCTTGAGCCGCTAGGGGCCCTATCTTCTTAAGTTCCGACGGGTAGCTTTTGCGTACCACTCTCTTTATTGAGAAGTGGACCCGGCCCCTAGCAATAGAGGTACCCATCATTGACTTGGATTTTATAGCTTCGCACGCCGTTATTAAAATAAGGATCGTATGCCCAACTCCGGTTAGTAAGGGCAATTTTGTGTCGGTAACATTGGATTTTACTAAGTTCTTTTGGTTTTGGCACAATCTATGTATATTTTTCTTTGATTTCTTTATTCCTTATTTCTTGTCTTTTGCTTAGTTATTTTTCGTCTCTCATATCAAAAAAAAAAAAAAAATGTAGAAAATTGAAAAGTAAAAAAAAAAAAAAATTAGCATCATGGTCTTGTATAGCCACCCGTTTCTTGCCTACCGGCGAGGGATGGGGAGAAAAATATGACACGTTAATCGCGTGAAGATTTGGTGGAGTTTTCTTTTTTTTATTTTTTGTTTTGGGAGCCCGGATACCACGACCGGGCAGTACTAATGTCTTTTGCAGGATTTGGTGGCTTGTGTGGAGGCCGGAAACGGCAAATTCCTCGAACATCGGCCGAGGTCATGGTGGTTGGCTGCCACCCGTAGGTCCATTTCTTCTCCCTTGTGCTTTCTTTTGCTGTGTCTCCATGCTCTGGGGACATAGCATGTTTCTAGTTGGGAGAGGGTGTACTTCGTACTTGTTTTTATTCATTTTGCATAGTTAAAAAATCAAAAAAAAAGTCAAAAAATTGAATTAAGGATTTTGGATACTTGGGTGCAGCTATTCTTGGTTGATGGCTTTTAATTAGTACTTTAGTGGTTGTTATGCGAGTCGGAGTCTCGATACAATTTTATGGATAGACTTAAGCTCGTGAACATGATGTTGAAGAAGCACTTGGTTAGCCGGTATCATCTATAGTTGGATAGCGTTTGGTCACTTAAAAATATGCTCTCACACACACACTGCCCCACATGAGTATTTACCGGTCTAGAGTTTGGTTCACATGTTTTTTGGTATTTCGGTATAAGCTTGTTTGATGGAATTTTTGGAACTCATTTCCCAATATAAAAAAAAAGTAAGAGAATAAGTTGTGTGTGCTATATTGTTAATGCTTATCCGGGCGTCCATTGAGTAGTAACCGGGCAATCGGGGTATGCTCCCACCGTGTTGTTCGCGACAAAAGATGGATAGACTTTGTGAAAGTATCGTTAAAAGTGGTTAGCTTGGATCTCAATATAAAGCCTTTTTGACTTGAGCAATTAAGTCCGTAGGGGTCTCTTAAAACCTGGTGCTCTAAAGCCGTTTGGCTTGGGGATAACCGACTCAAAGCTCGCTAAAGAGTCAACTAGAAAGCCCGAGAGATCCGGGCATTGCACGACCATGAGAAAAACACAAAAGAAAAAAAATAGAAAGAGGAAAAATACAAAAAGGGAAGGAGTGCGCTTAAGAAATATTGGGCTATCAACGGTGTGTGAACTGTTCTCGAGGTTGGTAAATTTCTCTATGTGGTTTTTCATACACGCATGCCATTTGAAAGTTCTCTATCCGATCGTAGGTGAGAGGATTAATTTTTGTGCTAAGTTTGGTACGAAGTTCACTTGTTTAGTTCTATCCATGGATGAAATATCTTGCCTTTGACTTGTCTGATAGTCATTGTAGTGCTTTTAAAGGTTATTGATTGGGTTGAGTTGAGTTGCATTCGAAGTGTCCGAATCTTTTGTGTTTTGTGGGTGATCACTGCTGAAAACCCTCACGAGACTTCACTCGTCCTACCGGAGCCGCCCGGGGGTTTAAAAGATCTATCATTTTCTTTATTTTATTTTTATTCTTTTCGTTGCTAGGGACTAGCAACGCTCAAGTTGGGGGGTGTGATAGGCGCGTGATATCATAGATATGAGCGCCTAAGTAGGGCGAAATAGCGCGTTAGAGGCGCGTATTATCTCATTTTCCACTTGATACCGCGCTTTGTCTTGTTTTTGTTAGTCTTGTAGGTAATAAGGCGGTTTTGGCGCCAAGGTTGGAAAATGTGGCCTCGGGGCCGGTTCGTACGTTGCCGGGGTGTCAAAGCAGAGTCCGGAATTGAAGAGTGTGAGATTTGATGAGGCAATTAAGCAAAGACAAATCTAATTGGGTTTGCAACTAATTTAATTGGGTTATGACTTGATTGGCCGGGCTTGGAGCAAAACGTGCAAGAAGAAATTGAATTGGCAGCCTTTACTAGTGGGCCCATGAGGTACACGGTTGTGGTTCACAATATATAAAGGAAAAAAAGGGGGCTTCAAGGGAGGATCATCTTTTTACACGCATAGACCGAGAGCTACAAGCGGCGGAAGTTCCCACGGACGAAACAGAGAAATGGGTATGGATACCCCCATGGGCTGTATCGATACCGAAGGCAACAGCGGAGAATTTTCGTTTTCGTCGTTTATTTTATTCTTTCTTTATTCTTTATTCTTTTTTTATTTGGGGACTTGTATAAATACCCCAAAACTTCGTTTTTAGAGTTCGCTTTTACGGGCCCTAAGGTTATTAAATACCCCGAAGGGGTATTAGTAATACCCCCTCATAAGGTTATTCCCTCATTTGATCCCTCATCAAAACCAAGTACTATTTAATTCCCCCGTCACATCAATATAGGTCCACCCTTCTTACATAATACTCTCTATTATCTTATTTCCCCTTTCATAACTAATACCTCCAATCCTTATCCCACATCCAAACGGGCCCTAAGGTTAACCTTCTGAGCCGCGTGGTTAAGCGAGTGGTTAGCAGGTCAGCTGGGACGGGTCGTTATGTACAGTTGATATCACCTCTAGAATCTAGTACGAGCACGCTGATTGTGTTGTACAGAACTAAGTGCCACACCATGACCACCAGGGAAAGGTTATTGGGCCAATGCAATGAGGACGTTGCAGCCAAGGTGAGGAGATTGTAATGTCCCACATCGGCCAAAAAGGAAAAATAATGGAAAACCTTTATAAGGAAATGTCCATCAGCTGCTGTATAACTTGAGGTTAACATTTTGAGCCGCGTGGTTAGGCAAATGGTTAGCAGGTCAGGTGGGACGGGTCGTTACAAAAACATTGTGTGGTTACAAGTAATCTTACCCTTCGATTCTTTTTTTGGTTAAAAAACGTTCTTCATAAAAGAGATTAAAGTCTTACAACACGAGTTCTAGGGAACAAAGCCCCTATCAAATCTGCATACACATGCTGCTCTAGGTAGGCATAGAATTAAAAATAACCAAACTAAGCTGAGGAATAGATAAACTAGCCATCGCATTAGCACAAAAACATGCTTCTCGAAAAACATGCTTCGCCTCACTCCCTAGCCTCTGGAGCATTGACCTGCAATAAAAAATAATATTGCTCAGCTCATGATTACTTAACCCCTCGTCTCGCAACAGTTGGATAGTAGCAAGAGAATCTGATTCCACCAAGATCCCTTTGAAATCCTTCTCTAATGCTAGTTTGAGTCCTTCCCGAAGTGCAAGACACTCAGTCAATGTGCTAGAATTCGCAAAAGGCAGCTTGTTATGAAACCCAACAACCCACTGACCCTTATCATCTCGAATCAATATGAATAGAGACAGCTACATGAGGGCTTATGCCCCCATAATACACCCAATACCAGATCAAACTAAATGGGTGCACACTGAGTTTGACCCTATTGTGCCTCCCCCACAAAGGAGGCCACCTGGTAGGCCTAAGAAAGCTAGAAGAAGAGGTCTAGATGAGCCTAACAAACCACACTTGGCAAAAAAGGACTCACCAGTCCTAAAGGTGTAGTAACTGTCAAGAATTGGGCCACAATACCGGAACATGCAAAGGCCCAGTGGCACCAAAAAAGGGAATGGGCAGAGGTAGCACAAAGGGGAGAGGCACCAAAATGGGATCCACTTCACAAAGTTCTGGTATCACAATTGATACTTCAAGGCCTATTGCTGGAATGACATCTATAATGGTACGTATCTTATTGCAATGTAAATATCAAAGTTGAAGTTGTTTTTACCTGCCATATTACTGAAGTACTTGTTATGTTTTTACCTGCAATGTAGTGGAATAATATAATGGACCAGGGGATTGCAGCTGGTACAAGTGATATGGGCAATGGGATTGAAGCTGGTTCAGGATCAAGGGGCAGAGGCAGGGGAGCAAGGGGCAGAGGCAGTGGAGCATTGGCCAGAGGCAGTGGAGCAGTGGCCAGAAGGAGGACTGCCCCAGCTTGTCCCTTCACAAGGCTCTTCAAGTGCTACTTAGATTGGTCTATCACAAACCTCATCCAACATTCCCCAATACCTAACCTCTGAGTATGCAGCATTTTAAGTGTTTGTTTAAGTAGTGAACTAAGTATGCTATATTAGGCTAAGTTATGCAATATTAGACTAAGTATGGTGTGTTAAGGCTAAGTTATGAAGCCTATGAGAACTAACCCTTTTTGCAGATCTGTCATAACCACAGTGTTGGTCCAAAAGCAACCCAAGAGGGGGGGTGAATTGGGTATCACAGACTTTTAGCAATTTAAAAAACTAAGTCCTCAACAATAATAAATTAACACAGCAGCTGAATTAATTGAGTTGGCTCAAAACAGACAGCAGATGGAGCAAGCTAAAAAATCAGAAAACACAGCAGATGCAGAGAATAGTTCAACTGATTTTTAGACTTTAATATATGGCCGAAATCAACTAATTAAGCAAGCTAATTTATCCCAAGTCAGATTTAAAAAATATATCATCAGTTAACTCAAGCAATATCGTAAGCAAAACGTAAAGGAAAAGAGTAAGGGAAAGAGAGATCAAACACGAGGATTTTATAGTGGTTCGGTCCGCAACTTCACGGCCTACTCCACTCCCCAAGTGTCCTACTCGGGAATTGCTGCACTATCTCCAATAGTCGTTACAAACCTCTAGCTTCGCGGGTGCTAGAGAACCTTACAATGAGCGATTACTCCGAATCTACTCCCAACTAGCTAAGACTCCGGCGCTAGTTACACCTAAATCCAAAAGATTTTTTCTACCCAAAAATCACTCACAAAAACTGTTTCAATCTCAGACAAGGGTGTGAAATCCCTTTTACAATAAGGTTCAAAGATAACACTCAACCTAGTGTAGAATAATCAAGATGAAGAACAAAGTTTACTGGGGAAATTAATTTCAAGAGATAGCTCACAATAGATTGCTTCCAAAGTCGTGTGTATGTCTGCACTTGTTCTTCTCTTCTTTTTATTCTTGAAACCCAATTGAACGTTTGGGAATTTTCTCCTTGCCGTTGCAAAGAATCAGCCACAATCTTTCCTTCTTTGATCTTTCCATCTTCAATATTCCAGCAACAAAATTTCCTCTTTCCTTTGCAAACCCTTTCCAGCCGTTAGAAAAAATAGGAAGAGATTTTCCTTAATCTCTCCTTCAATACTCTTGTCTATTGGAGACAGCAATCTGATGAAGAATCCTTCCATTTATATCTTCAATTCACCCATGCAAATCCTCTTTGATTCTTCGACGAACAACTAGTTTTTCCTTTCCGTCCATCGCCGCTTTTTGCTCATAAACGTATAACCTAGGTTAGGAAAATGATCTCCTGTACAAAGCACAGCTTGGAAATTTTATATATATGAGGGAATTGCTCATAAGTCCCTATAATAAAGAGTGATAGCATAATTAGCCCAATAGAAATATATTATTCCAATAAAACCCAATTTACTAATGTAATTCCAATTAGGTTGTGTTTGTTATCATCAAAATCTAAAACCATGGGGCTAACAATCTCCCCCTTTTTGATGATGACAAACATTGCAACTATAATATTCAATAGAAAGAATTGAGAGCAAAAATAATAAGAGAGAAGATGACTCCCCCTTAATTGATGCATAATTTGCTTGAACTCAATCTTGTTCAATTTGCTCCCCCTAAATTTTTGCCGCCTTTGCTTCAGCTTCTTTGTAACTTTACCCAATACTTCTCCCCCTTTGTCATCAACAAAAAGATGATAGGATAGACCTGTTTTTAAAAGAAAACATCTAGACAAAGAACTGTGAACACAAAGGGATAAAGGAAACTATTATCCAATACATCAAAAAGCTTTAGCAAGCCCAAAAGAAATTAAAATTCACGTTCCATTAGTCAAACTATAATCCAAATTAACATTAACAGAAAAGTAAGAAGGAAGCAGATTATGGTTTGAAAAAAAATAACTTAAAAGTAATATATGAACTAGTCATAACAGCTAATGAGAGCAAGAATTATCAACAAGGGTTCGACATACCGATCTCTCTTCTTATGCTGCAAAATCTGTCCTCACTTGGAGGTTTCGTGAAAATATCAGCAAGTTGATTATCCGTACTCACAAAGTCAATAATAATATCTCCTCTTTGAACATGATCTCTAATGAAGTGATGTCGAATATCAATATACTTTGTTCTAGAGTGCTGAATAGGATTCTTAGTCAAATTAATAGCGCTAGTATTATCACACTTAATGGGAATATGATCAAAATATAAGCCGAAATCCTCTAACTGTTGTTTCATCCAAAGAATTTGTGCACAACAACTTCCAACAGCAACATATTCAGCTTCAGCAGTAGATAAAGCAACAGAATGTTGTTTTTTACTAAACCAAGAAACAAGAGAATGTCCAAGAAATTGACATGTACCACTAGTGCTTTTTCTATCTATTGAACAACCAGCAAAATCCGCATCCGAATATCCAATTAAATCAATTGAAGTGCCTTTAGGATACCACAATCCTAAGTTTGGAGTACCAATCAAGTATCTGAAAATTCTTTTAACAGCAAGGTAGTGTGATTCTTTAGGAGATGATTGAAATCGAGCACATAGACACACACTAAACATGATATCCGGTCGACTAGCTGTCAAGTAAAGAAGAGATCCAATCATACCTCTATATTTCTTTTCATCAAAAGGCTTACCCACTTCATCTTTGTCGAGTTTGGTAGAAGTACTCATAGGGGTACCCATTGGCTTAGCTTTTTCCATGTCAAACCTCTTCAATAAGTCTTTAATGTACTTGGACTGATTGATAAAAATTCCATCCTTAGATTGCTTTATTTGAAGTCCAAGGAAGTAGGTGAGTTCACCCATCATGCTCATTTCGAATTCGCCTTGCATACACTTTGCAAAATCCTCACACAAGCTTTCGTTAGTAGCACCAAAAATAATATCATCGACATATATTTGAACAACAAGTATATCATGATCTTTGGTTTTTATAAAAAGAGTAGTGTCAATTTTTCCTTTTGAAAAGCCATTTTCAATCAAAAATTTGCTTAAACGATCATACCATGCCCTAGGTGCTTGCTTTAAACCATAAAGAGCTTTGGAGAGTTTGAAAACATGTTCTGGAAACTCGTGATTTTGAAAACCAGGGGGTTGTTTAACAAAAACCTCTTCGGAGATAAAACCATTTAGAAAAGCACTCTTTACATCCATTTGAAAAAGTTTGAAATTTTTATAGCATGCGAATGCAAGTAACATTCTAATAGCTTCTAGTCTAGCAACGGGTGCAAATGTTTCATCAAAATCTATGCCTTCCTCTTGATTGTAACCTTGGGCTACGAGTCGGGCCTTATTTCTAACAACTACACCAGATTCATCCATTTTATTCCTAAACACCCATTTAGTGCCAATGACAGAGCTATTTTCAGGTTTAGGAACCAAAGTCCATACTTGGTTCCTTTCAAATTGATTGAGTTCTTCTTGCATAGCAAGAATCCAACTCTCATCTTTTTCAGCTTCAACAAAAGACTTAGGCTCTACTTGAGATAAGAAAGCAAGATTATTGCATACATTACGAAGAGAAGATCGAGTCATCATACCTTGAGATGGGTCACCTATAATTTGTTCTTTGAATTGATCACGAGCATACCTCCATTCTCTTGGAACAGTATCAACATCTCTATGTTGTGGTGTTATTGAAATCAATTCATTCACTTGTTCAGTAGCAGTTGAACTGACTCCATTTTCCAGTTCTGTTGCAACTCCATCAGCATTATCAGCACTTGCTGAAACTAAGTTTGGTGCAGTTTCCACATGAATTTCGTTTCTTACTGATATTTCTCGTGGCATCTCATCATCTAGGCTGTCAATACTAGGAAAATACTTGGAAGAAATATGGTCAGTCTCATCAAATGCAATATGGACAGATTCTTCGACAACTAATGTTCTTTTATTGAAAACTCTATATGCCTTGCTAGATATGGAATAACCAACGAATATGCCTTCATCAGATCTAGCATCAAACTTACCCAAATCATCCTTATCATTATTATGAACAAAACATTTGCAACCAAATGCACGGAAGTGAATAATATTAGGTTTTCTACCTTTCCAAAGTTCATATGGTGTCTTATTAAGAATAGGCCTAATCATAACACGATTCATAACATAGCATGCAGTATTAACGGCCTCAGCCCAAAAATATCTAGGTAGATTTCTATCACATAACATAGTTCTTGCCATATCTTTCAAGGTCCTATTTTTTCTTTCAACTACACCATTCTGTTGAGGAGTTCTAGGAGCAGAAAAGTTATGATCAATGCCAAGTTCATCACAAAACAATTCATACTTGCTATTTTCAAGTTCTCTACCATGATCACTTCTAATGCTAGATATGAGAAAACCTTTTTCGTTTTGAACTTTTCTACACAACTTAGTAAAAGCAGGAAAAGCTTCATCTTTATGAGCAAGAAACATAACCCAAGAAAATCTAGAGTAATCATCAACAATAACAAGAGCATAATGTTTACCACCAAGACTAGCAGTTCTAGTAGGTCCAAATAAGTCCATATGCAAAAGTTGTAATGGTCTAGATGTTGAAACAATATTTTTAGCTGAAAAAGAGGTTCTAGTTTGTTTTCCCATTTGACATGCATCACAAAGTCTATCTTTTTCAAACTTCATCTTAGGAAGACCATCAACCAATTCCTTATTAGAAAGTTTTGAAATCAAATGCATGTTAGCATGTGCAAGTCTCTTATGCCATAACCAACTACTCTCATTCATAGCAGTCAAACATTTATCATCATTGGAAGATAGAGAATGAGCATAAATAATGTAAACATTGTCATGTCTAGTACCAACAAAAATTGTTTTCTTTTCTGCAATGTTTTCTATGATGCACTGTGATTTTTCAAAAATAACTCTATGACCCTTATCACATAACTGACTGATACTTAAAAGATTATGCCTTAAGCCACCAACAAGAAGCACATTTTCAATAGTAGGAGAGGGATCCTTACCAATATTACCAATACCTATGATTTTACCTTTGCTATTGTCACCAAATGTTACAAAACCACTTTCCTTAGCTGATAAAGTGCTGAACAGTTTAGCATTCCCGGTCATGTGCCTTGAGCATCCACTATCCAAGAACCACCTTTCATTCTTTGCCTTTGTGCTCAAGCATACCTGCAAAAATGATTAGATATTGATCTTTGGTACCCATACTTGTTTGGGTCCTTGAATGTTAGCAACAGAATTCTTTGGAACCCATATCTTTTTTGTTCCAACATAGGTATTTCTTTTCATAGGACATGAATGTAAAATATGACCTTTCTTACCACAATAGTTGCAAGTAGTAAAAGGACAAGTTGAAGAAGTTGCTTTCACAAAGAAATTTTGATAAGACTTTTGTTTTTTGGTGGGATCAAAACCTAATCCAGCTTTATCGAAAATGCATCTTTGATTTCCTAGAATAACATCCAAAGTATCTCTCCCTTTAACAAACTTAGACAAAGTAGTTTTCAAGTTTTCAACTTCTTTTTTTAGATTTTCATTTTCAAGATCCAAATCAGAAATTTTGATTGTTGAAACATCTTCTTCTACTTTCTCTTTTAAAGCTTTATTCTCTCCTTTTAAAAAATCATTTTCAGCAAGAAGTGAGGAGTTATTCTTTTTGAGTGAACTGTTTTTGGAGGCCAACTTCTTAAATTCAGCATGCAATTCTTCAAACGCATTTAATAGTTCATCATAAGTAAAATCATCAGATTCCTCAAGAGAGTTTACCTCGCTGTTTTCATGAGCCATTAAGCATAGGTTGGCTTGTTCATTGTCATCATCTGAACCACTTTCATCGCTGCTATTTCCCCACGCCGCAAGTGCTCTTCTTTTTGCCTTCTTGCTAGAATCATTTACTTGAGGGCATTCAGACTTCATATGTCCTGGTTTCTTACATTCATAACATATGATGGGATCTCTCTTGTTCTCACTTTTTGTTCCATCCTTCTTGAAGAACCTCTTGCCATTTTCTTTCTTCTTTCTCATGAACTTTTTGAATTTCCTTGTAAACAGTGCTATTTCTTCATCACTGCAACTTGATTCTGAATCATCTTGGTCATCATTCTTTGAGGTGGAACACTTGAGGGCTATACTCTTCTTTTTCTGGCCTTGATCTTCCTCCACATTCATTGTGATTTCATGAGTCATAAGAGAACCCAACAACTCATCAAGGCTGTAATTTGTGAGATCTCGTTTGGCCTCGATGATTGCCGTCACTTTTGGCTCCCATTGCTTTGGTAATGACCTGAGAATCTTTCTTACAAGCTCAACATTAGAGTAAGACTTTCCAAGAGACTTCAAGCCATTAATAATATCAGTAAAGCGTGTAAACATGCTAGAGATGGATTCATCAGGTTTCATTTTAAACAGTTCATACTTATGAACAAGCTGGTCAATTTTAGATTCTTTAACCTGACTAGTACCTTCATGCGTGACTTCTAGCTTATCCCAAATTTCCTTAGCCGATTCACATGCAGAAACTCTATTAAACTCACTAGGATCTAAAGCACAATATAGCAGATTCATAGCTTTAGCATTCAGTTCAATTCCAGTAATATCACTAGCATTCCATTCCTTTTCCTCTTTTGGTACTACAACTCCATCTACAGTTTTGGTAGGACGGTGCGGCCCATCAATAATAACTCTCCACAACTTATAGTCAGTTTGAATATAAATACGCATTCTAACCTTCCAATAATTGTAGTTAGACCTGCTAAATAAAGGAGGTCTATGGTTCGATTGGCCCTCGGGAAGAAAGGTGCCATAAGGGGTTGCCATGGATCTTACCCTAAGACGATTAAGTCAAAAAATAACTAGAGCCTCGCTCTGATACCAATTGTTGGTCCAAAAGCAACCCAAGAGGGGGGGTGAATTGGGTATCACAGACTTTTAGCATTCAAAAAACTAAGTCCTCAACAACAATAAATTAACACAGCAGCTGAATTAATTGAGTTGGCTCAAAACAGACAGCAGATGGAGCAAGCTAAAAAATCAGAAAACACAGCAGATGCAGAGAATAGTTCAACTGATTTTTAGACTTTAATATATGGCCGAAATCAACTAATTAAGCAAGCTAATTTATCCCAAGTCAGATTTAAAAAATATATCATTAGTTAACTCAAGCAATATCGTAAGCAAAACGTAAAGGAAAAGAGTAAGGGAAAGAGAGATCAAACACGAGGATTTTATAGTGGTTCGGTCCGCAACTTCACGGCCTACTCCACTCCCCAAGTGTCCTACTCGGGAATTGCTGCACTATCTCCAATAGTCGTTACAAACCTCTAGCTTCGCGGGTGCTAGAGAACCTTACAACAAGCGATTACTCCGAATCTACTCCCAACTAGCTAAGACTCCGGCGCTAGTTACACCTAAATCCAAAAGATTTTTTCTACCCAAAAATCACTCACAAAAACTGTTTCAATCTCAGACAAGGGTGTGAAATCCCTTTTACAATAAGGTTCAAAGATAACACTCAACCTAGTGTAGAATAATCAAGATGAAGAACAAAGTTTACTGGGGAAATTAATTTCAAGAGATAGCTCACAATAGATTGCTTCCAAAGTCGTGTGTATGTCTGCACTTGTTCTTCTCTTCTTTTTATTCTTGAAACCCAATTGAACGTTTGGGAATTTTCTCCTAGCCGTTGCAAAGAATCAGCCACAATCTTTCCTTCTTTGATCTTTCCATCTTCAATATTCCAGCAACAAAATTTCCTCTTTCCTTTGCAAACCCTTTCCAGCCGTTAGAAAAAATAGGAAGAGATTTTCCTTAATCTCTCCTTCAATACTCTTGTCTATTGGAGACAGCAATCTGATGAAGAATCCTTCCATTTATATCTTCAATTCACCCATGCAAATCCTCTTTGATTCTTCGACGAACAACTAGTTTTTCCTTTCCGTCCATCGCCGCTTTTTGCTCATAAACGTATAACCTAGGTTAGGAAAATGATCTCCTGTACAAAGCACAGCTTGGAAATTTTATATATATGAGGGAATTGCTCATAAGTCCCTATAATAAAGAGTGATAGCATAATTAGCCCAATAGAAATATATTATTCCAATAAAACCCAATTTACTAATGTAATTCCAATTAGGTTGTGTTTGTTATCATCAAAATCTAAAACCATGGGGCTAACACACAGCCTCACTACATGTTTATGTAGAAACTATAGGCTGTGGTTATGTTTTGGTACACATGTTTATGTGGAACGTGGGATCTATTTAAGCATGGACTAAGTATGTTGTATTTTGATGTTATGGGAACTTATGGCATATCTATATATGAAATGTTGGCTTTTCTAAATTGATAGTAGGTTCTTAATTGTTTTATATACAGTGTAATAACTGAATTGAAGGCCTAGAACAACCACCATATGACCGACATTACAATTGCAAACAACAGAATAGTACAGTTGCTGGGAACTCCCATGTTTCTTCTCTGGTTCAAAATATACAGCTCATTTACTTGCTTTTCCATCTTCTGCATCTTCCTCTTCAATACCTTGACTTCTTTATTCAATTCGTCAATATTTTCATTGACTTCATTTGTTTGTAGACCAACTGAATCCTCTGACTTTTGAACAACTGATGGGAGGCCTTCAATGCTTTTGTCTTTGTTGTACATATTGATCATACCAAATGAAGAATCCACAGTATTCCGAAGTCTAAAAAAAAAATCCAGGTTTGAATTTGTACTTCGATTTTAAATTTGACGATTCTGAGCAAAAAACAACATAAATACGAAATTGTCACTCACCTTGTAGTTTGGACACCCAAAAAACTTTCTACCTGGGTTCTTCTTTGTTCTAGACTCCTCGAGGTGCTTTTTGCCCGCATTTGTAGAAAACCCCGAATTCACCATTGAAGCTTTGCTTTGAACTGCTTCCTTCCATTGCTGGCGGTACATAGAGAGAGAGAGAGAGAGGAATTTAGCCGTTGGGTGTGGGGTGGGATGCTCAGATTTATAGAGGACTTGGTTTTTTGCCCGTTGGAACAGTGTTGTGTGTATTATGTATATATATACATATCAAAGGGAGAAGAAGGGCAAATATGTCTTAAAAGTTCACTTAAGATGGCATGTGACCTGCACATGCACCTTTCCATCCAAAAAGCTAACGGAACCACGACGGAAGGGGCAACGATAACGGGTAAAGGTAGTTAGAGGAGGTTAAGTGAAAAAAAAAATAGTTAGAGGGGGCAAACTGTAAATGGGTGGTAGTTAGAGGGGGCAAAATGTAATTTACCCAAAATTTTATCCAAAGAGGAAGATCTATTTGCCGAATCCTCACAAATCGCCCTAAGATCTATTTGCCGAATCCACGTTCACTGCACCTAATACTTGACCACCGCTGCCTTGAATCCACTAGTCTTTCAAGATACTTTCAGAAATCCATCGGAAGACGATTCAGATAGTTGAATCAAATATGTGTAAGCTTCTTGGAGATGTCATTATATATCAATGATCGAAGATCTCATTGTACTTGGAGACTCAAATGAACAAAAACCTTCTTCAGTGTATTTTAGTTCATGGCTTCCTATGCGCAGAAGCAAAAAAGGTTAGCGGCACCTTGTTCCTACTTTTTCTTCAGCGTAGTTTAGGGATCAAAGCTCCTCCCTTTTATAGACTTGGGAAAACGCATGTCCTTGTACAGATAAAACCTTCTAGGCCAACCAATCTCTTACCATGTGTAGCAAAACCTTTTAGGCCATAGGCCAACCAATCTGTTTCCATGTGCAGCAAATCTTTCCATGACCATCAATTCCTTTCCTCTCAAGAAAAAAATTTAGATTTTTCTTACAAAATTTGTATTATTTCGTATCTTTCTTGGCTGTTGATACCTTTTTCTTAAAGATTGTGCTTGATAAGGATCCCACCAATACATTTCTGGCTACACACCACTGATTAGACCCAAGCACAACCTTAACCCAAACGGTGGTTTGAGTGCGCCACATTATATTATAAGCGCACGATAATCTTAAAATATGATTTCAACAGAATATTCATTTGGCATGATTCCCGTGTAATTGTATGCTTGCATTGAAATGGTCAGTTCCACTTTCTTTCTTCTTCTTCTTTTTGAAATATAAGGGCTTTTTATCACTCGGTACAAAAAATTGCACTTCAATTTCTATTAAGATATAACACTCTTTTTAATTACTACTACGTCCAGACATGTGCTGAGAATGTTCCAAGAGTTGAGAACGTCAGAGAACAAATTACCACCAAGTCTAGGCGTGTGCTGAGAAATGTTCTCAGTGTTGAGAACGTCTGAGAATGAATTACCTTTTAAGTCGTGTGCTAAGAATGTTGCTTAACCCGTAAAACCTTGCCTTCGGAATAAGGTCGGAAACCCCAAGCGTAGGGCTTGATCGTCGGTAGCAATAAACCGGTAAGACCGGGATCGTACCACAGGGACTCAGAGATAGCTTAATCGGATTGTAGGATTTTTGTAAGGTTCTTGGCGTTTAAGACGGCCAACTGTCGGTTTAGCTTTAGAGAATGGAAAACGGTAGTGAAAAGACTAGAAAAACGATTTGAGATTGGTAAAAACAGGCGGCATGGTTTAGGGGCTCAAATCGCCCAATGACTTAGCTAATTCAGCCGTTCCTTTCTAACAACTCCAAGCCAAGGCATAGACAAACTTAGCTTGAAGCACTCAACGCTAAAAGTCAAGCATAACCATGGCATTAGCTCAGAAATGACTTAATCTCATTTGGAAATCACTTAAATCAAACGCCGGTAGCGTTAAAAGCTCCTAGCCTCATATGTAAGACGAAGGTATTAGCCCCGGCCAACACATGATCAACGAAGGTATTAGCCCCTTTGGTTTGGTCGAAAATTAGAGATTAAGCCTTTCCCTTACTAAAATCATGATCAAGTTATAGAAAAACCACTAAAACAACTAAACCATGGGAGATAGATCACCCCATGACCAAGCCTAGAAGACTACTCACTCATACTTAAAAGATTATGCATAAAGCTAGAAATGACAAACATATTTAACCGATAGAAACGGAAATAAACTTGATATTAGTAAGGATCTCAACCGTAGCTATAACATTAATAAACGAGAAAACATCAAACTAGGAATTAAACTTACAAGTATTGAAGCTTGAATTAAGAACAACAAAGGAGAAAAAAAGACTAGAAAGGAAACTAACCTAGAGCATAAAGTAGATAAAGACTAAGGGGGAGAGAGAGGGGTACTTATACACTCAGCCTTTTCTCTCCACAAAATATCCCTGAACTTGCCAAAAGTGGCAAGTATTCCATAAATGGAAAGTCTAAAAAGCAGTAAAAATATCTGCTGGAGACCAAAGTTATCGATACCTAAGGCAAAGGTATCGATAACACTCTTCAAAATCTTCCCCGTAACTGACTGGTATCGATAACTTAAGTTGGAGTTATCGATACCCTACAGGCTGGAATCCTTCTGGACCAAGATGAGACAATTGGTATCGATACCAATTGTTGAGGTATCGATAACAATATGCAAAACTGCAGATTTCCAGGTAGGCTTCAGCTTCAGCAAACAGCTCCCAGCAACTTCTAGCTCCTCAGCACTTATTTTCATTCTCTAAATTTAAGTAAAGACTACATTTTAAACCTTTCTTTTACCTTTCTTTACTTTAATTTTATTTAATGAAAATAAGAAAGTACCCCCCATTTGGAAACAATGGCATTACCAGAATTTCAAGATTCCAATTAAATCAAAATGTCAACCCCCAGCTTTTAGTGTAAAATGGAAAACTGCACATTTTTCTCAAGACGAAATGGCTCAAAACATGACCTTGCTCTTTAAATAAAACCTTGCAACTTTGTAGTTACTCTTAGAAAAATTCAAGGATCAATTACCGCCATTTTTTATCTCGAAAATCGAAACTTTTTCAGAAAGTCATTTTTCCATACTAAGACAGATTTTCAGGGGCCGACAGGGTCTTCGGGTACTTGGAAGCACTTGGGCCGTTCATGGCGTCAAACTACGCCTTATTTGCACGTTTTACCTGAAACATACAAAAACCTACCTTACGTGCAATACCGCCATAAAAGCTAAATAAACATAAGATAAAACAAGATAGAACGGGACTAGTCGCACCAATTATCTACAATATTGGGTGCTCATCAAATGTTCTCACTTCTCAGTGCTGAAAACGTATGAGAATGTTCTCAGAATTAAGAACATCTGAGAATGAATTACCACCAAGTCTAGGCGTGTGCTGAGATATAGGCATGTGCTAAGAACGTTCTTAAAGCTGAGAATGCTTTGATAACGTTATTAGCTTTGAAATATCCAGAGCTGTCAGTATTACCATTAAGTTTAGGTGTGTGTTGAGAATGTTCTCAGAGCTGAGAATGTTCTCAACAGTCAACGTCGATGGTCAATGATCAACACCGATATTTGGTCAACAGTAATCGATAGTGGTGGAGGAGTATTTTTAGTATAAAATTTTGACTTACCTTAAGGGTATTTAGGCCTAACCCGATGAGAATTACTATAGATTTTTTTATACCTACACATAAATGGCCCATGATTGAACCATATTATAAAGCAAACCAACCAAGAACAAAGGAAATCCCAAAACGGAAAAACCCAGGCACAAACTAACACTATTCCTAAATGCCTAGGAAAACAGGAAGAACAAATTAAATTAGCAACAGAAAGCAGATTAAATATGAGAAAAAATGCGAGGGCTAAGACACCATGGTCAGTCCCACTTTGTCTAGCGATGTACTGTATTTCGGTTAGTTTTGAACATAAGAATGCATAACATAAATTACAAAAATAAATAAATTAGTTTAAAAAATCACAATTTGTGTCTATCAAATATATCACAAATGGCGTAACAAAATTAATACCATCAAATGACAGTAGCATTTACCATACGAGGCACAATATTTTTCAAAATGGAATAATATTATAAAATCTCGTATTTTACTGTACCTCCATCATAACATTCACCACAAAATTATACAATTGATCGGAATTTGATGTCATCAATTTCCTTGTCCCGACGTGGATGGCCTAATTTTGATCGGACTGAAGATGAGATTAGTTGAGGTTCACGACCGTCTAACCAAAAAGAAAACAACAAACAGCACTTGAGTTCTAATAAGGTTTTGTTAGTTTCACACATAGTTGAAATGGTGATATTAGTCAGCAACTAACTCATTTTTAATTTGACAAGAACAAGTTGTAAAATCAAAGTTCAATGAGGGCACTCCCAGAATTTTTATTTCGTTGATTCATTAAAAAAATATAGCCCTACGCGGAATTCAAAATTTTAATGGTGTCTTTTCATCTTATCTTAAAAGAACAGCGACGTTATCGATCATTTAATTATTTAATTTCAAATAATTTAGGTGCCACGTGTCCACATCACTACGTTCGGCTCGTTCTTGCCTTTTTTTTTTCTCTCTCCTCCTACAAAACTTTACCTTACCTTGACCAAATCTTTTTTTTCTTAAATAAAAAAAAGTGTGAAATGGTTAGCTTGTTAATTAGCACTCACAAAATCCACTTTCGTTAGCACTCACAAAATCCAAATCCAAACACAAACTTTGATTTGACAATTACCGGAGACACCAACCTTAGAATTGTAAAAGTTAATTAGTTGATCTGGTCCTTCGTTGTTGTAGTACAAAACAAAACCTAGACCATTATTGAATTCGCTACTTTTGTATACTAATAATCACATGTACGCAAAGGAGTGGATTGGTCTGAAATGCGCACAAAATAAAAAGAATAGGTCTGCTAAAATCCGAAGGGGCCTTTAATTTTCAAGTATTTTTTTGGACTTTCTGACGCGCGTGGTCTTTTTGTTCTTTTTTCTTTTATAGATTTTGGGCAAATGGTCTTTTCTTCTCGTCTTATATGAATTTTTTTCAACTTCGGTCTACATTTTAATACTTTTTCGATTTCTGTCACCGCGACACATGAGCCGAATCAGAAAAGCCCGGGAAAACGAGCCCTAAGTCTCAGCTTCCAGCTAGCAAAATATCTAGAAAACGTTCTTGGCCCACATTTGAGAGTGAAAAGATATAAATAATTTCCTGATCGATTTTTCTTCTTTGATAATGAACTACTCCCTTTGAATGACGAATTAATTACTAGCTAATTGGTCAAACTGGTCACCCTATTAACCTGGTATAGTACTTATTAAAATCTCATATTCTTGTATGGACAAAAACGTCACCGGATTAGTGGGAGTAAACAACGAGGGTGTCTCGATCACCAGCTTTTATTTGCAACGTTTATTTCGGATTTCTGCAGATTCTGCTGCAAATGTTAAGATTTCGAATTTTAGTAAAAATTGAGAAACATGTGTTGTTGTAGCTGCGGGATTATGAGAATTCCATTTGCTTTTTTGAGAATTTTGTGTTGCAGAATCCCAAAAACTACCCAAACCGAGCTTTGGCCTAAGAATTTCTTTCCTTTTTTCAAGTTCTCAAAATCTGTAGATTCTAAAAATCAGTTATGTAGAATTTTTGACAAACATTCCAAACAAATCTTCAGAAGCTAGAATCTGAAATTTTATCAAAATAATTTTTCGCAAGTGCCCATAATCTTTGCTTTCGGCTAGGATTGGACCCGTTACGTACCTGTCATATAGACGTGTACAAAGGTGGCTAACTAAGCTAGCCCAATCTATTTGAATGATGCAAGTTGTTCGCACCATTAAATCAATCATGCATTATATGTTGCTTTCACGCATCTGCGCAACAAACGGCCGTTTAGTCAATTGGTTATTATTATACCAAAATGGCAACTCCATGTGATTAATTGCTTTAAGTTTGAAATCTCATTCTTATCCCTATTAGTTAAATTTGATTTGTTGGTCCTTCCTCTTTTTTACAGTAATAATAAAAAAAAAAAATTGGGAACTTATTGACAAGGAAAGCATTTTAGGGGCATAGTATCTTTATTTATGCCTCAAGTTTAAATAAATTTCATTCTTACCCCCAGTAATTGCACTCTTTGGGTGCTCTTTTCAGTGTCTTCCGGCGTAGTCGGCCAGGGTTGTTCGGCTTAATAAGTTAAGTGGCTTATTTTTTTGTCCTTATTCAATTTTTTTTTTTTGCATTTGTTAATTTTTTTGGGATTATTATTTCGTTATAACAAGAGGAATCTAAAAAGTAAAAAATTCGATCAAAATCCATTTTTTTTAATAAAGATGAAAAAATTGTCTTATTTTTGTCTTTATTCAAAAAAATTTAGGTTTCGATTGTAATTTTTTTACTTTTTAGATTCCTCTTGTCATGACGGAGCTATAATCCACAAAAAAAAATTAACGAAAAACAAACAAATGTGAAAAAAAATTGAAAAGGGACAAAAAAAAAGTAAGCTGAACAACCCAATTTTTTCTCTAGATTATGTTTTATGGATTTGAAGAATACTGAAAAAATATTCAAAATTAATTTCTACTTATCCACCATTAAGAAATTGGGAACCAATGGCTTAAAGAAATAATACATCACATTTTTATCTTAAAGTACCTATGATATGACTTTATATAGTAGCAGGTGAAAAGGTGATAGTCATATGTCGTTGAGTCCCCACTGGTTATGTCAATTATGCTTCATAGAGATCATTATAGGTAGCAAAGAAACTACGTTTTTATATTTATTGAAGATAAATTAAAAAAATTGCATGGAAGTGCTTCAACGAGGCTGTTGCGACTAATTTTGCCCTAGTCGCAAGAAAAATTCGAGCTGATCCAATGTGTCCCGTTTGTGGGAGAGCGGAGGAATCGATTTGCCACTTGCTTTTTCATTGTGATTTTGCTACGAGAATTCGGATTCACTCCCCCTTTCGGTTGAGACCAGAGGAGCTCCAAGATTGGCGGTATATGTCTGATTGGTGGAGTTGTATTCAAGACCGAATTAAGCAAGCGGGTTTCCCATCTTCGACAATGGGGCTGGGTTTGGTCTATTTGTTGGTGGATTTGGCGGGCTAGGAACGATCTTGTTTTCAATGATAAAAGATGGGCAGCGGACGCGGTTAGTGGGAAAGCTCAAGCTGATTTTTCAGGAGTTTTTAAAGGCGAATGAAAAGATTTCCTCAACTATACCCAGGGAGGAGGAGAGTTCGGATACAAGTAATTGGAAGCGTCCGGAGGAAGGCACGGTCAAGATTAATGTTGATGCTGCGGTTTTCTAAGGAGCCAAATGCGGTGGGAACGGGTGTCATTATGTCATAGCTAAGGGGAGAAGATGGGGTTATATTGGGTGTTTCAATCAAAATTCATGTTGGTATTCACTCTTCACGAACAGCAGAAGCTCTTGCCATTCGGGATGGTTTGTACATGGGTCTTGCGTTGAATCTTTCCAAGGTTATAGTTGAATCCGATGCGGAAGCTATTGTCAAGAGTAGTGTGGCGTCGAAGACTCCGGCCAAGGATATTGCTGTTCTAGTCCATGATTGCCAGGCCCTCAAGGGTTTGTTTTTAGCTTGTGATTTTAATTCTGTTAAACGTTATTGTAATCGGGCTGCAGAATCCCAAAAGCTACCCAAACCGAGCTTTGGATTTTTAAGAATTTCTTTCCTTTTTTTCAAGTTCTCAGAATCTATAGATTCTAAAAATCAGATACGTAGAATTTTTGACAAACATTCCAAACAAATTTTCAAAAGCTAGAATCTGAAAATTTATCAAAATAATTTTTCGCAAGTGCCCATAATCTTTGCTTTCAGCTAGGATTGGAGGGCGGAGCCAGGAATTTTGGTTAGTGGGGTCAAAAATTAGATTCATATGCAATATATTTTTTCTACGCACAAGTCCAAAAATAACTAAATTAAAAGGTTAATTATATATAAGATCGATATGCACTAATAATTCATTTTTGCCTCATAATTGGCCCCAAAAGACTTGTTATATTTGAAAAATAATACATAATAGTCTCATTTCTAACACTATCAACTCTCGAAAAGAAGAGAACTTTTGGAATTTCTATGCACTTAAAACAAATTGGGGCAATTTAGAAATTTTTTGTGGGGTCAAAATAGCTAAATTATACCTATTCCTATGAAAATTTGTGGTCAAATTAGTAAAAATAGGGTAAAAACTAGGAAAATGATATTGGCACTCCAAAAATTGATGCAGACACTCCAAAATCAGTGTAATTCCAAAGCTATTTTATTTTATTTTTTGGAGTGCCTACATCAATTTTTGGAGTGCCAATATCATTTCCCAAAAAACTATACCTATCCCTACCAAAATTTGACAGTCAGTGGAGTCGGCCGCCCTCCCTTGTACCCATGTACTTCCGCCCCTGGACCCGTTACCTGTCATATGGACGTGTACAAAGGTGGAGCATCCGCAATGGGTGTGTTATATTTGTGTTTCAAAATGTTTGTTAAGGTATGTGTTAGGATAAAAAAATGGGTCCCATAAGTATGTGTTAACTTAGAAGTGTGTTAGTATATATATATGAGTACCTCAATGGGTTTGTTAGCAGTGTGTTAACTCTTTAAAATAATGTTAAAACAATGGCTATAATAAAAAAAATAGTGTGGGCATTTATGTTTTATGGTTGAAGTTTGAATTTATAGAGATGGGCTCACTTATTGTTTGTTAGCTTGGTTGCCAAACTTAATAACCATGCTAACACACTACTAGATTTAGCATACTCTAGCACACTCTAACACACATGCATTGTGGCACAAAAAATATAATTTTTTTGTTAAGTCTTAACACACACAATTAACACACTAGTTAACAAACCCATTGCGGATGCTTTGTTTTGAATAAAAAATTGGCTTAGGGTCCACTATAGCATGTTTCTAACCCACTAGGTCCACTGATCAAGTTTCTAACCCACTAGGTCCACTAATATGTATTTGATAAGGCATAAAGTCCACTACATTTAAAAAGGGAAATAGTGCCTGACAAAATTACCCTTTCCATTCAAATCCCATACTTTTAGCCCATTATCCATTCTACGTTTGAAATCCCAGCAGTTACGTTGGAACAGAAGATTCTCCTTTTCTGATACACTGTATTGTACATATATAACGTTATATACTCGTTCATCAATTCACATTTAACGTGAGATTCTCCTTTTCTGATACACTGTATTGTACATATATAACGTTATATACTCGTTCATCAATTCACATTTAACGTGAGATAATGCTCGTTCATCAGTTCACATTTAACGTTAGATACTTACATTTAACGTTATATACTCATTCATCATCTCACATTTAAAGTTATATATTCATCAGCTCACATTTAAAGTTATATACTCATTCATCAGAACAATGGAATATTGACCTGGCCTCATATAACAATGTGAGAATACATTGTGATGAATTAAACATTGTAATTCCCAAATGTAACAGCCTGCCAACATTCCCAAATTGGTTAAAATATTAACAACTTAAGCAGCCAAAAAATTACATCATTGACAAATTCCATCATTTACAAAATGTACCATCTAAAACAGGCCATCACTAACAGCTCAGAGGCGAAGTCAATTCCGATCAAAATGTACAGACCCCTTAACCAAAGAAAATCCTAAACCAAAAAAGAATTTATCTCGGAAACACCATTTCACTATCTCTCTCACCATCTTGCCAACAATCGCTTAATCTGGCTCATTTTGAATCTGCCTGGCTTGCCATTCACTTCAAAACGTCAGTATTGCTCTTCCTTACGTAGGCCTCATCTAGCTTTGCTTCGACAATCCCAAACACAAGATCCGCAAAGGGTTTTCTTGATCTCTTATAGACCTGAATATATAACCATATATATTCACAGAACAAAATTACAACCGAACAAAATGATAAAATACAATACATCTTCACAGAACAAAATGACATTTATAAACAACCAACAGGAGAATATAAAAAGTTATATAATGTTACGCAATAGCATATAACATTACAATGTTTTATGTTATAACCTAATGTTATATATTTACATCCGGGGGTGTGGGGGCGGAGCCCTCACGTCACAAAGTGCCGTAGTTCGGGATGCGACTTTAGGAGCACTCCATCCCAGACAAGAAAATAGACATTGTCACTCCATTCAGGTCATATCACTCTACACAGGTCCGGATATTAACATTTTCTGGGAACTAAAATCCAAGAGTTATAAAATTCGGCAGCTCTCTAACATGTTTTTGCAAGTAGAGGGAAATTTTGGTATTTGATTTTGTTCTGACAAGGATTCCTACCGCATGGCCTGGCAACATCTGATTGCAGCAAGAAGGTTCTTTGAGCAAATAACTAACTCGTGAAGATTAAGTGCATTATAAGCTCACCTTTGATATCCCACAAACATCAAGTTACTGCAACACAAATCAGGGTAAATTCTTCATTATCCAACAGGTCACACTGGCTTGATAAAAAAAATACAAAAAAACAGGGCACACTGGTGTTAGGCTGTGGGCAACTGGCGGAATCACCCCAAACCATTTGGGATCTCCAACTGGAGCCGGCCGAAGGGGACAAGGGGCTATGCTTTTTAAGTTACTTTGGTTGATCGCATAAGACTCATATTTCGTCTCGTCACACCAAAAAAAGTACGTAAATTAGGTTGGATGGTATGTCACAACCTTATCACAATCTACTTGTATGATGTAACTGAGATCCTTTTAGCATTTCAAGTCGAATCCGAAATGATAGACAGAGTCTTGTGAATGGAAAAACTGTAAGGAAACAAGAGTGACTATAGTTACTAAAGCAAACAAAAGATAAGAATGGGAACGAGAACTAAATACAGGACTAACAACATGAATCTTTGAATGTTACCAAGATCTTTTCGATTCAATGGATAAGATATTATATGACAAGGCCAATGCATAGATGTATGAGCTTCAAGAAGGACAGAACCATCTCCGACAGAATCATCTCCAGGAATGATCAATATTCACTTAAAAATCTACGACGGCATCCCAATACCATAATCAGAGGACATTTGTCAATCAAATTTGACCCATCATAAGCCTCTTTAAGGAGTACAGTAATCTTTGCACCTTTTTTAGTGATGTAAAAAAATACCATGATGCTTGATTAAGCAAAGCAACAATCTAGCAGGCAACCGATACTCCGAATGAAATGCTTCCAGTTGAGCAGATGTCAGCATCTTCTCCATAGTTAAACTTGGAGCTTGTGAAGCACTGCCACAATTGTCATCCTAACAGATCTGAGTATATAACCATATATGTTACCTAACAGCAGCTAACAAAAGTACAAAAAATAAAACTCTAACAAATCTAAACATATAACCATATATGTTTCCAACAGCAGCTAAACAAAAGTACAAAATACAAAACCCTATATATACCAATCATAAAATTTCCCCAGGATGCTATGTACAAAACCATCAATCACAGGGCTATGTACAAAACCATCAATCACAGGGCAAATAACTTAGGTTTATAACCATACATACTCGCAATCAAAACCCTAAATTAACTTAGTCAAACCATTCATATAACCATATATACGAAGAGAAACATACCTAGTGTATCGATTACGACGTAGGATCTGACGAAGGCGATGGAGAAACGAAGGCGAAGAACGGCGACTAGCGCGACGGCGATGGCGTCCGACTGAAGCTAGGGCAAATCAAAGGCGACTTGTGCGACAGAGACGAACGTGGGTGAACGGGTGAGACCGTTGGAGATGATCGCGACTGAAGAAGGGCCGCCGCCGACGAAGCCTGACGACGACGGAGAACGGCAGACGAGGACGAAGAACGCCGACAACGAAGAAGGCTGGGAAATCGTATATGGTTTCTGCCAAATAATCTGGTTCGTCTGGAAAAGGAAGGGGGGGAAGGGTTTTGTAAGGGGAGACGAAGAAGGCCGACGAGTCTCGTTCTCGGACGAAGAACGCTGACGAGTCTCGTTCGTAATGGGAAATCACCGAAGAATCTGGGTCGTCTGGAAAATGGGGGGAGGGGGGGGGGAGGAGTTTTGTAATGGGGAAGATTTTTTCGGATTAGGGTTTTTTTGAAATGGCTGGAAAAGGGACTGAAAAAATGGGGCAAAACGTTTTTTAAAAAGCAGGGGTATATTAGACTAATCGGGGTTATTATATCCTTATTAATAGGTTAGTGGACTTAGGGGGTTATAGAATTTAGAAGTGGACTTATGGGGTTTGGAAAGTGGTATAGTGGACCTGGGAAAAATTCTCCCTTGTTTGAATGATGCAAGTTGTTCGCACCATTAAATCAATCATGCATTAATATAGGTTGCTTTCATGCATCTGCGCAACAATAATAGTCAATTGGTTATTATTATACCAAAATGGCAACTCCATGTGATTAATTGCTTTATGTTTGAAATCTCTTTCTTATCCCTATTAGTTAAATTTGATTTGTTGGTTCTTCCTCTTTTTTACAGTAAAAATAAAAAATTGGGAACTTATCGACAAGGAAAGCATTTTAGGGGCATAGTATCTTTATTTATGCCTCAAGTTTAAATAAATTTCATTCTTACCCCCAAGTAAATGCACTCTTTGGGGTGCTCTTTTCAGGGTCTTCCAGCGTAGTCGGCCAGGGTTGTTCGGCTTAATAAGTTAAGTGGCTTATTTTTTTGTCCTTATTCAATTTTTTTTTTGCATTTGTTAGTTTTTCCTCAATTTTTTGGGGACTATTGTTTCGTCATGATAAGAGAAATCTAAAAAAAAAAATTCAATCAAAATCTAATATTTTTGAATAAAGATGAAAAAATTGTCTTATTTTTGTCTTTATTTTAAAAAATTTAGGTCTCGATCGTAATTTTTTACTTTTTAGATTCCTCTTGTCATGACGAAGCTATAATCCACAAAAAATTAACGAAAAACAAACAAATGTGAAAAAAAATTGAAAAAAGGACAAAAAAAGTAAGCCATTTGGCTTATTAAGCTAAACAGCCCAATTTTTTTCCCTGGATTATGTTTTATGGATTTGAAGAATACTGAAAAAATATTCAAAATTAATTTCTACTTATCCACTATTAAGAAATTGGGAACCAATGGCTTAAAGAAATAATACATCACATTTTTATCTTAAAGTACCTATGATATGACTTTACATAGTATAGCAGGTGAAAAAGTGATAGTCATATGTCGTTGAGGCCCCGTTCCTGAAACGGAAATAAGTACTTATTTTTTAAGAAGGTATTCTGGAACGGGGTCTCGTCCCCACTGGTTAAGTCAATTATGCTTCATAGAGATCATTATAGGTAGCCAAAAAACTACTACGTTTTTATATTTATTGAAGATTTTACTATGTATAGTAAAATATGGCATCCCTCGTTGAATGGGCTTTTCTCTGTGAAATCTGCGTATCGCTTGGAGAAGGGGAGTTCGATCTCTAGTACTCTCTGGAAACCAAGTAGCTCAGACTAGTTCGGCGGGGATGATGCCTTCAATCTGGAAACGGATGTGGGGGTTGCCTATCCATCCTAAAATTAAAATTTTTGCATGGAAGTGCTTCAACGAGGCTGTTGCGACTAATTCTGCCCTAGTCGCAAGAAAAATTCGAGCCGATCCAATGTGTCCTGTTTGTGGGAGAGCGGAGGAATCGATTTGCCACTTGCTTTTTTCATTGTGATTTTGCCAGGAGAATTTGGATTCACTCCCCCTTACGGTTGAGACCGGAGGAGCTCCAAGATTGGCGGTATATGTCTGACTGGTGGAGTTGTATTCAAGACCGAATTAAGCAAGCGGGTTTCCCATCTTCGACAATGGTTATAGTTGAATCCGATGCGGAAGCTATTGTCAAGAGTAGTGTGGCGTCGAAAACTCCGGCCAAGGATATTGCTGTTCTAGTTCATCATGATTGCCAGGCCCTCAAGGGTTTGTAACGTTTGTTTTTAGCTTGTGATTTTAATTCTGTTAAACGTAATTGTAATCGGGCTGCACATACTTGTGCAAAGAAAGCCCTTTCTAGTGGTTCGTCCGAGTTGTTGACGACTACTCTGCCCCCATAGAGTTCTATCCTTTCTAATGTTTAGGCGCTCTTCCGCCCTTCTACCAAAAAGAGATAAGATTTTACTATGTTTGGAGGTAGGGTCTAGGGTTTTAATAGCATTTGATCTCTCCCCCTCTTCCTCTCCCTCTCCCTCTCCCTCTACTATGATTCATATGTTTTTTACAAGGACCTCTAGCTAAACCTAGGAGAAGGGATTTAGAAACATTTTTTTCGTGAAAAATCTTTATTGCATTAAACTTATAACTTTGATAAATAAAGTAACGCATCAAATGGAATTTTACCAATTTGAACTACTCTGACACTCTCTGTTTTCTTCTTCTCTTTTCAATGAGTCAATTAGGCCACATTATTTGTGTAAATAGAATTTCATTTACTTGTGCAACATTTATACTTATGTTATCATTCGAGAATGAGTGGTTATGCCATGAGAGTTAAATTTCAAAGTCATTACGCTGATGTGGTGCTCCCATTTAATAAATACTAAGAAAATAGATCAACATGTGTTTGAACACCCACCGACCACTTTCATTAATTTTCTAATTAACTCGTAGAGTCGTTTCAAAATGTCCTACAATGTATACGATGTTCTAAATTAACCGAACACGTGGATCATTTATATAAGCACTTTTCAGACTCAAGAGGTTGCATACTTGGATAAAACTAATGGAGAATCACAAGGTCAAATATAAAAGAGAATTTCCCATATACTTATGAGGGGTCCTACATGATTCAAATGTTTTTGATATAAACTAAATAAAATGCCTTTAAACTAACAAAAGATTCAGGGGTAATCCCGTAATTTCGTTCACGGAAGAGTGTTTGACCTGCCCAAAGTCGTTGCGCAAAACCGCGTTCTTTTGACAAATAAAAGCAACCATTGAAGACCTGTACGTATACCTTTCTCTCTGTGTATCACCGTATATACCACTCCTCTCCCTCTCCAAAGCGGAATCTCTCTCTCTCTCTCTCTCTCAAAAAGTTCTTTCTGATTAGCGGAGGAAAATCATGAACGGAAGAGAAATTTTGCACAAAATGAAGGTCAGTGCACGAGTCTCAATCTGAAAAGGGAATACATGGATGCTACTGTATTTCTTTTGCTCGTATTTTTCTGTTTTGTTCCGGCTGAGTTCCGTAAATGAAGTTATTGTGCTTGTTTTGAAGAAGGATCGTTAGATTTTGATGATACATTTGAACTGATAACTAGTGCTTGCTGTTTTTTTCCATTATTTTCTTCTGAATACCAGTAATCGGATAGTTTTATGTGTTTCACTGTGACTCGGAGAGAGAGAGAGAGAGAGGGGAGTCAACGTCAATAAGCTTGAAGAATACTTAAATTGTGGAATTTTTTTAAAGTTAGATTCCTTTTGGATTCCAGATTTTGGAAGTCCGACCAAATTTGAGTTTCAGGGCTTTTACTAATCTTCCCCTATGTATGCGCGTGCGTGAGCGTGAAAATGCGGCCTGTTCGAAATTATCTCAAACTAATAAAATTTGCGAGAGCGAGAATGAGAACTGGAGCGTAGAGCAAGGATCGAAGCGGAGGTCCTACTGCAGAATTTTGTGACCTAGGTCTTTCCCTATTCACTAACTCTCCACGGAAAGGGATCTGCGATTCTGGATCAGTTGGTTGATTTGATTTCAATAAAACTGTGCATGCTTTTAAGAACCAAATACTCGATTGCACGAACAAAAAATGAAAAAAACACCACAACAGCACGAAGAATGACTTTCTCCAGTTGACTTTCTCCCTAATCCAGCTGTTCCGGATAAGGTCATATGGACTTTAACCTCTGATGGTAAATTTTCTGCCAAATCAGCTTGGGAAGAATTCTTTCCAACCTTGGCATACTCTTGTGTGGTTCAGCCAAGGTGTGCCTAGATGGAGTTTCATTGCTTGGCTGGCTATTTTGGGAAGGCTATCAACAAAGGACAGGTTAGTGAGTTGGGGTATGATGGTGCCCCCTCTTTGTTCTCTCTACTTGACTGATATAGAATCCCATAGCCATCTTTTCTTTGAATGCCAACTTTCTAAGATGATTTGGAGGCAAATTTTGGCTAGAAATGGGATTACTAGGCCGGTTCTGGCTTTGGCCCAGGAATTGGAGTGGGCAGTCCAGTATAGACAAGGGAAAAGCTTGCGTGATTCTCTGTATAAGCTGTCTTTGACAGCTTTCATTTATGTTCTTTGGGGGGAACGGAACTTGAGGATCTTTCAAGGCAAATCCAGAGGTGTTGATGGGATTGTGGGTGAAGTTTTTAACTCTGTGAGAGCCAAGGTTAGCTCTTGGTCAGCTGTCAAATTCTCCGCTTTGCGATGATTGGCTTCTAGATTCTAGGATTTTTTCTATAAATAATTGTTCATAGGTTCCTTGTGAGGTTGTTTTTTGATCATCTCTTGGTCCTTTTGTTGTATTGGTTGTCAAGGGATGCCCCTGTTGATTTCTTGTAGCTTCGTGCGCGTTTTTTGGTGTTATAAAATTTTACTTTCCAAAAAAAAAAAGAAGAATGAAGATCAATCACAACAATAAAAGCACTATGCAAAGAGTTTTGTTGTTTGGTGAAATTGCCTACATCCACGAATCACGTTAGGACTTCACCTCATTCTGAATGAAGAGTGTGGGGGTGGTGATTCGTTTGTCTCGGGCTAGATCCGAATGAGCCTGCTTTCACCTTCCTCCGTATCATCTGCAAGATAAGGAACGGGTGAGCGTTGAATTCAAGCGGGGGCACTCCAATGCCTAAGTTAGACACTCAGAGAGAGGAGATATAAAAGTAGATCTCATATTTCAAAAGGTGCATCACCTCTAGGGTTTATCCCTTGGGCTTTATAGGGTTTCTGTGCTTGCTCCTTGAGTAAGTACGTGCTAGGCACTAGGCCTGTGATGTCACTCGTAATTGTTTCGAGTAGATGATGTCATGCAAGATGCTCAGTGTCCGTGTGGCCAAATATGTGCTTGAAACTTGACACCGAGACGCCACGAGGAATACAGTTGGCTCCTGAGTCACCTTACGAGTCAGGACGCTCTTGCCCAGCCCTACGGTTTTAACAGACCGGACTTGCATACAATGGGCTTCAGCGGATGGGTTGGGCCGTCCATCTAGTCCACATGCGAGCCCATCGAAGTGGGCTACCCGCATTGTCAGGGCCAACATGCTGCTCTGTACGGCCCAGTACAAAGAAGAAGAGTTACCAGACCGTTGCTAGGGTAATTGGTATCCCCATATGGAGAGGTTATTCCTTGCTTCAAGCCAGTAATCCCCATGGGACAGTGAAACAACCTTATCTTGTGATGTATTTGGTATTTAGATGATGCTTAAACATGTCTATTTCTTCTCTTTCTTTTTAATTCCTGTACTTTTAAGATTCGAGGTTCTCATAACATGATCTGTTTTACCAAATTTCTCCACCGTACAAACACATAGACAATCCTTTGCATTGCAGTTGTTTTGTCCTTTCTCGAATCAACACTAAACCAGCATGGTTACTATTCACAGCACAGGAACATGCTCTAAACAAGAACCAAAATCCTTTGGTTTCCCTCACAAAATCTTACCCCTTTGCACCATTTTTTTAGCCCCTTAAACCCCATACAGTTTTTAGCTAGATTTCAGCCACAAAAGCAATATAATCAGCCTAAAGCCATACATCAACTGCTGTATAATATTAGTTTTGGCCTCAGTATTAATAGGATAACTTGCTCAATGTCGTCCTTCATGGCTTCACTCAGATGAAAACAAAGCTGTAAAATGCTAAGTCAAAAAGGTATCTACTTGGCTTGCTTCATAGTCATTCAAATGGCCTACTAACACTTGTTGGTTGTATGTGGTAAGTCTTGTTGATAAATTTACGACACTACTTTCTTCATTTTGGTAACTAGATTGTTTGACATGAGAATTCCTACATTTTTATGTTTCTTTAACAAAATAGGATAGTTGAAATGCTTGAGGAATTGAAGCCATGCATTCGTCCTCACTTTGGATAGAGTTGCACTTTTGCATTTTGAATCTTCACTTTCTCGAGGTTAACTGGATAAATCACTAGACTCCTGTTTTGTGGTTGATGCGAACTTATTCTTTGCAGGAAAAGGCTTGCTTTGTTTCAACCCAACCAGCTTCACCAGATCCTGGGAAAGGCAAGAGTAGAATGTCAAAGCATGTTACTCATGGATTTCATCTTGTGAAAGGAAAATCAAATCATCCCATGGAAGACTGCTTAGTTTCTGAGTACAAGAAAGTAGATGATAAGGAGTTGGGTTTATTTGCAATTTTTGATGGCCACATGGGCCACAACGTTGCAAATTACTTGCAATCACACCTATTTAACAACATCTTGAAAGAGGTAGTGCATATTATCAGTGCCTAACTTGAAATTGAGCGCCTTGGAAATCACTTTAATCTATATCCCTTAAGGATACAGAATCTTTGTCCTTATTCTACTTCTATCCCTTTATTTCTTCTGGTTGTCACTTCTAGTTTTAAATCTATGTGACTTTTTTCATTGACCAATTTCTCTCTTTCTTCAGCATGACTTATGGAACAATACAGAAAGTGCAATGAAGAGAGCTTATCGTGCAACTGATGCTTCTATTTTGGAACAATCATTTGTTCTGGGGAAAGGAGGGTCAACTGCAGTAACAGCAATCCTGATCAACAATCAGAAGCTTGTAGTAGCAAACGTGGGAGATTCTCGGGCTGTTATGTGCAAGAAAGGTGTGGCCAAACAACTATCAGTTGATCATGAGCCAGGCAAGGAAAAAGATAGGATTGAAAGCAAGGGCGGCTTTGTGTCGAACCTTCCAGGTAACTTTTGTTTTGATTTTTGAGGAGGGATTTGGGTGGTGTAGACTGATTTAATAAGCGGTTTTGTCTTGTTACCAAAGATCACTCTTATTTTATATGCATCATTGGGATGTATATACTATTTGAAACTTTCTTAAACCTGCACTTGTATCCCAACATGAAGAAGTCACATTCAACATGTCCTCATGCCAGCTAGAATGGAGTCAAAACCAATGATTTTTTGTCTTCCGTGAATAAAATGAGCAACTTGGGATTTTCTGTAATGTTTCAAACTCTCATAACTTTTCCCCTTTTCTGCTAAGAGCATCTCCAACCCTTGGTCAATCCTTGCTCAAACTCAAATTCAAATAACATTGTATTTTACTTGAGATATTACTTGAGATTTATTCTCAAGTCAATGGAGGCAAATCCATACTCAGACCTATATCAAATTATATTTTACTTGAGATTTTTTCTCAAGTCAATGGAGGCAAATCACTACTCAAAAATTCGAGGTCCATTTTGTATCTTCTTTTGTATTCTAAATCCACTCAGACCTATATCAAATTATATTTTACTTGAGATTTTTGCTCAAGTCAATGGAGGCAAATCTCTACTCAAAAATTCTAAGTCCATTTTGTGTCTTCTAAGTTTTGTATTTAAGCTTGCACATTGTATTTAAGTTTACAACTCAGACTTTGATAGAGCTTTTACTCAAATTTCTAAAATTTATGCCTAGATTTAAGTTTGCACATTCGATCAATTGAACTTTCATTTTTACTCCAATTTGAGTAAAAATCTAACTAAGGGCTGGAGATAGCCAAAAGAAGTAATTCCATGTCTACTGGCATTTGGATTTGGATTTGGGATTTGTTTTTGTATTTTCTATGCTGTAATACTAGTTCATTTGCAGAAGTGGAGACAGGACTCGGTGAATTTGCCCCCACTTCTACTTCAGGAAACAACGTCGGTAGAAGTTTGACAGTTTGTTGATTCTTTGTAGGTGATGTACCTCGAGTTGATGGACAGCTGGCAGTGGCGAGGGCATTTGGCGACAAGAGCTTGAAGAGACATTTGAGTTCAGAACCTGATGTGGCGGTGGAGATGATAGACGATGATACCGAATTTGTCATTTTGGCAAGTGATGGGTTGTGGACGGTTTGTTGCTCTCTTGAACTTATTTTGCATCAGTTTTCATTTCAATGGAATTTTAGACGTTCCTGAAGTTCTCAATTTCTGCTATTCTATTTAGGGGTGTTATTCGGTCGGCTCGGTTCGGTTCGGGGTATGTAATTCCAGGACCGATCCCGACCGGTATTAATTTCAGTTCAGTTCGGTTCGGTTCGGGGTGAGTTTGGGGATTTGGGTCCACCCCGAAATGGGCCTTAGTTGGGCCGTTTGGGCCATTTTCAAAACAATGGACTGTTGGGCCATTTTTCCACCCTTATTTGGGCCATTTCCAGTCATTTTGGGCCCATTTTTTCCCCTCCAAATTGTCATACCTTTTGGATCAAGATTAGAAAATGGAGTACTTTTCTTTTTGTATTTTTTGATCTTTTTTATACTAGTGTATCTAACTTGGAGGAGTTAAAGTAATTTAGAATAGAGAGAGCAATCAATTGGAAAATTTTGCAAAAACATAAATAAATCAAGCAATGAAATCCCAAATTGATTGGGAGTGGATGGTGTAGATTAAAACACCAAATTGATTGACGGTCAAGATTAAAACGATTTATATAAATATATATAATATATATGGTTCGGTCCTACATCAGTTCGGTCGGTTCGATCCGCATTCGGTTCGGTTCAGTTCGGTCCGTATAGATTTCCAGAAAACCGAGACCGAACATAATATATATGGTTCGGTCCTACATCAGTTCGGTCGGTTCGATCCGCATTCGGTTCGGTTCAGTTCGGTCCGTATAGATTTCCAGAAAACCGAGACCGAACCAACCTAGGTTTGGTTCGGTCCACCCCGAACCACCAAAAAACGCCCTTGGACCGACCGAAGACCGAACCAATCGGTCGGTTTTTTGGGTCTTTTTCGGTCCGGTTAGGTTCGTAACAGCCCTAATTCTATTGTCTTCTGTGGTTAGGTGATGTCGAACCAAGAAGCAGTGGATTCCATCAAAAACATAAAAGATGCAGCATCAGCAGCGAAGCATTTGATAGAAGAGGCTCTTTCTAGGAAAAGCAGAGATGACATCTCCTGCATAGTAGTGAAATTTCAGTAATCTGCGATTCTTAAATGAAGGAAAAAATGCGACTAGCAACTCGTGTAATTAGATTACTATACTCGTTTGTCGCCTATTAGTTGTATTTTCTTGATGCTTTTCTGTACATTCAACTAATAATGGTGTTTTCATGATACTTTTCGATGAACATAGGGTCCTCAATGCATGGACAAGTCCTGTATGCGATGTTCTTCTGCTCTGCTCTTTCAGTGAGCTCCTGAAGTGTGGTTGGGTTTGGTTGTATCTGCAATGGGCCTTTTGCCACTCGTATTAGTTTTGGGTGAATATAGTATGAGGAGAGATATGATAAAAGAGAGGACATATATAGAGAGAGAATATGTCGCAGATGGTCTTTTTGAGTTATTTATAGAATAGGAGAGATCTATATACTTGGTTTGTTTTGGGGTCAATACGAGTAGGTGGATATAGGATTGAAAGAAAAGGTGACATTTTGTTTTCCCTTTATCCTGGCAAACTTCGGATATAAGTATTTTGGATATATTATCCGGCGTGATAGTATATCCGCCTTTTATATTTCGTAAACCGACTGTAAAGACTTATTACTAGGTGACAAAATGAATGTCTGAGAGTTCATTGTTTTAAAGAATTGGTTGTACTTAAAGGTCTCAAATTGTCTTCTGAGACTAGGAAAGTATAGTAAGAAAAGAAAAATCACTTATGAAATGGTAGGTGTGGCTTCCAAAGCTAAACTGCGTGGAAGGCTTAGGTGGTGTTCCACTTTCTCTAAATAGGAACTTTTAGAAAAATAAGGTAATTTTAAGTTCAAAAATCATGTGTTTATGTAAGTAATTTTTCTACTAATATGGATTTTGTTTGATAGATCTCATTACGATCTTTTAAATGGTACAAAAAAAAATTGAAAAAATATTTTTCATTTTCATTATATTTGAGTTTGAAATTACTTTCGTTTGAAAAAAAAGATTATTTTTTTAAAAAGTGGAACACATCGATCACCATATAGAAAAATCAAGGAAAAAGGAAGACCTAGAGTGAGATTGGCCCTTTTTTCTGTTAGAAAAAAGAGTTGTCGATGTCACATTTAGGTCCAATTCAGATTCAATGATTCCTCTGTTGTTTTCTTTTCCTTCTGCACCTTTTCCCTGAAATGAGAAAGAAGATGGTACATTTTGAATTGTACTATTTAAGTGCTTTTTTTTTTCTTCTGACGAAAGAACCACACTTTGGGAGGAAAAAAATTTCACTGCCAAGCGGGTACCATGTGGTGTCCGTTCGCGCATCCGAGCCGTTCATTGCGTGTTTGAACGGCTCAGATTTGGAGAGAAAAAAGAGAGAGAAAGTGTTGGGGTGAGAGGAGAGAGAGAGTTTCAATCTGAGCCGTCCAAAAGTGTATCGGACGGCTCGGATGCGCCGAGCGGGTACCACGTAGGATATACCCGCTCGACACCTTTGGAGGGCCATTAATTAGACCCATCCATAAAGCGTAAGCCTTTGGGCAATCCGAAGTAACCACCAGCCCGACCCGCCATGTAAATCGTGGTATCAGCCCTGAAGAGGAGTCGAACCTTGCCCAATGCTAAGCAAGGGCCTTCTCCTCCTGCTAGGGCAAGCCCATGGGTGGTATTTTTTATTTTAAGTGCTTATTGCTTACTAGAGATCCTACTTCTACAATTGGTAGGTCACCGGGTTTTTCAAAGAAGAAGTGTTTTCTCCATGTTTTTCCCATCTTGCAACTTCCGTACCAGTTCAATCGATCCGAAATAGATCGGTTAAACATTCTATTAGGGAGCCTTGGTCTTGACTCTTCTTTTTTCTAAAAGCATTTTTTTTTCCGTCTTCTGGGTGGAATTCATTCTCATTCGGCTCTTGGAATCACATCCAGCAGCGGTCGAAACATCTCGCAAAGTCCAACCACTTCGCCTACTTTCTTGCCCCCAAACCTTTCTCATGCAGGAGCGCAAGACATTTTGAAGGATTATCTGACTAAGCTTGTACCTCTATTACATTACAATAACAAAATGTTTCATGATTTCTCCTCGAATGGTTATTCCTCTCTGTTGAGGGTTTTTGAATCGAATGGGCCTCTTTAGTGTTTTATGCAATGACAAGTATTCTGGGCCATTGGTTAAGGACACCCAGTCCATTAGGCTTTCCAAGGCCCAAACATGCATAAAATTGTCTCGAGGCCCAAAAAGGCAAAAAAGTGCCTAGACACTTTTGCCCATTGCAATTTGCAAGCATGGCCACGCATGCCCACTTGGCTATCCCCACAAGGCTCCACGTGGAACAAATTGCCACGTGTAAACCACCCAGTGGCAGTCTGTCTGCTTAGGAAGTGGTAGCACACAGTTTGTTTGTTGCTTTATGAAAACAAACTTCAAAAAGAAACAAGTATGGCTACAGTAACACGTTGCTCACTTTAAGGCTTTGCGACCAAAACCTGCTTTCATCACCCAAAGACCAAAACGACAGAAAAAGCCCTAACTTTCACCAAGAGACAAAGATAAACCCACCTCAGGTATCTTGAACTTTCCATAGGATCTTGCTGTGGGTTCGGATTCTCTCCGGTCCAAGTTTTGGACTGGATGAGACAGTCTAAATCTGAATCATGCATCGTAATAATGAGTTCATTCAATTGTTTCGAAATTCTAGAGGATTCTAAAATGTTATATAAGATCGTAGATAACTCTAACTAGACTTGTATGGAGAATTTTGAATATTGTGGAGATGTAAAGAAGAAAAGATATTTTTTTATGAGGGTTCTAGAAGAAGATCGAATGACGGCTGTTTGATGAAAATAATCCTAGCCGTTCATTGAGAAGGTGTATGACTATAAAAAGAATGTGCTGTGCATTTATATAAACTATTGTACAAGTGGTTATTGGACTAGTAAAAAAATAATATTTTCAACTTGTCCAAATGCGACACTTTTCATATTCGATAACAATATTTAATGTCCGCCCACCCAATATCCAAGTCCTGCGTTCGCCCTTGATATTGAGTGCTATTTTGTTAACTCTAAGTTCTATATATAAGTCAGGTTTGAAATAAGCTTTAAAATGTATTCATATTTCGTTTAACACTCCTCTTCATCGCTTAGGTTGCATAGGCAATCCTTGAAATACTTCTCCACCCACCCAACACATGCATTCGTCTCCTTCACACAGTACGCCAGAGAATTCTACATCGTCTTTATCTCTCTCCCCCTCTCTTTCTCTCTCTGTCTCTCTCGATATGTTTTTTTGTACCTTTTAATTTGTAGAGAATTGATTAGGATTGCATGACGATTGAGTGACCATATTTAGACATCATACAATAAGTTAATTATGAAAAATAAATGTAATCTGATCTAGTAAATAAAAGTGGTGATTGGAAATGAGATTATGTTTACACATTTGGAATAATTTGCTAAATTTACAGAACCACTGGAAATGGCATTCTCGTTGCACTGACTGAATATTCAGAGTGGTTCTATAAATTAGTAAATGAGAAAAAAAACAAATACGTATAGTGACGACAAGGGAGAATAGATAGAGACTAGCACACGGGAGGGAGTAGAGAGAGAGATAAAGAGAGGTGAATTTATTCTTATCAATTGAAGATTAGGATTAAGATTAAGATTTTGGGTTAGAAGAGAGTGATCAATTAGTTCAACAGTTCAAGCCTGTAAAGCCCATCAAGAGTCTCAATTTGATACTCCAAATTATTTATTTTATAAGATCTCTTAGTGAATCATCCAAATAAAAAAAATGAAGTTAATATATATATATACAATATCGGTATAGGTGTTCGATCTAGTCACATTTATCCAGTTAATCTAGTTGGAGTCTGTAAAGTCCATCACGAGTCTCAATTTGATAATCCAAATCGTTTATTTGATAAGGTCTCTCACTAGATCGTGCGGAAAAAATCAAGTTACTCCAATATCAATACAGGTGTTTGATTTAGTCACATTTACTTGTCTTGAAAATAAAGGTGTATTGTTAAGCTGATTTTTTTTACTTATAATTCAGCAATTCGAGTCATTTCAAAATGGAACTCTCGATGGACCCCACGGAGACATTTATTTGGTGCAAATCCATTGTCAGATTGGAAATGACATTGGTTTTTGTTTCTTTTTTTTTTTTTTAATCTTATGAAGAGCTATTTTGTTGGTATAATTATAAGCATATATAGTTCAATTATTTGGTCAATGTACGTAAGATTCGTACACATTAATCAATTTCGAATATATTTAATTAAACTAAATGGAGTTAATTCAGTTGGCCAGTACTCTTGTATCTCATTAGGAAGTCAAGAGTTCGAGTCTTTCAATATTAGTCACATAATTCTTCTAAAATGCTCTGCGCTCTCATTCTCTATTCCAGAGACTGTCCACAGCCCTGAACTGTCTCCACTGTGGAAGGAAGGTGAGAGAACCAACTCCGCCAGGAAGGATTTCTAGTCATTTCACTTGGGTTCTAGTCTAGTCATTTCACTTGGGTTCTAGTCATTTCCCTTTAGTTAATGAACAAGCACACCTTGACCATATATATAGTTCATAAAATCCAACAAACCATAGGTGAGAATATCACAATCCCAAAGGGCTGAGCTAATGGAAAAAAACAAAGGAGGGGGCTGGACTTTTCTTGAAATCGCCTTGTTGTGTGCTGTGAACTGTGGAGGCGCCACATATCCCCCCATTGCATGCCCTTCCCTTGTCCCATGCGGCCACGCCCATACCCCTTCACCATCCTCGTCATTCCCTTTACTCCTCCCCCTCTCCCTCTCCCTCTCCCCTCTCTCTCTCTAGAAATCTCTATATCTCTCTCTATATCTCTCACTATCCGCCTTATATATCTCACCTTCCCCTCTTTGCTCCCTCCTCATCCAACAGTACCCCCCATCCCCCCTCTCTCTCTCTCTCTACAACATATTCTCTCTCTAGAAAAATTGTAGTATCATTATGGGAAGCGTTTGTGCCGAGCAACACCACAAGTTCCACACCTCCCACCAACTCCAGCTCCTCAACAAGAAATCCCTGCTGAGGGAAATCGACATTCCGCCGCGCAAGCTCCTTAGCCGCCGCGCTGCGGCCTGCGGCGGCGAGAACGTGGCCGACATTTTCGCCGACTCGCCGCGGTCGGCTGAGGAGGCCCTTATGCAGAAGTTCCTCCCGTACAACAACGGCGGAGGCGACTCGGATGACTCGGACGCGGACGACCCGTACTCGTCGGACCACTTCCGGATGTACGAGTTCAAGGTCCGGCGGTGCACCCGCAGCCGCAGCCACGACTGGACCGACTGCCCGTTCGCCCACCCGGGCGAGAAGGCCCGCCGGCGGGACCCGCGGCGGTACCACTACTCGGGCACCGTGTGCGCTGAGTTCCGCCGTGGCGGGTGTAGCCGCGGCGACAACTGCGAGTTCGCGCACGGGGTTTTCGAGTGCTGGCTGCACCCGGCCCGGTACAGGACCGAGGCGTGCAAGGACGGGAGGAACTGCAAGCGGAAGGTCTGTTTCTTCGCCCACTCGCCGCGCCAGCTCCGCCTCCTGCCGCCGCAGTCCGCCGCCGATTCTCCGCCGCCGGAGGGGAACTACCGCCGGAATCCCAACCACTGCTGTCTCTATTGCCACTCCCCCGTCTCCGCTTCCCCCACATCCACCCTCATGGGTATGTCCCACATCTCCCCGCCGCTCTCTCCGCCCGAGAATCACCGCTCGGTGAGTTGGGTCTCCCCGATTTCTCGCTACGGCGGGGATCGATTTCCAGCCGTCGATTCGGGTTACAAGGATTCGTTGAGTGAGCTGATTTGCTCCTTGGAGGGCATGAATGTGAGTGAAGCTTCACCACATGCAGGGTTTAATAATGGAAATTTGCCTTGGGTAGATGTTTGTCTGAACAACAATTGTGAGGATCATCAGCAGCAGCAGCAGTTTGTTCTCTCTCCTTCCACCCCAAGTCCATCCGGATCCAGAGGGTATTTCAGTAATTGTGATTCCCCCTCAAGCAACAGCTTCCATTTTGAAGACAAGAGCAATGAGAATGGGCTGGGGTACTGCCCTGATCTTGGTTGGGTCAATGATCTTCTGACCTAATTTTGAAATTCCAAGATGGTGGTGATGATGATGAAGAAAATTGAAGAAAATGATGGGGATCCATATAAATAATATAATTGAGAAATGTAAATATGTGGGATTGGGTGTTTTATTTTTTTGGTCCTTCTGATTAGATTTCTTTGTTGAGTCTATTACTCTCTGTTTTTGTTGAATTAATTCTGAGTCTTTTTTTTGAGTTTTGATTTTGAGAAAATCTCTGTAAGTGAGAGAGGTTTGGTTATTGTTGTTCTTTTGATGTAATGAGGAGTTGGGTTAATTAACAATGTATAAAACCCTTGGGGATTATGAATTGCATGATTTTCTCCTATTCTTGTGCATGTAAAAAGATAAGCTAATATAATTAAAAGGATTAGAGTAGATAAACTAGTTTTTTCCTTTTCCTTTTGGAAGTACTATAGTATTCAGAGATAAGGATAGTTGGCATACCACAATTAGGGTGGTGGGCACGTGGCTTACATGCAGGGTACAAAGATTTTATTTGTTTTTTCTTTTTGTATTCCATCCGTCCCAAATTGGATGTCAATTTTTGATATCCGTATCAATTTCAATTCCTTATAACTTTTAATATGGATCTCAAAAAATATGCGTGCAATATGGATTTTGTTTGATAGTTCTCAATTAGTTCTATTATACAAAATTTTCAAACTCATAAAAAACATTATAGATTGAAAGATATAAGCGATGAAAAATGACATGAGTTTCAAAAATTGTCATCATTTTTGGGACGGAGTATATTTTTGTGAAAATTATTTATGACTTGTAATTGATATTACCTCTGAATTGGATAGTTTGATAGATCTCAATTAGTTTATTGCAAATATTATTATTTAGTAAAAGGTATAAATAATTTTTAAAACAGTATGAATTACTAAAAAAAATATATAAACAAATTGGGATTGGATATTTTGATAAATCTCAATTAGTTCTTTCTAATAGAAAAATGTAATTGCAAATGTTATTATTTATTAAAAGGTATAAATAATTTTTAAAATAGTATGAATTACTAAAAAAATATAAACAAATTGGGGAGGAGGGAGCATCGGCGACCGTATGTAGTGTAAATAATATCTATAATTATACAAGAAATAAATTTATCGGTCAACAAATGACACCCATTAAAAATTAGTATTGCCACTAATTAATATGGTGCGCAACACCATATATTATTTTGTTTTCCTAGTAAGTCATTAAAGAAAACATATATGGTTCCAATTTTTGCAATTCTTTTCCTCGGTTTTTAAAAACGTGGAGCTCTTTTAACACCCCACTCTCATCATTAACGAGTACTTTATCTTTAATAAATTTAAAATTTTCATAAGTCGTATATATTTCCCCTAAGTTTGTACCTTGAGTTTATTTTTTAGTTTGTGTGGAGTATTGTAGAATTTTATTTGTGCAAAACTATTATAATATGAGATTTTTTTTCCCCATGGAAACTGAAGTTATTTTATTAAGACGGAGAATGGTCCGAGGACCTAATATTCTGAAGGGCAAGATTGGTGAGCCACCGAAGGGCAACATCATTAAAAACCGAAATAATTGGGTATCAATACATAGCTATACATGGCTTGTGATGAAACCCAATTGGATTCGGGGCAATGCATTTTGGTTACGAAGAGGCAAAAGAAGTCGTTAATATTTAAGCTTGTGAATGACTCCATATCACAATTTTCTGGAGTCGCTACCGAGGAGGAGGTATTTCTTTCCGGATGGTCACATGACCGAAAATTTTCAACTAGTCAAATAACCAAAAATACGTGAGGTGAGAATTATGTTGCGTACATTTTTCGTTCTTGAAATAGAATTCTTTCCGGATAATTTTCAAATGATCAAATCATTGAAAATGCACGACAAAGAATATTTGGGTTCGGTTTAATAGTGGTTAATTGCATGATTTGGAAGTGTGAGTCACGGTAAGAACCAGTTAACAGCTTGGATCTTAGGTATAGGTGGCAGGTTTTAAATGGAGGGTACAAAATAAAATCTGGAAAAAGTTAATGCCTTATTCTCTTTACAATTTTTTTTTTGCCACAGCGATATACATCAGCGGATGTTAGAGTTAGCACGAGAAGATCAGAAGCTATCCATAGCCCTGGCCCCCTAAAGGGCCTGCCCCTATGGGGCTCGAACCCAAGACCTTCCACAAAGGGGAGACAATGACTTACCAACTGTACTAAGCAGTGGTTGTAATTTTTCAAAAAATTCCCCCTAGATTCTCCCTACTTCCAACATTTCTCTCTATCGCTCTCCACTTATTACCCCTACTATTTTTCAAAAAAAATTTCAAACACCAATCCAAACATAGCATAAATTTTGGTTTTTTTTTTTTTTGACATCTTTATACATCAGCGGGATCTACGGAAGTTAGTAGTTAGTGTATACACAAGGGGTCCAGAGGCTATCCATAGCCCTGGACACCAGTCGCGCCTCCCGTGGGGCTCGAACTCATGCCTCCAATGGAGAGACAGGTGAGACAACCATCTTGACAAAGCATGTTTTTTCAATTTTAAGTTAATTTGGGTAGTGTGAAATGAGGTAAAGAAATGATGGGGCTGTTTGAGATGACATAAATGCTTGCTCTAAACTAGCATGTACAGTTTGGAGGGATTCTTTTTTGTATTTTTGAAAGACGGGTGTTCCGGTTCAGCTTGTGCGCACCTCATACTGATCTCTATGGCCCTTTCGAAATGCAGTCGTTTCGCACGCTTACGGCATGGGATGAGGTGAATACCCCAAGAGTTGTAAATGGAGGGGTACAAAACAAAGTTGAAAACATTAAATTTTGTGTTAATTTAGGTAGTGTGAGATGAGGTAAAAATGATGGGGGCTTTTGAGATGACATCAGTGCTTGCTCTAAACTAGCATGCACATATTGTAGTTAATTGGAGTATTTGGAGGGATTCATTTTTCTTTATAAAAAGCAAAAGAATATGAAGTGAAGTGGAAGCAGGGAATTAAAGGGAAAAATAAAGTTTTCAATGATAAAAAGAAAAAAGAAAGCGCATATGATTGCTGAAAATTCCGAGGTTTGTTTTAATAATGTTTCATTTGATAGTTGGATACCATCAAAATTTTAAAAAATAATAATGAATTAATAGATTATGTTTTCATAATTGAGGGAAATTTTCAATGAATAGTTTATGATTTCATAATTGGGGTCATAGGATATATAATCTCTTCTCCTGTACTTTTAACTAGGGGTGCCAAAAAAACCGCCCCAACCGCAAAACCGGTCCGAACAGTCCTATTTGGTCCGATTCTGCGGTTAATTGGTCAGGTTATGATTCCAAAAAAATAAGAACCGTTAATTTTGATTCGGTTACTGATTCTCAATTGAAGAACCGTGGTTAGAACCAAACCGTACCGTTTAAAACTAATATATATATATATATATATATATAAATATGTGTGTGTGTGTGTAATTAAATATATATATATATATATATATATATATATATTTGAATTTGGTAGGTTAATCTTTTCCTTGCTAAAATTAATTAATTTAGAGATGAAAATTTCATTTGTTAGGAAATTTTTTAATGTTAGGAACCCAAACCATTAAGGATTCATTTGTTAGAAAATTTCATTTGGTTCTAGTTAGGTTCCATGCATATATTGGTTAGGTTTTGGTTCCCAATTTTTTAGAACCGTTTGAAATAGTCCGGTTACTGGTTTTCTAGAGAACCAGATCAATCCGGACCGGCCGTTCGCACTCCTACTTTTAACATTATCCTATTGCTAAACAAGTACTGCATGACTAAAAATGTTAGTTCACCTAATAGGCTAATCAAATAAATGTTGTGTTTGTGAAGCCCGGTTCGGTTTTGGATTTGATATTTCGCTGAATCGCTGATTATGTCAAGGTCCAAGGGCAAAAACGTCCATGACAGGGGCTTAGGAGCAGCATTATAAACAAGAGTATTACCGTAATTCTTAATTTAAACCTATATTCTAGATGCATGTTATACGCAGCCGATACAATTTGGAATTTTTTTAATTAGCACCTAAATAATTTGGAGTTTATTCTTCATCCGATACACATATATAGTAGAAACTCTTAGGAGCCACAAATAATCAAATATCTTTGTGTACTACTCATTTGTGTTTCTTTCTCGATTGTTCTTCATGTGTTGTGTTTCGTGATTTATTTCTCAACACAATAGCTAGACTCTAAAAAACTGGAAAAAAAAATGTGCAACAAAATCAAACAATATGACTATCTGTGATTAGGCCCCGTTCCAGAACTCAATATAAATACTTATTTTTTAAGAAGGCAATTTCAAGCTAAAAAATGATGTATTTACGCAAATAATTTTCCTACCATATTCGAGATCTTTTATACGGTGCAAAAAAAATAGAAAAATTATTTTTCATTTACATTATTTTTGAGTTTAAAAATGTGAAATAAATACTTATTTTTTAATAAGTACTTATTCTTTGTGTACTTATTTTAAGGGCGGTTCCTTTTGAAGTGAGAGGCTCTAATTTTTTTCTTTTTTCTTTTTTTTTCTCCGGTTGTCAGTATATTAATGTGCTCAATTGTTACGAAGGGTTGACATTGTTCTATCCGCTCGAACCCACATTAATCTCAACATGGAAATTTCATCAATCTTCTTGAACCCACAATCTCACCCTCGAAAACCAGTCACAATAGGATTAACCACATCATTCTATATGAAGGTTTTTTTTTTTTTTTTTTTCCCCTGTGTCTAAATTATGCAATTATACCATATGGTTATCTTTTACAATTCATTGCTCCATACAAAATCCTTCCACAGGAAATCTTTTGTACCGATAAACCTCTGTACCCATGTATTTTGAGTCATTAGATTGTGTGAGAATTTCTTTTTAAAATTCTATGAATTTTAGTACAGATGACAAGTGTTCAAATCCTTCGGCCTTCTGCAAGTACACTTAGGCCCTGTTTGATAGCAGAGTTCAACCATGGGCGTGGAGGTCTCCTCAAAATTCTTGTTTGTTTTGGTTTTGATGGGTGGGATTGCTAATCCTTTAGGACTATGACTCCCTCCCCCCCCCTCTCACCGGATTAGCCATGCAGAGGGCGTTACTAATAATTCCATTACGAATCCCTTCAAAACGAAGTCTGCTATCAAACACGCCCTTAGTTATAGCAGCTTGGATGGTGATGGTGATTTGAAGTACGATTACCAACCGTGATTAATACGTATAAATGAGGTTGCAGTACCGTTGTTGGCACAACCCTTCTTTAACGTACTCCATTAATGGCATTGCATTGCTTTTGTGTGTTTCCCCCCAGTACCCTTTCTTCGCTTTGCATTGCTTTGAAGCAAATGCAAACTCCTAATATCATATTGTATTATTACCAACAAAAAAACATAGTACTAAAAATTAAATTGTGATCAGTGTTCGTACCACTACAACATTGCCAAAAAGATAATGCTAAAGATAAATTATATGATGCACCCAGCTGATCATTCTTACCATAATTAATTGAGGGATAGGGTTCAATTATGAGATACGTACAATTAAACCCGCAAATTATGCCTGATGATCTACTCCATTATTTATGACCCATCCACTCGAGGGTAAAGATTACCTCTAGCTAACTCATACTTATATAGAGTACTCATGTTTGTTAAATTTGTGGTACGAGATCAACGATTCAGATCATGACTGTGAATCCATGATGAAACCACAAAATGTGAGAATGGAAGGGTATAGAGGGATGAGGTATGGAGCTAGAGGAGCTCATGACCTTCAATTTCGATATGATGTCTCTAGCTAGTTAGGGTTGCAAATGAAACGAGTCATTCGTGAACTGTTCAAGGCATGACTCAGTAAAGACTCGTTCGAGTTCGATTCGTCTATTAACCGAGCCGAACATGACCTCAATTTTAGATTCGTTTAATAAAGAGCTGAGCCCAAACATGACAGTAATCGGCTTAGTTAGACTCGCAAACCGGGAGTGTGTGTATATATATGATGAAAATCTCATGTAGAAACTTGAATATGTATAAACTTGTATAACATGTATATGTATAAATTTATATATGTATATAATATCAAAATCCTATATGAATAAAGTTTTATGTATCCTATGAACTTATATATGTATATTTTTATGATTTTGTACGCGTATAACCTTATTTATGTGCATAATAACAATTTTATTTGCAGCTCTAAACCCGTATGTGAGTATCAATGTATGATATTTTTGGCTCGTGAATAAGCTAGAACTCGACTCAAACTTACGCCACCGTGGCGCTTAACATTTCCATTAGGATCGAGCTAGCTAGAGTTCAAGTTCACTTTAAACTTAACAAACAAATCTAAACATTCTAAAATTCGGTTGCGCGCTCGACTCGTTTGCAACCCTATTTGTAGTGGAGTTTAAACTCCAGTGACTCTTTATTTGGCATGTCGCAGCTAGTCTGACGATGATAGCATCAAATAACATTTTTAATATTTGTACGTGACAGAAACATTAATTAGTTAACTAAACTCGTATCATATGAGGTAGGCCTATTAATGGGCCGGATTCGATCTGAATCCGATAAGACCCGAATTCGAATCCGTTCGGATCCGATCCGAAAATCTGAATCCCATCCGAAAACTTTTGTACTTCAAAAAATAAAAATAAAATAAAATTCGTATTCAGATTGATAACGGATTTAATTCGATCCAATCCGTATTTAGATTACCGGATTCGGATTATCGAATCGACGTTATCGGATTTTTCGAATCGGATCCAATCTATTGACAGGCCTAATATGAGGTTTTAAAAGATATCCAGCCTAAGGCCACCAAGACTTGTTGATATAAGAAAGAGTAGAAGAATTTAATGAAGGAGAAGTCGGAAAGAAAGGCAACAAAATAAAACGTCAAATGAGCCAATTAATGGAGGGAAATTTACTAAAACACTAAAAGAAAACTGATGCTACAACAGAGTTAATGAGTCTTTATGTCTCGTTATCGAAGACCTCGTGAAAACGGGTGTAAACACCTCGTTTCAAAAAAATACGCTCTCTGGGCGCCGCACCTATTTCTTATGTGAAAAATCAATGAAGACCCGTCCGAGTCTATGAAGTTACAAATCAATTTTGTACTCCCTCCGACGTCCCTTTTTAAGTGTCTTATTTCGTAACTCTAACTTCTTAAGAAAATATCATCATTACACTTTTCACATCAACTTTTACCTCCACTTTCTCTACTTACCCTCTATGGAGACATCATCATTACACTTTTCCTCACTAACATTTTCAAAATATAATCTACTTTTATGGGCAAAATAGAAAATGTACCAACTTTTACCTGCTAACTTTACAAAATAGACACTTATTAAAGGACAGCCAAAATGGAATACTGGACTTTAAAAAGAGGACGGAGGGAGTAAAAGAATTTCCTAAACAGACCTGGTACAGTCCATGAAAGAGAAAATGGGAAACCATTCAGAAAATTCGATCAACGGTCCAGAACTCTTCTACGTTGATTGGGTTTCCTAGATTGACTAAGTGTTGTTGATTGGGTTTCCTAGGCGCCACACCTATTTCTTACATGAAAATCAACGAGGACCCGTCCGAGTCTATGAAGTTACAAATCAATTGGTAAAAGAATTTTCTAAACAGACCTGGTACAATCCAGGAAAGAGAAAACAAGAAACCCTCCGGAAAGCCCAATCAACGGTTCAGAACTCTTCTGCGTTAATTGGGTTTCCTGGACTGAATGTCGTGGTCCGTATCATTTCTGTTTCCTAAATACCCTCATTGTCTGAGTGTTTTGAAGGCACTAAAAAGGGCTTATACAGAATCAGCATTAAGCAATTGAACACATTAGGCCATGTCCTAGACTTAACCAAATCTACAAACCAACATATCATTGATTACATACCCCCCATACTCTCTTCGCAATCAAATCACACACACCCCTTTTGTGGTACCAATTCAATACAAATGAATTGAATTGGGCAGCCATGGTTCAATGCATGGACCTGTCCCTGTACCATGAATCCATGCAAAATTTTCAAAACACAGTGACAGCAATATTATGGCATATATGAATGGACCTTTTTTTATTTCCATCACTTCCTCAAGCTAGAGTGTTTTTTATATCCCCCTGTTTTGTGCATGTTTCCTCGGAGGGGTACTTATCTTGTTTTTGTACAGCTATCAAGCTAAGGGTGGTGGGGGCCCGGGGACCATAAGGGCGTGTTTGGAATGATCCATCACTGCTGTTGGCGTTAGGTGGATGATTGAGAGCATTTGTCAAGATTCACAAGGGAATGGTGTGGGTGTGGGGTGAGGGGGAGCAGCCCATGCTAAAGTGACCCTTATAGCTAAGGGTAAGAGGGGTCCCCCACATGCCTTTGCAATGACTCACTGACCCTCCCACCTTAGGTCCCCTCTCATTTTTTTTTTTCTTTTTTCCCATTCATTTGAAAGTATTGAATGCTGTTGATGGGAGAAATAGGCCCCCATGCTTTTATTCCATCATGCCTGTGATTCACCTCTCCAAAAGTCTTTGTGGCATGGTTGACACTTGTTTTAAGTAATGGGGATTCTTTCTTTCTTTCTTTTATTTGTGATTAATTGGCCGTTGTATGCATGGATTAGGTTTTATGAATGGGTTTACCATGGCAAAAGGTGCGGGGTGAAACTCCTCCCTCTCAACGCGGTCACGAATTTGAACTCGCTTATGATCATAGTAGTCCTTGTAAATCAGATACCATATGAGAAGGCACTCTTGTGTAGTTTGTGCCCTAGTGGATTTGGGATGACGGGTTATTCCTCCCGATTCAGCGACTACCTTGCAAAAACACCCCTCAGCAAAAAATTACATAGCGGGTAATGAACCCTAGCCTTAGGGTCACACTCAAAGGAAATCACTACGCAGGTTGTTCCCTTCCCACCCTTCTACTGGAAAAAGGATTTGAGTTTGGGTTTGGATGCACGCATTTGTGGTAGCTTACTTAAAGTTGAAAGTCGTAGATATTCCGTTACTTTTGAAAATCAATTTCATTCAGCTTATTTTAACTGTTTCTGCTCAAAAATTATTAGCGATAGTTGTGCCCATCTGATACATTGACAAGACCTTCTGCAATTTAAAACTTGCAATAAATACCCAAATTAGTCAAACTCACAATGAAATCCCCTTTTAAAAACAGAAAGTCTACTGGTACAGATTTTTCATCTGTACCAGTGGGTACAAACCCATTTCTCGGCCCATTTTGGGTCTCAAAAAAATAATCGGAGTCGCTCATTGTGTTTGAAATACTTTGCTTATGGTCTCTGCAAAAAATAAACTCAATCCAGTATCGGTAAGAGCATTTACGAAACATCCAAACTTTACTCTAGAATTTAGGCTTGAATTCTGAGACAAAGTTGGGCGTTTTGTAGGTGTTTTAATCAATATCGGATTGTGCTTATTTTTTGCAGGGACCATAAGCAAAGTATTTCAAACAAAATAAGCGACTCCGATCAATTTTTTGAGACCCAAAATGGGTCGAGAAAGGGGTTTGTACCAGTAGCATCATTCGGAATAACAGTATTGATTTCTGTATTCCCCCACCCCCTCAAATTTGCTCTCTCTCTCGTTAGTTTTGAGATTCCTCTAGATTAGAGGAAGCAGAAAAGCACATGAAAAAGCCTGCATGAAACCCCCCCCCAAAAGGAACTGAACTAGCCCATGAAACCAAACCAACTCATTAATGTGCTTTGCCAGTTATAATTTGTAGTATCACTAATTTCAAACATGACCCTATAGTAGATTAGATCTGAAATGTCTAGCAAATAGTACGCATAGGAACTCCTACAGTGTACTACTCTCTGGTAAGCAAAAAATTATGCACGTACGTGTTTTACAACACCGAGTTAGAAGATCCGAAATAGGTCTCTAAATTGATGCAAAAAAAAATATTCTTAAAAAAAGTTCTGCTGAGTGTTTTATTTCTTGATCCGAAGAAAAACTTGATTTTCAATACAGAAAATCTACGCATATAACTTTAAAAAACAATTGTCCAGAAACGTTCGATGCATGCCAACTCACGTGCATCAAACAACCGCAGAAGTCTGCAATTGTGCCTGGAGTTGTGTTTTAAAGATGTGTGAGTAACATTTCTCTTTCGAACAGGAACTAACAATTTGGGACAGGAGCATTAGATTTTTTGGGCTTTTAGTTTTAAGTTGTGTTGACAAGAGGCATAAGTTCCGTTTGACCCAAAAAAAATAAGACACAAAATAACACAAGAAATCCGTACAAATAGACACAGATGTATGCTGGAGCTACAACTATAATATGTTGGGGATATTACAAGAGTTTACACCAAAAAACAATATTACAATGGACAAATTAACAGGCTGAGTTGCGGTAATCTCGCTCTCTTTAAGGAGATTCAAGCCTTCTACGGTAGAAACCGGTGCAGTAAAAAATCTATGACTTGTCCCCTCCAGGATATAATAGCCCGATAATTTATCGTATGGTTCGGACCTACTCTGCACAAGTAGGAGAACCCAAAGCTCCACAAAAGAATACCCTTACACTTTGCCCAAGACTCTCACGTACATATTAAAGACTCACTGACTAGTTTTTTAGAGGCTAAGTAGTGTCTTGGAGAAGTCTTGATACTTCTTACTTACAATAACCACTTATGTAGGCTATTTATAGGTAAGAAAGAATCCATATCATATCTTTTCATTAATGACAAAGACTTATAGGATAGATATGAATCTTTTTCATTAATGACTAAATCTACTCAGATATGAAAAGATATTCTCATGATTTCATATGGATAGATATGAAAGATATGGAAAGATATGCTCCCGATTCTATCTAGATTTGATCTTCCAAGTGGATATCAAATAAACGCTAAAATAAGAGTCTCCCACGCAGACATACATGTGATTTGTAAAAGTCTAGAACCAAAAGATGCACAGAAATTTAATATTAAAATAATAAATTTCCAACATAATACATAGATGAAAAGCCACAAAAAGATACATACATAAGCACCTTTATGTGCCCTAATTTTGTACTGTAAACCATCTCTGCTGCTATGATTATTAAAGTTGTTTCTCCAATTTGGTGTACAAAATCAACTAATCACAGTTCATTGTACTACAAGTACTCTACTGTATGACTAATTTTACAAGCCTCTTAGTAGCTCTCAAATGGATACAGAGAGCAAAAAAATTGGACTCTATATTTACAGTAATTTGTGTGTCATCGGCCGCGCTGGTTGATCCAAAAACACCACTTCTGTTCAATTGTGCCCCCTTGTACTAATCTATTTTTGTAACGGCGAAAATTGGCGAAAAAACTCAGTTGTCCTTGCAATTTCTAGAGTAACTTGAAGACAATCTTGACTGGGACTGAGAGAAATCAAACAGGGTTCCTGATCCGAACGATCTTCTAGTGGTGTTCGGGGAATCTGATAGTAGAGGCTCGTGCATCGGGCTTCTGTTCTTGGGCTGAATAAGTAGCAATGGGGTTGCCTCTTTCTCGAGTGATCTTGGCCGCGGCTCAATATTTCCCAGTGACAAGATTGGCCCTCCCAAACGTTCAGCCTGCTGAAGTATGTTGATTTTGCTTGATCTGTAAGTGTACCTGAAATACTTGAGAGCTAGCACTGGACCCATTCCTGCTGCAACCATGAGCTGAAACAGCAAATTGTATTACCAGTTAGAATAGAAGCTTCAACCTCTTTCTAAGCTTTGTGACCCTAACATTTGTTGTCCATCTGCCTTGGTTGGTGTACTCGCTTTCAGATTCAAGCCCAAGACATTCATGTTGGTAAATATCATATGGCTTCGTGAGAATGATGAAGTGCCCTGTGATCTTGTTCTAGTTGGTACCTCTTGACCCACAAGGTCTCTGATTTTGAAGCCAAAGCAAAAGATTGGCCGAAACACATAATGTAAAGACTCACCAAGCCAATTCCCTGATATGCATAGGACCCTGACACAATTAAATGGCTATACGCTTCACTATCATTTTCCTTTCCGTTTGGTAAATCCACCAAAAATCCCATGATATGAGCATTCCAAAGAGATTACATCACAGATTCCCAGTTAACTGCAGGAGTAAAATCAAACATACCTTTAAACTGGCCCGACTCTATGGTATTTGATACGATTTCCAATGGAAAAAACATGAACTACCAGGCTACTACCTGTGAAACTGCCATCGAAAAATGGTTATAGAGACACGACGGCACAACTGCTAAACAATCTAATTATGACAAATCGAAGTGATATTCTCCGAGTTATTCATGGCATGCAAACATGATGGGTTTGAAACTCCACGGTTCAGTCGCATATCAATCAAATTAAACATTGAAAATAGAAGGGAGAACATAAAACTTAGCAAAAGAAAATGCAAACAAGAAAAATGGACTGATTACGAAAATGGCAAAAGCTATCAATGACATGCAACTTAAAAGCACAATAAACCCACAGTACGACGTCCAAGCATGAAAGCGCTTCCCCCTTTGTCAAAGGTGAAAGCGATACTAACAGGTTAACCGAACAAACATACCAATCCGGAAAGATGATAAAGCTGAATCCACACGAACCATATTCCTTGATTCCACCCTTTAGCAGCAACCCAACCAGCATAAGGGGAACCCTCAAGAGCGTGGTTTTTGCCATCGTCCAATGAATAAAATCTCAACGTCCCATCCATGGCATGTTAATAGACCTTGTTTGTAGTTTCTCCCGATGCTGAAACTGAGAATGAGGAGGTACGATCAAGAAACAATGCTTGATTAGCCAGGAAGCTTGTTTCGGCAACCCAAGCCCTTCGAGACTGACTAAAGCTGAACAGGCGGCATTGGCCATTGTCAAGGCCACTTAAGGTGTGACCGTCCAAGTAGGCGAAAAGGGGCTGTCCGTCACGTTCAAACAAGTGAGACCTTCCCGGGGATAACCCGCCAAAATTTGAGCTAGTAGTAACAAGACTCCAATCGCGGTTAGCAACACTAAATGCTGCAAGAGCTCCAATATTGTCGCAAAAGAAATAAAGGAATCCCCCAGCAAATACCACCGCTTCTATAGGGGCGGGCTGTGCCTCGAATGCTTGAGTGGTCCATGACATATCACGAGAATGACAGGCGCTTATTAAAATTGTGCCGGGATGGTAATCACGCACAACAAAGAAAACAAAGTCAGGAGAACAAGGATCGGAAGTCGAAGTTTGGTCAACAAAGGGAGCTAAAGCTGTGGTCTAAATCAGGGAGGGTATCAGATTTGCTTAGTGAAAGGTGAAAATAACAAACTTGGGGATAGATGGTTTTCTCCAGGACAAAATTAGCCAACCATGCTTTGAAGCAAGGATGTCAGGGACAAGAAGGGTGCGGATATCTTGCCCAATAACTTGATCCACGGAATAGGGCTTGCTGTGCGATGAGTCAAACAGCTTGCATACCAACACCAGGGGGTAATCAAGCCTGTACCCTTCATCATTCCAGTGGTAGTCCAGTAGGCAGTAGCCACGGGAGATCATCGGAGATTGGTCTTCTTCGATTCTCCACCTCATGAGCTTTCCCAATTCTTACAAACGGCACGCAAACGGATTAAAGTTGGGCTGGGAAATTACCTCCGACATGAGTATTTCCGATGACGGATTTGTCCCTTGAGCTTGCGTTTGAGTTCAGCTGGAATTCTTTCACGGCTAACCACCAACTTGTCATTCTTCTTCTGCGACTGCGGCCTGCTGGTATAGTATTCTAGCGTTTCGTTTCGCAATCCGATCTCTTCTGCGAGCAAGAAAAGGTGGAAGCGCCATTGATACCTCTGATCTGGGTGAGGCTGAGGCAGCCCCCAACCCCGAATATCTCTATACGAGTGATTATTCTGTGCGGACGAGCAAGCTCCTCAAACAACCATCTTAGCTAAAACTACAGAGCCACAATCCCAAAAACCCTACCAATTCTTGAAGCACTCGTGGAGAAGAAGAGAAAAGAAAGAGAGGAATTTTTACTTACCATTTTTTGTTTGGAGAGAAAGAGGATAGAAAATGAAAAATTCTAGAATTGTGCATTGTACATATTCAATTTCATTTTCCTCTTATTTTTGTCTCTCTTCTTTTCTCCCATTTTCTTTAAGTTCCAAACAAAGCATTTTTTAAGGGCAAATTATTTTTAAGCTTATATACAAAGCGGATGATCTGAACCGGTCATTTTGTAAGGCATGCTGATAAGTTTGTATGCGAGAAGAATCATCTTTACCAAACAATCGTAGGTATCTAAATCAACAAATTATTATTGTAAAAATATGATGTTTAATACCTATTGATATTCAATCATGAATCATCTCACTAATGATATGAGCGGTTCAGCTATATTATCGACACCCTATCTATAAAATCACATTAATGATTGAGATTATGATTTTTATGCTTTGAGCCATGCCCCCGCATTGTTTCAGACACCACAAGTTTGTTTGCCCGTTCCCCAAGACAAGGGCGGAACAAGGAATCAAATCTGCTCTGGTCTGCTACAAAATTTAATAAATTAATACTCCGTATGTGTGTGTGTAATACTTGGCCAATCCGGGATTAGTAATCCCCCATTCTTTACTAATCCCCTCTTGTACCATATCTCCACCTCTTATCTCCCCTTATTCCTTGTCTCCCAAATCCTTATCTGTCTAACAAACAGACCCTTACGTGCCCTAATTCTTTACTGTAAACCATCTCTGCTGCAATGATTATTAAAGTTGATTCTCCAATTTGATGTACAAAATCATCTAACCACAGTTCATTGTACAAGTACTCTACTGTATGATTAATTTTACAAGCTTCTCAAATGGATACAGAGAGCAAAAAAATTGGACTATATTTACGGTAATTTGGGTGTCATTGGCCGTGCTGATTGATCCAAAAACACCACTTCTGCTCAATTATTCCCCCTTGTACTAACCTATTTTTGCAATGGCGAAAATTGGCGAAAAACTCAGTTATCCTTGCAATTTCTAGAGTAACTTGAAGACAATCTTGACTGGGACTGAAAGAAATCAAACGGGGTTCCTGATCCGAACGATCTTCTAGTGGTGTTCGGGGAATCTGATAGTAGAGGCTCGTGCACCGGGCTTCTGTTCTTGGGCTGAATAAGTAACAATGGAGTTGCCTCTTTCTCGAGTGATCTTGGCTGCGGCTCTATATTTCCCAGTGACAATATGGGCCCTCCCAAACGTTCAGCCTGCTGAAGTATATTGATTTTGCTTGATCTGTAAGTGTACCTGAAATACTTGAGAGCTAGCAGTGGACCCATTCCTGCTGCAACCATGAGCTGAAATAGCAAATTGTTTCCAGTTAGAATAGAAGCTTCAACCACTGGGTTTGACTCTTCTTGACCAGTTAAGTTTCAAGGTTTCTGAGGTGGTGTTTTACACATAGATCATATTAGGGAAAATGGAGGGAAATGACAAGATAAAATAAAAAGGAACTAAGTTTATTTACTTGGTTTCCAAATGATTTTCCTTTCCCTCAATACATTCTTCCTCCTTAAATCCAGAATCCAAATGCAGCCTTACTAAGTACTACTCCCTCGGTCCCGATATGTTTTCCCAATTTTGAAAATCTTAACTTTATAAGGGAATATAATGATTATACCTAAAAAGTCTCAACTTTCCAACATTTTCCCTTCAATTTTTAAATGAGGATTTAACTCATTAAAAAGTCAAATGGACAAACATTTTGGGACACCCAAAAGTCTAAAAGTGGACAAACAAATTGGGACGGAGGGTAAATTATACAGAGACTTTAGAATAAACAGTCTAGGGACCATGATACAAAAAAAGGAAAAGAAAAAGGAAATGAAATACACCGTTCAAAATTGAAGTACAAGGGGTGTATCTTCAAATTGATGATAGTACAAGGGGTGTAAGTGCAAATTCCCCTATGTCTAACTGTATCAAATTGTTGTGTGTCTGAAATACTTCGATTTGTTTAGAAAAATCCTCGTAACGCAGGCCAATATCACTTCATTATCAAGAACTTATATTAGTGTAATGGTTCTTGATTCCGGAGAAATGGGAACGCTACTCCTAGTACACAATGTAGCAGGTTGTCATTGGTCAACTAAGTGGTCAGAGGTGCAACATATAAATGTAAGAGAAGCAAAAGAAGTAAAACTCACAAACATAGTTGTCCAATAAGATGGCTGTCTACAGAGGCGGAACATTATGGTGTACATCCCAGATGACGGTAGGGTACTAACAATCCAGTTGATGATATAGAAGCCAGCAAGATTTCCCCATATGGCCAGATGTTGCAGTATTGTGAAGGAACTACATACATAAACAAAAGAATGGCAGTTGAAACGGATGCAATTACTTAACGTTAGTCCTTTCCAGAGTTATTAAACACCTATATTGCTTATTGTAAGGTAAACATCACTGCAACATGTGTGCACAGTGATCAGCAAGGAAAATGAACATCTATACAAGCATCAAGTATAGGACAGGTTAGCATAGACCTCTAGCTTTAAATGTGAAATTATGTCCAAGAACGTCAGTGACTAGACATGAACTCACTTTGTCTCCAATGCAACGACAAAAGCCTGTAACCAAATGCATCCAGAGAATGCAACCATTGACATCTCCTCCATTTCGCTTCTTTCATAGGCATAAGCATGTACAGTGATCACGAATACAACTATTGCCTGCAAACCATCTCGAGTATCAGCAACCTGGAACTAAGCAACTGGTACTACAGTGAGGGGGTGAAAAATTAAGAGAGAGTAAGAATTCCCGCTAATTTCTTGTATTCATGAACTCAATTCAATTTGTAGGATTTTCTTAACTGCAATCCAGTTCCTATTAGGTTAGGCATACTTCTATACACCTCTAATGCCATGTAAAGGTTCAATGTCGGCAGAGTTGAGAATTAAACGAAATTTCAGAGCTTTGAAGCTTTCTTGTGAATTGTGTGATGCAACCATAGTTCTAGGTGTGGTGCCTAGCTCAAGGAGGAGGTCCTGGAATTTTCTTCTTCCCCTTTCGATCTTGGGTTTCTGCAATCTAAAATTCGAAGACTGTAAAGTACTACTGTGTATGAACAACCCCAGAACAGCCCCTCTTTGAAACCCTTAAAAACCCCTATAGTGTACACTGCCTGCTGGCCTAGTTAAATGAAGAATGATGACCTACCAACAAGGCCTAAAAGTTTGAGCTAATTTAATTTGTAGACTTGTGGTAACAATTTAAGTATATGCCATTCTATTCTCCAATATCCCAGCAATGCCCACCGTTACATTCGACCGATATGAAATACGCAAGTTCCTCGTTGCCTGGCCGAGCAACTTCCCCTGGCTGGCGAATATGGATAGCTCATCATATGTGACCATAGAGCCACCCACATGCGGGAATAAGGTACACTACCCGGGGCCACTGTCCCTGACCAAAGCCTCTAATCCTCTACCACACCACCACAGAGCCCTTCATGAGACTTACTCTGATAACACTTCTGACAACCCACCGCCTGCCGGCCAAGAAACATTAAGAAAGTGGACCTACCAACATTGTCCATAGGGGCTAGAGCTGTAAAATGTGGTTGTCATCATATTAGTTTATAAAATGTTAACTTTAGCATCTTAACCTCTTCTCCAGGATTTATTAGATGGTCTTCAATTATGTAATCCAAAAAGTCAGAGACTGTGATGAGTTTCAACCACTGTGAAAATGGAATCCGCGAAGGAATAGAAATGAAACACTAAAAATTAACAAATGAAAACAACTTACATGGAAGAGAGACCGCCCAAACCATCCAGCAAATGTGCTAGGATTAAGAAGCCTGTTTCAAGAATGACAAAATTCTAGTTAGCAACTAACAGGAAGAATCTAGACAAGAGACAGCAAAAGGCCCAAGTTCCATGGCATGCAATATTTCCTTGAACCGAAAGCAATTTTTTTTCTAAAATCATGATAACAACAGAATGATTTGGATAAAGAGCAGACCTCCCTGCTTGGCAGTAAAATAATATTTGTGGGTGCTGCATCACAGTTCTTTCGCTAAGATCTTTGTCCAAGACACTTACTAAAACAGGGATACTCGTGTAGAAAGTATTATAAGCCATCAAACTGACAGAATTGAAAAGGCTGGTACCAGAGACACCTGATATAAAAGAGAAACTGTATGTGTCCTACTGTTAGTACATCGGGAAAAAATAACGAATACAAGTTGCACTGCAGATAGATGAAGAAAAAAACCAGCATAGAGAAAGCACAACAAACAGAACAAAATCCATTGTAACTTACAAGATTTGGATGAAACATATCAGCAGCGATTTATAAAATGAATATTGAGACAGAAATGCTGTGCGGTTATACGAATACCGCCCATGGACAAGTATCAATCTTTTCAGAAACCTGAATTCTGCAAGGCAAGAAATAGTTTATTGCAACCCATGGAACCTCGGCCAAGACCAACAAATAATTAGAAACAGACAGGTTCCAAGACCCATACACAAAGTCACGCATGTCATAATCTCACAGCTACAAATGGGCGAGATTACAAAAAAAAAAAAATAAAACTGCTCATGCCTTTGATGAAAATTCCTTTACTCAAGAGGGGAACATTACTTAACAGGAAGAGCATGCAATCAAAGATGAGCCTATGCAGATTAGAAGGACTTAGCCAAGAAATGGGCAGGTGAAACTAATAACATAACCCGAGCAGTCCCCAGAACCAACAATCAACATTTTATAGATGGAGCTTAGTTGTTGTCTACGCTCAAGGGGTTTGGTCTATATTTTTGCATACATGGCTTGTACCTCCTTGACTGCTTTTGTTAATCAATGCATGATTGCATGCCCATTACCGAAAAAGAAACTCGACAGGATAAGACTACTAGAATTAGTGGTATAGGTGATTCAAATTGTGAATTGAAAGCACAGTATTACGAGATGGGAAGTCAAATGACATGCAATGCACGTAAAATAACCAGAAAATCACCAAAATCACTATACATGATGACTTCCAAACAACCATAAATTTGCACTAACACCATGTTTAATACTCACTGCCAATACTGTAGTCAGCTGCCCTTGCTGCCTGTAGTCCTTCTCTCCCACTAATGCCAACCCCAATGTCAGCTTGTTGTATCATCCTCACATCATTCCCACCATCCCCAATAGCCAGAGTTTTGTACTCACATGATTTTATGATATCCACCAGCTGCATAGAGAAAAAGTAGTACATACTATGCTTCAAAAAACAAGAAAACGTGAATGCTAACTCGACATATTGCTCAAGGATATTGTGAAATGACAACACTATAAAGAACAAACATTAAAGTTGACTAACTTCTCCCATTTAGGTAGGGGTGCTAATCAAGCCAAACACGGTATTGCTTAGGCTTGGCTCAACTCCTTATTACACATTTACACGTGTTCAAGCTTGAGTTGGAGAATTTTTGAAGACTAATTGTTCAAGCTTGGCTCACATTTGAAATTTTATGATCATGATAAACTTGGCTTAAGCTCGTGAAATTTCGAGCTATCAAGCCTGAGTTTAAGCTTGTGACGCTCCCAAATGACAAAATTTGGGGAGGGGGGGGAACCTATATACCTGCAAAAAAGTACTGAATGTACCAATGATTGGTGAAAAGATTGTTAGATAAGATCCCACATATTTGGAATATCTATTGATTTACCCTTGTTTTTGCAATATTTACGGAATGACCCCTTGTTTACAAGTCTATCAAGCCAAACACCCATATACTTGGGCTTGTCTTTAATTTACAAACAAACAATCAAAAGTGATTGAGCCTGGCTTATACTTTGTTTGAACGAGCCAAAAGTCAAGCCAAGCTCGAGCCGAGCTTAAGTTGTTTGGTTCGTTTAGCAACCCTACATTTAGGACCCCTCAAATATTAATTACAGGTGTACTTGAACACTATCCAAAAAAGTGAAAAAAATCCAAAATCCAGAGGATCAAGCCTAGCAAAATTGGGCTTCATCCAATCTTCTCCCATTTAGGCCAACTCAAATATTAATTACTGTTACCTCAACACCATCCAAAAAAAATGAAAATTCCAAAATCCAAAGGATCAAGCCCAGGGAAATCAAACTTCCAATAATTTTTGCACCGCGAATGTATAAAGAATAATTACCAACTAGTTGCACCAATCAGAACCAAATTTTATGGTACAATAGAAAAGAAATAAAATTAGCAGAAATTAACTTGAATTTGCAACAGGCCCTCAGGCCATCTTATAATGTTTCGCGCTGCTTTTATGAAAACAAGGATGGTGTCTTTCTATCACTTACTTGAATATCTCCAGTAACGAAATGGTTGTGCAACATCCTTTGCCAAAGGAAATCTCTCCTCTCCCTTTCTGTTTTTACTTCTACTATTTCAATGTCTAAAAGAATAAATCTAATATTGATACTTTATCAGCTTTAGTTTTCTTCACAAGATAACTACTACCAAAATGTTTGTAGCATTAAGTCCAGAGCCCAATTATAACCCGAAGTTTGAGGAGCACAAATCTTCATCCAAACCCGCTGAGCACAATTTCTTAGGTTAAAATAGCTCTGTTTTCCCTTTTTCAGCTACATGTGCAGTGTATTATCTTCGAACCATTACTACAAGAAGGTACAGATAGAGGAAAAGTTTTTTTTTTTTTGATAGAGAAAAAGTTCTTTTCGAAAACTCCCAAAAGTTATGAATGAAAATCAGATTATAGAATCCAAAATAGCTAATTTCATTGCAACTTGTAAGTGATAGATCATCCAAGAACTGATGAAGAGCACCTGCGCTTTTTGAGATGGTGTAACACGGCAACATATAGCTGTCCTTGACAAAATTGCCAATTCAGTGAATGCTTTTCTGTAATGCCTAAGCGCAATTTCAAGAGCCCAGCCATCAATGACAAAAGCCACGTCCTGTTAAAAACAAGAAGCAGTGATTCAAAAAGAGGGGGGGGAAAAAAAGACTTTCAAGGAAGCTATAAGTTCAACCTACACAGGTATCAATGCCACAAATTTAAGTCAAACATAGAAAGTGAGTGCCTACATAAAAAAAGGTTTTTAATCCACTGCACGGGTTGCAGTCACAGATATCAGCCTATCCACACAAAAGAATGGGCAAGACTTGCTACCTATTACCTCTCCCAGACCGTAGTACCCTAATTGATGCGGGAGCCTTGTGCAGAGGCTGAAACCAACCAACAAGGGATCTTTCTAACACTTTTTTCTAAATCCTCCACATATCCATTTTCATGATCAACAAAGCACTATTTCTTGGTGCCTTCTCCCACCATCAATTATTCTGATATAACAGAATTTGGCTGATTAATCCAAATAAAGAAAAAGAACTAAAAGGCAGAGATCAAATGAAGCTCTGACTCAGAATAAATCCACGGCGTCAATACAGTGAATTAAGGTTCACATATGACACATTTACTCAGCTCTCAAACACAGTACCCAGCATCCACCAACCATTTTTTCTGGTAATGGGATTTTTTCTTTTCTTTTATTTTCTCTTTTACCCTGTGCTCCAGCTTGCCTCGCCTTAATTTATGCAGCGTAAAAACTATCATGGATTGTTCATAGATATGAATATTAGATTGGAGATATTCAGATCGACGAACCAGTTCAAGATTTAATTAAACACCAGTGTCTAAAGAAAAGTGTCAACTGCCGCCAATAAATTGCCAATACGATAGAGGCAAAAATGGTGTAGACGAACAGTTATGTAATTGAGAGATGCAGTCTTATGACGGTGCCAAATCCATACCTTGGGTTCTGAACTTGTTATTCTCATCGTAAGCAAAACCCTCTCTAAACTTCTACATACTTCATCATCAGTTTTTCCATTAATCAACAGAAGCTGTCCTTTGGGTTCTGTCCACAAATCAGAAGAGAATATATTAACGGTTGTATAATAGTCAATGAAACATGAAAAATACCAGACTTCAGAGCATTCCTTTCCATTTTCTCCAAAAACAACATCCATAAAATGAAAATATGAACTACATACATCACATAATTAGGTATTACTGTTGAACTTGTATGCAAAAATCTGTTACATACGACTCCAGAGTGCTGACATGTAAAACTTAACTTTTTGCGAATGCCACCTGGCCGGGGTGCACCAACTTGAGTGCTTGAGACTTGTAAGTCAATCAGTCAATGAATATTTACTCAACGCAAATAAGAAATAAAAATTCTGACCTAAAATAAACTATTTATTATTAGAGTTTCTCAGGAATCCATAGGCCGTAGTTCCCCCATGCAAGAGGGGTCTGCTATTTCGACATAGGATCAACAAAAATATGGACATATTTCTAGAATTGTAATCAATATAGCACAAGGAGCAGAGAAAAAATGATTTATCAACCTGGGGATACTAAATTGCACGACAGAGCAATTTGTAAAGCAGTACTCTGCTTGTCTCCAGTTAGCATCCAAAAGTTTATTCCTGCTCTTCTAAGTGTTGTAATTGTTTCCGGTACACCATCCTGAAAATTTTGATAAATGATAACAAATAAAGCCCAAGAATCTAAAAGCCAAATATATTTATTAAGGATATCCAAAAATATTTAATTTAGGTAATATTAGTTACCCAACAAAAAAGCGTACCTGTAACCGATCCTCTATGGCGGCAACCCCAAGGATTTCAAAGCCATGCTCTAGTCTTTGGCAGACCTCAGCTACTCTCCACTGCAAAGAATATATTGAGGGAACAAAGTATGTCATTACCAACTTCCACAAGAGGAGGTATATAAACTCAAAGAAGAAGAACAAATGACATTAAGATATACACCTCACCTCTCTATCCACCAATGAGCTATTAGCCTCTTTAAAAATCGAAGACCATTCTTGATATTCATCATCCTCTAATTCGCGCCAAGCCAGACATAATGTCCGCAGTCCCAATTGAGCATACTGTTCTACAGCTTCAGAAAAACTCCTTGTTTGTTGTCCTGAATAGTTTGCAATTAACTATTACCAAAGCAATTGAAGTATCACTGAGTGCAAGCACATCTGCTATCTAATTTATGCTGAAACACAACTTTTAGGCTCTTACCACTTCCAAAGAAAATAAAAGACACAATATCACATACACAGACTCATACGATGCACTTTGGCTCAAAATAGGTTAAGGGCTAATAACATCTTTCATAAAAGTAGACATAAACGCTCTCTTTGTCCCAGTGGAGTATCATGTGATGAATAACTAAACCTTGCATCTCCTATTTGTGGATTGCCTTGTGGCTTCATCCATATGGCATAGGTTATTCCAATTGGTAGATATGTGGTGGGGGCATGAAGGCGAAAGCTTAGCAGAATAATTTAAGGGGAATTTAATTGCAACAAGAAGACGAAAGCTTAGCAGACTAGTTTTGCTTTCAACTTTTTGACTCAATATGCAAGAGAGTGTCTTTTCTGTCATCTCTAGCTATTGGAGCAAACCAGTTGTGTTTCCGACATAATCAAGGGTTCTGAGCAGAAATGGTAACATGCAGGTGAAAGCTTAGTAGCAAGATCCTTCTAAAATGGGTGTGCTCCCAAGATGGGAGCTTGACGGGAGCTCGCTCCTAACTAAGATGGGAGCTTATCAGCCGTTACGGCAGTTATTCTCTTACTTTTAAGGGAGTAATGCCATTGCGGAAATAAGAATATGAAAATCATATCAATCAAGAAGTTTTGCAAATTGGAAATATCTAAATTCCATTAATCACCCTTTAAAATCGGGAACAATCTTAATAAGTATCACTTTTCCTGCAATGGTTAAGTATTTAAAGATATTTCATATATGTAATTATATATAATCTATATACACTCCTTAGGCGCTACCACTTCGTGTTACTAAGGGTGAAAGCTTTCAGCAAGTTGAAGGACTAGCGATCTCTACGAATGCAGTTTCTAGTGCCTTCTCACAGTCGTTCACTGGACGTCTACAAAAACTGACAAAGCATACCAGTATTCACACAAGGTAGAATAGCTTCATCTGCCCCCTTTGATAGAAGCATGATTTTTCCACTTTTGCAATCTTTCACCACTACTGACATTCGTTTCCTATCAGAAGTGAACTCCAGAGTGTCTAATACCTCATACTGTACCATTGCACCATTATAATTGATTTCTGCAATAGATGAAAACAAAGACAGCAATACATCATGATTCTATCAAAGAAACCCTAGTATTTGCAGCCAAAATCATGATGCTAGTACCAAGAATATTTGCATTCTTATTGACAAAAACCATATGCAAACAGGCAGCAGCGCGAACAAGAGCTTCCTCATCCTGAGATTGTGCCTTATACATGATTGATCCACTTTTGCTACATAAGAAATGCAAAAGACACAATAAGATCATTCACAACCAACAGAAAAGAACTCACCCAAAATAAGACCAAAGCACAATGAATGGAATATAAGCCATGTCTATCAGATTCTGGATGGGTGTTTCATAATCCTGGAACCTATTGACCAATAAAGTTGCTAAATCACCTTCTTACAGGTATCACTGTATTACATAGAGCCATAACTGTAAGAAATCTAATAACATCTGGAGACCCGCTGACAACAGCATCGAGTAGCTCCATATCTGTGTACAGTAGCATGGACCAAAATAAGCACCAGAGAGTTTAAATTTTTTAAAATTGAAAGAGATCCTGCAGCTAAGGTACTAAATCCTTGTAAAAGAAGCAAACCACCAGTAGATAGCAAGTCCATGATGGAGATAGTCAACCTTTTCCAGCAAAACTATAACACATGTACAACAGTTATTCATGAATCATCACGCTATGAGTCTGGTCAAGCTAAAGCCTTAGAAAACGCAAATAAGTAAGCAAAATCTAGGCGTCACAATCCTATGTGACAGTTCGTTTTAGCCCACAAACCACAGGGGTTTATGTGTTTTTTGTATTGTCATGGGGTGATCTACACAGGAAGGATAACCAAATGGAGCAAAATGAATTTGACACTGATTACAATCAAATACTTTTTACCCGTTTTCTTTGTCGCTAATTTTTCAGTTTTGGTGTCCATTTTGTGCATATTGCCAAAGGTTAGGTCTGTCTCCAATCTTCCCCCACCCATATCCCCAATGATTGGGGACTACATGGGTTCTATTGTTGTAGGAAAGGTAAGGACATGTAAAAGGATAGTATATTAGTAAGAAAAAGAGCAGGAACCACCAATCATTGAGCAATACTTCTTCCAGGTTCACTTGGTTTCACAAGAGCCCCTTTCACATTAACATAAAGTATAAATAGGTCATCTCAAGATTAAACATATAAAAGAGCTTGAATGGAGGCACTATTAATGACCACAAAGAAGTAAGAACTATATAATTCAATTTGGAGTCCTACGAGTGATAGATGAGTGCTAAAATAATCATGCATACCTAACTTCAGTTCAGAGTGAACCATAACATTATGAAATCTTATGTAAGTATGAACCAAAAATAGCACTGTATGCTTGGGAACTGGGAAGAAAAATTGCAATACAAGCCCCTTTGCAACTTATCTACATGGCTAGCCTATTGAAGTTCGGGGGGCTGGGGGGAATCCATGTACAATAATACTCTGCAACTATTATTGAATTCATGAGCCATGAATCCAAAGAGGAAACTATTAATGTTCTTTATAGGTCCCACTATCATGTACAAGTCAAAAAGGTCTTATCTCAGATAACCCATGCCAATTTACTTAAAATGAGTCAGTTCGGAAAGAAAATAAAGTATGCATAATGAAAATAGGAGAAATACACAAAGACAACGGAAAACCAAACCTTTCAGAGCATCCTCAGTCTCATTCCCGTAGAATATACCACCGATAAAACATCTCTTAAAGACCATTTTATTCTCAGTAAGAGTTCCAGTTTTATCAGTCAGTATGTACTCGACTTGTCCCAAGTCCTCACTAATTGCTGTGCTGCCAGATACAATTTCTGCAATTTAGATAATTAAAGACATTGAACAAACTCATTAACATTATCACATTTCATTTCTCTTACTTTGCTGCATTGGCTCGTGTGCCAGTTTCAATGTCAAACATCTCATTGTCCCAATCGATAAACTTTGCATACATGCTCTTAACAAGATCCAGAGAGACCTGCCACATATCAGCAAAATTTTGAAGCTCTAATTAGTAGTCCTAATTATCTGAAATTATCCACCTTACTATCAGAGCATCAATTTATCATTTGACGTGGGAATTGAATGGCTTCCCTTCAGCATAGATGAAACTCATGTATTTCACTATGTTTAAGTATTTTCAAACGCTCCACATTATCATTGCAGAGAAACAGGATTTGCGGTATATATTTTCGTACTTAGAATAAACTTGAACAGAACACATCTACACAGAGCAAGCATTCAAAAACTATAAGTCCCAGTATTAGTCGAATCTACTCTTAAGATTTTCTCTAAAAAAAAGAGAAACATCTATACAAACCAGTATGTGAACAAGCTCAACACCTTAAAGAACGTTAGACAGTTACACTCTCTTGATCGATTAGTTTGAGCATCTTAACCTTTAAGTAATAATGCCTAGCTTGAAAAACCTTAATCATCAATGGAAAATTCTCCATTAGCTTACACTAATGAGTATGAATGACAATATGGAATCAAATTTCAATTATCTTGTGGAGAAGATTAAGCAAAAGCAACCAAATGCATGAAAATGATCAAACTTCTAACTATTGAAAACAACCTTTAAAGAAAATAATACATTTGTGCTTAGAATTTTGGAAACAGTATAGCCTGGATCTCTTTCCTGTATTGCATGTGTACACAACTATGGAGAACGGATACTCGAGAAAATGTCTTGTACATGTATCAGGTATGAATACACACCCGATACAGCTTGACACATCTAGTTTTACTTCTATCATTACTCACATGACTTAATTCGGTTATCTTTGATGTTTTTCTGTACAAGCTTGATTTTGGCTTTAGTTTTAGGCATGATATGTGTTAAGTTAGGGTTTACTTTGTTATGTATTTGTTACTTAGGGGTATATTTGTACTTTTACTCTTGTCAATATATATGCAAAGTGTGAGAGAGAGAAACCTAATTTGGTTGGGCTCTCCTTTTTCCCCCCAATTTCACATGGTATCAAAGCACAAGCCTGGAGAGAACCCAGAGCTCTGTGAACACCTGCAACCATTTTCCGACGCCGTACGACCCTCGTTGACCTTATACGTACCAGATCTGGTTCGTATTTTCTGGGTTCTCTAGTCGTACCTTCTGCCGTTCGTTTTTCTGACTGACCCATACCTGTTCCGACCACCTCCGACGCCGACGAGCTCCGACGAGTGCTCGCCTTACTATTCCGACTTCGCCTCTGCCTTTTCCAGCCATTTCCGACGACACCCAGCCCTTTTCCGACGACGCCAAGGCTCGCCGGAGGTTCGCCGGACCACCTACGACTGTCTGACCCTCTTTCCAGCCATTTCCGACGACACCCAGCCCTTTTCCGACGACGCCAAGGCTCGCCGGAGGTTCGCCGGACCACCTACGACTGTCTAACTCCACCTACGACTGTCTGACCTGGAGAAACCCTCGTACGTCCTCTGTACAGGTACTGTTTGACTATTTACAGGGTACATTTTAAGGGTTTGTGCTGTCAGAGGTGGTGTTTTTGGTTTATCAGAGGCTGAGGTTTGTGGGGATGTTGTTTTGAGTTCATATGGGGTCGAATAGGTCACTGTTTGCTCCCGCTGCTATTTTTCAAGGCTGTTAGTGTTGTATTTATTGGGTATTATTTGTTGGGAATCTCTGTTCTTGTGTTGATATGTCGGGGAATCCACAAAAAGCTTCCGCTGATACAAAGAATGAGGGGAGTCGTGTTGGGACTTTGGATAACACTCCCCTTGATATTTGTCAAATTAAGTTGGATGGTACCAACTATTTGCTGTGGTCTCGCTCTTTTACCTTGGCAATTACGGCCCGTGGCATGTCGAAATTCATCGCAGGGCCTGTTCCACAACCAACAGATGCTGGACCAGAATTTGAGACTTGGAAATCACAGAATGCTTTGGCTATGACTTGGTTATTCAACTCTATGATCCCTACTATTCGTCATACCTTCTTGCTCTTGGATACTCCGTTTACGGTTTGGACTACTGTGGCACAAACCTATTCCCGAAAGGGTAATGATGCTCAAGCCTTTGAGTTAAGGAAGAAACTTAGGGGATTGGATCAACACAATCGATCTCTTGCTGAGTATTATGCTGAGTTACGTGGAGTGTGGCAAGAGCTTGATTACTATCGGGTTTTTCAAGCTGTTTGCACTACTGATGCCACTACATTTCACCAGATGGTGGAGAAGGAGCGCATTTATGATTTTCTTGCTGGCCTTGACATAGAATATGATCCAATTCGAGTGCAGGTGCTTGGCCGGGTTCCTTTTCCAACTCTGGGGGAGGCCTATGCGTGTGTTCAACAGGAGGAGAGTAGAAGGAGTGCGATGGTCCATCCTCCTATTCCGGTTCGCTCTGCCTTGATTGCTATTCCTCCTCCACGGGATGGTAAGTCTTCTCAGGGTCAGCTTGGTGATAAAAGTGGTTTTGTTGATAAAGAATTGCTCCGCTGTGACTATTGCAATAAAACCAGGCATACGAGAGAATTTTGTTGGAAGTTACATGGCCGTCCCTCTAGCGGGAAAGGCAGTGGGAAAGGTAGTGGGAAAGGTGGTGGTCCTGTGCGTTCTCATGCCCATGTTCTGGAGTCTACTGGCGACATGTTGTCTGATCCTATTGGCACTCATTTGCAAGCTTCCATGCCCGGTCCTTCCCAAAGTGGTGGTTCTCTTTCTCAGGGGGAGTTACAGACTCTCAGGCGCCTAATGGCTAAGCTTGACTCTCCATCTGCCACGGCTTCTGCTTCCACTACATCCTCTTACTTTGCTCACACAGGTATCCCCGCTAGTGCATCTACTGCTTCTTCCTCTCTTCCTTGGATAATAGATTCAGGTGCCACCGATCACATGACAGGTTGTTCATCCTTTTTTGACTCCTACTCTACATGTTCTGGTAAGGATAAAGTTAGAGTCGCTGATGGTTCCCTATCTGCTATTTCAGGGAAAGGTTCCATCCGCTATTCTCCAACTATTTCTCTTTCTTCAGTTCTCCATGTTCCAAAATTTTCGACTAACCTTCTTTCTGTTAGTAGTCTTACCAACTCATTGAATTGCTCCGTGACTTTTTTTCCTACACATTGTGTCTTTCAGGAGCTGGATACGGGGAGAATGATTGGCAGTGGTAAAGCTCATGGTGGTCTATACTTTTTGGAGTCTGCACCTCGTCCATCTTTTACACCCTTATCGTTGGGTCAAGCTCTTGCAACAGATACGAGTTCAGCTCTTCCCTTAGTGCATCAGTGGCATCGTAGATTAGGTCACCCATCTTTTGGGATTTTAGAAAAACTTTTTCCTACTTTAACTAAGCATTGTAGTAGGAGTCAGTTTTTTTGTGAAGCGTGTGAGCTGGCTAAACACAAACGCTCTTTTTATGCTCCTGTTAATCAAAGAAGTGATTCTCCTTTTACGGTTATTCATTCTGATGTTTGGGGTCCTTCCCCGGTTACTTCTATCTCTGGTTATCGATGGTTTGTTACTTTTATTGACTGTTATTCTCGTGTCACTTGGGTGTATTTACTTCGGTCCAAAAATGAAGTGTTTTCATGCTTTAAATCTTTTCATCAGATGGTTCGTACTCAATTTGACACCAACATTAAAATCCTTCGTAGTGATAATGGGACTGAGTACCTTGATGGGCAATTTCGGGCATATCTTAGTGAGTATGGCATTCTTTTTCAAACAACTTGTGTTGGCACTCCACAGCAGAATGGGGTTGCTGAACGTAAAAATCGTCATCTTGCTGAGGTAGCCCGTTCTCTCTTGTTCACCATGAATGTCCCCAAATTTTATTGGGGCGAAGCTGTTCTTACTGCAGCTTATCTTATCAATCGCATGCCATCCAGTGTTCTTCAATTTAAAATTCCTCTTGAGTTTCTTCCACGTAGTTCTTCGGTTTCTTCCCTTCCACCCAGAGTTTTTGGTTGTGTGTGCTTTGTCCATGCTCCTAAACATCCTGGTGGCAAGTTAGATCCTAAGGCTCGTAAATGCGTTTTCCTTGGCTATTCCCCGACCCAGAAGGGATATAAATGCTATGACCCTCACTCCCGTAAACATTTTGTTTCTATGGATGTCACGTTTTGGGAAACAACTTCTTTTTACCCCCTCTCCACTACATCTCTTCAGGGGGAGAATCATATGGAGGAAGAGATGTTGACATCCCATACTCAGGAGTCATGGTCTTACTTCCCTATACCTTGTTATGGTGAGGGGGAGAAGGAAAACTCTGGGAAAAAGCCCATATCTGAAGCAAGAGCGGAACATGACATTAGTGGCCAAGATGTTGACGATGGTAGACTTTATCCGCATAGGTTGCCTAACTTGCAAAAGTTCTCTCGACGGAAAAAGGGACAACCGGCCTGTGCGATACCACCTTGCCAATCACTATCTCCTTCTCCGGTTCCAAGTCCAGTTTCTGACTCTTCGGCTGACTCATCTGGTAATGAACCATCTCTTCTTGTTTCTGATAATCTTGATGCTCCTATTGCTCATAGGAAAGGAGTTAGACAGTGTACTCAACATCCCATCTCACAGTTTGTTTCATATGATTGTTTATCTCCTTCGTATCGTGCATTTGTTTCCTCTCTCTCTTCCATATCTATCCCACAGAGTTGGAATGAAGCATTCATAATACCTAAGTGGAAAGAAGCTATGGTAGAAGAGATGACGGCTTTGAAAAAGAATGGCACCTGGGAACTAGTGTCTCCTCCGGAGGGAAAGAAATCAGTGGGCTGTAAATGGGTGTTCACAGTGAAACATAAGGCAGATGGGACAGTTGAGAGATACAAGGCTAGACTTGTTGCCAAGGGCTACACTCAGACATACGGAATTGACTATGAGGAAACCTTTGCTCCGGTAGCAAAGATGAACTCTATTCGAACCTTACTCTCCTGTGCTGCTATTTTGAATTGGCCTCTTCAACAATTCGATGTTAAAAATGCATTTCTTCACGGTGATTTAGAAGAAGAAGTGTACATGGATATACCACCAGGTTTCTCTTCCTTTGCAACCGAAGGGAAGGTGTGTAGATTGAGAAAGGCCCTCTATGGATTGAAGCAGTCACCGAGAGCTTGGTTTGACAGATTTCTTAAAGCAATGTTGACATTTGGTTACCGCCAGAGTCAGGCAGATCATACTATGTTCATCAAGGGAGGTAAAGGCAAGATTGCTATCCTCATTGTTTATGTGGATGACATAATTATGACTGGCAATGATGCAGAAGAAATACTCCATCTTAAGGCTCGTCTTGCTCAAGAATTTGAGATTAAGGATTTGGGGTCATTGAGATACTTTCTTGGAATGGAGGTGGCAAGATCTGATAAAGGTATCTTTGTCTCTCAAAGGAAGTATATTCTTGATCTCTTGGATGAAACGGGGATGTTAGGGTGCAAACCTGCAGACTCACCTATTGAGGCTAATCATCATCTCAGTGGAGCTATTGGGGAGCATACAGATAAGGAAAGATATCAGAGGCTTGTGGGCCGGCTGATATACTTATCTCACACTAGACCAGATATTACATATGCCGTTGGAGTTGTCAGCCAATTTATGCATGAGCCACATACAGTACATCTGGATGCAGTCTATCGTATTTTGAGATATCTCAAATCAGCTCCAGGTAAAGGAATTTTGTTTTCCAATCATGGTCACTTGAGGTTGGAAGCATTTACTGATGCAGATTGGGCTGGTTCAGTGGATGATAGGCGCTCCACTTCAGGCTACTGCGCCTTTTTTGGTGGGAATTTGGTTACTTGGCGAAGTAAGAAGCAATCAGTGGTAGCTAGATCCAGTGCAGAAGCCGAATATAGGGCTATGGCTCATGGCATATGTGAGCTTTTGTGGCTCCAAACCTTATTGAAGGATTTGGGTTTTTCCGATGATAGTCCTATGAAACTTTACTGTGACAACAAAGCGGCTATAAATATTGCTCATAATCCTGTGCAGCATGACAGAACAAAGCATATCGAGATTGATAGGCATTTCATAAAGGAAAAGTTGAGCAAGGGTTTGATATGTATGCCGTTTGTAAGGTCTGAGGACCAGTTAGCGGATATATTTACAAAAGGGCTTAGTAGTAAGGTTTTTCACCCCATTGTGTTCAAGTTGGGCTTGATAGATATCTTTGCACCAACTTGAGGGGGAGTGTTAAGTTAGGGTTTACTTTGTTATGTATTTGTTACTTAGGGGTATATTTGTACTTTTACTCTTGTCAATATATATGCAAAGTGTGAGAGAGAGAAACCTAATTTGGTTGGGCTCTCCTTTTTCCCCCCAATTTCACAATATGACACTAATATTATTACTCATCCACAAATGCATCCCAGTTGTACCCGCATCCCTATCATATCGTATCACATATCTGTGATCCACAGCTATGCAACCTTGCTAGGTAGATTCCATTGATCAAAGGGAAGGTAGCACACAAGACTCAGCTAACTATGAGGTTTCGTGAATGTCCTAGTTTTTATCATTGAGGACATTCAAGAAAACCATATCATCCAAGCTCACAGGTCTTCTTTATAGCTATATATCAGCTCCTCACTTATATACATTCTCCTTGACAAGGAGCACTTCACTGCCAAACATATGATTCTATAACCCGTAATCATGTCAAAAGGTTCATAATTAAAAATCATCACAACGTGCACAAAGACAATCGAAAAACAATCAGCAGCATTGAACATGTGTACCTTTATAGATATGGGTATCATGATTGAACAAAGAAGCTCAAACCGTAGAGGGATGACCAGCAGTTCATACCAGGGGCTTTCAGATGGATATTGAACATACCATTGCTACAGAACAAAATACCAATAGGATAGCATCACTTTTCCAAAAACAGCAACAGAAATAGAAAAGGTTTAAAAGTTAATTCTATGCTTAATAGTTAGCCAAAGATGAAGTATGATTTCGGACAAAAATATAAAACTTCATCAGTATCTGCAAATAACCAAAGATGAAGTATGATTTTGGACAATAATATAAAACTTCATCAGCATCTAGCAAGCAAATACAATCAAATTGGGCAAAACAGTTAGAAAACCAAAGCGAGGGACGCGATAACAAATTTCAGAGGGAAAAAGAATTCAAACTAACAGAAGCGATGACAAATTTTACCGACGTTGCATAGGCTGACCAAAACAAGCTCTTTTTCCTTTATATGCAAATTTTGACATTGAAGGAAATGTATCTATGAAACTTTTTGACAAAAAAGGATCTGCAGATGAGGAAGCCAATGCCCATAAATCACATAGGACTCATCATCAGTGCAATGGTCCAATGTGCAAACTATGACCAACCATTAGCAGCAGAAATAGACCCAAAAAAATGGCAAAGAAAACATGGAAGTGAACAAAGAGCAGAACTAAAAACTACATACTCCAGTAAATTGAAAGTTCTGATGCTGCAATTGCTGAAAATAAAAAAACAAAATTGACATAAAGCTATATTACATGATAAAATGAAAGAGAGAATAATTATCCATGTGAAAAATACGGCTCCTTTTGGCTTGAAATACAGATCATGAATTGTAACATTTCTAGATGTTAGCTTTCTTCATATCAGTTCATAGATCATTTCCAAACCCCAAAAGAAAAACTGCCTTTCCATTTCCTTAATATTCCCTGTCAGTGACTTTACAGTCACAGAAAATGCAAAGACCAACAAACAGCATGACTATACATCTTTTCTAGATATCCTCTTGATATAACAAAGCATCGGATAAAAAAGAAAAACATACTACTAAGAAAATCCACTGGTTGACAAAAATGTAGAGAATTCCTTAGTGGTACAAAGATAAACTTCAGCTGAACTATCTTCGTAGAGATTAAGGAGAATATGAATGAGAAACTCACAGAAGAGAGCAAATCCAACACACAATTCATCTGGTTGACATTAGGGTAGAGAATTCCCGAGTATTTCAGCTGAACTATTTCTTAGAAATTATATGGGAAACTCACAAGAGTTACATGAAGAAACTGTGATAACAACCCCCCCCCCCCCCCCCCCCCCCCCCCCAAGTCCCACGTCTGAAGTCTACATGGATGAACCTGCGTATATAAGGAACCATGTGGGCTACTACTAGTACCTTGGGCTTAAACATTTTGGGTCATGTGATGTGGCTTGTGGATCAAAATAAAGGTACTGGGCCAGTGGTGTACATGGGGCGTTACTAATGGTATTAGAGCAATCCGTGTACACGACCATGTGGGCCTTGGACTTTGGATTTGGTTTGGTTCGATTTGGTTTGGATTGATGATTTTAGCGCTCAACCCCTCGCGAGGGCGCAAGGCTATAAAGGTGGGGAGATTATAACACCCCATCCCACGTCGGAAGTCTACATGGATGATCTTGGGTATATAACAAATCTTGTGGGCTACTACTAGTACCTTGGGCTTAAGCATTTTGGGCCATATAGTGTGGCTTGTGGATCAAAATCAAGGTATTGGACCAGTGGTCTGCATGAGGCGTTACAGAAACTAACACACATTCATCGATCCCCTATCCGGGAGTAAACCAATTTCAGAGTGAAGATCATTGGTAGATCATTGGAATTGCAAGCAAGACAGCGCTGCAGACGAAAAAAGAGGTCACAATTGATTGGCATAAAGGGCGAATTAGATGGTTGGATGATCAGATTCCGTGCATGCTACAGAGACGTAGTCTGAAGGGAAGAATAAAGCAGTTTAAGAAAGCTAAACAAGAAAAACAAAGTAACAGAATTTGGCAAACCTTTCTTGCTTCAGTTTCCTTCCAAACATTCCCTGCTATGCCTAGAACAATAACAACCACTATCTGGAAAATAAATATTGCTCCCGTCAGCTTGTCAATCATCATATCCATAGCTGTAAGCTTTGGTTCAGGTACACCCCTGCTCATAGCCAGCTTTGTTTCATTGCCTGAAGATAGAATAAATACAATGAGGAATAACAACTCCCCAAACAAATGTAAAAGTAAATCACAATCTAGGACACGATGTAAAAAGACTAGGAAGCCAGTGGTCAGTATAAGATTCAGAAGCAAATTCAGTACGACTACTCCACTCATTTGGAAGCAATGATGCGATGGAAGGAACATAAAAAGGAATTCTATGCAAAAATCTACAGGAACATAATTCGGAAAACTTCTTTGCAATACGTATTTCCAACCACAAATTTCAGGCACAAATCCCTGACCTTACATTCAGAGTTCGGGACTGACCCAACAAGATTTCAACCCCCAGCTTCAATCATTTGGGTAACCACCCACATTACAATTAGAGTTCACAAAGTTCAAAAACTGTGGGGCAAATTGTTCTATCCAGTCCTCATCAAAAGTTTGAGGACCCTTCCCAAATATAACTCTCAACAACATGTTCAATCTTCCACTCATTCAGAAGAAACTATAAGAAAGCCAGAACTATTAGACATCCTGCAGCCACCAGCAAACATATCTATCCAATTTCACACAAATAAAGAGCGTCCACAACTACAATTGGCAATTAAACAGTTCTAAAAGAAAGAACCATTGCTTCCTCACTCTCCTCTCTCATTCTTGTCATTGCGCATTACCTATTAGCTGCATTGGATAAATTGCCACCCTTTCCAAAAGAGGAAAGAGAGAACAGAAACCTATTATCAGTATTATGCAGATATATAGACATAGCAATAACACAACAATTTTCATACTACAACGGGCTAGATTTAGTCAAACTGTGATTTAGAAGTGACTTTGATGATTTGTTCATAAAACTTGCCTGTGTAGACAGCAACTCCGCAAGCCCACTCAGTATTCCGCAAGTAGCATGATTGAAGAATTGTGTTTTTGATCGTTAGAGGACATAAGTCATTGTCAATGAAAGGAGGAAACAACCGCAAATTTGCATCAAATCTTCTAATGTCTTTATCTGGATTAGGACACTCAATTACGCCCTGCAAAAGAAGTAGACAATGCAAATCATCACCACCACTGTACTGTAGATAGAAGGAAAATGTTGGCAAAATTCCTAGCCATGATAATGCATGGAGAGAAAAGCTCACCTTGACTTTGTGTAATAGCTCAACATCAATTCCCATGCAAGCAGAGGGTATCACCCTCGTCTTAAGATCAGTTTCACCATCTAATGCAGACGTCTGCAAATATGTTTACATGTTAAAAATGACTTAAATATTCAAAAGAGCAAATGTCATATTCCGACAATACTACCATTAACTCCAACAGCATATAAAGTAGCATAAACCGTACAAGATGGACAACTGTGTTACCACAAATGTTGATGATGCAGATTATAAATAACAGCATTTAAAATAACGTATTCATAGCAAGAAAAATATTAGGAACCCAGAGAAGTAAAACAGTTCAATATAATCACTCTCCAGTTCTCCCATCCTAGCCACATCTGTTGAGTGTGATACTGCCAAAGCACCAAACTTTACTGCCCTATTTTGGGTTTGTTTTCTCAGTTGAGGTTCCCCTCTTCCTCTTAGAAAAGTTGACACACTTCTTAGATGACATACTCTTAATGGCCATATTATGCATTTTCTTTTTCTCAATTGATGCTTTCTTCCTCTTAGAGAAGGGCATCCCCCAAGGAAGTTCCCTGTCCCCCATTCTCATGATATCTTTGCCCATCAATTTGATCTTTCCATCATGACGTATTCCCCTTCTTTTAGATACGTCCAATATCCAGACAACTTTCTCATACCTATTCAACCAGACAACTTTCTCATACCTATTCAACCAGGCTCCCCTGAGACTATACGTAGTATACTTTGCTGGCACTTTGTCAGCTCGAAGTCTATTATTAGGTAAGATGGTTCGGGTACTAAGCCCCAAAAACTGACATACCCATTGAATTGAATACAGGATAGAATGAGATTGTTCTTATATGATTGAACAACTTTCATGCAAGTGTGCCATAGATTTTTTCACCACACACATTCTTCTCATGCTTCATCAAAAGGGTACCAACATGCTCGAAGAAACCAAACCAACTTCCAGTTTTGTTTCCGAGAAAAATACGAAGGTATGCTGGTTTTATTCCCCAAGTGCAACCGTAACTTCATTTACCATTTTAGGAGTCAATTGTATACTGGTAAATTTAATTTTGGGACAGATGATATGATATTGCGGAGCTAATTAGTTGTTTGCGTTTACGCACCTAGTACCCTTGACTACCAAGATGAAGTCCTCATCGCATACTTGGTGCTATACCAAGAAACAAATTAAAATAGGTCTAGAGCTTATTTGTTTTGGCAAGTGATGCACCTTATGTTTGTGTATGTGCCTAAAACCTGGGTGTAGTGGTTCAAGCCTGTCTCCTGTTCTTTCCTTCTCGTCTTGCATCTCAATGGAGCACTATATAAAGTGATCTAAAAAAATACTCTGCATCAAATTTGTGCATTAGACTTCTTCCGTATACTTGGTGCTATACCAAGAAACAAATTAAAATAGGTCTAGAGCTTATTTGTTTTGGCAAGTGATGCACCTTATGTTTGTGTATGTGCCTAAAACCTGGGTGTAGTGGTTCAAGCCTGTCTCCTGTTCTTTCCTTCTCGTCTTGCATCTCAATGGAGCACTATATAAAGTGATCTAAAAAAATACTCTGCATCAAATTTGTGCATTAGACTTCTTCCGTATAGGAACACTACAAAGACCGAATGAAACTCTTAACGCAGCCAGTTTAACAAAATGATACAAATGGAATGCAGTAGGTAAATTCAAACAAAATACATCTTTCCAGGTCATCGCACATACAACTCTCCCACTACTTATTTCAAAGGAATTGCAAAACTTCTCCAAACAATAGTGCCATGTATTACTGAAATGGTTAGGTGATTACAGCCACGTGTAGTCGTAGAACTATTTAGCCCACCCATTTAAGAAAACAAAATACCATCTTACCAATGTTTTACCATTAATATGAAGATAAAAGATACAAATACTTTTGCTTAAAACAATTTCTTAGCAAAAGTCTCCAACGGATAACCTTCTCAAATCGTTTGTTTACCTCAACATAGCAGAGACCTTGTGGGTCAGAGGTACCAACTAGAACAAGATCACATGGCACTTCATCATTCTCACGAAGCCATACGATATTACCAACACGAATGTCCTGGGCTTGAATCTGAAAGCGAGTACACCAACCAAGGCAGATGGAGAACAAAGGTTAGGGTCACAAAGCTTAGAAAGAAAATAAAGAACACAAACTCAGAACCGAACCTATGGTAATGGACTCTTCTAAATGTACTAAGTACTATGTGAGTCACTTGACATTTTGGTAACCCTATAGAACATGTGCCCGACATGAGTAGCAGGACTCCATGGTATCCACCCAGCAAGCACATTTGATCAAGTTTTCCATATAGCTAAGGGCCTCCCGCAATTGGAGTCACCACTTGGTTTAGGCTAACCAAGCAACCAAACAAGGCTACTAGTCCGTCATAACCAGAGATTACTCAGCTCAGCAGCTAAGTTAAGGACCTAACGAAATGGTTAGCCTCTACTCATCATTCATGGTATTTTAACGACCTTTAAATTAGATTTTTAAGTAGGGAGGAGGAAAGCATGCAAAGCGGATTAGCATAAAAGAAAAAGATGAATGTGGCTCTTGCACTAATAATTCATAAACTGAAAAGTGAAGTATAAAATAAGTTATCCAAAGTCTAGAAAATGGTGAGATCGATAATCTTTTATTGCCGGCCGGATGTCTCCTCATGCAAACATATCAATTTTGTGCAATTTTACTTTAGCAAGTCTTCTCTTTGATCATAAACCGCAAGAATGTGGATTAGGGACAAGTATACGGGTTTAGGCTTAGAATAACAATGGGGCAGTGCCTATAGATGGACTTCGAGGTACATGTTAAAGTGAAATATGGACAGAGTAACAATGTTTGGGGGTTGTATCCATTTTTAAGAGGCTTCTCATTGTATTTATAAGCAAGGAAGAGCTCCATACTCTGAATTTTCCCTCCAAATTTTTAAACGTGTATAAAATAAGATTGAAAGCTACATAATCAATAGGGTTTTGAAATGGACAAAATTGTCATATATGGGTAAAAGTTTACGTCCGTAAGGTCCAAACATGCATCCGCAAGGTTTGAAAGCCCGAAGTTTGCGGACGCCAGGCTTGACCCTGCGACCTCAACGTTGAAGTTACAAGTCCACAAGGTTAGACAGCTCAGCAGACCAAACTTTATAGGCTTGCCCCAAACACTAGAATTTGAATTTGCACGTGGTTTACGCCGTAAAAGCTATTTGAGTCTACTTTCTGGCCCGAGTAGTTTGATCGCAAATCTTCTGAACATAGAAATATATGACCATGTTACCCTTAGTAGGATCATTTTTGTAAAACATTGATTTCTCCTTTGTTATAAACCGGTTCTAAGACCCATTTGTACAGTTGAAAAAAAATTCAATGTACTAAAGGATAGTGCAAAATGCAAATCAAGCATAAAAATATGGAGTTTACTTTACAAAAAGTAAGCTGAAAGCAGACCGTTCCAAAGATGATGGCGGGCACTTTCGTGCAAAAATAAATTACAAAAAACCCAGCTTAGGAATTACGGGTAATAGAACTTGGGGTGTCTATTAAAGTTAAACTATGCACAAAGTTCTGTAATTCATGAAAACCCTACTGCAAGTTGTAGTACCACTTTACTATACAACAAAAGAAGAGTACATGAGCACATTATAAATAAGAACATCTCTGTTCATGTGTCCCAGGAGATAAGAATTAGATGAATCCGATATGTAGACTTGTACCCATCCCCTACAAACTTACCAAAGTCTGTGTAAAACAGGTAAGAACAAAGTAAGCATAAACTTTGTATTGGGTTATTCCCATTCACAAGGTGTCCAGAAACCTTAGTCCTTTGACTACTGTATCAATCTCTAAATACTCTAACAGGTAGAAAGTCAGTAAATATGACATTCTATATAGATGCATCTGAAAGAATAGATGAAGTAGAATCATGTTTTATCTTCATAAAATAATACTCTTATCCTTTAAGGGCCAAAAGTGATGAAGCATCCTTGATATCTCCTAAACCTCATTGTATGCTTTTTAAGACTGTATTAGGTCAATTTGACTCCTTAATGCACTAGCATAATGACCTTCGGAATAGATTGGTAAGAGCATAAATTTAGTGGAGGACCATACCTATGTCCATGATTTTCGGCGTCACAACCCCTTTGCAGCAAATTTTTTTTTTTTCGGTTAAGTTGTACCCCATTTGCAGCAGCTTGTTCTCTGTGATGTATAATATTTTTTCCTGTCCTAAATTTGCACCTTATTGTATTTTTCTTCCCCATTGGAAATAGAATTTTTGGCATATTTTTTATTGCTATATACTAATCAGGAATGCAATATCCTCCAACGCTCTATGTAGTCTCTTTCCTTTTTGCATTTTTCATTTTAACCCTCATGAACCAAGTTAAAGGGTGACGCAGGCATACTAAACACACACAAAACCACAAATAGCACCCCATAAATTGTGAGGAGCTATATAATTGGTTACATAGAGTGACAGATATTAAAAAAACCCAAATTTCCATCAAATAAACAACAAAAGACAGTTGAATGCCATACAAGTTTTTTGATGCCCCGCTTGACAACCCAAACTTCTTTCTCATTTGCTTTCTCGTCAGAGAGATATCTATTATAGTCATCCCATCCTTCTTTAGTTGCGGAAACTGCGAATATAAAAATGAGTGGACCCCATGTACTTGCAGGATTTACTGGAGTAATCAGTGGCCACAGTTGAAGGCAGGCAATCAGCAAAAAGTACTGATTCATGAACCGGCTGGACATGAGGAAAACATTGTTAAGAAGGACTCACACGAGGAGGGGGTGGGGGAGTGCAACACAAGAACAGATAAATAATCTGAAAGCCAAACTAAACATATAAGCTAAAGAAGGAAATAAAATAGCTCATCATTTTAACCCCAAGTCCAAATGTTTGCCACAGAACTGAGGATCAAGTGCTGACATAATAAGTAGGCATATAGATTGATAAAGCATGAAGCATCGAGTATAGTAATCAGCAAGGTTGTTATAGTCCACAACGATGCCATACATGGGACTTTTCAAATCAAACAATGTCCAATAAGAATCCCAACAAACCTTCACTCAAATATGCAGTGAACAAACTGTACATGCAATATGATATTTTAGAAAATGCAGGGAAAACTGAAGCATTCAGTTCAACCACAATGGATTAACTATCACATAAAATGTATGAAGCCCCTGGATTCCTCATATCAGGGATGATTGGAAGGATATCAAGGGAAATTTATATGCAGCACATAAAACAGGAGAGATTTAGAAACAGAGCATGGATGGATGCCTAACACAGACATGCCAATTCCTACAAACCATCCTAGAGAAATCCTACAGCAGGCTCAAAAGCTTACATCCACCAGCAACCCCACAACAAAAAACCAAGTTAATTTCAATAATTTGCAATTGATGAGTGCACAAAGAGTGGTTTCAAACCCTTCCAATATAACACATTGCACCAGCGAAGATATGTGCCCAACCAGTACTGAAGGCACTTGGCTTTCTACATATGGAAATAAGTGAGGGCTTGAGGTATGTTCTATATGTTCTGGATTCTGGAACCACTCACATCTAAACCACGGGGGAAAAGGGAGAATCAGAACCAGCATACTGGACATCCCATATTAAAGATTTTGAGAAAACAGGGGCTAATATACACACTTAAACCACCCAGTAGAATCTTTCTTGAGAATCTTGACTCTCTTTAAATAGATAGAAATTAAATAAATCAGTCAAAATCCTGGTACGTATTGAGCACAGTTTTCCGGAAGGGACTTCAAACAATAGTCAACTTCTTTTATAGGTTCTTAAATCTTACCCAACAGTCTACAATTGCAACTTTGAGAACCTAGCATCTGAAATTATAGAGTAAACAAATGAAGAATTACCTGAATTGTTCCCATAAATTCTTTGGAAGAAAGTTTAATAAGGTATATTTTCTGTTTGATATACGGTTATCACAGTAAAGATCTTGCGAGAGCTCATCATCATTGATGTAAACATAACGCTTCATGTCTGACATAACAGAGCGTGCTTTTTGGCATGTTCATCCCAAGTTTATCTCCATGTTCAACAACATTTCGAATTCTGCACCTATAAAAAGAAGTTCAGTTAATACAGCAACATGAGATAATTAAAATTTTGATCTTTTGACGTACATATCACGTTTTTCAGCCATAACACACGTCCTATTTTGCACACTCAAAACAACCAAAAAAAAAAAAGGAGCTTCGTCACACTCTCAGATATAGGGAGGCAAATGTAAAATTAATTTCAACCAAAAATTTAAAGGGATGGTGGAGGGTGTGAAGTTTCTGTTGCACAATTGTGATTGCACCATCAAAGGGATTCGGAGGGAATAGATGTGCAAATCGCCTGATCAAGATGGGACTGAAGAAGAGGAACTGCAGTGATGACTGAGCACCACAATCTGTGGGTGGTTTGCTGGTTGAATATATGCTGAGAGCTGGTTCCAAGAGAATCTAGTTTCTTTTCTATTGTTTCTGAATCTCTTATTCTTTTATAATTTTCTCCATGATCTCATATCAGCACCTCAGCACTTGTATGAATCAAAAATGGAACACATGTGTACACAAAAATAATACAGCCTTTCGGAAACATGTTCTCACCTAAAAAATGCTTCCTGTAGCAAGTTCCTATTTTCGTGCTAGTTGTAATTGCGACAAAAAAAATAGGTAGACCAACAAAGCATTCATCCGAAATTTAACCAAATTCTTGAAAATGCAAAATCCCACTGTGCGAAAAAAGGTATGTGCTTCTTGTCCCAATCCAAAACAGTAAAAGTATCGTGTATTAAAAACCCAACCTCAAAGCACACTCGGGTTTTCCCAACTCCAGTATTTAGCACTAGGAAACAAATCTCTTTCTCCAATGTTGAAGCAGTTTCAGCAGTTTCTCATTCCTTCTTAAGATGCCAAACTTATAAACTGATATCACCCAACTCACCATTTTTTTTTTTTTTTTGATCGGCAAAAATAATTTCATTTATCACAAGGATTTAAGATGAAATCAGTACAATACAGTAGGAAAAGAAATGCATTGAGCAGATCTTAACCTACTTTTCCGCCTCTCAAATTTTTTATAAACTGATATGACCCAACTCACCATTGCAATAGTCATTATCTTACAGAGTCATACATAATACCATAATCTGACAAATCTAAGCAACCATGGTAAACTGGCATCCTCAATCACAAACATAACCAAGACCCATATGGGTCTCTTATTTTAATGATCAAACGGAGCCTACAAGCTCCAGGGTTCAGGTATTCACCAGAAATTCCCTTCTAATACGTTTCAAATCCCAATTCACGGTACATATTCAAATCAAACCCTCAAAACCAGATAGATTAATCTCCCAATTCGTGGAAATAAATCACAGAAACGTTATAAGTCGTACCTCTTTTGGCTGCTTCGTCGTCGTCGTTGTTCTTCTCTCTGTGCTTGAGATGTTTGATTAACGCGATAGATGGAATATGCTGCGCATCTATGGGTGGAGCGGTAAATCGGCCATCAACGGATCCGATTAATATATGTATCCGTCCCGTTTAAAAACCTGATGCGTACAAGGCACTCATGGCCTCGTGGGTGTTTTGAGCGGAAACGGTAAACTCCTAGTCTTGGGTCAAGATGGAGGGTTCGGTTGGGTGTAAACCGTGTAATCGTGGAGAAGTTTTTAGGTGCCGGGTGGGTACGAGACACTTGGTACCCGTCGACGATTCTAGACATCTAAACGTATTTTGAAGGGAAAATTTTAAAATGACACTTGAACTTTGCACCAAATGTCACAGAGACATCTGAACTTAAATTTATTTTAATTAAACACCTGTACTAACAAAATCCCCAAATTTAGACACCTGAACTTAAGTTTATTTCAATTAAATACCTGTACTAACAAAATCCCCAAATTTAGACCCCTGCCGTTATTCTCTGTCCCAAAAATTGCTAACATGACATCTCCAACCCGTTTAAGTTGCCCTATTACACATATTTTCAACAAGGGACGATGCACCCAAGCGAATGTAAAGTACTTATACGTAGTGGGTGCATCGTCCCTTGTTGGAAATATGTGTAATAGGGCAACTTAAACGGGTTGGAGATGCCATGTTAGCAATTTTTGGGACAGAGAATAACGGCGGGGGTCTAAATTTGGGGATTTTGTTAGTACAGGTGTTTAATTGAAATAAAATTAAGTTCATGTGTCTAAATTTGGGGATTTTGTTAGTACAGGTGTTTAATTGAAATAAACTTAAGTTCAGGTGTCTCTGTGACATTTGGTGCAAAGTTCAGGTGTCATTTTGAAATTTTCCCTATTTTGAAAGGTTTGGATTTTAGCGAGAGAAAAAGAGAGGAGAGAGTGAGGGAGGAGAGAGAATAAATCCCGGCTGTTTTTTGGACTGTTGGGATTGCCTACTGTACCATGTGTGTTACCCGCCGGACACTCAAAAATTTCTCATAATCGGGCAGTGAAAATTCTAGAACTTTAATTCAGCGGGAATAAAAATATTTAAAAAATCCTTGTACAAAACGTTATACGGTATATTGAGTAAGAAAAATCAGTTGGGTTGGAAAATTATTGAACTTGGTTTATTTTATTTTGAAGCTATATTGTCTGCTTACTCACAAAATGTAAGTGAAATATTGTTTATTTTGGCTTGATTCAATACGGACAATACTAAGGCTCTGTTTTCGACTACAATTGCTTTGCCCTTATTCAAACATTTTTCCCGCGTTTGTTAATTTTGTGTCAAAAATTTATGTATTCTTGGTTTACCTTGACGAGAGGAATCGTAAAAATAAAAAATTAACTTCTTACCCAAATTTTCTTGTAAATATCCAAGGATTTGGGATTTTCTTGACTTTTTGAGTTTCTTTTTTGGATATTCCAAAAATAATTGTGTAAAAATCATAATTTTTTACTTTTTTTAATAATATATAAAAATTTGGCGCAAAACTAAAAAAAACGAATAAGGACAAAACAAAAAAAATTGTAATATATAACTTGTAGTTTAGCGGAAATGGGCCTAGAAAAATAAATTAAATATATATAATAGTAATAAAAATTAAAAAGTGGCAAATAACATGTAAGCAGATAACATCTTGGTTGGACTTGCTTTAAATGTCAATTCATCTACAAATTTTTCCCTTTGCGGATTACTCATCCCTAAAGGCACTCCTAATAATAGTCTCATTTTTTTAATATCCGCACATATTAAAATATTATCTCAAATCTGTATTATAAAATAGAGTGGTTTTGTTTAAAAATGTCTAGACATATAAATGAGAGCAACAATTATCGCCATCGATTTTTTTCTGTTAAAATAATAGTCATGTGATTAGAAAAAGAAACCAAAAAAATCTAATTATTGCTCTCTCTCTCTCTCTCTCTCTCTCTCTCTCTCTCTCTCTCTCTCTCTCTCTCCCTTTTCGTAATATTTGCTCTCCCTCTCTTTCTCTATCTTTATCAAGTTTGAGAGAAATAGAGAGAGGAAGAAAAATGTTATAAAAAAAAGGAGAGAGAAATTTGGCAAGGAAAACAATAATTAGGTTTTCCTTTTTTGTTTCTTTTCTAATCACATGGCTACTATTTTAACTAAAAATAATTCAACTTTATAAAGATAGTGATAGAGAGGAAAGAAGTACTAAAAAAGAGAGACAGAGATTTGGTAAGAAAAACACTAATTAGGTTTTCTTTTTTTATTTCTTTTCTAATCACATGGCTACTATTTTAACGAAAAGTAATTCGATGACAATAAATGTTGCTTTCATTTATATGCCTAGACATTTTCAAAGAAAATTTCTTTATTTACTATTTTAACGAAAAACCTAATTATTACTTTCCTTACTAAATATATATATATATATATATATATATATATATCTCTCTCTCTCTCTCTCTCTTTCTCTCTCTCTCTCTCTCCATATAATATTTGTTTTCTCTCCCTGTCTCTATCTTTATCAAATTAGAGAGAGGGAAAGCAAATGTTATGAAAAAAAAAACAATAATAAATGTGTAGACCCCACATATTTATGAGAAGGAGTGTGGTTGGAACGTGACAAATTGATGTATTCCTAGAATCAATTTGTCATATTTGGTAAGAAAATTTGGGAATGAATAATTAGGTTTTCCTTTTTTGTTTATTTTCTAATCACATGACTACTATTTTAATGAAGAGTAATCCAACTTGATAAAGATAGAGATAAAGGGGAAAAATTAATAAATATTACAGAAAAAGGGCATAGATATGGTAAGGAAAGCAATAATTAGATTTTCCTTTATTGTTCATTTTTTAATCACATACCTACTATTTTAATGAAGAGTGATCCAATTAATATAAATGTTGTTCTCATTTGTATGTGTAATGTTATAAAAAAAAGGAGAGAGAAATTTGGCAAGGAAAACAATAATTAGGTTTTCCTTTTTTGTTTCTTTTCTAATCACATGGCTACTATCTTAACTAAAAACAATTCAACTTTATAAAGATAGTGATAGAGAGGAAAGAAGTACTAAAAAAGAGAGACAGAGATTTGGTAAGAAAAACACTAATTAGGTTTTCTTTTTTTATTTCTTTTCTAATCACATGGCTACTATTTTAACGAAAAATAATTCGATGGCAATAAATGTTGCTTTCATTTATATGCCTAGACATTTTCAAAGAAAATTTCTTTATTTACTATTTTAACGAAAAACCTAATTATTACTTTCCTTACTCTCTCTCTCTCTCTCTCTCTCTCTCTCCATAATATTTGTTTTCTCTCCTTGTCTCTATCTTTATCAAATTAGAGAGAGGGAAAGCAAATGTTATGAAAAAAATAATAATAATAATGCTAGGAACACATCAATTTGTCACACCCCAACCACACCCTTCCCACATACATGTGTGAGAATCCAATAATAAATGTGTAGACCCCACATATTTGTGAGAAGGAGTGTGGTTGGAACGTGACAAATTGATGTATTCCTAGAATCAATTTGTCATATTTGGTAAGAAACTTGGGAATGAATAATTAGGTTTTCCTTTTTTGTTTATTTTCTAATCACATGACTACTATTTTAATGAAGAGTAATCCAACTTGATAAAGATAGAGATAAAGGGGAAAAATTAATAAATATTATAGAAAAAGGACATAGATATGGTAAGGAAAGCAATAATTAGATTTTCCTTTATTGTTCATTTTTTAATCACATACCTACTATTTTAATGAAGAGTGATCCAATTAATATAAATGTTGTTCTCATTTGTATGTGTAATGCCCCGCTATTTTCTAAAAATAAACTCCAAAATACATTATTTTTCAAACACTTCTAGGCCCCTATTCTCTCCAGAAATAAATTACATCACCAAAATAAATTTATGCTGCCTGCTAAATAATCTTCTAGATACTCCAAAAAAAATCTTCAACTCTTCCAAGACCTCTCCAAATTAATCCTTATATGCTTCAATTCAATTTCTACTAATCTGGCTCCACACCTGAAAAAGAAATTATCCGGGAAGTATACGGTACAACAGAATAACAAGCTCATAAGTGGAATCAATAAACGATAATCGACCACCATGTCGAAGCAACATTAATCACAAGGGACCTCATACCATGTCCTCCTCAGTACATGACCAGTGACCCTCCCCCAATACCTTCCTCACCGAGTCATCCTCGACCCATTTTGGCTATTGGATAGGCTATTGGTGCATGAGTTCACTCGATCCCTATACTAAACAGTTCTATAGTACTCAGCAAACAACATCATATTCGATACCAATTATTCCACTTTCCAATGATATCCACAAGATTGAACAAAGATCGTGAGATAATCAAAAGGAGTACAAAAATGAGAGTGAAGAAAGGATTCCGGAAGTGGGAAGCATATCGTATACTCCTCGAATTATCTCAAATATGTTGTGAACCACATGCATAACCGAGTACTACTACTCCACACCAATTGAATTCGGTCTATTGTAAAACACTTCGACTCCTCCCTTATTTTCTCTTCTTTTTCTTTTGCCGACTACTCTCTCTCACTTTTCTCTCTCTATAAAAACTCAATCAAAGAAAATAAGAAGTGAGGAAGTGAGGTGTGGTGTGTGGAGAGGAGGAAAGGAGCCTATTTATAATAATGGGAGAAGAATCTAGATCAAATCTAGAAAATCTAAATCATATCTTATAGAATCTAACAATATCTTGTAATATCTTTCCAAATCTATATGTAATCTAACAAAATCCAACCATATCTTGTAATATCTAATAAAATCTTATAATATTTAACAAAATCCAATCTAATCTTATCCTATATAATCTTATCTAATAAAATCCAATCTAATCTTATCCTAGATTTTTAGGATTATGAAGTAGGGCTAGGGTTTCCTAGAAAGTCTAGGTATTATATCTACAAAAATACTTCAATAAAATGTTTAATTTTATTTGGAAAAAATTGGCCCGAGATTCGGGTCGTTATAGTATGCCTAGACATTTTCAAAAAAAAAAAACTGATCTATTTTATATTATAGATTTTTCCCTTTGTTTTTTTGTAGTTACACATTCCTAAATAGAAGGTATATTCCTTATAGGTTGTGGACTCCTTATATCTTCCTTCGTAAAAGACCTATGCAAGGTTGTCAAAAAAAAAAAAACTATTCTCTCATACTCATATTTTTTTTTTCAATTTTCGACAAAAGAAACCCAATATGAAAATCGAACTTGCATGAGAAATGAAAAAAGGGTAAATTTCAGATACACCCCATGTACTTTGGTCATTTTTCAACTACACCCCATCTACTTCATTTTTAATCACTCGCACCCCTTGTACTTAAGACTGGTTTGGAACTGTTAGTATTTCCGTCCAAAATAACGAAAAAGTAGGTAATAGCTTGTTGGCGGGAATTTTCCCTTCTAAAACATCTTTTCTAAGACCAAATTGCCCCCAAAACCCATTTACATCCTATATATACAATGAGAACCCTCACGTTAAAAATATTAGTACGATGATAATTCGTCAACCATGTATTTTAATTTTTGAGAGAGGGAGCTACGAAATTTGAAGAAAGAGGAGGAGGATAGTGTTCTTCCACCCACCACCTCAGTTCCACCACGAGCCACCACCTCCCGTAACCATTCTCTCGTCGGAAAACTTGTTTTCTTGCCGGTAATTTCTTAAACTTTCCTGACAGTTTTCTGGACCATCACAAATTCGTATTTTGAGAAATCTTCTGCTATGATTCAATTTTTGAAGTCTCCATAACTTTTAAAGTACGTTTAAATATAAAGATTTTGATACCAAGAACATGCAAAACCGATAAACACAGAATTAGTTATGATTTTCGGAATATGGACTGATACACATGTTTCGAAATCTGGGCAGAGCCATCTTCTTTTTATTTCTGGGAACTATCCTATTAAGTTATGAATCTGATATTTTTACTGAGAATAATACTTTATGTTAAGAAACTTTGAGAGTTGGTTTCAATATTTTTGGAATTGAAATGAATTAGTTATGGATTTTCTATGAAGACATGTTTGTCTGCCCTGTTTTTCTGTAGAACAGCTTGTTCTTTTGAAATTTGGAGAATATTTGGTTGATTAGGGCGTTTTAGCGCGTTAGAGGCGCGGTTTTTCCATTTTCCGCTTGATGTCGTGCTTTGTCTTGTTTTTGTATTTTTTGTTAATTTCGCAGGAAATAAGGTGGTTTTTGCGCCAAGTTTGGATTGAGAGGTATTCGGAATGGCCGTGATGGAGCTTGAGAGTGAGAAGGGCTGTGGAGACTAAGTGTTGAAGTGAAATTCGCAAGGAAGTCGTTGTAATCTTCGTGAGCGCTACAGAATATTGGGTATAGCGCTCAAAAGTGGCACAAAAAGGTGCGCGAAATGAACAGAGCCTTCGCGAGCGCTACATAGCTTTTGCTATAGCGCTACATAGTGTGGCAGGTCAATGAAGTCAACGCTTCTAAGGGAGTTAGGTAGCGCTACATAGCTTTTGCTATAGCGCTACCGAGAAGCTTAATTCAGCTACGGCAGCTTTTTGGTCCAAATCCATTCTTGTTTTAGGTTTTAACTAGTGTTAGCTCGTGCCTACGGCACTACGTATCCCGGTTGGAAGGGCATGTCAGTTGTGTGATTTAGGTGAAAACCATAGGCACTTAACTGGGAAGTGAGATGATGCACTACAGCCTTTGGATCAAATTAATCTAAGCCGTTCCAACAATTTGTCCCCACACCCTTCTGTTTTATAATAGAGATTGTAATAAAGAGGATTAATATAAAAACCCCTTGAACACTTGTATTAGGGAGGCATTCATTACTTAGGTTTTATTTTTTTTAACTTTGGCTGCTGTTCTTTTTAAGTTCTTTATTGCAGATTCAAGTTTAATTCTCAGTTCTTCAAGTTTTCCAGCTTTTAATTCATGTTCTTCTTCGGTAATCGAACCCGTTGCTCTTCCGTAAGTTTGTGGAATCGTGTTTTTATTTCTATTTCGATTGTTCGAAGCATGTTTAGATCTAGGGTTATTGCTGCGTTCAATAAAGTCATGAGTGAGTAGTTCTTTAGAGTGCGGCCACGGGGCAAAGGCGTCTCGTAGCTAGTTTAATCAATGTTTTACCTCGGGGTCGAATTAATTTAATCTTTAAGCAGTTTTAGAAGACGAAAACTCTTCTAACAAACAAAACCCAGGCATCGCCGGAATTCGAATGCGCACGGATACTGGTGACAGGTGGTGCGCATTTGTTAGGGATCCTTTTTCCTATTCTAAAATCAACAAAGTAAATAATTGTGGCCCGAGTAAACATTGGTTAGGCTAGTTGCGGACGCTGGGTTCCCACGGTTGTACTCTCCTTTTTAAATTCTTATTTCATTAATCTAGTTTGGTAATTTAGTTAGTAAATCAATCTCATTGAACAAGGGGTGGCTACCTAAGAGCCAAGATAAACTGTGAACCCGTCATCTTTGAGTCCTGCACACGTTCGTCCGTCTCTGTGGTTCGACTCCGGTACTTCCGGATATTATGCTACATCGGTCGAGAGTCCTACGCTTGGGACGCGTCTTTATTTTAAGTCACCCGGTCGGTCAAGCACTTTCAATTTTTACAGTAGATAGTAGTAGATACACATGGATGTTACGCAAGTTTGGGCGCTGGTTTGAGTATTTTTGGACCTTATATGAATAAGTTATGATTTTTCAAAGAAAGGGTGACAGATTTTAGTAAATGAACAAAGTATTGTTTTTATTTCTTAAAATACCTTGCATGCATAGGTTTGGGGCTATCAACGTACCATAAATGAACAAAAACCCATACGATTTTGGGGCTATCAAAGTACCAGAAACGAACAAAAACCCTAGACGATTTTAGGGCTATCAACGTACCTTATGAACACAATCTTCTGTTCTTTGAAGCAGATGATTCACGATCTTACGTTTCTCTCTCCACCATTGCAGAACCAAAGCTTTGTAGAGAGAGAGAGAGAGAGGATAATACGTAAATGAAAAAAGGGGAAAAAGAAAGGGTATTTCAGTTTTTTCGTTACTTTGGACGGAAATACTAACAATTCCAAACCAGTCTTAAGTACAAGGGGTGCGAGTGATTAAAAATGAAGTAGAGGGGGTGTAGTTGAAAAACGACCAAAGTACAGGGGGTGTATCTGGAATTTACCCATGAAAAAAATCCTTCGATGTTTGAATCCCTTGCATGAAAACTGAAAAAAATCATTCAAGAAACTCCCAATTTTAAGCAAAAGAAACCCAATATGAGTAAAAATCGTTCATGAAAAAAATCAAACTTGCATGAGAACTGAAAAAATCAAACTTACATCACTACCGGTAATGGTTGTTCAGGAAGTTATTTTTGGCAAAAGAAACCCAATATGATTAAAAATCATTCAAGAAAGAAATTGAACTTGCATGAGAACTGTAAAAATCAAACTTTTCTCAGTATAAGTAATGGTCATTCAGAAGTTGGAGGACATGGAAAACCTATGCATGTGACAAACAAACCCAAAAAAACGTGGATTTCTATTTAGAAGGTATCAATTGCACAGAGTAGGTTGGTCTTCTAAGAAACGTGGACTTCTAAAACGTGGTGATAAGTTTTAAATCTTCTAAAATTTAAATCACATGGAACCAATCACTTACACATTCCTAAATAGAAGGTATATTCCTTATAGGTTGTGGACTCCTTATATATTTTACCTAATGCCTAAATAGGAGCCGAAAATGTGGCTTATCCTTCTAATTCCATATTTTATATATTTCCGGAAATGTTTCCTTCAAAAACCTTCTAATTCCCTGTTAATTACATTCAGATATTGTGGACGAAAATGAGGAATTGTAGTTGTAAATCCGGATATTGTTTCCTTCATCATAATATATCGCTAGGTTTTGTACCTGTAAATCTCAGCCGTTTAAAAAATGTGTACCAATCTAATGGTCGAAAATATATAGATTCAAAAACTTCCCTGTCATATTATATAGATATAGATAGATATAGATTTTGGTGAACCTTAAGGCACAGTTTGGATGACTGAAATTTTCAATAGAAATAGGAATGTGATTACTACTCAATCTGGTAATGTAATTCTTGGTCGGATGTGTCATCAGGAATCACAATCATATTCATGTTCTCTCCCAAACATGGAAATCCTGAGAGAGTGACATCACATTCCTATTCCTGTTCCTTTCAAATGTCGGAATCATGGAAGTATGATGTCACATTCTCATTCCTCCTCAAGATTCCTGTCATCCAAACTGAGCCGAAGGGAGACTTTAATTAATAGTAGTAAATGATAAAAGATCTTTGAGATGAAAAAATACCATCTCTATTATAAAACAGAAGGGTGTGGGGACAAGTTGTTAGAACGGCTTAGATTCATTTGATCCAAAGGCTGTAGTGCATCCTCCCACTTTCCGGTTAAGTGCCAATGGTTTTCACTTAAATAACACAACTGTCATCCCCTTCCAACAGGGATGCGTAGTGCCGTAGGCACGGGCTAGCACTAGTCGTATATAACGTAAAATTGAATGAGATTAATTACTAGTAGTATAATTCTAGAATTTGACTTACATATTTTACTTCATAGGACCCAATGTGCTATTGTTTACACTATAAATCAAATTCTTTGTCCGTGAAAAGAATTTGAATGAATCATATTGGACAGTTCTATTAATGAATATACTTCAGTGAGACGACGAATATTGAAACGATCGATTTGATTTGTTTGGAGAATATTTAAATGCATACAAAATAATGTAATAAAAGGTACTATTCGAATTATTGAAGGCTTGTGTTAGCCTACAATGTTTTGTATTTGAATTATGCCTTAACGGATTTTGTATGTTCGATCTTCGCGGAGAATTTTTCAAGTTTTGATTATGCTTTTATTGATAACGTATTTTTGCAAAATTTATTGTGCACATATTATCTAAATACTTTTATGAAGTCTTATTATAATCTAAAATTTGTAACTTATAGTTTCAAATCTAAAAATAATTGACTAGTACGTATATTTCAATGGAGAGTTTTTTTTTTTTTATCGCCAATGGAGAGTTACTCCATCGGTCCACATTTGTTGTCCTTTTAAAAATTTCAACTTAGGGGTGATTTGGATTAAAAAGTGGAACAATAACTTTTTTTTGTCTTTATTTAAAAAATATTCGCATTCGTTAGTTTTGCATCAAACTTTTATGACTTATTGATTCGTCTCAGTGAGAGGAATCAAAAAAGTAAAAAAATTTGACCGAAACTCATAATTTTTTTTTTAAAAAGACAAAGATAAGTAAAAAAAATTGTCTTATTGACTTATTTTTGTCTTTATTCAAAAAATTATGAGTTTCGATCAATTTTTTTACTTTTCCGATTCCTCTCGTCGAGACGAATTAATAAGTCACAAAAATTTGACGCAAAACAAACAAATGCAAAAAAAATTTGAATAAGGACAAAAAAATAAGTCACTCAACTTTTTAATCCAAACCCACATTTAATCAAGGAACACAATCATTGTATCTTTCAATACATTATTTTTCAATTTTACCTTCCAATCATTACATTTTCTTACTTTGATAGTACCACTGCTTAGTGCAATTGTGTCACGACCCAAATTTGAAGGGTAAATCCGTGACATGGCCAGTGATTTAAAAATCACCACAGGCCTTGATATCAACAACCATAAAATTTTATTCTAAAAACTCACAGGTCTATAAATTAAAATATATTACAACAGATAGGGGTGAGCATGGTTCGGATTTGTTCGGTTTTATATTAAACCAAGAACCAAACCAATGTCTACGGATAATGAATTTAGAGAACCAAATCAATCCACAAAAGGCATATAACCAAACCAATCCAAATCATTAAAATACGGTTTGGTTTCGATTTTAAACCACGGTTTGCTTTGAACAAAGCTATCATCTTCAAAAAAATATTTAAAGTACTTAAAATTATAAAGATAAATTAAAAGAAAACTTATATTAAAATCAATTTCAATCAAATTACCAAAACACACTAACATGAACCAACTAATTAAGAGTAGAATATCAACAATTGCCTCAAGTCTTAAACTAATAAAATGAAATACTGAAAATTAGGAATGAGTTTGATATATAGTAGAAGTTTAGTCTAAATTATCTGACAGGGGAGGAATACTAAATATTGTGGTGGATTTAATAGGATCAATAAATTAGGAAAGTACTTGACTAAGGCTCTCATATTTATTTGGTGAATCATAATAAAATAATACGGAGTATATATTTATATATATGTATTATACGGTTCGGATTGGTTTGGAACCATAACCATGAATGTAAATCCACAAACCAAACCATATAATGTGGTTTCTAATTTTTTTAAACCATGACCAAACCATACTACTAAAAAACCAAACCAAATCTTTCGGTATGGATTGGCTTGGACTGGATTCGTGATTTAACGGATTTTTTGCTCACCCCTAACAATAGAGCTTAATAGCATCCAAACCCAGTACAGACTTCGAACTACAACAATGTGGCCAACACACACGTGCCACTTATCATCACATCCTCTAGCCATAACTATTGGAATCTTCCACATATAATGACAACCTTCTTTAACCCTGAATACCTGAAAAGGTTTTATGAAAACACAAAACCAATTCAGTAAGTTATAATATACTAAGGCCACTGATAAGCACCCAATAATGCATATTCTTGATGCTTAAATCCTCTAGTATGTTGTGTTTGTACATATATGTTGTCGTTTTTATGCGATATTGCACGTAAGGTAGGTTTTTGTGTATTTCAGGTAAAACGTGCTAATAAGGCGGTTTTGAAGGCCAAGAAATGCTCCGGGTGCAACCAAGTGCTCAAGGCCATGTGCCACCATATTGTGGTGCCCGAAGAGTCATGAAGAGATGGTTTGGAGGTTGCTCGGGTCGCCCAAGGGTCAAGGGAATTGAAGGAGAAGTGAGAATTTTACCAAAGCTACTCATCTTCCGACCAGCTGAGGGTAGAATTGTTATAACTTTTGATGTACAATGTCCAGTATCGGTACTGCATGGAAAAATCTTCAGATTTTTGTTATCTTTTTCAACCTTCCATTTATGGAAAGTTTTCACTTATGGAATATTTTTGGGATATTTTGGGGACTTTTTGGTCCTTTGTAACTTAACTTTAGAGCCCTATAAATAAGCTTGTATGCCTTTTATAGAGAGGATGGCCATTTCTAGTCTTTTTTAGGCCCAAGTCTTTTTTGCTTTCTAGTAACTCCATTAATGTTCTTCAAGCTTTTCTAGTCTTTTCCTTCAAGAACTCAAGTAAGTATTTGTCTTATGTTAATTTCTCGTTTATTAATGTTGTAGCTACGCTTCGGATCTTTGCATAAATCAAGTTTATTTTCATTTTCTTCGGTTAAATCTTTTACTTCATTTTCTTACCTTGTCTAGTCTTTTAGCTATGTGTGAGTAGTTTCTTGGCTAAGTCTCGGGCTACTCTTTCCCGATGACTTAGGGTGTTATTTGGTTCTCGAAACTCTCGGGCTTTAAATCATGGTTTTCGGAATTGGATTAACCTAGCCATTTTGATCTAAGCGAGGGGTGTTAACTCCTTAGTATGAAGTTTAGTCAAGCGGTCTTGGCAAGCAACATATCGAGGGCTCGTGGCTTCCTACATGTTAGATACATTAGCAAAAATAGATTGGTTTAATTCCGGATGATCACATCTTTTGATAAATGTAGTCATTAAAGTTAAATCCTCCGGGCGTGAGCACGCGGTCGTGACTCTCGCTTGAGTTATAATTGGGTACCGGTAACGGCTTTTGTCAAGGGATTAGATGATCCCTAGACTTGCCTCTTTTAGTTCATTTCTAGTCTTTTTACTTAGCATTTCTATCATTTAAAGCAAAACCAAGTTGGCCGTCTTAAATGCCGAAATCCATTACTTACAAAACCTACAATCCGATTAAGCTTTATTCGATTCTCTGTGGGTACGATCCCGGACTTTCCGATTATTATGCTATCGACGACCTAGCCCTATGCTTGGGGTGTTTCAACCTTATTTGAAGGCGAGGTTGTGGCGTAACAGCCACATAATAAACATGGGATTAAGTAGGATAAAAACATAGCATAATAATCCATCAGCTTGAGAACAATCATATTCAAGTTGCAATCACCACAAGTGAGGCAAAGAGATATATATCAATCATCATCATATTATCATCTTGATCTTCATCTTGACCATCATAGGCGGTAATTCGGTAGCCTAGGGAGCGACCCCAGCAAAACAATGGAATTGATATCAATCCAATGGATACCCGGCCGTATCCTTTCCACAATCCATAGGCGCCAATTCAAACATAGCTCGTCAGAGCTCTTCGCCCAGATGTTACACCAATATCCATTAAACTTCCTTTTAAAAAAAATCAATCCCATGTCTTTTTATAAAAATCTTTTTCTTTTCACAATTATACTTATATAATTTATTTTTATTCAACATAAGATTTAATAAAACAATCACAAAACAAGTTTTTAGAAAAATAATATATAGCCAGAGTATATTCGTAACTCACCTTGCCCCCGAAGCACAATTATCGTACTAACAACCACTGATTAGTTAACGGAACCAAGATTTTTCCTCCTCCTCCTCCTCTCTCTTTTCTTTCTTTCCTACTCTCTTTTGTTTCTTTCTTGCTAGTGTCGTGTGTGTGTGATGTGTGTGCTTGTGGTGTGGAATGAATGTGAAGGGAGTATGCCTATTTATACTAGGCAAGTAAAGAGGTCTAGATTGTTCTAATCTTATCCAAACAAATCTTTCATTATCTAGTAATATCTAGGAATATCCAATAATATTTAGACTAAATCTAAAAAAATCCAACTATATCTATTGAGTATCTAATATAATCTAACAGTATCTAATAATATCTTGTATTATCTTTAATAAAATCTTAGTGTATCTCATGTAATCTTATTGTGTGAGAGGAATATCTAAAGTATCCCCACAATATCTAAGAACTAGTGAATGCCCGTGCCTGAAGGCACGGCTTGAACATTCAGCACACACAAATTAAAACTGAACAACAAATTTAACCAACTAAGACGCATAGAATAAACTCAAACGCATAAATCTTGATCAAATAAAAAAATACCGATGTACCAGTAGTTTGAGTAATGTGATATTGAATATAATTTTGGTGTCCTTGTGACGAATGTTTATTAGCGCTAAAAGAGTGACCATTTTAAGTTATAGACCGATGTCGTGATTTTAAAATTATGTTTCAATTTTTTTTACTCAATCTGCAAACTTAAAGTATTGTTTCATAACAAAATGGACAGAAGCAAAGTAAATTCATATAAAATAAAATAAGCAAAGCATAGGTAAAATTTGTTGAAAATTCATAAATCACGCAACACGCGTATTAAAAATCCAATAAAGTTAAATTGACTAAAATGTTATTGGACCATTCCACAATGCTTTAACAACGATGTTTTCATGATGATCTCATTGGTATTGGGTGGTGGATATTAGTACCTTCACGAATAAGCTTTTTGTTGTGTAGGACTCCTAATCTAACACGGCGTGCTTCTTTGGATGTTTCAGTATTGGTGTGACATATTGATAGTTTTCGAAAATCAATTGCGTCGGAAAATATTAGGATTAACATTCTCACTCTTCATCATGTGAACGGGACACCAACAAAACGAAGATATACTTACCCAAAAAAAACAAATGAAGAAGAATGGAACCGGAAATAGCGGCGGCGCTGCGGAACAATGTAAAACCAACTAACTTGAAATGGTTGGTAGCGGCGGCATCGGGTAAGTATCTTCGAAATGATGGGAACTACCAGTGGCGTGCTTCCGAAGATGGGAACTATCTTCGAAATGAGGAGCGCTATGATCTCCAAATGCATTAATACAGAGCTTAGCAGCGGCGACGGGTAATTAGGAAATGATTGGTAATTAAATGATTGGTATCTTCAAAATGGTTGGTAATTACTAATTAGGAAATGTTTTACCAACCTAAAGTTGATTTAATGTAATTGAATCTTTCAATATGTTTTTCTAATGAATCTTTCCTTCTTTCTTTCTTTTTTAAATTCGGGAGTTTTGTATATGAATGTAACAAAACCGTGCATAGCAGTGGCGTCGGGTAAATTGGAAATTATTACATTTTATAAAGTTGATTTGGTAAATCAAATTTAATGTCATTGAATCTTTCCTTTATTTTGCAATTTGAAAAGTTTTCCTAATGAATCTTTCCTTCTTCTTTTTTTTTTTAATTCGGTATTGAATGTGATTGAATTGAATGTGTTGGCATTTCCTAATGAATCTTTACAATCAACGGCAAGTCTTTACAATCCAGTCTTTAATTCCACTCAAATATCAACTACAATCGGCAATTTCGGAAATCATTACAATCGGCAATCGGCAAATATGGATCTTTAAAGTCCATAACTGAATAATGTCCAACCAATCAACTAAAATAGGCAATTTCGGAAATCAATACAATCGCCAATCAGTAAATATGAATCTTTAAGTCATTACAATCAAGTTTTTTTTTTTTACCCTCACGACAAATCAGGATATCAGGATTTGGTAAAAGTTCAATTTATCCCTCGGTTTTCCACCACGTAATCTCAGCCGTAGAAAAAATGTGTACCGATCCTAGGGTCCAAAATATAGGAGGAAATTTAGGGATTCAAAAACCACCCTGTCATATTATATAGATATCGAGATGAAATCTAACATTATCTTTCATAAAATCTAACCATATCTTTTAGAATTATCTCCCATAGAATCCATTGGAATCTAGAATTATCTAATATAATCTAATCATTATCTATTAGTATCTAGAGCAAATCTTATCTAATTTTATCTTATCCATTCATATCTTAATATTCCAAGTATATACCTTTGATGCTTAGAATATTTCTAGAATTATACTTATTTGATGCCTAGAATATTCTTTCATAAAATCTAGGAATATTATAGTGTAATCTAATCCTAATAATATTAAGGCAGTTTACTCTAAAATAGAGCACTGACTCATTTTTGTTTGAACCCCACGATTTTCCACCCTGCGGAGACCTGTGCCTCAATCGCATGCCGCATTGTTGTTAATAGGGTTGGGGCGGTATTTATAGAGTTTAATAAAAATTGCCACCTAGACAGAAAAATACCCCAATCTTTAATAAACCTTGAGTCACGATCGATATACTCCTTAAATCCTAACGGTAAGCAGCCCGCTAAAAGTTAGCTCCTTATTTGTTTATGAAAGTCAGGGTGTTACAAGTTGGTAAGTCACTGACTCCTCTTTGTGGAAGGTCTTGGGTTCGAGCCTCATAAGGGGTAGGCCCTTTGGGGGCTAGGGCTATGAATAGCCCTTGACCCCGTGCTAACCCTAACACCCCTCACTAACCCCCGCTGATGTATATTGCCTGAAAAAAAAAAGTACCACTAGGGGGGAGTTTCTCCTTAAGAAAAATCAACTTGGTGTTTCGTTTCGTTTCGTCTTTATTTAATTTTTCTCACTTTTGGTAGTTATAGGCTAAATTCAAAAATTATTTTTATGCATTTAAAAATAATAATTCGCTCCGTTAATTAACCCGTTTTGCACAAATATCAATTTTGTTACTACCACCATAAAATACACACACTCACATCACCGCATGTCTCATGAGTGCCAAGATGAAATATTGACCATTGACTGTGATGGACCGCTTGGATTGTGCCCCGTAACCAAACCCCCAAATCCGTCTCATCAGTAGGTGTGAAGAAGATATTAAATGTTCCCGAGACAAGATTGAGCATGAATCTGAACCTTGTGTAGGGTTGGGACATTGAGAGCCCGTTCATTTTGAGATTTTAAATTTGAATTTATAGGTAATGATAAGTGTAAAGAGAAATAGAATAATGATTAAAAATATAAATAATAATTAAAAAAAATAAAAATAAAAATTAACAAAAAATTAAATTATAATTATAATTTAAAATCCAAAACCTTAAAACGAACTAAATCTGAGTATCTCTTGTGGGTGAGTGCATTTGTCCGTGTCTGGTTATTGAATTTTATTACCCCAAAAATATGGTCGTGGGAATCCTCCTAAAGTCCTGATATGATCTGACAGTTTACGATGCCATCGAAATATCAGAACAGTATTTATATGTGTGTATATTTGTCTTTAACTCACCCCCCTCTCTCTCTCTCTCTCTCTCTCTCTCTCTCTATATATATATATATATATCACTCCGGATCCCCTAAGGGATCCCGGATGGAGTGTTTAGTGCGGGATTGGGGCGTGAGCCGTTGGATCTCATCCAACGGCTGGGATTTTAAAAAGGAATTCGCGGATCCTAGGCGCCCAAATTGAACCCGGGTTGAACACGGTTTCGGGTTACAACAAAACCCAATCTTCTCATTTCCTCGGTAGCGTTCAAACAGAGAAGAGAGAGAGAGAGAAGAGAAACGACGAAGAGGAGAAGAACGAAGACATAGCCGATCGATCTGGACGCGACGACCACCACCACCAAGGTCTCTCTCTCTCTCTCTCTCTGTGTCTGTTTGAATCTCTCGAATCTGTTATGTCTTTTTACGATCTATCCGATTCACTAATTAGGGTTTCGCGAATACACGTATCTCTCTCTCTCTCTCCCCTTCCCTCTCTCTCTCTCTTTCTCTGGTTCGATTTGGAAGAAATTTGGTTTAGGTTTTGTGACAGGAGGTGATCGGAAGAAGCTCTTGCTGTGGTAGACGATCTGTGTGTGTTTTAAAGGGTTTCTGAGTCAGTTTTGGTTTTGTGACAGAGGCCGTTTGCTCACGCACCACTTTTGTCATTTGTCAGTTTACGTATCTCTCTCTCGTTCACCACTGATTTTGATTTCATAAGTGTTACGGTTAGGGTTTTGCTGCAAATGCATGACCTTTTTTTTGGGCAAATCTGGAAATTAGGGTAAAACCCTAATTCTGTATATGCATAACCAGAATTAGGGTTTTTGCATAAGTCATGTCCAGTGTGATTGCAAAAAATTCAAATGTGCAGAGCTTATGAAAAAAAAAAAAAACTAATGGTATACCCCAAGAGCAAAATGTTGACTTCATGTGTAAATCCCTAACATAACGTACCAGTGTTTATTTGTTTTGCTTTATGTTGACTGTCATCTCCACTATGGAGTTCTTTGATCTTATGTCCATATTATTATTGTGGTTTATGATCATTCTTTGTTGCCATAAATTTTGTTATAAGCCAAGTGCCTGAATCATAAGCCTGTATATTTGAAGACATCTAAGGGGGTTTTGGAAGGACCCCATGTTTCCTTTTTGTTTGTTCTTTACTTCAGTATTTTTCTAATTCTTCCTGTTATTTTTGGTCCAGGGTAGAACATTTTTGAAAAGGAAAATTAGATTGAATGGGGGTTTGAACATGTGGGGACCCATTAAAGCAGCCTCAAGCTAGACCATTGGGTATGACTGTTGCCTCATATTTTCCCTAATTTTTGGTTGGCTGAAAATTCAAATGTGTTTCCTCAAATAGATGGAAGAAAAGAGAAAAGCTATTGGTGTACTGTTAACTTCTTGCTTTCTAGATATCCTTAATTTTGAAAAAATTAAGTATTTAAATTTGCCGAAAACAGATGATAGGTATCTAGCCTATGATGAACTCGCAACTTGGTTTTCCATCTGTCATATTTTTGGGACATGTATTTTGTTTCATATGCCTTTTGAGCTGAGCTACACTTTGAGAGTGGTGTTGCAAGGAACCAATTAAAGATTTAGTTAAGTTCTGCTCAATTATGAAAAATATAAAGGACCGTTATGAGTAGTTAATGCCACAAGAATTCAAACCATTTCAATGTTGTAATATGGCCGAACTCATAGGTTTATTATGTAGTTTTAGAGGCATGCGGCTTACATGTGGTGAATGCCCTCTTAGTTTTATGCCTCTCTTTTATGTTACTTTTGCCCATGTGTTCCTTTCCCTGTTTTTGGCGTGTCAATGACCGATGGTTATGTTCTAGCATCTTGCTACCTTTCCTTGAGTTTATCATTTGCCTTGATGTTTGCTGACACAAAGTCCAATGGGCAAGAATTTATATTTGGTCGGAATATCATTTGCCTAGATGTTTATCGTACCAGTGTTTATTTCTTATACTAGATTCTCGTTCTAAAAGCCACCTCAATAACAATCCAGTGTTGTGGTATAGGTTTCAACACTCTCAAGATCCACCACATGGGGCGTGGAGAAAGGAGGATTGGAGGGGTGCTGTGGCTTGGTGTTTGGTTGGAGGGGACGGGCTTTTTCGAGATGAAGTGAAGGCTATTATTTGTGTGAGTTCTGCAGTCATGGCGGAAGCTTTGGCAGTTCTTCATGCTCTGGAGTGGGCCAAGGGCAGGCAAGCGGCTTTCGGTTGAAGTCCGGTCAGATAGTACACTGCGTATTGCTGGTCTTCGCCTTATGGAAAATGCTAATGTTTTGGTTCAAGTTGTTGTTGATATTGTAAGGCGAGCTAGTGATTTTTGTGATGTTATTGTAACTAATACTTGGGTACACAAGGCTATCCCCTTGCGCTGGCTTCTTCTTGGTTGGTCATGTACCAAAAAAAGAAAGAAAAAGAAACCGCATCCATGTAATGTCGGGATCTCTCCGTTCATTGTATTTAACCTTGCAATTGTGTTCTCTGGTTCGTTTGTCTGATGAAATGTGAGTTATGTAGTCATTAAGATGTCAGGATAATTAGAATTTGGAATGGAATGGTTCGTATAATTCATCAGTGATTCACTACACATACAAAAATAACAAATTTTAAAGCTCACTTTATCTATAACAATCTATGAAACCAACTATTCATTAATCCAATCACTAACGCAAATGTGATATATTTAGAAGAAAAATGGGAACCTGGTCTCAATTGGAGGATGTGAAGGAGGACTCCCAAGTGTCCCCCAGCCGAATCAACCCACGATGAGTTTGCGGCAAGATCGAAAGCCTGTGACACCATAACAGTTTTAAGAGATTACCCATACATTGAAATCCAACTTCACAGCAAACAAATAATAAGTAAAACTAAGAAAATAAAACTGCAGAATTCATGTAACCTAACCCTAACAGTACCATTCCAGAATTCAGGTAAAAAAAATAGAATTAGGGCTTTTTTTTATATGCATAATCTGTTTTTTTTTTTAATTCCCTAATTCAGGGTTTTTTTTAAACCAGAATTAGAATTGTATATATATGAATAATCAGAATTGGGGTTTTTTTAAAACCAGAATTCATGTAAAAAATTAGGGTATGCGTATACAATAAGCCTAATCGTCTACCACAGCAAGAGCTTCTTTCAATCACCTCCTGTCACAAAACCTAAACCAAATTTCTTCCGAATCGAACCAGAGACAGAGAGGGAAGGGGAGAGAGAGAGATACGTGTATTCGCGAAACCCTAATTAGTGAATCGGATAGATCGTAAAAAGACATAACAGATTCGAGAGATTCAAACAGACACACAGAGAGAGAGAGAGAGAGAGAGACCTTGGTGGTGGTGGTCGTCGCGTCCAGATCGATCGGCTATGTCTTCGTTCTTCTCCTCTTCGTCGTTTCTCTTCTCTCTCTCTCTCTTCTCTGTTTGAACGCTACCGAGGAAATGAGAAGATTGGGTTTTGTTGTAACCCGAAACCGTGTTCAACCCGGGTTCAATTTGGGCGCCTAGGATCCGCGAATTCCCTTTTAAAATCCCAGCCGTTGGATGAGATCCAACGGCTCACGCCCCAATCCCGCACTAAACACTCCATCCGGGATCCCTTAGGGGATCCGGAGTGTATATATATATATATATATATATCTGTCGGCCTATACCAGTTGATTATCCGGAGTGAACTAGAGAGAGAAGAGAGATGGAGAACGGGACATCGACGGCGCCGAAGAAATGGTCATTCAAAGGGAACGAAGCGCTGACAAAGGCGTCGGCGACCAGCATCAGAACTGTACTGATGAATATCATGGGTAAAATCGATCCGCGAGACCCAAGGCCCACCATTCCTCTCGGCCACGGCGACCCCTCCGCGTTTCCCTGCTTCCGGACCACTCCCGTGGCTGAAGACGCCATCGCCGACGCCGTCCGGTCCGCCAAGTTCAACGGCTATGCCCTACAGCAGGTTGGCATTCCGCCGGCAAGAAGGTATCTATATATATATACATACCTACCTTATGCTTTTCTTTTTTTTTCCCTGATCATGTACCTAATATTTCATCCGTCCCATATTGTTATCCGAAATGAATGTCTATTTTAAAAAGTCTGACAAAAAAGTTGTACAAGACACTTTTGTCCTTTGTTTTCTATATTCAAGTATCATGTCATTAACAAACTAAATAGGGCTAGCTCGATTGACAGCTAGGACTCTTGCATTTCATTAGAAAATTATGAATTCAAATCTCTTAGAGGAGCTTTTTCTTTATTTCTTGTATTAGTTGCCTCATCAAATCATCAAACCTGAAATCCTATTGTAGTCAAGGACAAAGCCAGAGGGGTGTCAAGTGTTGCCATGGTCTCCACTCAAGTTTACTACCTAGTAATTTTCGGTTTTTATTATGTACATAAAATGGTTCCTCACAGTTTCTTGAATTCCTTACGCAGTGTTGCCTCTCTCTTTCGTGAGTATTCCTTTAAAAACATGACATGACTTCACTTGTTTTCATGTTACACAATACCTTCAATTTTTAACACCTTAATATAATTTTCATAATGTTTTTGTATAAAATATCAATTTTTTAGAAGCAACTTCTCTTTCTTCTTGGATTATGATCATTAGAAGATCCCTTGATGATATAGATTTTTTCTTTAAGGAAACTAGTTATTCGAGTAGATTACTTGAGAAAGAGTGAAGAGACAGAACGCTATGGCCCTTTCGCTGTGGGAATAGGAACCGTACTTACTTTGGTCAACCAATGTCTAATTCCTAGCTTCGTCCCTGATTGTAGCCCAAAATTTTCCTGAAGAGAAAAGTAAAATCCTCCATGCCACAAAAGAGGAACACAAAGATGAGAAATGTTTCTACTCATGGGCAGAGCCGGCCCAAGGTATTTGAGTGCCCAAGGCCTGTTCTAAGAATGGTGCCCTAAACGCTTGACAATTTTTACGGGGAAAAAAAAAACAGTCAGAAAAAGCCAAAACTATAGTATTAAATCCCCTTGACTAATACATATATATATTTTTTGAAATTTGAAATTTCCCTTCAAAACAATTTTAATTTTAATTCCGATACTTCCTGCCCACGTGTTGCTTTCACGTGCAACCACTCTGCGAGCAAATGGAACAGGTGGAATAGAGGGTTTTATAGGTGAGTACTTTGCTAATTGAGCCTTTGCTCTGTCGATGTGGGACAAACAAGTTGCAAAACAAAGCCTCCCACCTATAATCCCACATCGTTAGTTGAAGAAAACAATAAAGGCAAAGAATCTTTTATAAGTAGAAAGTTCTACTGTCTCAGTACCAATACTCAAAAGACTCAAAAGACTGGACCTTGCTTCTGAAATTTGGACTGGGCCTTTCCTAAATAGAGTCCTACCCAAGCCAAATACTAAAAAAAATTGGGGTGCCCCAAAAATTGGGCATCTTGGGGATGCCCGAGGCCCCGGCCTGCCTCGGCCGGCTCTAGTCATGGGAAAGATATGATTCACACATACGGTTTCATTCTTACACATTTGTGTTTATACAGGGCCATAGCAGATTACCTTTCAAAAGATCTTCCATACAAGTTATCATCAGAAGATGTTTATGTAACCCTTGGATGCGGTCAAGCCATTGAAGTCATATTAACAGTTCTTGCTCGTCCAAATGCAAACATTCTGCTCCCAAGACCAGGCTTTTTCCTTTACGAAATCCGTGCTGCTTATTGCCAACTTGAAGTTCGCCACTTTGATCTTCTTCCAGAGAAAGGTTGGGAGGTAGATCTTGATGCTGTTGAAGCTCTAGCAGATGAGAATACTGCTGCTATTGTCATCATTAACCCTGGAAATCCTTGTGGAAATGTTTTTACGCACCAACATTTGAAGAAGGTGCGGGTTTTTCTCATTATCCTGAGTTATAAATGTGTTGTCTGGCAAATTTAACCAGTTGTGGTTATTGCGTTGATTGATGCTCATATGATGTGTTAGGTGGCTGAGACCGCAAGAAAGCTTGGAATACTAGTGATTTCTGATGAAGTTTATGATCATCTCACTTTTGGGAGTAACCCATTTGTTCCTATGGGCGTCTTTGGATCAATTGCACCTGTTATTACAGTTGGGTCTATATCTAAGAGGTGGATCGTTCCTGGTTGGCGACTTGGTTGGCTAGTCACCAATGATCCCAATGGCATCCTTAAAGAATACGGGGTTCTCTCTCTCTCTCTCTCTCTCTCTCCCCATGTGTTTGGTGTGTATGATATCTCATGCCACAATAGCCTCCCACCTCCCTTTTTTGAATTCAATTCAATGGCCAGTGACTTTTAGGCGTCAGCTAATATCATCAGTTGCATTTTTCCATTTGAAAATTTTCTCGTCACTGTTATGGTCGTATGGTACTTCTTACCATATCTAGTTTAGTAGTTTTGCATGAAATGAAATCAATGCTTTTGAACTGGTACTGTTGCTCTTTTCATTAGATCTCATAGCTGTTTGGGAATTTACTATGGTATGGTTTGATGTTTGACGTCAAACTTGTGTATTCATTTCTTTTACCAGATAGTTGATTGCATCAAGGGATGTGTCGATATTAGCGCTGATCCTCCGACCTTCATTCAGGTTTGTACATCAAGAATCTTTTCCTAAATACCATATCAGAAGAAATTCAGGAGAGTTAGTTTGAATTCTTATTTTTCTCTCTTTCAAATGCCAGTAGAATGCATGAGATACACAAAAGAAGTTGTTTCGTACTGAATTACTGCTGAAGCATTCACAGAATTGTCGTAAAACCAATTCGAAGTTCCCATTGGATAGTCCACTAGTTGGCAATAAGGATGTGATAAAGGTTTCAAGTAGGAACATATACTATAGAACATGAAGGCTTTTTTTACCGAGAGATGTTATGCGTAATTTGGTTGAAAATCTGTAGTCTCTGTGGATTTTGCTAGCTCATATCAAATTATCAACACAACGAAGATATACTCGGGATTCATTTTTTTGTCGAACTATCCACTATTGAGATCTTTCTGGTTCACGTCTTACTTACAGTTATTGACCTCCGTTAGCAAAAAACAAAAACAAAAACAAAAAAAGAAGCAAAAATACAAAGGTTTATTTTATTGTGTACCATTTATTTATTTTCTTTTGATAATCTATGGTTGGTCATGTTACACAATTCATTTTATCTGACCTATTTGGTGAGCTAGACTATTTCCATAGCTTGGATGACTAAAGAACGTAATTCTTTTTGGTTGTGTTTGTATCTATATAACACAATTCTTTGAAGATGTCTATTGTGCTTTATTTGCTTCGCTCATTCATTAATCTCATTGGCAGTTTGAAATCTTCATTTTTTTTTACAAGCTTAGATTGTACATTGAGATTGAGCGCTCTATTTAGTTATGTTTCTCCAATTGCTTTTCTCTAGAGAGATGATTTTTAAGGTTTATGGGTCATCAGGGAGCAGTTCCTCATATCCTCGAGAAGACGAAAGATGATCACTTCTCAAAAATTGTCAATATACTGAGAGAAACTGCGGACATTTGCTATTCTAAAATCGAAGAGATCCCTTGCATTACTTGCCCAAGCAAACCTGAAGGATCTATGTTTGTAATGGTAAGGCTTTAAAATTTTTGATAATGGCCTGTGATGGTAAGTGATTGAGTGGCTCAAAGACCTCTGTTATTAATGGTGCTTTTTTTGTTGTAGGTTAAACTAAATCTGTCTCTACTGGAAAATATTGAAGATGATATTGACTTCTCTCTCCAACTGGCTAAGGAGGAATCCGTGGTTGTTCTACCAGGTTAGAAGCGAACAATTTTACCCAAGTATTGCTAACATTTTTTTTCCGGCACTTATTTTATCTTTAGCTTGTCAACTTCACGAGCTTTGTAGCAACTGGAGTGTTAGCCCAGTGGTAGACACTAAAACTCCCATGCATTTGACTGAGATTTAAACCTTACCAGCTACACCTAACACTATTGACTTTCACCGAGAAAAAAAAAACCAAAACTTCATGAGCTTTTGTTACTTCTTGTGAACTCCATTTGATTCCTATATTGGCCAATCTACATTAGATAGACGTTTAAGTATTAAAAGTCCCCAAGTGACTCTCGATACTTGGGTAAGGGCACAAGAGACGTGTCCAACATGAATTATTGGCCATCGATCAGCAAGCCTATTTTGTACTTTTTGAGTTTTGATTTAACAGTAACTATGCATAAGACTCTTGTCTCGTACCAGTGCTCCTTTTCAACTTGTAAATATCAGTTTTTTAACTAGAACATGAAAATATACCTTGAGAAATATAATGTCTAGTCGTGGGAACGGGTGATTCGAATATGGGTTGAAGGATGTTGACACGTAGACACGTACAACTAACATAACCGCCAGTTTGATTGCTTTTTGATTTTTTATTCCACTTTTTGATGTCCGATAAAGTGCTTTATTTGCAGGGGTGGTTGTTGGTCTTAAGAATTGGCTGCGTATAACATTCGCCATTGACCCTGCATCTCTTGAAGACGGCCTAGGGAGGGTAAAAGCTTTCTGTGAAAGGCATGCTAAGAAGCAACAAGTTGAAAAGACGAGTTCTTCCATTTAGCTCAGATGTGGTCAACCCCCTTCTCTGGTAACTTACTGATTCTGCTACACGCCCTTGGCTTATCGTGTAGAGGATTTCATAGGTTCCGCCATGGGATTGATCGCACGTTTCTTTAAGTTGGCACAATAATGCGCTTGTTCCTAAAACAAGCTGATCAACTACTGCGATGATCAACTACTGCATGTTGATCGCACATTTAATTTGAAGTTGGCATAATAATCGCGTGTTCCTTAAGAACTCTATGTTATTGTAATTTGAGCCGTATGGGGGTCTTGTTTTGCCCCGTAAAGACATTTGTTGGCTACTTTAGCACCTCAAATGTTCTCCGCGGGGTGATCACTGCTGATCAACAGGGCGTTGATCTCATGCGCCGTTTGAAGTCGGCATCATAGTGTGCTTGTTCCTCAAAACCTATGTTTTAGTTATTCGATCAAATACGATTCTTGTAGTACCCTGTAAAAGTTGGCACACAAGTGGTGATAAAAAAAAGTCTCAGCGTTGGTTCTCATGCTTCCTCATTTTTTTTGCTTCAATGTTTACTCGGGGGCGAACCGTTGTGGCTAAATGTTGTTTTCTATTAGTGTGTGTTTATTTTAAAAGCGGGAGAATTCCGAATCTTATTGATTGCGCTTCGATGGTATCTTTCTCGAATGATGTAGCAATTGTAATTTGAGGATAAAACACAGCATCTTATTCTTGTTTTCGTATCACTTTCCTTTTTCTTTTCATTTCCCCCTGCGAATCGAAGATCCAAATCATTGAAGTACAGTAAGGAGTGTAGCACTAGCAATGTATACATGCCGACTCTTTTCCGTCTTATTTTTCCTGTTCTATAAGGTGGAACTGAATACCATAGCCGAAATTTTTTGCTAAGCAATGAGTCATAGATCAGGGGAAAATCCAAAGAAAATTTCACCAACTTTTTGCTATCGTGGTAAAATTCTTGTTTCCAAAGTTTGATTCCTCATTTTGGAGGGAAAAATCCAGGGGAAAACGGCGTGGAAAATAAAAAAAGATTATGGTAATAAAATGGGCACAGAAGAGAAGATGCATAGCGATAGATGTTGGACACGGCCACTTTGTAAGACTTATACGCAAATTTTAATAGTTTGGGATGTTTTTCAAATACCCAAAAAATGTACATTGCGATAGAACACCACTAACTAGTAACTACGTAATAGATCAGATTTATATAGCATAATGTACTTTTTTTTACCACAAGTGACAGAAGAATACAACTAGGGAAAATGATGGCCCAGGACGTGTTTTGATAATTAATGCCCGTCAAAGACATGCTGAGAACATTTGTTAATACTGAAAAATGTCATTGACGGGTATTAATTATCAAAACACGTATTTGGCCATCATATTCCCCAACAACTACAAGTACGAGAACTATATCAAATTGAAAAGAAGTCCAACATCACTAATCCATACGAAGTTTTGCTCTGGCTGTAATGACTAATGAGTTCTCAGCAAGTGGAAGGTGAGATTGGATCCAAGGGATTAGCAGTTAGCACGTAAGTTGATCCGGAGACGTGAATTATCAAAGAAGTCCAACATCATTATAAACCCGACCCAACTAATACCCCTCGTTAAGGGAAGAAATAATCCTAACAAATCGTACAAGAGGAATAGCGTTCACATGCAGGTGAATACACAAATTTACTTTCCAGGCCAGACAAACCGAACAATTAAATTGAACAGATACCAATGCTATGTCCACTACCATTTCATGCACATGGACTCTCAAGATGCTTGTCAGATCCGCACACATCGTAGGGCTTCGAAATTCGAACTACGTAGTAATTTGAAAAGAATTTATCCATTTGTCTATATTTGGACTTGTGCAAAAATGGCTCCGAAGTCATTTTTTGACTTGTTGATACTGTAGCAAGTCAAAAAAATAGTACTCCCTCTGTCCCTTATTTAGAGTTCAGTATTTCATTTTGGACTGTCCCTTAATAAGTGTCAATTTTGTAAAGTTAGGAGGTAAAAGTTTGTGCATTATCTATTTTATCCCTACAAGTATATTTCATTTTGAAAAGTTAATGAATAAATGTGTAATGATGATGGGTAAGTAGGAAAGTGGAGGAAAAAGTTGATGTGAAAGGTGTAATGATGATGTCTTTTTAATAAGTTGGAGTTACGAAGCAGGACACTTAAAAATGGACGGAGGGAGTAACTTTGACAGTGCTACTCTCTCCGTCCCAATTTGTTTGTTCAATTTTGGAATTTCAACTTATTTAGAAGCACAATGATTACACTAAAAAAAAATTTAGTTTTCAAAAATACCCTCGCTTTTTGAACAATTAATGAGAGTGCACATTTCTCAATACATGATTTTTTGAAAAGTGAAAGGGCATTAAGGAAATTTTTCCTAGCCAACTTCTATTTGGACAAACAATTTGAGACATGTTAAAGTTAAAAAGTAGACAAACAAATCGGGACGGAGGGAGTAGTATTTTGAAACCAAAGGATATATTACCTTTAACCAAGTGTTATAGTGCACATGTGTAACTTGTATCTATCTATCTATCTATTTATCTAATAAAACAGCTCAGTATTTGAATCCTATGTACATAAATCTAACGGCCCAAACTTATCCCTCATAAATCCTATGGCTGAGAAGAGTCTTAGAGCTGGAAAATCCTATTTTCAATTTTCTCTAAGCTTTCTTATTATAACTCTCTTTTGTTATGAAAAAATAGAAAACAATAAAATTTTATCGCCAAAAAAAAGAGCCGAATTTTGAAATAAGAAAGGGAAGTAATTTTTGAAATCTTAGCGCTCTCTCTCTCTAAAGCAAAGTGAAATCTTCTCTAACTTTTCCTATCCCAACTCTCTTTTGTTATGGGAAGATAGAAAGTAATAAAATTTCATGTATAAAATTACTGCAAGGTAGATCATAAACTAAACAAAATGGTAAGAAATATAAAGAGCCAAATTTTGAAATAAGAAAGATAAGTAATTTTTGAAACCTTAGCTCTCTCTCTCCGAAGTAAGGCGAAATCTTCTCTAACTTTTTCTATCCCAACTCTCTTTTGTTATGGGAAGATAGAAAGTAATAAAATTTCATGTATAAAATTAGTGCAAGGCAGATCGTAAACTAAACAAAAGGGTAAGAAATATTTTTGTTTATCGGTTGATCAATTTCAATTTTTTTGGGGTGCGTGGGTAAGAAAAAAATCTGTTTGATCCTAATTTAAGAAAAAATCTTCTTGTATAAATCAGTTTCGTTGGCAAGGGTGGTCAATAGTTTCGCAATTTATTTTAGTTGTGTTCAAAATGCGTTATGTCGTACCTTCAGGCACGGGCAAACTCTAGTCTATATTATAAAACAGAGCGGTTTTTATTTACACATATAAACCCAACAACCTCTACAACCATCGGATCGAATTTTCAATAGATCATATCCATTCGATCAAGAGCATACTTCCTAATATAAACTTCCTAACTTTATGACTGGTAAATTCTTTCAATTGATTGCTTTTAGGTTGTTTCCTTAAAAAGCTTGATTATCTTTTTTAATTTAAATCAACTCAATAATCTATATAATAAAACAGCTCAGTATTTGAATCCTATGTACATAAATCTAACGGCCCAAACTTATCCCTCATATATCCTATAGCTGAGAAGAGTTCTAGGGCTGAAAAATCTTATTTTTAATCTTCTCTAACCTTTCCTGTTCCAACTCTCTTTTGTTATGGAATGCAAGGCAGATCGTAAACTAAACAAAATGGTAAGAAATATTTTTGTTTATCGGTTGATCAATTTCAATTTTTTTGGGGTGCGTGGGTAAGAAAAAAATCTATTTGATCCTAATTTAAGAAAAAATCTTCCCGTTTAAATCAGTTTCATTGGCAAGGGTGGTCAATAGTTTCGCAATTTATTTTAGTTGTGTTTCAAAATGCGTTATGCCGTTCATTCAGGCACGGGCAAACTCTAGTCTATATTATAAAACAGAGCGATTTTTGTTTACACATATAAACCTAACACCCTCTACAACCATCGGATCGAATTTTCAATAGATCATATCCATTAGATCAAGGGCATACTTCCTAATATAAACTTCCTAACTTTATGACTGGTAAATTCTTTCAATTGATTGTTTTTAGGTTGTTTCCTTAAAAAACTTGATTATCTTTTTGAATTTAAATCAACTCAATAATCTATATAATAAACCCGCTCAGTATTTGAATCATATGTACATAAATTTAACGGCCCAAACTTATCCCTCATATATCCTATAGCTGAGAAGAGTCCTAGGGTTGAAAATTCCTATTTTTAATCTTCTCTAACCTTTCCTATTCCAACTCTCTTTTGTTATGGAAAGATAGAAAGTAATAAAATTTCATTGCCAAAAAAAGAGCCGGATTTTGAAACAAGAAAGGGAAGTAATTTTTGAAACCTTAGCACTCTTTTTCTCCAAAGCAAGGCGAAATCTTCTCTAACTTTTCCTATCCCAACTCTCTTTTATTATGGGAAGATAAAAAGTAATAAAATTTTATGTATAAAATTAGTGCAAGGTAAACTAAACAAAATGGTAAGAAATATTTTTGTTTATCGGTTGATCAATTTCAATTTTTTTGGGGTGTTTTTTTTTTTGTAAACTAAACAAAAGGGTAAGAAAAAAAATCTGTTTGATCCTAATTTAAGAAAAAATCTTCCCGTATAAATTAGTTTCGTTGGCGGGGGTGGCCAATAGTTTCGCAATTCATTTTAGTTGTGTTCAAAATGCTTTGCGCAGGCACGGACAAAATCTAGTTAATTTCTGTCTAAAGTTGATTTCCTTACCTTCAATTCAATATTTGCGTGTAATTCGTTTCCTTTTAGGTTGATTTTCTTACAGTCATATACGGAAAAAAAAAAAAACATAGAATGTTATGAATGCAACATGGTATTGAGTTTGAATTTGTTGGTTTGAATTTATGTGATTTGGATGATCAATGGTAGTGTCGTACACTACCAATGAAAATAGCAATGAGGGATAGAAAATATAAACTTTTTATGATAAAAAACTTTTTGTGCTCAAAATGCATTGCTTCGTGCCTTTGGGCACAGACAATCCCTAGTCTATCTATACTACACGTAAATGTAGTGTACTTGACAAGTCTCCAAACAATCATACTTGTTTTTCTAAAATTTTATGGTTGGAGGTTGAATTTATAGATATGAGATCCACTTATTATTTGCTACCAGCATCTTTGTTAAACTTGGCACACATGCTAGCAAACTTTTTTTTTTTTTATCAACAACAAATTTCATTCCAAGAAGCCTAATGGCACTTACATGAAATAATCATAACTGCCGATAAGGGCTAAATCTACTGAAAACTACGAAACGAGCAAAACCACAAATGGGCATACAAGCTCAAAGACGCATTACTGCCAAAGCAGACCGGCGTGATGCGATGTAGGGTCCATTTGAGAATCAGTAGATGAGCAACCCATAGCTCAAACCATTAGATCGGTCCTTTAAATGGCTAATGTTGGCATTCACGGCGACGGATCCCTCACGGCCTCAAAGGGATGCTCCAGTGCGAGTTTCTGCTGACACTTTGAAACTCCGGGTGCAGTAGTTGACCAGACAACCCACAACAAGCCAGACCTCCTTTGCTAGCAATCTACTAGATCTAACACACAAAGCATTGTAGCATAAAAAATACAATATTTTTGTTTGCTAAGTCTTAAAACACACTATTTAACAAACTCATTACGGATGCTATTTTAGTTATTGCCGGAGTGAAAGTTCTTTTTGCCGAAGTGGAAGTTCTTAATTTTCTCTAAAGAATCTCCGTGCTTTTGTTTTGTTCTGCCCAATTAATAAGATTCTCTTCAGCACCAATTAAAAAACCTCCCTATGGAGAAATTATTCGTTGCCAAGGGCAACACATCATGTTTGACAGGTGATGCCTCTCACCAATCAAGATTTGCCTTATTAAAATTTTGTGTCAGACTTTTGCCACATAAGCAATCCCTCCCTTGACGGAGAAAAGAGGCCACGGAAATGCTACAGGCGTTAAGTCTACCTATCCCTTGTCTTTTCAATTTTAATTTCTATCTTTTCTCTATCTTGCTTTACTTTTCCCTCTCATTTTTTTTCGAGAGCTTATTCACGGCTTCGTTCAATCTCATCCATTCATTTGCGCAATTAATGACTGAATCGTGTTTTCAATTTTGACCAATTTTTTAATCTGGACCGTCCCAAACACTTTTGAACGCGCATGATTTAGCACCGTAATCTTCTTTACGGGACGCCTTTAAAAAAGTTTTTCTCTTTTTTTCCTCAATGTTTTGCCGTTTTCCCTTCAATTACTCCTATATTTCTCCATGAGCTCAAAAGACAAACTTTGTTTTGTTTTCCTTTGAAATTTTTTTTTTCCAAATTTTTTGACTATTTTATCATTCCTATTTTTTCAACTAGTGATGAAATACCCATTCTCTCAAAATTTTGGATTTTTTTTTGTTGATATTTTTATTCATCGTGTTACAATTTTTTGAATTAAACATCTGTCTCTCATGTCTACAAAGCAAATATATGACCTAAAGTAAAAACAAAGTTAACTAGATACGAAAAAATACAAAACTTGCTACTGTAGTAGCATTATACTGAATTTTTTTTGAATTTCGGTCCATATTTTTATACTTTTCTAAATCATCTCGTCGAGACTAATTATCAATCCCAATTGCTGATATATTACATTGATGTCATCGAGAATATCATTCATGAAAAAATCATTTTGATCGGACATCAATAGGTACAAAAAAAATTTGAATTTTTTTTTGTTTAGATACCTACGAATTACGAAATGACCGGTTCGGATACTTCAATTAAGTGATCAGTGTATGCTTATAAATCAATGACAAGTTAAAATACCACTTGAAAGTTTTACTTATGAAATTGCATAGACATTGTCTACCTAGTGAACAGTACTTGCGGATAAACCAAGCCACTCTAGCAATATTAACACTTCCGTAAAAAATTGATAGCTATGTTTGGAGAGGCTTCTTTTTACATCTGAGGTTTGGAGAGGTTTGTGCACTGTACTTTTTGGAAACATAAAGGAATGCAAACTAAAGAAAAGAGATCAATAATCAAGACCCATAAGTTCCAGTTCAATAACAATCAAGATTGAGGAATGATAAAACAGTCAAAAAATTTGGAAAAAATAATTTTCAGAGGAGAACAAAACAAAGTTGTCTTTTGAGCTCATGGAGAATTATAGGAGTAATTGAAGGGAAAACGGCAAAACATGGAGGAAAAAAAGAGAAAAACTTCTTTAAAGGCGTCCCGTAAAGAAGATTTACGACGCTAAATCATGCGTGTTCAAAAGTGTTTGGGACAGTCCAGATTAAAAAATTGGTCAAAATTGAAAACACATTTCAGTCATTAATTGCGCTAATGAATGGGTAAGATTGAGCGAAACCGTGAATAAGCTCTCAAAAAAAAAATGAAAGGAAAAAGTAAAGCAAGAGAGAGAAAAGGCAGAAATTAAAATTGAAAAGATAAGGGGTAGGTAGACTTAACGCCCGTAGCATTTCCGTGGCCTCTTTTCTCCGTCAAGGGAGGGATTGCTTATGTGGCAAAAGTCTTGACAAAAAGTCAATAGGGCAAATCTTGATTGGTGAAAGGCACCATCTGTCAAACATAATGTGGGCAACGAATAATTTCTCGTGCCGCGTAAATATGGAATACTCCATTCGTCCCAATTTGTTTGTCCAATTATCGAAATTCGTGTATTTCAAATATATACTTAAATCTTACATTTTATAATATTTTTTTATGATTTTGAAGATTTTGTACAATAAAACTAATTGAAATTTATCAAACAAGATCTATATTGCATATTAAAAACATTACGAATTGAAAATTATAGACAATTCTTTAAGAGGTCAAACGCTCTCAAAAAGACAAAAAGGGGACAAACAAACAGGAACGGAAGTAGTAATTACTTAGGGTGGACCAACGTTTTCCTTGTAAGTAATTATTCAATGATCCAGGAGTACTGTCACGTGGTACTTCGAACCACTTTACAATCACATGTTCCTGTGGGGTCTATACACTTAGTGATAGACCCCACATAAATTTATAATTGTAAAATGGTTCGAAATACCACATGGCAATAGTCCCCACTATTTTATAATTTCACTTTCTTTAGTCCCGTGCCGAGCAATCCGGAATCTCTCTCTCTCCTCAAAAAACCAAGAAACTCCTATAACCCCCACTCAAGAAAACTTCCCAAGAAATGGCGATCGGACTGTCGCCGAAATGGAATAATTGTAAAATGGTTCGAAATACCACGTTTTATAAATTTTCATTTTTACAAGCTCCAATCCCTTTGAGGTCCCTAAAATACCATTTTACCCTTGTTATCTTTTGATATACAATGGTAATGCCACAAATATATTTCTTCCTCTTCGTCAAATATTCGTGAATATAACTTTAGAGAAAATTAAATAGGCATTCTACATCCAGCCCCCGCTTAAGTTCTAGTAGTTCACGACATTATCATGCGTTATTTTTTTTCATCCTGTAAATGGGAGGTTACTTTAGGAATTATTTGAAAATACGAATGACAACTTAAATATAAAAATCAAATAGGAGGAGGACTTTAGTACTGGGGTGTTCCACTTTCCCTTCTTTTTTAAAAAGTACATTTTCTTCAATTTTCAAACTCAAATATAATAAAAATAAAAAATAATTTTTTAATTTTTTTTGCACCGTATAAAAGATCTCAATGAGATCTATCAAACAAGATCCATATTGGTAGGAAAATTATTTGCGTAAACACATGATTTTTGGGCTTGAAATTACCTTCCTTTTCTTAAAAGTTCTTTTTTGAGAAACCGGAACAGTAGGGTTCAGAACCAAAAACTGCCATGCGGAAGAATAAAATGATTAAAAATGGTATTTTTATCGATAGAATGCGGTAGGAGCAACAACTATTTATACATTACACCCATATAATACTGGAAAACTAGTTGAAGTTAGGTAATAAATTTTCGAACCTTGCTACTGGCACAACAGATCTATGGACAGATTGTGCACAGATCGCGTTGTGGGGCCCACTAAGGGTCCCATACAAATAATTCGATCCGTTAATTATGTTTAAAACATTTTTTCAAGAGCCTCCGCGAAAAATTAGCTTAATCAGTTATCTATAAGTGCTTGATCTAATCATCTAACTTTTCATTCGGGTTTTTAGAGAATGGAAAGTTAGACGATTAGATCAAGTACTTATAGGTGTCGGATTGAGCTAATTTTTTCGCGAGGGCACTTGAAAAAATATTTTAAACATAATGAACGGCTCAGATTATTTGTATGGGACCTTTAGTGGGTCCCACAACGCGATCTGCTATTTTCGATCCAGTAAGTGCCCTTCCAACATTTCAGAATCCATTGTCTCTCTCGCTCTCGGAAGGTGAACAGTGAGTATCCCGCTTGCTGAGACCGTTGTAAGTATCCCGCTTCTTTATTGTAGTAGTAGTTTAGTAGTTTATGTGTTAGTAGCTCGTATTTAGCTTGGTGGCTACCTCTAACCTAGTTTTATGCCAAGCCTGAGGTGTAACGAAGCCAGGCTAAATATTGAGTTTGTTTTTAGTTTGTATAGTTAGTTTTATTTGATTGCATTGCTTAGCCGAGGTGGTGGCATAACCCCTCGCATATTCTGTTTGCTGAGTTGAAGTGGTGGCCTAACCCCTCCAGTCTGTTAGTTTGTTGGTAGTTAGTTATTAGTATTTGTTTGTTGGTACGTAGTTAGTTAGTAGTATTTTCTGTTTCTTATCATTTGACGCATGTTGCTTGTTGAACAATTGAGTAGTTTACAAATGATTGTCTAGAGACAAAATGAATGGAGTAATTGTCTGAGTGCATAGTAGCATTGCATGAGCGTTAATTTTCTGCACTATAAGAAACATGTCCTTGGACTGGGAGGCAACCAAAAATTGAAATTGCTGTGTACTTTGGAATGCATTTAACTGTGTACTTTGGAAGCTTTATATGTTGAATCATTTGGTGTTTTCTTATGATTAAAGATGTCTGAATCACCTGTCGGTTCGAGTGCTCAGTCAACAAATCCGGTTGATGCTTCTGGTCCTTCTGGACCATCACAACCAACTAGTAGCCCTTTACAATCATCATCCCCTCTCAACAATGATACAAATGAAAATGCGGGTGAAGAAGTTGAAATAATATCAGATGTGGGTGCAAGAACATGGGTATTATTGTGGTGAATGGTCTGTGGATGTATTGTGGTGAATAGTTTGTGGATGTGGATGCAAGAACAGGGGTATTTGTTTTGGTGAATGTTCTCTGGATGTGGATGCAAGAATAGGACCAGTTTCAGTTTCAGAAACTCAAGTCTTTAAGTTTCAGTTTCAGAAGTTGTAATCTTGTAATGAAGCATCAAGCTTCAAGTTGCACTACTACAATAAACCATAAAGATCACAGCTATTGGCCGTGATTGTAAGTTTTCCATCACGCTTTTGCTACCGTAATGGATTTGGGTGTGATTGTAAGTCACTTTCTTTTATCACGATTATAAACCATGATTGAAAGAGAGAAACAACCACTGCCAAAAAGCGTGATCGTTTCTCTTTTATCACAGATATAAGCCGTGATTGTTTCTCTTGGGCGGGATCGTTTCTCTTTTTGGGTGTGATTGTATATATGTCACTTTAGATCACGGTCTATAATCGTGATTGAAAGTTCAAAATAATCACACCATAAACTGAGATGAAAAATCATTGCGCATGATCATTTCTTTGTATCTATTAGACCTTCTTTTCTTGCCTTTGCCAAGTTTCGAACCCATGCACCCTTGGTTGATTTCCCAAGCCCTTACCACTAAGCTAGTCAAGAACTTCTGTTAGAATAGGAAAACAAAAATATTTATATTTACTTCTTAAAGTGAGAAAACTTTTTTTTCCCCCTTAAAATTTGCTGAATTTTTGAAAATGCAATAAAATTGATATAGACAAATTTTATGAAAATTATCACAACCTGTAGATTGTAACATTATAGACAAACTTTACATTTTTTTTTATAAACTAACCATTTCACATGAATTTTGTGTTTATATTGAATTTCAATTTCAATGGTGGCTTTCCAATTAGATTTTAATCCTTTTCAGACAAGGCTAAGCCATAATAATATAATTATTTTTTTACCTAATGTGTCAAACACTTGAAAGACATCCGAAATAACTAAATTTTACTACTACAATAAACCATAAAGATCACAACTTGCCTATGTGAAAATCGGGAACTAGTGGAATAGCCTGCCCGTCGTTTTAAGAAACAAGTGGGCACTGATGGAACCTAGTCATGGAATTTGCCTTCTCTCTATCTCTCTCTCTCTTTTGGGGCGTGAAGATGAAGCACTACAACAATAAACCATAAAGATCACAATTATTGGCCGTGATTGTAAATTTTTCATCACGCTCCTACTACTGTGGTGGATCTGGGTGTGATTGTAAGTCACTCTCTTTTATCACGGTTATAAACCGTGATTGAAAGAGAAAAACAATCACGGCCAACAGGCGTAATCGTTTCTCTTTTATCACGGTTATAAGCCGTGGTTATTTCTCTTGGACGTGATCGCTTCTCTTTTCTGGGTGTGATTGTAAGTCACTTTAGATCACGATCTATAACCGTGATTGAAAGTTTAAAATAATCACACCACAAACTGAGATGGAAAACCATTACGCGTGATCTTTTCTTTGTATCTACTAGACCATCTTTTCTTGTCATTGCCAAGTTTCAAACCCACGCGCCATTGGTTGATTTCCCAAGCCCTTACTACTAAGTTAGCCAAGAACTTCTGTTACATCAGGAAAACAAAAATATTTATACTTACTTTCTAAAGTGAGAAAACTTTTTTTTATAGCATCCCGTTTATTATTTGTTTGATCAAATTTTTACAAAAATATACAAAATTCGACTTGCACAAGTACGCATCGCGTGTGCTCTGTCCCCTTTTGAATAATTTTGGGCCTCTCATCTGGCCTCCCTGAGGCCTCCATGGGAAGAGAAGGTGACCAATAGCCACCATAGTCAAGTCTATGCGGGCCCATAAAATTAATGGTGATAATTGATTGAAAACTCCCGGTTCTTCCCAATGCTATGTAGTAGGAGTAATAATCTACATAATAAGGGAGAAGGGTTTTTGAATCTTATCTCTCTATAAATCCTAACCATTGATTTGCTCCATAAATCCTACGGCTCTCCCTCTCAAACAATATTAATTGCACAATTGCCACTAATTAGATCTCACGTTGCGCCGTGCCTTTAGGCACGGGCAAACCCTAGTTCTCCTATACTCTACGTTTAAGAGTTGTTCTTATCTAGTACTGTTTCGTGGGAACCAAGAGTGGTGATTCCCATGTTAAATTTAAATTTGTTTTTTTAAACTTGGGACAGCTTACGCGCACCTCAACTGATTTGGGGGGTTTATCTCACCGGCCACTTTCGGGGGCCCAATTACAGCTACGGTTTTGCTCTGTATGAATTGGTCTCACAAAAGTTGATAACACTTGAGAGGTTTCAAACGTTAGAGCTTAAGAGGAAACCGAGTTTAATTTTGATCTTGTACGTGTTCTTATAATTCACCTTTTTAGTGCTATGTGCTTGCCAAAATCCGTATAGATTATCTGTACGTAGTTCCATTTTATATGTACGATTTATGTAGTGAATTCATCCTTCTTTCTTTTTTCATTAGTTTACGGTTTGATTATCTCAAAAGGAAAAATAAAAATCCTTGCAATAGTGCACTCCGTTACGGCTACGTCAAACCATTACTTTTCTACAACAAAAGATTTCAAAAAATCTCATTTTGATTATTTTCTTTTATATTTTTAGATCTGAATTATCATGGAAGTTTAAATAGCGACACTTTTCTATGTGTATAATAGTAAATTAACGTTCTCTTTATTTTGAAATAACGAAATGTTCAAGCCTGCTTATTTATACTTCGATTAATTCCAGGACTCTGAAGTTAACGACCGGACAAATCCTCCAATAACTCCAAAATTTAAAATATTTGGCATTCGCTAAATTCAAACCCACGCTCTCATGAATTCTAAGCGTATGGGCTGATCTCACCATGCATGTATATATACTTTAGTTGCAGGCCGGCCGATAGTTACTCTCAATGGCACTATTTGAAGAGTGGTCGAATAATCTTCCATTATTGGACTCCATCTCTTTCTCAGTACGTACGCTACGTACCTCTCTCTCTCTCTCTCCCTCTCCAGTACAAGTTTACTTGGAAATAAAATCACCAAGGACAAAAATATCCTCTTCAACATACAGTTCGATCCACCGGAAAATTCCATATGGAGTAGTAGTATTATTTTTCTTCTTCCACCTAATTAAATGGCTTTTTGTATCTTTCTTAAGAGCCACTGATAACGACTTATTAATAGTATTATAAGCCGGTGTCCCAGACAGACTCCTGGCCTACTAGTGTTTTCTCCAATATTGATTTGAGCCACACAAAAAAAGGAGGACAATGACTGCATCTATATTCATTGTATATATATAGTATTTTTTTTCAAAGTGGGTTTGATGGAGGCATCATGATTGAACTTCTAAGAAGACTAATCCAATTCAACTTATGCTAGCTAGCTTTTAAATTCATGTGTAAGCTTAGCTACCTTCCAAGAAGATTCATCCAACTAGCTTATTATGCTTTTCACTTGTATCTTGCACTCTTTATATCTTATAGTACTACGCGTGGTACTAGTTTTTATATATTCCATGTTTATTGGCTGCACATGGCCGTTGATACCGATCAATTTTGGCAACTTCTGCAAATCATTATCATCAATCATTCTCCTTATGGTCCAGACAACTGTAGAATTTCAGTACATGTTGGGTTGTGACCGGGACCCGAGCCCAACGTCAAGTCTACCCCTCCATGTACGATAACTTTTGGAAGCCTTAACGTGTGATGGAAATCTCATTGTACGCATTCAATTGATCTAAAGCTCGTGACTTCTTCTTTTTTTTTTTTGGTCAATCAATAGAAGAGATCATTTTTACATCAGATATGAAGTACATAGTACAAATCCGAGACACTACATCAATTGTAAGAGTCCACGAGACAACCAAGCGCATAATTTAATATCTAAAGTTATGTTTTAATTAACTTAAACCCCCGATTTCCGACAAGCGTAACTTGTGTACTATCATCCAAATATCCCAACCAGATGGGGACACACATAAGTTTTCCCAAGAAACTTAAAAGGTGAGTAAAGCAAAACATATAAATTCACAGTTTTATATCTCTTAGACTAGTTGTTTAAAAAAATTAAAAATTTCAAAGTATCTACTCCCTCCGTCCCACTTTGTTTCACCTGTTTTCTTTTTGGGACGTTCCAAAAAATTGTTTATATCTCATAATCTATAATATTTTATATATTCAATATGGATCTTGTTTGATAGATCTCAATTTATTTTTTTAAACTAAGTTTTCGAAATCATAAAAAACATTATAGATTGTGAGATATAGACAATTTTTTGGGACGTCCAAAAAAAGAAATTAACGGAAGCAACAAAGTGGGACGGAGGGAGTAAAATTTAGGCTTCAATATTTTATTTCGCCACAAGAGTCAATCTTTTATCACGCCGCAAGAGTGAGATCATTTTTAGACTTTAGTCTTTTATCTCGCCGAAAGAGTCAGTCTTTTATCACGCCACAATAGTGAGGTATTTTTTAGGCTTCACTCTTTTATCTTGCTTTTTTCGCACGTCAGTGTTTTATCACGCTACAAGAGTGAGATTTTTTTTAGGCTTCGGTCTTTTATCTCGCCAAAAGAGCGAGGTCTTTTATCTCGCTCTTTTTCACATGTCAATCTTTTATCACACCGCAAGAGTGATATCTTTTTAAGGTGTCAATCTTTTATCTCACCCCAAGAGCTATGTCTTTTATCTACAATCACAGTTTTTAAAAAACTGAGATAAAATATATTAAGCGCCACTTTTTATCTCAGCTTTTGACTTAAACTGAGATTAAATGTTTAGCTTACAATTTATTATCACATTTTTACTAAAACTGTGATCTTTGTGAACCTCTTTTGTGTGACCTTTATCTATTATTGTAGTAGTGAAGATGAAACGTAAAGATCTTTAGGAGTGAGTGTAATTAGGGCTTATCTTCTTACCTTTTGTAAAAAAAAAAAAAAAAAACTTTTCAAAGTCCTTAAACGACATCGTTTTCATCACATAAACTTTTCAAAGCCCGCCTAAATGAGTACCAGCCCGCCCACGTGAAAATTCAGACCGCGTGCCTAAAATGGGTAGGCTTTTTATCTCGCCGCAAGAGTGAGATAATTTATCTCGCTTTTTTTCGCGCTAAAGTTTTTTATCACGTTACAAGGGTGATGTCTTTTCTCTTTTATCTCGGCACAAGAGCGAGATCTTTTATCTCATTCTTTTCCACCCTAAAATCTTTTATCACCCCACAAGGGTGAGGTCTTTTCTCTTTTTTATCACGCCACAAGGGTGAGATCTTTTCTCTTTTATCTCGCCACAAGAGCGAGATCTTTTATCTCATTTTTTTTCGCCCTAAAATCTTTTATCACACCGCAAGGGTGAGGTTGTTTTTCTTTTATCTCGCCGCAATAGCGAAGTCTTTTATTCCGCGCTAAAACCCACTTTTTATCTCAGTTTTGGACTTAAACTGTGATAAAAAAATTTTAAGCACCACTTTTTATCACGCTTTTACTAAAAATCGTGATCTTTGTGAATCTCCTTAGTGTGACGCATATCTATTATTGTAGTAGTGTTGTAGTGTCTGTTATGTTCATGGTTTTTTTTTGGACCACGTTTTGTAATGTTGGTTTTTATTTTGGTGTTTAATTCCTACTTTTGTGACTAGTTTTTTTATAAGCCAATCAATAATGTTTGAAAATTGAAACTGATAATATTTCGGTTCGGGTCGGTTTGGATCGGTTCGGGTAAACATATTTTTCCATTCCATTCGGTTCAGGGATTACCCGAAAACCGAATGGCTCGGAAATGGTTTCATTCCCCCTCCCCGTTCGGGGATCGGGGCGGATATGGGCGGTACTTCGGGTTCGGGTACGGAATACCCAAATTCCGCCCCAATCGCCCCGAATGCCATCCCTAGTACAGATTTACAAATCATCTAACGATTGACGTGAAGAGTCGTGCTACTTGTATAGATTTAATATATGTACTAGCGAGTACAAATGACTTTTTAGGCCTCTTTTGGGTTTCAAAAAAATGGTCGGAACCACTCAATTTGTTTAGAATAATTTGTTTATGATCTTTGCAAAAATTAAGCTCAATCCGATATCGGTAAGGACATTTACAAAACATCCAACTTTGTCATAGAATTCATGCCTGAATTCTAAAGCAAAGTTGAATGTTTTGTAAATGTCCTTACCGGTACCGGATTGAGCTTATTTTTGCAAGGACCATAAACAAAGTATTTTAAACAAAATGAGTGGCTCTGATCATTTTTTTGGACCCAAAACATGCACAAAAAGATATTTGTACGCACTGATACAGATTTATGTCTGTACCAGTATCATTTGTGACGTGAATGATGGAAAGGACTTAATTACAGAATCGTCAGGTCGTGCCCCATAAATATGGACTTAATTCAGAATCGTCATACTAATATGTGACAGAAAAGAGTTAGGGGCATCGGTCGTGCCCCATAAATATGGAATAATTACTTAGGGTGGACCAATGTTTTCCTTGTGAGTAATTATTCAATGGTCTAGAAGTACTGTCACGTGGCACTTCGAACCAATTTATAATTATATTATATATTTTTGTTATTTTTGTGGGGTCCATATATTTAATGATAAAATCCACATAAATTTATAATTATAAATGATTTAAAATACCAGGCGGTACTCCGACTATATAATTTCACTTTCTTCCCGTGCCGAGCAATCCGGAATATCTCTCTCTCTCTCTCTGCCCCCCCCCCCCCCCCGCCCCCAAAAAAAAACCAAGAAACTCCTGTACCCCACTCAAGAAAACTTCCCTAGAAATGGCGACCGGACCGTCGCCGAAATGGGATATCAGCCATGCAAACGGAGAGGGGAAAACAGCGTCGCTAATCACCGTCAGAAGCGTTCTTGAAAAGATAATGAAGAACCTCAACGAATCCGATACAAGGCCAGTCGTCCCTCTCGGCCACGGCGACCCGTCGGCGTTTCCGTGCTTTCGGACCACCCGTGCGGCCGAGGACGCCATTGTTGACGCCGTTCGATCTGCTAAGTTCAACTGCTACGCTCCCGCCGTTGGCATTGAGCCAGCCAGGAGGTAGAATTTTTTTATTTTTTTTGATCTTGTGACAAATGTTTTTATGGAATGGGATTTTTATTCAGTGATTTCATGTTTTTACCATGTTCTGTTTGCATGTCGCATCCCATGTTCATTTGACAATAGTGGGTATCAAATTGGAGAGTTGTGTAAGTTTCTTGTTTGGTTATCCACTCCAAAATTTTGTTCCTCATTCGAGTTTTTTCGTCTTTGGTCAATTTTTTACTTTTTAGATGTAAAAAATTGAGTAACGACGAAAAAACACGCAAACTTATATAACTTTTTTTTTTACCTAAATTTTTTTACTAAAAACTGTTGGAATTTGTCCTACATTGATTATTCATAACCTTCAAAACTAGTATATGAGCTTGGGCGGCCTTTCCACCCATGGCCAATTGGTTTTGAGGTGGATACTTTAACATGGTATCAGAGTTAAGTTTTTTGAGGTTTTTTCCCCTTTGTTTGTGCCGTTGCACCTTATTTCTTCTGGATCCTTTGTTGACCTTAATTTCCACGTGCGAGTCGGGGGTCGCACGTGCGGGGAGTGGTAGAATTTGTGCCACATTGGTTATTCAACCTCCAAAACTAGTATATGAGGTTAAACGGCCTCTCCACTCATGGCCAATTGGTTTTGAGGTGGATGCCTTAACCTGACTAGGAATGTGTGTTTTGGATTTCTACGTTTACTTGCATGGATGGATATTCTTCATTGGAATTTTGGTTTGTGGGCAACAAGTGGCTAACAATGTCTATGAATTTTGGGCGTCATTGTCACTTTTTATCTGGACAGATTAGGGTTTTACAGAATTTAGAATATTTTCCGTGTAGCTGAATTCAATTGATTGGGATTTATACAAGCAATCGGAAGTTGGTTTTATTAAGTGAATCTATAATCCAACGATGAATAAGCCTATGTTGAGAAATGATGGAGACAAATAAGAAATAAAGGGTGATCATTGAGGAAGAAGAGTGAAAAAGCTTGTAATCGGTATTTAGCCCTGCCTTATGGAGAAAAGGTAATGCAGCTTCCAATCCATATTCCATTGACATAATGGAACTATCGTAATTTTGCTGGATCGCGCACTACCCCCTTGTGAAGAGATTTGGAGAAAAAATTTGTGTTATATCACTACAATACATAGTGAGCTCACTTGGGCTGATTTATTTGATTAGCCCCCCTATTGAATTCTTACATTTATGCTTTTATAAAAGGTCTATTGCAGAACATCTCTCTCGCGATCTTCCGTATAAGTTATCACCGGATGATGTTTACCTCACTGCTGGTGCCAATCATGCAATTGAAGTCCTTGTAACAGCCCTTGCTCGCCCCGGTGCAAATATATTACTTCCAAGACCTGGATATCCACTATACGAATCTCGTGCTTCATTTAGTCAACTTGAAGTTCGGCACTTTGACCTTCTACCAGAAAAGGGTTGGGAGGTTGATCTAGATTCTGTTGAAGCCCTTGCAAATGATAGGACTGTTGCCATGGTCGTCATTAACCCTGGAAATCCTTGTGGGAATGTTCTCACGCTTGAACATATGAAGAAGGTTGGTGAAATTCATTTCCAGGATATCTAGATAATTCCCTCCATCTGGTCCTTTTTGAGAATTCCAATATTTTTTGGAGACGTGAAATAGTAGAGCATTTGACGTTCAAATTTTTCGGAGTTAGTTATCAATTATTACCCCTCAATCCTCAAGGGATAGAATTTAACAGGGATGCCATACCTTGACTTTTTCAAGTAGACTAATAATTTGGGAATCTCAAAATGACCAGCAATTAGGGACGGAGATGGAAGTACGTATGTTTCTGCTAATATCGCTCTGAATTCTGAACTTGGTCACTGTTCTTTCTCATCGAGTCCTTCTCAGATAGCAGAGACTGCAAGAAAGCTTGGGATATTGCTGATTGCGGACGAAGTTTACGGCCATCTAGCTTTCGGGAGTAACCCTTTTGTGCCTGTGGGAGTATGTGGACCAATCACACCGGTTCTTACAATTGGTTCTATGTCAAAGAGATGGATTGTTCCAGGTTGGAGACTTGGTTGGATAGTGACAAATGATCCCTCCGGCATCCTTCAAAGATCTGGGGTTTGCTGTCCCTCTCTCTCTCTCTCTCTCTCTCTTTCTCATAATCTTGTGTCAAAATTCATCCTTTTCTAAACAAACTTTGGGCAGCGGGTAAGGCTTATCAAGTGCTTTCAGCAAAGGTTTTCAGATTTTCGCATTATTTGGGCATAGGAGACAATACTGAGACTGAGCATTCTCATTCAGCGTTTTCCAACTATGTACAATCAACTTGCTTTAGGATGTGTAGGCCCCGTTTCACTTAGCTTTGGTGGAAAGGTGGCATTTTGTCCTTATTCAAATTTTTTTCGCGCTTCTTGTTTCTGATTCGTCTCGTCAAGACGAATCGGAAAAGTAAAAAATTATGATTTTTACCCAAATATTTTTGGAAATATCCAAGATAAAGCCCCAAAAGCCCAAAAGTCGGCTTTATCTTGGATATTTTCAAAAATATTTGGGTAAAAGTCATAATTTTTTACTTTTTTCGGAAAACCAAAAAAGTGAGGCGTAAAACTAACAAATGTGAAAAAAATTCAAATAAGGACAAAACAAGAAAAAGCTCAAAAAGCCCTTTAGAGAAACTCAGCCGTAACCTCAAAATTAAGCAATTTTTTTTTTTTTTGGCAAAATCGTTAGAAATGTTTCTCCTTGTGAGTTTGAGTTTGTAATTAGTGTGTGAAATATCAAAGGCGCACAAGATAGTTTTAGATAGAGTTTGAAATAGCATGATTTCTAAGTAGCCTACTCAGTTTGTCTTTATTTTGAATGGCACAGTAAATGACACCCAGGTACATCTTTTTAAAGCAGAAATACCTTGTTTCTCTAATCAGACGTATGCGGTGGTACAACAAAGTATTGCCTTGTTTCATACCATAGCCTTCGATAAACTCCATCGTAGTTGTTTCTCACCAGTAGAACATGTACTGAACTTAAGTGACCTTCATCAAATTACTATATCCTTTGAAACATGTGAATACCACAGAGCTGCAAATTTGAAATATGTATTAATCACCAGACTTGATAGAAGTGAATAGAATAACACATACATGTATTTACAACTTACGAGGCACATGTATATGTTGAACACCTAAGACAATTGACAATGATACTGTTGCATCCCTTCCAAAAAGGTTTTTGTTTCTCATTTCAGATTGTCGAGGCCTTGAAGAGCTATCTCAACATCACTGCAGACCCTACAACCTTTGTTCAGGTATGTGACCGATGGTGCTTCTTTCTGGTACACAATTTCATTATAAATGGTGATATGTTTGCGAGTTGTTCACACGGTATTTTAACATGCAAAGCATGCTTGGCTTCTTATTACTGATTAGAGCAGAATGCTTATACGCAAAATGGGTATATGATGCACTCATGCACAGAGCTGACCCTCGTAGATGCTGAAAATTTATCGATTAGATCGTATCAAGGAAATTTGAGTTATTGGCCAATCCCCTCAACGGATTGGATTAATGTTACAGTGCTTGCTTTCAGGGACACATAGTATCATATGTCCTTTTGCGTATTTGCATTTCGTGTTGGGTTATATGAAAGAGGTGAAACAGATTATGATCGTAATAATGGGAGTTAGAATATAATGACTTCAACTTCATGATTTTTGCATCAGGGAGCAGTAACTCAAATTCTCAACAACACAACAGAGGATTTCTTCTTGAAGATTACAAATACACTCCGCAAATCTGCAAATATCTGTTATGATAGACTCAAGGAGATCCCTTGTATTACTTGCCCTCACAAAGCAGAAGGATCTATGTCTACCATGGTCAGTTAAAACTTTGATACTTTAATTGTCATGTTCTAAAATAAATGAGTTGAGAAATTTAGAAGTGTTATGACTACTTCATTCCAGGTGAAGCTAAATCTTTCGTTATTGGAAGACATCAGCGATGATATGGATTTTTGTGTCAAGCTTGCTAAAGAGGAATCTGTTGTGGTTCTGCCAGGTAATTAAGAGTTATGGAAGGTGATCAGTACCCTTGTTATTTTCTTAAAATGCAAACCTTTCATTACATTTCCCTCGTGTGGTTTCTCGTGTCGCCCCTTTATCCGTCCACTTGGTTTCATGGAGAAAAATGAGTCGTCTCGTTTTCAAAGCCAGTCAAATACTGACGGATTTTTGTGCCATTAACCTTTTTAGTTGAAACTTTCAAATACTTCACTCCACCCTATTGCTTGATGTAAATGATGAGCTGGTTATGCTTGATGCATGCATAGTACTTTCGCTTATGAAGTTAGAATTTAGAAAACCCTTCCACGATTTCGAGTTAAACCACAATTAAGCTATCATAGCATGACAACCTTCGGTCAAATGAGGGTTGTTCTGTACCACGATTGAGCCACAATTGAAACTTAGAGAAGATCTCTATACCAGCTTATGACACTGGAAGCGAGGATGTCTTCTGATGGCACCTCCAAAAAACGTTCGATTATGTAACATAGCATATATAGTGAAATGGATACACGCAAACAAATTATGTACATATGCATCAAAGATGTTGCTTCTTTTTATGTCATCAATCAATCACAAAAGATCCTAATAGCAACACAAATCAATTAAAAAAAATTCGGCCATTGTCTTTCTTTCTGTTACTTGAAGCAATATGATCCAGATAGTAAACCCGTATCCTTTCTATCAACATATGCCGCCACTGTGGGATTGTTGGATTTTCTAGGGTTGGAAACATATGCCGTCATGGCAACTGTGATATCATCTTACTGTCCTGATTGTTGGGGGAAAAAGAAGGAACCATAGATACACGTTGTAATAAGCAACACTACAATCATTCTGGAGAGGGCCAAAAATATTTTCGATGTTTGAAGGTGTTTGAGTAGGAAAAAAATACTTATAGCATATGTCTATCTGTCTATCTCGTAGGGTTTGTCGTGGGACTAAAGAATTGGCTCCGCGTAACGTTCTCTGTTGAGCCATCATTGCTTGAAGATGGGCTTGGGAGGATAAAAGCTTTCTCCTTGAGGCATGCCAAGAAGAAATGAGGGTCCTTTTGTCCTCGGGTCATGGTGTTCAGTCGCGGTTGATCCACAAAATGCAAGTGCACATTCAATTTTGCACTAGGTATAATGGAGCTATTTGTGTGGAACTATTTCCCAACACTTCCTTTTAACTCCTATATATTGGTTGATCCACAAAATGCAAGTGCACATTCAATTTTGCACTAGGTTTAATGGTGCTATTTGTGTGGAACTATTCCCCAACACTTCCTTTTAACTCCTACATATTGGTGCATGTTTCATTCGACAATGGTTTAGCCGGTTACGTTTTCTTCTTGCACATTATTCCTAGCTCTCTTTTCTTTTCTTTTTGGATAAAATGTTTAGGCCAGCTTAGCTTACACGAACATCGATTAATCCCTTGGTTATTCCTACCTTTGTCATGGTCCAAGAATGTGGACAGCATGAGCTGATTTCCAGGCAGATTGACAGGCATTAGGGAAAAGCGTGAAACCCCTTGCTTTGTATGTTAGTAATGAGTTCGGATTCTCCCCGGTCCAAGTTTTGGACTAAACGGGACAATCCAAATCTGGATGGTCCATTGTTACAATCAATGGGTTGGATTCGCTCAGAGACTCTTTTGCCAGTAAGGACTTTGGATGGTTAAGGACAAGAGGATCCAATTCCTTTAGTAATACTCCTCGAAGTTATACCTACTGCTGACTGGTGAGTTTAACATTCTCCGACACGAAAACGCAACATAAACAAGTCAAGGCAAATTAGACATGCTCTTGGAGCATCTCCTATGGGTCTAAACCTAGGAAGTTATTTTTTTGTGACTTGAGCTAAACTTCTGTACCAAATTTGTTACTGACAAAGCTACAATTGCCTTTGGCTTAGGATTTTTTCCTTCTTTTTCGACAACGGGAATTTCATTGCAATAAGTCGAAACATAGCTCAAGGAGTGTATACAAAGTACAGGAGGAAAGCCATAAACAGGGAGGGGAATTAGGTGCAATAAGTCGAAACATAGCTCAAGGAGTGTATACAAAGTACAGGAGGAAAGCCATAAACAGGGAGGGGAATTAGGTATCACTAAAATCGAAAACACAACAATTAAGCACTAATCCACCGGCCATCTGCTGAACCAAATCCGAATTCAACTACAGTAATATAACCTAAGCAAAGCAGCTGAATCTTGAGCTAGAAAAGCAACGACGGCAATTCTTCTCAATGGAACGGAAGCAATTGCAGGCATAAGGCGGCATTTTTATACATAGAGAGTCATGGTTGCCCGTTCCACTTTTTGGAAAAAGTGGATTTTTGAAAAAGAAGGTAATTTCAAAGTCAAAAATCATGTGTTTACGTAAATAATTTTTCTACCAATATGGATTGTTTGATAGATCTCACTGAGATCTTTTAAACGGTGCAAAAAAATTGAAAAATTATTTTTCATTTTGTTATATTTGAGTTTGAAATTACCTTCTTTTTAAAAAAAGAAGGTTTTGGGAGACGGGGCCTAGTGAGCCGGCTCTGGCTCAAGGCAATTGCAGGCATAAGGCGGCATTTTAAAATACTCTTTTCACATAGGTTAATATTCTTTTCGATTTTATTTTTAGCATTTTAAGATGCAAAATTATTAATTATATATTTGTAGTCAAGTTTTGCTGCCAATTAAAACGTGTTGTATCTACTAATACATTCATTCTTTTTTGTGACATCGTTGACATGATCTTAGCAGGATTTTATTGGCTTTAATTTTGTAAAACTTCTTTTGTTGAAGCCACGGTTACATTTATTGCTAATAGTATATTCTATAGGCTCCGTTTGTTTGGACGTAAAATATTTTTCGGTAAAATGTTTTACCTATTTTCCGGTACTGTTTGGTTGTGTAAAAAATGAAAAAAATATTTTACATGTAAAACATTTTCCATCAACAGAAAATTACCTCTAAGTACAGAAAAGTGACACTTAATTCCCATTAAGGAGAGATGAAATACTTAATTACCACTAAGTCCACTTTTACAAAAATACATTTAACATTAATGGAAGTGTCACCTTAAGGTTTTAGGGTATGCTAGGGTATAATGGTACCCTAATGGGTACCCTAGTACCCTTGGGTACCCTAAAATCTTAGGATACCCTAGGATTTTAGAGTTTTAGGGTACCCTAGGGTTTTAGGGCACTTTAAGATTTTAGGTTTTAGGATCCCTGGGGTTTAAGGTACCCTAGGGTTTAGGTTTAGGCGCTTTTATAGAGCCCTAGGGTTTAGGTTTAGGCACTTTCATAGGAGTTTTAGGGTGCACTTTCCTATTATTGGGTTTTAGCGGTTTAGGCACTTTCATTGGGTACCCTAGGATTTTAGGCACTTTTATAGGGTACCCTAAGGTTTAGGCACTTTCATAGGGTGCCCTAGGGGTTAGGCACTTTCAGTATTTAGGGTTTTAGGCATTTTCATAGGGTTTTAGTGTTTCATTAATTAGAGGAGACTTGGTGGGAATTACTTTCTATTTTCTGGACCTAGAGGTAAATTGCCCTTCCATCAATTGAATGAAAATGACTTACCCTTGAATCTTCCGTAAGTTATTTTCCGAAATGAACCCGCTGCCTTCTACTGCAATTCTCACTGCTCAGTTTCCTCGATCGTCAGTCCTGACCCACGTTCAATTCCAATAATCTCATATCTCTCTACCGTTTAAACTCCCCATCTCCCTCTCTACACTATTTTGTTGATTTCCGAAAATATTTTCAAGTGCCAACCAAACACCGGAAAATAAAAGTTTAAAGTTTGTTTTCTGCAAAAATATTTTACATGGAAAACATTTTACGATGTAAAACATTTTACATCGAAACAAACGGAGCCTAAATGTTGTACTTTTTGGGTATTTTTATTTTTTGTAACATTTAGTTTAGTTTTTCGTCATATTTTTTTGAGAATAATCATTTGTATATATTGACTGTAGGAATCAGAAAAGTATGAAAATGTGGACCGAAATTGCAGAAAATTCATAGAAGATGACAATTTAAATGAAAAATACCATCTGTTTGGTTTTTTTTTTTTGTCTTTAGTGAACTTTTGTTTTTTTGCTTTTAATAACAAGTTTTTACTATTTAGACTTCTTTTATCGAGACATATGATTAATCTAGAAATAAAACGTGAATCTAAAAAAAATACAGAAAGAACAAACAAAAATACCAAAACAAATTAAGAAGTACCACAAATTTTAATGGTGCTATTCATGTGGAACCTTTCCCCAACATTTCCTTTTAACTCCCTCTCTGAAACAGTTATTGGTGCGTGTTTCATTCGACAATGGTTTAGCCGGTTACATTTTCTTCTTTCATGTTATTCCTCTCTCTCTCTCTCTCTCTGTCGATTAAATGTTTTGGCCATCTTACCTTACGCAAACATCAACTAAACCCTTGGTTATTCCTACCTTTATCGTGGTCCAAGAATGTGGACAGCATGAGCTGATTTTCAGGCAGATTGACAGCATTAGGGAAAAACGTGAAATCCCTTGCTTTGTGGTTTAGTAATGAGTTTTGATTCTCTTCGGTCCGAGTTTTGGACTAAACGAGACAGTTCAAGTCATGTTTCAATGGTTGGAATGGTAATGAGATGTGCGAAATCTCACCCTACGAATGATGCCGAAATCGCTACCTAAACAAGTCAGGCAAATTAGACATCCTCTTAATTTGGAGCATCTCCTATGGGTTCAATAGCCGCAAGTTAGTTTTGTCTTGCTAAAATGTCCAAGTGGTGTTAGTTCAAAATAATCCTCCGTTGGTTAAAGAGAAATAGTGATAGACAAAATTGCCATGAACCATTTCTTGTCAAATTTGGGACATGAACTTACAAAGCAATAATCTTCTTTAACCAGAGTAACAAGGCCAAGAGGCCTTTGGCTCGGCATCAGGAATGCATTAAGGTGCTAGAAAAAAAAGGAGATAGAAGTTCAACTCCTGGTATTCATCGAACAATACAGAGTTTGCCGATCAAAAAAGTAACAAAGTAACAAGAGAGGTCTAATGGTACAATGACAAGAGAAGTATTACAGACACATGTTTGGACACAAGTCCCACACATGATGCAAAGGATATGCAAAAAGTCCACACTTACTGCACACATTGACTGCTTAGCTTACCGCACGCCTACGTGGCAGTGGGCCCCACGTTTAAAAAAAAATAGAGACAAATTGGATCAAGACCAGCACCAAATTAAGCACTGAATGCTAATCACCACCACCACAACCACCCTCCTCCGCCGCCTCACCACCCTCCTCCTCCTCCTCCCCTACACACGAATTCTCCTTCACAATCTCCCTCCACCACCACCACCAACCCCCCTCCTCCGCCGCCACCTTTGGATCACCGTCGACTTATCCCCCACTGACGAAATCTTCTTGCATGGCCACCTCCTCCCCTCGCTCCTCCACCAACTCTCTTGACAGTTTTACCCTCCCTTTCAATGAAAATCCCCTTATTCCCACCTCCACCACCACCAACCCCGACCCAGTCAACGAAAAAAACAACCCAAACAGAAACCTAAACCCAAATCCAAGTCATTCTCCCTTTTCGGTAATGGATTTTACCGAAGAGAGAGAAATAGAGGAGGCCGATCAAAAAACAAAAAAAAACAAAAGCAGAGGAAGAAGTTGAAGTTTGACTTGAGTCATGTACTCAGGAGGTACATGAGAATGGTGGTCGGAGATGGTGATGATGCTCGGCGGACTGGTGGTAGGTGGTGGCTGTCCCCTCTCTCTCTCTTGGAACCAGAAAGCGCGATTTTGATTTGGGTGCTTTTCGTTTGCTACTGCTGTTGTGTGTGTGTTTTTAAAACGTGGGGCCCACCGTCACGTCAAGGCGTGCGGTAGGCTAAGCGGTCAATGTGTGCAATAATTATAGACTTTTTGAAGGATGTATATCCACATTGGACAGTTCGAAACACATTCACATTCGGATATCTGTTTCGAAATTACTAGAGATGCTATGTAATCCAATTAATGAAAGATAAGTACTACTACAAACGAACAATGGAAGAAGTAGGAACCCTACATCAAATCAGAGAAGAAACTCTAGCTCATCAACCACAATAATAATTCAAAATTAAATACACGTGAAATCAAATAACATAACACTGTTTTATCGAAATTTTATTTTATTTTTAAAAAAGAAGAAGAAGAGGACAGATCCATCATGGGACAATCAATCCATCCATCCTTAGAAGCAAGCATCCAAGACACAGCAACAACACAAGGCAGCGCAACTGCAAAACAGAGCATAATCATAAATAACCACGTTTGGAGTACTTACTTAAGGGGAGAGAGAGAGAGAGAGAGAGAGAGAGAGAGAGAGAGCTCACCATCCCTTCCAGAAGCCATCTTCCCTGGCTCGGGTTGCGGCGGGAACTGGATTCTGGGGCTCGGGTTGACCGTCTCTCCTCGGGTAACCAGCTGGCGGTGGAGCAGTAAACTGAACCGATGCTGCAGCGTATCCAGGTGCTGGATAAGCTACTGCACATAATTTAAGTAAGAAATTCCATAAAACCCTCCATATTAATCCAAACCCACATAACATATTACCGATCAAAATTGAAAACCAAAAACGCATGCTCCCTCTTTCCAAATAAGTGCAACCTAGTCTTAAAAAAAATGCATTTTAAAAAAAAAAAATTCTAAAAAATTTCACAACTTAAATCGTTCGGCTAAAAAAGTCATTGTAGATTATTTTTTGTTCTTATTTAATTTTTTTTTGGCATTTGTTAATTTTTATGAATTATTGCTTCGTCATGACGAGACAAATCTTAAAAACAAAAATTATGACTGAAACTCTTCTTTTTTTTTGAATAAAGACAAAAATAAATCAATAAGCCAATTTTTTCGTCTTTATTAAAAATAATTGGGTTTTGATTGTAATTTTTACTTTTTAAATTTCTTTCGTCATGACAAAACAATAATCCTTAAAAAAAAATTAACGAAAAACTAACAAATGCGATTTGTTTTGAATAAGGACAAAAAAAATCCAGAATGAATTATTTAGCCGAACAAGACACTCCTTGACATCTATTGATTTGTGAAAATACACACTTCAACTTGAGTATTTTACCTAACACCAATTAAAATATACATTTTTTCTCACTTTTCCTTTTATCTTTATTGTTTATTTATTGTGAAGGAGAGAGAGAGGAAACAATAAAATAATGAGTAGATTGTGAACAGTTCTTAGGCAAAAGAAGCTAAGAATTGTAGACAAATGAATTTACCTTCTTGTTAACCTATGCTGCTACAGCTGAACATTTCTCACTTTGGTGAGCTAAAATAGCTATAGAGGTTGTTTACCTATGGTGGTAAACTTGCTCTAATGAATCCGATAACCTATAAGAGATATTCTTTCTCCTACTACACGCTTGGAGGATCCGATCAACCAAGGAAAAAGTCGTAATGTCAGGTTGATGCCATCGGTTCTATTTTGTTTTTTCTTAATGGAAAAACGAATCTTTTTATAAACCTAGGTTTGCAGGCCGGAAATTATTTAGGAACGGAAGGAGCAGTGAATCAGAAGGATCAAAACTACGAGAATTCATCCAAAAGGAAAAGTACATACCTTGGGGCTGGTTTTGATTCAACTGAGAACTCATATTTGAAACAAACAGATCGATGAAAACAGAGCAAGAAAAAGGGATATTGATGTATGTATACGAGAGAGAGCAAAGGTAGAAGATGATGGTTAGTAGAATATTATGTCTCCTTCAGTATTTATACGAATTTTATATGCGTAAAGGATTGAGGAGAGAGAGAGAGTGTGTGTTAGGTGGGGAGAGGGAGTGGGACAGACGGAGTTGTTGACCAAGCGCGTGGGTCCGGGCCGGAAGTGGGGAAGATGCTAACCGGGGGGATAAGTTTTTGGGTGCCGGTCGGTTACTACATACGTAGTATTCCGTCGGCGATCTCATCCGTTCAAACGTGTTTTGGACGGTTCAAATTTTAGAGAAAGAAAAAGAGGAGAGAGAGTGGTCGGGTGAGGAAAGAGAAAGGGAATAAATTTGGGCTGTCCAAAAACTTCCCTGAGAAATTTTGGGTATCAGACGGGTACCACACACATGGTATCCCATTGACGATTCCAGTTGTCCAAACGTGTTTTGAATAATTGGGATTGCCGACGGGTACCACAATTTGAACGACTGGGATCGTCGACGGGTACCGCCACGTGGTACCCGACCCGGCATCCAAAAATTCCTCGGGGGAAGGAGGGCAGAAAAAAAGGTTTGAAAAACCGGGTAGGGCGGTAGGGGGGGAAGAAAGAAGATTCCCAAACGGCTACGGCAAAGTTACATCAAAATTGCAGTATCTAACGGAGGATTGATTATTCTCTAAGGAAGGGAGAGGTTAAGACGGAATCAGGTTCCAATCCCCAAAAAGAGCCGTGTTTGAAATTGGGAAGGTTCTTGACTTCTTTCACACTGGGATTAGAGGGATAAGCCAGAGAAGATTAACTTTTAGGTGAGATGAGTCGACCTACATTCGACGATCTTTGTAAGTCTTGTGGTATTGCGAAAATTTTAGTTAATTTGGTAATCAGAGCAGGTCCTGAGCTAAAGGTCGAGCTGCGAATGCTTTAGGCCTTAAAATTTTGCCGCGGGTGGCCGCTTAATGTATTTAAGTCAGTTTCAAACTCATGATGGCCCAAACTTTTCTTACGATGTGCCAAGATAGATGATTTTTTGAAATGTGAAGGGGCTTCCGAGAGTTCCGATGGTAATGGAGGAGAGTTGTTTTTGGAATTGAATATCTTAAGAGAAGGCTTACCACAAGAGATTTTAAAAACCAATTGAAGTGCCAAATATGTGCAATAGATGGAGAATTGTTTATCTAATGCATCAATTGCTTATAGAGTACTAGTATTGACTATTCTCATTATATAGTTGTTTCTGAAGAAAGAAAAATTTTCAAATGAGCAAATGCTATGGTGACCACATTTGAGTATCACATTTTAGGTATTATGTGACATGTCATTAATGCGGCATTGGTAGAATGTGTTCCATTACATGACAAATGATGGTCATTTCACCGATACATTGGTGACACTTCACATAATACCCAAAATGTGGTCACCAAAGTATAATTATTTCCATATTTAAGTTGCTTAAGGTTTACCTTCGCTCAATTATTATCTTTGCCCATGTCATAAGAGAGTGGAAGGGACTCTCCGTCCTACCTATTGAAACTTAGATTGTTCGGTCATACTGGGTGTTCCGGTTTCTTAAAAAAGAAACTTTAGAAAATGAAGGTAATTTCAAGCTCAAAAATCATGTGTTTACGCAAATAATTTTCCTACCAATACAGATCTTGTTTGATAGATCTCATTGAGAACTTTTAAACGGTGTAAAAAAATTAAAAAATTATTTTTCATTTTCATTATATTTGAGCTTGAAATTACATTCTTTTTGAAAAGGAAGATTGAAAAAGAAAGCTGAACGGGCCATACTTTTGCTTGAAAAACTACAAGAGGAGTGATATTTAAAAGATGATTTTGAAACCTTGAAATGTTTGGTTACTATTTTAGGATTTTTTCTTCTTCTTCTTGATGATTACTTTGATTTGTTCTTTGAAGAAAGACTTTGATTTGTTCTTGGAAAAGTAATTATATATTTTTATTTTGTTCATAAAGATTCGTGAAAGTTGCTCCATCTCTAATTGTCTTTTTAAGTCCTCGAAAAATCAAGGCCAATAAAAATAATGGATGTCCGGACTTTGACTGTTTCGTTCTGGATAAATAAAATTCGATTAAACACTTATCGATTTCCGATTAATCTGACTTTAACTATTCAATACTAGTACAATACAGTAGTATTTTTATCATTTGCATCACATGAGAAATGGAATCGCCACGAGGGAGAATCTTGGATTAGCAGGCATCGTTCGGAACCTTCTTTGGTCGGTCCATCACGTTTTTTTTTTTTAATTTTTTCTTGTCAGACAAAAGTTTGTTTTATAGGAACGTGATTTTCCATTTAAATATGACAAGTGGGGGTGTTAGTGTAATTAAATTAAGGGGAAATTACAGTAAGCCCCCTCCAACTATACCTCGGTAACGAGTTGCCCCCTTCATCGTTTAACTCGGACACTTAACCCCCTTCATCTTTTATGGAGTGACACTTAAGCACCTTCCGTTAGTGAGCCGTTAACGGAATTGCTGAAATTACCAATTTACCCTCTTTCAGCCCTTTTATTTCGTTTATAACTTTTCGTAGGAAACTCCGTTTCAGCCCGTTCTTTTTTCAGAACTCTTGTTTTTTCCTCTATTTTATGGGTCTGTAATAATTTTAGTATGGTTACTTTATGTTTTCTAGGGTTAGAGTTGCGTCCTATATATTCGGTTGTTCGCCTCTTGGCTGAGGCAATTGATTATTGAATATTGAAAAGAGTCTAGAGAGAGTTTCTAGCTGTGTGTAATGGTGTAATGCTAGCTGCTGGTTTCTATTTTTTTTGCTTTTTGACAGCCCCCCGGATGAACCACTGCACCATTTGCAGAGGAACCAGCAGCTAGCTACACTGAACACTATTTTTTTTTTGCTTTTTGGCAGCCCCCCGGATGAACCAATGCACCATTTACAGAGGAACAAAAACAGAGCACTCTATTTTTTTTTGCTTTTTGGTAGCCCCCGGATGAACCACTATACCACTTGCAGAGGAACAAAAACAGAGTGCTCTGTTTTTTTTTGCTTTTTGGCAGCCCCCCGAATGAACCATTACACCATTTGCAGAGGAACCAACAGCTAGCTGCACTGAACACACAGCTAGAAACTCTCTCTAGACTCTTTTCAATATTCAATAATCAATTGCCTCAGCCAAGAGGCGAACAACCGAATATATAGGACTCAACTCTAACCCTAGAAAACATAAAGTAACCATACTAAAATTATTACAGACCCATAAAATAGAGGAAAAAACAAGAGTTCTGAAAAAAGAACGGGCTGAAACGGAGTTTCCTACGAAAAGTTATAAACGAAATAAAAGGGCTGAAAGAGGGTAAATTGGTAATTTCAGCAATTCCGTTAACGGCTCACTAACGGAAGGTGCTTAAGTGTCACGCCATAAAAGATGAAGGGGGTTAAGTGTCCGAGTTAAACGATGAAGGGGGCAACTCGTTACCGAGGTATAGTTGGAGGGGGCTTACTGTAATTTCCCCTTAAATTAACACGATTTCAGGGATTGGACTGTGATCCGAATCAACGGAGACAGGATTTTTTTTTTTGGTCAATCGGCAATAGCGCTACAGTTTATTGATATAAGTCATACGGCATTTACAACGGAGACAGAGTCTACCATGTGATAATCTGAATTTTATATTGGCAATGAAGGAATCGTGATCCAATACAAAATTACCAGTAGAACCGATTCAGATGGAGCATACTAGTAATAAATTTGTATCCTTGAAAAATAGGCACCGGATCCCCTGTCCAAATTTCCCTGTCCCACTCCCCTATCCCAATTCTCTCCTTGCGCCACGTATCCACTCATTCCTCCCCTCTAACATCGTTACTTACCCATTAAACTCCAACTGTCACGACCTCGATTTTTAACATAAATAAGTAATACATTCTAAGTAAAGAACCTCGCGTATCATACATATTACCCAAAAGGGACTTCCCACTTGTTTAAAGAGATTCAACCTTGGCACTACGGCCCAATTCAATTTAGTTACAAGCACAACCAGTTCAGAATAGTACAAACTTTTCTTAGTCAAAAGGAATTTAAAGAAAATAAATTAGTTACATAGCCACCTAAATCAAAGCTAGTCTATTACAAGATAAGTGAGTGACTAGATGTAGTTAGCTTCCAAAAGTCTTCATGTCCAAGCACACGAATGCATACAATCTATTGTCCTGCATTTGAACCTGAAAAGAAGGATTTTGTTGAGCTACACTAGCCCAGTAGGAAAATCTTTACACAAGCTATATGAAAATGTGACGATTGGTGCAATGAGAATGATTGATCTCCACTAACGAACAAGTGATACATAGGGGCACCAGAAAGAACTGACCAGCTACGACTATGGGATCCTATACTTCTTAAGACATCCCTAACTATTCGTACGTCTTCCCGAAGCAACATAAACTCATATCATTCTGAATAACCACGACGACTTCTCAACCATTTATATAACTACTTAAACGAATGTCACGAACAACCTTATTATTCAATGCCATTGCCATTGAGCTTCTTTTCATAAAAAGAAAACATTCTCATTTGATTTCCAAAATAATTTTGAGAAATACTCTCGACCTCCGCGGGTCGAGCTCCGTTGATTCACTTGAATACCGGAATCCGTTGATTTGTGCCCAAATACCGGAACCGTTGATTCGCTCAGGAATACCGGAGGATTTTTCATAAAAATCCCTTTTTCAAAACCAAGTTCCTTTCTTTCAAAAACTTCGATGGAATCCATTGTTTATCTTCTCTTTTCAACAGTTACAATATCAAGCAGCTCATAGCCCAAACAACAACTTAAACTTCAATAAGTCAATTACGACTGCATTCATCATATGAGACATTCAACTATATTACCACACCTTGCATTACAGTGAATTCTCTCCTCCTGGGTTTCTGCATTACCACACCTTGCGTTACGGGCCCTCTAGAGTCTCCGCATTACCACACCTTGCGTTGCAGGACCCTCAGTTCAACATTCACTACTCACACAACACATATACATTATCAATTCGAATATAAGATAACAACACTTTTCCCAAGTCACAATCTTTCATTCATCGTCATTCAAGGTATTACAACTAATAACCATGTTCTATTATATGATAATAAATGCCTTAAGTTCACGTTATTCCTTTAAGCCCATTACGACGCCCTACGCCTCGTACCGAACCCATAACAACTCTACGACACACCACCGGCTAGGTTATAAACATGAGCCTATAGAACGAATGCCAAGAAACCTAGGATGAACATTCGAGACGAAGCACGAAGATATTGATTACCCTATTGATCACAAGCGCCCCACGTTATACCTCATATCCGACAATACGCAATAACCTCTCTACAATATGCCTTCTCTTCCTACCATTCACCACGTCTAGTCATAGCACCTAACATACCTATAGCATGCTTCACCTCAGGCCACAAAGACTCTCAAGCACCACCAATTCCACAAATACGCTTGATTAAGTTTTATCTAGTAAGACACTATCCTTTCTATAACAACGGAAAGCCAATGAGACGAGGATAACTTAAGTAAACCAAAGGAATTCGTTTAGGCATGCTAGAAATAGGTTTGGAGGTGTCCAAAAGGGTTTGGAAGTGATCGGGGGCCAAAGGAATGAAGTACGGAACAAATGTTGAGAAACTACCCATAAGCATCTGGTATCGATACAGCCAAAATAGCTGTATCGATACAGGATGGAAACAGAATGAGAATCTACGATTTCGAATTAGTATCGATACGGCAAAAATCCCGTATCGATACGGATGCGTTTCGAGCAGATTTTCTGCAGATTTTCTGGGATTTTAACAACAATGCCAACAACAACAAATATAGGCACGAATTCATACTATATCAACACATTCACACATAAAGAGGGTAAAGAGATCCCTACCTCGATTCAAGGAACGAGACCCAAGAAACTCGAACGAGCCCTAGCTCCGAATCTTTTGGAAATCAACCGTGATCTTTCTCCCGAGCCTCACCCAACGCAATACAAGCCTGGAGTTGCATAGAGGAGGTGAAATGAGGGTGGGTTCTTGAGGTGTTTGAGGTATTTGGGTGAGTTTTGAGAGAGAGGAGAGGAGAGAGAGAGAAACCGGCGGAGGGAGGGAGAGAGAGCCGAGAGTTGTGTTCTTGGGAAAATGATCCCATACTCCTAATCTCTCCTATTTATACCACAACATCCGCAAATCACACATTTACCCCTCAACCTTCTATTCTTCCACTATAGTCCTCGAATCAATTATTCACCAATTAATCCATAATTTTCTCAATTAGGCATTCAATAAATATTTCAAAAATCAAATTTATTCGGGTCTCTACAATCAAATTTATTCGGGTCTCTACAACCGTGATCTATCCGCAAATCACACATTTACCCCGCATCCAAACTGGCCCGTAAAAGAAACAAAAGAGACTTTTTGTCTCCACCATTTTTCACCAGAAGTGGGAACGTAAAATGAAATAGGAAAGGGAGTAGTAAAAGGGAATAGGAAATGGAGTAGTTGGAGTTTAACTGGATAAGTAACGCTGTTAGAGGGGAGGAAGGAGTGGATACGTGGCGCAAGGAGAGAACTGGGACAGGGGAGTGGTGTAGGCAAATTTGGACAGGGGATCCGGTTCTTGAAAAATAATGATGGGGAATCGCAAGGGGTTAGCTTTAGTAGTTAATTAAGGTAAGAGATTTAGGTTTTTGCTCTCTTTTAAAGTTCTAAGTTCGAAACCCTGAGGTCAGTCCATAACAGAGTTTTGCTCTACTTTATTTAGGACCTCTGTAAGTGAACAGTGTAATTGATCCCGTAAAATTAGTCGTCATACGCGTCAAGATGGCCCAAAGAGTTATCAAAAAATAGTCTAGGAGGGAGAGATTACGTAATCCTATTAGAATGGGAATCAGTTATTCCCATTTATTAGTCCCGCGCATATTAAGGGGTGCAAACGAGTCGAGCTGAGCTTTGCAATGTTCGAGCTCGGCTTGTTTACTAAACGAGCCTAAAACTCGAGCTCGAACTCGACTTGTTTGTAAATGAGCCGAGCCTAGTTAATTTACTTAACGAGCCGAGTTTTTGCGAGCCGAGCTTTAAGTGTTGAGCTCGGCTTGTTTAGTATACAAGCCTTAAACTCGAGCTCGAGCTCGGCTCGATTACTAAACGAACCGAGCCGAGCCACAAACTGCTTGCGAACCGCTTGGTTCGTTTTCAGCCCCTACGCATGTGTTATGCGTAGGATATTTCACTTTTTTAAATAAAAAAAAACTGAGGATAATGGTCACTTTGCGCCACCTTTATTTTGCTATCAAACATGCATTCACATGGTCGACTCCAGGAATAGGATTCGAGAGAGGTCCAATTAGAGTACAGAATTCTTTGAAAATTGATTTTTCAAAATTAATGGGAATCAGATATTCCCATTTAGTCCCGCATTCGAGAGAGGTCCAATTAGAGTACAGAATTCTTTGAAAATTGATTTTTCAAAATTAATGGGAAGGGGGATCAGATATTCCCATTTAGCCCCGCATATGAAGAGGTGCAAATGAGTCGAGTTGAGCTTTGCAATATTCAAACTCGGCTTGTTTACTAAACGAGCCTAAAACTCGAGTTCGAGCTTGACTTGTACAAAAAAGCGCCGAGCTCAACACTCAAAAGCTAAGCTCGTCTTGGCTTGCGAAAGCACGGCTCATTAAAGACTCGGCTCGATTACTAAACGAGTCGAGCCGAGCCTTGGTGAGCTAGGCCACGAGCTGATAGCGCAACGCATACGCAGGATATGTCACTTTGTTTTTTTGTTTAGAAATGAGAATATGTCACTTGCTCCACCTTTATTTTGCTCCGGCATCTGGCTTTCTTTCTAGAACTTCTTAGTATCTCTCCATACTTACATATAAGCCATAGTTCTAACACAATGTATTCGCACGGTCAGACTCCAGGAATTGGGACTCGAGAGAGGTCCAATTAGAGTACAGCTAGAATTAGAAATTGATATTTGAAAGTTATTAGATAACAATATTCTAGTTTTTGTCGCACGCTCTTAAGAAAAATTAAAAAAAAGAAATTTCGAGTTATTATTTTTTATTATTTAGCTCTGAAAGAATCATTTTCTTCCTGTGAGTTTGGTTTTGTTAAACGTGATTGTAATCGAGCTGCACGTTGTTGTGCTCAAAAGGCTCTTTTGAATGGTTGGTCCGGTCTGTGGACTTCCATTTTGCCCTCATGGGGTTCCCAACTGTCTGATGTTTAGGCTTTTACGCCTTTCAGATTTATAACACTTCTCTCCTTTTGTCAAAAAAAAGAAAGAAAGATACCATGTGTTAATGAACGTAGTAACTTTATAATAAAATATCATGTACTACCCTATGAAATTTGGTGGGTTGAAAGTAAGTTTAGTTCATTTCAAGATTTTGTATACCGTACCGGCTAGTTCATTTCAAGATTTTGAATACCGTACCAGCTTGAGTATCGGTTTTTCTACTGGTACAGTATAGTATTGACCGGTATTGTCCGGTACTTGAAGAAAAATAAATAAAAGTAGAGCGGTACTGTCTGATACTGACCGGTATCTAAAGTACCTTTCGGTATTTGAGACGACATGAAATTAAAGGTGTAAGGTACTGTCCGATACGGCATGTGATTCATAATAAAATAACCTTGGTTCATTTTTCAAACTTGGTGTACAACAAAAAACTACACTACGAGCCGCCGCCGGCCGGCCCCAAAATACAATCTGGCTTGTGCATCCACCTAATCCTAATACTTGGATCAAGGTCTCCAAAAGCCCAAGTTCCTCACATTCACTACTAAAACTCACCCAAAAGCAAGTCCACGAGCATCTAGGGGTGCATTTGGTCAGTGCATTCACAAACAAGCTCAATTATTCTGCAGCAAATCGTAGGGAAAGAATGATACTCCCAAGGAATTCAACAAGTCTAGACTTATAGCAAGGAATTTTGTATGCATTTTTGGAGGTGGAATGGGGCCCGCTCCGGTCTCTCTCCGATGATCGGAAACGTTCACTTCGTAGAGCTCGTCGAGTAGAACAAGTAAATTAAAAATCAGCTCGATTCGATATCACTAAGTACCTCATCCGAACATTATTATCTTGAAAAGAATGAATCCGAAACACTAGATAAAACCTAAAACCCACTAATTTTTGGTACATCAAGATAATAATATTCGGATGAGGCATTTAATGATATCCGATCGTGCAAATTTTTGATACATTTGTTCTACTCCATGAGTTCTACGAAGTGAACGTTTTCGATTATCGGAGCAGGCCTCGTTTGGGGTGCTACTCTTCGTTGCTGGCACAACAGCCCCTCGCCTCCGCAATTTTTGTACTAAGCAGGACGGCAGCTCAAGACCGTCTCACTTTCTTTATTACTTGAATGAATACTTTATTACATGAATGACGAACACATCGAGGTCAAAAAAGTGCACCTTAATATTGTTTGTTGACTTGGAACTCGTGGTAGACAACAAGCAGAGCTGCAAATGAACCAAGCAGCTCGCGAACTTGGCTCATTCGAAAAAATTCGGCTCGTTAAGGGAGACTCGACTCGATTAAGAGACTCGTTTAGTAAATGACTTAGCTTGGCTCTTTAAGGGCTCGACTCGTTAAGGCTTGAGGCGAGCTCGAGCTCAAATTTTTTGCTTATTTAGTAAACGAGCTAAGCTCGGCTCTGCTTGTTTGCAAGCCCCTCACCTTTTTCCGAGTCCATTTCAAGGACTTAGTCAACCCTAACTTGAATCAACTATGAAGCAGTTGGTGCTATCTGAGACCCTATGTAACATATCGAACCTGGGAAGGGCTATCTACCAACATACGGAATTGAGCAGTTAGAAGGAGGTTGACCATCGGGAACTGGTGGCACACCATTTGCCGATGCAGTCATAATATGGTGTTATCTTGGATCCGTTTGCTAGTATAAGAGAAAGGAGACAAATGCGGTACAGGTGTAACCTAGACCGTCAAAACGTACTTTCAATGGTTCAAGTTAATTAAAAGATTCTTTCTAAGAAGAATAGACACAAAGAAGATTCGTTGTAAGATATGGAACGCTAATTTTCGAGATGAAATACCGGGATGCAACTGCAAAAACTTCATTGCAGTTCAACGGGGAAGAAACCGGGTCTAATTGGATGCAACATCATTGCAGTTCAACGGGGGAGAAACCGGGTCTAATTGGATGCAACATCATCAAACAAGGACTAATACATCTTTCGTAACAAAAAAAAAAAAAAGAATGCTTCAAAGATTTTTATCAAAGATGCAACATCACCAAATGCTATAGGCATCGATGACAAGGTGTGGCGGCCGCAAGGTGCGGTTTGCAGCGGCGGCGTTTAGGGACCACAACAACAACGGCGGCGTTCAGGGGCCACAACAAGATGCGGTTTTGGACGCTATAGGCGTCCGCGATTAGGGACAACAGCAGCAAGGGATTGCGATGGTGCTATGTTAGGGTTTGGTTTCTCAGGGGTTTCTAGGCTTGGGCTTTGACCCATTAGGTGTTTTACAGGCTTTGTCCCTTGGGCATATGGGCTTTTGCCCTTCTTGTGTTCCGTCCAATCTTTTATTGGACACTCGATGTACCCTTTGCTGAATTTTTATAAAATTTATCTTTCCAATCAAAAAAAAAAAAAAAAAACAGAAGCAAAACAAACCAAATACATGGGACTAAAAATTCTGGAACTAAGACTTCAATTCCTAGCCAAAATTCTTTCGACATTCTAGTGGCTTCAAGTTCCTCCAGGAGCACAAGCAATCCCTTACTTCGTCCACAATCAGTGATCCCAAAGCAGGATCAAGGATACAGAGGCCTTGTAATTGTATCTTGCAAACCCTGTTAGAACATGAATGTCCATGCCCATGAGCACACACCCACTCCAATTCTCTAGCCAAACCAAAACCAGGTCTGTCAATGTTGTTCTTATGTTGCAGCATCTTCTTGTTTGGGAAGATACTCGCAATTAAAAAAATAGGTCTCATCTTCAATGTGGCAGAGGATGCATCTCCTATCCACTCCCAACCCCTAGCCGTAGAGCCTATCCATTGTTGAATGCCTGCCCAGAAATGCAATCGACTCCGTGCAGGACCAACATGGAACATGGTGAGCAACCCACACATTTAGCACATGGAACTACAGGATACACACCCCTCGTAGATTGCCAAGCAGATTTGGCTTTGGTACACACCAGACCTATTATTATTCAGTGTCCACCTCACAGAATCAGGAATGGAGGTATTAGGGATCAAGTTCGGGCCGGGCTGCGTGGCAGAATTTCCCCGGTAACAGCACTCCTTGGTCTAGCCCATTTCTGTACCCATTGTGAACGATAGATGCCATTTTAGTGTCTAGAGATCTTTCCAAGTTAAACACCACATTTTCCCAAACTTCTGGTAAAGGGGACCTAAGGCATGCCAATTATCAACCCAAGATAGGTAGATAAACCATCCCCTATGGGTTACTTAACCCAAGGCTACACAATACCCCTGAAATTAAAGACTTTCATAATAGTCCAAGAAGCCTCTTTCCAACCACTCTGGTTTCTAATAACAAAGGTATGCACCCACTCCAGAAGGTATCATAATGTATCAGCCTTCAAATGAACAACCCACAAATGTCTGATTATTGATATACCTTGTTCCAGTGCATGCCAAGCCACTTGAGCACCCGAGTGCTTCAAGAAAGGACCAGACCAAATATTGAAGTGCTTCCCTGATACCCATTCCCGTCTTAGAATTTCTTCTCTATTAATTCAGCAGTGCAAAAACTGAAAAAACTACCATCACTAACTACAAAAATGCAAAATACAGAAGTACATATCAAATAAGAGGAATGATCCAGTTGATTCATTTACCATCAGGCCAAGCCTGTAGCTACTGGTTATGAAAACATGCATTTACATTCATTCAGCTTTTACATGGATTGGACTCAAACTTGCAGCAACGAAAGAGGAATCACAGAAACGCACAAGCCAGAATTGAAATGTCTAATGCCATCTCATTGAGTACTTGTAGCTTATTGTCCAATCCTGTCTCAGAATGCACGCAGTTGAACAAAAACAATGCTCGAACTGCTCCGTAATTCGTCATACATCATCATTGCAAGCTGATCGATATACGAATAATTAGTATGGTGTCTTGATGAACTTCTAAAATATCAAGAGAATACGGCCAACAAAAATACATTTTGCAGTCAACATGCATACACATCAACCGTATAAAATAAGACAATAATTTGTATCTGTAAGTCTCCAAGGATAACAGAATTCAGCAGTATCAAAGTTTGGAAGTGAAGGAAATCAAAGAAGGCTCTTCTCCAGCTCAACTCAGAATCTCTTTCTTATATCAGCAGTTACATACAGTCTGAGAACACAGAATTTTGAAAACAAAACTTCGCTTGATTCCTCTGAACATTCATCACACATCCTCATTTGAAGCTGATTGATAAGGGAAATTTGTAAGCTTCATTGCCAATTTATTTGACTAAATTAAGGCTTAGAAATTGAAACAGCTGCATCTTTGAGAATAACTTCATAAACAAAAACCAAAACAAAACTAAGCATGGTTGATGATTATGAGAGGTAGAAGAAGAGCGCACTGAGGCAGGAATACAACGCCAGAAGAGAAACACCTTCAAGGATCACTTTAACAAGTCCCAAAATTAAGGCTTAGAAATTGAAACAGCTGCATCTTTGAGAATAACTTCATAAACAAAAACCAAAACAAAACTAAGCATGGTTGATGATTATGAGAGGTAGAAGAAGAGCGCACTGAGGCAGGAATACAACGCCAGAAGAGAAACACCTTCAAGGATCACTTTAACAAGTCCCACAAAATGACCATTCGCAATTTAAAGCTGTCGATATACATATCAAACTCATGTTTGCACCTCAAATCTCGAACTATTTAACTGCCTAATTTTATTGAAGTAAGCATTCCTACTACTTTGAAAGAACCACGACATAAAATCCAAAATCATTCCATCTTCGATTGTCCATCTTCATCTAGTCTTGTCAACGCCTACAAGAGGGAAAAAAGAAGCATGCACTCCTCCATCAAAACAAGAAGATGCGAACACAGAAACAGAAAACTGACTAGTCTTTTAGAATGAATCCAAAGACAATAGTGAAATCTGAGCATTAGCTAATTTTATGACCTAATACCACCAGAAAAGGAAAGAGATACTCAAGAAGATAGTAGAATTTCTGTTTAACTAAATGGGACCTAAAGTATACACCATCTAAGTATAACAAAAGCTGACACGGCGATGTGGTGCTCCCAGTTTTTTTTTACCACGTGATTCTTATCGACTTAAGATAAAATCCTGAAAATACTAACTTACCAGAAACTCGAGGTTGGAAAAGGACATCAAGGAAGGCCCTACGAAGTTTTGCTAGATACCTAAATCAAGACAGAAACGCATTGGTCAGGAAACCTACAGAGAAAACTACTTTGACGAACATGAGAAACTACATGACTACACACAGGAAAGGGAAACAAAACCGAACTCATTAGAGCATCTCCAACCCACCACTATATCTGTATTTGAGAGTGTGAATGTGACATAATATAGAGGGGAGATTTTGTAATTCATCTCCTCTTTTTTTGAACTTTTTGTAATTTATGGGAGAATCTTATAGAGTAATCCATCGTCTTTTTTGGGGATTTGTAGACCCAAAAATATTTGGGCCCTCAAATATCGAGACCCAAAAGTAAATTTGGAGACAAAATCTCTAAAAATGAGGATGGGTCCCTTCAAGATTATCCCATAAAGTACAAAAAGTTGAAGAAAAAGAGGGGATAAATTACAAAATCTTCACTCAATATGTCACATCCACATTCTCAGATAGAGATATAGAGGTGGGTTGGAGATGCTCTTACTGTCAACAGGGAAAAGAAGTAGAAAACATGGCACGTGATTGAAGATCGCAGTAGAATTCAACAATAGAATACCTGTTACCAATCAAATATGCTTCGGACTTGTGGGAAGAAGGCAAAAAATATCATCAGATACAAGGTACAGTTTCCCACAAAATTAACCAAACCAACTTCTTCCACACGGAGGTCGGCAATGAAATTTCTTAAGAGTTCTGAGGAAGATATTTCCTAACAATAGTGACAAAACAATCTCTCTTTCCGATGTCGAGTAATCACTAATATTAACACGCTAATACCAGCTTCAGCAGCCAATGACGTATACACTTACTGTGCCAGTGTGCCGTAGATTCGTTTGAACAGGGAGCATAGACCCTCTAATCCTACTGATAAGAATCCACAAATTTTCACTTTAGACAGATTGTTGGCAGTCATAACATAATTATACCCAGAAGCTCACAACTCACAGTTACCTGAGAGAGAGAGAGAGATGATTGAAGTTGAAACAATATGCACTCAAAGAAACAAATAGCAAGTTTCACACCATTCTCCATAGAAGGCAGTCAGTATACCATTTTGTAAGGACCAAAGTGTCTTTTAATCGAGTGATTTTGAGAGAAAATAAAGGGTTATGATTTCTCCACAATTCTCACCAAAAAGGTGAGCAATGGTGAGAAACAACAAAATAGACCTTGCATTTTATACACATTTCTCATAATTTCTCCCCTATTTACACATAAAAGCAATTCTCCTTTCTATCCTCACCAAATCCCTCAATCTGAAGGGGACGTAATCCATCAGGAACCCGGTAACAAGTCCGGTAAAACAAAATCACATAACTCAAGCCACAATTCAAACGACAAACAAACTAAACCAACAAACCCACAACCAATCTCTACTCAGAAAACAGGCAATTCAATGGGAATCAGATATTATTACCTTCCGAAAGCCACCCGTAACTGCGGCGAGAAATCGAGAGCATCGAAGTCATCAGCGCCGATGCCGTCGCCGTGTGAAACGGTTGCATCGATCCAGCACAAGCGCCCAATTCAGCTGGACAACTTCAAATGCCAAAAAAAAAAAAAACCCCAAACATCTCATTACTGATTACACACACATTCACGATCAAAATACACAGGAGCATATACACATAGACACATTTGTATATGTATGTATTGGTTACCTAAAGATCCGATGAGAGAGGGGTTTTCTGCCGGAGACACGAAAGGGAGAGCGAGCGGCTTTGGCTTCGGATGCGAATCTGGCCGCCGCGTTCCGAACGGAAGGTGATCGGAAAACGGATCTGGCGGCTGCGCTGGCCATGGCTGAAAGGGAAAATATAGTCTCGATTTGATTCAGTTATAGGGTTTTGGAGTGAAGCGGTGTTGAGGAAGTGTGTGTGTGTGTGTGTGTGTGTTAGGGTTTTGTGTTGTGGTGGGAATTGAAGATGACTAAACCCTAGGGAGGTGTTTGGCTGATGGCAAAAATGTTAAAATTGCTCCTGACCTTTTAACTCAATGTCTGATTGACCCCTGAACTTCAAGTATTGTCAACTAAACCATAAACTTACTAAGGAGTCCTCAATTTCACGCCTACCGTCAATTACTGTTAAAAGGTGAAATATTGTGAGAGAATGACATGTCTTGTAAAGTGAAAAATAAGTACTTAAAAAATAAGAACCTTAGCGGATTACTGTTAAAACATGGACGAAATCTGTTGAGTTAGATGTTTTTTGGTAAAATTGACCAAATCCTATCCAAAACCCGAACACTTGGAACATTTTTATAGTTACCTTAACTTATTGAGTACTTTGCATTTTGGATATGAAATTCTATGTGCTATAGTAGCTTTAAACGATTGTATGCGCATAATAAATGTAATCACTACGGTCTAATTTCGTATAGCTGCTTGGTTTAAGTACGGTCTAAAATCTAGCACATGTCATCTTGTTTTCTTTTTCTTTCATTTTCGACCGGAAAGGATTGGGATGGAAAAATCGTGCAAGTGCAAAGCCTTTAGTAAATTACTAAGAGCATCCACAGTGGTATAATCAAAACAAAAAGGTTTATAAAGTTAGCAACATTTGCTCAAAAAGAGCTCACATTGGAATAACCAAATTTAGAAACATCTTAGCAACTCATCAAATTTTGGCCCTTGGATAATCAAAACTATAAACCTTTTGCCAATAATCAAATTTAATTGTTTTCACATTTTCTCAATCAAGTATACCATCATTACACAAAAACTTTCTTTCTCCTACTTTCAACATGTTTACAACAAAAATACTTTTAAAAACAGTTTTTATTTTTTTTGAAAAAACAGTTTTTTTACAGTTTTTTTTTAAAAACTGTTTTCCCCTTTTTTTTAAAAACAGTTTTATTTCAAAACAGGTTTTTTATTAAAACTTTTTTTCAAAAACTGTTCTTTTGAAAGAAAAAACTTTTTCTATTCAAAAACTGTTTTTTTTTTACTTTTTCCTGAAAACTGTTTTTTTTTAAATCAAAGTTTTCAAAAAACTTTTTTCTCTTTTTATAATAACCTATTTTTATTAGTTTGAAAACTATTTTAAAAAAATTGTTTTCTATGTCACAATTTCTAGATTTTTATAAGTTAAAAAGGTGATGTGGCAAGTTTTGGTTATTCAATTTTTATTGTACCACTGTGGACCTCTACATTGCTAACCTTAGCAACCCCTTAAATGGATAACCAAAAGATGATGTGGCACCTTTTGATTATCCACTTTTGATTATTCCACTGTGGATGCTCTAAGGACCGCAAAAATCACAATACCCATTTCTTCTCTTTTAGTCACCTTTTTCAACTTTCCTTGTTATTTGTAACAATCTGGATTTTTGCTACTAATTCTTTAGATATACATACATTTATATCAATCCTTTATCTTTCCTAACTACACCCTACAAATCCTAACTAAACTTTATCTAAACAAAACCCGAACTCCTATCTCTACCATTTCAGCCGAAAATTAGGGCCTCCTCTCATCCCTTTGTAACTTCTCATCCTCCCACGTACCTACCCATACTTCCCATAACTCCTCCATCACCTCACATCCCCCTTAATCATCTCCACCTTTCCCCCTTTTTCTTATAAAGCCAACACCCACTTCTTTTCCATTTAATTCGGCAGAGAGAGAGTGTGTGCTGGGCAGTAAAGGAGAAGGAGAAGAAAAGAAGAAAGAGGGAGGAGAAGAAAAATAAAGAAGAGCAAAGGAAGAAGGCACCACCACAAATTTCATTTTCGTTCATTCCACGTACCTGTTTTTATGGCCATTCTCCTCCTAGTTAAATTTGTTTTTAGGCTGTGTTTTCTTCATGAAACTTGTAGAGGGTGTCAAGAGCTTCGATTTCGACCCAAGAATCACCCAAAACGGTCAAGAATTGATAGAGTTATCGCCATTCAATATTCGGTAAAATTCTCGGATTCTGATTTCCAGGCAGATTCAGCGACCCTTCTAAATTTCCATTTTTATCCTACTTAGAGTGGTATTCGGGCTTAGACTTCTTCACAAAAGTTGTAGAGCGTTTCAAGAGCTTTGCGTTAGACACAAGAATCGTCCAAAACGAAAGAGGTTTGGTCAAGTTATTCCAGTCCAAAGTTGCTGCTGGAATACCGATCTTTCGCCGCCAAGTAAAAACCCACCGGACTCTACAGTCGAGCTTTTTGTCCGGACCGAGGTAGAATAATCTCCCCTACTTTCTCCTAAGTATATTTAGTTCATGTATTCTGATTTAAACGAGTTATAATGGAAGGAATTGAAACCACAGATTAAAACCTTGAAATCCAAACAATACTCTGTTTTTCCGGAAAACTCACTGTAGCATGCACGAATGTTGGACTGTTATTGCACCTAGACCCCTATAAGTTTTTAGTTTTCGAATTTGGCCCTGCACTATGTTTAGACTTAAATCTGCTTCACTTTTGTTGCATTAAAATATTTATAATGATGAATACTAATTGTCCTTGCTAAATGTTAATGAAATCATAAAATGTTTAAGTAAACATTAGCTAACCTTACTGTACGTAGTAAAATGATAATTTTGTGAAAAGGAAAAAAATAGATTAATTTAAGTATTTGAATTGACTAAGTTAGTAGCGCGTACTTACAATTATAATAGTTACTCTAATAAAATCAATAAATGAACATACTTGAGCAACAGAACTTAGTAACTCCAAATGCATCGACCCAATCTAAATCTCTTATGTGTTTAATTATTTGCACCTATCAATTGTTATATTGCATCTCATTGAAATGTATAATGTTATGAATTGAGCTGTTGTTGATTGTATCATGTTGTACATACTAGAATGGACTTAGGTTCGCTAGGTGGTTACGAGTAGTGACTCACGTAGACGATATTTAAGTAAAAGATAAAATGGTAAAATTGATTGAGGATGTCGGGTGCCGGTAAAGGACCCTGACACGGTAAAGTACCTTTAGTTGAGTTGGAAAATGGTAAAGAACCCGAGTACGGTAAAGTACTCAGAGTGTGTGGAGGACGGTAAAGGACTCCAGGTATAGGATTTGGGTAAAGGATCCTAAATGCGATACAGTACCCAGTGCGTGTGTGAAGGACGGTAAAGGACTTCGGGTACAGTATTTTGAGAAATGGTAAAGGACCCCTGAATACGGTATAGTACCCAGTGTGTAGATTAGGGGTATGGTAAAGTACCCAGTGTGTAGAGTTGGGAGACTGTAAAAGATCCTGGCAATGAGATAGTGCAACCCCTAATGCTGAGTTGTCATGGTGAGCTGTTCCTTTATTATGGTTGTAAGCGAATTTAGACTAAGTACATAATTTAGTAGTATTCGCTTAGAACCCTGGTGCAAGACAGATAAAGGGAGAGTTATTCCATGGGACGTTCAAAGTTGGTGGATGTGGAAGGAAAGGATCTCGTGGAGACGATACTTAAATTTCATGTAAGTTGATGGATAGTAAAGAAAAATGATGATGTGCTATTATTCTGTACCTTCTGTGTATTATCAATTGTTATATTGTTGAACTGTTAACTGTAGAGTAAGGGACTGGGTTGAGATAATCTACCGAGTTTCAAAACTCATTATAGTGCCGTTGGGCTGGCGTTTCATGCCAAGCAATCAAGAGACCGAATAACAGAATCCTCTGCAAGATGATCAATATCAGGTTGAGGATCTTCCAGTTGAGAAAGGGGAGTTTGTTGAGTCTTGGATGTCTTACCCTTAGAAGCTCTGTTAATTTAAAGTATTATTATTTGAATTGCCAAAAGTGTTATCACATTTGTCAAACTTTGTTTTATTTTGTTGAGTTGTAAGACAATTAGGTAGTTTTGAATTTTAGTATTTAAGATTTTCGCTGTTAAACTCTGTTTAATAAAATTTCATTTCTTAAACCAGTTATATGAATTATTAAATCTATTAAAAAGAATTTAATTAATGTGTCCAAAAATCGGGGCGTTACATTATCAATTTTCATTCGTGTCTTGCTTGAAAAAAGAAAAAGAAAAAATATCATAAACGACAAGTTTTAGTTCCAAAAGTTGTGCTTAGATAATGAAATTTTACGAATACTACAGTATAAATCATTGCAATATCTTACTCTCATGAAATTTTGTGAGAGATGTTAGGAAGTTTGTGATATATTTGCTATATATGACTTTTTATAGTGTTAACTATAAGTCATGGTGCTGAAGCTTAAATTAAACCATGATGGTAAATGTTTTTTCGTTTCCACAAATTGTCACTAGTATCATTTTTTGTCGGTGTGCTCGAGATCCGTTTAATCTTTGCATCCCATCTCAAAGATTAATCTTTGTATCCCTCCGTCTCTGCGAACTTTTTGGTTCAAGGGAGTCCTTTTGTATTTGGGCCTAGCATTTTCCTCCTCCTCTTTTGCCCATCTTCAGACTCACTGAAGGCCCAATTGCTTTAAGAAAATAGAATTTTTCGATTTCTTCTGCTTAATTTTACTTGTTCGACATCTACCACCGCAATGAACCGAATAGAACAAAAGATGGTAAAAGTAAATAAAAGAAATTGATATTACAAAACAATAGAAAAAGAAAAAAAACATATTTTCCTTGAGTGTTTCTAACTTCTACTTGTAGCTACGTCTCCCTTAACAGGGCGATCTAGTATACAAAAAATATTGAGCGGTCCTACGGCACCATCACGTGGTGCTCCGACCTTTCTTTTCCACAAATTCACGTGAGTTTCTGGTTTAAGTGTTTGAACCCCTGAATACCTGCTGAGTTATCAAAAAAGTGTATGAACGCCACATGAATTTGCGGTGGAGAATGGTGTTGAGACTCTACGTGACAATGCCCCAAAAGTCATGATTATTGAATAACTACTCTCTATTAAATTACTAACTAGCGTCTTGCCCGTTCGATGCACGGGCACGGAAACAAAAACATCAGTGGGAACTTTTTTTCCAGGTATCATGTGTATCAGTGGGTTGACATGTATGGCACTTGAAATTTACTCCATATTCTAGAAAAAAAAAAAAAAAGGAAAATTCCACCACAATTAAAAAATTAAAGAAAGAAAGAAGATAGGTTTGAGGCAAAAATAAAGTATATATTATTTGTTAGTTTTTTTTTATTTAATTTAGTTTTCTTTTCAAGCAAATTAAAGTATATATTTTACATTTTGCAAAATGTAGAATAATAAAAATATATAGAAAATGAGAAAATTTCATGTAGAAGAGTGAGTTAAGAAGAGAGTTTTCTTTTATTTTAAGGTCTTATTCCGCTCAGGGTTCTTAAAAAATATGTATTTATTTGCAATTTTCAAACTGAATTTTTTTGTGTGCAATATGGATATCTAGAATCTGGTATAATCACGCTGATGTACTGTACAGAACTAAGTGTCGCACTATTACTACCAAGGGGAAGGTTGTTGGGCTAATGCAACGAAGACGTTGCATTACAAGGTGGGAAGATTATGGAGTCCCACATTGGTCATAAAAAGGGAAAATAATATGGTATATAAGTAAAAACTGACCAACTACTATTAATCTGAGATGAACCATTTGAGCCACGTAATTAGGCTAAGGGTTAATACGTTAGTTGGAGCGGGTCGTTATAGTAAGTTTAGACGTCTTAGCATTACCCCATAGCATGTCATATTCACATATTGCTAGCCTTTTGACACTGTCCCCTAGCAAGCTGGGACGTTTTGCTACAAGCTAAAAAATCCTTTGGGAATGATAGATCACAACGAAATCTATCGAACAGAACAAAAAGAAAAAAAAAAATTCTTGCAAATACTTTATTTTTAAATTTGAAAATATAAATAAATACTTATTTTTTAAGAACCCTTAGCGAGGTATATAACATACTCCCTCCGTCCCATTTTTGAATTGCGTGCCATTTTTGAGTTACTTATATCTTTCAATCTATAATATTTTTCATAATTTTGAAAATTTTGTATTATAGAACTAATCGAGATATATCTAATAAGATCTATATTGCATATTTGTCAAGATCCACACTAAAAAAATATAAATAAAAAATATAAAAGAGACAAACAAAATAATGAACAATGAAAATGAGACAGATATCTCTATTTGTTAGAGTATACTAGAGGCCGGGGCGCATGTGATGCGTGTGTAAGTTGAATTTTCACAACATTTGTGAAAATTTGATCAAACAATAAATGGCATGGGAAGCATTTTTACAAAAATGTTGTGAAAATCCGACTTGCACACGTATCGCGTGTGCCCCAACCTCTAGTAAAACTTATTAGGGACCGTACGCAAAGAGAAAGAGCGAACAATACAATCAGGCCCCGTTTGATAACCCTCCAGGGGGTTGGGATTGGATTAGTAGAGTGGGGGTATTATCAATACCTTGTTTGGTTTTCCAAAAAGGGTCCGGACTATTAATCTGTTGGGATTGCTAAGACCCCAATTTGGGGGTATTGCTTATACCATCTTGGAGATGGTATTAGTAATCCCATCCCAACCTCCCCTCATTATCAATCCCTTCTCATTACCAATCTCTTCTATCAATCCAATCCTATCATCTAATCTCATCTCAAACAAACATAATATTAATAATCCCATCATCGAATCCCATCTCAAACAAACATACTCATTATCAATCCCTTCTCATTACCAATCCCTTCTCATTATCAATCCAAATCCTAATCCCATCTCCTTATGAATCCCGTCCATCTATCACTGTTATCAAACGAGGCCTCAATCTACACCTATAATGCTTCCATCCACGTACTTGTTATTCCATTTTATGAATGGTACCCAATAAATCTCTTGCAGGTGAAAAAGAAAAAAAATCTATGGGTACTGGCAGCAATGAAATTCACAAACACTAACGTAAAAGAAGGTACAAACTTTTAACAGCAGAAGGGACAAACTTACTTTAAACCTTTGTGAAAACTCTTGACTTTTGGGCTGCATCTAAACTCTTGACATTTGGGCAGCAGATGCAGGCTAAAGTAATGTGAAGTCCTAAAAAAAACAATTAATTTTTCCTCGCTTTATTTTGTCTACTAATCTCTCTCTTCGAAGCTTTCTTTTTCTGTGAAAATTTTCTGTAAAAGTACCGGTGAAGATGAAGAAATGAGAGGAGTTGAGGAGAAATGAGAGTGTCGGACGTGGGTTGGCAGTTGAGAGGCAGTTTTTTTTTTGGGTTCTTGGTGATGCGTTTTTACTTTGGCGCCTCTACAGTGTTGTCTCACGGGGATTTTAAAAATAGATTTTGTAAGAGAGTATTTATGGAAAAGGGAAATACATGACAGAGGAGAGACAATAAACTGGTACTCCCATTCATCAAAAATACTAAGAGCAGGGACAATTTGCAGGGACCCGTGCAGGGACAATCGCGTTTGGCCCCATTCCGGGGTCCAAAAAAATCTAGATTGTTCGCCCCTACGAATCCAAAAGTAATACTTACCGATATCCGCATGAGCTGATTTTTTACAGAGCCCTATAAAATAATATTCAAAAATTTATGGATATTTTTCTAGATTTTTTTGGACCCCGAAATGGGGCCAAACGCGATTGTCCCTGCACGGGTCCCTGCAAATTATTCCTGCTCTTAGCAGGACTGTTCATCAAAAATACTAGAAGGCAAATGCTAACCGGTGCAATATAGAATAGATGGATATCTCCGTCTGTCACTTTGTCTCAGTCTGCCCTGAAAGTGTCAAAGTCAGGCATGCCACGTCATCTTCGACTTTGGATTTTTACGGGAACTCAAAAACTTCCCTCGGTGGTCCCACGGAATTCTTGTGGACAACATTTCTCCAATTTTTGTCCTGAAAAAACACCTTTGTGGGTTGTGCTGGAAAGTTTTTCTTTCTGTTCAAGGAGTAATCAGTCAGTGGTACTCTCACGGGAATGAGGATGTATAGCGGCTTATTCGGTTGTTCATTTTGACAATTGACAGTTTGAATTTTAACCGAGTAATGGATGGTTCAAATTTGTATGCGCTAGGATTTAATCCGAGTCGTCCGTACTGAGATGAACGATCGAATGGACCGCTCGGCACCGATCTACAAGTAAATACTCGGCAGCATCCCCCTGTCCTCAACTGTCATGTGTCTCAACTTCCTTATTTACCAAACATTTTTAATTATGAAATTGCACTTTACTTAGCCCCGCACAAATATGCAGTGGATAGAAGTGTTGGACACTCCGTGGCGTTGCCCCAAAACCACCAATTAAATTTGGAAACTGATTTTCGCGCTCCACTTTTTACTGATGGCGCTCCATTTTTAACGTAAAGTTGCTAATAATTTCATGAACAAAATAAAGCGCCATCAGTAAAAAGTGGAGCGCGGAAATCAAAATCTATTAAACTTCCCTATTCAAGACGTAGAAAGGCTAATGAGATCGTGGCTGGGTTCCAACTATTGCAGGATTCTAACACCTTGCTTCATCCATTGAGTTCAGGTTCGTGTCGTTATCTTCTTCTTTTTTATTCATTTACGCTTGTAGTAATTTTAACTAAAATCAGTAATTTGAACATTGTTAATTCATTTTGTGTCTAGATGTCGATACGAAGTTTGATATTTGTTTGAAAATTACTTTAGGATATTTCATACCAGCTAGGCACGACTAGTTGCGTTCTGGAGTTGACGTCTCCCCCCCCTTTTTTTTGTACCACGGTACGCAGTTGTGTGAATCATGGACCATGCACAAGGGAGAGGCGCGACTAGTCGCGTTCTGGAGTTGACGTCTCCCCCTTCTTCTTCTTTTTGTACGTTTGCTATGAAGTCTGAAAATTTTGAATGGACACAATGTCCGATGCGCGTGACTAGTTGCGTTCTGGAGTTGACGTCTCCCCCTTTTTTTTTGTACGTTTGCTCGTAAGTCTGAAAATTTTGAATGGACAGAATGTCCGATGTGCGTCGTCTCTCCCTTGTGCATGGTCCATGATTTGCAAACTGCGTACCGTGGTTTTGTTTTGTAAGTACTTGCTAATTGCTATACGCCTGTACCTCTAACTTCGAAATCAAGAGTGCTACGGGGACCATAAGAATATTGTGCCTTTAACCTCATCTATATATGCGCCAAACTAAACCATATCCTTATTGCCTGTGAGTTAAATGTACCCATAAAATTTGTACAGTACTATATTGGATCTTTATTGGATGGTCCATCAATTTTGTTGGGCTTGTAGCCTTGTTGAATTTGGTTAGTGCTATTGTTGTTTTTCTTGATTATTCCTCGTGTTGTGCATTTGATAGTTTAACCAATTTCTCAACAAATTCAAGATTGTCAAAGGATTGTTGAGCGGAAAAACTGTTGAGCCACTAGAGGTTTCTCCAATCGCTAATTTTTGTTAAGAAATTATAGTCCGAGCTGTCCACATTAATTAGGGTGATTACTTATTAATATGAAAGACCTATCCATTTATTACCAATTAATTTTGAGATGGGTATAATAAATTAAGTTTCCACACGTATCAGTGCGGGGCTCCTTCCACATCACATTTCAAAAAAAAATCACAATCCACACGTGAAATAACACAATCTAATTTTTTTTGTGTACAAAAATCTCGAGTTTCGCGCTAAAAGCACAAAAGCAAGATATGCTCTTATATTTAGATTTTTTTTTGTTTTTTTTGGATATATTAACTTGAAATTAAAAAAAAAGATAACCGAATGTACATGTTTTCAAGGGGCATACCCCAGGCAAACAAAAAGCAAATAAAAAACTAAAAAATCTAAACAAAGCAAAAGAGATATCTGATGACGCTCAATGCACACTTCAAAGAAGCAACATAACTCTTAAAGGCAAGTCTCAACCACCTAAGCCCCAACTGTCTAAGCCCTCGAAGCCTTTAACATTTTTATCTTCTTGTGAAGCTTTCTTTTATTTTCACCTCGAGACGATGAAGATTCCCCTACCAACGGATTTGAGCCATGCCTAGGTCCTACGAAGTCACCTTCCAAACGAATCCTTGGAGGCTCTCGGAAACGTGTAGACCGACGGGGAGCCATAGGAACCTCTTGTTTTTTACTAGTCCTACTGTGGATGGGTACAATCGGAGAAGTGTAAGACACTTGGTCCGTCACACAGGAATAATCGTTAGTGTCACACGATTTCAGCGCATCAAAACAACTAGAAGATACCATCACCGAAGGAGGCACATTCCCCATATCATCTTTCCTTAGCACATCGGAGGAGGCACCCGAATGGCAAAGGGAGGAGGTAACCAAAGGCATGCTCGGAGGGGATCTATGGTCTTTCTTCCTCTTAACTTCTTCCCACACTTTATCTTCGTTTCCAACTCGCTCCTTGAAAATTCGCTCTTGAGCAACGGGGACTTCTTGTCCTCCTGGCTCCTTGGCTTTCCACACTTGAGAAGGAGGAGCTTGGGGCTGGATTGTGCAAACATTAGTAGTATGGCCAAAAATTTTGCAAGTGTTAGGGTTTCCAAGGAACCTCTACTCTAATTTCATATGGCTCACCATAACCCAAATTTATAACAAAGGACTTGGGAATCTCCTTTGTCGCTTCCACTTCAATACAGACACGAGCAAACGTCAACTGGCTAAGATTTTGCGTGAAATCATCTAAGTAAAGGGGATTACCGATATAACTAGCGATATAACTCAATCCATCTTCGATCCATGATTCAAGGGGACATTGTAGAGTTTAACCCAAACTGGAACACTAGAGAACGCGCCTTTAGTAAGATGCATCCCAGGATGCCACTTTTTAATCACAATATGTTTGCCCCCACAAAAGTATGGGCCATTCTCAAGAATGGAGTCCAAAGTTTTCGTGTCCTTAAAGTTGAACACAAAAAAGCCGTTGTCTAGGGTGATGACATCCTTAGCGTCTGTTTTCCATACTCGTTGAGCCCAGGATCGAACTTGAAAGTAGGATAATCGTTTTTCAACAAAGCAGCCCACAATGGCATTTTTCCATTTCAAAGCCCCATTTTCAGAAATATTAGTCGGAATCATGACTTGACCATTCTCATACACAATTGGAACCTTCTTAAGGTGTTTACTAATTAGCAAAGCCCCATTTTCAGAAATATTAGTCGGAATCATGACTTGACCATTCTCATACACAATTGGAACCTTCTTAAGGTGTTTACTAATTAGCCTTCCAATTTTAACTTCATTGGTAAGTAAAATCTTCTGTTTTGTCCAAGCAGTAGCTACACCTTCTGGTTTGTCCCCTTGAACAGGAGGAATCTGAGCAACCACACTCAAAGGTCTAGTAGCCGAACCTTGAGGTGGTGTCATTATCACTCCTGCACCAAGCTCAGCTGCCTTGGCCGAAGTTTTCAATCCAGGACTGGAGTTAACTATGCCAAGTTTCGGCCATGCATCAGTGGTGACCATCGACACCATAGTTGCTTCCTGAGCTATGTTGTCAATAGCCATTGCCACCACTAAATCATTATCATCTGCCTCATCATCATCATCCTCAGTAATAGAGACAATGTCGACATCAGAAAAACCATATCCATTATCAATTTGGTCATGAAAGTCCCGTAGAGTTAATTTCTTAGATTGTAAGTACAGATATTACAAAAAATTTATTAGGTCCATAGTCAATTCTCTTCTACACTTACCAAAAAAAAAAAATGAACGCTCAAAAGGAAGAGAGGAAAATTTGCAGATTTAGATGGTTACATCTAAAAATGCATGAAATGTCGTCGAATTTAGTTTTTTTCCGGCTTGAAAATCCCCAAATCACCACCATGCATGGATTGTGATGATTGTTGAGTTTTAGCTTTTGAAACAGCAAGTGGGGGGTATTTTGGGAATTCCCTGGCGTTGCAATTCCACCATGACACTGTCAGTAGATGGAGGTTTTAGGCCAATTGGAAGAGGCAGCCATGGCTTTGCCATCACATCTCCTATGGCTGCATCAATGCTCTCCCAGACTGTTCAATTAAACAAATTAAGAAAAACAATTCATAAGACAAGAAATCAATTATTGGTTGTGAATTTTTAAAGATTATCAGGAAATATAGACACATTCAGGGTGAATACGAATGTAAATTTGAAGGAGGTAATTGAAAGAAGTAAGCAGATTAGGGGTTATTGTGAAAATATAGAAAATCCATGCGGGCACGAGACACCTCTTGTCTCTTCCTAGATCCGCATCTGATCTCAACGCGTCAAGTCTATTTTCACTCTTTTAGACGTCTCAAAAAATTTTGCATGTCAAAACCTTACTACTCGCTCTATTTGTATGCATTGTTCTTGGAACATGGTGCTGTTTCCCTACTCTTATTAGTCTTGTAAAATTTTCAAGATTAATGTAATTTTCTTTTGCCGTTCAAAAAAAATTTCTCCATGCCTGTTCTGAGTCATATGAAGTTACTAAATCTATACATATATAGGAGAAATTTTTCAGTGTCGGGTGGGTATCAGGTGGTGCCCGCTCGGCGCATCTTGGCTGTCCATTTCGGTTTTGGACGACTCGGATTTGGAGAAAGAAAAAGGAGGAGAGAGAGTGGTGGGGTAAGAGGAGAGTGGGAGTTTCAATCTGGACTGTCCAACACACTTTTGGTCGGCCTGAAAGGACTACTCAGACACTCACGTGGGTTCGGCCACATGTTACCCTGCCGGTACCGGAAAATTTCTCCATATCTAAACACACAAATATTTGGATTTGGGAGAGTCTCACCGGGAGCAAATCCAATGGAACTGGCTGGGGACCAGTTTGTCTGGTAGGGTCTACTCTGAACATGGCATGGGGTGGTGGAATTCCAGCGACCGGTAGCACGGGAAATCATTCAGTGGTACTCTCACCGGAATGAGGATGCTGCCGAGCGTCCCTTGCAAAGCGGGTGCAGAGCGGCTTATTCGGTCGTTCATCTCGGCAACCGACAGCTTGAAACTTAACCGAGCAACTAATGGACGTTTCAAATTTACATGCGCTCAAATTTAATCCGAGCCGTTCGTGCTGAGATGAACGATCGAATGGGTCGCTCGGCACCAATCTACAGGTAAATGCTCGGCAGTATCCCCCTGTCCTCAACTATCACGTGTCTCAACATCCTTATTAGTAATTACCAAACATTTTTAATTATGTAATTACATTTTACTTGGCCCTGCAGAAATATGTGGTGGATAAATGTGTTGGACACCCCATGGCGTTACCCCAAAACCACCAATTAAATTTCCCTATTCAAGACATAGAAAGGCTAATGAGATCGGGTAGAAAATTTGTTCCAAAAAGAGAGTAGAAAAGTAAGTACCCGGGGTGCTGTAGTGCACCTCCCGTACTACACGTGTAGTGCGTTCAATCCGGCCGTCCATCTCGGCAATGGACGGCTCGTATTTTCATTTGAACAATAGACGGCTAGGATTTGTAGGAGTTCGGATTAAATTCAAGCCGTCCGCACCGAAATGGACGGTCGGATTAATGTGTTCGTGGTTGGGTTCCAACTCTTGCAGGATTCTAACACCGCTTCATCCATTGAGAAAGAACCAAAACCTCGCCAGACAAGGAAAAAGTACTGCTAAGAAACCATTCAGGTTTGTGTCGTTATCTTTTTTTATTCACTTACGCTAGTAGTAATTATTACGTAAAATCAGTAATTTGAACACGGATAATTCATTTTGTGTCTAGATGTCAATACGAAGTTAGATATTTTGTTTAAAAATTACTTTAGGATATTTCATACCAACTAGGCACGACTAGTTGCGTTCTGGAGTTGACGTCTCCCCCCCCCCCCCCCCCCCCCTTTTTTTTTTTTTTACCACGGTACGCTGTTGTGTGAATCATAGACCATGCATAAGGGAGGGGCGCGACTAGTCGCGTTCTGGAGCTGACGTCTCCCCCCTCTTTTTTTTGTACGTTTGCTCGTAAGTCTGAAAACTTTGAATGGACACAATGTCCAATGCGCGTGATTAGTTGCGTTCTGGAGTTGACGTCTCCCCCTTTTTTTTGTACGTTTTCTGGAGTTGACGTCTCCCCCTTGTGCATGGTCCATGATTCACAAACTGTGTGCCATGGTTTTGTTTTGTAAGTACTTGCTAATTGCTATACGCCTATACCTCTAACTTCGAAATCAAGAGTGCTACGGGGACCATAAGAATATTGTGCCTTAACCTCATCTATATATGCGCCAAACTAAACCATGTCCTTATTGCCTGTGAGTTTATATACCCATGAAATATGTACTACTCCATTGGATCTTTATAGGATGGTCCATCAATTTTGTTGGGCTTGTAGCCTTGTTGAATTTGGTTAGTGCTTTCGTTGACTATTAAGAGTTCGACCGAACCGCTCAGGTCACCTGCGTCCAGGGAACAACGTTCCCAAAACATAATAAAATATTACTTGTTATCCGTAGCAGTAGATGTAACTCTTATATTCTCTTAATTCGATACTTATTGACAACCATATAGTGTGAATTATGGATGTACTCAACTATACAATTGAAAAAAATTGCAGAGAATTTCTATGTTTTGGATTAATTTTTTTTTGTTTTTTCTTGATTATTCCTCGTGTTGTGCATTTGATAGTTTGACCAATTTCTCAACAAATTCAAGATTGTCATAGGATTGTTGAGCGGAAAAACTGTTGAGCCACTAGAGGTTTCTCCAATCGCTAATTTTTGTTAAGAAATTATAGTCCCACATTCAAGGCCGACTCATATATTTTGGAAGCCCAAAGCAAATTTCCTATATTGAGCCCCTTACATATTAATGAATTTCTTAAAAAAATAATAAAAGTACAAAAAAAAAACTAAAAGTATACAATTAAGACAATATAATTTATATAAATGTAAAAAGATATGATTGTAAGAGTTTTTGAAGAAAATAAGATACAATAGTGTTTTTATTTGAAACATTCTGATAATATGTAAGTTACATTCCAGTAGAGCCTCAATTTTAGACCAAAATTTGGGGGCCGGAAGCGGTCGCTTCTCTCGCCTCCCCTATGAGCCGGCCTTGCCCACATTAATTAGGAGTAAAACGGGTGATCACTTAATAATATGAGAGACCTATTCATTCATTACCAATTAATTTTGAAATGGGTATAATAAATTGAGTTTCCACAAGTATCAGTGCGGGGCTCCTTCCACCTAACATTTCAAAAAAATCACAATCCACACATGAAATAATAACACAATCTAAATTCTTTTTGTGTACAAAAATCTCGAGTTTCGCGCTAAAAGCACAAAAGCAAGATATATGCTCTTATATTTAGATTGTAAGTACAGCTATTACAAAAAATTTATTAGGTCCTTAGTCAATTCTCTTCTACACTTAACCAAAAAAAAAAAGGAACGCTCAAAAGGAAGAGAGGAAAATTTGCAGATTTAGATGGTAACATCTAAAAATGCATGAAATGTCGTCGAATTTAGTTTTTTTACTGCTTGAAAATCCCCAAATCACCACCATGCATGGATTATGATGATTGTTGAGTATTAGCTTTTGAAACTGCAAGTGGGGGGTATTTTGGGAATTCCCTGACGTTGCAATTCCACCATGACACTGTCTGTAGATGGAGGTTTTAGGCCAATTGGAAGTGGCAGCCATGGCTTTGCCATCACATCTCCTATGGCTGCATCAATGCTCTCCTTAGACTGTTCAATTTAAAAAAGAAAAAATCAATTCATAAGACAAGAAATCAATTATTGGTTGTGAATTTTTAAAGATTATCAGGAAATATAGACACATTTAGGTTGAATACGAATGTAAATTTGAAGGAGATAATTGAAAGAAGTAAGCAGATTAGGGTTATTGCGAAAATATAGACAACCCATGCGGGCACGAAAGCCCCTCGTCCCTTTCTAGATCCGCATCTGATCTCAACGCGTTTGTCTATTTTCACTATTTTAGACGTCTCAAAAAATTGTGCATGTCAAAACCTTACTACTCGCTCTATTTGTGTGCATTGTTCTTTGAATATGGTGCCGTTTCCCTGCTCTTATTAGTCTCGTAAAATTTTCAAGATTAATGATTTTTTTTTTGGCCGTTCAAAAAAAATTTCTCCATGCCTATTTTGAGTCATATGAAGTTACAAGAATCTATACATATATAGGAGAAATTTTTCAGTGCCGGGTGGGTACTAGATGGTGCCTGCTCGGTGCATCAGGGTGGTTTTGGACAGCTTGGATGTGGAGAGAGAAAAAGGAGGAGAGAGAGTGGTGGGATGAGAGGAGAGGAGAGAGAGAGAGAGAGAGTTTCAATCTGGACCGTCCAACACACTTTTGGTCGGCCCAGATGGGCTGCTCGGGCACCCATGTGGGTTCGGCCATGTGGTACCCACCCGGTACTGAAAAATTTCTCCATATCTGACGCACAAATATTTGGATTTGGGAGAGTCTCACCGGGAGCAAGTCCAATGGAGCTGGCTGGGGACGAGTTTGTCCGGTAGGGTCTACTCTGAACATGGCATGGGGTGGTGGAATTCCAGTGACAGGTAGCACGGGAAATCTCTGCAATAAACATTAATGCACTAACCAAGTAAGCCAAAAGCTTCTACAAAAGGACATGCTAATCTATATGATTGATGTACTGCTTTTAAATCGAGCCAAACTCATTAAGCGTAGTATTTTTTCTGTGTGTGACGCCATGACGGTCAGGGTATTTGGACCACTTTATGCACACCATAATTAACTTTTTTTCCCGAACCAGTAACAAAACTAAGCCATTTACGCCCTGACTAGGGAATTCACAAGAACTACGTACTTTCTTACGGCCGGTCTGTCTCCAAAAGTGAAACCCTGATCAATTGTATAAAAAGCAGACCTACCAACCTTCGGACTAATACTTGGGGGCTCCAAACTATATAGGCTTTGTTCGGTTTGTAGTTGTGTTTTTGTTTTTGGGTAATGATTATGGAGAGAAATAGGGGTAATAATTGGGAGATAAGAGTAATGATTGGAGAGATATAGAGAGAAAAAGTTAAAGTAATAATTAAAAATAAGGGTAATGATGGGGGAGAAATAGGAGTAATGATTGAAAACAAAAATGAAATTGAAAGCTAAAAAGGAAACCGAACAAAGGCTATATGTCTACTTAGAAAAAGCTTACAAAAGAGTAAGGAAAGAATAGTAGTTACCGTTGTTGCCAGTGGTGATGGAAAGCAAGGCGTTCCAGGGGTATGAGAATTTGGTACCTGAACCAAAAGGAGATGTGCCAATTTAGAAAGAGAAAATGAGTACTACCGGAATGCTTGTCCAAAACCGTTGTCGAGAATGGTAGTTAAGATTTCTGAAAGATTGTTGCCATATATTACCAGTTTTTATTGAATGCCAGTATGCCACAGATGACAGGATATGGTGTTTTTTTTTTGTCATAAGATGTCATAAGAATATTATTTATATTTGTTAGATTACTACGAGAGCCAACCTCCTGTTCGTAGAAGTCGAACTCTAAACCTCTCGTTCCAAGTGCTACATGACCGTTAATGGGCCAAACCCCAAGGTCTAGGATATATGGTTCATTAAATTTATCTAAATACTCCCTCCGTTCCATTTTTAAAGTCCAGTATTCTATTTTGTGTTGTCCCTTAATAAATGTCCTTTTTGTAAAGTTAGTGGGTTAAAGTTGGTACATTTTCCATTTTACCCCTAAAAGAATATTCCATTTTGAAAAGTTAGTGAGTAAAAGTGTAATGATGATGTCTTCATAGAGGGTAAATAGGAAAAGTGGAGGTAAAAGTTGATGTGAAAGGTGTAATGATGATGTTTTCTTAATAAATTGGAGTTACGAACCGGGACATTTAAAAATGGACAAAAGGAGTATAAAACTAATCATGATTTACCAAAGCGCGCGCTGAGATAATGTAAATATACATCATTTCTCTTTCTGATTTTTTTTTTTATTATAAGCTATAGAAGAATACAACTAATCTTTTTTTTTTTTGAAGATGAATACAACTAATCTGAATTACGTATCAAGCACTGAAATAACGTATACGTCATTTCTCTTTCTAAATCAACTCATCGTGAGAGGGAGAGGGAGAGGAATTTTGATGAATTACCCTTAGATGGTGCGGGAGCCAAAATGAAGGGTCTGGTGGTGGCCGAGGAGGAGGAGGATGATGCGGGCTTGGAACCCACGCTACTGCGGCTGGCGGTGGCAGCGGAGATCGGGCAGGGACTAGATGATTGGGCCACATGTGCATTAGGGATTGGTCCATGGACGGATGACCCCATACGTGTAAGGGTCTGATGAAGTGCTGTTGTAATGGTGGCATAGGTGGAGGGAACCCCATGGTAGGTGCTACCCAGGGTCTTATGTTCTTACTTCCCCCTCTGGCAGCGGCGGCGGCACCACCACCGTACATTTGCCGTCTTTGGCTCCAAGTTGCTGCCTCGGCTTCTCGAGCTAGCAAATGCTTCCTATGAGATCGATATTTCTGCACAAGTAGAAGTTCGCCTTAAAAATCACAAATCTTGCTCTCTGGCTCACAATTTGGCCTAAATTTTAATTTTCGTATTATTTTTGTTCGTTTTTCCTGAATTTTTGTTGGGTTTACGTTTGGTTTCTTTGGATTAGTAGTTTATCTTCACAAGAAGAATCTTACAAGTAAAAAATTATGACCAACAAAAAAAAAACAAACAAAAATTACTAAAAACGAAAAAGTTTGGAATAATTGTTTTTGTTATCTGTAGTATTCTCTTATCGGAACTTTTTTCAATTTTTTGTCCTATTTTTATAGTTTCTTGGTTTCTGTCACCGAGACATGATTAATCCTAAAAATAAGGGCAAAAAACTAAATAATAAATCACTAAAAGTTAAAAATTCTGAATGTCTTTAAATCCACCTTCCGTTTTTTAGGATGTAGCCAGGATATCATGTTCATTGTACATCCTACATGCATATTTATGTCTGTATACAATTTCTTTTTCTTTTCTTTTTTCGCATAATAACAAAAGTGCATGGAACTGTTACACAAACTCAGAGAGAGAGAGAGAGAGAGAGAGAGAAACAAACGAATGCATATATTTCAAATTAATCCTTAAAAAAGTTTCCATGAAATGCTTTAAAAAAGTTTTTACCATTTGAACTTGGTCCCGGCCAGTTTGCACAAACCTACCAATTATCTTGAGAAATCAATTTCATTGTTCACTTACGGAGAGCCCGGATTTTTTTTTATAGTGATTCTCGGCCTAATTAAGCAAGGAGGACCGGAGGAGAGACGAACTTCGATCTGACCAGGCTTTGTACAACTTTACGGACTAGCTATGAGGGAGAATCAAACGAGTAACAAGAAATTTCGGAAAACATGACTTACTTGGAGATGGCTAGCAATGTTATGGCGAGTGAGACAATCAATTCCCATAAGCTCTAAAATTCTTGATGGGACTGCCTTATCCACTCCTAGCTGCTCCACTGCCTGCACAAATCTCCTGTGCAGCTCTGCCGTCCAATCCACCTAATATTTCATTATCAAGCAAGCGCACAAACACACTCAGTTCGAGAAATTATTACACTTGTGAATAACTTATAATAAAAAAAAAAGAGGAATAATATATGGTAATTTCAGTCATGATTATGTATAAAGACTACTCCTAATCCCCGTGAGCTCCTTGCACCCCATGATATATGTGAAAATTCATAAAGATGTGTGTGTAGGAGAGAGAAAGAGAGAGAGAATCAAACAACACATGTTATAACACCGCTAATTACCCTAACTTTCATTTTCGATGGAGGATTTTGAGCAAGGTTTTAAGTATACGGCGTTATATATGTGATGTATCTTCAATTCTGTAATGGAACTTCTTTACGTATTTTGGTGCTGCGATTAAAACCTTGATTTTGAAATAATTGAGAGAGAGAGAGAGAGAGAATCAAACAACACATGTTATAACACCGTTAACCTGAACTTTCATTTTTCCTGGAGGATTTTGAGCAAGGTTTTAAGTATAGGTCGTTATATATGTGAATTATCTTCAATTATGTAATGAAACTTCTTTACGTATTTTGATGGTGCGATTAAAACCCTGATGTTGAAATAATCAAGAGAGAGAGAGAGAGAGAGAGAGTTCAAATCATCACACACTCGAATACTTACCTTAACTTTCCTTCTCCCTTGAGAATTCTTAGACGATTTCCTTCCTTTCTCAGCTTCCTTTCGCAACGGTTTTGCACCACCAACGGGCTCGTCATCTCTCTTGCTCACTATCTCCTCCGCCGGTCCATGACTAATCAACCCAGACCCTTCCGTCCCTTCCTCCTTCCCCGACAAAGAATTATCCTCCGGTACTCTCTCGCCCGACGCGAACGACGACGTCGCGTTCATCTCCGATTCCTCGTCCCCGCTCGCCGACGTGGAAAACTCGGCCAGGATCTCCGAGTCCATCTCCAGATCAGGCAACACATCCCCGTCGTTAACCCCGCCGAAAAGATCATCGAAATCGATGCTGTCGAGGAAATTCCCGTCGGAGAACTCCGAGAATTCGTTGATCGAGAAGCTCTCCCTCTCATCCTTGGCGTTCGTCAAAGGCGACAAGGCAAGCATTCCAAAGTCCACCCGATTCGGTCCGGCTCCGCGGCTTAGTGGTCTGTTTATAGTTCTGATCAAACCGTTAATTTTGGTTCGATTATTGCTTTTCTACTTCTGAACAACTTTGTGGGAGGGGGAGTGCTATTATTAAGGGTGGGTTGGATTTTTGTAAGTGGAAGTGGGGAGTGTGGAGAAAGTTGGATCTCCACCGCAAGGTCTCTCTAGATTTGTATTTATGCTTTTTGTTTGGGCTTGAGGTGCTTTTGTTTTTGTTTTTATTTTTTAATTTTTTTTAGTGTGTTATATGAATATTTGGATTTGTGGACGGAGTTTTTTTGGGAGTTTGAAAAAATCTTTGGAGTGCTCTCGTGAGCTGTTTTTTAGTTTTCTCTATTATGGGTTACAGTAGTAAGTCTGTTCACATAGACTTTTTTCATACAGATCGCATATAGATTTGTGCATGAGGTTCATTACGGGTTCTACATACATGATTCGATTCGTTTATTAAATGTAAAATATTTTTTCAAGGGCCCCCGTGAAAAATCAGCTCAATCCGATACGTATAGGTGTTCGATTCAATCATCTTACTTTTCATTATCCTAAAATCTAAATGAAAAGTTAGATAATTAAATCGAGCACCTATAAGCATCGGATTGAACTGAGTTTTTGCGGGGAGGCCTTGAAAAAATGTTTGACATTTATTGAACGGCTCGGATCGTTTGTGTGAGACCCATAGTGGGGCTCACAATAAATCTGTTCACAAAATCTATGCATATTTGCTGTGTGTGTAGCATTACTGTATGAGTTATCCACTGAGGAGAGAGAAACGAGGAAGGAGGGAGTGAGGAGAACACACGTGTGATAGTTTGATACTAATTAAACTGTTTGATTTTGAGCTCGTGTTTACTTGTTAAAATCTTACTGGACTGATTCGCGCGTTGAACAATTTTTGAAGCTCGTTATACAAGCTCTCAAAGCATGATCACAAGTTCCCACTCGGCTTCGTAAACTTATGATAGTTAAAAAATTTAAGGCACTTGAGATTTGAGATCCATCCGATTAACAAATTCGTTTAAGATAGACTGGCTTGACAAACGAGAACTAATTTGTAAGCATATTTTGTAAGTTCGTTATGTTATCGAACCATTTATCCGGAGAACAAGCAGGATGTTAGAGGTGAATATTTCACCTGGTTGCACCATCTCGAACCTTAAAATATGTCGATGTTCGCCATTTTGAGTGCGCATGGATTTTCGATTACTTCGAATCGAATTCCTCAAGTAAATATTACTCTATTTCCCCTCAATGTTGGATTAGTTTTACAATTCTACCCATGAAATAAAAAATGTATTAGAATCAGCATTTATTGTGTCTTTTATTTTTATAAAAACCATGAACATAGCCATCCATCGCATTCTTGTTCTCCATGCCATCTGAATTGATGACATGCATTAAATTAAGTCATACCACAATTAAATAAATACTGCACTAGTATTTTAGATCCGTGCAACAAATAATACTGTAGCTCATTAATTTCACTCATGGAATTTCACCATCTCAAACTCCCTCAAAGTGCTAGTGGGTCCATGCAGGACTCTCTCTCTCTCTCTCTCTCTCTCTCTCTCTCTCTCTCTCTCTCTCTCTCTCTCTCTCTCTCTCTCTCTCTCTCTCTCTCTCTCTCTATATATATATATATATATATATATATATATATATATTGAATGTGACTGACTGAAACGTCTAGTAAGGCCAAAAAAATTACCTACAATCTTCTCTCATCCCCTCCCCACCAAACATCTCAAGTTGTTGAGAATAGTTTAGTCATTTTATCAAATTATTTGTGTGCACAATTCTCATGCTGTGTTTGGTTTGGTTTTTAAATTTTTTTTTTGAAAAATAGTAGGAGTAATAAGTGGAGAGAGATAGAGAGAAATATTGGAAGCAGGGGGAATTTTTTTAAAAATTCTTTTTGAAAATTAAAGAGAACAAAGCAGATTCGCAACAATGAGGTGGAAAGATGTGATTCGTGCATAGTCAATGATTGACGCGGCTTGACCAATTGAGCATGAGGTAGCAACCAAAGGGCTTGCTTACTTCCAAGAGATCGCAATTCCGAACCTCAAAGCCACCGGAGGTTTGTTAGGTTGTAAATTTCAAAGCCTCAGAATTAGTCGAGTTGCACACAAGGTGGCCCGGTTATGCTGTTATTACAAAAATGGAGACATTATGGTTGTACACAATCCCTAGCCAGCACATGTAGTCTATGTAGAGTAGAGAGGTCCATTAATTAAATGAATGGTGGGGATCAATTGAAAACGAAACGCGATGCATCACTTTCTGAGCGCAGTCTGTCTGTTTTTAACTTTCTTTCTCGGGAAGAAAATTGAAAAAATTGTCCTTTCCTGGAATGGCAATTACATCCCTTTCCCCTCTCTCTGCCCCTCTTGATTCTTCATATATTGCATAATTCAAGGTGATATAATTTCAAATTTTGGGCTTAACAGAGGAAATATTAATTAGTAACGACCAAATGTCATCAAAAGTAGAAATGTTTTCATACTTTTGATATGATTTCAAAAGTAGAAATGTTTCTATTCCTTCATTGTTGTTTTGTTAAGTCTTTTAGTTGTGTCAAAAATTATGAGAGTGTATCTTCTGATGTGCTATTGCAGAAGCGTACGTATAACTTTCGAAAAGACAAACAAAAAGGGAAAAAATAGAATATTAAACACGGAGGCATTTTACGTTGAAGCCCCTATAGTACGATCATGAAAATGTTTTTGTCCTCATTTGGGACTAGAATTTTCGATCGTGTAACTTATATTTCCCGTTTTGCTAAAGGAATAAGTACTTATTTTTTGAATTAAACGTGACATATTGTGAGAGAATGACATATATATTTCGCAAAAAAAAATATTTAAAAAAATTAGAATCTTAGCGGAATGAGTTAATCAAAAGCCGTTGCGAAGATGGGCTTGATTTTCAAAACTCAGAGCACGCGTATATTGGTCAAATATCTTGAATATGATTTTCTCATTTTTAATATAGTTGGTGATCCGAATTGTTTGAATGAAGGATTTATAGTTAAAAACATAAGATCAATCAAAGCAATCACTTCTACCGTCAGTATGTTGTCACTTGTTTGTGACTTTTAGCTAGGGTTCTTTCTTCGGCCTTTTCCCACACCCAATCTTGGTTAAAAAAAGTCTAAAGTGCACAATAATTGTGCACAGATCACAGTGTGGGGCTTACTTTTGGTCTCACATAAATAATTTGAGTTGTTCATTAAATGTGAAACATTTTTTGAAGACACCGCAGAAAATCAATTCAATCGGATACTTATAGATACTCGATCCAATCATTTAACTTTTTCAGGATTCTGAAATCTGAATGAAAAGTTAATTAGTGTTTTGTTCTCAATGTGATCGCATGTTCAAATATCGCAAAGGCCAAACATTCTCAACGTACTTTGGGGCCACTTGAGGGTTTAATTATTCCAACTAATTAGTTGACACGACTAATCATATGCTTGCCCAACTCTGAAGAAAGGAGTAACTAGCGAATGCCCGTGCCTTTAGGCACAGCGTAACACACTTTGAAGATAATTAAAGCTACTGGTCGAACAATGAGCAAAGGGAGGACATGTTGAAAAAAATGGGTAGGAACAAACTAAACTTTGGTATTTGTGCAGGACAAATCGAGGTGCAAATAATATTCAAGTTTTACACAAATTTCCAAAATTCATAAATCACCCAACACACGTAATAAAAATTAACTATTGTCAAACCAAATATATTGTTATAAAACTTAACCTAACAAATAAAATGTCATTATGAAATTTTCAATGTCTTAACAAAGCTCTTATCACGATGACCCCATTGTCTTTTTGTCAGTCCTCGACTTTCCTACGTAAATAAGATTAAGAATTATTAAGTTCATCGCAAATAAATATGAACTGGTAATGAAATCAAAAGGACAACTTATCACCCCTATAATAATTTAAACAGAAATGCTATCGTTTATTACCTTTGAAAATGTGCCAACACTCTTCTGACCAATCAACTTTTAATACGAAAGTCATCACAGGGGCACAATGGTCAAAGCATCCAAATTTTGGAGCAGGAATAATAAACACGTATGGGCATTCATAAAATTGAGAAATGTAGGTTTTGAGCATTTGCACCCCATTATCCTGGCAGAACATCACAAATAAAGGTATTACTATATTATTTTAATTCTATACGGTGTGATTTATATACAGCTTTTAAGTATTTACCTTTAACATTAATTTCTTCAAGTATGAGGGGACACATTGTAAGATGAATTCTGCCTTCGTATCATTTACCAAGAGTTCCATTGAGCCAGTGGAGTCATTCACAACTGTCTTTACATTATACCTACAATAAATGCGAATTCGAACCGTTTTAGATTGTGTGACATATAAGTTGTAGTACTCATTATAAACATGATTACCTGGTTACAGTCTGGACATCTTTTCGTCCGCAATGATTACACATAAACCAGTCGTACTGATCTTCAACTTGGTTATAGCATGTATTGCATAAATCAATTCATAGATGTTCAACATATATTTTTTCAATGCGGCATTAGATGGTGTGTGAATGCAATACAAATATACACACTTTTTTACAGAGAAGTTAGCACTTGCCACAAATCTAGACCAGGACCAAACAGAAAAGTAAATGAACCAATCTTACACTTTTGTGGGTTCATTTTATCAAAAAAGGCCAAAATCAAACTTTTTGCTTGTTTCGTGTCATAAAAAAAAATTGTGCTTGTTTAGGTATGAATATCCGGTCACTCTTTAAAATTAGAAGTAATTGCACAAATCATTGACTTACTTGCCAATAAGAAAAATCTTAACAAAATCACTAATCCATCGTGGAAAAACATATGGGTTCTTGTATAGTGGTATGAAAGAGGTATTGGGAAGGATAATCATACTTTGAAAAGGTAAATGACTTCATAAATCATGGAATTCGGCCGAGGAAAAAATAGTAGTACCTCGAATTTAAGCTCAACGCAAGAATTCTCTAAATATATTTTTCCTGATCTTTCCTACAGTAAAATAATAGAAAGTAAGAAGATGGTAGAATAAACAACAAAGTTAGGATTAACGTGGGAAAACCCGTGACACACATTGTGAGATAGAAATCTTTATTTGCAAGGAGTACCACGTGGCAACGTCACTTGGCAGTCGGAGAGTACCCAATAATCGGACCGAAGGAAGCTGGTAAGGCACCAACCAAACCGTTAAATGATGTGATAAGATCGATTACAAGTTACGAAATTGTTAGGAAACAAATAAAAAAATGTCAAAAATTGGCAAAATGCTGCAGGCTATAGCCATCTGGATAAAAATGAATCAAAAGAAAATATTGGGATTCCTGTGGGATATAGCCTGCTGGAGTCGCGCACTAACCGGAACGACTTTTGTTATGTCTATAAATTTGGGATTGGGAAATCCTGTAGTGCAAGGCCCTGCAAGGCACCCTGTAAGGTGCACACATGCCATCGATCTTGACAATGAATGGTTGAGATATGATTTTTAATTATAACCAGTAAGAATTATTTATTAGCGGTCTTAATTGATTTTTAATGTGGACCGTTGATTGATGAGATCGACGGTTGTGCTCCACCCTACACGTGCACTACACAGGGGTGCACTATAGCACCCCCAGATCCATAAATTTGGTATTGTACTGGATAAGTTCAAAATGGAAGACATATTCTATAGATTAGGACCATTTTTTTTCACAAGTTTGGTCCTACTTTCGGGAGACATTGCGCCTAGCAGAGCCTCGCGTCTAGCTCTAATCAGCTCTGTGAAACTGAACCATCCATTTGCCTTTCATGAACACTTTCATGTTTCATTTTCATCAAATGCATGAAACGTAACAAGCCTCAACAAGTCAACAACTCTATCACCACTCTTAAGCCCACACTAGGGCCATAAATTAGGGTTTCAATAGTACTATTGACCTCATATGATTTTGAGCCCAGAAATCTCCTTCTTATAATCTCAAAGAAAATTTGAGGGAGAAGTGTCTTTCATCTTCCGTCTCTTTCGGCAATCTCGTCTTGGGACTACCTTTGAACATTCAATTTTCAACAATAGTGACCTTATTGTTATCCGAATATACAGTAGTACATACAAAAAAGAGCATTATTCTGGTGCTACGTACTCATCGACACACACACACTTCAATTTGATGGTTCACCAATGTTTCTATCATTTTCTGGTTCAGCTATTATCATTTCAACGGTTCAGATCGATGCTTACACGTGGTGCGAATCCTAGGTTAAGATGACGTACGTAGGAGGGTGGAAGCGGGGGCCCGGCCGATCCCTGCACATGCACCTCCTAATTACCCCACTAACTATACTATATTTTTCACGTTATTTTGAAAAAAGTTGTACAGGATCGGCTCTGCAAATATGTTGAGTGAAAAAAAAAAGTTGATAAATATAGGGGCCGGTTTCCCTCATACAAAAGCTGACACAAAGGTAATCGGAGTTTAATGCAAATGATCGGAACCGTTGAATTCATTTAAGATAGATTTTTAAGAGTTTTCATAAAAAAAAATCAACTCATTTTCTGATATCGGTAAGAGCTTGATGATAAATTCATTCAATAAATTCCATAAATCTCGAGTTTTCGACCATTTTTTCGGTTGTGGTTACAAAATTAAATGCGATTACGTACATGCACACGATCTCGTCTTCTTCTCAGAACCAGTAAGTAACAATATTTATACTATTGACTTCATTTTTTGTTATTAATGTAAAAATACATGTGACTCAGACTCCCGTTGAGTACAAATCATACGTTCGCCACTGAGTACTTCTGGTCGGTCTTCTAATCATAGATCAATTGTCCCTTCTTGTTAGTGGAGTAATAAAACAAAAACCTCAATTATTGCATTCTGTTGTATGCCTAATTGCATATGTGTATGTTTGTAAAAAAAAAACATAGTAGTACTATTTGCTTGAAAACTATACCCGAACTTTAACTTCTAACGCGGAAAAGTATTCAAGATACACCCTTTTTATGAATTTTTTGGGCTCGTCTTATGAATTTTTATAACTCGTTTTATTTTTGGAAATATCGTACACCAATTACGAATTTTATGGCCCGAAATATGAATTTTGTGGTGGTTTATTTATGAATTATTGTGGTTACTTTAACGAATTTTTGTAGGCAAAAGGATGGTGCAAGCTCAAAAAAGATGGCTAATGTTGTTGTGTTGTTTACGAATTGTGTAATGTTGATTATGGGTTTTTGTGGTTCAATATAAAAAAAAATCGTGTTTAATTACGAGATTTTTGCCGTGGTTTACGATTTTTTTTTTCAAAATACAAAGGGAATGATTTTGCCACTCCCTTTTTGTTAACGCCACTCCCCTGCAAGTGTATTTTTGGTGCAAAAATACACTTGTAGGGGAGTGGCGTTAACAAAAAAGGGAGTGGCAAAATCAGCAACCAATACAAAACTGTACACTAATTTTTAGGAGTATTTACACTAACCGTGTCCTGTTACGCAAAAAATTCATAATCTCTTGTAGTTGGAAAGAATTAAGAATATGTGCAAAGAAACATCCAATTTTTGTTTGTTGCTCTCTAATGCATGTCCAAATGGTGAGTCTTCTTTATGGGATTGTGGTATGAACCAAATAAAAAATACCAAACATTTAGGCTCCATTTGTTTGGGCGTAAAATATTTACCTATTTTCTGGTGTTTGGCTGTGTAAAAAATGAGAAAATATTTTACATTTTTCATTAATTGGATGAATATGACTTATCTTTAAATCTTCTGTAAGTTATTTTTTGAAATGAACCCGGTGTCTTCACTACAATTCCCACTACTCAATTTTTTCGATCGTCAGTCCTGACTCACGTTCAATTCCAATATTCTGAAAATATTTTGTCGATTTCTTAAAATATTTTTTAAGTGCCAACCAAACAATGGAAAATAAAAGTTTGAAGTTTATTTTCTGAAAAAACTATTTTACATGGAAAACATTTTACTTGGGCGTAAAATGTTTTCCAGTAAAATACTTTACCTATTTTCTGGTGTTTGATTGTGTAAAAAATGAGAAAAATATTTTACATGTAAAATATTTTCTATTAATTGGATGAAAATAACTTACCCTTAAATCTTCCGTAAGTTATTTTCTAAAATGAACCCACTACCTTCTACTGCAATTCTCACTGCTCAATTTCCTCGATCATCAGTCTTGACCCATATTCAATTTCAATATTCTCATATCTCTCCACCGTTTAAACCCCCCTCTCTCTCTATACTATTTTGTCGATTTCTAAAAATATTTTTCAAGTGCCAACCAAACATCGAAAAATAAAAGTTTGCATCAAAACAAACGGAGCCTGGATTAAAATCCACTCCAATCCAAACAAGACATAGTACGGTAATACTTTAAGTACGTTAAAAGTTTGACTTACAAATAATTTTGAGCACCCCACGTGATTTAGCAAAGCTGAAACTTATTTTCCTCAGATGGTGTGAAAATGTGAAAGTGCTTGAATCACCCCTTGCCTAAAGCCAGTGGTGGACGTAGGAATCGTGATGTGAAGGCCAGGGATCGAATCATATCATGTATATCATCCTCGTATAATAACTACACAATTTTGAAAGGACTTTTCTTCATAATTTTTACCCATAAAATTTAAAATATAATAAAAATATTACGCTTATAGGGGGGGTTTGCGGGGACCGAGCCCCCGCTTGCCGCCTCTGTCTAAAGGTCTCATAGAAAGCTACAACAGACAAGAGTGCATATCATTGCAGGCCTGCATATAGCTTGGCCTTTATGAACGTTTCAAATGATTTATGTATGATGATGATCATGACCATACCCTTTTGGTAACCCAAGAGTTTTGGCGCAGTGGCATGGGACACCAACTTAAGGGCTTGCTCTCAAGAGACAACAAGGTTAAATTTCACAACGCCAAACATTCCGAGTCTAGAGGCCACCGAAGGTTAAACCCTGTCGTTAATGTCATGGCCCGAGAATTGTTAGAGATGCGCGCAAGCTGATTCGGACATCCGGTTATAAAAATATATATATAATCATTCAGCTTTTGGTAGAGCACGAGCGGTCACGTCATTTCTCCCTTCCCCTTTTTGGATCTCCAAAATCAGTTTCATCTTATCTTCTGATAATCATGAAATAAATAAAATGGATAGTCCAAAACAATTTCAACTGTCGGTGATGATCCAAAGTGACACGACTTTCTTTATTAGGCCCAAAACATTTTAGTTAAATACCGGAAAACCAAGTTCATGTGGATGAGATACGAACACATCAAATCCCTTTTCAGAGTTTTTATGGTTTGTTTTTAAAATGCGGGATGTTAGATTTTATGGAGGATTTCGACCTAAAATCAGTTGGCTATATGTACAGTACAATAGCCTTCAAATTAGGAATGGCAATTGGCAATGGGGCGGGGCGGGTTTTGGTATTACCCGACCCTGACCCGAAAATTATGGCCCGACCCCGATCCCGCCCGGGTTATTCGTGAGTGTCCCCATTCCCGCCCCGTGAAAAATATGAAAGAAAATTAAAGCTAAAGGCAAAAAAAAAAAAATGGTTATATATATATAAGGTGTTATCGTATTATAATGATGAAATATAAAGGAAAAATAGGTTTTTTAAGAATAATGAGAAAAATAGTGGGGTATAAATATATATTTTTAACTTTAATGATAAAAGTATTAGATTTTTTTTTGAAAGGCAAAAAAAAATATAATCTTGTATGGAAAAATATTTCGGGGCGGGGTAACATCAACCCGAACCCGCCTAGACCCGATCGGGTTTTTTAAATATTTCCCCCCGGTACCCGAAAGTTTGATGAAAACGAACGGAGCGGGTTCGGGGTGAATTGCCATCCCTGCTTCAGATTTTATATTAACCAAAGTTGGATGGCTTAATGGAATATAAGGACAAAACCTTCAAAAAAATTCTTTTAGCTTCGTGGAACTCCACCTCAGTGTCGACATCTTGAGCTTATGATTACCATTTACTATGACAATAACAGTTTGTTGATCAATTAAAAATACAGCTACATGGATCATACGGAGTACTTGTTTTGAGTTCAGAATTTCTCTTCAGCTGAGTGTATCTGATTTTTTGAATAACTATGACAATAACAGTTTGCAGATCTGAAAACTATAGTCAGGATCCGGTCGTGTGATGATCCTCTCATGGAACGCGAAATGTGAGGTCACTACGGTTCCACCTAATAATCCAAACCGTTTATTTTGTAAACCTCAACATGTTCGTTATCCATCCGAAAATTTAAATCCGCTCGACAAGGAAATCCGTCTTAATGATGTATAGTTGTCACAGGAGAAGTGAATAATTAGGCACGGTCAATGTCTAGCCGTCCATTTCTAGATCTAATGACCAATACGGTTCGATCAAACCATTAATAATGTCCAATCAATTTAAATTTAGCATGCGTGACAAAAGTATTTAGGCCCAAACAATAAATGGCTCGGATCGACAAGTTGAATCATGACGGGCCTCATTTTGTATCACAGGAGAGGATTATTTTTTTTAAATGTAATTTCTTCCTAGTTTTTATTTTTTTTTGGTAATGCAAGGCGTCCTGGGCCAGCTTGCACACATCTCGGACTAATCCCTGCAGCCGCTTCACACGCTTACGCGTGAGGTGAGATGACCTTAAGAATTGTTGATAAGAAGAATCAAACCTCAGACTTTAGAATAGAGCAAACACATAAATCTTAGGCCAAGATCACTTAGCCAATCCCAAGTAGTTAATTTCTTCCTAGTTGATGGGCACCTCTTGTAGTCTTGTTAGGCCATGTGGAGCTAGGGACCATGAGGGAAACAATTTCATGCAAAGAGCAGAAACATGCATGTAAAGAGAATGAGACACATTGATATAGGAATTGTTTGTTTTTTCCTAAAAGAAAAGAGACATAGTTGCTTTAATTACTGGTCATGGAAAGAAAAGGACCTGCATGTAACAAATGGGTCCTCAGAAATAGCATTATGATTGTTTATTGTAATTAAGTTATTATATGTTGCATACAAAAACCAAACTTTCTCTGTCACTTCACTTGTGTCATTTTTCTCTAAGAGGTCCCCCTTTTTGCCCCCACCAAAACAATCCAAAAACCCTTGCCATTGATTACCCCCACACCCCTTACCCCCAATAATTAAAGCCCAATTGGGTATAATCCCAAATTCATTTATAGTTCAGGATAGAGAAAATAGGAAACCTTTTCAGGAAGCTCAATCGGCGGTTCAGAACTCCGTCTTAATGATGTATAATTGTCACAGGAGAAGTGAATAATTAGGCACGGTCAGTGTCTAGCCGTCCATTTCTAGATCTAATGACCAATACGGTTCGATCAAACCGTTAATAATGTCCAATCAATTTAAATTTAGCATGCGTGACAAAAGTATTTAGGCCCAAACAATAAATGGCTCGGATCGTCAAGTTGAATCATGACGGGCCTCATTTTGTAGTATCACATGAGAGGATTATTTTTTAAAATGGATTTTCTTCCTCTCTCTTTTTTGGGGTAATGTAGGGCGTTCCGGGGCCAGCTTATGTGCACATTGGGCTAATTCCTACAGCTGCTTCACACACTTACGCGTGTGGTGAGGTAGCCCCAAGAGGTATTGACAAGGAGAATCAAACCTGAGACTTTAGAATGGAATAAACACCTAAATCTTAGGCCAAAATCACTTGGTCAATCCCAAGTAGCTAATTTCTTCCTAGTTGATGGGTACCTCTTGTTAAGCCATGTGGAGCTAGGGACCATGATTAAAGCCCCACACCCCTTACCCCCAATAATTAAAGCCCAATTGGGTATAATCCCAAATTCATTTATAGTTCAGGAAAGAGAAAACAGGTAACCTTTTCAGGAAGCTCAATCGGCGGTTCAGAACTCTTTCCTGAAAGACCAAAACTTTAAATCTGGACCGTTGATTGTGTTTCCTGGACTGAGTGTCCTGGTCTGCATCATTTCTGATTCCACTTTCCATGGTAGACTCCTAACTTCGGGTCAATCTCACTTTTCAAATGATATATATATATATATATATATATATATATATATATCTTTTATTTTCTCTTCGATGATCAGTCAACCAAGAAAAAGATGTAAAATCAAGGCTTGAAATAATATTTTCGACCAGTGTTCCGTGTAGCAGCTCCTTTGTTCAATAACATTACTAAAGGTTAAGGACTCCGCCAGGGGAGGAAATGTGGCCTTTTCATCCAAACCAATAACTAACGGGAAATGATTTTATCACATCATTTTTTGATAATGTCACACTCTGTAAGTGTATTTTTACACCAAAAAATACACTTACAGGATGTGGTATTATCAAAAAAATGTGTGGCAAAATCACTACCCATAACTTATTGCCACTTTATCAAAAGTACAAACCCAATGGAGAATCACGTGCTGTGCTTAACTTGGATTACTCCTCCAAGCCAAAACTTAACCCTCGAAGGTTTCAAGAATTACCCACATGCCACAACACCCCATTATTGGAAAATTGCTGCTCTGTGAGTTTCAGTGGAAAATTGCTTCTCGCGGGCAAAAGGGGAAAGTGTTGCCCGTGAATTTACTGTTGTGTCTTCTTCCATTTTTTTCATCAAGTGAGTTCTGTATTTTTTTTACTCCGCCTTTTCCTATTGTCCTGCCGTATACAAATATTGTATGTGTTGGCGTGAAATGGGACCTCTGTAATGAGGTTCGATTTTTTATTTGTTTGGAGTATTTTTTGACCACTGAAATACATATAAAACTTCTATGTATTACTCCTATCTCATTTCCAGCTCAAATTTTAAACCTCACACCCAAAATTCAAAATATATAGCCCAATAAACAAAAACTCCAGGTATTTGTTACTTTGATAAATTTAGTTTTTGTTTCTTTTTTTTTTTCCCCTTGTTTATCCAATTGATTGCTTACAGAAACTGTGAGCATGTTATTTTATTGTAGAATTGTCATGAAAGACACATTCAATGGAGAAATTTTGGAGGAAGAGTTTGTTATTGAGAAAAATTCAATAGATGGTTTCAAAGATCTAGAATTTTCAAAAAAGGGAGAGGAATTTTTGCATATGTATGGGAGAGGAACCATGTAAATTTTTGCATACAATTGAAGTTGTAAATTGGCTTTATTTCTTACCTATCTCGTATCGCTGATTAGCCTGCCTTAAACCATTCAATTTTTTGAGTTTTGGGTTGGTCTGAGAGTGGAATATGTGAATCTAAAGTATTTGAATCAACTCTAACAGTACAAAAAAAATAGTGATGATGTTTGGTTACCCATTTAGTTTTAGTTTTAGTTTTGTTTTCAATCATTACTCTATTTCTTTTTTCAATCATTACCCTATTTTTTCAATTATTACTTTCTCATCTCTCTCTATCTCTCTCCAATCATTACCCCTATCTTCAATCATTACTCTATTTCTCTCTCCACCCACTACCAAAACTAAACTAAACTAAACTAAACTAAACTCTCAACCAAACACAACGAGTATTTTTACGGGACTACTTGCATTGCATACCATTTAAAAATAGTGGGGCTCACTTCGGGGTTCTACACAAATGATCTAAGCCGTTAATTAATTTTAAAATAATTATTCGAATAGCTCCATAAAAAACTAGCTCCATTGAATGACTGTAAATTCTTCATCCAATCTTATAGATTTTCTTTCAGGATCCTAAATTCAGAATGACAAGTTAGATAATTTGATGAATCTCTTAATAGTTATCAGATCAAAAAAATTATCTTAAAATTAATGAACAGATCTGATGATTTATGTGGGACCCATACATGAGCCCCACAAAATGATTTGTACACAATTGGTATAAAGCCATCAATATCATTGAAGTTACGATTGTTTATATTTTATGAGGGTTATGTTGTAAATCTATATCTGTATTGAAACTATTATGCGGAAAACAGATAGTATAACAAAGATCTTGAATTCAATACATCTCAAGAACAATAAATAAACATACCTCTGTTGGCCATCGAGTTAAGAGTGAACAAATCCCTTAGGTGAAACTTTAATTCTTAGCTCACCTTCTTCTCCTATCTGTCTTTACTTTTCTAGAATACCCCAGTAACTTTAATTGATGGAAAAATCATAAGAATAAGAGGTGGGTATTCTACCTTTTATAGAGGAGAGAAGAGGGTCGTAGAGATAATTATTAAAAGACACATAGTCCATCAAGGTCTCTTTTATTATCAAGAGTTTTCCTTAATCTATAATTCTAATTAGTTATTGTAATGAACCATATCACTTCATTGGTTTATCTGATAATGGAGTCCCACATGCACAAAACGTGAAGGCTAGTGGGCCACACTCATAGGAAAAAACTAACATATGTGTGGGGGTTACTGAATTCCACTTAAATCCTTTCCTTTCTTCTATTGAACGGTGTGGGTGCTCGCCGAGTCTGGAGAGGTTTCTACCGAGCTTGGTACCTGCAAACCGGAGGGGGGTTCTTCTGGGTAGAGCCTCTGACGAGCTAATTAGTACCCGGAGAAGATAAATCGAAAAACATAAAGTAGAGAATATAAGCCATTTTTATAGGAGAGGAGCGTTGTGTACCTTAGGTGAGGGGGAGAGCTTTGCTTATATAGAGAAAAGTGAGTGAAACTTAGGCTGTGTTCCAGAAACCAAATAAGAACTTATTTTTTTGTCTAATAAGAAGGCTTGTTCCACAAAAATAAGTAAAAGCTACTTATTTTGGAAGAATTTATATAGGTACCGACCGGTCGGAGAGGGAAATCGTACCGACGACCGCGCCGGGCCGTCTCCGACCACCGAACAGCTGATCCGAGCCGTCCAAAAACTCTATAAAAAAAAACCGAGGGGGCGTAAGCGGGAATCAACGGCATCCGAGGTGTGTAGGGTGCTTGATCAGAGTACCTTTTTTCGTGTATAAAGGGGTTTAGAGAAAAACACGAAAAATGGGTGCTCCGATCAAGCACCCTACACACCTCGGATGCCGTTGATTCCCGCGTAAGCCCCTTCGATTTTTTTTTTTAAAGAATTTTTGGACTGCTCGGATCGGCCGGTCGGTAGTCATAGCAAACTCCTTCTTTTTTAAGAAGCTCAAAAATCATGTGCTTACGCAAATAATTTTCTTATCAATATGGATCTTGTTTGATAGATCTCATTGAGATCTTTAATACGGTGCAAAAAAATTTTTTTTTTTTTCATTTACATTATTTTTGAGTTTGAAAATGTGAAAGAAACTTTTTATTTGGGTTTTGTGGAATGACCCTTCTTATTTTTGAAATAGAAGTTTCAAAATTAAGTACTTATAAAATAAGAAGGTTTCCGAAACGGAGTCTTAATAACTAAGTAAAGGCTATTAATAGAAAGTTGCTATAAATGGAAAGTTAGGAAACTTAGAAAGTAAGTTATGTAAAAAGTGCAAAGGAAGCTTCTAGAAACTTCTAGAAGATCACAACTTACCGCATCCACATACCGAGCAATAGTAGTACGTTTTGAGCAATAGCGAGCGACCGTATATTTTACCGAACGATAAAGATGTCTACCGAGTTGTAAAGTACTCCGAGCAACATAAAGAACCTTCGAGCGATACAAAGAGCTGCTGAACGATATTAAGAACTGCCGAGCAATAATAAGAACCGCCGAGTGATAATAAGAACCGCCGAGTAATATAAAGAACCCCCGAGCGTACTTAAGAAAAATGTTCGGCAATACTCATGGGATACTACTTTACTTGTTGAAATCGTCCGGCTGTAATGACATAGTTTTGGCAAGATAATAAATGAAAGTCCCGAAACTTAAATATGAATAAAGATAACACCTTATGGTCCTTCTGATATATGACGGCACACCTTTATGAACTGAGGAAAATTTGGCCCCCTACAATATGCAACCTCTTAGAGTCAGGCCGTAAAAGAGAAATCTTTTATGAATCTCCTAGTTCCGGTGTAGATGTCCTGTATTTGACTGGATTAAGAGGAAAATAATAAAAGTGCACGTAAGCTGACCCAGACATTCTTGACCGTCGAAAAAAAGGGGTTTATGACGCTGTTCGTAATACTCACGTTTCTTGTTAATCGGTGAAATCTCATTGGTAAATGATAATGAGGTGTTGTGGCATGTGGGCAATTCTTGAAAACTTCAAGGGTTAAGTTTTAGCGTGGAGAGAGAGTTGGTTTAAGTTAAGCACACCACGTGATTTTCCATTGGGTTTGTACTTTTGATGATGTGGCAGTGGGTTATTGGTTTGGAGGAAAATGCCATATTTCCTCCCCCGGCGGAGGGAATTTATTCTCAAGGCTGAGAGTCTTTTTCACCGCCTTTTATCCGCCCATACACCGCTCGATTGGGATTTCACGGGCACTCTGATTATTACTGTACATTGGTGCTGCTTGTAACTCTTCTGCCTCCAGAATTCATTACCCTGGTGATCGATCACTGTGCAATGACTGGGTCATGTCCTTTAAACATTTGGTTCTTTGTATGTATACTGGAAAAAGATCTCCAACCACTCAATCAGTGGGCTTATGCCTTGGTGGTGGGGAAATTGTGTCTTTTTGAGGTCGCAGATATGGTGGGCAATTTGTACAGCCAGTACATATCCAGAAACATGTTCATTGATCCTGAAAATTATAAGTGAAAAAAAGGTGTTTTTAATTTGACCGGAACCTACCATTCTTCGTACCATATATGCATTATTTTTGTTTCGAGGGTCAATGGTGTCCGGATCAGCTTACGAGCACTTCAACTAATCCTTTAATTTCCTGGTCCGGTCGAAGACGGGCCATCCGCGCCGGAACTATGACCGGGACTGGGGGGATTCACAAAAAATCGAATCTTGATAAATTGTGTGTTGAGCATACTTACCAACCAACCGCACAAACTCTCGGGACTACTCTATATATGTTATAGCCAGGCTACTTTATCCACCAAATTCTATTTGCATGGAGTTGATGGAATTGATACCTAATATTCAAATTGTCCTCCAATGGAAATAACACGTTTCATTTCCCACGTTGAGTACAATACTGTATTTAATTTGACAAGGGATGCTGCCGAGCATCTCGCAGACGGTGCTAACCCTTCATTTCGATACGGACGATTCAGATTGAATCTGATCGCATACAAATCTAAATTATTCATTGCTCGATTAAGATCCGAGCCGTTAATCGCCGAGATGAACAATCGGATCGACCGCTCTGCACCCGCTATACAGGGAGATGCTCGACAACATCCCAATTTTTTTTTTTGACTCGGAAACAGAGTTGGATATTATTCATAAGAAATAGGGTCCGAAGACCTAATTACATCAGCAAGAGCAAGGCTAGCTAAATGGTGAGGGATAGGAACTCCCCCCCCCCCCCCCCCCCCCCCCCAATTCTCTAACCTAGCACCTAATAGGGTTTGTTTAGCCAACGAATGGGCTACCCTATTGCAAGAGCGATTAACATGTTTAAAAACACAAGAGGAAAATAAAGGAAGAAAACAAGTGTTTCGAACTATTGCTATTAAACTCGGAGGGTTATGTCCAAGAACCTTTATTTTTCCTTTAACACTTTTCAAGCAATTCAAATAAAGACGAAAGGGTTTTTTTTTTCCCTTTGGAAACTTATATAATATCTCTTCGTACTATTAATTTCTAGTTTTCTTTCTAAATCTTCTTTTTTAAAAAGAAGGTAATTTCAAACTCAAATATAAGGAAATCGAAAAATAATTTTTTGATTTTTTTTGCACCGTTTAAAAGATCTCAATGAGATCTATCAAACAAAATCCATATTGATAGGAAAATTATTTACGTAAACACATGATTTTTGAGCTTGAAATTACCTTCTTTTTTAAAAAGTTCTTTTTTCAAGAATGTGGAACGCCCTCTTCGTCGGTCTCTATTGGGTCTCTATTATGCAAGTACTTGTTTTTTTCTTTTTCTTTTGCTTTTCGTTTTTCCCCTTTTGTGTGACTCTCTCATCCCTTATGGGTGTTGGTTTCTGTTTCTCCTCCGATCCATTGGAGGGTTTGATGCGGTCATGGTGAATTTTGTGAAAAGGAATGGTTTTTAATTTGTGCAACTTATAGTTTTGCTATCATTTATAAAATCTTATCCTATCATTTGACAAAAAATCAAATGAGATGAAAAGTTTGGTGGTACAATTTTCTTTTTTCTGCTATTGTCTTGCATACCGCCGCCTACTTGAGTACTCAATAATTGATTGTTTCGAAGTAATCATCAATCGAACGGAGAAATATAATTGTCATATCGTGCACGTAACCACTAACCACTAACAGCCCTTTTAGATGGAGGGATTTCATGAGAAAAGAAAGAAAATGATTATGGTTTTTTGTGAAATTCATCATTTGGATTAAGCATTTTGGTTAGAAATGGAGAGAAAAGTATCAATTTTTTTTTTACTAGCCTTTCCCTTTTCTCACCCAAAATGGTGATATTGGTGAGAAAGAGCTCCCCTTTCTCACCCTCCAAAGGACTTGTAATAGTAAATTTTGTGTTCTTTGTAAACTTATAATCTGAAACTTATTTTGGTATATTTTACTATTTATAACTTTTTGTTTAGCTTTTCGTCATAATTTTTAGGATTAATCGTTCATCTCGACGAGAAGAGTCTAAAAAGTAGAAAATTATGACTAAAAGCAAAAGCAAAGTTCATTAAAAAAAATCAAACAGTTGTCTTATTTGTCTAAAATATCGTCTTATTTGAATTTTTTCAATATCGGTTCATATTTTTATACTTTTTTTATTCGTCTCGTCATGACGAACGATTAATCCTAAAAATTACGGCGAAAAACTAAATAAAAAGTTATGAAAATTAAAAATACCGAAATAAGTTTCGGATTATAAGTTTGGTAGTCCTCGTTTTGTTGTTGTAACCGATTCGAATTCTTGTGGGGCTACGTGAAAACAGCGCCGAGACCCTTTTCATTACCGAACCCTATTTCTCCACCATTTATTTAGAGCCCAACTCAATTGATCCATGGGCTTGGGCTCTTACCTAAGCTATATATGTCTACTCTATTCATATTGGACTCAGTTTTCGCCTTTCAGGCTTCTTCCTCGAGGGAAGTATATCTAACATTTGTTTTGCCAAATCTGGGATATGAGTTTTTGGACCCAAAGAAAAGTTCATACTAGTATATAGGAACGAGAAACTTTTTGGTATCCCCTCCGATTCGTTTCTCATTTTTCGGCCATTTTTCCGATCATATTTGAATGATCGATTTCGTTCATTTTGTAGAGTTCGGCGAGAACCTTAATCATGCAAAAAATTGTGTTCATCGGACTTTATTTGATACATGATCGGCACAAGTGAAAATCGCAAAAAAAAAAACCAAAACTGGGTTTTGATTCAGTGTGCTTTTGGACACAATTTTGGTTTTCTTCAATTTTCACGTGTGCCGATCATGTATCAAATAAAGTCCGGTGAACACAATTTTTGGCATGATTTAGGTTCTCGCCGAATTCTACAAAATGAACGAAATCGATCATCCAAATGTGATTGGAAAATGGCCGAAAAATGAGAAATAAACCGGAGGAGATACCATGGGGCTTGGTATCTCCGGGATATCTAAAAGTTTCTCGGTAGGAACAATCTAATCGATGTCTTTTCTTTCTTTCTTTTTATTCCCTCGGTTCCCATTCTTTTATCCCATTTGAGTGTTTCTCTAACTTTTCAATTGATTATATCTTGCAATTTATAATCTTTTAGATGATTTTAAAAACTTTGTTTAAAAGAGTCCATTGAAATCTATCAAATAAGATTAATATTGCATATAAACAGTATTATCAATTAAAAGTTATAATTAGTTTTTTTATTCGGTTAGGATAGGACGAGGGACAAAAGAACGGGGATGGATGGAGTAAATGGTTGGCCCGACTTACGTGCAACTTGAATAATTAATGTGAAACCAATTCCATCGTTTACTAGCATGGGACCTGATTGAAGCCGAAGACAAAACCTATACAAACTGACCCCACAATGGTTGTTAGCATCTACTCCGATAGATTATGAACTTGAAATTTAAAAAGAGAGCAAGTCTTGACGAGCAGGTCAACCTCATGGGGTTTATGAAAGAATTATTGATGTTACCGATGAACACTAATATAACTAGGGTTGAATTTGTCTTCATTCACATGTTATATTATGTTTGGATATTAGTTTTTCATGATTCCACATTCTGGCGTTCTAGATGGCGTATTGTAAGATTTGTCAAAAGTCTAAAATACGCAACGCGGGAACGAAAATATGGATGATGCTTCTTGAAATTAGATGCCGGAATTGCCCTTATACAACTCCGCCGTAAGCACAGAATATTTTGAGAATAAAGTTCTGTCCGGATGAGCCGGACAGAATGGGTTTTCCGCCAGCGCTCCTCGTGGGCTCTCTTTGCATATTTTTTTGGGTAATTTAAACCGTACATTTTGTAGGGTCCGTAAGTAATGTATCTACACAAAAAATAGCTTGTCCGGACATTGATAGGTATATCAAAAGTTGAGTTCTAGACAAAAAAATGGACGGTCTGGATCTGTGAACTGTTTTTTAAGTTAAACTGTCAACAGCCGTTCATTTTTCTTGTCTAAAAACTCAACTTTTAACATATCTATCGATGTTCGGATAAGCTGATTTTTTGTATGGATACATTATTTTACAGGCCCTACAAGATGAACGGTTTGAATTATCCAAAAAAATGCGCAAAGGGGACCCACAGAGGTGGCGGAAAACCCCCATTTTCCGCCTCATCCAGGCAGAATTTACACTCCAGAATACTCCGTATTTGATACTTTGCAAGGGTACTCAGGTCAAAATGCCAGAAAGGCGTAAAGGTGTGGGTGTTTTCCAAGTCAAGCTCCGAATTGATGTGGGAGTACTTGCGGTTTCTATATAGATCAGCTAACAAACTTGACGCAGAGATATTCTACATACACATATCGATCGAGAGAGAGAGAGAGAGAGAGAGAGAGAGGCCATTGACTTTCTTGTTGGCTTTTGGGTTTTTGAAAAACTTTGAAGAATGGTAGAATCAGATTCAGGAGGCTGCAGGCCATTAGGGTTCTTGTTGGGGTTACCTTTTGCTTTTGTTGCATTGATTCTCTCTCTAGTTGGTGCTGTTATCTGGGTTTTGGGGTAATCACTCATCTCATTCATCTCTCGATTTTGATTTTGATTTTGATTTTTTGCTCTCTCTCTCTCTCTCTCTCTCTCTCTCTCACATCAAGTTTTGTTCTGCTGATATATAGATGCCAGAAAATCAGTTTCATCTTTCAGTTGCCTGCATAATTCAGCATTATCGATTTTCTCGATTTATTCTGTTATAATTGTCGTCTTTTCTCAATAAATCGCAAGATTTTTAATCTTCTCTGACTTTTCTAGTATTTCGGTTTTTGTTTTTTTTTATATTTATTTATCCACTATTTCCGATTTTTCTGAGGGAATGTACGTATATCTTGTTCATATGAATGGATTAAGCAAAGTAAACCCTGATCACAAAATTTCTGAGGAAAACCCAAATTATAAGCAAAACCGTTAGGCGCTAGTCGAGCGGAAAAGAGGCGCCTTAGACACCTAGTAGTCGTCTGTTTAATCAAGGCGTTGGACCTGCCTAGAGCCTTAGGGCAGGGACTAGTCGGCCTTCACGCCCAGCTTTGGATAATGGATTAGATGAAGAGGAACCCAATTCGTAAAAATTGTCTCTGTTCTTTTTTATGTTCATAGTCGAAAACAGAACCCATTACTTCTTTTGGTAAATTAATTGCATTACGTTAGTTACCCTGCATCTTTGTTTTTTTTTTTTTTTTAAATTTAATTCCCTTTTCCCCTAAACTTCAATATTAAATTGTCTTTTTTTTTTTTGAAAATACAGGACCGTGTTGAGTTGTTTGTGCCCGTGCTGCTGCTGTTGTGCCGGCCTCGCGAACACGGCTGTGGGTCTGATAAAGCTACCGTTTAAGATCATCACTTGGTTCACCGATAAGATCCCTTGTTAAAATCTGATTTTAGCTTCGATTCTGTTTATTTATGATCGAATGTTTTATTGGTTTCTCTCATTTGTTTGTAAAGTCGTTACCAGACATGGCAGCTTCAGGCCTTTCAACACCTTTTCCTTGTTTTTTTTTAGGGATCTTCAATTGCTTTGTAGTTTATACTATCGGGAGAGGAAATTATAATTAAAAATTAGATTGAGCACCTACACATATCGGATTGAGCTGATTTTTTATAGAGTCCACTCGTTTTTATTTTTTATTATAAAATCATTGAACGGCTCGAATCATCTTTATGAGACTCGAAGTGGGCCCCGCATGTCCATCGGTATTCCATCGGTATGAGGTTGATGGTCCCCTTAGCTTTACTGGCTTTGAAAACAAGCTATAATCTGCCTTTGAAAAGTGATAACTGGACAAGGACCATCTTTCAACGGCACAAATGATACTCCAGATGACAATTGAGTGGGGCACGGCGGAAAGTTAAGACCTTGGCCCCGGCATGCAATTTTGACCAAAAAGTTCTTTGATTGTGTCGTTTAACTTGAGGCTCTAGAATAATTTGAAAGAGAAAGTCTACGGCCACCGAAGGCAAAACGCGGTGGCCGGCCACCGCACGCCGTAAGGGCCCACTCCGGGATCCGTACAGATGATCCGAACCGTTCAATAATTTTAGAAAATAAAACCGAGTGGGTATGCGAAAAATCAGCTCGATCCGATATGTATAGGTGCTCGGATCAAGTTTTTCATCTTTGAAAAATTGGAAAACCAATCTTTCCATTTTTACCGATTTTCCAAATATTAGAAGTTTGATCCGAGCACCTACACAAATCGGATCAAGCTGATTTTTCATGTACCCACTCGGTTTTTTTTTCTAAAATTATTGAACGGCTCGGATCATCCGTGTGGAGCCCGGAGTGGGCTCCAAATGGCGTGCGGTGGCCGGCCACCGCATTTTGCCTTCGGTGGCTGTAGTCTTCCTCAATTTGAAACGCGCGTAAGAGCATCCACATCAAACAAGGCAAATTGTACGCTACTTGAGCGAGCCAAAGGGAGAAAATGGCCTCGCATCAGACTCTTCAAATGTGGGGACCACTTGCCAAATTTTTACATTTCCTACAGTGGCTCTTTTTCTTTGCCTAGTCACTGTTCCCTTGCTACATGATAGTAAATTATTATAATATACTACGATGCCTTGAATGCATGGGAGGCAATCCATCACTTTAAATATTTATTGGGTGTGTTTGAATATTTAATTGAGTAGAGAGTGAGAGTAAAGAGTCTGATTTTGTGTAATTTTGAAAAAGTGACTAGCTAAAGTAGAAAAGTGGTTTTTGAGGATTAATTTGGTCCAAAATTTGGTGAGGCTGATGCGGATGCCCTAAATGGGTAAATTGATTTGGAAACCGGGTGTTTTTGATAGTGAATAATTTGTAAATTTTTATTTGTGGTTGAAAAATTGTTAGGTATTTTCGGTAGTGAATAAGTTGTTGAGAAATGTTAAGTTGTTCCCGGTAGTGAAAAAATTGTTGATAGATATTTGAGTGAAAAAATTGTTGGTAAATTTTTTTTTGTTAGTGGAAATGCAATAGTAAGATGTTGAAATTTTTTTATTAGTGGAAACGAGAGGGTAAAATGCGTTAAATTCCAGAAAGACCCCAACTATTACTAACAGCTTGATTCTTTTGAGAAAACCCCCCGGGAGCTCAATAAATCTCTAAATTCTAAACTGGTTCACTACTGGATGAATTCATCGGAGGGAAAGATTTATCTTCTATGGTTATCCATCACTATATGTCACATTCATAGCCCAAAACAGAATTTAATCAAACTAGGTAGCTACTCCCCGTGAAATAAGAGGGTATAATGGTAAAGCAATGCTCATTTTGGTGAAGGTTAGATTTGAAAATAAAATTATTCCAACGGTAGTAAATTGAATGATTCGAAAGAACATTATTTGCTACTGTATCGTGGAGCAATCTCAAAAGTCAAAATTAAAGTATAGTTTGACGAGCACATGTGAAAAAGAAAAACCCACTTTGTTTTAGGAAATAGAGGAGTTGTGATTGGTTTAAGGAAGGAGTCAAAAGGGGGAATAGGGATCCGGGTGGGATTAGGAAATAGAGGATCCGGCTCCTCTTCGGTCCATGTCGCGATCCTAACCGTTCATTCGTAGATTTAAGTAGTTCGGATATGTATTTTCAAATTTTGATTGGTAAGAGTTAAAGGGAGAATTTTTCATAAGTCCACTATAGCACTTTCCAAACCCCCTAAGTCCACTTCTAAATTCTATAACCCACTAAGTCCACTAATAATTTTAATGACAAAAATACCCCACCTAATAAACAAGGGCCTTGTTTGGCTAACACGAAAATATATATTTTTTCATTTTTTTTCGTTTTTGTTGCAATCAAGCCACCGCCGCCGCCACCACCGTCGCCGCTGCCATCACGCCACATATAACGTTATATGTGTAACAAAAAACGTATTTTTTCATTTTTCTCAATTTTTTTTTATTGAACCCGCTACACTTAACATTTAACATTATATATGTGACAATTTTCTCTTTTTGTATTTTCCTTTTTTTCTTGTATTGATTTTTAACGGTATATGAGTGATAAAAACTTCCTAACATACAACATTATATGTGTGGCAAAAATTTTCAAACATGCAACATTTCTTTTTGGTTTTTCTTGTTTTTAGTCTTTAACGTTATATGCTGGTCCATACAAAACATATAACGTTATATGTGAGCTTTTGAATATTTAAATATCGCAAAAAAAAAAAAAACAGAACATATAACATTATATTTGAACTTCTGCAATTCTGAATCTCACAAAAAATAGAACAGAACATAAAACATTATATGTGAGTTTCTGTAGTTCTAAATCTCACAAAAAAAAGAATATATAACATTATATCTGAGCTTCTATAGCTCTAAGTCTCACAAAACATGACATAAAATTATATGTTTTCAAAACAACATCATATCTTTCCAACAATATTATATATCTCAAAAAATAACATTATATGTTCACATATCACATATCATGCCACTATTATCATTGTTTCCAGTCGCGCCTTGAATCCCAAGTTGAATGTTGATGAGGCCACATGGGGGGTCGAGCTTCATTTTTTCACCGTTTCTTCATCAAAACCTTCATCGGATCCTTCAAAATTTTGATTTTCTGCCTCCGAATAGCATTCCCATAACCTCTATATCTACATATATACATATTCAAAACAACATAAACAATATTAATATATCTCAAAAACGAGATATAATATTACTATATGTCTAACCCAAGGAAAGACACATATTACACATGACAGAAGTTCACATATAAAGTTATATACTCCGTTATCCATCACTTATTGAATTGGTCCGCTCAGCGGCTTCTCAAAAACACATATGGATATATCCATATATGATTATATATGGTTATATGAGAATACTTGTGACCACATATACATATATAAGGTTATAATGTTATATATATATATATATATATATATGAGCTTGTATTGACTTAAAAAAAATATTTCAATTGGCATAGAGAATATATAACGTTGTATATGAGCTTTTGTTCAGTAAAACTAAAAAAAGAGAGGAACTAATAATGTTTTATATTCTCTTATTGAATAGGTTCGCGTAGCGGCCTCTCAAAAGCACATATGGATATATCCATATATTATCAGAAGCAAGTCGAAGAGGCCTCTGCATGGACCAATTCAATAAGTGATCGATAACGGAGCATATACCGTCATATATGACAAAAGCTCATATATAACGTTGCACGGTACAAAATGTCATATATAACGTTATATGTTCTCTTTATTAAATAACATAGAATATTTCTAATCTAGTATATTATATATAACAATATAACGTTATATATTATTATATCTCTCTCTAACTGAGAATGTTTCAAAAAAATGACATTACATAACAACAAAAACACACAAAAATATTTTTTTTTTTTGTGACACGAAAAGCACACATATAACTTTATATATTTTTTCAAAAAACACAACATGTTCCAACCTTATATGTTTAGCCCTAGAAAAAACACACAAATAACCTTATATATTTATTCAAAAAAATCCAAATATATCAAAAGTAAGTCGGAGAGGCCGCTGCGCGGACCAAATCAATAAGTGATTGATGAAAAACACAAATATAACCTTATAATTTTATGAATATAATTTAAAAATATTGATCGAATAAATGAATTGTAATAGTGGTAGTTTGTAGTTACTAATTTACTCCATTATTCATGAATAACGACAAGAACAAGGCGAAAAGTTGTTAGATTAAGAAATCAAAAAGGGAGACCCAACTATGACGTGAACACTAGCCTCATAAACAAATAAAATAAGCTCTGAAATATACCAAACTCTAGATTATAAGCGATAATGACGGCGACTGATGTACACAATGGCGGAGGGACGGCGACTGATGAACACAATGGCGGAGGGACGGCGACGGGAAGATGGGTACTTGGGGCGGCAGTTGTGGCGGCGATGGAGGACTGGAACTCGGCCACGACGGCGACGAGGGGCAGCCCGATGAGAAGGATGGGCGCACCGGCAGCGAGCAGGTAAGGGGGGAAGAAGGGTGCACCGGCAGCGCGGGCCCGATCTAGTTCGTGGTGAGTGAGGGAGAGCTCGTCGGCATGGTGAATTTGGAGGCAGACGGTTCATCAGGGGAGGGGAGCAGAGAGAGAGGGGGGGAGAGGGGAGGCTCAAATCTGTTTTGTGATCTAGGGTTTCTCTCTCTACATGTTATATAGGAGGGTTATTTGGTCTTGAAAAATATCTCCTTTTAAGTAAATTGGAGTTATTAGGTTATATAACTATATTAGTGGACTAGAGGGGTTATGAAATTTAGAAGTGGACTTAGTGGGTTACAAATATGCTATAGTGGACCTCCCACCAATTTTTTATTAAAAATACATCCAAACCATGATTGCAACAAATGAACAATAATGATCACGACTGTCTCCTCAAATCTAAAACATGAACCGAAGAGAATCCGGATCCTTGGAAGTACTACTCCGATTAGGGAATATCACGGCTATCCCGTGAACAAACGCCTAGCCAATTAAGATGCAACTGTAACGACCCGAATTTCGGGCCTTTTTTTCAGAATAAAATTTAGTAGGGGTGAGCATGGTTCGGATTGGTTCGGTTTTGTAGTAAACCAAGAACCAAACCAATACCTACGGATTATGAATTTGGAGAACCAAACCAACCCACAAAAGTCATAGAACCAAACCAATCCAAACCATATAAATACGGTTTGGTTTCGGTTTAAACCACGGTTTGTTTTGAACTAAACTATCATCTTCAAAAAACATTTAAAGTACTTAAAATTACAAAGATAAAATAAAAGAAAACTTATATTAAAACCAATTCCATTCAAATTATCAAAACACACTAACTTCAACCAACTAATTTAGAGTAGAATACCAATAATTGCCTCAAGTCTTAAACTAAGAAAATGAAATACTAGTAAGTCACTAAATGAACAAACTAAGAATACCAACTATTAAACATCTTAAGATAATTTAACCAAATAAAATGCCAAAGATAATTCCTAAAAACTACTCCGTATTGAATTGAAATAAGGCAGCAAAAGGGCAATGGTAATAATTAAATTATATATAATTGTATTATACGGTTCAGATCGGTTTGGAACCATAACCGTGAATGTGAATCCACAAACCAAACCATATAAAGCGGTTTCTAATTTTTTTAAACCATGATCAAACCATATTACAAAAAAACCGAACCAAACCTATCGGTTTGGATTGGTTTGGACTGGATTCGCGGTTTGATAGATTTTTTGCTTACTATGACGGCCCAGGACGTGCTTTGATAATTAATACCCGCTAAGGATAAGCTAAGAACATTTGTTAATGCTAAAAATGTTCTTAGTGAGTATTAATTATCAAAACACGTCATTGACCCTCATTTTTCCATTTAGTAATGTTACTACTAAAGTATTAATTAATTAGATTAAGTTATTAGTTGAAAATATAATTGGTAGTACTCCTCTCTCACCATGTCTCCCACTTTACTTGCTCCCCACCCAAGCCACCACCTCACCACCCCCCTTTGTTTGACTTCTAATCCCCCCCTCCCCAGTCCCTCCCTCTCTCTCCACCCAAAATTGGCCACCACTCCTTATTCTTGCACCCCACTCCTCTCCTCCCTCACCTCCCCTAAAAATAGAACCCCTCCTCCATTTGAATTCACACACCTCAACACCACACTCCGGCCCACACATCTTGGAAATTCTAGAGGGAGATAGAAAGAGAGCTGGCTGAGAGGGAGAAAGAGAGAAAAGTTAGGAGTTTTCAATCAATTCGAGACCGAAGGAGACATACCGCTCACAACCCGACCTGACGCCGTTAGAACCAACCCCTACCGCTTAGAAGCAAGGTAGAAACCTCCTATCTACTTACCTAAGTATAATGTAGTTATACTATTTATTTTAAGTATGATATTTGAATTTTATGTTATAATATTGCATGATAGAAATTAATAAGTGTACTGATTGGGAATTGGATAGTGTGAAATGTTGTTAGAAAATAGTAAAAAGATGCTCTCTGGATTGGATTTGTAAAAGAATGTTAAGGCCGTAACGATTAAATTATCGTAACTAGAGTTAAGCTAACGGATACTAGATTTTATGTGGACTGTATTAAAAAATTATCAAGTTGGAAGGTGAATTTCTTCTAGCCATAGTTTTGTTAACAGCACGGTTAGAAATGTTTAAATGTTTGAATAATTGCGATGTTGAAATTTTCTTAATGTCGTGGGAAATAGAAAATGTATGAAATTAGAATATAATAATATTATTGCATTCTTTTAGTAAGTTTTGAAAGAATAACGTGAACACGAGGAAATGATGCATGTTTCTGAGACACGAGAAACGAGAAGTGAATTGCAAAAAGTAATGAGAAAACCGAATGTGAAAAGTTTAATGATTGTGTGAGCATGAGAGCCCAATGAGATCAGTAAAGTTGGTTGGCGGAATCATGGCTTGGGTGTGCGTGTGTGACCTAGGAGCCCAGTAGGATTTGAAAGAATGGTCGGCGGAATCATGGCTCGGGTGTGCGTGTGTAAACTTGAGAGTCCGGGATAGTGGAACCAGTGTTTGTGTGTGTGTAAAGCTTGGTCGACCATCATTCTAAAAGAGGGAGTAAACAGACCTTGGGTGGCAAAATCTGAAATTCGCCTGGGAGCCGGTAGGTCTTGAAAGACGGTCAGCGGGCCAGTGCATCGCCAACTAAATTATAAACTTATGACACAGTTACAAAGTGTTGCGAATCCATAATCCTAAATAAATACTGACACTTTAAGATCTATGATGTAAAATTTTTGCGAAATGATAAACTGTTATATGCTATTTTTGTTAGTGTATGGAACATAAGAGTAAGAATTAGCTGCTGAACTTAAAAGTGAACCAGGCATGTTAAATAAAAGTGAACCGAGCATGGCTTCCAGTGTCAGTACCTTCCATGCATTCCCCGACGTGCACCGACGAGACCCTTGGCCAGGGGAGGGGGACTCTGATCAGGCCGAGTTCACGGCTTGTTGTAGCGGCAGCGATGACGATGATCAAGATCTCAACGAGGACGACCCTTCTCCGGCGTTGGATACGGGATTCGGTAACACTATCATTGTGGATACCCGACCGGTTATTCGGACAAAGAAGCATGATAAGCTTAGAGGTGTTATTCGGGAAATCTGCAGTCGGATGGGCGTGATAAAGGAAGACGGCGGTGGGGTTTCGATGCCCGTCGATCCTGCCTCCCAGAAGACCCTTGGTTATTGCTTTGCCGAATATAACACTCCTCAGGTACTTATTTAAGTAATTACTTGAGGCTGGGCTCACGCGATGCCTGTGCAAGTCGAATTTTACATAGGTTTCCGTTTACTGTTTGTTTAATTGAATTCTGATAAAATATGTGAAATTCGACTCGATGCGTGTGCCCGGCCTCTAGTTACGATACCAATATCGCTATGGTTTGATGTACTTTGGTTTTCGTTGGTAGGAAGCTGAACTCGCTAGGGAGAAGCTACATAACTACAGGTTGGGATCGCATACATTGGCTGTGAACATGTTTGATGACATCGAAAAGTATATGAATGTTCCAGATGAATGGGCCGGCCCTCCTGAAACCAAGCCATATGTTCCAGGAGTAAGCATATAATATGTGTTTGCTTCACGTTTTTTTTTTCCTTTTCTTTTCCATGTTACTTATTTTTCATCCTTTTGTTAGTGGTTGGCAATACGAGTTGCCTATTAGGATATTGAGTTTGTGAAGATTTATAGCTTTGATAAATCTTAGCTGATATAGAAGGTTGATGCAATGGATTCTACATTCATAAAACTCTGTTCTAAAAGCCGCAGGCGCTAGTCGAGCGGTCAGCCACATCCGAGCGATTAATCGGTGCATATTAATTAGTAATCGGCAATTAATCATTAGTCGGATAGGCCCCGCTAGCGATTAATCGCTGATTAATTCCTTGTTTTAGAACACTGATCCTACTTTACCTCAATTTATAAATTTTTGCCTTTCAATCGAATCTGATTTTCGTGTTCAATTAATATTTTTCTGTTCTGCCAATCATCTTCATAAAATTTGGATACAAAGTTGGTCTTTGTAACTAACTATGTGTATGATGAGAGAACAAAGGAGACAGACATGCAGCGGATATAGTTGTGTGGATATTTGGACTGCTCTGGCTGCCCATTTATGTCTGTAGATATTGCTTCAGCTCAGTCATAGTTATTGGAAACTCCTTGATCTGTTTTGGTATGTTTTATTTTTGAAGTTGAATTGTGTGGTTCGTGTGAATAGGTTTCTTTGTAGCTTCATAAGAAAAATCAATATTTTTTGTATCATGTTCGGAAGATTTCCTTAAGTTTATTTGGATGTTGTGGTTTTTCATTTGGATACTTGATTGAGTTTTATGTCCATAGTTTTTGCTTAATAGAACAATTCTGAAATTGCCACATTTTCCCTTAAGTGTATCTTTGCCACATTCTTTCTCTTGATGAAGTGCAAAATGCACCATTTTCTCTTAAACTTGCCTACACTCGTGTTTGTCCCCTTGTATGTGTATACTTGCCTGCAAAATCTATTTCGAGTTATCTGTTTCTAACTCCTCTTTGTATCCTAGTATGACTTTCCAGGAAAATCTGCAACTCTGGCTTACTGATATCAGTTTGTTATTCGTTCTGGTTCAGACACTGAAGTTTTGTGGAATGATGCGAGACATTTGAAGCCTGAGCCTGTTTACAAACGCCAAGTGAGTTGCTATCATCACTTAGTGTTGTCTTATTATCGTGAACTTCGTTAAATCTTAATGGTCCACCGTGTCTCCTGGAAAAACAGCTCCTCCCACCCTTAATTGGGAAGATAGAATTGGCTGGCTACCCCGCCTAGTGTTTTCCCTGTTGTAACTGATAAATCAAGTGTTTTCCCTTCTCTTGTAATTCTTGTTGTTTGGTCATAGTAAGTGATCTCACGCATCTTTTCTTGGCAGTTTTGGACAGAAAGTTTTGTGCAATGGTCCCCTCTAGGAACTTACTTGGCCACAGCCCATAGACAGGGTGCTGCTGTTTGGGGCGGCTCTAGCATCAACCAGCTTATGAAATATTCTCATCCCCAGGTTATTTTCATGATTGTTTTTTATTCTATATTCTATAAAGACATGCTTGTTTCTATTGGTAAGTTTCGCCGTTTGTTTTATTGACTGTAGGTAAAGTTAATGGATTTCTCTCCTGGTGAAAGATTTTTGGTGACTTACAGCAGCCATGAACCAAGCAATCCTGGTGATACTCATGTGAGATTTCTGATCTACTGCTACTTTTTATTTTTGTTTTGACAATTGAATTGTTTCCTCGAGGCAACGTAAGGTACTCGTGAGTTTTTCTAATCGTATTCTACTGTTTTATTGTAATTTTTAGAAATAATTTGTTTCCTTGAGCACCCCTAATGTGGGTTCATATTGCAGAGGGTGGTTTTAAATATCTTCAATGTGAGAACCGGAAAAGTGATGAGAGATTTCAAGGGAAGTGCGGATGAGTTTGCAGTTGTTGGAACTCAAGGTGTTACCGGTGTGTCTTGGCCTATTTTCAGGTGCATTCAGTATACTATTGATTTGTTTGGATGCTTATCATTGTCATTTGCAGATGGGGTGGCGGAAAAGATGACAAGTATTTTGCCCGAATTGGTAAAAGTGCGATCTCTGTCTATGAAACGGACACCTTTACTCTTATTGACAAGAAATCCATAAAGGTTGAAAACGTTATGGACATTAGTTGGTCACCTACTGATCCCATTCTTGCACTCTTTGTTCCTGAACTTTGCGAAGGAAACCAACATGCTAGGGTGAGTCTCCATAATTCCCTGTTTTTTTTTTTTTTTTTAAACTTTCTATGAAAAGTGGAAGTATAGTCACTTTGCAATTTTGCATGCTTTTCTCAAGTGAGTCTCATTCAAATCCCCGGCAAAGACGAGTTGAGGCAAAAGAATCTTTTCAGTGTTAGTGATTGCAAAATGTATTGGCAAAGCAGTGGGGAGTACCTTGCTGTGAAGGTTGACCGGTTCACGAAAACTAAGAAGAGCACATACACCGGCTTTGAACTTTTCCGCATCAAGGAACGTGACATACCCATTGAGGTTTTGGAGCTAGAGAACAAAAATGACAAGATTATTGCAATTGCTTGGGAACCAAAGGGCCCCAGATTTGCTGTAATCCACGGCGATAGCCCTAAGCCTGACATTAGTTTCTACTCCATGCATAGCACTCATAACGCTGGCAGGGTTTCCAAGTTGACTACTCTTAAGGGAAAGCAGGCTAATGCTCTTTATTGGTCGCCTGCTGGATGTTTCATCTTACTTGCAGGGTTGAAGGGTTTCAATGGACAGTTGGAGTTCTATAATGTCAATGAGCTTGAAACCATGGCGACATCTGAGCATTTCATGGCAACAGATGTTGAATGGGATCCTACTGGAAGGTAGTTTTTTTTTTTCTTTTTATCGAAACTGGAAGGTAGTTTCTAGGAAGAAGTTGGAGGTGATCAAAGTCAGTTGGCAAGTTGGCATTTTTTTGGCTTGGCCAAAAACTTGCTTATGATTTGAAGTGAACTGAAGCTTATCAGTTTCCTACCCGGCTGCCCCCATATTTGCTTTGCTTTCAATAAACTGTTCTCTTGAAAGAAGATATAATCTTGCTTTATTTTCCGACTTACGTTTGTAGATAGAATTCTTGTTTATTTCCTGAAATAAATTCATATACTTATCTTTATAAGGTCATCCGCTTGTGATTTCAGGTATGTTGCAACTTCAGTGACTTCGGTTCACGAGATGGAGAATGGTTTCAACATCTGGTCTTTTAATGGACAGCTTCTATATCGCATTCTGAAGGATAGCTTCTTTCAAGTAAGATGACCGATTGATTCGTTGATATGTGGAAAATGAACAAGTATAAAATGATAAAGTAAACATTATTATGAAACGAAAACTGTCAAGTTTTGGTAAATAAATCTCAAAAGCATGTTGACACAACTGTTATTTTGCTATTTTTCATTGGCTTTAACATGTTTCGCTTTCCTCTGCTGGTTTTTGTTAGAAACACTGGGATTTCGTTACTCCACTGGTGTTTTGTTTCAGTCTATTATGAGACGGAAAAGGAGATTTCGTTTCTCGATAGTCTAATAGGACATGGCCTGACTATGCTATGGTTTTCATGTTGATCATCACAGTTCCTGTGGCGCCCGAGGCCACCATCCTTCTTGAGCCCAGAGAAAGACGAGGAGATTACCAAGAACCTGAAGAAGTACAGCAAGAAGTACGAAGCAGAGGACCAAGACGTGTCGCTGCTGCTGAGCAAGCAGGATCGTGAGAAGTGGGAGATGCTGAAGGGAGAATGGGAGAGAATGGTAAACAAGTGGAAGCGATTGCACGAAGAAGAGAAATTGGAGAGGCAGTGGCTTAGGGATGGAGAAGCCAGCGATGGAGAAGAGGAGTATGAGGTTGAAGAGTTCCTTGATGTTTCGGATGAGGTTCCATTGTTCGAGTGAGTTTTGTTGTTTTGAGCTGATAGAAACAAAACAACACACTCCCAGAGCAGCATTGGGTTGTGACGGCGTAGACGATGTAGGGTAGTGTTGGGTTGTGATTGTGTGAAATGCTTTCACTTCCTAACATGTCAAGTGGGCCCATTTAATGCCTGAAATGTGCCACATCAGCAGATTTGTGAAGCAAATGGATGGAGGTTAACGACAGGTGTATTAATTTGGGGATTTTGGAAGTCTAGGTATTTAATTGAAATAAAGTGAAGTTTAGGTATTTCTGTAACATTTGAGCGAAAGTTCAAGTGCCATTTTGAAAATTTCCCAAAAGTTAAATAAGAAGTAGCCAAAGTGAGTACCCTATTGGGAATGGATCTTGGTTCGATCAAGAAGAGCAATTTCACTCCAAACAATTATTGACTATTGCACTTGTTGTCAGGAATTCAGGATACAACATGTTGCGATGGGTGTTTGTGGTGTGGGGCGCCAGAAAATGTGTCCAAATGTTTGTCACTTAGCTTGGAGACTATTGAATTTAATGGATTTTCCGGATATAAGAGCGAGATGAGACTGGTGTGGTATCTTTTGGAGAATGCCATGGTGTTGAAGAAGTTGACTCTTCATTCTTGGAGCAGGAATGAAAAGATAGAGACAGATCTTCAGAAGTATACGAGAGGCTTGAGTACATGTCAAATTGGAGAAGAGTAACAATCTCAGCATTGTATATTCGCCCTCTTGTCAGACAAGTATGAACGCTTTCACTACCTTCCTTTTGTCCAGCACAAAAATTCGCAGCTCTTAGAAAGTTGAAGGTTTTGCAACTCTACGTCTTTCCAAGTATTTGATATCTAGCTGAGGAGAATGCAGTATTGTCAACTATTGAAGGTGCATTAAGGGATATTCGTGGATCTTTTCACATTGGTAAGGTGGCTCTTTTGATTGAGAGAGTTTTGATTCTGGATACGTCATGGATGCCTTGCTGCTGTTTTTAGTTACAGTCTGCTGCTTTGATTCTCCTTGCTTTTGTGCTCCTTGGAGATCTCATTTTCTTGTTTGATGGATCTTGCTATAATCTTTTTGTCTTTTGATTTTCCTTGCTGGATCTTTTTAAGGGTTTTTGCAATGGTATTGGTAGCCAGGATGTTCCAGGGACCGTCTCTGGTTTTTTTCCTTTGTTTGATACCCTATTTTTATTTTTTTTGAACGGCAAAGAAAACTTCATTAATTAAAAAGATCCAAGATGAAATCTGGAATGAGAATTTTCAAAAAAAATGTAAGAAAGAAAGAAAGAAAGAAAGATAACTTTGAAGAGTACAATGATCCTTCTACTACTGATGTTTGCAAAAATAAAACCCATGCCTAGCCCACTTGGATATTTTTTTAAATAAAGCCAAACAACAAAACAAAACAATTGTGGACATGCAAACAAAATAGGAAATTGATTTCAAATGCAATCACTCCTTCTTCTTTTTTTCCTTTTCTTTTTAATTTTTTAGCAGGTGAATTTCATGTACACGTACATTTTTTACAAATTTCAAGAGTAAAGGAGTATCCGGTCAAAAAGAGGAAGAAAAAAGTTGCTGATTTTGTCACTTTTTTTTTTTTGTTAACGTCACCCTCCTGTAAGTATAGAGTGGCGTAAAAGAAAAATTGAAAAAATCATTTCCCGAGAAAAAAAAGAAGAGAGGAGTATTGAAACGGTTCAGAGGGAGGTCAGAGACTCAAGAGTGTCATTTACCCTTTCATCTTCTTCCGAAAAGCTTCCCCATTTCAGTTCTTCTTTCCTATAGCTCTACCAAAACCTTCTCTCTCTCTCTCTCTCTCTCTCTTCGATTATCGGATTTTCAGAATGAAGGAAGAGGTACTTGATCTGGGCCCAGGTCGAAGGGGATTAGTATAGCTGCAGTCTCTCAATTTACGAACTTTAGGTAACATCTCTCTCTCTGGTCTATGGGTAAGGAAAAGTATACATATAGGCTATAGCTTCATGTACGGTGCGTTTCTATTATATTATTGGACTACAAGTTAACGCCGATAGTTAGTCAAGTTGCTTTCGGTTGATGGACGTAAGGAGAATGACCCGCCTAGAAATTCGTGAAAATATGATGTTTAGTTCTTTTAGTTTAGCAGAAATAGCCCGTAATGAACTGTAGAATTTGAATTTTTTTACTGTTTAATTTCCTCTTAATTTGGCTAATAAACCCTAACCCTAACTTTTAGTCTTCATTGTTTAAATATTCTCCCAGTGCCTTTTCAGAAAGCTTATCAGATACTGTAATGATGGTTCGATCTTCCAAAGTTCGTGGCGAAAAATCAATTGACACAGATTATTTAGAAGGAAAAGATTGGATCAGCAATTTACCAGATGCAATTCTGTGTCATATATTGTCTTTGATGCCCACAAGAAATGCTGTCCGAACCGGCATATTGTCGACCAGATGGAAATCCCTTTGGACTTCAGTCCCAATTATTGACTTCAATAATTATAGAAAGGATGACGGTCCAGGAAGCTTTATGGATTTTGTGGATAGGGTTCTGCTCCTTCACAATTCGCCAAATCTAACTAAATTTCTCTTACATAGTGGATGTGGAGACGAGAATCCTTACCGTCTTAACTCATGGATTTCTACTGCAATCAAACGTCATGTTCAAGAACTTGTTCTTAGTATGAGTATCACATCGGAAACTACTTTTGAGTTGCCGCGACACCTCTTTACATCTATTGATCTCGTGGTTTTAAAGTTAAGTTGTTATGGGTTTTGTTGGTCTCCTTTTACGGTGTTTTTGCCGCGTCTCAAGGTTCTCCATCTTTGTTTTTTGGAATTTCTTGATGATGGGTCGTTAAAAAACCTCCTCTCTGGCTGCCCAGTCCTTGAAGAACTGGAAATAGTTACGGCGCTAATAGATAATAAGATAAACACACTATACATTTGCTCATCTACTCTGAAGAAATTGATTGTACGCAACCACTTCAAAGAAAAAAGTGTTCAATGTGGCGTTGTGATTAAAGCTCCATCTCTTGAAAGCCTCGAGCTCCGAGATAGTTTATCGAGGGATTTTGAGGTTGATGAACTCCCCGCTTTAGTTAAGGCAAACTTTCGTGTTTGGTTCGATGATTATGAGTCGGATGACTATGAAGGTAGTGATTATTACTGTAATGCGGTAGTTCGTATGCTTGCAAAGGCTTCTAATGTTCAGCATTTGTGGTTAGCTAATACAACTCTCAAGGTAACTACTCATTTGTTCTTGTGGTGGTGATAAGTTTATCAATACTAATAACTTGGGTGCAAAATCTCATTTTCTTTGGCGTGTGAATTTTCTCAGGTTGTTATCCATGCTTCTACCTATAATCAACTGTTGTTTCATTCTTTGACCCATTTGGACATAGGCATGCATGACATTGCTTGGTCTGTTGTTCCGGACTTGCTCAGGCACATTCCTAGTTTGACAGTTTTAGTTCTGAACAAGGCGAGTTCATTTTGCGGACATCTCTTGAGGTATATTTTCATTTGTTTCAAACCTTCAATGTCATTGACCGTTGTGTTTGTTACCAGGATAGGAAATGTTGCGACATGTGTTTGTGGAGTGGAGCGCCAGAGAATGTGCCTGTATGTTTGTCCCTCAGCTTGGAGAAAATTGAATTTAATGGATTTTCTGGATGTAACAAGGAGATGAAATTGGTGCGGTATCTTTTAGAGAATGCCATGGTTTTGAAGAAGTTGACTCTTCGTTCTTGGAGCAGGAACAAAAAAATAAAGACAGATCTTCAGAAATATAAGAGAGGTTCGAGCACATGTCAAATTGAGTTTCGCTACCAAAAAAGAAAATCTCGGTTTTGCCACCGGTTCTCCAACGTGGAGTGGCTTTGATATTTTGCAGTATCCAACAACACCTGGAGTAGAGTAACAATCTCAGCCGTGGTATATTTGCCCTCTTTTGTTGATAAGTATGATCATGCTTGTACTACCTTTCTTTTGTCCAGCACAAGAAATGTGCAGCTCTTAGAAAAATGTAGGTTAATTTTCCAGCTCTGCGTCTTTATAATATTTGATATGTAGCTAAGAATATGCAATATTGGCTACTATCGAAAATGCTTGAAGCGGTATTCATGGATCTTTTCATGTATGTCATTTTGCTTGCAATTCAGGAATGCCCGTTCTTCAGGTGGCTCTTTTAATTTAGGATGATGTCGTGATGTCTTGCCGCTGTGGCTCTTTTTCATGTATGTCTCTGCTTTGGCTCTCCCTGCTTTTGTGCTCCTTGGAGATCTCTGTTTTCTTGTTTGATGCATTTTGCTATATTCGTTTTGTCTTTCGATATTTGTTGCTGGATCTAATTAAGGGTTTCTGTAATGGTATTGCTAGCGAATTTTTCGATCCCATCCCATCCCAAACCAATTCTCTCTCTCTCTCTCTCTTCCCTTGCCCGCTAACTTACTGATTTACTTAGTTATTTATGTAGTGATGTTTAATGTCATTATACTAGCGAATTATCCATACGTATAGGCATTCGGTAACATAAGTTTCACTAGAATCGCTACCCATTACTTTCATGGATTACGGGGGAAAAGCCTACTGCTATGTGCATTGTTTAATTGGTCAACATAATGATAATATCCATTTGGTAGTACTTTTATCTCCTTCAACGCGAATACCGCCATTTACGACTAAGTGATGGTGGTTGTCCATTCATGTAGATTAGCAACAACTCTTGTGATCTTTAAACTTTAGAGTTTAGAGTCACACCAGCACCTAAATAGTTATTAAAAAAAAAACATCTTAATAACTAAAGTATCTAATAACCAAGAAAAATACTTCATTTGTCAGGTCGAGCTACCGTCCAGTATCCTTAACGGTCCAGTTCCGGCCAGTCAGCCATTTTCTGGCGAACATCGATTTTGTTCAATAATCGGATCCGTTCATATTGTAGATCTCATCGAGACGCGTAATCATGTCGAAAACCATGTCCATTGTATATTGTTTAATACACGATCGTCGATTGGAACACATTTATTTTGGACAAATGGATGAGAGGGGTTCCAATCCAGGGTGGGTATGTATTTTTTTTCCAAAATAGACAGATTCCAATTGTGTATTGAATGATATCCGATGGACATGATTTTTGACATGGTTATGCGTCTCGACGAGATCTACAATATGAATGGATCCAATCATTGAACGAAATCGATGTTCATCGGAGAATGGCCGGAACTGGACCGTAAAGGATACTGGAGAGGAGCTTGACCCTCATTTGTCCCTAAATAAGTGTCCCTTGCAAAAAGATGTGCAATTTTATTTTTAAAAAATAAAGTACTTCCATGTTTAATTTTTTCAATTTCTTTGCACCACATTAAAAGAACTCAATTAGATCTTTAATTCAGTGCGAAGAAATTGAGAGAATTATGCACGCAATTATTTATATTTTTTGGCGAAAATTGCACGTCTTTTTGGAGGGACACTTATTTAGGAACGGAGAGAGTACCAAAGGAACATTTACATTTCTTTGTCGAGCACTTACCTGGCAATAATTGACATTCCTTGGTTTGTTGTTCCGGACTTGCTCGGGCACATTCCTAGTTTGAAAGTTAGTAGTTCTAACCCGAGGCAAGTTCATTTTGCGGATATCACATGCCCCTCAACAAAGGAATACCTATCGCTCCAACATCTTTTGCGTTTTATTTTCTTTGTTTCTTTCTAACCTTTCAACGTTATTGACTATTGCACTTGTTGTCAGGAATTCAAGATACAACATGTTGCGATGGGTGTTTGTGGTGTGGGGCGCCAGAAAATGTGCCCAAATGTTTGTCACTTAGCTTGGAGACTGTTGAATTTAATGGATTTTCCGGATATAAGAGCGAGATGAGACTGGTGCGGTATCTTTTGGAGAATGCCATGGTGTTGAAGAAGTTGACTCTTCATTCTTGGAGCAGGAATGAAAAGATAGAGACAGATCTTCAGAAGTATACGAGAGGCTCGAGTACATGTCAAATTGAATTTTGATGTCAAATTGGAGAAGAGTAACAATCTCAGCATTGTATATTCGCCCTCTTGTCGTCTGTCGATAAGTATGAACGCTTTCACTACCATCCTTTTGTCCGGCACAAAAAATGCGCAGCTCTTAGAAAGATGAAGGTTTTGCAGCTCGACATCTTTCCAAGTGTTTGATATCTAGCTAAGAATATCCAGTATTGCCAACTATCGAAAATGCATTAAGCGATATTCGTGGATCTTTTCACTTTGGTCATTTCGCTCACAATTTAGGAATCAATCTTCTTAAGGTGGCTGTTTTGATTGAGAGGGTTTTGGTTATGGATACGTCATGGGTGCCTTGCCGTTGTTTTTGGTTATAGTCTGCTGCTTTGATTCTCCTTGCTTTTGTGCCCCTTGGAGATCTCGTTTTCTTGTTTTATCAATCTGGATTGGGAAATCCTATAGTGCAAGGCTCTGCAAGCCACCCTGTAGGGCGTATATAGGCCATCGATCTTGACAATGAATGGTTGATATATGATTTTTAATTATGATTGGTAAGAATCATTTATTACCGGTCATAATTGATTTTTAATGTGAACCGTTGATTGATGAGATCGACGGCTGTGGGCCGCCCTACACGCAGTGGCGGACCCAAGAATTTGACATAGTGGGGGCACCAATTTTTTTGGTACTATAATATACGAGTTACAGTTAAGCACATTTACTCCAAAATAATTTTAGCATTCATGATAAATTAACAATTTTAAAGTATATATGTATTTTAATAACTAGCTACTTTGGGTAAACTTGCGCACCTCGACTATATGCGTTAAAACAATATTGTCACATGTTCATCTACGATTACAGTTTTGGGGACCAAAAGTATACAAATGCAATGTGGGGGTAGACTCGAACCCACGAACAGTATAAAAAATAAGATATGCACTACTATTTTCTACTGTCTTTTGAAAAAAAAAAAATGAAAAAACACATTTTTCTACTGCCTTTTGGGAAAAAGGCAAAAACAACCCAAAGGAAAAGTGTGGGGCAATTTCGAACCCACAACCTCTTGTTTATAGGAAGAGCACTTTACTATTGCACCAACAAATAACTACATACATGCATTCGACATAAATAATATGTATACAAAAATCACAAAAAAAAAAAAAAAATTTGAAGGGAGTGGGGGCACGTGACCCCACGTATCCTATGGTGGGTCCACCTATGCCTACACGTGCACTACACGGGGGTGCACTACAGCACCCCCGGATCCTATGGATCTTGCTATATTCTCTTTGTCTTTCCATTTTCCTTGCTGGATCTTATTAAGGGTTTTTGCAATGGTATTGGTAGCCTGGATGTTCCAGCGACAATCTCTGTTTTTATCCCTTTGTTTGATATCCTATTATTATTATTATTATTTTAACGGCGAAGAAAACTTCATTAATTATATAAAGATCAAAGATGAAATCTGAATTGAGAGGGCCTCGAAGAGTACACTAAGGTGGTGTTCCACTTTAAGAAAAAGTGTTTTTTTTTCAAACGGAGATAATTTCAAACTCAAATATAATGAAAATGAAAAATATTTTTTTAATTTTTTTTGCACCGTTTAAAAGATCTTAATGAAATCTATCAAACAAGATCCATATTGATAGAAAAATTATTTGCGTAAACACATGATTTTTGGGCTTGAAATTACCTCCGTTTTAAAAAAAAACACTTTTTCTTAACGTGGAACACCACCTAATCCTCCTACTACTGCTACAAGCAAAAATAAAACCCATATCTAGCCCAATCGGATATTTTTTAAAGAAAACAAAACAAACAATTGTGGACAAGATGCCAACAAAATAGGAAATTGATTTCTAATGCAATCACTCCTTTTTGTTTATATATCTTTTACCGGATGAATTTACGAAACAGTCATTGTGATTGTTTGAGTTCTCCTAAACTTATTTAGAGGATAAGTTTGTTTTGTCCTTATTTAAATTTTTTTTGGAATTTGTTAGTTTTGCGCCAAACTTCTGTGATTATTGATTTGTCCTGACGAGAGGAATCGAAAAAGTAAATCTTTTTTACCCAAATATTTTGAAAATAACCACTTCTTAAGAAAATAGGTCATCTTATTTGACTTTTTTTTTTTCCTAACAAGTGATTATTTTCCAAAAATATTTGGATAAAAGTAAAATATATTTTACCTTTTCAATTGCTTATATCAAGATGAATCAATAATTTACAAAAATTATGCTCAAAACTGATAAATACAAAAAAAAATTCAATGCTCAACCCTAAATATTCCATGTATCTTTCAAAAACGGTTCAGAGTCTTCCGACTTCAGAGGGAGGTCAGAGTGTAATTTACCCTTTCATCTTCTTCCGAATGCTTCCCCATTTCAGTTCTTCTTTCCTATAGCTCTACCACAAAACCTTCTTTCAACTCTCTCTCTCTCTCTCTTCGATTATCGGATTTTCAGAATGAAGGAAGAGGCCCTTCATCGGGGCCCAGGTCGAAGGGGATTAGTATAGCTGCAGTCTCTCAATTTACGAACTTTAGGTAACATCTCTCTCTCTCTCTGGTCTATGGGTAAGTAAAAGTATACATATAGGGCGTGTTTGATTGCAGATTTCGTTTTGGGGGATTCGTAATGAGTTGGGTTTAGGATTGAGATTGAGAATGAGGTGGGATTATTAATGAGGGGATGAATCATGTATTCATGTTTGTTTTGCATAGGATTAGGATTGGGATTGAGATTGAGAATGAGAATGAGGTGGGATTGTAAATAACATGTTTGTTTTGGCTAGGATTAGGATTGAGATTGGAATTGAGGTGGGTTTTTAAACAAGTCTTGCTCAATCCCATGGGGATGTGATTACTAGTAACACCCCCTATGGTATTGCTAATACCCCATTTTGGGGGATTAACAATCCCATGGGACAACTAGTCCCTTCCACAAAAACCTAACCAAACAAGGTATTAGGAACCCCATGGAATTATTAATCCAATCCCCCCTCCCAAACCTCCTATCAAACACGCCCTATAGCTCATGTATGGTGCGTTTCTGCTATATTATTGGACTACAAGCTAATAGTTGCTTCCAGTTGATGTAGGTAAGGAGAATGACCCGCCTAGAAATCCGTGAAAAGATGATGTTTAGTTCTTTTAGTTTAGCGGAAATAGCCCGTAATGAACTGTCGAATTTGGAAATTATTATTTTTTGTTTTTACTGTTTAATTTGCCCTTAATTAGGCTAATAAACCCTAACCCTAACTTTTAGTCTTCATTGTTTAAATCTTTTCCCAGTACCTTTTTCAGAAAGCGTATCAGATATTGTAATGATGATTCGATATTTCGAAGTTCCTGGCGAAGATTATTTACATGGAAAAGATTGGATCAGCAATTTACCAGATGCAATTCTGTGTCATATATTGTCTTTTATGCCCACAAGAAATGCTGTCCGAACCGGCATATTGTCGACCAGATGGAAATCCCTTTGGGCTTCAGTCCCAATTATTGAATTCAGCAATTATGGAGTATGCACAAAGGAGGATGGTCCAGGCAGCTTTATGGATTTTATTGACAGGGTTCTGCTCCTCCACAATTCGCCAAATCTAACTAGATTTCTCTTACATAGTAGATGGGGAGACGAGAATCCTTACCGTCTTAACTCATGGATTTCTACTGCAATCAAGCGTCATGTTCAAGAACTTGTTCTTAGTAGCACATCGAGAACTATTTTAGAGTTGCCGAGACACCTCTTTATATCTATTGATCTCGTGGTTTTAAAGTTAAGTTGTAAGGGGTTTTGTTGGTCTCCTTTGACGGCATTTTTGCCGCGTCTCAAGGTTCTCCATCTTTGTTCTTTGGAATTTCTTGATGATGGTTCGTTGAAGAACCTCCTCTCTGGCTGCCCAGTCCTTGAAGAATTGGAAATATATACATCGTCAGGAGATAAGATAAACACATTATGCATTTGCTCATCTACTCTGAAGAAATTGATTGTACACAACTTCAAAGAAAGAAGTGTTCAATGTGGTGTTGTGATTAAAGCTCCATCTCTTGAAAGCCTCGAGCTCCATGATAGTGTATCGAGTGATTTTGAGGTTGATGAACTCCCCTCTTTAGTTAAGGCAGACATTCGTGTTTGTTTCCACAGTGATGACTATGAAAGTAGTGATTATTACTATAATGCGGTAGTTCGTATGCTTGCAAAGGCTTCTAATGTTCAGCATTTGGGGTTAGATAATCTAACTCTCAAGGTAACTACTCATTTGTTCTTGTGGTGGTGGTGATAAGTTTATCAAACTAACAAATTGGGTGCAAAATCTCATTTTCTTTTGCATGTAAGTCTTCTCAGGTTGTTATCCATGCTTCTGCCTATAATCAACTATTGTTTCATTCTTTGACCCATTTGGACATAGGCATGCATGACATTCCTTGGTCTGTTGTTCCGGACTTGCTCGGGCACATTCCTAGTTTGACAGTTTTAGTTCTGGCCAAGGTGAGTTCATTTTGCGGAGATCTTTTGAGGTATATTTTCATTTGTTTCAAACCTTCAATGTCATTGACTGTTGTGTTTGTTACCAGGATAGAAAATGTTGCAACGTGTGTTTGTGGAGTGGAGTGCCAGAGAATGTGCCTGTATGTTTGTCACTCAGCTTGGAGAAAATTGAATTTAATGGATTTTCTGGATGTAACAAGGAGATGAAACTGGTGCGGTATCTTTTGGAGAATGCCATGGTTTTGAAGAAGTTGACTCTTCGTTCTTGGAGCAGGAACAAAAAAATAAAGACAGATCTTCAGAAATATAAGAGAGGTTCGAGCACATGTCAAATTGAGTTTTGTTACCAAACAAGAAATTTTCAGTTTTGCCACCAGTTCTCCAACGTGGAGTGGCTTTGATATTTTGCAGTATCCAACAACACCTGGAGTAGAGTAACAATCTCAGCCTTGGTATATTTGCCCTCTTTTGTTGATCATGCTTGTACTACCTTTCTTTTGTCCAGCACAAGAAATGTGCAGCTCTTAGAAAAATGTAGGTTAATTTTCCAGCTCTGCATCTTTATAATATTTGATATGTAGCTAAGAATATGCAATATTGGCTACTATCGAAAATGCTTGAAGCGATATTCATGGATCTTTTCACGTAGGTCGTTTTGCTTGTAATTTAGGAATGACTGTTCTTCAGGTGGTTCTTTTGATTTAGGATGATGTCTTGCTGCTGTTTTTTTTCTAATCGTCTTCTGCTTTGGCTCTCCCTGCTTTTGTGCTCCTTGGTGATCTCGTTTTCTTGTTTGATGCATTTTGCTATATTCATTTTGTCTTTCGATTTTTCTTGCTGGATCTAATTAAGGGTTTGTGTAATGGTATTGCTAGCGAATTTTTCGATCCATCCCAAACCAATGTTCTAAAAGTCGCTAGGCGCTAGTCGGGTGGTCGGCCACCTTCGAGCTGTTAGTCGGATTAATCGGACAATTAATTAGTAATCGGTGATTAATGGTTAGTCGGACCTAATCGGATAGGCCCCGCCAGCGATTAATCGCCGATTAATTCCTTGTTTTTGAACACTGTCCCAAACCAATTCTCTCTTTCTTCCCTTGCCCACTAACTTACTGATTTACTTATTTATTTATGTAGTGATGTTTAATGTCATTGTACTAGCGAATTATCCATGCGTATAGGCATCCGGTAACATAAGGTTCACTAGAATCGCTACCCACAAAAGCTACTATTTACATCGTTACATGATTTCATCAGTATGCAAATTAATGAAAAAATACTACAATTTACATTGTGTGATTGGTCAACATAAAATCCATTTGGTAGTACTTTCATCTCCCAAAACGTGACTACCGCCATTTGTGACTAAGTGATGGTGGTCGTCCATTCATGTAGATTAGCAACACAGCTCTTGTGATCTTTACACTTTAGAGTCACACCAGCACGTAAATAGTTAAAAAAATTCTTACTTAATAACTAAAGTATCTAATAACCAATAAAAATACTTCATTAGTACCTAAATAAGAGAAGTGCAGCTCTTAGAAAAATGTAGGTTTTCCAGCTCTGCATCTTTATAATATTTGATATCTAGCTAAGAATATGCAATATTGGCAACTATCAAAATGCATGAAGCTATATTCATGGATTGTTTCACGTAGGTCATTTTGCTTGCAATTCAGGAAGGACCGTTCTTCAGGTGGCCCTTTTAATTTGGTTTTATTTTTATTTTTATTTAGGATAAAGTCATGATGTCTTGCCGCTGTTTTTTTTTGGCAGGCCCTTGATAGAGCTCAATGGAGGAAAATGATTCATGTAGCCGACCCCAAGTGATTGGGACATAAGGCTCGGTTTGGTTTGGTCTGCTGCTTTGGCTCTTCTTGCTTTTGTGGTCCTTGGAGATCTCGTTTTCTTGTTTGATGGATTTTGCTATATTCATTTTGTCTTTCAATTTTTCTTGCTGGATCTAACTATGGGTTTGTGTAATTGATTTTTCGATTTTTTGGTACTGTGTTATTGTACATCTATTTGCATGTAGAATGAGATGGATTATCCAAATCAAGATTCAGTTATTTCTTTGTATTTAAACCCAAGAATAGCTTAAACTAATACATAAGTTGGAACAAAAGGGATTGATGCACCGGAAAGGAAAATAAGCATAGCAGGTCGTTCGAGTGCACAAAAGGGAATTAGACTTCTCAAGACTGCCGTTAAGCTAGCATGGTTGAAACAAAGTTTAACACAAATATGCAGGGGAAAAAAAAAAATAGTCTCATGACGTAGAAGAAAACCGAATAGTTCATGAATAGAAGTATTTCGGCTTAAGATCTTTCGAGCGCAAATGCCATGGTGTGTATGTGCATTATCCATATCATCAAAATGTTTCTTTCTCCTATGCTCTCAGTTTGCTGCAAGAGGAAATCTACGGGGTGAAATATTAGAGCCATGATCCTCCTATGCTCTCAGTTTGCCAATTAGACAATCTCAATTTCGAGAGGATCGTAAACTGCAAGTGATTTCTGTCTTCTGCTAGCTTCTTCATCATGATTTCTGCTAGTTTCTTCTTCATGAATGGCAGCTTCGCTGGTCTTATAATTGGTGTTTCTCACTAGATGTCTCTCTACCTGATTCTGGAGATCAAACTGAATAACTCTGAAGTTTGTGAAGGACGGCACCGCTCCACCGATTCTCTCCTTTTATGGGCATTGCACCTTGGAGTCACCGATTTGCTAAGAATCGACAGTATTCATTAGATGCAAAAGAGAGAACCAAAATCACTACGATGTCACTTACTGTGACACCTGCGCATTACTTTTATATCCTAAGTCTCGTATTCATGCATTTTGTGTGCCTTTTATGTGGGTGTGTTCTATGTTTCGGCGAACAGGACATACTCATAATTTGACATTGACATGTAAAAAATGTAGTGAAGTCAAAAGTCGATATCGTAGATTCAAATCCTACAGAGTGCGGATGAATGCCATTTTACCTAAGTGGCTAGTTAAGCTTGAATGGGAAAAAAGCATCAATCGGGGTTAACTATGACTAATTAAGGCAATCATGATTAATTAGCTAACATTATCAAGATCAATTAGAGTTTTAACTTTTGATTAATCACTAATCAAGTGATTCATGGAATGGTGAAGCAAATAACTCCTTTTAATTAAGGAGGTGTCACTTTCAAAAATACAACTATGTTCAGAGCAGTTGGATGCACATGAGCTCACATACATCCAACGGCTCCGGACACAGGTGTGCATGGAGTTGTGTTTTAAAGTTGTGGTCTTAGAATTGTTGGAGGTTTTAGGTTTCCCGCATTGAGAGGTAGAAAAATTAATGAAAAATTAAGAAAATCAGGTAGAAGTAGCTGGCATTTTTGGTTATTTCATCTTGTTTTAAGTGAAGTCCAACAAACAAAATTGTTTTTCTTTCCATAGTCCAACAAAAAAAAAAAAAGCGTTAATGCTCCCCTCCAAATCAATTTTTATCGTCGTCTCTTTCCTTTTTTTTATTTTATAATAATTCTCGGACAAACCATTTTGAAGAAGGAGAGGAATAGTAAAAGATTTTTTTCTAAGTTTTCATAAATACAGAACAATACACAGGAAATACTGGCCTAAATCCTGAATACAGGTACAAAGGGCCCCAAATACTGTATTTGCATACTCAAAAAATGATTTTCACCCACTATTTGATGACTATATATATACATACCTTTGTATTATAAAGGTACGTGGTTAGAGCATCCACAGTGGAATAAGTAAAATCAAAATGTTGTTAAGGTTAGCAATATTTGCTCAAAAAAATGCTCACATTGGAATAACCAAACTTAGCAACCTCTTAGCAACTCATCAAATTTTAGCATTTGAATAATTAAAACTAACAACTTTTTACCAATAACCAAATTTTATCTCTCAATCAAGTACACGAACATTACACAAAAACCTTCTCTCTCTTCCTCTCTCTCTCAACAATGTTTTCAAAAAATAATTTTAAAAACTGTAATTTTCAGATTTTTTTTCAGAAACTTCTTTTTACAAAAAACAATTTTTTTTCAAAAATTTTAAAAATTGTAAGTAAATAAAGTGTGTTTTTCAAAAAACTGTTTTTGAAATTTCAAAACTCTTTTATAGAAAATTGTTTTTTACACAAAATCTGATTTTAAAAAACTATATTTATAGTTTTTAAAATTTCAAAACTACTTGTGTAAATACAATTCTTTCAAAATTTCTCAAAATTGTATTTACAGTTTTTAAGTGAACAAAGTGTGTTTTTTGAAAAATTGTTTTTTGTTTTGAAAAACTATTTTTTTTAACTGTTTCTAACATAAACTGTTTTTTCCTTTCAAAAACCGCTTTTTCAAAAATATGCGTGAAATGAAGGGAAAAAGTTTGGAGGGCCCATTGGTTTTGATTATGGGCAAAAATAACCAATGTGGGATTTGACATTGTTAATTTTAACAACCTTTAAATGGATAATCAAAATCTGATGTGGCATGTTTTGATTATTCACATTTGCTTATTTCACTACTGATGCTCTTATAAATGTCAAAGGAGCCTCTTCTAGAAAATGTGTTATTTCTTAAAGAGAATTTATGAAATTCTTTCGGGTGACTATAACCGTTCGATGGACGTAAACCCATGTGCATCGAACGGTTCTGGACATAGTTGCGTTCGAAATTGTGTTTTGACATTGTGTGCATGTCATTGCTCAAAGCAGTGGCGGCTCCAGAAATTTGTGATAGGGTGTTCAGAAATTATCTTAATTCTACTGGCTGATTATTAACCAATAATATATGTACAAAATCTCATAAATTAGCATAAATAGTGCGGTCAAAAAACATAACCTCTATTCTAAAAAAATTAACTACGAGGCAAAATGAGAACTCAAAAATAAATGCTACTATTATTTTTGGGAATTGATATTAACACTTTCTTTTTTGTTATCCACACTCCCTTTTTTTGTCTTTTCGCAAAAAAAAAAAAAAAACACTTTCAATACTTAAAAAAAAAAAGGGAGTGTGGATAACATAAAATGGAGTGTGAATATCAATTCCCTTATTTTTTACAAGAAAATTAGTTTTTTTGAAAGTTGTCGTATTGCGTATAGACAGTGTTTTAAGAATGGAGGCAGTAAAATTTTACAATTGTCCTAGACGAGTTCTCATATTTTGTGTTAGCGTTTAACCAAGCTTATTAATCTACTAAAAGCATTTGGAAAGAAATTGTAGCGAGTATGTTGGGGTTGCCCTTCTCGAAAATATGTTGTTCTATAAGATGATATGATGAGATTTTTTATCGTAATCTTAAATTTGAAGAAATATTATTGAAGTTAATAGGATTTTGCAACGTAGTTAAATTTTTTTAAAGCTTTTGTCTATAATTCTTTAATTAAGTTAATTAAACTAAATAAAAAATATATATAGTTATTGTCATGAATACGAAATTAACACATGTATATCATCGACAATAAAGATGGAGAGAGAATGCAAAGCATAATACTTACCCATATAGATTCTTCTCTTTTTTTTTCTTTTTTTTTTCACATTATGATTGTGAGCTGTATTTGAGGTAATGTGTTAGGTGTTTAAATATGAATTACTTGAATTGATAGGCTATAATTGAGTAGTTAATTGGTTTTGGGTTGAGTGTTCAATTCTTTTTGGGTTAGGTGTTCAAGACTATTACAATTGGGTGTTCATTAACATTTGAGTTGGGTGTTCAAAATAAGGTTAGTCCAAAAAATTTACATGTATTCTCAGCAAAAAAAATTGTTTTGGGTGTTCAAATGACCATGGAAGCATACATGTAGAGCCGCCTCTGGCTCAAAGAAAAAGTACTTCACCAGACCACTCTGATTGTTAGGATTGTCACATATGCACACACGATTTTCGAGTATAAAACAGTAAAGAATCGACACAGCAATATACGTGATTTTCCAAAATCGGGTACGTCCACGGGAGCTAGAGCGGCTGCTGTTCTTATTATCACAGTTATAAAGTAGGGTTTACAACATAGAGTATTTATACCGGCTTTATTCTAACCTAACTTGGTATTTGACATGTATCCCAAAAATACCTTTTTACGATACCGTACCATAACGTGGGGGGTGCACCCCCAAAATTATGGAACGCTTGGGCCTTCGGCCCAATCTATATACTTTTACTGGATTATCGGTGATGGGCTAGATGCCGTCGCTCCGCTCCGCTCTACTCCGGCATCTAGCCTTCTTTTTAGAACTCCTTAGAGCATCCCCAATGGGGATGTAAAACCAGGTGCTATAGTTATAATACAACCCAGATGTAAAAAAAATTGCTCCAATGGGGATGTAAAATAGCAATTTCGGAGATGGAAAATAGCACAAATGGAAAGGGAGATTTATATTTGCATCCCCTTTTGGCTGCAACTATAAATTGACAGGTCATCACCAACTGATTCTACCAGAATTTTGGACAGCCGGAGGTTATTTGATTTCGTCGGAAAGTCGTCGAAATTTGCAAGAACACGTTGGAAGCTTGCCAAAAACTGATTCAGGTCCGGAGATCACCGTCTCCGACCCCGATTTTTGACGATCCATGGACGGCGCAGGTTCGGAGATCACCATCTCCGGCGGCTGTGCTCCTTCCGAAACCCTTGGCTGTGCTTCCCTCGTCGAGTTCCAGCCATGATTTCCCCAATCTTCGGAGAGAGAGAGAGAGTGAGAGAGAGAAAGGGGGGTCTGCTTGTGTGTGTGTGTGAGAGAGAGAGAGAGCAGATGAAGAGTAAAGTTGGGGAGAGCAGATGAAGAGTAAAGTTGTGTTGGGTTGGGTTGTAATCCGATCGTTGGTGTAATCCAACCCAAGTTGGGTTGGGTTGGGTAGTAAAGTTGAGTCTGGTTTGTTTTTATTTTTATTTTTTATCACAACATGGTTTTTTTTTTTTTTTCGGAATAATTTTTTTTTTTAAGTCCTCGATTACCAGATACCAAAATTATTTTTCAACTGAAGTAGTACTTGAATTAGGGTTAAGAAAGTTGAGGAAAATTAAGGAGGAGGGAAAGTTAATTAATTATCCATTATTTTTTTACATCCCACCATTGGATAGGGGTGTGTTCTATTTTACATCCAACTAACTTTTAATTACTCCTACTTTTTACATCTAAAATAACTATCCATCCCCTTCTAAAATACATTCCCATTGGGGATGCTCTTAGTATCTCTTCATACTTACATATGAGCTATAGTTCTAACACCGATCAATCTCTCTCTCTCTCTGTGGTGCATAAATAAGCTGCATTCTTTTAGAGAACACATCGGGACACGATAGAGTTGTAATTTTGGAACTTCCTCCTTTGTTTACTGTAATTAGTTCTGCACTCATATGGATTAAGTTCACGAATTCCTTATCCTAAACCTGATTTTCTCTCTGTTTTCATTTGTTGTTTTGTGTTTCGTCCACTTGTGTTATAGCATCAGCATACCAGAGACTACAGAGATGCACAAATCTTCGAAAACTCGAAACTACCGCGATAACAAGCCTAGAGATTCCGAAAAAGATGATCGGATTAGCAGTCTACCGGAGGAACTTCTTGCTACTATATTGTCATTGATGCCCACGAAATATGCTGTCCGAACCAGCTCATTATCAACCAGATGGAGATCTCTTTGGACTTCTGTACGAAGTTTTGACTTCTATTGTTGTACAAGCACCAGGGGAGGCCGCAAGGACACACGCTCCGGCTTCATGAATTTTGTGGACAGAGTTCTGCTTCTCCACCATCTGCAAAACATAGAAAGATTTCGCCTTGAAAGTAGGGATGGGTACTACAATCCACTTCTCCACAATTTGCAAAACATAGAAAGATTCCGCCTTGAATGCAGGTATGGGTACTTCAATCCATATCGTGTTAATTCATGGATTCATGCTGCAATCAAGCTTAATGTCCGAGAGCTTGTTCTTGATCTTAACATAGAGCCTGTGGTTGAATTGCCCCAATTCCTCTTTACCTCTGTCAATCTTGTGGTTTTAAAGTTAACTGGCTGTGTGTTCTTTGGGTATCCTATGGTGGTGTTCTTGCCAAGTCTCAAGGTGCTCCATCTACATTCGTTGACATTTATCGATGACAATTCTTTCAAAAACCTCCTCTCTGGCTGCCCAGCCCTCGAAGAACTGAACATGACCATGTCAGGCAAAGAAAACATGACGACCTTATGCGTTTGCTCTTCTACTCTGAAGAAATTGTGTGTCAACTGGAAAAGTTTCCAACAATATGGGGTTTTGATTAAAGCCCCAGTTCTTGAAAGCCTTGAGTTTGTTGATTGTGTGTCCACGGTTTTTGACATCGATGAGCTCCCTTCCTTAGTTGAAGCTACCTTTCGTGCTTCGCAATCGGCCACTCCGAGAGGTGCCAACAAAAGAACTGATGATCACTATTATGGTGTAGTTAGGATGCTTGCAAAGACTTCTAATGTTCAGCATTTGCAGTTTGATCAAGACACCGTCGAGGTAACCAATTTATTTACTCTGTATTGTGATAACCATAGAGATACTCTCAAATTGTGTGGAAGATCTCAATTTTTGGCTATCTTTGTAGGCTTTCATCCGTGCTGCTGCCTATAAGCTACCGTCGTTCCATAATTTGACCCATTTGCGCATAGAGTTTGTGGTGATTCAGTGCTCAGTTGTGGCCGATTTGCTCGCACACGTTCCTAGTTTGAAAGTTTTAGTATTGTCAGTACATTCCAATCATCGTTACAGATTAGCGGTGCGTTTGTGGCATGGGGCTAAAGAGAATGTGCCCAAATTTCTGTCACTCAGCTTGGAGACAATTGAACTTGATGGATTTGGCGGGATTCAGGAGGAAATGAAACTCATAAGGTATCTTCTGGCGAACGCCATGGTGTTGAAAGAGATAAAGTATTATTGCTCAGAGCAGGAATAAGAAACCAAAGACAAATCTTCTCAAGCATGCAAGAGGCTCGTGCAAGTGTCGAATTGGATTGGGCCACTCGAAGGGCTCCGTGGAGTGGCTTTGATATTCGGGAGCATCTAAGCAGCACCAAGAGTCGAGTAACAAGCTTAGCGCTGGTACTGACCCGGTCTTTTTATCTTTCCTCTCATTGATAAACTACGAACATGCTTCTACTAACTTTTTCTTGTCAAATAGACCCAAAAGAGTCAGGATATTGTCTCACGGACGTCTTACTGCTGTTTTCGGTTTTGGTTTGATGCATGTGGTAGCCTCAGCTTTCCTGCTCCTTGGAAGATCTGCCTTTCCTGGTTGATGGGTTTTGCGTCTTTCGTTCTCCTTGTTGGATCTTAGAAAGTGTTTGTGTTTTGGTCATTTGCTAAGATGTTAGTGGTCATGTTTTCCTGGTTGATGGGTTTGCTATTTTTCTGTCTTTCGTTCTTGTCTCTTGTCGGATCTTAGTAAGGGTTTGTGTTTTGGTCATTGCTAAGACGTTCAGTGGCCAATATTTCGTAATTCACTTGCTCGGATATTTCAAAAGGGTAAGTTCACCTAATGTGAAAGGATTTAGTTTTCAAGAAGGTAAATTATGTCAATAGAGACCATTTCAGGAATAGTGTAATATTTGAAGCCTTGAATTGTGTTTGCTTTCTTACTTATTTACTACGAGTCATTCGTAATTTTCGAAGTTCAATGATCAAGCCTTGAATATGGAACCCTTACAAACCAAACCACCAAAAAAAGGGCCCAAGGCATGTAGTGCAGCATCCAAGCTATTCAAAAGCGTATTCAATGCACGGCTGGGATGCTACAATACACACCTGCACTACAGGTCCCCGGATCCAAAAAAAACTCGGGACCTCCTCCGACATCTCGCGGTAACCAAAATTCTGTCTCATCACAGAATCACCAGTGTCAACAGGAACAACCTATCTCACAATTCACACCACCACATAAACAGCTTACATAATTAAAGAAACGAACTAGGAAAATGTGCAGAAACAACACTTGTTTGCTCAACATTTCCACTCATTTGCCTTAAAATCTCATGAAAAATATGCATAGAACTACAATTGAATGCTTAACATTTCCAATCATTCATAAACATTCCAAGCTAAATGATATCAACTTTCATACTTTAAAAAAATCTAGATTCCAAAAGTCACCTCAAATGCAAGATCGGATTCATTACATTGGACGAACACAGCTTATGAGGAGGCGGATGTTTACAACAGCTTCTTCTTTCGCAATACGTTAACATCTACCTCCTCATGCTGTTCAAAAAAAACATCCGCCTCCTCATACACATACTCTGGATGCAAATGCTCCCAAGGAACCTTCTCCACATCAAAAACCCCACCACAAATCTCCCAAAACAACCTATGAGCCTCAGGAGACCTGATCTGGTACCTGAGCAGCACGGCCCCACGATCCCCAACCAGTGCCTCCATGGCACTCACCAACGGGCCCACGGTCTCCTCGATGTAAATGACATCAGTGGCAATGACGAGGTTGAACGGGGGGTTTAGGGCTTCAATCTGGTTCGGCTTGGTCCAGTAGGGCTGGGCCGTTTTTAGGGTTTTCTTGAGGACGGGCTTGTTGAGCTTGAGGGCGGGCATGACGAGGTCGATGTCGGTGAGGACAACGTCGTGGAGGCCCCTGGCAGCGACGCTGCAACAGGCACCGAGCTCGACGGTGTGCTTGTCGGTGAAGTTTAAGAGGGAGGCGTAGGGGTTTGAGGTGGGGTCTGTGTTGGTGGAAAACATAGAAACATTTCCCCTTGAATGCAGGTATGGGTACTACAATCCATACCATGTTAATTCATGGATTCATGCTGCAATCAAGCTTAATGTCCAAAAGCTTGTTCTTGATCTAAACATAGAGCCTGTGGTTGAATTGCCCCAAATCCTCTTTACCTCTGTCAATCTTGTGGTTTTAGAAGTCCATTTTTCCTAATTAACCTGCTCAGACATTGCAAGAAGGTAAGTTCACTTATGTGAAGGGTTTGGCTTTCAAGAAGGTAAGTAATCTTAATAGAGACTATTTCAGGATTAATGCAATCTTTGAAGCCTTGAATTGTTTTTATTCTCTTGTTCAATGATCATTTCACTTAATTCCAACAGGTCATTCATAATTTTCAAAGTTCAATGATCAATCCCAATCCAATCCACTAATGAATTCTCACTAACTAAACTGCACACACACACACAAAAGAAGAAGCAGCAGCAGCTCAGGACAGCCTCAGGCACTAACCAAAAATCCAATATGTTTCTCCAACAAAATTCAGTCGTATCACAAAATCACCAGTGTATAGAGGAACAACCTCAACCTATCTCACACAATTCACACACCCACATAAAGTCATAAACAACTATGATTAAAGAAACCAATCTATATTATAAAACAAAGCGATTTTCCACCAAAATGTCTTCACATACATAGATGCATCTACAGTCATTCAATCGTACTTAGTGATAAGGTTATAGCTGTTGGATCAAAGGAATGAAGGCTTCCTAAGCGGTTTTCCACCAAAATGTCTACACATACAAACATAGATGCATCTACAGTCGTTCGATCATACTTAATGATAAGGTTATAGCCGTTGGATCAAAGGAATGAAGATTTCCTAATGTATTAACCTAAGGAATGAAGGTTTCCTAATGTATTAACCTAAGGAATGAAGGTTTCCTAATGTATTAACCCCCCCCCCCCCCCCCTCTCTCTCTCTCTCATTAAGGCATTGTATTCAAAACCACCCATTAAGGCATTATTCAAATGAAAACCAGAATCATATATAACCTTTGTACAAAACCGAAATCAAAGCCACCAAGATCACGAAAATAGAATTTTTTATAAATCGTTCATGTCATTTTCACATTCTTCTTCTTTACTGTCTCTACCTCTCTCCCCTCTCTCTCTTGGGAAGTTCAATACCACCAAAATCTACTTCACCAAAACCACCAAGGTGAGTTCTTCCATTATTCTTTGTATATTTGCTACCCCTTTCCTTTTCATTAAGATTATGATGTTTATCAATGGATATGTTGCGTTATTGTTTATCGCATAGTTGAATTTGTTGGACACGGGTTTATATATTGCATGAAAGTTTAGTATTAATTTGTGTGGTGATTGTTTGAGTCGTATATTACACGCGAGTTCAGTATTTGTTTCTGTGTGCTGATTGTTTGAGCTGTGCCTTCAGGCACGGGCATACGCTAGTCATGAATAATGCACAAAAACAACACTTGTTTGCAAACATTTCCACTCATTCATATACTAATTTTTTTATTTTGATCAGCTTATTCATTTACTAAATTAAAGACAACCATTCCTGCTAGAAATCGCAAAGGTGTTTGGAATTAGTATGTATTGTTTCCCTTGTTTCTTGTTTTTTCCATTGCTGCCCTTTTCTTGTTGGGAGCTTTCTTCAGGGGCATGTATTCTGTTTGTTCTTCTTTTCTCATAAAAACCTAATTTTACCAACAAAAAAAGAAATCACCAAAAATCCATTGAAACAATACTTCTATGCTCAACAATTCTTCCATTCGTTCATCAACATATTTCCAATCAAAGACAACATTTTCCATACTTATAACTGTGAATTCCAAAAGTCACCTTAAATTGCATATTCAGATACATTTGCCAAAACTTATTGCATTTCCCATTTTTCAGATTCTTGTTGTTTGGGTAGCAAATGTAGAAGTCTTTCTGCCAAAACACAGTTCCAAATTGAAGGACAGAGACATAATTCGAAAATTCTGGCTAGGCGCCCCACATTCGACCCAAAAAAAAAACACAAAACGCAAAACATTTTCCTCCCTCATTTCTCATTCTTCATTTTCTCTCCTCCTCCCTTAAAATCATGAAAAATGCATAGAACTACACTTGAATGCTAAACATATCCAATGATTCATAAATATTCCAAACTAGTAAAAGACATCAAGTTTCCTACTTTAAAAACCCTGGATAGCAAAAGTCACCTCAAAATGCAGATTGGATTCATTCAATTGAACGAACACAGCTCTATTTGTTTTTGATAACTCAGGCGTCCGGGCAGCTTACGAACACAGATGTATTTCCACAAGCATATATTGATGAGGTTCCTCAGATTCATAATTTGTTACAACAATTTCTTTCGCAATATGTAAACATCCGCCTCCTCATACGCATACTCCGGATGCAAATGCTCGCGAGGAACCTTCTCCACATCGAAAACCCTGCCACAAATCTCCCAAAACAAGCTATGAGCCTCAGGAGACCTGATCTGGTACCCGAGCAGCACGGCCCCGCCGTCCCCAACCAACGCCTCCATGGCACTCACCAGCGGGCCCACGGTCTCCTCGATGTAAACGACGTCGGTGGCGATGACGAGGTCGAACGGTGGGCCTAGGGCTTGGATCTGGTCGGGCTTGGTCCAGTAGAGCTGGGCCGTCTTTAGGTTTTTTTTCAAAACGGGCTTGTTGCGCTTGAGGTTGCGCTTGAGGGCGGGCATGACGGGGGCGATGTCGGTGAGGACGACGTCGTGGAGGCCGAGGAGGTGGAGGCCCATGGCGGCGACGCCGCAGCCGGCGCCGATCTCGACGGCGCGCTTGTTTGGGAAGTCGAGGAGGGCGGCGTAGGGGTTTGTTGTTGTGTCGGAGGGTTGAGGCGGGGCCGACCAGCGCTCGGCGAACTTGACGAGGAGGAGGGAGCAGGGCCAGACGGAGGTGCCGACGTGCATGGAGTTGTTGTCTTGTTGGATTGAGAGGAGGGAGTCGCGTACGGGGAGCTCCACTATCGGCGAGTCCGTGAATTTCATCTCTCTCTCTCTCTGTGTTCTTCTCCTCCTTGTTCTGGAACAGTCAACAGTGGTGGGTTTTATTCTGTTGGAATTGATTTTGCTACTCTCTTTTTCATACTGTATTACCATTTTCTCTCAGGGCACTTTTCTTTTTTCACAAAATAAATCACCTAATAGAGATAAAAAAAAAAGAGTGTCATTAGAGAAAATGGGGGTGACAAAATATAAATTACTATGTCCGGACTCTCTTATGCGTATATCTGACTTAATTAAAGAGATTAAGGAGACCAATTCTGTTATCCACTAGCGGAGACCAATTAACGCAAAAACAAAGCTTTATACGGACCGACCTTAAATAAATTGATAGCATCTTACAGATTTCAAACTTGAAACTGATTATACCATTGTAAACCATATTTTAGACCAATATTGCTAACATTTTTAACTTTTTTTTTTTTTTTTGCTGTAACATTTTTAACTTTGGTTATGTCATTAGGGACACTACGAGGGAGCAAACCCTCCAAAGTCTTGAAGAGCGGGTCGGGTTTAGTCAAAAGTGTTGATGGAGTAGAAACATTCTTGTTTGGAGATGAAAAAGGTTTTGTCAAACACATTGGAGGCTTCTTCTTGGTTATTGCAAAAATTTCACACTGCAGTTCTCCCACACGAATTTTAAGCCTGTAAAATGACCTGCAAATGAAGTGGATGACATCTCCCACCAGCCATCTGCAGTTAGAAATTTTTTCCAACCACCATCTAGAGCTGGGCTAGCGACGCACTCGAGGCAAGGCAAATCATCACAACCTCAATCAATGGATTGCAAGGATAGATATCCCGAGTTGTTGCAACATTTCTACTTCCAGATGACAGGCAACAGAAATATCATGTGATGATGCATGCGCATCGTGTTTTGTTTCACCACTATTTTAAGCATGCTTGAAGGATTCTTATACAAAAGAACAAGCTAAGAGATAGTAATCGAGCCAACAACCATAAAGTATGCCCTCATTGAACTGATTTCACGCCCGGCAATAAACTGCTGGTGCTACAGAACTGTAGAACATAATGATCGATTTCGGATCGAACTATTTCAAGAATTCAATGAAACAAATCCCTCAATGCACAGCCTCAGAAAACAACAAAGTAATATTAGAAACCTGTAGAGGAAATTTTGAAGAGATTCCACAATACCAGAAAGAGAACTAAAGAAGGGAGAGAATATGTTTTAAAATCTTCGGGGTTCATTACTTTGCAGTGGGGCTCTCCAAATTCATATCCTGGAGGTTAAGCAGCAGGGAATCTGAATTCAAGTAAACTTTATTTGCTGCCTTCGAAATTGTGTGGGCAATTTCTCTTGCATTTTCAATTTTCCTGAGTGTAATAAATGCTGCATTGTTGGCAATTGCTTGACCTATCAGCTGGGCACTCTTGGCCTCGCCCTGAAATACCAAAGGGAAAGTGGATTTGTTAACGGAGTAAAAGAACTCTCACTACCATATGGAAAAGTGGAAGAGTTTATAAAAACAAATGAACGAAAAAAAGAAAAAAAAACCCGATGCAAATGGAAGCACAGCAGACACGAGCAGGGAAAAAATGTCTACAGGCACGTCAAAATCATCTACTCTCACGAAAGGAAAAATAAGATGAATGTTTCAAACTTAAGAGGGCAAAGGTCAAATCAAGGTAAATGGGAGATGGAAAATTGACTGAAAAAGAACAGAATAAAGAATAAGGAATAGGATAAAAAGAACAATATAAGCACTTTGGTGACTTATTGTAAAACTTTGCAAAAGAATTGGTTTCCAGACTAGTTGATTGAACTTGAGTTGGTCATCGTCAGATGGAAAAGTTCCAGTTATTAAATTGATTTAAAGGTAAAAAATTTTGGAAACAAAAATCATGGCAGTTTAAGGTCACCTGTGCCCGGATAACAGCACTGCGTTTGTCTTGCTCAGCCTTCTCAACAACAAATTTGGCCCTCTCAGCTTCTTGTGCAGCCACCTGTTTCTTTTCTATTGCAGCGGTAAACTCCTTCCCAAATGTAAGGCTTGTAATGGAGACATCATCCAGTGCAATGTTGAAATTTACAGCTCGCTCAGTCAATATCTTCCGTATCTCCCGACTAACAGCCTACAAGCAACAAGTTGGTTGCCCATAACGTGGTTACAACAGGGAGTCATTATCTAAAATAAGAATCCACAATGTAAGTGGGAAGAGGTGCCCATTCATAATTAAAACAAAATCCAACAGTTTAACAAAGATGCTATTCGCCCAGAATTTTTGATGGGTGCTTTGTTTGACTCATAGGCTCACAAATCCACAATTCATCCACGTCATCCTGGATAGGTTTCCTTTCATAAAAGGATGATAGTACAACAGTGGCGAAGGATTTATTCTATTTAAACAGCAGAGTAGAAAATGAATAGCACCCTACCTCTCTTTGAGTAATGAGCTGGCTGGCATTGTATTGAGCAACCACGGCTTTCAATGTTTCATGAATAATTGAAGGCAGGACTCTTTCGTTGTAGTTCTCACCAAGTGTCCGATAAATTGTGGGTAATTGGTCTGGTACAGGACGGGTTAGGACTCGAAGACCAATTTTTACCTGTGCAGCAAAATCAAGAGCCATGTTAAGAAAGTAACAACACCTCATAAACAGAGAAGATTACGCTTACTTAAAACACTTCACACAAGGCTGAACATGAGCTATGGGTTTCACTGCACTATTAAGGCCATGTGATGTCAATCCAAAAACTAAGGCCATGATTTAAGAGTGTGAGAAGATGGCTGGTTTCCTAGCAGAATATGCAGCCGGAGCAAATTGTCTAGCCGAAGGCAGTTTTACGAGAGTTTGCACATCAGAAAGTAGAATACTGAAAGGCAGAACTGAAAAAGAATTCCAATTAAGTAATAACTACTAGTGGTAAGAAAGTGTTTCTCAAGATCGATAAAACTAAAGAACCACGGAAATTGGAAAGACAAACCAAAGGCATCTCCAGGGTCCAACAGGTTCATCGTGTCATTAATGAGACGAAACCTCCACCTAATCTTCTTTTTGGTTTGTTTATGTCTAGTGTTTTCAAAGAGCCTTCAAGTTACAAGTAGAAACAAATCAAAAGAACCCAATTGGAATGTCAGATAGGAGATGCCCATCATAAATCACAAGGATCGTATTCAAAAGAGGAACTAAGATTTAGAATTATAACAGAAGAAGATAGGATAGAACCCATTAGGTCAAGATGGGCTTCTGGGTGCATATAGGATAAACAGAATGTCTTCCCTAGGGCTTTTCTTTGTTCCAGTTAACAAGCTTAATCATTCTTGTTAGAGATTGAATCTGCATCCACAACTTCAACAATTCAAGACTCTTGGTCCACAAAACAATTATGGCAGATATCTAAAGGAACATACCATTTGGAGGTCACGGCTCCCTGAAGTACTCTCCACTAAATGGGGGCGGGCACGCACATCATATATGATAGGCCTTTCAAACCACGGGACCATCAGGTGTGTCCCTTCAGGATAAACCTGAAAATTCAACATGTGAGTGCGTGGTGCTAGTAGATAATAGATTGCAATAGAAACGCTAAAAACATATTACAATATCCAACCAATCTGGAGATCAATACACTGACCACAAGAAAATCGGTAGACATGATCTTCAAAAGAATATAAGCAAGTAAAAGAAAATAAATACAAGGGGAGATGTAAACACAACAAGTCACTGCAATTAAGAACAAAAGAAATGGAAAAACAAGTCATGGAAATTAAGAGAAAGCTCAATTCTGATCAAATTTAAATTACAAGTTTTCACTTTTCATGCATGAGAACAACTACCAAGGCAAGAATAACACTTGAACCTTGTCTTTCACACCACCTATACGGTTGAAGACAATAGCCCTGTGCCCACCCTCAACATTGTAGAGACTATTAGCAACTCCATACACACCAAGCCCAGCTACAACTCCAAACTTAATTAAAGCAGAAGCTACACCACCACCTGGCAACTTCGGAACTTTAACGTTGTCGAGATTCATGATCCTAATTCCTGAAAATATGCAAGTCAGATACAATTGCAAGGAAATTAATGTACAATGATTCATAAGATGGACTGGTAAAAAGTTTAACACAATTTAGTCAACTAGCAGTGAACATTAGAAATCAGTAGGCTGTACAAAAGATGGAAGACAAGGACTTATATGAGATAGAGACGAAAAAACATAAAAGGCATTCATAAGTCATAACTATGATAAGCTCTCTACGCACTAACCATACGGATTGTAACTAATCTTACAAACTTTTAGGAATGAAGATGTGATTGCTAAAAATTCTTTTCCATATAACCCAGAAGTTCCAAATACACATTCAAAATAAATACCCATCTTCCACATTTCAAAAACATGAGCTCAAGAAAAAATACAGTAAACTTTACAAACATCGAAATCACAATCTTAACAAATTAAGACATACACGTCAGAAATTGAGCTCCCATGCTATGCCATATCAAGCTTGTACATAAAATAACATGTATGAACAGGGGCGGACGGAAGGGGGTGCCGGGAGGTGCCCGGGCCCAGCACAAGTCCAAATATTCTTTGTAATTTTACTAGTTTTTCATGTTACTTTAGACAAGTTCTATAAGATTGTCCATTGCAAGTCCCTTGGACGGAAACAAAATCATACAATAAATATACATGTGTGGAAAGAACTCCCTATAATTTGAAGTCGTCAACATTTTTTTTTGTCTCATGTAAATGACAGCTACGTGCTTACAGACAAACTTAGACACCAAATAGCCACATACATAAATACAGAATACAATTTTTGTTATCACCGGAGAACTACAAGTGTTTCGGGCCCTCGACAAATCCTGTGCCTGCCACTGGTATGACCCCTATCAAGTTTCATTCGACTAAGCTTTGATAACTCAATTTAGCAATAGCAACTCTACGCGAACCGCCGAACACAATAAAAAGGTAAAAATACGAAGACATTTTTATCTATATACTAAAGAATTTCTGTACGGTTCAAGAGAAATCCAAACCAAAAACTCAATTTTCTATAAGTTAGAACAAACAAGGATGGAATTTAGACAACAAAACGAAACCAATTCAGGCATCCGTACGGCAGCGGAAATTCAAGCTTCAACAACAAATGCTAATAGGAGAGAGAGATTACATACAGATATTCAAAGAGAGAAGAAGATCCGGTGTATCTTATGGAGGGACGATCAGAGAGAGAGAGAGAGAGAGAGTGGGGTTTAGGGTTTTAGGGGTTGGGGTTTTTATGTGATATGTATTAGGGCCGTAAACGGTCCGGATTGGATCGGATTTCTATGAATCCAATCTTAATCCGTACCTTACGGTTTTAAAAAAACACAATTCAATCCTAATTCAAAAGTCTCACGGTTTCGGTCCCGATTTTATCCACGAATTTCCTTCCATAAAAATAAAATGATGCTACTTAAACTAAAAATGAAAATGAAAAGTGCAAACACTTATTAGTTTTGACATTAGTTATGACATTCCATAACATTACGCTTATTATCCCTTAAGTTTTATAAATCGTCAAATTAAAGTAAAATTGTTAAAAACAATTCATAACAATCAGTAAAGTTATAATTATTTATAAATATTACACATACACAGGTATATTTTTAAAATTTTATTTTTAAAAAATATTTAACTGTCCGGTTCGGTTAATCCACAGTTTTGAAATGAAAATTCAAACCTAATCCGTATCTCAACGGTTTTTTAATTTTCGAATCCGTGTCCGGACTATTAAACTATGGACAAAATCCAAAAGGTATTGATTAGTTTGATCCAAAGCGGTTTCACGGTTCTCAATTTTTCTTTGACAGCCCTAATATGTATTAAGTTCTATCCGGAGGAAAATTGGTTACTTGGAAGGAAAGAAATTATGAGCTTGGGCTTGGGCTGCGGATGGGATGACTGTTTGAAGCCCACGTCAGAGGCCCATTACCCACCATCATACAGTTCTTGGGAATATGGGTCAATTAATTAGACTGGCCCGTAATTTAGATATAGGCTCAAATGCAGGGCCGGTCCTATTTTTTTGGTTCATGGCGCTTCGGGATCGTCCCCATAAAATTTTATCTCGCGCATTTAATCCGGTGTACACCAAATTATGGTATACCCATAAATTTTGTTTTTGTTTTTGTTTTTAGTCCATTTGGCCGAACTTTTTTTTTTATTGATTATTTTTGTCGTACTTTTATCTTTTCTGAATATTTATTTTGAGTTAAGTTCTTTTTGAATTCAACATTCATGATGACCGGATAGATTTTAAAAATAAAAAATTATGACCAAAAGTTCAAAAAGTCCGTTAAAGCAAACAATTTTTCTGAATTTTATTTATTTGTGTTTTTGAATTTGTTTCGCAAGTTCCTTCCACAATTTTTTTACTCTTTAGATTCTTCTAGTACATGTGAAGACGATTCTGAAACGTTACATATTTCAACCAAAAAAATCAGTAATTCAAAAGTAATTAAGTCAGTTCAAACTTGATCCACTTTTGCCAATCAAAAATAAACAAACAAACTTGATTTACTTTAATGTGGTAGTCAATTGGTGTAAGCTACACATGTGCAATAAACTAAACTAGGGGTGATACTGGTCCGGTTTCGACCGGTTTCGGCATATTTTTCGGTCGAAACCGGTTTGGGATTTTTAGAAACCGGAACCGGTTGAAATAATCCGGTCCGGTTTCGACCGGTGCAACCGGTTTTGTTCCGGCTTATCCGGTTTCAACTTCCAGAACAGAGAGAGGGAGAGAGAACGCACCACCGCCGGCATCAAACGCTGGCACCGAGCTCCATCTCAGTCCATATCTGAGTTTGGGGTTTCAAACCAAAGAAAAACAAAATTCAAACCAAAAATCAACGGAGAGATGGATGGAAAAAGGAGGGAGAGAGAGAGAGAGAAAGAGAGTCACGGTTTCAAAGATACCAACAGTCGTCGGACCCACCATCGCCGGACTAGCCATCGCCGTTGCCATCAAAGAGTGAGAGAGAGAGAGATTCAAATCGTGTGAGAGCAGTGAGCACCGAGTGCGGCGCTGTGTTCGTGTTTGAGAGACGAGAGTGAATGAAAAATTAAGGCTAATTGGTAAGGGGGTATATATATATATATATATATATATATATATATATATATATATATATATATATATATATATATATATAAAACCGGTCCGGTTTCGACCTGTTTTTAAAACCTATGAACCGGAAACCGAACCGGAAAACCGGTTTGTAAAAAATCTAAAACCGGAACCGGATCGAAATTATTCGACCGGTTTAAAAAATTCGGTCCGGTCCGGTTTTTCCGATTTCGGTCGACTTTTCGGTCTCGCGCGATTAACACCCCTAAACTAAACGCATGTAATTAGGCCTGGAGTACTGCTGGACATGAGAAATTTGGGTGTAGAGAACTTGAATAGGAGATAGCATGTTGTTCTTGATTAATGGCGTCTATCTCTATTATAAAACAGAAGGGTGTGGGGATAAATTGTTAGAACGACTTAGATTCATTTGATCCAAAGGCTGTAGTGCATCCTCCCACTTCCTGGTTAAGTACCCATGATTTTCACCTAAATCACACAATTGCCATCCCCTTCAACCGGGATGCGTAGTGCCGTAGGCATGGGTTAGTACTAGTATATCTATATAACAAGGGAGCTCAGTTTTCAAATATTATCTCTCTATAAATCTTAACCATTGATTTGCTCTATAAATCCTACGGCTCTCTCTCTCTAACAATGGTAATTGCACAATTGCCATGCACTAATCAAATCTCACGTTCAAAATTTAGATCTCACTCTCTCCTCCTCAACCCATTGGTGTTACATGAATAGGTTGATACTTTGTTCACGGTTACAGTGCTGATTTGCATGTGTGCTGATTGTTCGATCCACGCATTCGGGCACGAGCATGCACTAAAAGAACTCTGTTTGAACCTAATTTAAAAAAAAAAAAACTTCACGTATAAATCAGCTTTGTTGGCAGGGGTGGTCAATAATTTTGTAATTCATTTTAATTGTGTTCAAAATACAAAGGCACGAACAAACCCTAGTGTATATATATAGAGAAAATGACTGGCCGGTCCTAGATTTCAAGTTAGTCCACTAGGCCCTATGCGCTAAAAGTCTGATTCTTTATAGGTCCTTTGGGTGTTATTTGACATCTTTATCCCGATTTAATAACAACTCTCCTCGTCGTGCGCGTTTCAATAACAACACATCTGATAAAGACAACACATCGTTGACAAAAGAGAGAGAGATAAAGACAGCACATGACTATAGGTCTTATGTTCTCTCTCTCTCTCTCCACGTCATTCTCCTTCGATCTCTCTCTCTCTCCTCAACATAGTTCCACTGAAGTTCATATGACTCTCTTATTACACGTTAAGAACCAAAACAAATTATGCTGCTTGTTGCACTTCAACTCAAACTAATTGCAAAAAATTTAAATGTTTATAACTTTTTTAATATATTTGATTTTGAAAAAGAAAAAACATTTGAAATCTACTCGACAAGATCTATTCAACGAACCCCATATTGAAGATGAAATTTTGAACAGGAAAAGTAATTTTTTAGGCAGTAGACTACTCTTTTTTTTTTTTGGCAATGTAAACTTTAAAAATGCTACTTTTAATTTGTACATGATATAAATGATCTCTCCTGCCAGTGAACCAAAAATTAATAATTGTTAATTCAATACTGCTAATTAACAATTAGTTAACACAGCTAATTGTAAATCTAGATAAAACTAAAATTATTAATTATAAAATTAACACTGTTAATTTTAAAATTAATACTATTAATTAAAAATATTAATTTTAAATTTAGACACAAATCAATATTTTTAGTTGTTAATTAACAATGTTAATTTTAAATTTTGACACAAATTAACATTTTGCGCGCATGATGTTTCGGGCTAGCTTGCCCGCACATTGGACTAACCCCTACTGTTTCTTTCACAACTTTTTCATATGTTTACGCATGAGATGATCAAGCGGCCTCAATAATTTCAAGCAAGGAGAATCGAACCAAAAATCTTATAGGGAACAAATCCCTAACTAAATCCCTAACTAAGACCACCAGGGGGTTTACTTTTGGATAATGATATTGTTTATGTCACAGACAATCATTGGGGCTGGTCCTTGTTTTTCATCCTTTCTGCTCCTATATATTTTACAATCCACATCTTGGTGATACACTAAATCTAGTGGACCTAGCAATCCAAGGGAAATTATTTGAGGTAATAAATAAAGTAAAGGAGCTAAAGCCCTCTTATTTTTAATTTATTTGGACTTTTTCATGTGATTTACTCTTCTACATTTTCACTTTTTCACACATAAAGGGGTAATTATATTCGAAATCAGAAGAATCGATCGGAGGCTATAGTATCGATCTCTGCGTCTCAAATTTTTTTCCCCCCCTGTTGCTGTTCATTTGTCAATTTGTCAAGGGAACTTCAATAATTAACCTTGGATCCTAACACCACAATCAATATTATAAATTTTTTAGCTATCCACTATTAAGACGGGTTTGGAGAGGATATGAATCCTCTCTACTGTGAGTATTATTTCTTATGTGGTCCTACATGCATAAAGGATTTTTCTTTTTATTGGATACCGGTATCTATCTGAACGAAGCATCTTTTTAAGAGCCTATTATTTCTTATGTGGTCCTACATGCATAAAGGATTTTTCTTTTTATTGGATACCGGTATCTATCTGAACGAAGCATCTTTTTAAGGCTCTTAAGGCTTGCTTCTGCATATGTAACCGAGATGCATGCATGTATTACTTGCAAAAAGAAAAGAAACCCCTCTGATGGCAATTGGCTCGTTTTGCTCGTTTATCAGCCCTATTAAGATGACGCTTTCAGAACTGTCATCTTTCACTTTTAATCACAATGTTAAAATGTCATCTTAATGTTTATTGTACGTACTGCACTATACTCCCGTAGTGCATTAGCGCACTACAAAACCCATCGTCCATATTAAGAAGGTGTAATGAGCCATAAAGACAAGATTGTCAACAAGAATCATTCTCGTACAATTGGTAAACATGAATCAGTAGTTGTTTAAAGAGAGATTATTCAGTGTCCAAGGGGCAAGAACATATAGTGGCCAACTCATTTTTTCGTCACACATTGGGTTATTGAATAATTTTTCTAGTTTAAGAGGAAACTAATCATGCAATAATATCCATCTTGCATACATTTTTTTTATTTTTGGCGGAAGAAAAAGAACTTCATTAATGAAAGAAATTACAACTTACCGTGTTAAACATACCAATCGTCCCATACCACCTTATATATGTAATTTAGACTAGAATTATCTCATCCATCTTACAAATTTGGGAGCACTCTCTAGTGGAATTACAGAATAACATTACATCATACTAGAGGCCGGAGCACACGCGATGCATGTGCAAGTTGGATTTTCACAATATTTTTGTAAAAATGCTTCCCACTTATTGTTTGATTGAATTTTCACAAATGTTGTGAAAATTCGACTTCCACACGCATCGCGTGTACCCCGACCTCTAGTTCCAATAAAGAGGCCGGGGCACACTCGATGCATGTGCAAGTGCAACAGCCTTCATAGAGACCGCACAGCCACACTCACATCTCAAGAGCCTCTTTATTGGCCAGACACATGTGTTGCTTAAGAAAATTGGTTTTTGTTAAAGATCTTAAAATTGTTCGCCACCCGTTATGATTATCCTAAGCACAATTTTTTTTTTTTACGGAAATCGCCAAACTAATTCAATTTCATGTTTTATGCTAAACAGAGGCCAGGCACACGCAATGCGCGTGCAAATTGAGTTTTCAAGACTACCCAGAACAATGAAATTGACATCAAATGAAATAAGAATGTAAAAGTTAAATTGAGATTTAAACTTCGTAAGGCGAAACATAAAAAACTGTAGAACTCATATCAAACACGCAAGAGAGAGAGAGAGAGAGAAAACCAGATTGAATAGGAGTGTGAGAGAACCCAAATTGAATAGAAACTTACTTTCCGAAAAAACTGAATCCGTGGGGAGGCGAAACAAAAAAACTGTAGAAACTCATATGCCAACACCAGTTATACAAAACCCAAATTGAATAGAAACTTCATATTACCATGGGTTTGAGTTTCTATTTAGTTTCGCTGCAATTTAATGCCAAATCTATTTTTCAGATTTTGTGTTTTGAGGGGGTGGTGATAAGGGTGGGTAGTTACCAATTTAGTTTTTTACAAATTTGCTTTTTGTGTTAAAATATTCAATATATCCTCATAGTTAATTGTTTTGTATTGTGTTGGTTTTCTTTAGAGGGCATTTTTGGAAAAGGAAAATACATGACTGAAGGAAGACACCAAAGTGGTGCTCTCCCTTTATATATTAGAATAGATATATCACATAATCTTTGTTACAAGGTGCAAATTACTACGTAATTACTGGAAAGTGGAAATCAGAAAGCCCATAGCTTAAACTTTAGAAGGTACCCATACAATTCCGACACCATAAGAAACTGCTGCATATATATATGCCAATTGCCATGATCATTAGTTCTTAATTAACCCAATAGGAAAAAAACCATGGCAGTGAAATTCATCAAGGATAAACCTCAATGAGAGACCTCAAACCCAGAATGGGAGTGATTTTGTAGTCGCTGAAACCGGCATCGGCAAAGAGCTTCGCCCACTCTTTCTCAGTTCTCTCTCTCCCCGTGACCAAAATCATCATCAACATGTCAAAGAAGAGCTTTGTTTCGATCGAATCATCGTCTCCTTTCTTCTCGTTCCCAACCTTCATGTCAATGATTATCACCTTCCCTCCTTTGCTTGGAAGCGCTTCTTTGCATCTCTTCAGTATTTTTACGCTCTCCTCGTCGCTCCAATCGTGCAATATCGACTGACAGTAATATATGCGATCATGGATGTTTAAAAGAAAAGAATCACAAATTTAACATGTATAGTCAAAGTGAGGTGGGCTGCAGCCCAAGTAAACTTGAAAAAAATAAATTATATGTAAAATTTTAGCTCAATAAATTTTAGTCCACCTCATTTTTTTTAGCCCAATAAATTTTACATTAAAAGAGAACTTGTTGAAGATATCAACTCATATTCGATAATAAATGGTTTCTACTATCTGAAACAACGTATGACACAACTTCAATAGTGTGCATTTTTTTGTAATTTTCTTTTGTGTATTTTTGAACATTTACATAACTATGTATGCGTTTGCTGAACATTAATTATAAAACTCTTTTTGGTTCATACATATAAATTTTGGGATAGCCCAGGGCAAATTAGATTCATGCCCGCTCTTAAACATGATGTAGTCAAAAGAAGATGAATATTTTTTGCCCTAAATAGATACATAAATCAGTATTTACCTTAAGTAAAACAGCATCAGTAGAAGGAATAGCTTGAAACATGTCACCCCCAACGAACTTCAAGTTCCCACTCCCTTGCAAATCCGCAACCACATGAGGGAGGTCCAACACAGTGCACTCCAACTCCGGGAAAGCATCGGCTATGGCTTTGGCCACCGTGCCAGTCCCACCCCCGACGTCAACCAGCGAATTCAGCCCCTCGAAAACGCCCTTGCAGTTCTTGACCACCACGCTCGTGACCAGCCGGGCGTCGCTGGCCATCGCGTCGTTGAAGAAGTGGTTGAGCCGCGGCTCGTGGCCCGCGTAGTCCCAGAATGTCCTCCCGTGAGCCGTGTAGAAAGGGGTAGGATCGTCATTTTGGAACCACTCGCTGACGTGGTGCCATGGCTTTGTCAAGACTGGTTCGAGACTGGCTAGCAAAAATGGTCTGACATTTAGCGGCTCGTCCTTTAGGAGGAGACGGGACGCGGGAGTGAGCAAATAACCTTCTGCAATACGAATCGAAGAGTTATCCAAGTTATTGTTTCTAGTTCAGTTGACCATGTAACACTTCTGTGGAGAGAGTTTGCGGGTTCATTATGATGGGACAACGTCAATACTCCTTAGAGTACCTAGGAGTAATTTACCTTAGTTCACATATTAATATCGTCTAACAAATTCACTAAAACAAAAATGTTCAATCTCAATGAAAAAAATTCATCACTATCAAATTTCGTCGCCGAATGTTTCATGCCGAAGACCCTTGCAAAGAAACAAGTGATTTTGGTGACGAATTTTTATTTCCGTCGCCAAATGCAACCATTTCGTGACGAATTTTTTTTTTTTTTGGTCGCAAAAAACGCGCGATCAAACTAGAAAATTACTTTCACCTTTGTTGTTGCATCGATCAAACTTAGGACCTCCGATTCCTATACTACCTCTCCTTTCTCCAAACACTTAGCCACTTTTAACATTTTGTTGATAATATTGCAAAATGTTATACATATTACTATTTTTTAACAATTTTCAAAGTAATCTATGTATAATACTCCTATAGACATAGATTATATATTTTAAAACATATGAATTTTTTGAAAATGAAAAAAATAATTTTTGTTATCATGAAAAATAAAAAAAATTAATTAGTTTTGTTTCTTTTGGTGACGATTATCCAAATTTTGAACCATTTAGTGAGGAAAATGATATTTCGTTGCAAAATGAGTACCTTTCAGCAACGAAATATTGGTTTCCTCATTTGGCTACCAAATATGATTTTCTCGCCAAAAAGTAACATTTGGCGACGATTTTGAATTTCATCACTTGATTTCGTCTCCAAAAGTATTTTTTCTTGTAGCGATCGAAAGAAACATTAAAAAGCTACTTCGAAATTGAAAAAGCTTTTCTGTCTAGCTAACACCACCTTCTTCCTCGGCGGTTTCTGAGATTTTCTCCCTAGTGAAGAAGCCGGAGTGGACCAGAACGCGCATTAGGCGATAGACACACCGGGATTTGGAGGGGTTAACGGGAAGAGCAGCGACGAGTTGAGAGAGAGACATGGGTCGGCCATGGTTGTTGACGATGTCCGGTATGTCTAGTTGAACTACACATTTTAGAGACATGGAGTTTATGAACTGGAATATGTGGTTCCATATGTGAGCTTGAGAGTGGAGTAGCTCTTTGTCTTCCTTATCATTTCTTATCTCCATCTTCAGAGAAATGCCTTTCTAATATTTCTGCTTGTAGAACTCTCAATACAATGGTACCTTTATATAAGGTCATTCGATTCCAGTGCTGGTTCATATATTTTGACGACCCGAAGTGATTGAAAAAAAAAAGGGGAAAAAACCGAAATGGTCCCTGTAGTTAAGTGTTTGTGTCAACTTGGTCCATGTAGTTTTACTTGGCTCGATTTACACTCTGTACTTTCCATTTTGTTTCAATTTGGTCAAATTGCTAACTGCCGTTAGTCTGCCGTTAAGTCCTTTTAACTAGGGGTGAGCAAAAAATCCGTCAAACCGCGAATCCAGTCCAAATCAATCCAAACTGAAAGGTTTGGTTCGGGTTCTTAGTAGTATGGTTTGATCATGGTTTAAAAAAATTGGAAACCGCGTTATATTATTTAGTTCGTGGATTCATATTCACGGTTATGGTTCCAAACCGATCCAAACCGTATAATGTTTATATATATATATATACACACAATTTAATTTAATTTAATTATGATTCACCAAATAAATATGAGAGCTTTAGTCAACTATTTTTCCAATTTATTGATCCTATTAAATTCACTGTGATATTTAGTTTTTCTTCTCTGCCAAGATAATTTAAATTAAAACTTCTATATATCACAATTGCCGACTAATGGAGATCACTCTGATTTTGCTAGAACGGATCTAATGTTGTGTAGGCAATTTTTTTAATTTTGCAAAATGGAGATCACTCTGATTTTGCAACAGAACTCTCATTTTGGTTCTTGGGCAAAGTTGATCACTTCCCATATCTCTAGTATTTTTTTTGGGTCATTTGTATTTCTTTGTTTTGTTTTTTTTGTTTTATTGGTGGGACTTATATACTCCTTATAAAGGTGTATTACAAAATGGCTCAACTCAAGCAAGAGTGGCAGAAATTTAATTTAAATTATCTTGACAGAGAAGAAAAATTAAATATCGCGGTGAATTTAATAGGATCAATAAATTAGAAAAGTAGTTGACTAAAGCTCTCATATTTATTTGATGAATCATAATTAAATTAAATTATGTGTGTGTGTGTGTGTATATATATATATATATATATATGTACGGGGCGGTTCCGGGGACCCTTAAAAAACCTCTAAAAACCCCCCCCAAGTTTTCGATCGAACTTTGATGATCCGAGCCGCTCAATGTAATCAGAACATGATTTTAAGGGTACCCGTGAGAAATCAGCAAAAAAAATGACCGGGAAGGACTTCATCCGAATAGTTTTTTATTGAACTTTATTGAACGGTTCAATAAAAAACTGCTCAAATCAAGCCCTTCCCGGTCATTGTTTTTTGCCAATTTCTCGCGGGTACCCTTAAAATCACGTTCTGAACACATTGAGCGGCTCGGATCATCAAAATTCGATCGGGAACTATGAGATTAAGATTTGGAGGGTTTTTTTAGAAGTTTTTTTAAGGGTCCCCGGAACCGCCCCGATATACGTATATATGTATGTATTATACAGTTCGGATCGGTTTGGAACCATAACCATGAACATGAATCCACCAACCAAACCATATAACACGGTTTTCAATTTTTTTAAACCATGACCAAATCATACTACTAAAAACCCGAACCAAACGGTTTGGATTGATTTGGACTGGATTCGCGGTTTGACGGATTTTTTGCTCATCCCTAGTTAAAAGGACTTAACGGCAGACTAACGGCAGTTAGTAATTGGACCAAATTGGAACAAAATGGAAAGTACAGAGTGTAAATCGAGCCAATTACAACTACAGGGACCAAGTTGACACAAACACGTAACTACAGGGACCATTTCGGTTTTTTTCCCAAAAAAAAATGACGTTACGATTTAGTTCTTTAATTTATTTATTTTTGCTTTTAGAGGAGTATTGGTGACTAGTTTGGGCGTTTTAGTTCCGGGAAAAATTCAAAATACCTCCCAACCTTTACACCAAAATTCAATTAGACTCTCAACCTTTTAAAAATTTTAATTTTACTCCCAACGTTATCTTCCGTTAATCAAAACGCCCCCTTTCGTCCGAATGACTAACGGATGTCGTTAAAGGCTCTGTTAAATATCGTCCCGATCGAGTTTCGATGATCCGAGCCGCTCAATATATTCAAAACGTGATTTTTAGGGTACTTGTAATAAATCAGCAAAAAAAATGACCTGGAAAGGCTTCATCTGAACAGTTTTTATTGAATAGTTCAATAAAAAAACTATTCAGATGCAGCCCTTCCCGGTCATTTTTTTTGTTGATTTCTCGCGTGTACCCTTAAAATCAGGTTTTGAACACATTAAGCGGTTCGGATCATTGAAATTCAATTGGGAAAGGGGAGGTGCGGATCAATCCGGATTTTGTTCAAGTCCGGACGTCCGGATTTTGCTTCGGTCCGCACCTCCCCTTTTCCGATCAAATTTCGATGATCCGAGCTGCTCAATGTGATTAGAACGTGATTTTAAGGGTACCCGTGAGAAATTAACAAAAAAAATGATCGGAAAAGGCTTCATCTGAACAGTTTTTTATTGAATAGTTCAATAAAAAACTGTTCAGATGAAGCCCTTCCCAGTCATTTTTTTTGCTTATTTTTCGTGGGTACCCTTAAAATCACGTTTTGAATACATTGAGCGGCTCGGATTATCGAAATTCGATCGGGACGATATTTAACGGAGCCTTTAACGAAATCTGTTAGTCATTTGGACGGAAGGGGGCTTTTTGATTAACAAAAGATAACGTTGGAAGTAAAATTGAAAATTTTAAAAGGTTGAGAGTCTAATTGAATTTTGGTATAAAGGTTGGGGGGTATTTTGAATTTTTCCCTTTAGTTCCTATGGTTTTTGCCTTGTAATTTTCCTTTTGTTCTTGGTTGTCGTTTTGCCTTTCTTGTTCTCGGGCCTTGGGGAAGGTGTGCCCTTGAGGAGTTTGGTTGCATTTAGGCTCCGTTCAGTTACCAGGAATATTGTACCGGAAAGTTATTCTCAGGAAAAGTTAAGTCGAGTGAAGTAAAGGAAAAAGAAACCTATTTTCTTGTGAGTGTTCATTTGACAGTTTTTTTTGGCAGAAAAACTAAAGTTTAGTGGTTCATTTGCCGGGAAAAGACACTTATAAGAAACTTTTTTATTTTTATTTCCATGGCTAATTTTAAATAAAATTAACTTTGAGAGCTAAATAATAGGCTATCATATTTCAAAAGTTAACACATAAGGAAAATGTATTTTATCTAATGCAAAGCCTTAACATGAAATGAAAAAATCGACTTGCAATTTCTTATTCAATTTGCTATATTCTGAATGGTCATGCAAATCTCTCATTTAAATTGACATTATCTGATAATCAACCGTACAAATAAAGTTTAAAAAATAAGTAGATGATAACTAAATAAATAAATATTAAACAACCGTGCTTGATTAGTTGCCGATGCAAAAACTCACTGAAAATTAGTTAGTACAAAACAAAATTGAAGACTAATGACAAGATAAATAAATACTTCCAAAAAAAATAAACTACCAATCTTTTTCCATAATTATCTCAGAAAGCATCATAGTAGTCGAAATTATTGTTGCTCACATAAATCTCGAAGTGTCTTTCTAAGAACCTAATTTGTATTTTTTTGTTATTGGCGTCATTCACTTTTTTTCTTACCCGCCAATTATTTTGGCCCCACAATGGATAAAACTTTTCCCGTGACGCAAAATCCTATGGTTTTGGCCGGATCACTTTTGCAAGAAAGTAAATCTTGCAGGAAAACTTAAAAACATATTTCCCACTACTTTCCTGCCAACTGAACAATACAAAAGTCATGAAAAAGTTGATTTTCCCATCCTTTTCTGTACTTTCCTGACAACTGAACGAGACCTTACTAGGAGAAATCTTTCTCTCAATTGCTGATAGTTGGACAACGAAAGGCATAAGCGAGCAGACACACAGGAACCGTGATAAACGATGTCCATTAATCTTTGCGATATTTCAAAGATAATTAATGGCACTGAAAAATTCTGACACGTGGATAAGCTTTGAATGGTGATCCAAACAATATATGATAGACCACCAGCACCAGCAACAATAATACAATTGTGGGGTTCTTCCTGGCCGGCCCAATTTTGTCATATCCTATCCATTCAAGTCCACTGAATGTCAAGTCCATTCCGCGTGAGCCCCGTTTTAAATAAACACCGAAAATACCCTCATGTGTACGTTTTAGACTGAAATAGGGTTGATTGAAGCCCCGTTTCATCATCTCATCGTTTTCTTCTCACCTTCACCCCCGCAGCCCCACCTCCTCCACTCCGTCTCCGTGTAACAACCCGTATTTTCTAATTAATAAAAACATTAAAAAGTATTACTAATTCTAATAATATTATTTTCCTTATTAGATAATACTAATTAATTACAAAAAAAAGAAGAAGATAATTATCCTATCCTAATTATCCCTTTTTATTTTTTTTTAAGTTGCATGCATGCATGCAAACTCTCCATCTCCTATTCCTACTCGATCTCTGCCACTCCCCTGACCATATTTTCGTCCATATTCCGTCCCCATCGAAACCCGGGAATTTGAAACCTTCTCGAATACAAACTTACCTCCCTCATCCAAATTTTCCTATAAATACTTCCTTAATCCGACCCTAGGAGATATCACAGCAATCACCACGTTCCACTAGTCCAGAACAAGAGAAAAATCAGAAAGAAATCAAGCTCCAATCAATGGAGTTTTAGAGAGAGAAGGAAAGAGAGAGAAAGGTGGGTTCCATAGCCACGATCAACCGAGACCCGAATTGATCGATCCAATCATCTTCTACAACTCCTAGCATCACCAAACAAGCCTCGATTCAATCCCAAGATACCCTCTCGGCCGAAACCGAAGTCATCTTCCCCAAGCGATCAAGTTTCGATTTTTGATCAATTCGATCAAACCAAGGTACTATAATCCATTCCAAACACTCCTCTAAGACTCCGTTTGGATGCGGGTAAAGATTTGGGGGTATTAGTTAATAAGGGGGGATAAGATAATAGGGGGTATTAGTTAATAAGGGAGGGCCCACATTGATGTGATGTTTATGGAGGGGGGATTAAATAGTAGGTTGTTTGGATGATGTATTAGAAAAGGGGGATTAAATAGTACTTTGTTTGGATAGGGGATAAGGAGGGGGTATAAGGAAGGGGGGATGATGTAAAAAGCTGTATAATGACTATTTTGCCCTTTTGCAGTATTAAATTAGATGATTCATTAAATTAAATATATAATTATAAAATTCAACATAATTTTTATTTTTCAGACATGATTAATCAATAATTATTTTACTAATATAATAAAAATATAAAATAAATAAAGTATTAAATTTTCGTTTTTTAAGTGCTTTATTATATTTATGTTTATTTTTCAAAATTTTGAAATTTTAAAATGTGAAATTACGTACCTATTATTTGGATAAAAAAATTAAGAATATCTTTGTTGAAAATGTTTAATACAAATACTTAATCATGTTTAAAGTAGGAAATTATATCATTTTTAAAAAATGTATTAAAAAACCGAAATTTATTGAAATTTTTATGAAACCAAAATTTATTGTAAGGGGGAGTAGATAGTAGTTAGAAACATGTGGGTGTTAGTTGAAATCATGTGAGGAGTAGGTTCAACAAACTATTTATTTTCCATTTTTCTATAAATAGCACTCATTTTTTATATCTCATCCCACATCTCATCTTCATTTCCTAAGTTCATTATATTTTTTTTCCTTCACATTGCAATGGCACGCCGGGCTTGGAGCGAGGAGGAGGAGGATACGTTGTTAACAAACCTTACGAGCCTTGTAGATCAAAGGGTTTGGCAAACCGACAACGGATATTTTCGCAATTCGTACTTGGGAGTTCTTAAAAATGAGATGGGAGTTTCTTTCCCTCAAGCAGGTATAAACGAGATTCATATCGAAGGAAGGATCAAGAAATGGAAGAGTGATTATCACATACTAGACGCTATGCGTAGGCGTCCTGGATTCGGGTGGAATCCAAATGAAAACAAACTAGTGGTGGAAAATGAAATTTGGAATGAATTTGTCCAAGTAAGTACTCTTCAATTTGTTTTCAATTTTGTATAAAGTATTGTTTTGTAATTTTTTTTAATGTTTTCCTAAATTTTATATGTAGGATCACCGACATCTGAGACATTTCCGGGACAGGCAATTTCCCAATTTTAATCGATGGGCCTATTGCTTTGTTACTCAGGAGAACTAGAAGTTCGAAGTTTAAGGCGGGCGTTGGAAGAATAAATTGAAAGTTGTGATAATAAATGTATTGACAAATAAATTTGTAGCCTTCCTAATGTATCTCAAGTATTTAATTTGATTTGAGATTAGTACCGTTAGTCAAAATAATGTAGTCTTCATTTCCAAATTTATGAAATTAAACTTACAACTTGATTACGAATCGAATAGATGTGCGAACAAAATACAAAGTCTTCAAATTACAAATTTTTACAAGTTTATTCCGAATCGAATAAATGTGCCAATAAAATACAACATACGAATCCTAAGACAAATATCCCAATAAAGTATGTTATTAGACTTGTTCGATGTTGATCTTCCAAAGCAATTGCAGAAGTGGAAGCACTATCACTTGATTGACGTTTGGTTGGGGCCAACTGCATCTCTTGATACAGCCGGTATCTGTCTTCATGAAATTGTAACAATGCTCCTTCTGCTTCGTCGAAGGTGTTGTACCGTTTCTTCAAGTTCCCCGGGTATCCATTAACTTGCAATTCCGCAGTCTCCCAACTTGTATAGATCCCCGGCTCACGACCAACGAATACCACCCAATAGTTTTGTCTATCTTCCCTCTCCATCGGAAACTCTATTAGGATACAACAATATAAATATTTTAATGTGAAACAATACTATTACTAATAGTATGCTTACAAATTCTATTTGGCTCAGATATATTTCACCGGCACCGACACATTGCAATACTTGGGTATAAGTTATGTTGCCGAACAGTGATTCAACTGTTGACCCTCATAACTTGTCTCGCCAAGATAAGTGACTTGCCTTCAAAAATTTATTGCCATATCATCATAGCCATACAACAATATTATGGATAGCTAAGCTCAGACAAATGTCATCATAGCCACAAAATACATAGGACCATAGAGAAGGCAACAACTAAACAGCTCTCAAATCTACAGTTAACAGCATGCCAAACCAGCAGCAGCACACAGCTTGGACACAATTTTAGGATACAGGTTGGACACAATTTTTGGACACAGGTTGGATACAGCACCACACACAGGTATTCAACATCAGATATTGCACACATAGATATTTGCATGCAGTTTTGCAAGCTGTTTTTCTGCAGATTGCACACATACACAGTGCACAAACTGTACAGCACAGAAAACTGCACTAACAGAACAGACACATGGGCTAAAATTGCAGAACAGAACAGCCTTCAAAACTGCAGAAAACAGCCACACATTGCATAAAATAGCAACTCAGAAAACTGCTGAACAGAATAGCCACCTAAACTCAGTCAAAGTTGTACAAAAACAACTTGCAAACCCATAACATAGCTTACTAAACCAAACATGGGCTCAGAAAATTTATTTTGGGAATCACAAGGCTACTCATGGCTGCAACAAAAAAGTTACCCCGCCAAGGTATCCACCTTCAAACATTTATCAATTCAATTGATTCATCATTGCCCATGCAAAAACATAAAACACACATGGTGCAGTTTTCTGAGTTTAGCATGCTGTTTTTAGGTTTAACCTGTGACTGGCTCAGTTTATAACACACACACCTGGCTCAGCTTTTAACACATCATAGCCACCAAATTTGGACCTGTATTCCCATAAAAGCATGGTAACAGCAGAAAACAGCATGTTCATAGCAGAAAAACAGCATGGTAACACCAAAAAATTGCAGTAAAATGCACTGCCAGTTGCACCACAACACAACACACAGACCTGCACTGCATTGCAATTGCAGAAACCAACTTTTACATGGTTCAAACCCAGGGTATGCCCAAAACACCTTGGAAAGCCAGCAGAAAAGCCAAAACACCTTGACAGTACCATGCTAATTTTCTGCAGTTTGGTAAGACACACACACAGTGCAGATAGCATGGTAACATCACAAAACTGCCTTGTAAGCCTCGGAAACTGTAGCAGAAACCTAAGACACACACATGGTTCAGACCCAGGTACAACAGACACACATAGCAGCAGCTGCAGTTTGAAGCCAATGCAGTAACAGAAAACTGCAGTACATAATGCCCAATAATAGTCAACAAAGCAACATTAGCAAGTTGTTTAGGAGTTTGTTTGGACTGGCTCAGGTTTTAACACATCATAGCCACAAAATTGGGACCCAGAAAATAGCAGAAAACAGCAGTAAAATACATTTTAAACCTTCCAAACTTCAGACAACAGAAAACTGCACCAGAGTATGGCCACAAATAGTTTGCAGTTTGCACAAATAGGAAGGTAAAAGTGCAAACAACTGCCTGCTACACACACACATATACTGTCCAGTGTTCACACACACACACCCCCACACCTGCACTACACCTGCACAGCCCTCCCACACCTGCATAACCCAGAAACAGCTTGCAGAAAATTGGGATCAGAAAATAGCTTGGAAACTTGGGAAATAGCTTACTAAACCAAACATGGGCTCAGAAAATTGCATTTGTTGGGAATCACAAGGGTACGCTTGGCTGCAACAATAAAGTTACCCCGCCAAGGTATCCACCTTAATCACAAAGTTACTCATCGCTTAATTCATTCATCATTGCCCGTAAAAGCATGGTAACAGCACAAAACAGCCTTGTAAACCTCAGAAAGTGTAGCAGCAAATATGGGCTGTTTTTCTGCAGTTTGTGGGCTATTTTTTTGGCAGTTCTAGGACACAGTTTGGACACAGCTTAGACTCAGCAAGAAAGAACAGCCACCCAAACCCAGATTACAGCATGTTGCAACCCATAAAACTGCAGAAAACAGCCACCAAAACTGCCCAAAATTGCAACCCAGAAAAGTGCAGAAAACAGCCAACTAAACTGCAAACAGCCACCAAGATAAGTGCAGAAAACTGCCAGCTGCGCACACACACACACATGGTACTCATGGCAGTTGCACACACATAGCAGCAGCAGAAAACAGCCAACTAAACTGCAAACAACCACCAAGCTAAGTGCAGAAAACTGCCAGCTGCACACACACACACATGGGAATAGCCACCTAAACTCAGAAAACTGCTGAACACACAAGTGTTATTACATAGCAACTCAGAAAACTGCTGAACAGAATAGCCACCTAAACTCAGTCAAAGTTGTACAAAAATAACTTGCAAACCCATAACATAGCTTACTAAACCAAACATGGGCTCAGAAAATTTATTTTGGGAATCACAAGGCTACTCATGGCTGCAACAAAAAAAGTTACCCCGCCAAGGTATCCACCTTCAAACATTTATCAATTCAATTCATTCATCATTGCCCATAAAAAAGCAAAAAACACACGTGTTGCAATTTCTGAGTTTTTAGCATGCTGTTTTTCGGTTTAACCTGTGACTAGTTCAGTTTATAACACACACACACTTGGCTCAGCTTTTAACACATCATAGCCACTAAATTTGGACCTGTATTCCCATAAAAGCATGGTAACAGCAGCAAACAGCATGGTAACAGCGTGTTAATAGCAGACAAACAGCATGGTTACAACATGTTAATAGCAGAAAACCAGCATGCTAACACCAGAAAACAACCATGTCCTGCACTACCAGTTGCACCACAACACAACAGACAGGCCTGCACTGCATTTCAATTACAGAAACCAACTTCTACATGGTTCAAACCCAGGTAGAACAGACACAGAGCAGCAGAATTAGGAAGGTAAGTGCAGAAAATTGCCTGCTACACACACACATATACTGTCCAGTGGCCAGTGGCCACACACACACCCCCCCCACACCTGCACTACACCTGCACATCCATCCCACACCTGCATAACCCAGAAACAGCAAGCAGAAACCCACATCAAAAGCAACAGGCATACATTATTGGCCAGTCAGTGGTTGTCCAAAGCTGGAACACAGCCTCCCCCCCCCCCCCCCCCCCCCACACACACACACACACACATGGTACTCATGGATTAAACTTGCAGGAAAGAAGCATTTAGGCTCAGACATTGGAAGTTAATCATGAGGGCACTCATTGGCTGCAACTAATGTTACCCCGCCAAGGTACCTACCTCAAATAACTAATTAATTCACTCATCATTGCCCATTGTTAGTCACATCACTTGCCAAAACCTGTCATGCAAAGATTTATAATATTACATCTCCACAATTACCAAATACGTGCATGAAATGTACAAAAACAATACATACAAGGCCTACACCTATGATCATTCACCATTCTTCATAGTAGGTGCTTCTACAAGTTTACCATGACTTAAAATTGAAAGTACATATTAAACGAATGGCCTATACTATACGACGAGTTTGTCAGCTACTTCAAAAAAGTGGGTTAAGTACCAATCCTGCTTATAATGGTACTTAAACCACTTCAAAAAGGCGCACGTGCACACTACTAAATAGGACCATAGACGATGCCAGCAAGGATGGCCTCAACATAAGCTTGTCTCTCCTCGGGCTTGATGCCGTAGAAGTTGTCTACTCTTTGCTCCTCTTGGCAAATGACCGCACTTAACTTGAACTTCTCCGTCAAGGTAATATCGAGCTTTGACAGCTCGTCTGGCACTTGAGTGCGTCGTGCGGATAGCTCTTTGTCATATCCGAAGGAATTGACCATCTTTTCCATATGGCCCGTGCTCAACGTCATCCAATTCTGCATGCTTCCAAGCATGGACAACTCCGCATCACCCATTCTTGTCCTCTTCCTCTTTGTGCCTCCGGCATTGGGTTGCGGCATTGAGGTTTGGGGAGTGGACGTGGGGAGTGAGCTATGAGGTGTGAATGTTGGAAGTATGGGAGTGGTGGGAGTTGTGGGAGTTGCAGGAGTTGCGGGAGACGTCGGTGTCTCAGTTTGGAATGCATCAAAGTCTTCACCAAATTGGGGAATATAGCAATCATTGAAAGTTGGGAGACTTTGGTTCGCATTAGTTGCGCGCCCCATTGATGCGGGAGTCTCCACTCCCGCCCCCGTAGCTCTATCCTTTCCGAACATGAATTGCCAATCGTCAAAGAACGGGAAGGTCTTCCCGTATATGTTCTTTGCCTTTTGAGGATGGGCCTACATATAAGTTGGCCGTTAGTACAAACTTCCATGCCTTAATATTGACTTAAAGCATTGGAAGTAGAAATTGAAATTTTGGAAGTTACCTTTTGATAGTTGTCCCATACGTCTTTCTCCACTATGATGCGTTTGGTCACATCATCCCAGCCGAACCCGCTAAGGGCAGTAATGTTGACAAGTTTTGCCCACGTTACTTTCCAATACTTCACCTTCGAGTCAATGTGGGGGTTAGCCTTAATATTGGTCCCCGGTAGGAACTTCACTAACTCTTTCTCCACGTGGTTATAGAAACCACATCTGAAGCCATTCTCGGCTCTCCACTTGTCCCCCACCAACTCATTCACCATGCACTTGATTAGTGCATCCTCCTCCTTAGTACTCCAACTCCTTCATTTTACCTTCGTAGGTGCTTCCAGTACTTCCACTACTTCGACTTCATCGACTTCATCGTCCATTGCTGCAAATGCAATGTTTATGTTGAATATATAAATGTAGGAGTACGACCTCACACATTAAGGATGACATTGGGAAATAGATTGGTACGTTCAATGTTTTACAAACTCAAATGTACCAAAGGAAATGGTACGGTACAACTTCTTGAAACACAAATGTTACAACGGAAATGCTACGTTACAAGTTCTTCAAACACAAATGATACAAACATGTTCCAAACACAATTACAATGTCATTACAAATTCGACAAACTAATGGTTATACAAGAGATTTGGGTCTTGTCCCCCACCATTGGCTAACCAATGGTTATACATGGCCGCAGCCAGCGCATCCCTCCCAGCAGTCCACTCATTGGAAGAATCTACATTACCAATGTGATCATCATTAGGCACATCGTTCACGTGATCTCGTTCCCACGCGGAGTATTCTTGTTCAATGGGATCGTTGGGCATCTCTCTCCTAATTAGGTTATGGAGAAGACAACATGCTGTCACAATACGGGTTTGAGTCCTTATGGGGTAGTAGGAGGCTGATCTCAAAATTGCAAACCGCTTCTTAAGAACCCCAAAGCTCCTCTTAATGACATTCCTAGCAGCGGAGTGCTTCATGTTGAAGTACTCCTCTTTGCTCACTGGCATATGACCTTGCCTCCAGATGTTTATGTGATACCGTTGGCCACGGTATGGTGCCAGAAAACCGTTTCCCTTTGTGTAACTAGCATCGACAAGGTAATAATGTCCTGTTATCAATGAGAATTAAAAGAATAACTTAGGAAATGGATAGCTAATGGTAATGGAGCGAAGGGAAACATTAACTTAGGATATGGGAACATACCATGAGGGACTATAAGACCCTCCGGTCTTTCAATGGCGTTCTGAAGGATTCTAGAGTCAGTGGCCGACCCTTCCCAACCAGACAAGACATAGACAAATGTTTGGTCTTTCGTACAAACACCTAAAACATTTGTAGCAATCTCACCCTTCCTTGACCTATATCGTGGCCTGTCAACAACTGGGGGATTAACTGGCACGTAGGTTCCATCCAATGCCCCAAGACAATTCTAACAAATGTTGGGAAGAGTATTAGAAAATTAAATTTGGCCAACTATAGGGAATATTTCAAATGGAAGCAGTGAAAGAATGAAAAGGCACGAGTGTACCTGAAACCAACTCCATCTACTGTCTTCGTAGTTAGGAGGTACAGGTTTAGGCGTTACTAGGAGCATGTTGTAAAGGCGCAAGACAGCTAGGAGTACAGCATTGAAATGCCTACTTACAGTCTCGATAGATCTCCAAAATTCAAATTTCGTACGCCTCTGCTTTGTATGGTGACCGAGGACCCACAAGAATATTGCTACCCTCTCCTCCAGACATACGTTGCGTGAGTCCCCTAACCCAACACCTCGGACTAAACAGCACAATCTTAAAAAGGTATGCCTATTCACCCTCAACTGCTCGTGGCAGTCAACGTCATTACCCCTTACAAGTCTGTTGATATTATTTATGTGTGTCTGGTAGAAGTTTGGATTCGGAGACAACTCGGGACGAGGAGGTTGCTGGCGCGACGTCGACATGATGAAGAGGTAGAGGCGAAATATAGCCATTGCATTAGTAATGAAGGCATGTAATGCCATGACTGCTTCTTGCTCTTCTCTTCTCCTAATTTGTTTTCTGTTTAATCTTGGCATCCTAAAAAATGCTAACAAGGGTTTCATCGATTAAATAAGAACTAAAACTATTTATTCATAACTCCAAATTTCACCTTTTGAACTATTTATACATAACTACAAATATGAATGGATTTCACACATGATCATCATGTACTAGTATTCTTTTTAGTTAGACAAAAAAATGGTAGGGATCAGATGTGGTTCTATGCTAATCCAAGCTCAGTGGACACAAACCTAACAAAATGCTTATTGATCATTGCCAGCTATGTATGGTACATCAACTGACTGACTGATCATAAAGTAGGCGAAATGCATGGAAGGCTATTTCACAACAACATGTCAACAACCTGAACTGCAACAGAAACATGGCCTAACTCTATTGCGATTTTATCCTAACTCTATTGCGATTTTATCTAATAATACACAGAAACATGGCCTTAGCATGAAACTCTTTTGTGGCAAGTGCGTGTAAAATTTACTCACATACCTTAGGTACGGAAGTATTGAGTCGAGCAATGAAAGAATAGGTGAGACTAATGGCATGAGACTGTTGGAATGGCTCTCGTTTACTATTCTTTTGACGCAAAGATTTGGAAATTGTAAAAGATTGGTTTTTTCTTGTCAAAGATTGGTTTTGATATCGGCTTTTAAGGAAGGGATAGTGCACTAATAATTATAGTCAGTCTGTTAATCAATGATCTGAATTACGGTATTAGTGAAGAATGGTAGGAACTAGGAAAATGAGGGGGTTCGCCTTGTGTTTGAGCCCACTCTAGCTCACAAGGTCAGGCATTCAATCCCCAGTCTCCCCCTCCCCCTCCCCCCTAGGCTAGGTTAGAGTAGGTATTTCCAATGTCAGAAAACGAAAAGGATGGTCACTCTTAGGAATGTAGATTGTTCAAGAGGAAAAAGGAGTGATGTGATATTTCTGAAACAGAAGAGTGATCTGATCCTGGTTTTGAGATTTTGCAGTGCTGAAGAGTTGAAAAGTTCATGTGAGAAATGAATGAGAGGAGCTAACTTTGTGTGACCGACCCCAAATTGCTAGGATTCAATCTAACAACATATATATGGCTTATTTATTTATTTATTTATTTATTGTTGAACAGGTTTCTTCAAGATTTTCTGTATTAGACTTGGACATGTCAACATTGTCTAGGTATCATTATTGGAAAGTGTCAAAAGGTCAAATTGTTTAACACTTTTACACTGATAATTTGTGCTGAATTTGTTTCCAGACCGGTCATATGCCATTCTGAAGTATATTTTCAGTGTGCATGCAACAAAAAAAACCAAAGTAAATTTACTTTAGTTTTCTCCAAATTGACTTCCTCTCTCTCTCTCTCTCTCCCCACCCAGTCCATCCTCCCAACTCCCCTTTTTGGGCTCATTTACGCTTACATTTTTTATCATTCTGTTCTGAACTCTCGGAATTCTACAAATTGCAGGGAAAACAATGCAAATGGTTTTGAAAGATGTTATACACTATGAACGAATCAAATTTGCAGCAGCGAAGACAACAGGGAAGAAAAAATCAAGTATTTCCTCCCTTCTCGTATGAAATAAAAAATTACAAAGAACAAAAATAAGAGTTTGTGGCTCATTTTCTTTATCCGTAATAGGGGGAGTACATTCTTTCTATCGGTATCAACAGATGCATGCATTCGTCTCTAAACCAGCTCTATAAGAAGGAGGTCATCTGTTCCCATGTTTCAATATGAACTCTGGTTCACTAGCAACACCTATCCAAGTCCACCAATTCTTGTGTGTACCATACTAGTCTCGTATCCTAGGATTATTAGGATTCTGCTTTTCACATGCATTCTACGTTCAAAATGGTCTACTCTCATTGAGTTGAGGTAGCCCCTTCTATCCCGACATTGAGGTAACCCCGCTAACTTAACTCCGACGACAGGCAACCGCATCCCGATTGGGATGATAAAGGGGGACTTGAAGGACAATGGGCGAAAGCCCGATCCAGCAATATAAATATCGCGTGAATAAGAGTGAAGGTCTATAGACTCTCTCTTTCTAAGGTCACTCTCACTAGAAGTAGGAGCAGTAGGACATCTTAGTGAACAACCGATTCTGTGAAACAATAAGTTGTTAACCGAGCAGGAACCTACTCTCTTCCCTTCAAATAGCGTAATATAAGGGGGTCTGTTTAATATAGTATGCTCTGTATACCATACCACTGTACCATATTCTCTTTCCTTGCGAATATGTTAATCTGGGAAGCCAACCAAGGCCGAGGCCATTCATACAGAAGCAGCAGCACTAAAACTAGGGTACACGAGTAACAAAGCATATGCTGGTGAAGGTGCAATTCAGATCGATGAAAAATGGAGAGAGAGAGAGACAGGGGTTTCATACAAAATGCAGAAAATTTAGATCTTAAACGTCCAAACCCTAAATCCATGGAAAAATCACAGGTATAACAAAAACCCACGCATCATTGAACTCGAAAATCAACAAAAAAACACATCACACACATGATATCAGTTCATCGAACCTCATACCTGAGTTAATCGAGGCTAAAATCGGTTGCACTCACCAAATCGCCACCAAATCGCCACTCCTCTCGAAACTGCACCAGAAATGGTGGGCGGCAGAAATGGGAAGCTGAGGGTGAGAGAAGGGGGATAAGGAGGGGTGAAATCGTCCAGTTTGAAGGGGGATTGGGGGGGATAAATTATGGGGACCTCCAACCCTAGCCAAAAATTATACCGCCGGATGCCCCCTTCTCCGGTATTACTGAAGAACCGGTACAAATGAAAACCTCTCCTTTTGTGGTTGCCAAACGGGGGTAAGAGGTGGGGTCCAGGGCTATATGAAGGGGTCATAAATTATCCCTGGCCCGTTATCTGCATCCAAACGGAGCCTAAGTATAATAGGTGTTTTTAAGCTTAACCCATAGCCCCTTACGATCCCATGCATCAAAACCGTAGAAAAAAACCGAAAAAAACCGAATCTGAGTTGCACCTTGCGGCCGCAACCTGCGGGCCGCAAGAACCAGGTCTGACTTCGCAGCAGGAGCTCAGCCGCAAGGTTGACCCGGTCAAACCTTGCGGCAAGTAGTGTTTCGTTCCGAATCTGTTTTTCGACATCCTGAACACCGTTTTCGACTTCCAAACTATTTTTCCTAGCTTTCTCACACTTCAAAGATCATAACTTGTTAATGTCATATTTTTTTTAATTTTATTATCTATTTATTAATTATCTATTTGTTTTCTTGTAAAAGTTTACGAATGAAAAATCCTTGCGACCATCCAAACAACGTTTCCAACACTCAAACTATTTTTCCTAGACTTATTACACCCCAAAGGTGATATCTTGTTAATTTCACATTTTTTATTTAATTATCTATTTATTATTTTTCTTACAGTTTTCCAAATCGAAAAATCTTTACAACCTTATAAACCATTTTATTAATTCCCGAAATATTTTTTTTAGATTCTTTACATTCCAAAGATGATATGTTGTTAGCCTTAACATATTTTATTTATTAAATAATTTATTACTCATTTATTTTACTTTTGACGGTTTTAAAAACCATAATTGTTTTAAAAATAATTCCGCGACCCTCCGGACCCACTTTTTGGTACTTAAACTCAATATGTTGGACCTTTAGGATTCTTAATAAAGTCATGATAATTATTCTTACGTTTTCACCTATTTAATGTATTTAATTAACTTATGATCAATCAAATAATTAATTTTAAATAGTTAATAAGAACCTAAAAATATTTCTTAAATTATTTTTAAGTTCTTACTTTAATTTTGACATCGTAGCCATGTAAGAATAAGGGCAACGGCCCATCCATAACAAGTTGAGTGATTTCATTGCTTGATAATTGTTTAATTATTTCCGTTTATTGTTTATTTATTTATTTATTACCGCGATTATTATTTCTGTATTAATTGATTCAATGCTAGATTGGACCCTAGAGACATGGGGTGGTATGCGAATAGTTTTTGTTTTAGATTGCCTACAGGCGTGATTTCGAGATTTGTGATGAGTTTGTGATGAGATTGAAACTGGCGAGAGTCCAGTGATGAATTGATAGACTGGCGAGAATCCAGTGATGATTGCAAAGTGGTACATAAGATAGGCGAACCCTAGTTGTGATTCAGGCATGATAAGTTTTCTTTTGTTGTAATGAGAGGGATACACGCTGGGTACATAACTTAGGTGCAATCCGCGACAGCAAAAAAAAGTGATCTCATGGGACCGAGCATGGCTAGCGGTTGGGGAGGAAAGATCTCGTGGACTGGAATCTTAGACTACACGATAGGTTAATGGATAGTAATAAACCGATTAATATGATATATCTCTGTTTTACTTTCTCGCACCATTATTATCCTGTTTGCTTACTAGCTGTAAAGTAAAAGGGGTAGTTGGGTTGGATTATTCTACTGGGTGATTTATCACTCACGGATACGTCTGTATCCTGGTAAATCGATTGCTTCGGCGATCAATTTGCCAGAGGATGCAGGATTCAATGGAGAGGATCCCACGATGGTATAATTTCAAGGAGATATACAGAATCCCGAAGGCGAGCAATTTTATGCAGAAGAGAATCCAGAAATGGGAGTTGAACCCGAGTACGCATGGGATCCGTATCAGACTTAGAAGTTGACTCTGTTACTTTATCTATTTTATCGTCTCAAAGACTATCATTAGGATTTTCCCAGTGGTTTGTAATAAATGAATCTTTACGTTGAGAATTCTGTTTTGGATTTAAACTTTAATTTAGTAAATTTCTCAGATATTATTATTTAAATGCTTTAAATTTTTAATCCGAAAATCGGGGCGTTACAACTTGGTATCAGAGCTTTAGGTTCAACCCTCGGCCTTGGGTAGATTGGGTAGATTCACATTAGATTAAGTATATCCTTACGCTGTTAAGATATCGCTATTTGAAATTTTTCTAAAACTTAACGATAATTATATTTTCCTTTACTTTTGTAGATGGACCCTACCTTTGCAAACCAACTAGCTGAAGAGTGGAGCAAATTACAAGACTTCTTGGAAAACACCGTAGGACCCGACTTCTCCTTCAGAGACCCTTACGTACCTGCTGAGTTCCCGATTCTGTATGCCCAATATCAGCAGTTGATGGCAAATTCGCCAAACTGAAGAGAGGTATACACCACTCAACATCCAAGCCCACGGTGGAGGGCTAATCTCGAGAGAGAGATCCGTGACATTCTAAAAAGCATACCAGGCTTTGACATTAGGAGCGACCCTTATTATCCACATTATAGAGATATGGATAGCCAGCCCCCGATTTCTACCCCAGACCAAAACCGTAACCCTCCTAACACTCCGGAAGAGGACGAGGCGACCCAGTTAGTTGTAGAAGTGGAAAACCTAAGGGCATTCATGACAACCACCCCAGATTTTCCAATAGGAGATGACTACTTGGCTGGAATGTTTCCTACCCTCTATCAAATAAGGCAAGCTTACCAAAGGGTTTTAACTCTTACCGACACCATCACTCACTCCATAGTTGAAGACCACGAGAGGCGAGACATGATAGCCTACATCCTCGGAGTAGAAATAGGACCGCGAGAGGAACCCCCTGAAGAAGAAGAGGATCCTGAAGAACCCCCCGAGGAAGGAGAAGGTCCTCAAGAACCCGCTGAGGAGGAAGAAGACCCAGAAGAGCCTCCGTTTCCAGGATCTGACCACGATTATCGTTTGGGACCCTATCAGCTAGAGCAAGAGAAACCAATGGTACCTGAGGAAGAACAGGTACAGAACCAAGAGGAAGAAATGGACGATGCCGAGTCTGGATCAGAAAGGAATGCAGGAAATAGCACTGACAGTGAAGATGGATTTTTGGCAGAACCAGAGATGGACGACTATGCCTGGCTCTTACCCATAGATGCACCAAGAGATATGGATGCCGAGTTGCAGTGGTGGCTGACAAGCCAACGACTGGAAATGCAAGAACCCCTACCTCCCCCAGCTCCTATACCAATGGAAGAATCAGACAGTGAGTGTGAAGTCATAGACGCTGACCCTCCACCTCGCCCTAAAATGACCCGACCTGCAGGAATTCCATGGGTAGGACACCACTCCGATTATGACCCAAACTGTGGGCTACCACAGCCCCGGGTGTTTTGAGATATCGGGGCGGCCCAATTTTTGGATTAAAATCGCGCGCCTCGTGCCGTTTTGGATAAAGTGGTTCGAAAAATCATTTCGGTTTGATTTGAAGAGTCGCCACCCGGATTTGTGGTATATCACCCGAGAAATCGTTTTATTTTGAAAATGAATGATTTAGATTTGAAAACCAGAGATCGTTTTGAGGGTCCGGAAGCCATGTTACGAGGGGGGTAGGGTTTTACGGCACCCCCCTCGCCCGATTCGAAATCGGTCTCTACTAAACGTTTGCGGGATTTTTAAAAGGGATTTTGTTTCATTAGAACATTTAGCACATATCCACAGTTATAACACATAAGAAGTGTATACTGGTGCATGTGTACAGTAAAGGATGAAATGGTTGTGCATGCAACACATAATAACAGAAGATGAAACCCTGTTACTGGATTCACTCTCGAGCGCTCGGGAGTGGTCCCGAGCGCTTGGGAGTTCTGACACTCTGAACCTGCAAAACTTGTTAGCACAGACAGAATATGATGCTAAAATAGGAACTGAAAAGCTTCTATATACACTACTGGCTCAGCAGAGGATTTGAAATACTGGAATAAACCCTCAATCTTTTAGATCTTGAATCCCTGCCTTGACAAGATTAAATCTAAAAATTTAAAAGAGCAGCAGGCCACACTTATGCATGCAGAAACCAGAGAACACAGCAGACTGGGGAAGATGGAACACAATAGCATGCATGCACTCCCGAGCGCTCGGGAACGGTTCCGAGCGCTTGGGAGTGGGCTGCATGCTGACTTTGCTCCCAGATGGAAAGTAGTACTATCTTGACATGCAAAGGCCCTTGTTTTGATTTTACCCTGAAGAGAATGATTCTTTTGACTTTTAAAAGAAAGAAGCCTTGTTCACACAAAAAAACTTGTGAGAAAATATTTATGTTTTAGGGGAAAACTATTTTCTGTGCATGCATGCCATAATGAGATGCTTTCCTTTAAAAGTGTAACTCATACCCAGACTGTTGTGTGACAAAAAAACCATGCATGAAACTGGGAACAGTCCCGAGCGCTCCGGAGTACTCTCGAGCGCTCGGGAGTGTTTCCAGTAAGGGTTTTGTGAAAACATTTTTTTGTACCCCATTGCTCTTGTTTTTACACTAGGGTCTCCCAACCATGCACCTAGTATTGAAGACTGGGTCAGGCTGAGAGACCCCCCTCAGAAGGAAAGAACAGCCTCTTTGTTTGATCAAAGGTAAAGATCTCTACCTTTTTCTTGAACTTTGCTCTTTGGAATGGCTTTGAAAGGTGGATGAAGAGAGAAGAGTACAAGAAATCAGTAGCAGGGAGTATTCTGGATTTCTTGCCCTTTTCCTTGGTGATTTCTAAAACCTTTTGAAGTTTGGAAGGTGAGTTTGGAAGTTTTTGGTTTTGAGCAAGAGAAAGAGAAGAATGGTTCTTAGAGAGAGAAAATTTCATCCCCCCAAACCTTAAATCAGACCCTCCTATTTATAGGCAAAAATAACCTATAGTTTTCAAATGAAATGGTTTTTGAATAAAACATTTTAAAATGGGGAAAATCTGCTGGCCTAGTGTTCTCTGACTGAGGTTGAGTGTTGACTCAACCCTCAGCCGGCTCAAGGTGGCTGCAATGATGGATTGCATGGGTAGTGGGGAGCCCAGCCATCCATTGGGCAGCACAGAAGACTCGAGCGCTCGGGAATAGTCTCGAGCGCTTGGGACTTCACTCTCGAGCGCTCGAGAGTGAGCCAGGCCAGAGGTTTTGGAAAATGGTTTTGAGCGCTCGGGACTGCTCCCAAGCGCTTGAAAATGCTTTTGACCATTTTTAATCCCTTTTCAAATCTTTCAAGGAGCAAAGTCTCGACCGGCGTGAGGCTCGTTCAATCCAAAGTCATCATCGGGGAGCCTCCGGGCCACAAATCGAGGAATTTTGAAGAGTCCAAATTGGGGTGTCTACAGTTGCCCCTCTTTGGGCGTCGCTCCGCATCATGTCTGGATACGAGTGCCGTCCAAAGATTGAGACAGCCCAATTCGAGCCAGATCAAATCCTCAATTCAAAACACAAATGCGAGTGAAAACACCGACATTTGATGCATGAGGTCGCGTCTTTTCAGACTGCCTACGTACCCTTTCCTGCAGGGATCAGACCAGCGTAGTTCTTTGGGGCAAATGCAAACATGCAGACATGCAAGTAAATGATGGAAAGGTGTCCCTCAGGACGGTGCCAAATCTATGGCGGGGAAGAAGAGTGCCAAATCTATGGCAGAAAAGAAGGGTGCCAAATCTATGGCGGAAAAGAAGAGTGCCAAATCTATGGCGGGGAAGAAGAGTGCCAAATCTATGGCGGAAAAGAAGAGTGCCAAATCTATGGCGGGGAAGAAGAGTGCCAAATCTATGGCAGAAAAGAAGGGTGCCAAATCTATGGCGGAAAAGAAGAGTGCCAAATCTATGGCAGAAAAGAAGTGTGCCAAATCTATGGCGGGGAAGAAGAGTGCCAAATCTATGGCAGAAAAGAAGGGTGCCAAATCTATGGCGGAAAAGAAGAGTGCCAAATCTATGGCAGAAAAGAAGAGTGCCAAATCTATGGCGGAAAAGAAGGGTGCCAAATCTATGGCGGGGAAGAAGAGTGCCAAATCTATGGCGGGGAAGAAGAGTGCCAAATCTATGGCGGCGGAGAAACTGGATAAAACCGGGGATGAAGTCCCTCAGGACGGTGCCAAATCTATGGCGGCGGAGTAACTGGATAAAACCGGGGATGAAGTCCCTCAGGACGGTGCCAAATCTATGGCGGCGGAGAAATTGGATAAAACCGGGGATGAAGTCCCTCAGGACGGTGCCAAATCTATGGCGGCGGAGTAACTGGATAAAATCGGGGATGAAGTCCCTCAGGACGGTGCCAAATCTATGGCGGCGGAGAAACTGGATAAAACCGGGGACGAAGTCCCTCAGGACGGTGCCAAATCTATGGCGGCGGAGAAACTGGATAAAACCGGGGACGAAGTCCCTCAGGACGGTGCCAAATCTATGGCGGCGGAGAAACTGGATAAAACCGGGGACGAAGTCCCTCAGGACGGTGCCAAATCTATGGCGGCGGAGTAACTGGATAAAACCGGGGACGAAGTCCCTCAGGACGGTGCCAAATCTATGGCGGCGGAGTAACTGGATAAAACCGGGGAAGAAGTCCCTCTGGACGGTGCCAAATCTATGGCGGCGGAGAAACTGGATAAAACCGGGGACGAAGTCCCTCTGGACGGTGCCAAATCTATGGCGGCGGAGAAACTGGATAAAACCGGGGACGAAATCCCTCAGGACGGTGCCAAATCTTTGGCGGCGGAGAAACTGGATAAAACCGGGGACGAAGTCCCTCAGGACGGTGCCAAATCTATGGCGGCGGAGTAACTGGATAAAACCGGGGACGAAGTCCCTCAGGACGGTGCCAAATCTATGGCGGCGGAGTAACTGGATAAAACCGGGGACGAAGTCCCTCAGGACGGTGCCAAATCTATGGCGGCGGAGAAACTGGATAAAACCGGGGATGAAGTCCCTCAGGACGGTGCCAAATCTATGGCGGCGGAGAAACTGGTGAAAGTAAGCATCGACAAGACACTGGTAAGATAAATGCATGAAGACTCCACCTGTTGCTCGGTTTGGCGGACAAGCCAAGGATAAATGTGTATGAAGAATCCACCTATTGCTCGGTTTGGCGGACAAAACAAGGATAAGAGTGTAGAATCCACCCGTTGCTCAGTTTGGCAGACAAAACAGAGTGTAGAATCCACCTGTTGCTCGGTTTGGCGGACAAAACAAGGATAAGAGTGTAGAATCCACCCGTTGCTCAGTTTGGTAGACAAAACAAGGATAAAACCTCCTGCGAATGAAATGAATAGACCTTTTTGACCGATTTTGACATAAAGTACCAATTTTCAAACGTGAACCGGATGCGGATAACCGAATGAAGTTTGTGATCAGGACTGAGATTGATTTTGTAAAATAGAATGCAAAATAGTAAAGTTGCGAAATGAGAAATGAGAAATGCTCGGCACGGGACACGAAGAACAGTCCCAAGCGCTTAGAACTACTCCCGAGCGCTCAGGAGTGGTATCGAGCGCTCGGGACCACCTGGCGGGGTCCACTGTCCTTTCATCTCTTCCAAATCTGGGGTATAAGTCTTGGTTCTCGAGCGCTCGAGAACCAGACGGTCGACTGCTTTTGATTATCTCTGGCCCTCGACGATTCCTTCCCTCACTCTCTCTCAGTCGATTCCTCACACAAACTCTCTCTCCCTTGAAAATCACGGCCCGATTTCAAGATCTCGATCTCTCCTCGATCTTCTACTGGGCAATCGTGTGCCAGGAGGTTCGAATCTGGGGGAAGAAGAAGTTTAGGGAGAAAGAAGGAGGAGTAATGGCCAGCGGGGAGTACAGGGCGGCGACGGGTGAGTCCCGCGGTGGTGTGGCCACGCCTGGCGATGGCGCGGCGGCGGCTGCAGCTGTCGCGGTGGCAATGGGCGATACTGGTGGTGGAGAAGGTGTTGCCAGCGAGGTTACAGCGGCAGCGGGTGGCGGTGTGGGTGAACCTACGGCGGTGGTAGAGGAAAGGGGGGCGACGGTGGGCCAAGCCCACGGTGGTGCAGCTGGTGATGGGGTTGGGTATGAGCCCGACGCTGGTGGGGGCCAGGCAGACGGTGGTGGAGACGCCACGGGTAGCGGAGGTGGAGTGACGGGCACTCCTCCTACTCCTACTGTGGAGGAGTTGTTCGCGGCCGCGGATCGGGCCCGCGACGAGGGACAGGCTGACGAGGTGGTGGTGGGTGGTAGCGTCACAGCCACCCCCGCCTTGAGGTCAGTGGCGGCGCTACCGAGGAGGGAGGATAGCAGGATTGGGGTCTCACGCCACATTCCCTTCGCGGAGGGTGACTTCCTGGACTCTGCGGAGCCGCGGGACATACTAGACGCGCTTGGCCTTGACACGGGGGTCGAGGCCGTGCTGAGAGGTGCTGAGATTCCAGAGGACCAGGCTACAGCGCTGCTGCTGGGAGCCTTGCTGAGTGGCGCGGGTGCGTCAGACGCGGGAGGACGCGGGGTTGAGGAGGAGGAGATGGAAGAGATGGAGATGGAGGGACCAGAGCCGGAGGCGGCTGCCGAGGCGCGGGTGACCGCGGTTGACGAGGCGAAGGCCTATTTGGGAGGAGAACGTGTTGGGTTCGCGATTGCGACCTACGCTTCTCAGGTTCACTTCTTCGTGCCAGTGGGGATAAACAGCTACACCCCTGCTCGAGTTGACTACCCAGAGGACTTGCTCCTCCGAGACCGTGACTTGCACATCTCTACGGGTTGGACCACGGTAAGTTTCCGACAATTTGAACCTTTTGAATTCGACACTTGAGTTATTTCGCGAATTGCTATGTTGATTGAAATGCTATTTCCTAATTCTGCTGAAACAGCGCACGACGGACGTTTACGGTCACGGAGGCTCAGCTAGCTCGCTGAAGTACTTCAGGGGGCTGCCCGCGAGAGTACGGGAGTTAGTGGAGGCGGCGGGATTCGGGCCGTTCATCCAGTTGATGACGTCGGTGAGGGTGGACCGCGCTGTCCTTACAGCATTGACCGAGAGGTGGTGGGATACCACCAACACCTTCCACCTTCGGTTCGGGGAGATGACACTGACACCGCTGGACTTCGCAGCGATTACAGGGTTGAGAGTGGGAGGAGAGCCGATTCCTTACGACTCGAGCTTGGTGCTGGACGACGCGGCTTTGCGGTGGTTCCTCGGGCGGGTTCCGCGGCACAGCGGAGGGATGGCGGCGTACGGGCAGTTCGTGGAGTACTGGGACCACAAGCCGGCAGATGATGAGGAGGCGGCGAGGATGGCCTGGGTGTACCTGCTCTACCTTTTCGGGGCTTCCCTGTACCCGACTAGGCGGTCGCGAGTGCACCTTTGCTACTTGGCGGGCCTGGTTGACCTGAGGACTACAGGGCGGTTCGACTGGGGAGGGGGTGCCTTGTGCACCCTCTACTGTTTCTTGGGAGCTGCCTCACGCAGAGTGGGCAACACAGTCGGAGGTTACTGGAGGATCGTCGAGGTACGGTTTAAATTATTGCTAAATTATTGCTTTAATATTACTTATGACTGCTTAACGATTTGAAATGCATAATTGATTTGAACTTGGCCATTTGCAGTTCTGGGCTTACGAGGTTCTCGGGATGTTCCCGCCTGAGAACACCTGTAGGGATCCTGGTTTGCTTCCTCGCGGGCTCGCGTGGAGTAAGGCTTATAGGAGGACGAAGGAGAAGAGAGGGGAGGTGATGACCTTCCGATGTTGGCTAGACAGCTTGACTGGAGTCACGGTATGACCTGCTCCTATTCCATTTCTCTTTTCTGTATTTGACGTATGCTTTATTGATGCTTCCAAATTCGATATGCAGGTTCACTGGGACAGGTGGTCGAGGGTGGAGGCTGAGTTCATGCCTAGGAGTCGGGAGGTGACACGGTGTTGCTGGAGTGCCCACTGGGCTGGCAGTGGTACTTGGGGGATCGAGTGACTCGGCAGTCACTCGGTCTTCCAGCGTTCGTGGTGCCCGGGCTGCTCCCTCCACGCGTGCAGAGGACTGAGACGTACACTCGTGCGGAGCTGGAGCTGTACACAGTGCCTGACACAGACTTGGAGCAGCACCTACGACGCGGTCTGGACTACGCAGCTTACGCAGACCAGTACCTGGCCACGAGACTAGGGGTGGAGGCTGAGCTAGAGAGGAGGGTAGCCGAGGGAGGGCGAGGCCCTGGCGCCGGAGGAGAGGCTGGAGTGCGAGGCCGTGGCGGTCGGCCCGCACGAGGTAGTGGTCGAGGTGGTAGGCAGCCTGCAGGGGGTCGAGGTGCCAGCTCGCCTGGCAGAGGAGAGGGTGACACGGGGGTGCCGGAGACGATAGAGGTCTCAGGCTCGACGGCGCTACCCACGCTGGAGTGGACGGTAGAGGCGACAGACTCTTCGGGGGCGCGGGTGGTGATAGACGTTCCGCGCCTTCCGCAGCAATCGATGCGACTTCCGGCTCAGGTATAAACGAATTCGCACTACTGATTGCTCTAAGTGATTACTGCTTGCACGTTTCTGATACTTGAACATTATAGGTACCGCGAGAGTGGGCCGAGACAGCCATCATGCTGATGGTGGGAATGCGCCACCTGCTGAAGGGTTGTGCGAGAGGGAGGGTCTTGCCAACTAGACCTGTCCCTAGGCCTGTTTCTCCTATTGTTCCAGAGGTATGACAATGTATGATATAGAAATTTTTTCTTTCTTTTTTATTTTTTTTATTTTTTTAATTTTTTAATGAATCAGCTGAATTTTGAAATATGCATAGAATGATCGCATGCTTGTGATATGCAGGTGCAGCCACGACGTTCAGCTAGGGCACGACCTCCAGCTTCCACCAGCACACGGGGACGAGGGACACAGGGAGTTTCGCGGCCTGCTGCGGAGACTAGGCAGTTCGAGGTTGTTCCTAGGGCGGGGTCCCAGTGGAGACTCGCTCGTGGGGAGGTGTCGGAGGAGGAGGATGAGACAGAGGAGTCGTCTGAGTCGCGTGTGCTAGGGTCGACGGACTCAGAGACTGCTTCCGGTTCTCCTAGTGCAGACGGCGGCGACGACGGTGACGAGAGTGAGAGCATAGAGTCCGAGGGCCACCAGCAGAAGAGGACTCGTCGTGTCTGAGTCTCAGGCTTTGCTTTTTGCTAGCTTTCTTGTACATGGGCCTGTGTGCCAGCGTAGTTGTAGCTTCTAGGCCTGCGTGCCTTGATTTTGTTTGGGTCTGCGTGCCCCGGTAGTTAGGATTGGGCGCGTGTTCGCCCCAGCTCTTGTGCTTCCTTCCTTACTCATTGTAAACACCGTACTTCATTTATGAGAATTCGCACTTCGTTCTTTCGCACTCATCCAGACTTCCTTTAAGAATTGTATTTTATAAAATATGCTCGTCGCAACTTTCAATCGATACCTCCGAAGAAATGACGAAAACTTGACGTTGACACACGATAGCACACTCTTAGAGGATTTTGATGATAAAAACTAGACTTAAGGGCTTTTGATCGTAACTGAGTGCACTATGCAGCTGGCAATGAGTGTCGTGACTTGCGAGAACTGCTAGATTAACAACAACGCCCTAGACACGAAGACCGACATTCACATGCACATGAAAATGACGATTTTGGGATGCTTGAAATGACCAAAACTTGAACTAAGAATGTTAACGCGCGTTTGATCATGCTACACAGTTACAAATGCACAATGTGACCTACACGCGTCACCGGACTCAATTAAACACACCTAACGTGGAATTTGGCATGTTTGCGAAACGAAAATCTTAGAAATTTTCGATTTTTTGAAGAAAAGGGACGAATAGACAAGCAAACATATGATGAAAACTGCTGTATCCCTAAAGTACAAGTTGAGGACCTTCTGATCTGAGATGCATGCATTTGCGAGGTTGAACTGAGGCTGAAAAAGCTGGAAACAGAAGCTGCAGTAAACAGCAGCACTCTCGAGCGCTCGAGAGTGGTCTCGAGCGCTTGGGTCTTCACTCCCGAGCGCTCGGGACTTCTGCTATCTGCAGTTCCCTGTTGGTTGAAAAGGGGTGCCACAGGATCATGCCAAGTAGACAGGTTTGCTAAAGATGAAGGTGACCATAAGAGGTCGAGATCAGAAAGTGAGACCCGCGTTTCGACGTTTGACAACAGCGATGGTATTTTTACTTTCATTTTTATTTGAAAAACAAAGGACATGTCTAAGTATCCCTTCTGCTTTACTGTTTTTGGTCAGCGGACCGGTATCTTCAAGACCTCGGTATTTGGGATGGAGTTCGAGTTGGATCCAGGGCTTGGCTTGAGTTTGGCCTTGATCAGGGCTTAGTTTATACTATTCATGCTCCAGTCTTGAGGTTGGCTGTATGCTTGCCGTGATTGATGACATTGGGCTAATGTGCCCCCGTGAGTGACAGGCCTTAATTCTGATTCTTTTACTGATAGTTTTGGTGACCAGTTCTGTCATGAGCATAGGTGCGGGTTCTTCCATGTATTGGAGTTTTTCTCACGAGTTGGGGCTTCAATGACTTTGTGTGAATTTGGACAAGGCCCAGATGACTCAAAGGACAAGAAAGACTCTTTTATCCGGGGACTGACTCAATGATGAATCGGACTGGACGAGGAGTTTGATTTGGCTGGACGAGTGGCTTGATTACTTGAGGATTTAATTGTTTGAGATTGTCATGATAAAATCAAGTTTTGAAGATTTTCCCATTTGGGGTTTTGAAATTGTTTTAACTTCATCAAGTGATGCTGATTCAGAATTCTCTTGTTTTGTCAGAACACGAGGATTTTTACTATAAACCATGCCCCAGGTTGCTGATGACAACCCATGGATTTAGGAAATGCCCCATCTCGGATGTTACAGGATTCATGAAATGCCTCGTCCCTCCTTCTCGTCCTCTCCTAGTGTCTAGGATTTTTGTTATCAAGTTGTATTTTTCAATCTGAAAGGACTTTATCAGGGTCGTAACGGGGCCAAGGTTTTGGCTTAACAAAGAAAGGATAATAGGCTCAAAATTTTCATTTTCCTTAGGTTCTGAGAGCTAGCAGCCATCTTGCATAATTTTATGCCCCTTTCTTTTTTTTCTTTTTTTTTTGCTTTTGATGGACGCCTTCTTTCACCTGACTTGCTTCCCTTTTTGTCGTGCGAATGTGTTTGGCACTTTCATTGATTTTGAGCCTTCTCTAATTTTTCTTCAATGTTTTGCATCTCAATGTGCGTATGCATTTTCATGCTTTGAATTCTGATGCGCTGATGATAACCAGGTGTTTGGCACATTTGTCCTCCTCATTTCACCCCGGTTTGGGGGATAGCTGCCTAGCTGGGTTCTTTCAAAGAAATTGGTTTAGGCTCAAAGGGGTTATCAATGGATATATATCTTCAAGCGTGTGATAAAAGAAAAGAATGCCTTTCTTCATTTTGAATTGCACAACTCGATAACTAGATCCTAGCTGCAAGTTAAGAGATATGTGTGCTCTAACTTTTGCCTAGATCATAATTTGAGGTTTTGATCTAGCGAGCTTTTTCTCATGCCAAGGCGTTGCTTCTTGATGGTGTCAGGGAATGGTCCCCTGAAATTCTTCCTCTCGCCAGGGCAAAATACCACGTGTCTTAATCTCTCAATTGATGGTGAAAAACAATTCCAAGTTAAGGGATTATCACAAAACGTGAGTTTATTATCACAATTTCGACTCAAGAGGTTTGACATCAAAAGACAGGGCGGACTGACAAAGGATCGACTCGAAAGAACATGACCGGGCCTTGGGATAAGGCTGCCTATGTATCCTTCTTGCAAAGGAATCAGGTCATAACGTAGTTCAGACCTACGAAACTGACTCTGTTTTTGGTTTTCGTTTTCTTTTTGCCTTTTTTTTACTACAAACTTAAACTTGAAAACATACAGACACAAAAGCATGAAAGACCCAAAGTACAAACTGACTCGAAATTGAAAGACAAAGACTCGACTCAAAACTCAAAAGCTTTCCAAACTCGCGAGAAGTTCCATCCATGGATTGGCTGCACTGCATTCGTCATTCTTCTTCAGATCAGAGGCCTAGCATTGGGATGGTTCCAGTCCTTTCAGGCACCATTCAGATTTTGATCCATCCTCAGATTCTGCGTCGGTTTGGAGCTTGAGGCTAAGGCACTGAGCATATTAGGGGTTGGAACGACGGGCTCTGGCAACCAATTGTCGATAATGCACTGGAGAGGATGGGTTTTGATGCTATTGCTGTTGACGGTCTGGTTGCTCAGAAGTCGTCCAAAGGAACCATGTCCCATCAAGTCGCTGACCTGGCCAACCTTGAACTCCTCAAAGGTCAGAGGATAATTTCCCATAGCGGAACTTGGGTTTGGAAGTGGAGGTGAGATGATTCCATCATCGATGAGGTCTTGGATTTTGTGGCGGAGACGGAAGTAGCTATTAGTGGAATGGCCGGCACACTGGTGAAAGTTACAATAGGCGTCTGGGTTGTGGGACGACGAGAGCTTCTGAGGTAGGGGAGCTGGAGGGAGCGGCTGGATGAGACCGGCTTCGAGGAGTCTCTCATAAACCAAAGACAAAGGGACAGAAAAGCGGGAGAGGAACCTTGGTGGGATCTTGCCGCTGGGTTGAGGGTTCATAGTGGTGCCAAGTGAGCCTCTGGCGGAGACGCTGCTTGCTTCGACACTGCATGATGCTTTCTTGCCTTTGTGCACATCCTGCCTTTTAGCCCTAGTTTTAGGCAAGGATCTAGTACCCTCTTTTGAGCGCTTCTTGGTGTCATGGAATTCGACTAAGTCTTTGAGCATGTGAGAGAGTTTCGCTTCTGAGCGTGGCTCGATTCCGGAGGTTGGAGGGTGGTAGGTTTGCGGAGTTTCTTCGATCCTGGCCTTACCAACATTCAGTCCCAGATCTGGATTTGACATGACGGAGGTGAGAATGCCAATCAGCCCTTGCAATAGAGCCGTTTGCTCATCCATTTTTCGACTCATTTCCTCTACAGCCCTTTTCAGCTCAACCAGTTCTGCTTGCCCTGCCATTTCGAGGTAGTCGGAGAAGATGGTGTGGCTTTGTGTAAGATGGGTGGTCCAGTGCTGACAATAAAGCAAACGAAAACGAACTCAGGACATACCCCTGTTGTGATTTATTAAAAAAAAAAGTGTACTGAATAAAAGAGTTGTAATTGACGTGTTGGCGTCGTCGACACAAGGGATCGCACTTTTACGGAAAGTTCCAACAGTCACGGGTAAGTTGGTGTCAGGCAGGTTAAATTCCGCACATTGGTAATCAGAGCCAGTCTCCTTATCTAAGACCATCCGAGACAGAGCAATAAGACAGCTGGAAGATGAACCTAAGGCTAAACTAGAGGGAGCCGTTCGGGCACGGCGAACACAGAGGTATCCCAAACTCCATGGATTTATGGTCTCCTAGACCCTGACTCAAGAAATGACATCCTATGAAGGATTGCCTTAGTCCTCAGAGACTCTTTTGAATGTGTATCCTTTGATTAGGAATGACAAGATTTGGGAGATGTCAAGACAAATTAAGTCTTTAACATTTTTTAGCCGAAATTTCTGTTTTGGTTTCAAAAATCGTTTAGCGTAAATGACATGATACCGTAACCGGGGCGGCGTAAGTGGCATGGCGCCATTAGCCTAAGCAGTGTAAAGTGACTTCGCACTATAACCTGGGTGGTGTGGGTATCACGACATTGTAGCCTAATTGTTTTGTTAATTTTCATTAAATCCATGTATTGAAAACTTGTATTGAAGACTTAATGAACTTTGATATCCCCAAAACCTCGTCATTCCAAGGACTAACTAATTTCAACAACGTGCCTTTAAAAAGCACGACTCATCATTGGTCCAGGCAATCCTGAACAAGCCGCGCGAGCGAGCCTAAGAGTTCTTTATGAGACACGAAAGCAAGCGTAAGATGCAAGGTGCGATGTACAAGCGGGATAAGATCACGGTTTTTCGAAGGTTGCCTAATTCCTCAGAATTTCTTTTAGGGTGTATCCTTCGTTTAGAACGACAAATTCTAAGAGATGTCAAAATGAACTAAGTATTCAACTAGTCCTCGTTCGAAGTTTCAATTTTGAACTTGGAATAATTTAGTATAGACGACGTGATACCCCAACCATCGTGGTGTCAGTGACGTGGTGCCATTAGCCAGAGTGGTGTAAGTAAAGTGGCATCACGGCGTCATTTTCCTTGTTATTCCTTATTCTCCGTTGAATTTTCGATTAGGCATTAGTCAAGGACTTAGTATATTTTGATTTCCCAAAGACTCATTGTTCTAAGGACTCATATGGTTTAGACAACGTACACCGGGGTGCACGATTCATCATCGGGCCTCGGCAACCTTCTACAGACCGTGCGAGCGAGATTAAGAACACATGAATCGAAATTGAACAGACGGCATGACGGCGTGACGTGAATGAGATGCATGGTGAGATGCAGAAAGCAGTAACATGTAGGCAGGATATAGCATATAATCCTACCCTGCGGGTCCCTGTCCTAGTTTGGAAGGATTTATGGCTTGCTAAGCATGTACAAAGGCCGGTTTTGGCTTGAAGATGGTTCCCCGGACTAGAGTCAAAGTATACCTCCCACTATTGAGCGTACACCCAATAATGGTACAAACGGTAGAGATGACTCATCACGGTCGAGGGTTGCTGAGCATTCCGGGATTCCCCATCACCGGCAAGCCGGGTACGATTGCCGAAACACAACAGCGAGGTTGCACAAGATATATATACAAAAGATAGACAATGAAACAAAATCCCTTTTGAAAATCCCACAAACGTTTTTCAAGCTTGGCTCACAAGTTTAATTGATATTCAAGAAAAGCGGGCCGTTTTATCAACAAACCAACTTTTTCTCAAGTATCAATTAAAACGTCCCCAGCGGAGTCGCCACTGTGGGCTACCACAGCCCCGGGTGTTTTGAGATATCGGGGCGGCCCAATTTTTGGATTAAAATCGCGCGCCTCGTGCCGTTTTGGATAAAGTGGTTCAAAAAATCGTTTCGGTTTGATTTGAAGAGTCGCCACCCGGATTTGTGGTATATCACCCGAGAAACCGTTTTATTTTGAAAATGAATGATTTAGATTTGAAAACCAGAGATCGTTTTGAGGGTCCGGAAGCCATGTTACGAGGGGGGAAGGGTTTTACGGCACCCCCCTCGCCCGATTCGAAATCGGTCTCTACTAAACGTTTGCGGGATTTTTAAAAGGAATTTTGTTTCATTAGAACATTTAGCACATATCCACAGTTATAACACATAAGAAGTGTATACTGGTACATGTGTACAGTAAAGGGTGAAATGGTTGTGCATGCAACACATAATAACAGAAGATGAAACCCTGTTACTGGATTCACTCTCGAGCTTTCGGGAGTGGTCCCGAGCGCTTGGGAGTTTTGACACTCTGAACCTGCAAAACTTGTTAGCACAGACAGAATATGATGCTAAAATAGGAATTGAAAAGCTTCTATATACACTACTGGCTCAGCAGAGGATTTGAAAGACTGGAATAAACCCTCAATCTTTCAGATCTTGCATCCCTGCCTTGACAAGATTAAATCTACAAATTTAAAAGAGTAGCAGGCCACACTTATGCATGCAGAAACCAGAGAACACAGCAGACTGGGGAAGATGGAACACAATAGCATGCATGCACTCCCGAGCGCTCGGGAACGGTTCCGAGCGCTTGGGAGTGGGCTGCATGCTGACTTTGCTCCCAGATGGAAAGTAGTACTATCTTGACATGCAAAGGCCCTTGTTTTGATTTTTCCCTGAAGAGAATGATTCTTTTGACTTTTAAAAGAAAGAAGCCTTGTTCACACAAGAAAACTTGTGAGAAAATATTTATGTTTTAGGGGAAAACTATTTTCTGTGCATGCATGCCAAAATGAGATGCTTTCCTTTAAAAGTGTAACTCATACCCAGACTGTTGTGTGACAAAAAAACCATGCATGAAACTGGGAACAGTCCCAAGCGCTTCGGAGTACTCTCGAGCGCTCCGGAGTGTTTCCAGTAAGGGTTTTGTGAAAACATTTTTTTTGTACCCCATTGCTCTTGTTTTTACACTAGGGTCTCCCAACCATGCACCTAGTATTGAAGACTGGGTTAGGCTGAGAGACCCCCCTCAGAAGGAAAGAACAGCCTCTTTGTTTGATCAAAGGTAAAGATCTCTACCTTTTTCTTGAACTTTGCTATTTGGAATGGCTTTGAAAGGTGGATGAAGAGAGAAGAGTACAAGAAATCAGTAGCAGGGAGTATTCTGGATTTCTTGCCATTTTCCTTGGTGATTTCTAAAACCTTTTGAAGTTTGGAAGGTGAGTTTGGAAGTTTTTGGTTTTGAGCAAGAGAAAGAGAAGAATGGTTCTTAGAGAGAGAAAATTTTGTCCCCCCAAACCTGAAATCAGACCCTCCTATTTATAGGCAAAAATAACCTATAGTTTTCAAATGAAATGGTTTTTGAATAAAACATTTTAAAATGCGGAAAATCTGCTGGCCTAGTGTTCTCTGACTGAGGTTGAGTGTTGACTCAACCCTCAGCCGGCTCAAGGTGGCTGCAATGATGGATTGCATGGGTAGTGGGGAGCCCAGCCATCCATTGGGCAGCACAGAAGACTCGAGCGCTCGAGAGTGAGCCAGGCCAGAGGTTTTGGAAAATGGTTTTGAGCGCTCGGGACTGCTCCCAAGCGCTTGAAAATGCTTTTGACCATTTTTAATCCCTTTTCAAATCTTTCAAGGAGCAAAGTCTCGACCGGCGTGAGGCTTGTTCAATCCAAAGTCATCATCGGGGAGTCTCCGGGCCACAAATCGAGGAATTTTGAAGAGTCCAAATTGGGGTGTCTACACAAACACTATGGTCTATATCCAACTGGAACCACTATACCCTTGCCCATTCAAGATCCGAGCACAGTCCGCGTACTTAGGGCCAGAATGAATCCGAGCCCCATGCTATAATGGATACTACCTCATTGCCGTACCCCCAGGATTTAAGGAGCATTACACCGACCGCATCCACTATTCTCGCGTCGCAAGGTCCCGTCCCGAGCAGGAACATCGTATCATTGTAGAGAATGTCAACTTCACCGATCACGTCACCTTTACAGAGATACCCATCCGCCTAGAGCTCTACAACAGCCCAAACCCTAGCGAAGAACAACAGGAACCACTTTGGCGAGTGACATGGCGTTGCTACGGGCTCACAGAGGATACCGTTGAAAAACAGAGTCTTCTAGAGCAACATTTCCCAGTGCTTTTCGATTGATCGATTTCCTTAGTATTTGTTTTAAGAAAATAATTGTGGTAGTAGGAACTATCTTAATTTTAGTAGTTGACTCTTAGTAGTTTGATCGTTCCATTTACCTGGATTTTTCTTAGGAATATTGTGTTTGTTTCGTTTTATTAATAAAAGGAAAGTTTCTTATAATATGCTGCTTCCATATATATAATAAATATACATATATGTATGTTCTTACAATAAACCCCCCCTTACTAAAATTATAACATAACGGTATCTAGATGGAGGAAGGACGAAACAACCAGAATAACGAGCAAAACAATGGAAACCCTCAACCCAACGGTCAGGTTGGAGCTACCGAACTAGTACAACTCATGCAAGCATTTATTGCCGCTGCGACTGCAAATAACCAAGGTCAACGCAGAGCCCCGCACACACCTAAAGGACCAATGACCAGGAGTCAGGCACTGAACGAATTCTGCAAGCGTCGCCCGCCCTACTTTCAAGGAGAACCCAACCCCACAGCTGCGGAAGCCTGGCTGGAAGAAATCAAGAAAATTCTTGAAACCCTGGACATTCAAGAGGCCAGCAATCGAATTGCTCTAACCACCTACCAGATGCAAGGTGAAGCTCAACATTGGTGGAACTTGATGAAGAACACCCATGATGTGGCAACAATGACTTGGGAGAGGTTCGAGGAGATTTTCTTTGACAAGTACTTCCCAACACCTGTCAAACAAGCACTAGCCTTAGAATTCATGAACCTCGAGCAGGGCACAATGACCGTGACCCAGTACGCAGCACGATTTGAAGAACTATCTCGCTATGGCACATCAATCATACCCACTGATGACGACAAGGCAAGAAAATTTGAATGGGGACTCAATGAGACACGCCGAGCAGTGGTGGCACAGACATTTCCCACCTACTCACAAGTGGTGCAATGTGCACTTAAGATGGAAAGAGAAACCTTGGATTTCAAGACAAGGCGTGAGCAGAAGAAGGCAATACCTGCAGTTGGAGGACCTATCCGCACCCACCCTAACAACAGGAGCATCCCAACCTCTCAACCCTACCCCCAAAACTACCCTCGCCCACAGTCGTCACAATTCAACCCAGCTTGGAGAAACCCCAATCTAGGATTCAATCGAAACCCTAATCCTAATCCGAACCAGATCCAACCACCGAATAGAAACCCAAACCCCAATCCTGGACCAAACCGCAACCTCTTTCCCCAGAATCAAAACCTAGACAACCGTTGTTTTTACTGTCATGAGGAGGGACATATTAGGAGAAATTGCCCTAAGTGGAACAGCGCTGGAAACTATGGAGGACCGCCGCAAAACCAGGTTAGGACTGCAGGACTTGGAAATCAGAATCAGAACCAAGCTAGGCCGGTTTGGAATGGTAACCAACCCGGAGGACAGAACCAGCCTCGTGGTGGGTGGAACCAACCACCAGCTCGCCCTTTTCAGAACCGAGGACCGAACGGGCCAATCCAGCCCAATGCTGGGAGGATGTTTGCACTACAAAGAACGGAAGAAGAGATGGGCCCTGCAGTAATCCAAGGTACCCTCACTCTTTATACTACAAGCGTTCAAGCATTATTTGATTTTGGAGCTTCGCACTCATTCATATCTGCCGCATGTGTATCTGCACTTGGATTAGAAACTGAAACCCTAAAAACAACTATGCATGTGACCTCACCATTAGGGGGTAAGATTCCAATAGTTCTAATCTGTAAGGGGTGCGAACTAGGAGTGTCGAGTTTACGGTTAACGTGCGACTTACGAGTAATCGAAATGACGGACTTTGACGTTATACTTGGGATGGACTGGCTGACTGCACATCGAGCTGTCATAGACTGCCATCGAAAGATGGTGACAGCTTATTCACCAGATGGAACTTGTTTCAAATTTAAGGGGGATAGACAAGACCCTTATGCACCCAACACACACAAAACAAAGTGGCATAGAGAATTTTCGGGATGGTTAGCAGGCCTTATGTTAGAGGAAACGGACCGAATGGAATTGGGTCTTCCTCACTTCGTATGCGAATACGAGGATGTATTTCCCGAAGAGTTATCAGGATTACCGCCACCAAGGGAAATGGATTTCACCATCGAGTTACAACCCGGCACAGCCCCTATTTCTATGGCCCCATATCGGATGGCGCCAGCAGAACTGCGAGAATTGAAAACGCAGCTTCAAGAACTCTTAGAAAAGGGTTTCATCCGACCTAGTACCTCACCATGGGGAGCCCCTGCTCTATTTGTCAAGAAGAAAGAGGGAACACTCCGACTTTGTATCGACTACCGCCAACTCAACAAGGTCACAATCAAGAACTGATACCCCCTACCGAGAATAGACAACTTGTTCGACCAACTGAGAGGGTCGACCTGTTTCTCAAAGATTGATCTAAGGTCTGGATATCACCAATTACGAATTCGAGATTGTGATATACCTAAGATAGCGTTCCGCACGCGCTACGGACACTACGAGTTTATAGTCATGCCGTTCGGTCTAACCAATGCACCTGCAGTTTTCATGTGTCTGATGAACCAAATTTTCACCCCGTACTTGGACAAATTCGTGGTAGTGTTCATCGATGACATTCTTATTTACTCTCCCACGGAGAAAGAACATGAGGACCATTTGAGAATTGTCCTCCAAGTACTTCGAGACAATCATTTGTATGCAAAGGCAAGCAAGTGTGAATTTTGGATGAAAGAAGTAAAATTCCTAGGACACGTGGTGTCAGAGAAAGGAATTTCAGTCGACAACAGCAAAGTAGAAGCAGTCATGGACTGGAAAAGACCTTCTTCGGTGTTCGAGATTAGAAGCTTCTTGGGATTAGCCGGTTACTATAGGAGATTTATTCAAGACTTCTCCATCTTGGGAAAGCCAATGACGCGACTAACCCAAAAAGGGGTTAAGTTCGAATGGAATGAAGCATGTGAGAAGTCGTTCCAAGAACTCAAGAAGAGATTAACCAGTGCGCCTATATTGATCGTTCCCGAACGAGACGCAGGATATACCGTGTATTGCGACGCATCCAAGGATGGATTGGGAGCTGTACTCATGCAAAATGGGAAGGTCGTTGCCTACGGATCCCGACAGTTGAGGCCGCATGAAAGGAACTATCCGACACACGATTCAGAACTGGCAGCAGTAGTATTCGCCCTAAAGTCTTGGCGACATTATCTATACGGAGTGCAGTTTGAAGTATTCACAGACCACAAAAGTCTGAAATACTTGTTTACCCAGAAGGAGCTAAACATGAGGCAAAGGAGATGGGTGGAATACTTGGAGGATTTCAACTTCACGATGTCCTATCATCCTGGAAAGGCAAATGTAGTTGCTGACACACTGAGTCGCAAGAACCGAGGACAAGTAGCTAGTTTAGCTATAAGAGAATGGAAGATGATGGAGGATCTTAACGGATTCAAGCTGCAGCCAACCGTAGAAGGCACCAACGCCTGTCTTTTCGCCATAGCCGCAACACCAGCTTTACACCGAGAGATCCTTTTAGCCCAAACCTTTGAACAAGAATGTGATTTTATCAGACACCAACTCTTAATTGGAAAAGCAGCCGCCGGATGGACAATCCACACTGATAAAAGCCTTCGCTTCCAAGGAAGAATTTTTGTACCAGATATCGGTACCCTCCGAGAAGCAGTACTTAAGGAATTTCACCATTCCAACTTCGCCGTCCACCCAGGGAGCACCAAGATGTACCAAGACCTCCGCCGACAGTACTGGTGGGCTGGAATCAAGAAGGACGTGGCCAAATACGTGTCAACATGCCTCACATGCCAACAAGTGAAAGCGGAACACCAGAAACCCGGTGGAACCCTACAACCCTTGCCTATACCCGGATGGAAGTGGGAACATATCGCCATGGATTTTGTGACAGGACTACCTAGGTCTCCGCAATCAAACACCGCCATTTGGGTAATAGTCGATCGTCTAACCAAATCCGCCCACTTTTTACCCATGAAGATGACAGACTCAATGGACTCTCTCAGCAGGCTCTACATCCGAGAAATCATGCAATTACATGGTGTACCTGTATCCATTGTGAGTGATCGAGATTCAAGGTTCACGTCAACCTTTTGGGAAAGCCTACAGAAAGCGTTAGGAACCGACCTTCGTCTCAGCACTGCATTCCACCCACAGACAGACGGACAATCCGAAAGAACAATCCAAATCTTAGAAGACATGGTCCGTGCCTGTGCTTTGGACTTTAAAGGAAGTTGGGAACGACACCTACCCTTAGTGGAGTTTGCCTATAACAACAGCTATCAATCCAGCATAGAGATGGCACCATACAAAGCTTTGTATGGGCGACCTTGTCGATCGCCAGTTTGTTGGGCTGAACTAGGAGAAGCAAGCTTACTAGGACCAGAGTTAGTCCAAGAGACAAGAGAAAAGATCATAACCATTCGCCAACGGCTCCTGACCGCACAGAGTCGACAGAAGAGCTACGCCGACAAGAGGACCAGACCATTGACCTTTCAGGTTGGAGAACATGTGTTCTTAAAGATCCGACCACGAAGAGGAGTTATCCGATTTGGAAAGAAAGGGAAACTATCACCACGATACATTGGCCCTTTTGAGATCCTCGAGAAAATTGGAGAAGTGGCGTACCGCATAGCACTACCACCACAATTGGACCGAGTTCACAACGTATTCCACGGGTCAATGCTCCGAAAGTACATGACGCATCCTTCCCACATCATCAATTGGGAAAATATCGAACTCAACGAGGACGTCACTCTCGAGGAACAGCCGGTGGAGATCCAAGACTATAGTGAGAAGTGCATTCGAGGCAAAACCATTCAACTCGTCCGAATTCTTTGGCGACATCGAGGAATTGAGGAATCTACCTAGGAATGAGCGGATACTATACGCGCCAACTATCCGAAGCTATTTCCTCCCGAAGGTACACTTTAATTTCGAGGATGAAATTTTGTTAAGGGGGATAGGTTGTAACAACCCGTATTTTCTAATTAATAAAAACATTAAAAAGTATTACTAATTCTAATAATATTATTTTCCTTATTAGATAATACTAATTAATTACAAAAAAAGAAGAAGATAATTATCCTATCCTAATTATCCCTTTTTATTTTTTTTTAAGTTGCATGCATGCATGCAAACTCTCCATCTCCTATTCCTACTCGATCTCTACCACTCCCCTGACCATATTTTCGTCCATATTCCGTCCCCATCGAAACCCGAGAATTTGAAACCTTCTCGAATACAAACTTACCTCCCTCATCCAAATTTTCCTATAAATACTTCCTTAATCCGACCCTAGGAGATATCAAAGCAATCACCACGTTCCACCAGTCCAGAACAAGAGAAAAATCGGAGAGAAATCAAGCTCCAATCAATGGAGTTTTAGAGAGAGAAGGAAAGAGAGAGAAAGGTGGGTTACATAGCCACGATCAATCGAGACCCGAATTGATCGATCCAACCATCTTCTACAACTCCTAGCATCACCAAACAAGCCTCGATTCAATCCCAAGATACCCTCTCGGCCGAAACCGAAGTCATCTTCCCCAAGCGATCAAGTTTTGATTTTTGATCAATTCGATCAAACCAAGGTACTATAATCCATTCCAAACACTCCTCTAAGTATAATAGGTGTTTTTAAGCTTAACCCATAGCCCCTTACGATCCCATGCATCAAAACCGTAGAAAAAAAACGAAAAAATCAAATCTGAGTTGCACCTTGCGGCCGCAACCTGTGGGCCGCAAGAACCAGGTCTGACTTCGCGGCAAGAGCTCAGCCGCAAGGTTGACCCAATCAAACCTTGCGGCAGGTAGTGTTTCGTTCCGAATCTGTTTTTCGACATCCTGAACACCGTTTTCGACTTCCAAACTATTTTTCATAGCTTTCTCACACTTCAAAGATCATAACTTGTTAATGTCATATTTTTTTTAATTTTATTATCTATTTATTAATTATTTATTTGTTTTCTTGTAAAAGTTTACGAACGAAAAATCCTTGCGACCATCCAAACAACGTTTCCAACACTCAAACTATTTTTCCTAGACTTATTACACCCCAAAGGTGATATCTTGTTAATTTCACATTTTTTTATTTAATTATCTATTTATTATTTTTCTTACAGTTTTCCAAATCGAAAAATCTTTACAACCTTATAAACCATTTTATTAATTCCCGAAATATATTTTTTAGATTCTTTACATTCCAAAGATGATATGTTGTTAGCCTCAACATATTTTATTTATTAAATAATTTATTACTCATTTATTTTACTTTTGACGGTTTTAAAAACCATAATTGTTTTAAAAATAATTCCGCGACCCTCCGGACCCACTTTTTGGTACTTAAACTCAATATGTTGGACCTTTAGGATTCTTAATAAAGTCATGATAATTATTCTTACGTTTTCACCTATTTAATGTATTTAATTAACTTATGATCAATCTAATAATTAATTTTAAATAGTTAATAAGAACCTAAAAATATTTCTTAAATTATTTTTAAGTTCTTACTTTAATTTTGACATTGTAGCCATGTAAGAATAAGGGCAACGGCCCATCCATAACAAGTTGAGTGATTTCATTGCTTGATAATTGTTTAATTATTTCCGTTTATTGTTTATTTATTACCGTGATTATTATTTCTGTATTAATTGATTCAATGCTAGATTGGACCCTAGAGACATGGGGTGGTATGCGAATAGAATTCACCTAGACGATGATAAGTAATGGATGAATTGGAAAAGTTTTTGTTTTAGATTGCCTGCAGGCGTGATTTCAAGATTTGTGATGAGTTTGTGATGAGATTGAAACTGGCGAGAGTCCAGTGATGAATTGATAGACTGGCGAGAGTCCAGTGATGGATTGATAGACTGGCAAGAGTCCAGTGATGATTGCAAAGTGGTACATAAGATAGGCGAACCCTAGTTGTGATTCAGGCATGACAAGTTTTCTTTTGTTGTAATGAGAGGGATACACGCTGGGTACATAACTTAGGTGCAATCCGCGACAGCAAAAGAAAGTGATCTCATGGGACCGAGCATGGCTAGCGGTTGGGGAGGAAAGATCTCGTGGATTGAGATCTTAGACTACACGATAGGTTAATGGATAGTAATAAACCGATTAATATGATATATCTCTTTTTACTTTCTCGCACCATTATTATCCTGTTTGCTTGCTAGCTGTAAAGTAAGAGGGGTAGTTGGGTTGGATTATTCTACTGGGTGATTTATCACTCACGGATACGTCTGTATCCTGGTAATTCGATTGCTTCGGCGATCAATTTGCCAGAGGATGCAGAATTCAATGGAGAGGATCCCACGATGGTACAATTTCAAGAAGATATACAGAATCCCGAAGGCGAGCAATTTTATGCAGAAGAGAATCCAGAAATGGGAGTTGAACCCGAGTACGCATGGGATCTGTATCAGACTTAGAAGTTGTAACGCCCCGATTTTCCGGAAGCAAAATAAAATGATTTCATAAGAAAATTTGGCTAATAAATATGATTTTCCAAAATAAAGGTTTTGCTACTACAATCTCAAGATAAATTTACTGATTAAAAAAAAATACATTATCTTCAGAGCCGACTCTAGGCTTGATACGGATCCCAAGTATACTCGATCTCCGATTCTGATATTCTTTCCGTGTCTGACTGCTTCTCCATTAAATCCTGCACCCTCTGGAAAATTGATCGCCGAAGCAACCGATTTACCAGGATACAGACGTATCCGTGAGCGATAAATCACCCAGTAGAATAATCCAACCCAACCACCCCTCTTACTTTACAGCTAGCAAGCAAACAATATAATAAGGAAGTAAAACAGAGAGTTTTCACACAAATCAGTTTATTACTATCCATTAACCCTACGTGAAATCTAAGATCTCATCCACGAGATCCCTTCCTCCCATAACCACTAACTATGACCATGTCATGGAAAATCCCCCCTTGCTTGTCCTGCACACGGGGTTCTAAATGAATTTATCTAAGTTATGTACTTCGTATAAATTCATTTACAACCATAGCAGGGGGCACGATTACCCTTTGGAACTTCCCATGGCGTACCATACGTTAAGGTCGCACCATTCCTAAGCCACTAACTATGACCGTGTCATGGGACAATCCCCCTTGCTGGCCTAGCAAGGCACGATTACCCTTTGGAACTTCCCATGGCGTACCATACGTTAGGGTCACCACAATGTCATCAATCCAGGGCCCAACAGGTCACCCTTGCCATAGCCAAATCATAATCCACAATCTCACACTTCATCACTTCACCATTTTCCTTTACTTAGCATCGTCTACGTGGACTCTATTCGCATACCATCCCATGTCTCTAGGGTCCAATCTAACATATCAATCCAGAGTTGGAATAATAAATAAGCAATCAGAATAATAATTGAAATAAACAATAAGCATAAAAATCACGTAACTTTTTATGAATGGGCCGTTGCCCTTAGTCCTGAATGACCAACAATTTATTAATAAAGCAAGGAACTTTTATTAAATAAAAGTTTTTAAATAAATAAATAAAAGTTCGTATTAACTATTTTTAAGAAATTAAATTGATTAAAGACTAATTATATGAATTAAATAGGGGAGGTATTAGAATAGTTATCATGACCTTAATAAGAGTCCTAAAGGTCCAGCATATCGAGTTTAAGTACTAAAAAGTGGGTTCGGAGGGTCGCGGAATCATTTTAAAATAAAAATGATTTTTAATGTTGTCAAAAGTAAAATAAATAGATAATAAATTATTTAATAAATAAGATATGTTGAGGTTAACAACATATCATCTTTGGGATGTAAAGAATCTAAAAAAATTAGTACGGAAATTTATAAAATGGTTTATAAGGTCGCGAGGATTTTTCGTTTGCAAAGTTTTACATGAAATCAAATAAATAATTAATAAATAGATAATAAAATAAAAAAAATATGAAATTAACAAATTCTGATCTTTGAGGTGTTAGAAGTCTAGAAAAAATAGTTTGGGGGTCGAAAATCGAGTTCGGAAGGTCGAAAAGCGGATTCGGAACAAAACAGTCCAAACCGTGAGGTTGGACTGGTCAACCTTGCGGCGGAGCTCGCGGCCGCGAGGTCGGCGCTGGTTCTTGCGGTCCGCAGGTTGCGGCCGCAAGGTTCGGGCCAGGTTCGTTTTTTTTCATTTTTTTTTATGGTTTTCGATGCATGGGACCTTGGGGGACTATGGGTTAGGCCTAAAAACATTAAATATACATAGAGAGGAGGTTGGAGTGGGTTATAATACCTCGAATCGGATCGAATTGATTTAAAATGAAACTTGAACTTTTGGAGAAGACGACTTCGGTTTGGACGAACGGGGGACCTTGGGCTCGAATTGGACGATGCTTGTGGATGTTTGGGATTGCAGGAGATGATTGGAATGATGAATTCGGATCTCGGGGGGTTCTAGAGCGCAAACCCACTTTTCTCTCTCTCACTTTCTCTCTCAAAAACTCCATGGATTGGAGTCCGACTTTCTTTGGAATTCTCTCTCTTTTCTGGACTGGTAGGGTATGAATAAACTCGTGATGAACCCTAGGGTCGGGCTTAAGGGTTATTTATAAGAGAATTTTCGATGAGGGTGAATAATTCGTATTCGAAAAGGTTTCAAATTCTCGAGTTTCGATGGGGACGGAATATGGACGAAAAATAGGGTTAGGGAGGAAGTAGAGACGGAGTAGGAGTAGGAGAAGGAGAGATGGAAGGAGTTGTATGCTTGCATGCAACTAAAAAATATATATATAAGATAAGATAATTATATTTTTTTTTGTATTTATCTATTAAGGAAAAGGAATTATATAAAAATAATAATAATAATAATTAAGACCTAATAATATTAACGCTATTATTTTAAAAAAAATTGGGTCGAAAATCCAGGTTGTTACAGAAGTTGACTCTGTTACTTTATCTATTTTATCGTCTCAAAGACTATCATTAGGATTTTCCCAGTGGTTTGTAATAAATGAATCTCTACGTTGAGAATTCTGTTTTGGATTTAAACTTTAATTTAGTAAATTTCTCAGATATTATTATTTAAATGCTTTAAATTTTTACTCCGAAAATCGGGGCGTTACACTCCGTCTCCACCTTCACCCCCACAGCCCCACCTCCACCGCCTCCTCCACCGTCATGCATCCTTCTCCGCTTCGTCGCGTCGTCGATCTACATATTCCGATCTCACTGCCCGCCGCCCCAGCCGAACGAACCACCGCCATCGTCGCCGTCGTAGAAATAGAACTCACGGAAGGTGACTTAGATCTTCTGTCCTCTGTCACGCCCTCGAGGCGGATTTCGACATGGATTTGTCCGACCGTAAAGCCTTCATCAGACGATGAATTGAAGTCGACGGAGAAGCGATTGAATGGATGAAGGCAGAGATTAGAAATTGTACAGTAAGAGTTTCAAGAGATATATATGTGTGCGTGTACAGTATGTAGAGAGAGAAGAATGAAATTTTTTCACAACTAATTGGTATGATTTTTAGAGATGGAATCCAAGATGAAAACTAGTAATTTATTGTGTTTGCTGTGTCTGACTGAGAAGGGATTTTAAGGGCAAGGATTAAGGTGAAAACTAGTCATTGGTGTGAATTTTAGAGATGAAACCCAGAGGAGAGAGAGGACTGTTCCAACTCTCCAATCCTTTTTTTTTTTTTTTTGGTTCGAGGGAACTAGATATGTGAATTTTTCAAATTCCTGTGGGCTGTGAACCACGAGCTTGTTTGGGACAACGTTAAACAGCCACAGCGAGACAGGATGTGAATTCTTAATTTTGAGACATGAATTCTGTCTTTTTTTTGAATGTATGAAGGAGTAATTATTTGGGTGTAAATTCTGTCTTTTTCGAAGGTGTGAATTCTTAATTTGAAAATATAAAATCTGTTTTTATTGAATGTGTGAATTCTGAAAATTAAGGTAAAGAATTCACTTCCTCCCAAGAATGGGGTGTGAATTCTTAAAATTAATTAGGTAGTGCAAACAGTTGTGAATTCTGAAAAGGTGTGTGAATTTTGCCTTGCTCAAGAATTCACACCCACGAGAATTCACTCTCTCCCAAGAATGAACAGCTGTGAATTCTGAAACGAGTGTGAATTCTAGGACTGTGAATAGTACAAAAGGGTGTGAATTCTAGAAGGTGTAAATTCGTGGAGGTGTGAATTCTTAAAATGGGTGTGAATTCTGTGAGTGGGGTGTGAATTCTTGAAGGTGTGAATTCTTGGGGTGTGAATTCTGTGGGGTGTGAATTCTTGAAGGTGTGAATTTCTTGGGGTGTGAATTCTGGAGGATGTGAATTCGTGGAGGTGTGAATTTTGTAGGGTGTGAATTCTTAAAGGTGTGAATTCTTGGGGTGTGAATTATGTGGGGTGTGAATTCTGTGGTGCGGCTGTGAATTCTAGGAGTGTTGAAATAGTGACAAAGGTAAAATAGTAAAACCATCTTTAAAAAAGGATTGAATGGAATAGCTCTACAAAAAGGGGTTTGCATGGAACTCCAAGCAAAAAGGGGGTCCGGCCAGGAATTTCCCCATTGTTAATGTGTCAGTCCATATGCTTCGTACTACGTATTTGATAATGCTCACATGATTCATGAGTTCCTAGGGGTGGCAATCTTCCGAACCGATGGTTAACCGAACCTGCAGATAGAACTGATTGGTACGATCTTGAATTGATTTTTTGACTGCAGTTTCGGTTTTTATTAGTATTTAAAAAAACCGGTCAGTTCCGTTTTGGTTTTGATTTTGATTTCATATGATAACCGTACCGTTACCGAATCCAAAACTGAACCACAATTTAATCACGAAATACATAGTATTATATAATCAATTGAATGAAGGTATTCTTGATTGCTTTCACTATTTGTACTCCCGTTTCGCTTAACTTTTAGCAATTTTTGTTTTTATTTGAATTTTTTTCGCATTTGTTAATTTTGTACCAAACTTGTTTTTGCTGAAAAGTAGTTATTTCCCAAAATATTTGGGTAAAAGTAAAAAAAATTCCTATTCGACGAATCGAAAAACCAAAAAAGTGAGGCACAAAACTAACAAATGAAAAAAAAAAATCAAATAAGGACAAAACTAAAAAAAAATCCTAAAAGTCATTAGTGGAACACCAGCTAATTAGATTTTTTTTTTCTCGGCAAACGAAACATTTTATTTAACTCGAAATGGGTACATCGAGATAAAAGCATCTAAGCACAAGGCGCTAGGATGCAAAAGAAAGAAAATGCATCCAACAGACAGTTGGATAACACACCTCGTACTACATTATAATCTTACTTTTCGAATACCATCTAAAAAAAAGCTTAAAATCCTCCACGGTGTAGACTTTGATGTCGAACTTTGCCTTTATCCACATCGCGACCCTAATTTTGACCAATTCCCCCACCTCCCATGCACAGCTGTGTTGTTGAGTTGTTGAAAATGTAGTCATTTCTTACAAGCCAAATAGACCATAATGTAGCATAGAAGCAAGACTCCCAAATATGCTTTTCCAGATTTTTATACCCATTAGCAAGCCACCAACTAGCTAAGTTCGGAACAGAAGATGGGCAAGCGTTCCACCAATCCAAAATTACAGACCAAACAGTCCAGAAAAAGTAGCATTGAATGAACAAATGCTGATGGGTTTCAAGATGCAAGGAACAAAGAGGGCATAAGGCTAATTGGATCTCACTTATCAAGTTGCCTTGTAGTGGGGAAATTAGCTCCTAATTTAGCTGGTTAGTAGTTTTATGTTGATTTGGTTGGTATGGTTTCAGGTCGATTTCGGATAGCTTCGGTGATTAAAACATGTTGACCATCAGTTTTGGGGGAAAATCGAACCAAACCGGTACATGACAGTTTAAGTAATCAGATAAAAACAAACCCAATGGTTTTGGTTACGGTTTTTATTTTTGTGAAGAAATGAGAAAAGATGTATTATTAATTGTTTATGAAATATAACCTTAGCATGCCTTTATATAGGCTACAATGTTCTTAGTCACTAAGAAATATAAACCAAATAGGAAACATGCATTATAAAGAAATCAGCCCAACTTGAAAACATGAATAATAAAACCTACAAAACATGGTTAACAAAATTTTCGTCATAAATTTCGATTTTGGTTTTTGTTTTACCAATACCCGAACCGAACCTTTGTCATCCCTATGAATTACATGCATTTCGTATAACTATCTACAACACAGCTTGTTTTCTTTCCCCTTCTCTTTTGGAATTGGCGTCGTAGGGCAACTATCGTGGCAATATGTCGAAAATTGTTTATCTAAATCTTTTTTATTTCCTCTGAGGATGGAGCTGTTAATTCTTAGCCTGAAGTTCTCACTAGATTTCTCAACTCTAATCAGCTCATCGAGAGTCCCTTGGGACAATCACTCTATCGATTGAGAGCCGTCCATCACATTTCCCAATACTCTATCATTGAGCCACCTAGCCAGCCACCTTGGTTTGTTTTTTTTTTTTTTCCCCGCTCCATTGAGTGTTCTCGGGTGCTCTGAGCATTGAAGAGTAAATTTAGCTCTACCAATCGGCTATGAAGACTCAACCCAAATGTTAAGCGAGAAAATCCATATATTTTTCTATATCAAACTAACCACTTGGTAGCAATATTGGGAACTGGCCCAACTGGGAAGTTGTACTCTTATCATTCACATACGAATTAATCGCCCCACAACTACCACCTTATATATGTAATTTAGACTAGAATTATCTCATACATCTTACAAATTTTTTGGGAGCACTCTCAAGTGGAATTACAGAATAACATTACATCATATATATCACACAATCTTTGTTACAATGTGCTAATTACTAGTAATTAATTACTGGAAAGTGGAAATCACAAAGCCCATAGCTTAAACTTTATAAGGTACCCATACCTTTCCAACACCATAAGAAACTGCTGCATATATATATATATGCCTATTACCATGATCATTAGTTCTTAATTAACCCAATAGGACAAAAACCATGGCAGTGAAATTCATCAAGGATAAACCTCAATGAGAGACCTTAAACCCAGAATGGGAGTGATCTTGTAGTCGCTGAAACCGGCGTCGGCAAAGAGCTTCGCCCACTCCTTCTCAGTTCTCTCCCTCCCTGTGACCAAAATCATCATCAACATGTCAAAGAAGAGCTGTGTTTCGATCGAATCATCGTCTCCTTTCTTCTCGTTCTCAACCTTCATGTCAATGTTATCACCTTCCCTCCTTTGCTTGGAAGCGCTTCTTTGCATCTCTTCAGTATTTTTACGCTCTCCTCGTCGTTCCAATCGTGCAATATCCACTGACAGTAATATATGCGATCATGGATGTTTAAAAGAAAAGAAATCACAACTTTAACATGATCACGGGCGGAAGTATAGTCAAAGTGAGGTGGGCTGCAGCCCAGGTGAACTTGAAAAAAAAATTATATGTAAAATTTTAGCTCAATAAATTTTAGTAAGCTACACATGTGCAATAAACTAAACGCATGTAATTAAGCCTGGAGTACTGCTGGACATGAGAAATTTGTGTGTAGAGAACTGGAATAGGAGATATCATGTTGTTCTTGATTAATGGCGTATATATATGTGCATGATGTTTCGGGCTAGCTTGTCCGCACATTGGACTAACCCCTACTGTTTCTTTCACAATTTTTTCATAAGTTTACGCGTGAGGTGATCAAGCGACCTCAAGACTTTCAAACAAGGAGAATCGAACCAAAAATCTTATGGGGAACAAATCCCTAGCAAAATCCCAAAGTAAGACCACCAGGGGGTTTACTTTTGGATATTGATATTGTTTATGTCACAGACAATCATTGGGGCTGGTCCTTGTTTTTCATCCTTTCTGCTCCTATATATTTTACAATCCACATCTTGGTGATACACTAAATCTAGTGGACCTAATCTAAGGGAAATTATTTGAGGTAATAAATAAAGTAAAGGAGCAACGCCCTCTTATTTTTAATTTATTTGAACTTTTTCATGTGATGTATTCTTCTGCATTTTCACTTTTTCACACATAAAGGGTAATTATATTCAAAATCAGAAGAATCGATCGGAGGGTATAGTATCGATCTTTGCGTCTCAAATTTTTTTTTTCCCCCGGGCGGAAGTACAGTCTCAAAGTGAGGTGGGCTGCAGCCCAGGTGAACTTGAAAAAAAAAAAATTTATGTAAAATTTTAGTCCACCCCATTTTTTTTAGTCCAATAAATTTTACATTAAAAGAGAACTTATTGAAAATATCAACTCAGATTCGATAACAAATGGTTTCTACTATCTGAATCAGCTTATGACACAACTTCAATAGTGTACATTTTTTGTATTTTTCTTTTGTGTATTTTTTGCCATTTACATATTTAATTATTTATGTATGTGTTTGTTGATCATTAATTATAAAATTCTTTTTGGTTCATACATATAAATTTTGGGATAGCCCAGGACAAATTAGATTCCTGCCCGCTCGTGAACATGATGTAGTAAAAAAAAGATGAATATTTTTTGCCCTAAATAGATACTTAAATCAGTATTTACCTTAAGTAAAACAGCATCAGTGGAAGGAATAGCTTGAAACATGTCACCCCCAACGAACTTCAAGTTCCCACTCCCTTGCAAATCCGCAACCACATGAGGGAGGTCCAACACAGTGCACTCCAACTCCGGGAAAGCATCGGCTATGGCTTTGGCCACCGTGCCGGTCCCACCCCCGACGTCAACCAGCGAATTCAGCCCGTCGAAAACAACCTTGCAGTCCTTCACCACCATGCTCGTGACCAACCGGGCGTCGCTGGCCATCGCGTCGTTGAAGAAGTGGTTGAGCCGCGGCTCGTGGCCCGCGTAGTCCCAGAATGTCCTCCCGTGAGCCGTGTCGAAAGGGGTAGGATCGTCATTTTGGAACCACTCGCTGACGTGGTGCCATGGCTTTGTCAAGACTGGATCGAGCATGGCTAGCAAAAATGGTCTGACACTTAGCGGCTCGTCTTTTAGGAGGAGACGGGACGCGGGAGTGAGCAAATAACCTTCTGCAATACCAATTGAAGAGTTATCCAAGTTATTGTTTCCAGTTTTATTAAAAATTAAATTAGACCTGGGCTTTTTTAGTTCAGTTGGTCGTGTAACACTTCTGTGGAGAGAGTTTGTGAGTTCAATATGATGGAACAACGTCAATACTCCTTAGAGTACCTAGGAGTAATTTACCTTAGTTCACATATTAATATCGTCTAGCAAATTCACTAAAACAAAAATGTTCAATCTCAATGAAAAAAATTCATCACTATCAAATTTCGTCGCCGGATGTTTCATGCCGAAGACCCTTGCAACGAAACAAGTGATTTTGGTGACGAAATTTTTATTTCCGTCGCCGAATGCAACCATTTCGTGACGATTTTTTTTTATTTTTTTGGTCGCAAAAAACGATCAAACTAGAAAATTACTTTCACCTTTGTTGTTGCTTCGATCAAACTTAGGACCTCCGATTCCTATACTACCTCTCCTTTCTCCAAACACTGAGCCACTTTTAACATTTTGTTGATAATATTGCAAAATGTTACACATATTACTATTTTTTAGTAATAATTTTCAAAGTAATCTATGTATAATACTCCTATAGACATAGATTATTTATTTTAAAACAAATGAATTTTTTGAAAATAAAAAAATAATTTTTGTTATCATGAAAAATAAAAAAATTAATTAGTTTTGTATCTTTTGGCGACGATTATCCAAATTTTGAACCATTTAGTGAGGAAAATGATACGTATTTCGTTGCAAAATGAGTACCTTTCAACGACGAAATATGGGTTTCCTCATTTGGCTACGAAATATGATTTTCTCGCCAAAAGGTAACATTTGGCGACGATTTTGAATTTCATCACTTGATTTCGTCTCCAAAAGTATTTTTTCTTGTAGCGATCGAAAGAAACATTAAAAAGCTACTTCGAAATTGAAAAAGCTTTTCTGTCTAGCTAACACCACCTTCTTCCTCGGCGGTTTCCGAGATTTTCTCCCTGGTGAAGAAGCCGGAGTGGACCAGAACGCGCATTAGGCGATAGACACACCGGGATTTGGAGGGGTTAACGGGAAGAGCAGCGACGAGTTGAGAGAGAGACATGGGTCGGCCATGGTTGTTGACGATGTCCGGTATGTCCAGTTGAACTGCACATTTTAGAGACATGGAGTTTATGAACTGGAATATGTGGTTCCATATGTGAGCTTGAGAGTGGAGTAGCTCTTTGTCTTCCTTATCATTTTTTAACTCCATCTTCAGAGAAATGCCTTTCTAATATTTCTTGTAGAACTCAATACAATGGTACATTTATATAAGGTCGTTCTATCCCAACGCCGGTTCATATATTTTGGAGACCCGAAGCGATTGAAATGTTGAAATGAACCAAAAAAGAGAGACATAGGAGGCAAATATTTGAAATGTGGATAAGCTTTGAATGGTGATCCAAACAATATATGATGGACCACAAGCACCTGCAACATTTATACCAATTGCTAATGGGTCAGTCCATATGCTCTGTACTACGTATTTGATAATGCTCACATGCATGATTCATGAGTTAGGTAGGGGTGGCAATCTTCCGAACTGATTGGTACGATCTTTAATTGATTTTTTGACTGCAGTTTTGGTTTTTAGTAGTACTAGTAAAGATGCACGTGCTTTGCACGTGGATCTACTACATTTTAAATGTTTGGTATTTATACAGGGATTTTTAGAAAAAAAAAAAGGTTATGTAGTGTATCCAACAACATAGTTTTTGTGGTAGAACAACACCTATAGATGTTTAAATATAGTTGACTGGTCCCATTGAATTGAAACCTGTCAAATATCCAAGAGCATTATAAAATATGCAAGACTGGCTTGGGAAGCTCTATCAAAAGACCCATCAATAATCAACCGATCGACATCACAACACAAAACGCATGAAAATTATGACCCCCCATAAAAGATTCAGCAAAAGATGTCGAACTTCGAGGGTTGTCGATCTACATGGCAACACCAGTTGGCATTGCAAGAGCGTTTTGAATTGTGCAAGAGTTGCTCACTGCTTCATTTCCATCTACCCATTAGAATCAATGGCAACTTATGCTTTATACTTTCTCCAAACTCCACCTTAATTTTAAGATACTTGCATTGATAACGAAAGGTCACTGGCAGAAGACCTTGAAACTACAGAAACCACTATCGTTACACTAAACGTATAAAATAGTAGGACAAGCCATCGAACTAAACTGTTTGTTCTGACCTTAAATTTTTTATGACACCCAAGCACCTTTGATAAAAACATAGACTGAAATTTCAGGTATATCAAATCTTGCTTTTATCTAGAAAGCTATTCTCGTTAATATCAAATCCTGCGGCCATTCTTCTTTTTTAGAACCTTGAAACGCATATCATTACTAATAAAAGCAGATAAATGCTAACCAACCCCTTTAAGGGTGGCTTCTACCAGTTTATGAGCAGTTTGGATTACAGAACGATTAACTTTTACAACCGATAAGGAAGAAAACTTAGTAGATAACAACCAAATGTCTGAAATATCTGGAACCAAATACTTGCGCAAAAACCTCACCAATAGCAAGCTATCCGTGAGAACAGTGGCATTATGAGGATCCCGATCGCTTGATCAAGGCACCATGTCACAGCTTCCAAACAAGCTTTAGCTTCTGCCATGTTTGCAGAAAGCATCGCCAGCTTCCCGCTTCGCCACTCAACCTCTTGCTCAGCTCCCATGAGATCCTCCTTCTGCCATGCTCCATCCACTCATAGCTTTATTCTCCTATCACTAACATTTATCAAGTCATTAGAACAAAAACACTAATGTTAGCCTTGCAACCACCCACACCAACCCTCTTGTCATCAGTTTCAAGCATCATATGAAAATCTTCCTCAGTGAGCACTTTTGTTTTACTCTGCAGCACCTGAACAAATAAGGCTTTATAAGTATCCATAACATCTGTGGGATGCACAAAATGATTACCAAATTGAACCCTGTTTCTATGTAACCATAAGGCCCAAGCAACACAAAGGATTCTAGGATAAGCTTTCTAGAAGGAGCTTGCAGCCAGCCAATCCTCCACCCTCACAGGAGTCCCCATGTCAAAATTAAAACCCAGATTCGATGCCCTCCATATGTGTTTGGAAAATGGGCATTCCAGAAGAAAATGCTCAACAGTTTCTCTTGATCCGCTACATCTACAACAAAGAGGCTCAACATCCATGCCTCTCCTTTCCAAGTTGGAACCTTCTGGAATGATTCTATGAATCAACTTCCATATAAACATAGCCTACTTGGGAGGAATATTGAAAGCCCAAAATCTTTTCCAGAAAGCTTCATTAACTCTCCCTCCCATGAAAGCAGATTGATTGATGTGTTTAAGGCTAGAAAATAAGCTGATTTAACTGTAAACAACCCATCCTTGGTCAATTCCCACGCCAAATTATCAGCTTTAGGACACCCCAAAATAGGGATGGTGACGATATGTTTTACAACTTCTGGAGGAAACATAAGAGACAAAAGGGGAACACACCAAGACCTGGTCTCCCAATTGATTAAATCAGCGACCTTGAATTGACTAAATCACCGTGAGGCCACGCAACACAGATTCATAAGGATTTGGAATCAAAGAAATCCATTGATCCTGAAATGGATCAGAAGAGAGATCCATCTCCCACCTCCCATTTCAGCCCTTTCAACAAAAGATCCCTTCCCCGCAAGATGCTACGCCAACCCCATGAACAATTGGACTTTGGTTTGAAAGGGAGAAAATGAGATTTATAACAATATTTCGAAAGCATAACTTTTGAGAACACCGACTCAGGAAATTTGACAATTCTCCGGGCAGCTTTCGCAAGAAGAGCTTGATTAAACAACTTCAAGTCTCTGAACCCCAATCCCCCAAACTCTTTGGGAGACAAATAGCAGACCCCTTCTTCCAATGAAAACCATGCCCTGAACCTCCTCTCTACATAAAATTTCAGATAATCCGATGGATTTGATCAATAAGGTAAGACGGAGCCCGAAAGGAAGATAACAAGTAAAGAGGGATGGTAGAAAGGGTATGTTTAGCCAGAACACACCTTCCCGCAAACCTAAGAGATGGGGACTTCCAGGCTTGTAATTTAGCAGAGATCTTTTGAAGAGCTGAGTTAAACATATTACCTTTTTTCCCCGAAAAATCTAAAGACGCTCCCAAATAAATACCAGGTTTAGAAACCACCTTGATCCCCAGGACCTCTGACAAAACAAAGCAAGTGAGAAGCAAACGATGGAGAAGGGAAACACTACATTGCTTTTCTTAGTAAACCAAGCATTTGAAGAGTTCACCCAACAACATCAGTAGACAATGATATCACCTCTCCACCAGTGTATATGTTAGGGTAATTTGCACTTACCTATAAGGGGTGTAAGTACTTAAATTTGAAGTACAAGGAGTTTATCTTCAAATCAGTAATAGTACAGGCAGTGTAAGTGCAAATTCTCCTATATGTTAAAGGTTTTTAAGAACATGGCCAAATAGGCAATGATATCACCTCTCCACCAGTGTATATGTTAATGGCATTGATGGTACTGAATTTGGGAAGGGTCGTACTGTGCTCGCCTTTCTTGAGCTATTTCCATAACCTACACGGTCGGTAGCTTTCTCTTTCTTCCATTTCGAACTTTAGAGCATTAATTCATTAAATGTAATGAAACACGATGTTAGAAATCTAATCAACAACTGTAGAGGGCAAAGGTCCAAACATCACATACAGTAGTTGTGCCTCTAGTTTTAAAGGATATCATCGTCAAAACCCAAAGGTTGTAAGTTGTGACACGAGGACAACTTATTTTTTTGATAAGTAACACAAGGACAACTTATAGAACTCCCTTGACATATAAATCTTGATATCTGAAAACAAGCAATTATCACAACATTCTAATTTAAACATACTTCTACTTTCAATTATGAACAACCATTTCTTCTAAAAAAATAGCATGCAATATAATAAAAAGACCATGACTGTTTTATTAATGAATAGGAAAAACTATTTTGAAAACAGCGAGTAAAAGTTTCCTTGACAATGGGTATGAGGGGAATAAGGAAAGCTAAACTCGAATTTGGAACAAAATGAATCAGGTCATCACATCAAATTGAAGGGTAACAAGTTTTTTTAAACAAAAATTGGAGTGCACAAGTAATTTTTTCCCTTTTTGGAATTGAGCTCCCGCCGACTGTTACCCTCCAAAAAAAGGGTGAAGAGAGGTCAATTTCTTTTGTTTTTCAGACTCCACTTGCATTTTCGAATATACTTTAGCAAATTTTCAATACATACCTTCACATTTTTCACAACAAATACAATTCCATTACCCAATAGTAGTTTATTTGAAGAGTTGTCACCACCACACGTTCGCTTTTTCGAGGCAATATTCAATTATGAACCAAGGCCACCCAATGGATATGATCAGATGATCATTCATAGAATCACAATGGCACATAAGCCGCACATTAGACAAACCACATCCCAAAACTTTCAATGCGCACTAACTCGATGCCTTCTTCAACAACCAAGTACCGAGAGCCAGTGGCGGACGTAGGATTTGTGTCCAGTAGGGGCCCGAATCCTATGTATATTCATTTTGATAACACAAAATACATTTTGTAAGTATATAATGCTACATGCCAGGTCTGAGGAAGTGATTATTGTGGGTATGTGTGTAGCCACAGTCTAGCTTTATACACGAAACCTAAAAAGTGATTAATAACTTGAAATTTTAGGGATTTTCATCTAACATGGAAATTTTAAGAATTGTTTTCTCTCAAGGGACTTGCAGGGGAAAATCACATAGAATTTTCCATAATTAACCTAAAAATTAGTATAACATGCAAAAATATTTAGAGTTGTGCAGGGGCTCGAGTCCCCCCCCCCCCGCGGAGCCAAGGGTGCCTAGCAATGTTGCCATTACACTCAAACAGGGAACAACATAAAATGTATTCTCATTAGAAGATCTTGTCATCTCTTTTGCTTCTATTATCTTTTTCTTCAAATAGGGAGAAACAAATAAGAACATAAAAAATCGGTTTGCACAATTGAATCATGGTCAAATTCCAAACACCATTGTGATGAACGGGCATGTACAGTTTATAAATGTGATGGACATATAAAACAATAATGTTAGAAAACATATCATTAATAGGGAAAAAGAACGCCAAATAATTTGCCGAAGTATTCTATTTGTAGAGAATTAGGCTCCATTTGTTTTGGAGTAAAATATTTTCGGGTAAATGTTTTCTACGTATCTACCGTTGTTTGGTTGCATAAAAGTGAAGTTAAATATTTTCCAAGTAAAATATCTTCAATCAGAAGGGTGAAAAAATGCTTTCTCCTTTAAAATTCCGTAAGTTGTTTTTGGGATTGGTGACTGTGCACTTCACCACCCGTTGTTTGACTCGTTGATTCTAATAGAAGCCATTTATCGAACATCTTAATTGCAAAAACTATTTGTTATGACTAAAACGATCATAATCCAAAACTAAGCACTAGATTTACACATTAAAGGGAATGCTTACGTGTGAGATGGTAGAAACTGCGGCATGATTGGATTCTGGGCGGTGTTCAATAGCTGACGAAGAACTTTCTGGCCGCCGCAAGAGAGTCGTCTGAGGGTGGGGAAGCCGTTGACTTGATGGGCTTTGGTGCGACAGTCGGATGCACTTCTTTGGTTTGGAGGTGCGGGAATTGGACTTTGGTTGGTTAACTTGGTTTTGAACTTGGGTGTCGTTCGCAAAAAGATGCTCGCACGGAAGATGACGATTGACGCAGAAGGCGAAAGGGGAACGGTGCATTCCGGAAGACGATTCAGAACAGGAGGGTAATTAGGGGCTGATAAGTTATGTCAAGGTTTTGCAAGGGTATTTTTGGAAGATAAAAGTGTGGGAAACACTTCGGTGGGCTTCACGTTTTTATAAGTAGAGTAGATATAAAAAAACCGGTCAGTTCCGTTTTGGTTTTGATTTTGATTTCATATGATAACCGCACCGTCACCGAACCCAAAACTGAACCACAATTTAATCACGAAATACATAGTCACTGAGATCGGTTCCACTTTTGAAGTTTTTCTCCAAAAATTATTTTAGAGTTGGTTTCTGGGGACAAAGTCAAGGGCCCACAATCAAGTACACTGACTACTTACCAATAGCATTACCAAATGGCCCCACTTCAATCAATTGAATGAAGGTATTCTTGATTGCTTTCACTATTTGTACTCCCGTTTCGCTTAACTTTTAGCAATTTTTGTTTTTATTTGAATTTTTTTCGCGTTTGTTAGTTTTGTACCAAATTTGTTTTTGCTGAAAAGTAGTTATTTTCCCAAAATATTTGGGTAAAAGTAAAAAAAAATTCCTATTCGTCTTGATGAGACGAATCGAAAAACCAAAAAAATGAGGCGCAAAACTAACAAATGAAAAAAAATCAAATAAGGACAAAACAAAAACAAAAAATCCTAAAAGTCATTAGTGGAACACCACCTAATTAGATTTTTTTTTTTCTCGGCAAACGAAACATTTTATATAACTTGAAATGGGTTCATCGAGATAAAAGCATCTAAGCACAAGGCGCTAGGATGCAAAAGAAAGAAAATGCATCCAACAGACAGTTGGATAACACACCTCGTACTACATTACAATTTTACTTTTCGAATACCATCTAGAAAAAGCTTAAAATCCTCCACTGTGTAGACTTTGATGTCGAACTTCGCCTTCATCCACATTGCGACCCTAGTTTTGACCAATTCCCCCACCTCCCACGGCTGTGTTGTTGAGTTGTTGAAAATGTAGTCATTTCTTACTAGCCAAATACACCATAATGTAGCATGGAAGCAAGACTCCCAAATATGCTTTTCCATATTTTTATACCCATTAGCAAGCCACCAACTAGCCAAGTTCAGAACAGAAGATGGGCAAGCCCATTTGAGGTTCCACCAATCCAAAATTACAGACCAAACAATCCAGGAAAAGTGGCATTGAACGAATAAATGCTGATGGGTTTCAAGATGCAAGGAACAAAGAGGGCATAAGGCTAATTGGATCTCACTTATCAAGTTGCCTTGTAGTGGGGAAATTAGCTCCTAATTTAGCTGGTTAGTAGTTTTATGTTGATTTGGTTGGTATGGTTTCAGGTCGATTTCGGATAGCTTCGGTGATTAAAACATGTTGACCACCAGTTTTGGGGGAAAATCGAACCAAACCGGTACTTGATGGTTTAAGTAATTAGATAAAAACAAACCCAATGGTTTTGGTTACGGTTTTGATTTTCGTCATAAATTTCGATTTCGATTTTTGTTTTACCAATACCCGAACCGAACATTTGTCATCCCTATGAGTTACATGCATTTCTTATATCTATCTACAACCCAGCTTGTTTTCTTTCCCCTTCTCTTTTGGAACTGGCGTCGTAGGGCAGCTATCGTTGCAATATGTCGAAAATTGTTGGGCAAAGTACGAATTACCTCCCTAAGTTTGGCCCGTTTGGCAGATAACCTCCCTGGGTTTCATTAATGAGCATATCGCCCCCATGTGGTTTTGGAGTAAAGTGCCACCGTTGGATTTTCTGTCTATATTAACGGAAAGTAGGGTACATGCGCCTTTTTTTTGGTTAGTGGGAAGGGAAAAAAAAAAAGGGAAAATCGAAATTAACTATAAAATGACTATAATATCCTTCTCCTCCACAGTAAAAGCCACACCCACCACTGCCACCCAACCCTTTCTTTATTCCACGAGACTGCCGACCACCCACTACGATGACCACCGCCACCCAGCAACCCCTTTCTTTCTTCCATGTAGTCTCAGAAAATAAAAAACTCAAGGAAATATCAAAATTGTCATCGTTAATTTGAACAAAAAAGAACCTAGACATTAAGTTGATTTTGATTTCACCTCTGAATCGAAATTAGGGCTTGGAACGACAAGAAGAGATAGAAGATTTCCAGATAAGCAGAGATGAACATGTACGGATTGGAGCCGGGTCTCTACAATTTCAGATTCTCCGTTCCGTCGATCATCGGATCCCTATCCCATTCTCCGTTTCAAATTCTCTACAATTTCACAAAAACCAATGACGACGACAACAGGCCACCGCCGTCGGTAATGCCGAATTAAGAAGAAGAAGGCGAGTCTTCCGAGGCACCGTCACGATGGAACCTCGCCTCTCCCTTTCACCATGTACTGGAGCCCTCCCCCTGGTGGGAGGAGGTGAAGTAAGATTGTAAGGATTGAAGACTATGAGAGTTTGGTTTGCCCCAAATGTTATCACTCGGACTTGGTTTGCCCCAAATCTCCATAGCCATCTCCCCCCCCCCGCTCTCTCTCTCTCTCTCTCAACGTGTTAAGAGAGTAATGGCAAAAGGGTAGCGTGGTCTTTTTACTCTTGCCGTTAACGGAGTCAAGAGTTGCATTTTACTCCAAAACCACAGGAAGGCGATGTGGTCATTAATGAAACCCAGGGAGGTAATCCGTACTTTGCCCAAAATTGTTTATCTAAATCTTTTTTATTTCCTCTGAGGATGGAGCTGTTAATTCTTAGCCTGAAGTTCTCACTAGATTTCTCAACTCTAATCAGCTCATCGAGAGTCCCTTGGGACAATCACTCTATCGATTGAGAGCCGTCCATCACATTTCCCAATACTTTATCATTGAGCCACCTAGCCACCTTGGTTTGTTTTTTTTCCCCACTCCATTGAGTGTTCTCGCGTGCTCTGAGCATTGAAGAGTAAATTTAGCTCTACCAATCGGCTATGAAGACTCAACCCAAATGTTAAGTGAGAAATCCATATATCTACTTAATAAAATACAAGGGTGTGAAGACCACACAAATACAAGTTAAAAAAATGTTGAGATTTATTTGATCCAATGGCTGATGTGTGCTCTCCAACTTTTTTAAGAAAATACCCACATTCTTACAAATATATTACAAAAATACCATCGGTTCTTTTTTATCTACTGCCCGGCTTCTGGCATTGGCATAAAAAAACAAAAATATATTACAAAAATGTCCGTGCCTAAGGCACTACCGGGATGTGTAGTGCCGTAGGCACGGGCAATCACTAGTTTTTCTATATCAAACTAACCACTTGGTAGCACATTGGACTAACCCCTACTGTTTCTTTCACAATTTTTTCATACGTTTACGCGTGAGGTGATCAAGCAGCTTCAAGAATTTCAAACAAGGAGAATCGAACCAAAAATCTTATGGAAACAAATCCCTAGCTAAATCCCAAAGTAAGACCACCAGGGGGTTTACTTTTGGATATTGATATTGTTTATGTCACAGAAAATCATTGGGGCTGGTCCATGTTTTTCATCCTTTCTGCTCCTATATATTATTATATTTTACAATCCACATCTTGGTGATACACTAAATCTAGTGGACCTAATCCAAGGGAAATTATTTGAGGTAATAAATAAAGTAAAGGAGCAACGCCCTCTTATTTTTAATTTATTTAAACTTTTTCATGTGATGTATTCTTCTACATTTTCACTTTTTCACACATAAAGGGGTAATTATATTCGAAATCAGAAGAATTGATCGGAGGGTATAGTATCGATCTTTGCGTCTCAAATTTTTTTTTCCCCCCCGTTTTGCTGTTCATTTGTCAATGGAACTTCAATAATTAACCTTGGATCCTAACACCACAATCAATATTATAAAAATTTTAGCTATCCTCTCTACTGTGAGTATTATTTCTTATGTGGTCCTACACGCATAAAGGATTTTAGTTTTTATTGGATACCGGTATCTATATGAACGAAGCATCTTTTTAAGGCTCTTAAGGCTTACTTCTGCATATGTAACCGAGATGCATGCATGTATTAGTACTTGCATAAAGAAAAGAAATCCCTCCGATGACAATTGGCTCGAACTGTCATCTTTCACTTTTAATCACAATGTTAAAATGTCATCTTAATGTTTATTGCACGTACAACACTATACTCCCGTAGTGCATTAGCGCACTACGAAACCATCGTCCATATTAAGAATGTAACGCCCCGCTTTTCGGAAGCAAAATAAAATAATTTCTTAAGAAAATTTGACTAAACAAATATGATTTTCCAAAATAAAGTTTGGCTATTACAATCTCAAAATAAATTTACTGATTTAAAATACATTATCTTCAGAGCTGACTCTAGACTTGATACGAATCCCAAGCATACTCGATCTCTATTTCTGATATTCTTCTCTTGTCGAACTGCACCATCATTGAATCCCTTCCGTTGAATCCTGCGCCCTCTGGCAAATTGATCGCCGAAGCAAACGATTTGCCAGGATACGAACGTATCCGTGAGTGATAAATCACCCAGTAAAATAATCCAACCTAACCACCCCTCTTACTTTACAGCTAGCAAGCAACAGGATATATATGGTACGAAGAAGTAAACAGAGATATATCACATAAACAGTTTATTGCTATCCATTAACCTAATATGAAATCTAAGATCCCATCCACGAGATCTTTCCTCCCCAACCGCTAGCCATGCCCTGTCCCATGAGATCACTTTCTTTTGCTGTCGCGGATTGCACCCAAGTTATGTACCAGCGTGTATCCCTCTCATTACAACAAAAGAAAGCTTATCATGCCTGAATCATAACTAGGGTTCGCCTATCTTATAAACCACTTCACAATCATCACTGGGCTTACTTTGCCAGTATCAAAACATCACTCAACACTGGGCTTACTTTGCCAGTTTCAAATCACATCACTCAACACTGGGCTTACTCTGCCAGTTTCAAATCACACCATTCAACACTGGGCTTACTCTGCCAGTTTCAAATCATCACTCAACACTGGGCTTACTTTGCCAGTTACTGGGCTTACTTTGCCAGTATCAAAACATTACATCCCAAAATCACGCCTGCAGGCAATCTAAAATCAAAACTTTCCAATTCATCCATTACCTAGCATCGTCTAGGTGAATTCTATTTCGCATACCACCTCATGTCTCTAGGGTCCAATCTAGCATATCAATCAGAAGTTGGAATAATAAATAAGCAATCAGAATAATAATCGAAATAAACAATAAGCATAAAAATCACGTAACCTTTTATGAATGGACCGTTGCCCTTAATCTTGTATGACCAATAAGTTATTAAATAAACAAGGAACTTTTATCAAATAAAAGTTTTAAAATAAAATAATATAATCAAAGATTGTATAAATTTTATTTAGAAAATTAGATTGATTAAAGATCGTAATGAACACAATAAATAAATAATAACATTAGAAATAATTAGCATGACCTTAAAAAAAGTTCCTATGATTCTACACAGTGGGATCAAGTGTCAAAATCGAGTCCGGAGGGTCGCGAGATTATTTTTAAAATAAAAACGATTTTTAAAGTCGTCAAAAGTAAAATAAATGGGTAATAAATTATTTAATAAATAAAATATGTTGAGGCTAACAACATATCATCTTTGGAATGTAAAGAATCTATAAAATATATTTTGAGAATTTATAAAATAGTTTATAAGGTCGCAAAGATTTTTCGTTTGTAAACTTTTACAATAAATCAAATAAATAACTAATAAATAGATAAAAATATAAGAAAAATATGACATTAACAAGCTATGATCTTTGATGTATTAGAAGTCTAGGAAAAATATATCGGGGGTCGAAAACGATGTTCGGAGGGTCGAAAAACTGATTCGAACCAAAACAGTAGAAAACCGCGAGGTTAGACCGGTCGGAGTTCGCGGCCGCAAGGTTCGGGGCCTGGTTCATGCGGTGGCAGAACCCGAAGGTCACGGCCGCAAGGTCGTGACTAGTATTTTTGTTTTTGTTCGTTTGGCTTCGGTTTCGATGCATGGGACGATAAGGGGCTATGGGTTAAGCATATAAACATAATATATACTTATAGAAGAGGTTAGAATGGATTATAGTACCTCGAATCGGATCGAATTGAATTTAAAACGAAACTTGAATTTTTGAGAAGACGACTTCAGTTTTGGCGATCGGGGAACCTTGGGCTCGAATTGGATGATGTTTGGAGATTCTTGGGGTTTTAGAAGTCGATTGGAATGATCAATTCGGGTTTTGGTTGGTCGTGGCTATGAAACCCACTTTTCTCTCTCTTTCTTTCTCTCTCTAAAACTCCATGGATTGGGGTTTGATTTCCTATGAATTTCCTCTCTCTTCTGGACTGGTGGGGTGTGGAAAATCTCGTGGTGAGCCCTAGGGTTATACTAATGGGATATATATAGGGAAATTTGGAAGAGGATGATAAGTTTGTATTCGAATAGGATTCCGATTTCTTGGGTTTTGATAGGAGAGTGATATGGACGAAAATTCTGATTACGGAAGAGGTAGAGATCGAGTAGGAGTAGGGGAGGGAGAGATGGAAGAGTTTTAAGCATGCATGCAACTAAAAAAAAATAAAAGAGATAAATAAGATAATATACTTATTTTTTTTGTATTTATCTATTAAGGAAAAGAAAATAATAATTACTAAGACCTAATAATATTAACGCTATTAAAAAAAAAAATGGGTCGAAAATCCAGGTCGTTACAAAGAAGGTGTAATGAGCCATAAAGACAACAAGAATCATTCTCGTACAATTGGTAAACATGAATCAGTAGTTGTTTAAAGAGAGGTTATTCAGTGTCCAAGGGGCAAGAGAACATATAGTGGCCAGCCCATTTTTTCGTCACACATTGGGTTATTGAATAATTTTCCTAGTTTAAGAGGAAACTAATCATGCAAATGCTGTGATGGTTCCATATTACGGTTTGCCTGTGCTGGTTATATCTACTCTAATGGAAGCTGGTCTGGATGCATTTGGATTCATTTTTTTCTAAATTGGTACGGCTCATGCCACTGGGGTCATCAAATCATGTGTATGGAAGATGTGGTGAAGCTGGATGTCTTATTTGTTTAGATATTACCCTCAGCTAGAGTTCTGGTGCTGGTCTTGCCTTCCCATAAGGCTTTGCAAGCTGTTGTGGGCCTTCTGCTCCTAGGCTCTTTCAATTACCGTTGAATGTAATTTTTTCCTTTTCTCTCTTTTGGAGGCCAATTACGGTACCTCACTCTCTATGGTCCATAATTGGTCTCCCTTCGATGTACCCTTTGTCGAGCTTTAATAAAATTTTGTTGCCTATCAAAAAAAAAATAACCATCTTGCATACATTTTTTTATCTTTTATTTTTGGCGGAAGAGAAAGAACTTCATTAATGAAAGAAATTACAACATACCAATCGCCCCACAACTACCACCTTATATATGTAATTTAGAATAGAATTATCTTATTCATCTTACAAATTTGGGAGCAGTCTCTAGTGGAATTACAGAATAACATTACATCATATATATCACACAATCTTTGTTACAAGGTGCTAATTACTAGTAAATTACTGGAAAGTGGAAATCAGAAAGCCCATAGCTTAAACTTTATAAGGTACCCATACAATTCCAACACCATAAGAAACTGCTGCATATATATATGCCAATTGCCATGATCATTAGTTCTTAATTAACCCAATAGGAAAAAAACCATGGCAGTGAAATTCATCAAGGATAAACCTCAATGAGAGACCTCAAACCCAGAATGGGAGTGATTTTGTAGTCGCTGAAACCGGCGTCGGCAAAGAGCTTCGCCCACTCCTTCTCGGTTCTCTCCCTCCCCGTGACCAAAATCATCATCAACATGTCAAAGAAGAGCTGTGTTTCGATCGACTCATCGTCTCCTTTCTTCTCGTTCTCAACCTTCATGTCGATGATTATCACCTTCCCTCCTTTGCTTGGAAGCGCTTCTTTGCATCTCTTTAGTATTTTTACGCTCTCCTCATCGCTCCAATCGTGCAATATCCACTGACAGTAATATATGCGATCATGGATGTTTAAAAGAAAAGAAATCACAACTTTAACATGATCACGGGCGGAAGTATAGTCAAAGTGAGGTGGGCTGCAGCCCAGGTGAACTTGAAAAAAAAATTATATGTAAAATTTTAGCTCAATAAATTTTAGCGACTACAAAATCACGGGCGGAAGTATTGGGGCTGGTCCTTGTTTTTCATCCTTTCTGCTCCTATATATTATTATATTTTACAATCCACATCTTGGTGATACACTAAATCTAGTGGACCTAATCCAAGGGAAATTATTTGAGGTAATAAATAAAGTAAAGGAGCAACGCCCTCTTATTTTTAATTTATTTGAACTTTTTCATGTGATGTATTCTTCTACTTTTTCACACATAAAGGGTAATTATATTCGAAATCAGAAGAATCGATCGGAGGGTATAGTATCGATCTTTGCGTCTCAAATTTTTTTTTCCCCCGGGCGGAAGTACAGTCTCAAAGTGAGGTGGGCTGCAGCCCAGGTGAACTTGAAAAAAAAATATTTTATGTAAAATTTTAGCTCAATAAATTTTAGTCCACCCCATTTTTTTAGCCCAATAAATTTTACATTAAAAGAGAACTTGTTGAAAATATCAACTCAGATTCGATAACAAATGGTTTCTACTATTTGAATCAGCTTATGACACAACTTCAATAGTGTACATTTTTTGTATTTTTCTTTTGTGTATTTTTTACCATTTACATATTTAATTATTTATGTATGTGTTTGTTGAACATTAATTATAAAACTCTTTTTGGTTCATACATATAAATTTTGGGATAGCCCAGGACAAATTAGATTCCTGCCCGCTCGTGAACATGATGTAGTAAAAAAAAGATGAATATTTTTTGCCCTAAATAGATACTTAAATCAGTATTTACCTTGAGTAAAACAGCATCAGTGGAAGGAATAGCTTGAAACATGTCACCCCCAACGAACTTCAAGTTCCCACTCCCTTGCAAATCCGCAACCACATGAGGGAGGTCCAACACAGTGCACTCCAACTCCGGGAAAGCATCGGCTATGGCTTTGGCCACCGTGCCGGTCCCACCCCCGACGTCAACCAGCGAATTCAGCCCGTCGAAAACACCCTTGCAGTCCTTCACCACCATGCTCGTGACCAACCGGGCATCGCTGGCCATCGCGTCGTTGAAGAAGTGGTTGAGCCGCGGCTCGTGGCCTGCGTAGTCCCAGAATGTCCTCCCGTGAGCCGTGTCGAAAGGGGTAGGATCGTCATTTTGGAACCATTCGCTGACGTGGTGCCATGGCTTTGTCAAGACTGGATCGAGCATGGCTAGCAAAAATGGTCTGACACTTAGCGGCTCGTCCTTTAGGAGGAGACGGGACGCGGGAGTGAGCAAATAACCTTCTGCAATACGAATTGAAGAGTTATCCGAGTTATTGTTTCCAGTTATATTGGTTTTGAGCACTTGTAATTATTAAAAATTAAATTAGACCAGAGCTTTTCTAGTTCAGTTGGCCGTGTAACACTTCTGTGGAGAGAGTTTGTGGGTTCAATATGATGAAACAACGTCAATACACCTTAGAGTACCAAGGAGTAATTTACCGTAGTTCACATATTAATATCGTCTAGCAAATTCACTACAACAAAAATGTTCAAGCGCAATGAAAAAAATTCATCACTAAGTATCAAATTTCGTGGCCGAATGTTTCATGCCGAAGACCCTTGCAACGAAACATGTGATTTTGGCGACAAAATTTTTATTTATTTTCGTCGCCAAATGCAACCATTTCGAGACGATTTTTTTTTTTGTCGCAAAAAACGATCAAACTAGAAAACTACTTTCACCTTTGTTGTTGCTCCGATCAAACTTAGGACCTCCGATTCCTATACTACTTCTCCATTCTCCAAACACTGAGCCACTTTTAACATTTTGTGATAATATTGCAAAATGTTATACATATTACTATTTTTTAATAATTTTCAAAGTAATCTATGTATAATACTCCTATAGACATAGATTATTTATTTTAAAACAAATGATTTTTTTGTAAATAAAAAAAATGTTATCATGAAAAATAAAAAAAAATTAATTATATAGTTTCTATCTTTTGGCGATGACTATCCAAATTTTGAACCATTTAGCGAGGAAAATGATATTTCGTAGCAAAATGAGTACCTTTCAGCGACGAAATATGGGTTTCCTCATTTGCCGACGAAATCCTATTTTCTCACAAAATAAGTCCAATTTGGCAGCGAAATATGATTTTCTCGCCAAAAGATAACATTTGGTGACAATTTTGAATTTCGTCACTAGATTTCGTCGCCAAAAAAGTCTTTTTTTTTTTGTAGCGATCAAAAGAAACATTAAAAAGCTACTTCGAAACTGAAAAAAGCTTTTCTGTCTAGCTAACACCACCTTCTTCCTCGGCAGTTTCCGAGATTTTCTCCCTAGTGAAGAAGCCGGAGTGGACCAGAACGCGCATGAGGCGATAGACACACCGGGATTTGGAGGGGTTAACGGGAAGAGCAGCGACGAGTTGAGAGAGAGACATGGGTCGGCCATGGTTGTTGACGATGTCCGGTATGTCCAGTTGAATCGCGCATTTTAGAGACATGGAGTTTATGAAATGGAGTATGTGGTTCCATATGTGAGCTTGAGAGTGGAGTAGCTCTTTGTCTTCCTCATCATTTCTCATCTCCATCTTGAGAGAAATGCCTTTCTATTTCTTGTACAACTCTCAAAACAATGGTACCTTTATATAAGGTCATCATAGGATTTTAGGGTTTAGCTACTTTTATAGGATTTTAAGGTGTACTTTTCGATTATAGGATTTTAATGGTTTAAGCACTTTCATAGGGTTTAGGGTTTTAGGCACTTTCATAATACCCTAGGGTTGAGGTTTATGTTTAGGCACTTTCATAGGGTTTAGGGTTTTATGGTGCACTTTCCTATTATAAGGTTTTAGTAGTTTAAACACTTTTATAAGAGCAATTTTGAGAAAATATTCCGAATATCCTTAACGATGCATTTCCGGGGTTTTTTTTTTTTTTTTGAATGCGTGGGAAGAGGGGGTCTAAAACAGGAGATACACGTAAAAACCGTGTCGATCATTCGATCGAGAAATATTATAATTTTTTAAGAGGACAAAATGATTGTAATTTTAAATCATTTAACTTTTTTAAAGATACCCACTACTTAGTTTTTAATTAATTTACAGCTACCAAACGAATTCTTTACTTTTTATTTATGTTTATCTTGTGGCTGAGTTTTTTATGCACGTTTTGGGCATTCCAATTTTTGGTTTTTCTGCTGCTTTGTGTCGGTTGGTATGGCTTTCACTGTGACTAAAGGCATTGCGATTGGGTTTTCGATTGAAGAAAAAAGAAAAAGAAAAAAGGGCGTTACGATTTAGTTCCTTTTTTATTTTATTTTTGCTTTTAGAGAAGTATTGGTGACTGGTTTAGGCGTTTTAGTTCCTATGGTTTTTGCCTGTAATTTTCCCTTCGTCCTTGGTTGGCGTTTTGCCTATCTTGTTCTTGGGCTTTGGGGACGGTGCAAAAATTCTAACAACAGAGACAATTTGCAGAGACCCACGCAGAGACAAACGCGTTTGGCCCCATTTCGGGTCCCAAAAAAATCTAGAAAAATATCCATAAATTTTTGAATTTTATTTTATGGGGCCCTGTAAAAAATCAGCTCCTGCAGATATCGATAATATTATTTTTGGATTCGTAAGGGCGAAACTGCTCAGTTCGCCTCTGCGTGGAACACGAAATGGGACCAAACGCGTTTGTCTCTGCGTGGGTCTCTGCAAATTGTCTCTGCTGATAGCAAAGCTCGGGACGGTGTGCCCTTGAGGAGTTTGGTTGCATTTACTAGGAGAAATCACTCTCTCAATCGCTGGCAGTTGGACAAGGCAAGAGCGAGCAGCTAGCCACACATGAACCGCGAAACCGGTTATCCGGTTTGATTTTTTTAGAAATCGGAACCGTTGAGATAATGCGGTCCGGTTTCGACCAGCTCAACCGGTTTCGGTCCGGTTTATCCGGTTTTTATTCATGGGGCCATATTTTGAGCCCAACACATCATAAAATCCACAATTCAACCCACAAAATATCAACTAAAAACCCATAATTCAACCCCTTTTTGGGACCCAACAAAAAAATTATCAATTTTGAGCCCAATACATTAAAAAAAAAAAAACCCATAAAAATATAATTAATCACTGTTCATTAGCAGGTATATATATATATAAACATAATTAAGCACTGTTCGATTCCCCTCCCCTATGTTTTTTTATATGTATGCATATATTATACATATATATAACCGGTCCGGTTTCGACCGGTCTTTAAAATACATAAACCGGATCGAAATTATTCGACCGGTTTGAAAAATTTTATAAACCGGAACCGGATCGAAATTATTTGACCAATTTGAAAAATTCAGTCCGGTCCAGTTTTTCCGGTTTCGATCGATTTTCCGATCTCGACTAACAGCCCTAACCGCGATAAAAGATGTCCATTAATCTTTGCAATATTTCAAAGATAATTAATGACACTGAAAAATTCTTTGAATCTTGAAAGCGAATATTTACTGAATCAAGATTTAATGAACCAACAAAAGAGAGACATTGGAGGTAATATTTGAAATGTGGCATAACAAACAACCGTTACATTATTTAGTTCGGTCTCTCTCTCTAGAAAAAAAATTATGCAGTGGTCTGCACGGCAAAGCGTACCTAGCAACAACACTAATAATTTTACTCACACAACAATTCAAACACAACCTCTCACATACATGTGGGGCCCACACATAGTAGTGTGTGTAGAGCCCACATGTTTGTGAGAGGTTGTGTTTGGATTGTTGTGTGAGTAACATTTTTGAATAATTTTGCACAATTAAAAACATTAAAATAATTTTCTTTCAATTGCGTATTAATCTGATATCTTTTGACACAAAATTTACTATTATTTCCTATGCCATGTGCCTAATTAATTAAGCAGTAAGAGACAAGAATGTGAGCCCCCGATTTAGGATAGTACTATTTTTAATATAGAAAATTAGTCTTAGATCTATTATGTGAACTTTATAAGTCCACAAATCCGTCTATTAATTTTGTAAGATCTCAGGTTCATTTTAGGTTACCTTAGAGTAGGGTAGGGTACCCTAGGGTGAACTTTTATATTATTGAATAGGGTGCCTTAAGGTAAGGTAGATTACCCTAGCGTAGGGTACCCTAGGATTTAGACACTTTATAGAGTTTAAGGGTACACTTTTCTATTATAGGATTTTAGTGGTTTAGGCACTTTCATAGGGTTTAGGATTTTAGGCACTTTCATAGGGTACTCTAAGATTTAAATTGTGTGGACTTGTGGCTTTATAAAACTATTAGGTGGACTCGTAGACTTACGAAATATTTATAGTGGATCTCTCACTAAATCTCCCATTTAATAGTATATCCAAACATGTGGATAAGCTTTGAGTGGTGACCCAAACACTGATGGAACACCAGCACCAAAAACAATTAATTATACAATTGCTAATGGGTCAGTCCTTATAATTTGTATTTGATTAATGCTCACATGATTCACGAGTTAGTAAAGGGGCGGCGATCTTCTGAACTGATGGTTAATCGAACCAAATAGAACTGATCGATACGATTTTTAAATGATTTTTTTACCACGGTTTTGGTTTTTAATTAAAAAAAAAAAAACCAGTCAATTCATTTTTGGTTTTGATTTCATATGATAACCGCATCGACGCATCGTCAATAACCCAAAACCGAACTGCAGTTTAATCACGAAATACATATTACTCCCTCCGTCCCATAATATTTGTCCGGTCCGCAAAACAAGGACGTAAAAATAATGCATTTCTTTCAATAAAAAATTCAAACTTTTTTCATAAATTACAAGAACTCATCGATGTCTAATGAATTGTTGAAAAAAAATTGAATTTTTCTTGCAAAAAACATATTATTTTTACGTCCTTGTTTTGCGGACCGGACAAATATTATGGGACGGAGGGAGTATATATTATAGGTAATATATAATCAATTGAACGAAGGTATTCTTGATTGCTTTCACTATATATAGGTACTTAGATTGCCTTGTAGTGGGGAAATTAGCTCCTAATTTAGCTGGTTAGTAGTTTTAACTTTTATGTTGATTTGGTTGGTATGGTTTCAGGTCGATTTCGGATGGCTTCGTGGTCAATTTCGTTAAGAAATCGAACCAAACTGGTAACCGACGGTTTTAGTTATAGTTTACATAAAAACAAACCCGACGGTTTTGGCTTTCATTATAAATTTCAGTTTTACTAGAGGTGTCAAACGTGTCGTGCCGTGCCATTCAACTTCCATGTCAAACGTGCTTCGTACCGTGCCCGTTTACTTAAATCGTGTCGTGTCGTGCCGTGCCGGACTCATTTACTTAAATCGTGTCGTGTCGTGCTGTTTTTCAATTGTGTCATGCCAGGCCGGGCCCATTTACTTAAATCATATCGTGCCGTGCCGACCCATTTTTTAATCGTGTCTTGTCGTGCTGTTTTTCAATCGCGTCGAGCTGGGCCGGGCCATTTACTTAAATCGTGTCGTGTCGTGCTGGCCCGTTTTTTAATCGTGTCATTCTTCGTGCAATGCCCCGTGCCCGTTTTACTTGGTCGTGCCGTTTTTAATCGTGTCGTACCGTGTCGCGCCCGTTTAGAGGTCAAACATGCCGTGCTTTCTGTTCCTTTTTTTTTTGGATAGGCAACAAGATTTTATTAAAGCTCGACAAAGGGTACATCGAGGGGAAACCAATTACGGACCACCGAGAATGAGGTACCATAACTGGCCTCCAAAAGAAAGGAAAGGAAAGATTACATTCAACAGTAATTGAAAGGGCCTAGGAGCAAAAAGGCCCACAACAGCTCACAATGCCTTATGGGAAGGCAAGACCAGCAACAGAACTCTAGCTTAGGATAATATCATTCGTATAAGACATCCAGCTTTACCACATCATCCATACATGTTATTCGAAGACTCCAGTGATATGAGCCGTGCTTTCTGTTCCTATTGCTGTTTGTTTATGTAAACTTAGGCGTCATGGCAAACTACAATCTGATTTACAAATATTGTGTCCACAGAATTGTGTTGCTCATTTTGACATGATGACTTGCTCAATAATCTACGGAGAGATTATTTATTTCTTGACGATTGCTCAATGTGTTATATTTATTTCTTGACGATTGCTCAATGAAACGATTGTATGTTTTATTGAATTGGAGTATTTTTGTTTCAGGAGCCTCATTGCAAAGGCAAGGCAAATTCCGAAAAGCTATTAAGTACCCATTCGTGGTATTGGCAATCTCAGAGAGGGAAGGAGAGGATTCTGTCCTCCCCTGTTTCTACCCAAAAAAAAAACACCAACCACAATTTGAGTTGGCAATGGAACTCATATCATTGGCTCTTTTGATTCAAGATCAGAGGTATCTCTAATGGAGCCTCATTTTGAGTTCCTCAATTTCTCGAGGAGTTTTCCATCACACTCTTTACCTATACCTAGTTCTAAGCATCCACATAAGAGGATTTTCATTTTGAAAAAACAATTTGACAGAAATAAAAAATTCAAAAAAATCCTTTTGAACGGACATGAATGATCCCAAAAATAAAAAATAAAATTCCAACAAAAACCCAACAGAAAAACAGAGCCAATAACCGTAGGAGTATCAATAATATGTATCTACGGATAAAAAAAAACGTATCAATAGATGCATAAACGGATTCATGTGTATGTGAGGTTTCTGAGAGAGAGAATGAGGCTCAGATCTACTTGAATCAGGCCGAGAAGGACATTGACTCCACCATGGCTGCAACGGGATTGCCCCCGCCAGTGAACGGGTCTGTCTCTCAGAGAGACGTTGTGAGAGAGAGAGAGAGAGTGAGAGACGAGAGAGCTGCCCTAGCGGCCGATTGCTTTCTATATACGGTCTTGCTATTGTCAGCCCACTGGGCTGACGATAAACATACTAGAAAGCAAGGAAAATATATATTTTTGATTATTTTTTACATTCTTTAATACACATTCACACACTTACTATTGTCAGCCAATTGGGTTGATTTTAGAATTTTCCTTCTATATATACCCCAGATGTGGGTGTGATTGTGTGTATATGTCACACCACAATCTGTGTGCACCATGCCACCAAATAGTGGAAAATTCTCGTAAAATCCTATAATGCATCACTCAAGGGCCGCCCGAGCAATTTTTTGAAAATTGGAACCATCTACCTTTTATGTGGGAGTGAATATATTATTCGTACAAAAAATGAAGTAAATTGGTTATCATTATATACTTGATCACATATAACAAAAAATTTCCTATTAATGAATCTACATCCTGATGAAAGGGCTTCCAAAACCCGATAGATCCGAAATTTTGCGAGAGTGATTAAAACACCAAGAACAACAACATGAAAGGTATAGATCGTCATAACTGTGTCGCAATCGTGTGGCTAGCGTACATTGGACTATAGCGGAATATACTGGTTTAGAACTAAATAAGTGATGTATAGATTTGAAAGGTAGCTGCGGACTCATTGTTTCAAATGTTCGATCTAAACCGTTACGATTTAAGATCTTATCAAATTTATTATTCTCCCCTAAATAGGTGATAATCAAATGTCGAAAACCACGTGATCGGAACACATTCGGTACTTTCAAAGGCATTAAAGTCCTATAATGCACCACTTGAGGGCCGCCCAAGCTATTTTTAAAAAATCGGAACCGTCTACCTTTTATGTGGGAGTGATTACATCATTCGTGCAAAAAATAAAGTAAATTGGTTATCGTTATATACTTGATCGCACATAACAAAAAAATTTCTATTAATGAATCTACGTCCCGATGAAAGAGCTTCCAAACCCTGATAGACCCAAAAAATTTGCGAGAGTGATTAAAATACGAAGAATAACAAAATGAATGGTATGGATCGTCATAACTGTGTTGAAATTGTGTGGCTACCGTATAAGAGACCCGTTTTTATAGAATAGAATTATATAATATATATTAGTTGTTTCAATTATAAGCACAACAAGATTGTTGGCCTTGGTGGTTTGAGATGTGTGTCCCCCAAGGACTTGGGTTTGAACCTCATAGAGATTATTTTTTAAAATCAATTTTGTTTCTTATTTATTATTAGTTGTTCCAAGTAAAAACATAAAACCAATTGTGATGTGTGACAAGTTCCATAGGACTTGGGTTTGAATCACATGGAGGTTTTTTCTTTAAAATTAGTTTTGTTCCTTATTTATTGTTAGTTGTTCTAATTTAAAAGCTTATTTTTTTTTTATAAATCATGAAACTAAAATGCCTTGTTTTGTAATTAAAATTATTGTTAATTAATCACATTATATTTATGAGTCACAAGTCAAATTATTTAATAATTTTTTTCCCGTGCCTTGTGTCGTACCCTTTTGTGCCCGTCAAACCGTGTCTTGCCCGACTAGAACCGTGTCGTGCCGTGCCCATGCCCGTGCCTATCAACCCGTGCCGTGCCTGACTAGAACCGTGTCATGTTGTGTCGTGCTTGGCTAGAACCGTGTCGTGCTGTGCTTGTTCCGTGCCCATGCCCGTATAGGCCTAGAACCGTGTTGTGCCGTGCCCGTTCAATTATCGTGTCGTGCCCATGCCCAGCTAAACCGTGTCGTGCCGTGTCGTGCCGTACCCACCAACTTCCGTGCCCGGTGCCAGTCCACGTGCCCACTAAAACCGTGCCGTGCCGTGCCAAGACCGTGCCCGTGCCCGTCCACGTGCTCACTAAGATCGTGCCGTGTCGTGTCGTGCCAGGGCACGACCATGCCCGTGCCATGCCACATTTAACTGTGTCGTGCCGACCCGGCCCATTTGACACCCCTATTACTAATACCCGAAACCAAACCAAACCGAACCTTTTTCTTTGTCTTTGGCCAAAATTTAGAAGAAGTTTTATTGCTAGAAAATACCATAACATCAAGAGCTACTATCCTCAAAAAGAGAATTAGAAGCAATGGAGAGAAATCTCACATACAAATACTACTCCCACACACAGTACTCTTGGCCACATCGGGATCTACAGGGATACTAGCACATCTCACAAAACTGCTCACCAACCACCAGTAACCACAAAGGAAAACACCCACAGCGGGGTGAGAAAGACTCTCGAATGGGAGAAAGACCCACGTAAAAAATCCTAAAGCAATACACTGAAAAAACATTAAACAAAAAACCCTAGAGCAACTACAATCACTGCCCCTCCTCGTGCCCGACTGCCTCCACCACTAATATATCAGAGCAAATCCACAGCAAACGAACCGAATCGGGAGCAAACAAGTCAACTAGACCGCCACCACCCGTCACGCACTGGCGGGAACTGTAACGACCCTAATTTTTGTCCTAATTTTTTTTGAATAAAAATTTATATTTTGAATTTTATTAAATAATTAAACTGACTAGTATCTGTCAATATTTTTTAACCCATATGTTATAATGATCCAAAATTTTTAATAAGTTAAATTATAATTTTATACAAAAATTATTTCCTTATAAAGTTAGTTGATTGATTATAAATTATACTCTACGTTAGTTTAAAATTTAATGCCTTGGTGTTCCACATGCACCCTAACATTTTTCACCACCTCCAACCAACTATCTCATCTCTCTGTCGTTCCCCCCCCCCCCCCCTTTACTGGCTCCCCACACCAAGCCAAACATCCCCCTTATTTCTAATTTTTGGCTAACCTTTTTATTTTGGGAGCGACTATTCGCAACCCTGTTTTTTCTCCCATAGCCCCTTACTCCATACAGTCCTTTAAAAACAGGAAATTTTCTCCAGGGAGCCCAATAAATGTCCCTGATCTTCCAAATATACCCTTTCTCTAAAAAATTACACTTTAAACCCAATCCCCCTTCAAAACCCTAAACTCCCCACCCCTGGTCCCCCCACCCCATTTACGTCGGCAGACCACTCCCACGCCATTTCCGCCTCCCACCTCCTCCACCTCCATAGCCACCACCGCAGCACCGCCTCTCCTGCCGCCGCACCACCGCACCAGGTGCCATTCTCTCTCTCTCTCTCTCTCTGTTCTTTCTGCCCTCCCTAATCCCCCTCTTCATCCTCGATCGCTTTATCTCGTTTCACACTGTACAAAAACGCAAAAAAGCTGTCTTCTGTGGTGCGATTTTATGTGCGATTTTGGTGGTGATTTTGAGCGATTTTTTTGCACGATTCTGGTAAGATATACACCTGCTCTTGATTTCGATTTACACTAGCAGGAACGATCTGTTGTTTTTTGTGATTTCTGGTTAGGGTTTTTTATTTTGACTTCGATTTGTAGTTAGGGTTTCGATTTCCGTTAGATTTCTTGTCTATAGACTTGATTATGGTTTCGTTTTTTTGTTGATTAAGGAACGCTTCTCAAAGAACTTAGGTGGGTGGTTACTTCATCGGAAGCCCATACGCTTTGAAGCCCCGTCGACGCTTGGTGTGTTTCCGTCCAGGCACCGCTGCAACGCGTTGTTCCCACAAGGTTCCCGTCGAATCTACTCTCGCTCTTCTTCTCTCTTGTCTTGTTTTTCGTTTTCACGTTCCGTAGATCGACGTAAATGTAGCTCTATGTGTTTTTTCTTGGTTTATTCACTTGCTGATTCTAGTTCTTTGAAACAAGTTTTAAATGTGGATGAGTTGTTAATAGTTACCATGGTGATGAAAAAGATGATATTTGTATGTGCGTGTGCTGATGATTTCAGTACTATATGTAGCTTGATGCTTGTAAATGAACTCAATAGGCATTTGGGAAAGGGAAAAAAAATGAAGGATTGTTTAGCTAAGCTGTAACATGGGTTAAGCTATCGGGATGAATGGAATTAATTATGTCGATCAAAAGAAAAAAAAAAAACCTCGGGTTAAGCTATCATTTACTATGTGTAATTATTCCCACTGCATTTAAAACTAGTAGAATTATCATCTTTGCCAACGAAATTAGTTATCTTTTTGTTCATAAAACGTGAGATTGGACAAAAAAGAGCATTTCCTTTGAGGAGCACTGGAACCTTATTGGGTTCTTCTCAATAACCTGTGGTCTTATCCAGGTTTTTAGTTTTTCGTGAAACAGGTATTAAAAACCTTCTGCTTTTTACGTTGTGGAGGTATGATGGTAATGGGACGTGGTCATGGTTTGGCATTCTTATCTAGATTCTAGCCTTCGATTAATGGCAATGAGGCAGAGGCTGGTTTCCTCCTTGCGGGTCGAAGAGCCTTTTGAATTTTGAATGTTTTGTTTCTTTTACTTTGTAATGAGATGATATGGATGACATTAGTGTCCCTATGTATCTGCTTGTTAGTCCTTTCTCTCGCATTTTAATTCTGTTTGTATTATCGGCTATCACAGTTATAAGTTAAACCTACTCCTGTAGTACCTCTCTTCATTATGGAGATCAAAGCAGATGGAAAAGATGGCTCCTTAGTTTTGCTGAAGCAAGGTGCTGAAGCTGTAAGTTCACTTTTTCCCTTTTCTTTTAAGGACTTTCAACGTCAACTAGATGTTGCCCAGCTGTTTAACACACATTAATCTAGTTGCTTGGTTATGCAGTTTCTAGCAAATTAATGTGCTCAACTGTTATTTTGTTGCTTGCCTTTTCCAGCGGGTTTTTGAGTCAACCTTTGTGGGAAGGAGGTCCATTGTTAAGGAACGTTTCTCAAAGAAGTATAGACATCCAACTTTGGATTCAAAGCTTACCATCAAACGCCTAAATGCTATAAGTCTTTCGAAGGGATTTTATTGGCTGTCTTTTCATCTTTAAGAGGTAATGGTCTGGTCCTCAATGTTTCTTTAACTTTCCTAATCGGTTTTGTGAAGCAGGAGGCTAGATGTACGACTAAAGCTAGACGCCTTGGAGTTTGTACTCCAGTGCTTTATGCTGTTGACCCCATCCTACATACCCTAACTTTCGAGTATGTGGAGGGTCCCTCTGTAAAGGACGTCTTCCTCGACTTTGGATCAAATGGTGTTGTGGGAGAACAAATGGATGACATTGTAGTGCAGATTGGTGATGCAATTGGCAAACTACATGATGGTGGCCTAATTCATGGTGACTTGACCACATCAAACATGTTGATCAGGGATAATACCAATCAGCTGGTGGGTCTTATTTCATAGCGTCCTACTTTTCCACTCCAACTTTGCTTTACTTATTTAGCTATGTTTTTATTTACCAGTATCCCTCAGGAAAAAGAAGCAATGGGAGACCAAGAAGAGGATGAAGCATTGTAATTTTTTCTTAGGTTTCGTATGTTAGTATTTTGTTAGCACATTTTATTCGATTCAGAATGAAGGTGTAAGTATAAGTTTGAGAATTTCGAAATGAAGATTGTCTTATGTAGACCAAAATTTTGTGAATGGACACGAGTTGTTAATTTCGTGAATGGAATTGAGTTGTTAATTTTGAATTTCTTCATTGGATCATTACTATAACTCTTTATTTTTCTTCATGCTCACTGTCTAATTAATTGGTAAGAATGCACTAGGATAATAAACAACCATGTTAGCTTCTCACCCTTCAACTACATGCAATACAAATAACCACCCAAAATTAATAGCCATTGCAATACCTCGAAAATACAAAAACATACTATCATTTTAACATTACTCTTCTCGCACTTTTAATTGCATTTCTTAGTTCAAACGGACATTCGCATTTCTTAGTTCCTGTGACGCGTGCTATCTTCTTTGTCTTCCCTTATTTGCCATTCTCCTTCACATTACCTCCTTTGTCCTTTGCCTTGTTGATAAACGACCTATGTGGCTACCGTGCGCACTCACATTCTCTGTCGTAAACTCCTGTGCTATGGTCACTGGACCTATGTGGCTGCCATGCGTTGAAGTATCACCCTGAAAAAAGTATCACAAATTCAAAAGTCCATTAAAACAAGTTTTCGGTCTCTCTGGATCTGTTTTGGTAAGTGAATGTCGAAAATACATACAATTCGGTATATAACTGTTGAACATAAGTATCACTTTCAGTATCACCATGTCGAAAATATGTACAAAATTTGATAACCAACTGCCGAACTATGTATACAAAAATCATATAAACATTTCGGTAAATAGCTGTTGAAACAATAATTATATTTCGGTAACTACACGTCGAAAATATGTTCAAACTTCGGTAAACAACTGCCGAACCACTATATACAAAAATCTTATATACATTTCGGTGAATTGCTGTTGAAAAAATAATTATATTTCGGTAACTACACGTCGAAAATATGTTCAAATTTCGGTAAACAACTGTCGAACTATCTATATAGGGGATTATACATACATTTCGGTAAGTAGCTGTTGAAAACAAGATTATATTTCGGTAACTACCCGTCGAAAACATGTTCAACTTCGGTAAACAACTGCCGAAACCACTATATACAAAATTCATATATATACATTTCGGTAAATAGCTGTTGAGAAAAATATTATATTTTGGTAACTACACGTCGAAAATATATTCAGACTTCGGTAAAAAACTGCTGAACCACTATTTTCGGTAAACAGCTGTTGAAAAAATAATTACATTTCAGTAACTACACGTCGAAAATATGTTCAAATTTCGGTAAACAACTGTCGAACTACATATATAGGGAAAATCATACATACATTTCGGTAAATATCTGTTGCAAACAAGATTAAATTTCGGTAATTGAATGCTGAAAGTGTATCTAAATTTCGGTAACTAACTGTCGATTATGGTAATATTTTACAGTGGTTAGCTACCGAAATTACCTACTTTATTCTGTTCATCTGTTCGAACCAGAAACATCGCCGAAACCCTCGAAAAATTGGGTTTACAAAACCCACACGCCACAACAACAAAACAGAGGCATTGTAAATGGAAAAACTTACCTCCTCACACGGCTTCCAACATACAATGTCTGTCACAGTATCTTTCTTCTCCTCTGTCATCGTATGGTTGCCAATAGAATTTGATTCAATTTCAAAATCTAAACCTACAAGTGGGTCAAAAAATGGATCAATGGAAGGACTTAATCCTTTCATTGATATATTATTTGGTCCTCGTTCCTCCTCCATTGGAAAATTTGAGAGAGTGGAGAAAAGAAAATGATGAAGAGAGAGGATAAGTGAAGAAGATGAACAGTAGTAGCAGAAGAACACCTGTGAGCCGAAGAACACCTGTGTTTTTTTTTTTTAAAACGTCAATGATGATTTTGAGGGGGAAGGGGGAAAACGTGAATGATGATTTTGAGGGGGAAGGGGGAAGTGGATAATTTAGGGGTTTTGGTCATTAGGGCATATAGGTCATTTCATGTTTAATTATAAGGGTAAGTAGGTCATTTTGTATTAGGGGGTCATGTTGTAATTAGTTGGCAATTTTTAAAGGGCTAAGGGAGAAAAAACGAGGCTGCGAATAGTCGCTCCCTTTATTTTTTCCAAACATTCAATTGCCACCCTTATCCTCTCCCATTCCTTGCACCCCACCCCACTCCACTCCATCTCTATAAATACCTCTCTCCCTCTCAAAATTTACAACACAAAAACACACCCACCCACCCACTCTTGGAAATCAGTAGAGAAAAACAAGTGAGAAAAAGTTCAAAATTCCCATGGAAGTTTAGAGGGAGAAAGAAGTGGGTTTCATGCTTACACCTCGTGCCGTCCCCAATTCGACTCACACATCCTACACCACGTTCTCTAGCATCCCAGGATCGTTTCCCAATTGTTCGAAATCAGCCCGATGTCTCCCGTTCTCGTCGTCCTCTCCAATAGCCGAAAACCCAACGAACCGTACGCCAATTTTTTTTTCCCCCAACCGGATTCGAGGTATTATAATCCCTCGATCTCCTACCTTCTTCTAAGTATATTAATGTTCTAAGATGTTAATTTTGGTGTTTAGAAGTGAAAAGAATCAAACCCGTGTGTCGATTTTACAAAAACCCCGCGTGAACTCATTCCTTTGTAAATTTACTGTTCATAGCCTCTCTTTTTTTTGGGTGTAAAGAAGATGTAAAAATTACAATTTGTCCCCTTATCTATTTAAAGGTAGTGTTTCGGCCCAAATCGGAAATTACCAGTGATTACTAAATTATGATTAAGCCCTTGAATTTACTAAAGTGTATGCTTTAGCAACAAAAAACGTGTCTTTTAATACTCTTATATTTTATTAAATGTTTTATCTGTAAGTTAAAAGCGCTCTATAGTGATAATAGTTCAACTTTTGTTTCTGCAACTTAAATATTAAATGGGTATTGTAAAAATAAGGAGATATATATATATATATAATGTCATTTTAGTGTAAAGTACTATTTGACCCTTATCTATTATATTGACCCTTATCTATTATATTAGTATTACAAGAAAGTATTTTACAAAGATAGTGACAACGAGTTTCACCTTAATTACCCTTATGAGTATAAAAAAATATATGCTTTTGATAATCAAACTTATAAAATCTAATATTTGTTTACATATAAGACTAAGGGCAACGGTCCGTTCATAAAAAGTTATGTGATTGTCTCGCTTGTTATTTGATTCAATTATCATTTTTGATTATTTGTATATTGTTCCGATTCTTGATTTATATACTAGATTGGACCCTAGAGACATGGGTTGGTTTGCGAATAGTATTCACTTAGACGGTGCTAGGTAATGAATAAATTGGAAAGTTTTATGATGTTAGAGATTGCTTGCAGGCGGATTGTGAGATGTGAATTGATAAACTGGCGAGTAGTCCAGTGATGATTTGAATTGACTGGCGGGAATCCAGTGGTGATAGGCGAACCCTAGTTATGATTCGGGTATGATAAGCTTTCCCTTTGTTTGCATTGAGAGGAATACACGCCGGATACATAACTTATATGCAATCCGCGACAGCAAAAGGAAGTGAATTCATGGGACAAGGCATAATTAGCGGTTGATCTTGTGGAAAGACCTTAGAATACGTGAATCCTAGTTATGGTTCGGGCATGATAAGCTTTCCTTGTTGTAATGAGAGAGATACACTCTAAGTATATAACTTGGGTGCAATCCGCGACAACAAGAGAAAATGAGTTCATGGGACAGGACATGGCTAGCGGTTGGGGAGGAAGGATCTCGCGGATGGGATCTTAGATTACACGTCAGGCTAAAGGATAGTAATGAATCGGTTTATGTGCTATTTATGTTTTACTATCCTGCTTGATATTATATTGTTACCTGCTAACTGTAATGTAAGAGGGGTAGTTGGGTTGGATTATTCTACTGGGTGATTTATCACTCATGGATACGTCTGTATCCTGGCAAATCGATTGCTTCAGCGATCAATTTGCTAGATGGTGCAGGATTCAATGATGGTGCAGTTCGACATGGAAAGAATATCAGGAACGGAGATCGAGTATGCTTGGGATCCATATCAAACCTAGAGTCAGTTCTGAAGAATATATTTTGAATCAGTAAATCTATCTTGAGATTATAATAGTTAAACCTCTATTTTGGAAAATTATATTTATTTAGCAAAATTTTCTTAAGAAATTACTCCCGAAAAACCGGGGCGTTACAAGAACTCCCTAAGCCATCATCCCATAAGGGCTCCATGAAAGCCAGAGGCGAAGAACAACCTCCAGCAACGCCGCGGCCGCCGGCACACCACCACCCCTTCCAACGTCCAAATTGGGCCTCCTTTGCTTCAGGCCGCCGATGTCCGACTTCATGGTGATTCGTTGCCGCCGCCGCTGCAAGCTGAAAAATAATCCTTCGAATGCGGCAAAAAACAAACACGGAGAGGATCCATCCCTATGAGTTACATGCATTTCATATATCTATTTTCCAGCTTGTTTTCTTTCCCCTTCTCTTTTGGAATTGGCATCGTAGGGCAGCTGTCGTTGCAATATGTCGAAAACCGTTTATCTAAATCTTCTTGATGGAGCTGTTAATTCTTAGCCTGAATTTCTCAACTCTAATAATCAGCTCATCAAGATTCAGTTTTTATCCCGTCAGATTTAGGGACAAATACCGATCAAGCACTTATTTTGATATCCGAATGAGTTGATATTTTACGGGAACTCTTAAAAATATGTTTTATACAAATTGAACGACTCTGATCATTTACGTAGGACTCAAAATGGGTCTCAGTAGTGCTTGTGGGCCCCACATGTATGTAAAGGGTACTTGTGGGATAGTGTTGTATTTAGATATTTGTGTATCTAGACATTTTGAATTTCTTTTTCCAATCCAGGTAAATTAAGTTGACTATTTGTAATCAAAATATACTACTACCATTTAGACCCCGTTAGTTGCATGGAAAGGATGAGAAAATTAACTTTTTTTTGTAAGTTTTTGTGTGTACAACCAGGAAGGTCACAGTTTCAAATTGGTTTCTTGGAAGAAAAGAAAGGGGAAATCCTGGCCGGTCCCAAATTTTATATGGGGTTCCATGCAAACCCTTTTTTAAAGTGTTATCCCATCTAAACCCTTTTTGAAGATGCTTTTACTATTTTACCCCTAGCACTTTTCATACTCCAAGAATTCACACCTCACAGAATTCACACTCCCAAAAATTCACACCTCAATTCACACAATTCACACCCCGCCCAAAATTCACACCCCCAAGAATTCACACCCCGCCCAAAATTCACACCCCAAGAATTCACACCCCACATAATTCACATCCCAAAAATTCACACCCCACAGAATTCACACCCCCAAGAATTCACATCCCGCAGAATTCACACCCCTTTCACACCCCCAAGAATTCACACCCCGCCCAAAATTCACACCCCAAGAATTTACACCCACAGAATTCACACCCGTTTGCAGGAATTTACACCCCCTAAAATTCACATGCCTTTACAGAATTCATGCCCTTGGATCCAAGGGTGAATTCTGTCTTTTGAACATGTGAATTCTGCATTTTGGGACTTGTGAATTCTGCATTTTGTACAGTTTAATTGTCTCAAACCATCAAATCTCTCTGCAATAAGAAAATGAAACCACTAAACCACACACCCCCAAAATTCACACCCCAAAAATTCACACCCGTTTGCAAGAATTCACAAAATGAGGTTCCCAAAGGCAGACGCTCAATTTAGCTCATTTTGTTACAAATTTTAAGTGGATTTTAGGTGTGAATTCTCTCTCTCTCTCAAAAGTCAAATGAAGGATTATACTCATTACAACAATTCTCGATGAAGAAGAAGCAATATCTCTCCGTGATTTTCCAATCAAAACAAATACTAACAATCAAACAGCTATCAGAATTCACACTCCTGTTCAGAATTTACACCTCTTTCAGAATTCACACCCCCTGTGCAGAATTTACACCCCCTTCAAAATTTACACCCATGTGCAGAATTCACACCCTCTTCAGAATTCATACTTCTTTGCAGAATTCATACATCTTTTCAGAATTCACACCCATTTACAGAATTTACAATCCCCAAAATTCACACCTCTTTTCAAAAATTCACACCCAAAATTTTTGAAGATGTGAATTCTGAGAGATGTGAATTCTTAAAGCTGCAAAGAGCCCTTTTCACATTTTTTCTCAGAATTCACACCCCATTTTTCAGAATTCACAACCACGCTGTGTCGACATATTACACAATTTGCACCTCTCAAATAACACAATTTACACCCCTAAATGCAAAATTCACACCAAATTCACACCTTATTTGCACAATTCACACCCTCAATATGTAGGCATACACAGATGATAGCAAATACTACACAGAATTCAACTGGCGGCAACAACATCAGTTGATGTAAAATAGCTAAAAAGTTATTTTACCTAAGCAAAACCTCCAAATCAGCACTACACTCACTACAAGAAAATTTGCATTAGGTGACAAATGAAAATTGTCACAAATTGCATGTTTTTCGTCACAAATAGTATTCGTGACGAAAAAAAATTTGTCGACTAAAGGTTGTCGAGGATTCCTACCTCGTGACAAAATTTGTGTTTCGTCACCTATGGTGTCTTTTGACGACGAAAAATTTCGTCACGGAAAAATCACTTGACGACGAAATTTTTTTGTCACCTATTATTCTTTTTGATGACGAAATATTTCGTCACCATTCTAATAATTATTTGTCACCCATTTTCAATTTCGTCACTAATTATGGCAGGTGATTGAACAATGTAAGTACATAGGTGACAAAAAAAAGTTTCGTCACCAAAGAAATTAATTAAAAATAATAAAGGTGACAAAATATTTTGTCACATAAAATTTCCAATTAAAGCCAATTAGGGACAAAAGATATAGTCATTGAAAAGTTGATGAGAGAAACATCTTTGGTGATAAAAAAATTTGTCACCTTAAATATGTGTATAGGAAGTAAAAGTGACAAAATAAATTGTCACTAACACTCTTCTTACAAGACAATATCATCCTATTCATTTTGGAATTTAATACTCAGCCAAACAAATGAACTATAAGTTACACCATAATAGCCAATACATCTTCATAAACCATTATAATCATGTGCCAAACTAGATATCCATTAACCACAAGAACTATGTATTCTACACCAAATTAATGTCCATTCAACCATAGGATCTAAAGCATCAATATTCCCATGACAAAAACATAAAAGGTAGACCATACCATATATGTTCATAATTCGGTAGCATCATTAAAATGAAAAAAGAAGACTCGGAACTTCATCCAAAAAATGAGTCTTCATAGAAGCATATATCCAGAAAAGAAGACTCAGACCTTCATCCCAAAAAGGAGTCTTCATAGAAGCATATATCCAAAAAAGAAGACTCGGACCTTCATCCCAAAAAGGAGTCTTCATATATCCAAACAAAAAGTCTTCATAGAAGAGCGTATATATACCATCTTCCCCGCTACCAACCTTATGTGTATTCAATCTGCACATAAAAAGTGAGATAAAGTATTTTGGTTATGATGTTAATAGAACACAAAACATTATGGAAACTTAACAATCTGCACAGTACACCTTATGCGTATTCAATTTGCACACACAAAGTATTTTGGTTATGTGTTGGGTGTGTTGTGTCCACTAAAGGTGTGAGTTGTGTGTGTTGTGTCCACTAAAGGTGTGTGTTGGTGTGAGTTGTGTGTGTTGTGTCCACTAAAGGTGTGTTGTGTCCTCTAAAGGTATGGATTTCATTACTGGTGTGTGTTGTGTGGGTGCCAAGTGAGTTGGAACGCAAAAAACAGCCAAAAACCATCTGCAAAGATCAGCCAAGCAATCCAGAAAATTAAGAGCAGCAACAATAAACATGAGCACCAAAATGCAAAAGGGAATTGATATTGTCTTGTTTGTTATGTTACTTTATCTCTTTCTCTTATAGTTGAGTTGTTGGATAATGGATGTAATCTACAACTTCTGTATGTCATGTTGGGTAATGGCTGTAATCATTACAGTGGCAGCAATGTGGTGCATGTCAGTCCAATAGGGTTTGTTTAAAATGGCTTGTGTGCATCTCAGATAGATTGTTTGTTGTCTCTATAGCTCAATTGTAGTTGCTCAGCATAGCTCAATTGTGTTGGTTTTCAAGTGTTGAGCAGGTACCCTCTTCTGCCTATGCTTCACTACTACTCCTGTGTGTAGTGCAACAAGCGTTTAACATAGAGTACCACTGGTGCTTTGTTGGTCTAGCTGATCATTCATTGAAAGTGCTGACTGTGATGGCAGTCTTTATGTTGTATAAGGTATCAAGCTGTATGTTAAGTAGTTGTGAGCTTGGGGGTTGTCCCATTGTTTGTACCTACCCTTGGGGGGTTGTCCCTTGGGTTGTTTAAGCCTTCCTAGGGGGCATGTCCCTAGTTATCTTTTGATTTCCTGGCTTGTTTTTTACTGCTCATGTGGTGTATCATGCTCATTCTCATTGCTAGCCTGCCTGCTGCTGTCCAATAGTGGCTGCCTATTACTGTTCTGCTTCGCTGCTACTACTGCATCCTGGTTGCTGCTGGCTGTTACTGTAATGGCAGCAAACTGCTGCTGTATCAGAGCCCTTTCAGCTGCTGTATCTAGGTTCCACAGGACTATAAGAGCTGCGTGCATCATTTTGCAATTCCAGAGTAGCAGAGCAGCAGCCCCCCAATAATATAAAACCAGGAATAGAAATAAAGGAACGCAGACCAAACATCACACAAAGTAGGAATGTGCGCTTGAATAAATGACTGTATAGTTTTCTGCTCCATTATCTACCAAAGAGGATATATCTTCTTAACCAAGCACTTGTTACTGCATCATCAAAACCTATGTATCCCTTCCAGATAATTAATCCTACTTCACTACCACTATTTGGCATTGGTGGATTCTAACAAGTTACATTGGTACGGAGTAGTGGTTATCACTACCACATGTTTCCTGTTTAGCTTTTTCCTACCTGGAATGCACTATGGTGATAATCAATCTCTCCCATAATTAGACTTTAACAAGTTTTCCTGCAGTGACAGTATGGCTTGGTAAGTGTTTGTGTTGACTTTTTACCGCCACTGTTAGAAAGAAAAACAATACCAAATTCCATGTTCATAGCTTCTGTTATCGTTATACTTCTTTAAGGCTCTCCCAATGTATCTAGACTGTATTATGTCTGAAATACCACTAAAATAGATTGTATTATGTCAGGCTTAATTTGTCAGTTGGCAGGTATTGAACTAGCAGTGGAATTGAACCCAAGTATAATCAGGAAAACAATTAGAAGCCAAGTATATGAAGATTGCATGAGTTCTAATGGAGCTAGCTATGATGATGAAGAATCTAGAATAGCAACATGTCTAGTCCTCTCAGAAGCTGAACCCCATTTCTTGAAAGCAACATATTGATTACTCCTGAGGGCTACATAGCAGCCAGCAAACAGCAATAGCAGACTTCTAAGTACTAAATAGAAGCCAGCAAACAGCAATACAGGAACATCAGTAGCATTGCAGAATTGAAGGAAAATTGTAGAAATTTGAAGAGGAAAATGCAGAATTGAAGAGGTATATAGTAGAAAATGAGGAGGAAATTGACTCATTGATGAACCTTGTACAAAAGCTAAGTGGAGAGGTGCAACAATTGTCCACACAGAACCAAGAAGCAATCAAGAGAAGTGAGGAGTTGGTGAATCTCTCAACACTATCTCGTCGAAAAGAATGGCACCAGCAGCTACTTGTATTGTCTTCGCTTGTCATTTGTATGGCCATGTTTTATAAGTATTGTAATGTGGTTCGAAATGGCAAATTCCTAGCATTGCCATGAGAAGCACCTATGTACTGAAAATGGCACATCCAGTCCAAATGCCTAGTAGCTATCTGTAATGTTGTTCTATATGAATGAATGAAGTGTTTCCTAGCATTATGAATGCAGTTCAAATCCCTAGCATTATGTTTTTTTTGATAAGTACTTTGTTTGGACTTGAATCAGTAAACCTATCCTCAGTTTGGAGTTGAATTAGAGAGGAAACATGACTGGAATTCCCCCAAGTAGATCAGCAGAGTAGCAAAGCCATATTGAATGTCTAAAGATTGATTAATCTAGGAATTTGACAGCAATTACAGTCCATGAGACCAAATGGCAGGTTTTTCTTCAAAAGAAGCGGCAGCAGTTCACAATATAACAGCTTGGCAGTCAATATTAGAGACCAAAAAGCTGATAATCCTATAGTTGTGAGCATACATGGATGAAAGCCATTATGAAGGCCTAATCCTACAGTTGTAATCCATAAACAGCCATAATGCTGTTGGTGATGTTACTTAGTAAGTGCCATGGGCACAAGGGCAGAAATGAAGGCAAAAAGGCAGCAGCAAAAGCAGCATTAGAAAAGGGAAGAAAATCAAACCTGTTTTGCAACTTCCAAAACTTTCCTCGTTTTGCAACTTATAGGGGGAAAATATCTAAAACCCTTCTTATTTTGGTTGGGTTTAAGGAGGTGGTGCCTTTGGTTGTGATGTGGTGCTAATGGAGTGCAAGAAATTTGACTTTTAAGTGGGTGGTGTTAAACATATCTAGCCTAAAAGAAATGCTGATGGTATTTTTCTTGTTTTTTTATTAATCTTTTTTTTCTTCAAGATTTTAACTATCTATGTTTGTTCTTTCAATGGACTGTACAGCCGTGTAGAAGAAGAGTCTAGAGAAAAACCGTGTATACAGCTAGTGTATGGGACTAATGACCATAACTTGCTTCCTTCTCAACCAGCGTACTCGGAAGCTCTTCTAGATCAAACTGACACAAAAAAGCCTTGCAAAGTAAAATGACGCATTCCAATTGAAGAGCAACAAGCCAAAAACGTGCGAGCAATTATATTGTTGTATTAGGGGGAAAAAAAGAGACCACGTGCATTCAACACAAAAGAAAGGAACACAATAGACTAACTGAAGAGAATCAAGTACAATAGATAAGGAAGAGAGATGTATATCAAACAATAAGAAAATAATACCAAACTTCATAGGGAGACTAACACAAATTAACAAAATTTCTTAGTTTCTTTCAAAAAAGAGGCTAGAAATTGAAGGCTATACAAAATTGAATGCTTTTTCCAAACATTTAAAAAAAAAGAAGCTAATAGGTAAGTGCCTAACATTGGTGCTCGCTATTTCAGTATGTAAAGCTCTAGCACTAATTGTAGAGAATTTCCATACCACACCTATGGGTGTCAGGACTCCATTGCCAAAAATCATAACAATTTCAAACAAAGCTACAATAAGCAGAGAGATTTTTAATATGCACTATAAACACAACACCCAATTTCAAACAGCTAGCAATGCATTTCATCAAAGGTAGCTTCCCTTGTGCAGAAACCCTATGCTTTTACAATATTTGTTGCTGCTGCCGAGGATGCACGCCTAGCATCATTAATATCACTTGATGGCCTATAAAATTTGGTTAGAGCATTTAGTTCATTTATTCTCAGACTATTCTATTCAATTGCTTCACAAGTAACAAGCTGTGTAAATGCCTTTCCAGTTGAGAGAGTGAGAGAGTAAGAAACAGAAGGTTAACTCGTTAAGATGACATGTCTCCAACCAAAAGAAACGATAACATCTACAACAACTACCATCAACAAATCGACAGCCACAAGAATCGAAATATTTTCAATCAACAGAATCGACCACCAAAAGTTATTCAACAGGTTCACAACCACTACTATCAGAATAAAAAACCCAAATTAAAAACCCCAATTTTATGAAATCTGGGGAAAAAAAAAAAACCCTAATTTTCTCGTTTGTGCACATTAGTGAAAGAATCAAATGTAGATTAGTGGAGAGGGAAGTGAGAGAGATACCTGTGAGAGAGAAGAGATGGTCGGGTGCGTCGGTGTGGTAGGGTCTGGTTTGGGGTTGCCCGTCGGTGGTAGGGACGGGGTTGGGGTTGCTCGTCTGTGGTGATGCGACGAGTGGATAGTGTGTGAGATGGAGGAGAGAGAAAAGAGGAGATCGTGGTGGTAGTGCGTCGGTGGTGGTGGGGCAGTTTTGGGGTGGTCGTCGGTGGTGCGTCGAGATAGAGAAGAGAGAGAAGCTGTCTCAGCTCGAACAGCAGCAAACCCTAACCCTTGCATCGACGTGAGAGAGAGAGAGAGCCGACTAATTGCTAGGGATATCGGAATTTCATTTTGGAGGATTTCGTTTCAGCGGGTTTTGAGATTTTCACTTTGGGGATTTCGTTTCAGCGCAAGGGTTTTGAGATTTTCGTTTCAGCGCCAGTTGTTTCGAGAGAGTTGGGATTTAAATTATTTTGGGAATTAGTCAAAATAATTAAGCGTCCTTGTATCGCGCAGTACGAACAAATTCTAAAATTAATCAGTCCATTATATTTTGATAATGATCGATCTGAACCATTAGAATTTCACGTCTCACTGATTCTATCATTATCACCAAAATCGAAGATCATCTAATATCGGCGACCACCTGATCAGACCACTTTTAATTCATCCCGAGACATTATAGTATTAGATTGCAAAACCCGACCCTACTTGTGTTTTTTTTTTTATTAGAACCGTCCATCTTTTACATATCATGGAGTGCATCATTCGTACCCAAAACGAAGTAAATCGGGCATTGCTACACACTTGATTTAACAAAAAAACACATTAACTTAATGAAATTGTGTCTCAATAAAGAAGCTTTCGAAACCCGATCGAGACAGATTTTTACGATAATGATATAATCAACAAGGAAAACAAAATCAACGGTCTGGATCGTTGTAATTGTGTCACGATCGAATAGCTATCATACGTTCAAGTAAAGCACGAAACTTAGTTTGTTAACAGTTACATTGAATGTATAGATTTAAAGGTTGTTACCAACTCAATTTGTATAGCGATCGATCCGAACCGTTACGATTTCACGTCTCACTTATTCCGTCGTTGTCACCAAAATCGGAGGATCATCGGATATTGGCGACCGTCTGATTGGGAAACATTTGATGCATCCCTAGTAATTAAAGTATTAGATTGCAAGACCCGACCCCACCGGAGTCTTTATTTTTCGATCCGAACCGTCTATCTTTTACATATTACGTAATTTATCAATCCTATCAAGAATATGAAGTTGATCGGGTATCGCTACACATTTAATCGAACGATAACTATCATCCAAAAAATAAAATTGCGTCCCAATCAAGGAGCTTTCTAAACCCGCTCGAGTCAAATTTTTACGATAATGACTTAATCAATAAGCACAACAAAATCAACAGCTTCGATTGTTAAAATAGTTTTGTCTTATTGAGATTCGCTAAATAATTGTATTGAAGAATATTAGAAAATGTATAACGTATAATATAATTACACAATATTGTTTAGTGATCCATGTTCTTTGGGCCTTCCAACGCTTTTTTTTTGGGTGCCGGTGAATGAGGGGTCTATTTCAGCACTTTTCTTGGGCCGTTGGTATATGTCCGGTCAATTCCAGCGCTTTTTTGGGGCTGCTGGGAAATAGTCGGTCTATTCCAGCGCTTTTGGTTGGGCCACTGGGAAAGCCTTATTCTAGCAACGGCTAGAAAAAGTACTGGTGTAGACGTCCTATTGCAGCGCTTAATTTTTCGAGCCGCTGGTAAAAAAAGGTTTGGGTGATCCCAAGTTTCTTGTAGTGAGTTAAGAAATTGGGATGAAAGTGATGAAGGGGACCCATAGAGGAGAAGAGAGAGAGAGAGAGAGAGAGAAGACAGAACACCATACCTTGAGAGAGAGAGAGAGAGTCGAAGTTGCAGAGATGGAGTGGTCTGAGAGAGATGGAGTGGTCTGAGAGAGATGAAAGGGGGAACTTTGGGATGAACGCCCAAATTTTTCCCCGCCCCCTGAAACCCGCCAAATTTTTCCGCCTTTGTTTTTTTTTTTAATTGTTTAAATCCCCCCTTTAAAATGGAAGACAAAAAGAATTTGTCACCCAAAACATTTCCTTTTGTGAGGAATTATTTCGTCACGAAATGGTTGCAAGTATATGTGGAGGAAACGGATTGGTGACGAAATTTATTTTTTCGTCATGTTATATTTTTTTGTCCACTCTTTTGCTAACAAAATTTATTTTTTCGTCACTGATTAACTGTTTTTGGTGACAAAATAAAATTTCGTCACCTTAAATTTTTTTGCCCTCTTAATTGGTGACGAAAAAATATTTTCCTCACAAAATAAGTATATTTGGAGACAAAAACTACTTTCGTCACCACCATTTCGTCACATATTCTCATTTTTCTTGTAGTGGGAAAGACTGAACAAAACAGAGTTATGTGTGTATGAGAGATAGAGATAGAGAGGGGAGGGGGGGGGGGGGGGGGGGAGTCGTGGTCGCTACTGTAGAGAGAGAAGGGAGACGAAGGAGAATTGGGGGAAAAATAAGAGAGTGAGGGTTTTAAGTTGTATATAAACAAGGGTAAAATGGACAGTTCAAATTGGCACACCATGTATTGGTGAATATTGTACCTCTTGCCATGGCAGCACTAATTTTAAAACTGGTTCCCATGGGTTTGTGATTAAAGCCGGTCCACGCATCTGTCCAGTCATTCTCCCTTTTTTCACCACGTACGCATTGGGTCTCATTGAATAATTTTTCTAGTTTAAGAGGAACTAATCATGCAATATCCATCTTGCATACATGTTTGTATTTTTGGCGGAAGAGAAAGAACTTCATTAATGAAAGAAATTATAACCAACCGTGGTAAACATACAAATCGTCCCACAAGTACCACCTTATATATGGAATTTAGACTAGAATTATCTTATACATCTTACAAATTTGGGAGCACTCTCCAGAGGAATTACAGAATTACATTACATCATACATATATCACATAACCTTTTGTTACAAGGTGGTAATTTTAGTAACTGGAAATCACAAAGTCCATAGCTTAAAGTACATTATAAGGTACCCATACAATTTCAACACCATAAGAAACAGCTGCATATATATATGCCAATTGCCAGGATCATTACTCCCCCATTCCATATTAAGAGTTTCATACTCTCTCTTTTATCATTTTTCAAATAAAAAAATCAACTACTTTCATGTATAATTTCTCGTATTTAATTTTTCGCACCGTATTAAATATCTCGATTAATACTTTAATTTAGTGCGAAAAAATTTAAAAAATTATACACGGAAGTAATTGATTTTTTCATTTAAAAAATGACACGACTTTTCGTAGCGGATTCTCAATATGGAACGGAGGAAGTAGTTCTTAACCCATTAAAAAAAAACCATTCATGGCAGTGAAATTCATCAAGGATAAACCTCAATGAGAGACCTTAAACCCAGAATGGGAGTGATTTTGTAGTTGCTGAAACCGGCATCGGCAAAGAGCTTCGCCCACTCTTTCTCGGTTCTCTCTCTCCCCGTGAGCAAAGTCATCATCAACATGTCAAAGAAGAGCTGTGTTTCGAGCGAATCATCGTCTCCTTTCTTCTCGTTCTCAACCTTCATGTCGATGATTATCACCTTCCCTCCTTTGCTTGGAAGCGCTTCTTTGCATCCCTTCAGTATTTTTACGCTCTCCTCGTCGCTCCAATCGTGCAATATCCACTGACAGTAATATATGTGATCATGGATGTTTAAAAGAAAATAAATCACAACTTTAACATGATCACGGGCGGAAGTACAGTCTCAAAGTGAGGTGGACTGCAGCCCAGGTGAACTTGAAAAAAAAATATTATATGTAAAATTTTAGCTCAATAAATTTTAGTCCACCCCATTTTTTTTAGCCCAATAAATTTTACATTAAAAGAGAACTTGTTGAAGATATCAACTCAGATTCGATAATAAATGGTTTCTACTATCTAAAACAGCTTATGACACAACTTCAATAGTGTACATTTTTTGTATTTTTCTTTTGTGTATTTTTTACCATTTACGTATTTAATTATTTATGTATGTGTTTGTTGATCATTAATTATAAATCTTTTTGGTTCATATATATAAATTTTGGGATAGCCCAGGGCATATTAGATTCCTGCCCGCTCTTGAACATGATGTAGTCAAAAGAAGATGAATATTTTTTGCCCTAAATAGATACTACTTAAATCAGTATTTACCTTGAGTAAAACAGCATCAGTGGAAGGAATAGCTTGAAACATGTCACCCCCAACGAACTTCAAGTTCCCACTCCCTTGCAAATCGGAAACCACATGAGGGAGGTCCAACACAGTGCACTCCAACTCCGGGAAAGCATCGGCTATGGCTTTGGCCACCGTGCCGGTCCCACCCCCGACGTCAACCAGCGAATTCAGCCCCTCGAAAACGCCCTTGCAGTCCTTGACCACCATGCTCGCAACCAACCGGGCGTCGCTGGCCATCGCATCTTTGAAGAAGTGGTTGAGCTGCGGCTCGTGGCCCGCGTAGTCCCAGAATGTCCTCCCGTGAGCCGTGTTGAAAGGGGTAGGATCATCATTTTGGAACCACTCGCTGACGTGGTGCCATGGCTTTGTCAAGACTGGATCGAGCATGGCTAGCAAAAATGGTCTGACACTTAGCGGCTCGTCCTTTAGGAGGAGACGGGACGCGGGAGTGAGCAAATAACCTTCTGCAATACCAATTGAAGAGTTATCCAAGTTATTGTTTCCAGTTATATTGGTTTTGAGCACTTGTAATTATTAAAAATTAAATTAGACCAGGGCTATTCTAGTTCAGTTGGCCGTGTAACATTTCTGCGGAGAGAGTTTGTGGGTTTAATATGATGAAACAACGTCAATACCCCTTAGAGTACCGAGGAGTAATTTATCTTAGTTCACATACTAATATCGTCTAGCAAAGACTACAACAATTAAAAATGTTCAATCGCAGTGATAAAAATTCATCACTAAAGTATCAAGATTCGTTGCTAAATATATAGGCGACGAAGCCGAAAGTTTCATGCTCAAGACCCTTGCGACAAAAAAATGTGATTTCGGCGACTAAATTTTTATTTCCGTCACAGAATGCAACCATTTCATGACGATTTTTTTTTGGTCGCGAAAAATGGGTCAAACTAGAAAATTACTTTCACCTTTGTTGTTGCTCCGATTCAAACTTAGGACCTCCGATTCCTATACTACCTCTCCATTCTCAAACCACTGAGCCACTTTTAACATTTCGTTAATATTAAATTATATATATATATATATATATATTACTACTTTTCAGTAATTTTCAAAGTATAATATATATATAAACATAGATTATTTATTTTAACACAAATAAATTTTTTGAAAATAAAAAAATAATTTTTGTTATCATGAAAAATAAATAAATAAATTAGTTTTGTACCTTTTGGCCACAAAATCCAAATTTTGTAAAATTTAGCGGGAAAAATGATATTTCGTCACAAAGTAAGTCCAATTTGGCAGCGAAATATGATTTTCTCGCCAAAAGATAACATTTGGTGACAATTTTGAATTTCGTCACTAGATTTCGTCGCCAAAAGTCTTTTTTCTTGTAGCGATCAAAAGAAACATTAAAAAGCTACTTCGAAACTGAAAAAAGCTTTTCTGTCTAGCTAACACCACCTTCTTCCTCGGCGGTTTCCGAGATTTTCTCCCTGGTGAAGAAGCCGGAGTGGACCAGAACGCGCATGAGGCGATAGACACACCGGGATTTGGAGGGGTTAACGGGAAGAGCAGCGACGAGTTGAGAGAGAGACATGGGTCGGCCATGGTTGTTGACGATGTCCGGTATGTCCAGTTGAATCGCGCATTTTAGAGACATGGAGTTTATGAAATGGAGTATGTGGTTCCATATGTGAGCTTGAGAGTGGAGTAGCTCTTTGTCTTCCTCATCATTTCTCATCTCCATCTTGAGAGAAATGCCTTTCTATTTCTTGTACAACTCTCAAAACAATGGTACCTTTATATAAGGACATCATAGGATTTTAGGGTTAAGGCACTTTTATAGGATTTTAGGATACACTTTCCGATTATAGGATTTTAGTGATTTAAGCACTTTCATAGGGTTTAGGATTTTAGACACTTTCATACGGTACCCTATGTTTGAGGTTTATGTTTAAGCACTTTCATAGGGTTTAGGTTTAGGCATTTTCATAGGGTTTCATGGTGCACTTTCCTATTATAGGGTTTTAGTGGTTTAAACATTTTTGTATGGGCAATTTTGAGAAAATATTCCGAAAATCCGTAACCAGTTTATTTTTGGAATGCGTGGGAAGAGGGGGGTCCAAAATAGGAGATACCAAACAAACTCTTTGCTTCTTCTTTTTTTAATCGGTGTGGCTGAGTTTTTTATGCACGTTATGGGCATTCCAAATTTTGGTTTTTCTGCTGCTTTGTGTCGGTTGGTATGGCTTTCACTGTGACTAAAGGCATTGCGATTGGGTTGTCGATTGAAAAAAAAAAAAAAGGCTTTACGGTTTAGTTCTTTTGTTTATTTTTGCTTTTAGAGGCGTTTTAGTTTCTATGGTTTTTGCCTTTAATTTTTCTTTCGTCCTTGGTTGGCGTTTTGCCTTTCTTGTTTTTGGGCCTTGGGCCGGTGTGCCCTTGAGGAGTTCGGTTGCATTTACTAGGAGAAATCTTTCTCTCTCAATCGCTAGCAGTTGGACAAGGAAAGGCAAGAGCGAGCAGCTAGCCACACATGAACCGCGATAAAGATGTCCATTAATCTTTGTAATATTTCAAAGATAATTAATGGAACTGAAAAATTCTGACTTTTGAAAGCGGATATTTTTACTGAATCAAGATTTAATGAACCAACAAAAGAGAGACATGCATAGGATGTAATATTTGAAATGTGGATAACAAACCACCGTTACATTCTCTCTTTAGAAAAAAAAAAAAATGCAGTGGTTTGCACGGCAAAGCGTACCTAGCTACAACACTAATAATTTTGCTCAATTAAAAACATTAAAATAATTTTCTCAAGCCGAACCAAACATTCATCATCCCTATGAGTTACATTCTCTATGAGTTTCATTCGTCATACCTAATAATTTCGGTTTTACCAATACCCGAACCGAACCAAACATTCGTCATCCCTATGAGTTACATGCAGGGATGGAGCCAGGGAGGGGCCAGTAGGGGCAGTCGCCCTTGTAAGAAGAAAAAATAAACTTTACAATTATATTAAAATGAATAAATTTCCAATGAAAGTATATAGGCTCGCCCCCTCTAGTATTTTGGAAAAAATAATCAAATAGTGGTAACCTTTGAAATACAATAATACCAACATTAATTTCTAAAGGACTGATTAAAATATAGCAAAACATAGAATTTTAGGGTTACGTAACATTGTGATATTCAATTAATAAAATTCTCAATTTTTCACCCATAAAAACCCCACATCATTTAGACTTTGAAGGTAGTTTCGAGAAAATTGGAACAAAACAGAAGAGATTTTTGGGAACCCTAAGTAATCTTGGTGAAATCTAAGATGTAGGTATATTTTTGTCCAATCATTTTATTAGATAGATTGAGGTAAGTCGTTACTGCTTTTGCAATATGTTAATTTATGAAAAACATAATTAGGTATGGAGTGTTGCTATAAAGAAGAATTAGAATCATTAATCTAGATAAAAACTCATAAACATAAAATTCTATTACTAGCTACATTTATTAAATTAAAAACTCTCAAACCCTTAAATTTTCATATCTCACAGAGGATATTTCCTATTTGAATGCAATGGTACTGTAAAACTTGTGAAAATATTCATACGAAATGCCGATACATATCTCATATTTTGGAAAATTTATTAAATCTACCCCTATATTTGTAATACTAGCGGATTACTCATGCTTAAAGGCACTCCTAATAATAATCTCATTTTTTTAATATCTGCACATATTAAAATACTATCTCAAATCTGTATTATAAAATATAGTGGTTTTGTTTAAAAATGTCTAGACATATAAATGAGAGCAACAGTTATCGCCATCGAATTTTTTTTTGTTAAAATAATAGCCATGTGATTAGAAAAAGAAACAAAAAAAATCTAATTATTGCCTCTCTCTCTCTCTCTCTCTCTCGTAATATTTACTCTCCCTCTCTTTTTCTATCTTTATCAAGTTTGAGAGAAATAGAGAGGAAGAAAAAATGTTACAAAAAAAGGAGAGAGAAATTTGGTAAGAAAAACAATAATTACGTTTTCCTTTTTTGTCTCTTTTCTAATCACATGGCTACTATTTTAACTAAAAACAATTCAACTTTATAAAGATAGAGATAGAGAGGAAAGAAGTACTAAAAAAGAGAGAAAGAGATTTGGTAAGAAAAACACTAATTAGGTTTTCTTTTTTTGTTTCTTTTCTAATCACATGACTACTATTTTAACTAAAAATAATTCAACTTTATAAAGATAGAGATAGAGAGGAAAGAAGTACTAAAAAAGAGAGAAAGAGATTTGGTAAGGAAAACACTAATTAGGTTTTCTTTTTTTATTTCTTTTCTAATCACATGGCTACTATTTTAACGAAAAATAATTTGATGACAATAAATGTTGCTTTCATTTATATGCCAAGACATTTTCAAAGAAAATTTTTCTATTTACTATTTTAACAAAAAATAATTCGATGGCGATAAATTTGCTCTCATTTATATGTCTAGACATTTTCAAATAAAACTGCTCTATTTATACGCATACAAATGAGAGCAACATTTATCACCATCAAGTTATTTTTCGTTAAAATAGTAACTATGTGATTAGAAAAGAAAAAAAACTTAATTATTACTTTCCTCTCTCTCTCTCTCTCTCTCTCAATAATATTTGCTTTCCCTCTTTGTCTCTATCTTTATTAAATTGGAGAGAGGGAAAGCAAATATTATGAAAAAAAAAAAGAATAATAATGCTAGGGACACATCAATTTGTCACACCCTTCTCACATACATGTGTGAGAATCCAACAATAAATGTGTAGAGCCTACATGTTTGTGAGAATGAGTGTGGTTGAAGTGTGATAAATTGATGTATTCCTAGAATCAATTTGTCAAGTTTGGTAAGAAAACTTGGGAATGAATAATTAGGTTTTCCTTTTTTGTTTCTTTTCTAATCACATGACTATTATTTTAATGAAGAGTAATCCAACTTGATAAAGATATAGATAGAAGGGGAAAATTAATAAATATTACAAAAAAAGGACACAGATATTTGGTAAGGAAAGCAATAATTAGGTATTCCTTTATTGTTCATTTTTTTAATCACATACCTACTATTTTAATGAAGAGTAATCCAATTAATATAAATGTTGTTCTCATTTGTATGTCTAGACATTTTTTTAAAAAAAAACTACTATATTTTATAATATAGATTTATAGAATGACCTCTTTGTTCACGAGCTTATCAAGCCAAACACTCATATGCTCAAGTTTGGTTTGAATTCATAAACAACAAAAAAACGTGATTGAACTTTTCTAATATTTTTTTTAAATGAATTTAAACAAGCTAAAAGTCGAGCCGAGCTTGAGCTGTTTGATTCGTTTAGCAACCCTAGGTAAGTCGTTACTACTTTTGCAATATGTTAATTTTTGAAAATCATAATTAGGTATGGAGTGTTGCTATTTTGTACTTTTTTTAGTTTTAATGCATTTACATTGCTATGCATGGTTATTTTTATTTTTTTATCTCGCATACATGGTCGCCCCCGTATAACGAAATTCCTGGCTCCGTCCCTTGTTACATGCATTTCGTATATCTATTTACAATCCAGCTTGTTTTCTTTCCCCTTCTCTTTTGGAATGGCGTCGTAGGGCAGCTGTCGTCGCAATATGTCAAAAACCGTTTATCTAAATCTTCTTATTTCCTTTGAAGATGGATCTATGATAAGCACCTGAGAATGTAATGAAGGGTGCGCTAGTTATCTAGTTTTAAGTTAATTTTATCGCTTAATTAGTTATTTTTAGTGGCTTTTGCTCGTAAGGTATTTTAGTTTGTTTTGTAGAAAAAAACCGTTTAATTCAGGAATTGTAAAGCTCAAAGCTTGTCAAGAATTATTCGAGGTTCAAAAATGACCAAGTTCGGAGTCATTGGAATCAAAGCCAAAGCGTTCAAGGACCCGTCGGCGCGAGGGAGCAAGCCAAGGATAAAAAATGAGGGCTAGGCCTAATCCATTCGGTATTGGTACAAGGTTTTAATCTCCATGGATACAGAGCATCATAGAGATCCCAGGGCCAGCCTTTAATCCATCTCGGCATCGGTACCATGAGGAGTATTCAATCGGTACCGAGCCTTTCCTAGCAGATTCCATGAGCCAACAGTAGCTTGGTATTGGTACCATGATTGAATTCCAATCGGTACCGAACACCAATCAGCGGCAGCCCCAAATTCCTTCGGTATTGATACCAAATTTCCTTATCTATCGGTACCGAGGCACTATCAAGCTACTTAAGCATTTCTCCATCGGTACTGAGGGTTTAGGGGCGGATCTTCAGAGCATCTTGTAGCATATTCCGTGCGCGGATCTTGGAGTATAAAAGCCCGTGATGTCACTTGTACAAACAGCTTTTTTTTCAAGTAGAATAACTTTTGTATTGCGTTTTTATATCTAGATCTAGGATTTCAAATTGTTCTTATTGTTCTTGAGTGTTCTTCATTTTCAGCTCTTACTTTTTTATTTTCTGCTCTTATTAGTTAGCTTTTGGTACTCTAGCCTTTATTAAAGTTGTTTATTATCTCCCGATCTATCTTTCTATCTAATTTTCTTTTAGTGTTGTGTTCACAAATATGCTTCCTAGATTTTTACTTGCTTCTATCTTCTTAGATATGAGTGAGTAGCTTTTTAAGGTTGGGTCATGGGGTGATTAGTACCCCATGGCTTGAGTAAAAATTGCATTTTTCACCAAAAAGTTTGAATCTTTTGGTTCGAAAATCGATGTAGGGCTTGGATTTGTTTGTCAAGTGTCAACCTCCTTGATCATATGTAGGTAAGAGCATCGCCTACTTACCACACATGATGCTTGGAGCTCTGTCGCTCGAGGCGTTTGCCAAATAAATTCTATAGCTAGCTTGATATTCGAACCATCTTATCTTCCCGGTTAAACCGCGTATTCAGGTGAAAAATGGGATTTAACTCGAGTCATGGGTGTTAGGATCCCCGAGACCTAACCTGCTTTTTATTCTTAGTTTATTCTCGTTTAATTTAGCATTTTTACTTTCCACCGCTTACGTAAAACAAAGTTGGTTGCCTAAAAGCCGGAAACCTTGCTTACATTTACAAATCCAGCAAAGCCGTATTAATTATCCCTGTGGATACGATCCCGGACTTCCGAATTTATTATGCTTCAATTGGACGCTTATACCCTACGCTTGGAGTGATCTTATGTGATATATCGAGATCCAGAAGCAATCTGTTAATTCTTAGCCTGAATTTCTCAACTCTAATAATCAGCTCATCAAGACTCAGTTTTTATCCCGTCAAATTTAGGGACAAATACCGATCAAGCACTTATTGATATATCCGAATGAGTTGATATTTTACAGAAACTCTTAAAAATATGTTTTATACAAATTGAACGGCTCTGATCATTTATGTAGGACTCCAAAATAGGTCCCAGTAGTGCTTGTGGGCCCTACATGAATGTGAGGGGTACATGTGGATAGTGTTGTATTTAGATAGTTGTGTATCCAGGCATTTTGAATTTCTTTTTCTGATCTGGTTAAATTAAGTCGACTATTTGTAATCACAAGATACTACGTACTACCATTTAGGCCCCGTCAGTTGCATGGAAATGATGAGAAATTTTTCTTTTCTATAACTTTCTGTGTGTTTAGTTACCAAAAAGGTTGTAGGACACACAGCTTCAACTTTCTCACTAAGAAATACTTTCCTGCAAAAAAGGTCTTCCCAAAAAGAAGGAATTCTTGTTTTTCCTGCAACATTTCTTATCAATAGAATACACACAGGAAAATAAATTTCATTTTTTTTTACCTCACCTTACTTTACTTTGCCTAAGAACCAATTTCTCACACAACATTCCCGACAATTGAACGGAGCCTTTTAAGGTACCACCTTCACAATAAAACATTACATTATTTATCCAAAATTACAACGGGCACTGCACATTGCCATATGATTGACTAGCGTTCAACCCGTTCTATGCACGGGCAAAACTAACCCGTTCTAGTGTTGTGCACGTTTGATGCACGGGACAATTAATAAAAGTAGGTTCGAATGGGCACAACGCTAGAACGGGTTAGTTTTGCCCGTGCATAGAACAAGTTAAACGTTAGTTTATGAAAAAATATAATGGTAGCATGTGAACATTAAACACAATTACTGGTAGCAATCATGCTGTAGTGGGAATATTACATAGCATTGCGCCCGTTCGATGCACAGGGCCGAAAAAACCAACGTGATTTTTTTTATCCCATGCATCAAACGGGCAAAAAAAAGCGCGACATTCAATGCACGGAAAGACATAGATCGATCTATTATGCGTCAAAATGCCCGTTCAATAGAAAAAACAATGAAACTGGCTAGAAAAAATCAATTAGCCTGTTCAACAAATGATTGAACAATAATTATTTTTAATGCACAATAATTGAACGGGCTAATTGAACAATGAACGAGCTAATAAACTTAAGTTAGAAAAATGCCCGTTCAGGCATAATTGTGTTAAAGTTAAGCGTTTGTACCCGTTCAATATACAGAATAAAAAAATAACATTGGTTTTTTTTTACCCTATGTATCCAACGGGCATAACGCTAGTGATAAAAAAAATACTATAATTTAATATTTTTTCGGTCCCATGTTCGATGCACGCTAGCGTTGGTCTTATTCTGTGCACTAAAAGACATATGTGTGATAAAAAATAAAAAATTTGGAGTACCACGTGACAATTCGAACAGGCACACTCTAGTTAATAAGGAAGAGACCAATTAAGGGATGCAGAGTCTTGTGGACTATTTTTCTATGAAAATTCACTTATAAAAGTTAAAAAGAAAGTAGCTACTTGTGCGGCTCTTTTATTTCGAATTGGAAATTTGTTTGTTAATTTGTAACATAGAGTATGGAGAAAGACGTGTGAGAGAATGGAACCTATTTAAAATAATCGAATGGGCATGGATTAACGTTGTGCCCTTCGATGCACGAAAATATATCTATATTGATTATTGATGATAAATTTGTCAAAGTTGGCATTTTTTAAAAAAATTTGGTAACCTTTTTATAAATCTTATAATTTTAGTTACAGAAAAATCGGTCCTTCATCTTTATGTAGTAATTGGGTTTTGTTCCTATCCCCCTCCACCTTCCCACGTTCTCTCTCATGTATTGAACTCTCTCTCTCTCTTCCCCCACCTACTTCCCACGTTTTTCTCTCTCATTTAAAAATAAAAAAACTCAAAATTCTAGGAATTTAGAATTGAGGGTGAGAGGCTTTTGGCTTCAACTACATTCCTATAGTATATTGATAGACAGATAGATTGGAATTTTCCACCAGAATTCACTAAAGTTTTATAACTGAATTACTCTTAATATTTCTAGACAGCGCCTTATTAACGGTGATCAAAGTTTACACATACGATGAATCGCGATCAAGGATAAACCTCAATGAGAGACCTCAAGCCCAGAATGGGAGTGATTTTATAGCGAGCGAAACCGGACGCAGCGAAGAGACTCGCCCACTCTTTCTCGGTTCTCTCTTTTCCGGGGAGCACCGTTAACATCACAATGTCGAAGCAGAGTTGCGTTTCCGTATAATCGGACGAGTACTTGTCATCATGATCTCCTTTGTCGTTGATTGGAACAGAAGGCTCGGTTTGATTCGGTATACCTCCTTTGTTGTTGGTTTCCAAGACCATGTCTATGATAATCACCTTTCCTCCTCCTTTGCTTCGAAGTACTGCCTCTTTGCATCCCTGGAGTATTTTCACCCCATCCTCATCGCTCCAGTTATGGAATACCCACTGCTCAATTGCGGAAAAGTTTACAAAATTAAACTTAAAAATGCGTAAAAAAAAAAATTTGAGTCCAGTATCGGGGCACGTACATTTAATATAGATTTGTAGCTTCTTCTTTTTTTTTAATGGCAAAAAAAATTTCATTATCACGAAGATAAAATAATGAAAATCTTACAGTCGAAAAAGAAAATTCTTTGACAGAGCTTCAAAGAGTATAATACTCTCCTATTAAAGTCAAAACAAAGCTTAAAATTTTTGAGAAAAACTTAGTATTTTCAAAACAACTAAACAAGACAAATTTTTTAAAGTTGTTTATTTTTCTAATTTTTTTAACGATTCGATGCATATTTTTTCCATTGTCAAGTGGACTTGAAAAACTTAAATGCGGTGATCAAAAGTTAAAAAAAGAAGAAGAAGGGTTCACTATGAACAAAAATAGGCCAAATGTAGTTTAAAAAATAAGTTAAAATAATCCAAATTCTCTCCTAATAATTAAATTAGGTTGAAAAGTCAGTTTGATTAAAACTGAGTCATAAGTTTCAAAGAGAAAGTGGATAATTATGTAGCACTATTTCTTATCATGCGCTACATAAAGACTTCTTTTTTTTTTTGCTCGGCAAACAAAACTTGTATAAAACTCGAAAGAGGTATTTCGAGGGGGAACACAGTAAGCTCAAAAACACTTGACTTTGCAACTTACATATTTGATTTTGTGAGATTTTCTACAAATGTAAGTTTATCTATTTCTTATCCAGCTCCTCCTATATATAGGTTGTAATTTGTATTGTAAAAGTATGAGAGAGAGAGAGAGATATGCATGCATAGGCTCCGTTTGTTTCGATGTAAAATATTTTCCATATAAAATGTTTTTTCAAAAAACAAATTTCAAACTTCTATTTTCCGGTGTTTGGTTGGCACTTGAAAATATTTTCAGAAATTAACAAAATAGTGTAGAGAGAGAAGGGGGGGCTTAAACGGTGGAGAGATATGAAAATATTGGAATTGAACGTAGGTCAGGACTGAGCAGTGAGAATTGCAGTAAAAGACAACGGGTTCATTTCGAAAAATAACATACGGAAGATTAATGGTAAGTCATTTTCATCCAATTGATGGAAAATGTTTTACATGTAAAATATTTTTCTAATTTTTTACACAATCAAACAGCGAAAAATCCCAAACAAACGGAGCCTAAGAATAAAATGTTCACTATATGTTTTACCTTCAATAAAATAGCATCAGCCGAAGGAATAACCCCAAACATATCACCCCCAACAAACTTCAAATTCTCAGTTTCACACCCTTTCAATTCAGCAACCACATGAGGGAGATCCAACACAGTGACCTTCAAGTTCGGGAAATTATCAGCTATGGCCTTCGCCATCGTGCCCGTCCCGCCGGCAACGTCAACCAAAGAGTTCAACCCCTCGAAAACCCCTTTACCGTTCTTGACCACCACGCCTGCGATCAACCGGCTGTCGCTGGCCATTGCTTCATTGAATAAATGGTTGATTCGCGGCTTGGTGGCACAGAAGTCGTATAATCCCGTCCCGTAAGCTGAGTGGAACGGTGTCGGATCGTCGTTCTGGAACCATTCCCCCATCTGGTGCCATGGTTTGAACAGGTCTGGGTCTAGCATAGCTAACAAATATGGTGCCAAACTGAAAGGTTCATCTTTTAGGAGGAGTTGAGCAGCGGGTGTGAGCAAATAACCTGAATTTCCAAGAAACATGCAGTTAGTGATAAGTGTCTGTGATTCGTAAGGTTAAAGAAATTCATAATATATCTATTTGATTCATATCGACGAGATAAATAAAAAGAAAATATATACAATGTAAAATGAACTCAATTCAAAAGCAAAATAAAAAAAATGACAAATAATTCGAAATAACTGCATATTTGAGCTTTATTTTTGTCGTGATCAAATCATTTCTGAGCATTTGGCAATGTCATAAAATTGTACAATTCATCTCGTTGAGGCGAAAGAAATTCTGATGCAATTTTGATATAAACTAATAAAATCTCAGAAACAAATAGGAAGGGGGAAAAGTCAAAAAACAAAATCTAATTTTTGGGTATTTTTTTTTTAACGGCAAAAAAATATATTAATCTTTGAAATTGTTATAAAGACTAAATTAAGGAACAAGGATTTGAAGGTATCATATCCCTAAAACTATAAATAATTCTGTGCCTAATGATTCGAGACCCATATCCGATATTGGCAATATGCCAACTAAGGAAGTACCCACTAGAACAAGTCAATACCTTAAAAAGCCAAGCCCAGAACCTAAAAGCCAAAAAACACTAAACCTACTGACAGCAAACAAACTGCTGACCCCCCAAGCCCAACCTCGACTAGCAGCCACCAATCGCAGCCACCACACCACCACCGCACTGGAAACTCCTTCAACTGGCCACCACGCCACCGGAGTACATATACCTTTAATCCAACATAGAAGGTTAATGAAATACTAATTGGGTAGGTAGATATTAGATCATAACCCACGCCAATTGTGGATTATTCTTGAGCATCACAGCTCACTTGCAAGTTGCAAAAAGGTTTTTTTTTTTTTTTTTGCGTGTCGAGTTTACTGTTTTTTTGGGGGGATCCATCGTCATGCAATCTCCTTCTGAGGGTCAGTTCTCCAAAAGAGTCGTTTATTTGTAATGGAGAACGAATTAACGTGCGCAACAAATTAAGCATCGGAGAAGAATTACAGTGTAACATGTAATGCATGCATTAAGCATATCAAAATTAAATTATAGTACCTAAAAAATGATTTGTACATTGACAGACAAAAAAAGCAATTATTGAATTTTCTCGGTCTGAAAATTAAAAGTTTTTCTTTAAAACCTTCTTCCTCGCAATTTTCAGAAACCTTCTGGTTGGTGAAGAAGCCAGAATGGACTAACAAGCGCATGAGGCGATACACGCCTGAGGCTTTGGAGGGGTTGACGGGAAGAGCGGAAACAAGGTCGGAGAGAGCCATGGGTCGGCCGTGCTTCTTGATGATGTCCGGTATGCCTAATTGAACCGCACATTTGAGCGACATGGAGTTTACGAGGTTGCATGCTTGGTTCCAAATGTGACTTTGAGAGAGGAGTAAGGCTCTCTCTTGCTCATCATTCATCCTCTCCATCTTTGCGATGCTTCTCATCGTATGGTATTGATGGCTATATATTGCAACTTCAACGTGCAGGGACGGGGCCAGAAATTTATGCAAAGTATTGAAGTCGATCAAATACAACACAAAACCTTTGGTATAAAGTCCACTTTGGGATGCTAATTTTCACTTCTTGTACAACTCTCCCAACCAACTTCAACAGGCATGGGCGGAGCAGAAGTTAATGCAATTGAAGAGAGAGAGAGAGAGAGAGAGAGAGAGAGAGAGTATAATGGTCCTGATTTTAGAACAATCCTAATATATCATTAAAATTGTATGCGTAAGATTGTGTGGGTGCATAAATGAGTGTTATGTATATTGTATACCAATTCCACTTATTTAACTAGTAAGTCCAATTAACTAGGGTTGGCTAAAACTCTTGCATCTCATTAGGAGGTCAGGAGTTTGAGTTTCCTCACCTGCGTGTGAGTGTTCTTCCCTTAGAGGGCTTTTCCTTTCTTTCTACCATATAATGGGCTTATTTCTTATATTTGTTGAGTTGTTGGGCTTGGTGTTCTCGTGCACTCTTACAATTGATGTAGTGTCCCGGATTTATACTTTGTACTTCATATCTGATGTAAAATAATCCCTTCTATCGATTGAAAAAAAAAACTAATAAGTCCCCTATATATATATTCTAGATCAGTCATTTAGTCAAAAATATACTGTACTACTTAAACTCCCTATATGAGCATCCTACTCCCGGAAACCCTTTGGGCCTTTCCCTTTGTCCCTTATACGTGGCTTCTCCCAACAATAACGCTGTTGATTGTTCACGGTTTTGCTGAATTTGTGGAATGTTGGGTTACTCAAGACCCTTCTACGGAAACCGACCTTGGGCACCGACGATCACATGGGGCTCTATAGGGATAATTCGAACTATTCAATAAATTTAAAATAAAAAATTGAGTGAACCCATGAAAATTCAACTCAATACAATATATGTAGGTGTTCGATAGAATCTCTAGTATTGTACTCCCTCCGTCCCAATTTACTTGTCATTTTTTGAAGTTTGTGCCACTTTTCAATTAATTATATCTTGTAATTTATAATGTTTTAGGTGATTTCGAAAATATTGAATTATAGAATAAATCAAGATCTATCAAATACTACAAGATCCATATTGGATATAAAATTCATTACCACTTTAAAGATATAACTAGTTTTTTAATCCAGTTATAATAGAACTGGGACAAGTAAATTGGGACGGAGGGAGTATATATTGGGCCGCAACCTTTTTCTTTCTTTTTCTTGGCAAAAGTCAGCATTGTTACTCGTAGTTAGTGGAATTTGAACCCCTCTCAAATGCGGAAGTTTATGGTACCTATCACTTGGTTACCACTCCACTTGTGTTGGACTGCAACCTTTAATTATTAGTTGACTCAAAGGGTCATGATTTCCATTGATCTAGGAATATAGAATCACACCAATAGAGATACTTGAAATAAAAAATAATTAGAACCGATCGATATATAAATGAACATAAAGAAACTTATGCTGTCATTTGCAAAGGATAGAGTCGATACGCATAAGTGACTTTTCTTTACCCAATTTATTTCCTGATCTTCCTCATTTTTCAATTAATCTTCATGTTTCAACCAAAGTAATGCACGTAAACCTTAATGAAATAGCAAGTGGACTGGAGTGCAGTTAGTGTCTCCCTTTTACTCTCATGTACGTGAGCAGGGTTCGATTTTCGTAAGCATTCATCCCCCTCCCCAAGCCCTCCAAGATAGAGTAAATTAGAATTAACGAATGACAAAAAAAACCTCAATAAAATAAAAGAACACAAGGCAGATTTTTCTCAGTATTATGAATTGCAGTTTTCTGGTATTAGAGATCAGATGTTCTAGTAGAAGTTGAGTTTAAAACTTAGGGCCGGCACTAGATAGCAGCGATAGGATAAGGTAAGGATTTGGGGGGGGGGGGGGGGGGGGGGGGGGGGCGGGGCGGGGGGTAAAGGCAATAAAGACAAAGGAAAAGTAAAAGTCGGTCCCCCTCTTCTAGTATTTAGGCCCTGTTTGGATGGGGACATAGCCTCCCGGATTTCTTTTCACCCCTGATAAAGGGGGATAAATCCTCATATCCCCCGTTTGGAAGCCCAAAATTGCTCCCGGATTATTTTTCCCCCCTCAAAACTTATCCGGCTGTGGAGGAATTGAAGGGGATAACTTTTGGGCACCCCCCCCAGCCCAAAAATTATCCGGCTGTGGATGGCTGTATATGGACGATTATGCCCTTCCTTATTCCCTTCCCCTTCCATCTCTGCAACTAACCCTCTTCTTTCCATTTTCAGAAAAACAAAGAGAGAGATAGATGACTGGAGAGAGAGGGGGGGGGGGGAGAGAGCGGGGGGGAGAGGAGAGGAGAGGTACCTGTTATTGCCATTACCGGAGTGCCGTTGCCGGAGCCATCGTTTTTTTGGGTAAATCGGAGCCATCATTTTGCCACTGCTGAAACCCTTTGGTTTCATGGGGAGTAAAACAAAAAAGAAAGGTTGGGTAATAGTAATAAAAAAAGAAAGGGGAAACGTTGGGTAGTTGGGTAATAAAAAAGATCTACATGGGTTTTAATTATATTTTTTAATATTAATTTTAGAATTTATATACTTATTTTAATACATAATCAAATTTAACACTGCACATGGACAAAATAGTCATTTGACAGCTTTTCCCATCATCCACCCCTTCTTATCCCCCCATTCTATAAACCATCCAAACAAAGTCAAATTTTATCCCCCTATTTAATACTCCATCCAAACCATATACTATTTTTCCCCCCTCCATAAACTATCAAAATTAATACCCCCTACTATCTTATCTCCCCTTCATATTTTTTACCCCCGATTTTTTAGGGGATGTGTGAGGGCTGTTTCTCTAGGGGTTGTTTAGGGCAGATTTGAGACTGTTTTAGGGGATGTGTGGGGCTGTTTTTAGGGGTATATAAGTAAGAATAGGTATATTGTTAAGAGATTCAATTCTCCTGGCAGAGGTGGAAAATTCCAAGTTTCCACCATCTCCATTTGTGGATTCCACCGTGCATGTAATGTGGCAATTCGAACCTTTTATTAAGACACGCAGAGTAGTATATTCACGCAAAAAGTCAGCTTGAGCAGACGTAGATAGCATATTAAAAACTAAATTTTGGTTTGTAGGACGGACGGTTTGTCTTTTTAAAGTTCAACTGTCCATGACCCTCTATTTTATAAATCAAAATTCAATTTTTTGATATACCTATCAATGTTTGATCAATTTGATTTTTTGCGGGCTCGTTGACTATGTCAATGTTTCTCTCTATGCCACGAACCGGCCGGCGTTTGGCTATAGATAGCAGATCTTCGGAAGAGGCTTCCATGGGCATCGTGTTGTTGGCTCTGATATGGATTCTGCACCACCCTTAGGCGACTTAGTGTCTAGATTCCTAACTCCACTAGTGCTAAATTTTATTGTTGGTTGTGTAGAGAGTTTGAGGCTCGTGTTTAAGTTTTAGACATAAGATTGTCTCTTTGTGTTTACTTTATTTTGTTAGCGTATTGGGTTAGGTTGTAGCTCTGTACTTTTGTATTTGGATGGAAATTTGTAAGTGTCGAATGGCTTTAATGAATGCAAATGTGCTTCGGGTCAAAAAAAGAAAATCTGATTTTTTGCGTGAGGATACTATTCTGCTAGTCCTACAAGATGAACAGTTCTGATTACTGCAATGAACGCACGGTGGGGCCCACAATAAATGGTGGAAAGGTTTTCTATCTATGGTGGAAAGAATTTAATCTCTTAATTATTCTACTCCAATGTCGTTTGTTTCTTAGTTTTATATATATATATATATATCTACATATATAATAAGGGAGAAGGGTTTTTGAATCTTATCTCTCTATAAATCCTAACCATTGATTTGCTCCATAAATCCTACGGCTCTCCCTCTCAAACAATATTAATTGCACAATTGCCACTAATTAGATCTCACGTTGCGCCGTGCCTTTAGGCACGGGCAAACCCTAGTATATATATATACTGTATTTTTTTCACTTTCTTTCTTAATTACTGTAATTAAAGGGATACTTAAAGATTCATCCTCAATCCGTACTCAACTTAAGTTTTCATCCTGGTCATTTCAAACAGTTATGATATCATCCTGAAATTTTAAAAAACCCAAATCTACCCTTAGTTAAGCTGAAATGGAATGTATATATAGCATTGAATTTTGAGACCTAAACTTAATTCCACAAGTCCTCCTGAAAAACAGCCATTACCCAAACTGAAAACCCATAAATCTCGGTGAAACATTCGCTTGAATTTGAATTTTGGATTTCCATATTAGATTCCAAATCCCGAGAAATCTCAGTAACCAAATGGAACCCATTTGCATAGATAGGAACAAAATACACGGTCCCCCTCACACCGCCCATCCCGCCGTTGCCATCTTCCATCGACGTCGCTGTCCTCCAATGTTGTCGCCCATCCCTCCGTCGACCTCCTCCATAGCCGTCGCCCATCCTGCACTCCCCTTCTTCTGCGAATTCAAGGATTTTACCGCCAACCACTGCCGTTGCCCAACTCATCCGGCCCACCGTCGCCGAGAGTGGCAAGAACCAAGTGTTTCGAGATCACTGGAATGAAGGGTAAAACAAGACTTCCTTGATTCAAAGATCATCCGGCCATGATATCATCTTCGACGAAAACGCAGGGGTCTGGTCCAGACAAAGGAGTGGTCGTGAAACATATATTCAAAAGAGAAATTAAGCCTCGAATCCTCATGTTGGGCTCTCTGATTTTCTAAAAACCTAAACGTTGAAAATCAAAACGCCACAAATCTGAGAAGATCAGTCCGTCCTCCATTTTTGCAAAATCGGTAGAAGAAGAATGCCGCATGCATTCGTCCGTGCCATCCGAATGGGAGTTTTAGTTTTCATGGTAAATTATTTGTATCATTTACCATGAAATATGTTTTTCTGTTATTTTCATTTGATAAATTATTTGAACCGTTTACCATGAAATATTTGTTCGAATCATGGGATATTTTTCGTGTTCACGTTGTAATCGTCATGAGATATTTATCGTGTCCACATTGTAATCGTCATGGTAATTTAACCATTTAATCATGTTACGGTTTGAGTACGTCATGTTATTTCTTTTTTTTTATGATAATTTAGCCATGTTCCGTGTAATAAGATCAATGGAAAATATGACTTTTTGTTGTCTGGTTGACCAACTCGAAGATTGAAGAAAACATGCAAAGATGTGGTCAACTTATCATGTTATATTCCTAAAAAAAATCAATTCCACAAATACATTCCATGATTAAAAAAAAAAGTAATCAATAATATTTAAATTTATCAAATCCCACTAAATTAGGAAAATAATCCAATTCAATCCCATTAAATTAGAAAAACAATCTAATCCAATCCCACTAAATTAGGAAAACAATATAACATAATATATTTATATCATAGTGAAAAGGGTAAGAAATGTAATTAACACACTAAGAGGATGAAAACATAAGCATGAAAAAAGGGCGGGATGAATTCTTACATGGCATGAATAAGGACCGAGAACGCCCAAACGTCGAACAGATGGTGACTGGTGAGTGAGCTCTCAATTCACACGCATGCTTGTACCTCACGGACGCGGGGAGTAGCTGGGGAACGCTAGCGCGAGCCATGGATTTGAATATCGGCCAATACGCTACTAGCAATTTTTTGGTCTTTCAATGCCGTTAAACCTCGTTAAACCAGTGCTACAAAAAATTCATACACATATCGATCGATTCCCTCAATTTATCGCTTTGTGAGTTTGTGTCCAAGAACCAATTCAAAGAACGGCAAGATGCCATCCAAGATACCAAACCAAAAAACAAAAACTACAACCTGCTAGCTAGAACAACCCAACAACCTAGAACCAAAGCAGACAAAAAGAAACAACCGGAACCCAAACGACAAACTGTTTTCCACGAAAAGTGCAAAAACCAAATCGGCCTGGTGTTGCGGGCGTGCCAGGACAGGATTGCTGTCCGAATTGTTTTTAAGGCCTTCGTGCCTCAAAATCCGACTCCTCTCGAGCGACTGTGCTTGGCCTAAAGGGTAAGGCCTCGTGATGGTTCGTTGGCTGCCTTAACGAAAAGGACTTTAGAATTTCCTACCGTTGTAGAAAATGGGAAGAAAGTAAAATAAGGACTAAAACAGGAATGAAAAGGTCTCCATTAACGGCTTAATGAAGATTGGGTACAAGGAAAACTTAAACTACTTATGAAGTGAGTACAAGTAAAAGAAATAGAAATGAAATGGCATAAGCTTTGAGCTTTGAGGTCGTGGACCTTTGGCAAGGCCTCCAGAACTGTGATTTATAGGAGCTTCAGGCATTGAGCTGCTTCCACAAGCTCCAATGCATGGCTGCCAAGTGGCCTTCCAGCAAGGGTTTGGGCTAGAGCAGCTTCAAAATGCTCCAATAAAGAGCTACTTTCTGATCAAAACGTGTCTTTTACTCCAAGAACACGGCAAAGGCCTGAGAAACCCTTCTCCTTTGCATAAAGTTCTGTAAAAGGGCAAAAAGAATCTCAGCTTCTGCAGCATCCAGGCCATTCTGAGCTGCTTCAACACTCAAGCTACTGCTTGAATGGACTCCCTCTGGGCCCACCAAGATTTTCCCAGGCCTTTCCTACACTCTATTGGGCCTTTTACCTCTTGTGGGCCCTCAACTCCTGCTGGCTTTGGGAGAAGACTCTAGAAACAAAAGATCAACCAAACCTGGGTGAGCTGCTTGTGAGCAGCTTGCTTAGGTCTGCGTGAGTCACCCTCCAGCAGCTCCAAGGGGTGCATGGATGCCACCTATCTTGGTTTATGCCAAAGCACGGGGTCCCATTGGCCCAGACTTTGAACTGCTTACAATCACCACTAATCAGCTCACCCAGACCTGTTCAGCAGGAACATTCTAGGCCTTTGAGCTGCTTGTGCAGGCCTAAGCTGCTTGTGAGCTGCTTGGGATGTCTCCATGCATGGCTACCATGTGTCCCAAGCCTTGCTTCATGCTGAAAGATGGTGGCCATCCAGACCTCAAACTGCTTGTAAGCAGCTTACCTAGACCTGCCTATTGAGAACATTCTAGGCCTTTGAGCCACTTGTGAGCAGCTTAAGGCCTTTTTCTGCTAGTTGAGGCCCATATGCAATATTTCTAAGAAGCAGGCCCACCCAATACTTGGGCCTGAATTTGAGGTGCAAGATAGGTCTTAGTCCATTGTAAGCCTTCTGAGCCCAAGCCTGGTGAGTAAACCCAGGCTTTAACTGATTTGGGCCTATTTGTTGGCCTTGCTTACTTGTGGGAACTGCGCTAGGCCTGGATAAAGATATTCAGGCTCAACGGGCCAATACAAGCCTTTGACCAATCTTGGGCTTGGGCCTGTGATAATGAAGTCCAGACATTAACTTGACCCAAGCCTTCATAAAATTCTACTCAATCAAAGGCTTCCAAACTGGCCCAAATTCGTGGGCTAATGATCACAAGACATTTCAAGGCCAAAGACTGACCTTCAAGGCAATTTTTAACCCACAAACTCACTTATTGATTTTTGGCCAAAAATGGGTGTAAACACAAACCGAATGAGAAAGCAGATCCGAAAACCAAGAGGACAACCATAATCCTCCAAAGACTCGGAATTAAAATTCTAGAGAGAGAGAGAGAGAGAGGCACCTTCCTCGAAGTCATCATCCTCCTCCAAAACTACATCCTCAAAGTCATCAGGGGCATTGATTCTTTCTGCTATTTCGACCTCCTCCATTTCAACAAATTTTTTTAAATTAAAACTTCTCCCCCCTCTACATTCAATGCCCAACATAGCACCTATATCTAACGTCTTATGGATTTCCTTAAAAAGAATGGAGTTCCTGTTTCGGATGTCCGTAGAAACAATTGAAAACAATGTTTTCTTATCGGCAAAAGAAATCTAGTAATGTTTGGATGGCAGAGTACAAGGATTAAAGGCAGTACCAAGGGAAAGACGGCATCACAACGGAAAAAACGGGCATCCCATGCAACTAGGTCGATCAGCACAAAAAGAACCTATCTGATTAAATTCATCAAGGATAAACCTCAAACCCAGAATGGGAGTGATTTTATAGTCGCTGAAGCCGGCATTGATGAAGAGCTTCGCCCAATCTCTCTCGGTTCTCTCCCTCCCCCATCACCACAATCATCATCAGTATGTCCCAGAAGAGCTGCGTTTCGGTCGACTCATCGTCTCCTTCCTTGTCGTTCTCAACCTTGATGTCTATGATTATCACCTTCCCTCCTCTGCTTGGAAGTGCTTCTTTGCATCTCTTCAGTATCTTCACGCTCTACTCGTCCCTCCAGTCGTGCAATATCCACTGATAGTTGTGCACATTCAGAATATCGATCGTACAAAATTATTTTTGTAACACTTACGTATGATATATCTTATCTGATCTTGGATGTTTGAGAAAAAACACATAAATTTTACATGAAGTAGTGATCAAAAGAAGTTAAAAATATTTAATTTGGTATGGTCAGAAAAAAATGAGAAGAAAATTGGTACTTTTTTTTGTATTTTCTACTCGATCGACGTCAGAGAATTAGGAATTGAATTGGTTTTTAGTGCCACAATCCACCTAAAAACCTATTTTAGGAGTGTCTATGCCTTATTTACCATTTGGCGCTTCGTATAGGCCTTGTTCGTTTGGGAGACCTCAAAATCCCTGAACACGGTCTCCAATAAATTTTATCTATCTATCTATCTCTACAGGATACAAAATTGGAAGTACGTACTTAAAAAAAATGCCCTATGAAACTCTAAAATTCATTTCAACAATTTATCTTAATAACCAAGAAAATTAATTAAAGCGATATGGTGGGGTTCCTCTCTCCAGTTATCGTCCCGGTCCATATTCTTCTTCTTTTTTGTACTACATAAGAGGGTCTAGGCCCTAAGAAACAAAAATACTTGACGCAGTAGCTGGATAAACTCCAAGACCATCGCGGTCATTGCGCAAAGCCTCTGTCACTGTCACCGGCAAAAGTATCCTTGTGGCTTTCCACTAAAGTGTTTGGGATTCTTGACACAGTAGCTCTATGAAGTACTCCAAAACCATCGCGGTCATTGCATGCGCAAAACCTCTGTCACTGTTACCGGTAAAAGTATCATTGTGGGGACTGGGGATACATCTCCAGCAAGAATCCCAAACACTGTAGTGAAAAGGATCCATTTTCCTTAATTAAACAATGACTTTGTGAAAAAGTTAGCACTTTAATTACCTTGAGTAAAACGGCATCAGCAGAAGGAATAGCCTTAAGCATGTCACCCCCAACGAACTTCAAGTTCCCACTCCCTCTCAAATCGGCAACCACATGAGGGAGATCCAACACGGTGCACTCCAACTCCGGAAAAGCATCGGCTACGGCCTTCGCCACCGTGCCGGTCAGGCCCACGACGTCGACCAGCGAATTCAGCCCCGAAAACCCCCTTGCAGTCCTTGACCATCACGCTCGCAGCCAGCCGGGAGTCGCTGGCCATCGCCTCGTTGAAGAGCCGCGGATCGCTGCCCACGTGTTCCCAGAACGTCCTCCCGTGAGCCGTCGAGACAGGGGTAGGATCGTCGCTTTGGAACCATTCCGCGACGTTTTGCCACGGTGAGGTCAACATTGGATCGAGAGCATGGCTAGTAAAAATGGCCTGACGCTCAGTGGCTCGTCCTTGAGGAGGAAACGGGACGCGGGCGTGAGCAAATAACCTTCTGCGGTACGAAATTGATTCACAAAATTAAATCGCCATTGCATTACTATAAGATGAATACAAGTAACAGTTAAAGAACTTTCGAAATTGGATGGTTTTGAGCACTTGTAAACATAAAAAAACTAAACAAACAAAAAGAAAAGATATATTTCGAAATCGAAAAAGGCCAGCTTTCTGTGTCTAACACCTTCTTCCTCGGTGGTTTCGGAGATTTTCTCCAGGGTGAAGAAGCCGGAGTGTACTAGAATGCGCATGAGGCGATAGACACAGTTGGATTTGGAAGGGTTAACTGGAAGAGCAGCAACAAGTTGAGAGAGACATGGGTCGGCCATGGTTGTTGACGATGTCCAGTATGTCCAGTTGAATTGTGCATTTTAGAGATATGGAGTTTATGAACTGGAATATGTGGTTGAGAGGTGGGAATCTGTTACTACCATATGGTTTAATTTGTATTCCGGTGATAATCTGTAGATGCTATATGGCTTTTATAAATGGATATGCTTCTTCCGTTAAAAAAAAAAAAAAAAAAGATAAGCTCATCTAGCTAGATAGAGATACAATGATACATTACACGCAACGTTTTTGAAAAATAATACATATAATATTTAATTTGTAACGGATATAAATATCACCCACTTATAGTTTAAGAGGCAAAAGAAGAATATTCCAAGCCATATGCGTCTCAATAGAAGCTCATTAATAGAAATAATTAATTAAATAACAGCAGTCAGTATTCAGTAATTTTAATTCCGTCGTTTTGGAGGGGTTTTTTTTTTTAGGTTTTGTTTCGTTCGGGATGTTCTTTGTTTTCTTGGTGCTGGGTTGTTTAAGGTGTTTGGTTGTGGTTTGTTTAGGGTGTTTGGATTTTTGGTGTGGTGTTCTCGGTTGACACCTTGCCTTCTTTGAATTTTGATTCTCGGGTGACGTTTTTTCCCTAGTGTACCTGTGATCCGTTTGATCTTTGTAATCTTTTTTAAAGATTAATAAAATCTTTTTTTGCTCGGAAAGCAAAATTTTCTTAGCTTAAATATATTTCTCATGAGATTCTTCAACCCTAATTAGCTCATCATGATAGCGATATATTATGAGCACCATTTCTAATAAAGTAATACTATACTATATCGAATGTCGATCTAAAGGCATGCACCGAGACGGCAAGACACAATACAGTTTCAAATAAGCTATCCATTCTGCTCGACAAATGCAATCTACACATATCATCCGTTGCCATTTTTAATCATTTTCTTATTCATAAAAGGCAACATTTTGACTACTCTATCTGCATTTTCCTCTTAGAAAATGATGAAATCAGATGCAATGATACTTCCTCCAAAAAAAAGATGCAATGACACAAGATCTGTTAACAAGAAAATTTTGGTTTTCATTCATATGTTTGATACATGAAACTTGAATGATACTTGGGAAAACAGTACCTTGAAAATCAGAGCGTGAAACTATCCCCCGAATGTCTATCTATATACGAGTGGTTGGAACTTAGGACCTGGTTCGACAAAATCCAGGTTTGAGTCCTCATAGCCCCTTATTCGGGCTAAACAGACTCCTAAAACCACTCGCACTTGGTGGGAGTTTAACTTCGATACATGCCGCAAGGTCCTTTAAGATATCGGTGTGGTGTGACAGTACATCATAATCAAGATAGATTTTACGTGATTTTGAAGATTTATATTAAAAGATATACACAATACACAAAATATATAAAAGAAATAATTGACAAATAAAATGAGACGGGGGCAAAAGGTTTGGAAAAAGTTTGATAAGCCTACCGAGCCCAAAAAAGGCTGCTTAGGTAACTCAAGTAACAGTGCAGTTTAGGGGGTGTTCCACTTTCCCTTCTTTTTTAAAAAGTACTTTTTCTTCAATTTTCAAACTCAAATATAATGAAAATGAAAAATAATTTTTAAATTTTTTTTGCAGCGTATAAAAGATCTCAATGAGATCTATCAAACAAGATTAATATTGGTAGGAAAATTATTTGCGTAAACACATGATTTTTGGGCTTGAAATTACCTTCATTTTCTTAAAAGTTCTTATCTGGGGTCATGTACTCATGTGCAAGTTTCTGATGACAAGGGGCAAGTCGCACCAAGCTCAAGCCACGGGGGGTGAAGTGTACTTGCGCAATCGGTTCCGTTAGTGGGAGCAAACGGAAGTTATGGATTGCAATTGATTGCAACAAAAATCGTAACGGCGGGGTTTAAATCGGCTCATTTAACAACAGGTTTTTTGAGTTAAGGTTCCGTTCCAGTTTTCAAAATAAGCACTTACAAATACGGTAAGTACATATTTTCAAGCTTAAAAATAATGAGCTTACCGAAATAAATAAAAAATATGCAATATGAATCTTGTTTAATAAAGATCTTTTGAACGATGTAAAAAAAATTAAAATTTTATTTTCATAAATGTATTTTTTTAGTTTAAAAATTAAAAATAAATACTTACTCTATTTTTTAAAAAGAAAAAATGAAATGGGGCCTTAATGAGAATTTTCGACAGTTCAAAAAAAAATAATACTACAGGCTTAAGCTATGTGGACCATTTTGACACAAGAAACAAAATATAGGAACCACTTTAGTAATTTTTCCTATATCACTTCCACAACCATCTGGCGTACCGGAGAATGTTCTTGGCGTTGGTTCCACTCTGGGAATCCAAACGTCGAACAGATGGTGTGTGAGCTCTCAATTCCCGCATACAGCATGTTCGTTGTATCTCGTACAGACAAGGAGTAGCCCGAGAGAGAGAGAGAGAGAGAGAGAGAGACTCGTACAGACAAGGTGTAGCCCGAGAGAGAGAGAGAGAGATGATATTACCAGTTGTGAAGCTCGGAACGCTAGCTCTTCGGACGGCGTCCAAACCCATCGCGAATCGACTGAAGAAAGAGGCTGGAAAGCACCCAAAGTTTCGACAGTTCATCGTCGACATTGCCCAGGTCCCTTCATCTCCCCCCCCTCCTTTCATTTCTATCGATACGTATATGTGTGCATATGTATATAAGAGCGGTTCCGGGGACACATATTTTGATAGAAAAATATCGGAGCCCCGAGCTAATAATCGAATAATCGGAGCGTTCAATTTGTTTAAAACATGTTTTTAAGAGTTACTGCCAAAAATCAACTCATTTCGATTCGGTTGTAAAGGCTTGTTCGATTCATTTTGTGTTTATCCTGCCAAATTTAGGGACAAATACCGATCAAGTCCTTATGGATATCGGAATGATTTGATTTTTTTACAGGAATTCCTGAAAATAGTTTTTAAACAAATTGAACGGCTCCGATCATTTGCGTGAGACTCCAAAATGGGTTTCACACAAGATATGTGTCAAAATATGTGTCCTCGGAAGTCGGAACTGTGTGTGTGTATGTATATATATATTATCTATGCTTGTGTTAAGTTACCGTAGTTTGCAAAGTGTAACCCATGTAATCCCAAGGGGTTTGGCTAGTTGGACATGAGAAAGTTAATACGCTCAGTCGCATGTTTGAATTCCCGAACATTCCAGACCTTGTAGAGCGGGAGGGTTTGGCCGGTGGTTAATTTCAGGGCCCCGAATTAATCGATGTGGCTAATACGTGCAAACTGGACCGGACACTCAATTAATTAATGAAAGTTTAACCCATGTGTTTGGTTTATTTTATTAGTTTATCCATTTTTTATTCTTCCTCCTCATTGCTTTTGTGATTCTTTTTTTGCCAATATTCTATACATTAGGCGGGGAATTAGTGTGTAACCAACCAAGGGGGGTCAATGTCTCTCCATAGACTTGAACCCCAGACCTCCCTTTGCAAGGCAAGATGGATTAAGAGCCACCTCTACTTTCATGATTACCTGCTTAGGATTTTTATATATTTAGCCAACTGCGTATGTAGATAGCTGGAGAACTTGTATCTTTATTTTCTTTTGATGCAAAATTACGAAGTAGTAACTTTTTTGACGAAATGAGTAATTGGATTAGGATATAAGCGTTACCATTTTGTGGTGTTGATTTGATTATAGGCGGTTTCTTAAATGAAGATGGATAGTAGCTTTGTTCTTGATTAGTTTCTGACCCCAGCTTCGTTCCTGATTGTTTTTAGATTTGCAATATCGTACACGCTGTACGAGATAAACAAAAAATGGGGACTATGTTAATTGAATTGGAGTATGCCACTTCACAACCAAGTAGTCCGATTTTCAGCCAGGATTGAGGTGTTATGTCATGCAAGAAACTAAACAAATGCTATATCTGCTCTGAAATTGGTTCATGTTTTGTTGATTGCATATGACTATAACTCTTGGCACATAGTTTGTCGAAGTTACACAAAGGACATGGATATGTTGGTATCTATTGCATTGGACATGCACCGAAAAATTATCGGCATAAATACCATTGATGTCATCAGCATTTCCCCTACCCTGTATCCGAGCTTTCTAATACCTTTTTTGACCATACCTTTCTATAACCTTCATCAAATATTTTCCTATACTTAAAGTAATGGAATTGTAATTCGCATTGTAATTCGCTCTGGATATGTAATCCAGTGGTCTGTGTCTTTTTTCCTTGTATGTGGAATGTGGATCTGATGCATCTAGAATTTTTGTATGATGAATTTTTGTCAGGCAAACCATCGATTCAGTGTAAACGTGCAAAGACGCATTTATGGTCGTGCAACTGATGTTACGGTTCGTCCTCTAAATGAGGTGAAAGCCGTCCAAGCTGCTGCAGATCTTGTTGGGGAACTATTTTTGTTTACGGTAGTATTGATCATGTGATTTTCTACTCCTTTTAGCATCAAGTCTTTTGTGAAAACTTGATTGCATATCCAACCATGTTCTTCTTTGAGATAGATTATGCTTGTAAGTCCTAACTTCTAATACATTTCATACCTGCGGGCATTTGCTCACAAAACTAAATTTTGGACTAGCTGATTTCAGGGTGTTGTACTAGTAGTTTGCATGTGAATGCTGAGTGGTGGTTGGTCAGTTACATGGATATGAGGTCATAATTGTCTCGAAACTTGTATGAATCAAGTATCTTGAACCTAGTTTCGTTTTTTGGATGATCAGACTTCTCATGTGAACAATGATAAAAATAAAAATAAAAAAAAAGACTTCTCATGTGAACTGTTGGCTACAGTATTTTTTTTTTATCAGTCCATGTGTATGCTTGATGCAGTTCTTGTAGCCTAAATAGAATGCTAGAGCGGGTGGGAGTATTGACTGCAGTGGAGAAGGAAGTTTAATGGGAGCCCCTACTGTTTTTTCTCTTTCTGTTATGGAGTAATGCATGTCTTTGAGTGGCCATCTGCTTTCTCAATTCCCAGCCCTATCTCCGAGGATGAGAGCCAGCTGAGCCTTATACCGTGTTAGTATGAATGATTAGTGGAGAGGAAAAAACTGATTCTCATTGCTTTGACCATAGCATGTGATTGGTAGTTGTGAACTTGCGATTATAATCATGACAACTTGAAACTACACTTCCTGTTAATTTATAATCAGCTTAAATATGCAATCCGACATTTTTTGGAATAAAAATTTAAACTTGGAACTTGCATTTTGTACTTAGTGTTTGTTAGTAAATTTGTTGACTGCCATGAAATTTTGTTGTTTGCCCACATTGGCAATCCATTTATATTCAACCAAACATTCTTAGGAAGGGTAACACTTCTCCACAATGACCACATAGGGGAACTAAAGAACCAGTTTTATGTTGCTAACTTAGTGGTTTTGGTAGAACTGGGGTTTGAATGGGTACTTGTCCCCTTTACTGGCAGAAAAAGAATTGCTGCCTAGTAGCATTGTAAAGTGGAAAACAAGACTACAAGAGAGAGTGTGTCAATTGACCTTGGAGTCTCTATTTTAGCAGACTTCGATCTTCTTCCTCTTCACGTTGTCACTGTTGTGGACTGGCCTTTTCTTTTCTTTTTTTGTTGTTGTGGACTGGCCTTTGATCTATGTCTTTGTCTTTTGATTTTGGTGCGGCCTTTTTGGTTTTGGGGTTGAATGATGATCTAGATCTTTCTTTCCTTTCTGGGGTGAACAACTTAATTAGTCTACATTTTTGCCACCTTCTAATTTCCATTAGATTTCCTGTTTATAGATCGTCTCAATTGAAAATTTCAAAACTGTGTTACGAACCTTGCCGTATCCAAACTGTACCTCTCCTGTATCCTATATAAAAAATTGTAATACTTATTTGTCAAACCGGGTGTCCGGGTAATAGTGTGCGGGTCTCCAGTACTCGTTAGTGGGCTTTTTTGGAGTACTTGTGCCTTTTAGGGTGGATGGCATTTCCATTTTGGCAGCTTATAGGCGTCTTTTCAATAGTCGTTTGTAATCACACATTCCAGTCCACATGAATTTTGTTTTCTGTGCTCTCCTACGCGAATTAAATATCAGTGTGTTTTCCAATAATGGGACTGGCTACTGCGTTGGACATATTCAATAATGCTTCTGGTTCTGGTTCTGGTATAATTTGTTTCCAGGGCAGCAGATGACCTGGTATGAGGAAAACTGAGACAGTTTATTGGTTATCTCCTTATTTTGTTTATGAGGCAATTACTATCCCCTTGCGTATTTTGATTATGCGACTGTATTAGAGAAGGTATAGTTTTACAATGTTCTAGGTTGAAAATGTGCATACCGTTGAATAATATTTTTATCTAATTAGGTTGCAGGGTCTGCTATTATATTTGAGGTGCAACGAAGTGCTAGGTCAGAAGCTAGGAAGGAGGAAAAGAGGAAACAAGAAATACAGGTTGATTTCCTTATTGTGTCATTAAAACTTTTCTTGCCCCTTTCATTTTGTTTTCATAACTGTGTTAAGTGGCCTCCAGATTGTGTTCCATTCATTGGCTTTCTACTTCTTTTGAGGGACAGAGTCATGGTGCTCTCATTGAGTAGATCCTTCATGTTACATGTTGTTAGAGCTTGTCCCACATTGGTTAATTATAACCTCCGAAACTAGTATATAAGCTTGGGCTTCCTCTCCACTCATCACCAAATGGTTTTGAGTTGGATGCTTTAACATGGTATTGGAGCTAGTCTTTCCGAGGCTTTTGGACAGGGCTCTCTTGATTGATTACCCCGTTGTTTCTGCCTTTAAGTGCATCTTGTTTCGTTGTGATCCCAGTATTTTGGATTCTTTGTTTACCTCTCCACGTGCAGATCAGGGGTCGCACGTGCGGGGGAGTATATGAGCCTAGGCGGCCTCTCCACTTATTACCAATTGATTTTGAGTTGGATGCTTTAACACATGTCATGGTTTTTTGCCAATTCATGCTCGTTCCCGCGTCACCTGCATCACTACTTTTAAGAAATATTGTGTTCAACTTCTCGGCGTTTCAAAATGGACAGAAATTATGTCATACTTATTTGTTGTTTACATGGAGTAAGGGTGCTTTTTTTTAAGTTGGTATCAAAGTCGCTTCTTGGTGACTTATCAACGTACCGTTGAACTGTAGAAGGGATATTGAGATCCAAACGCGAGATTACCGATGATGATGTCAACAGTATGTCATACTATGAGCGCTGGCTGCTTTATAAGTTCTACTTCGTTTTCCTACATTTGGAGGCATTCATTTTCGTTATGGTTTTATGTCTCACACATACCAATACTCTGACAGGATTTTCTACTAGTTGAAGTTACTGGTAGTATGTTTATCAAACAAGGGGATTTTTAAGCCTAATCTCTTTTCAATTTGGTATCTGGTATAATGGGTTGGATTCTATGCATAACGAAGATGCATCATTCTATCCTGTGTCTCTGTTATGTTAGGCAATGAAGCAACGCGACGAAGATCTAGCAAGAGAATTGGAGCTTCTAAAGCACAAAATTGCAGAGATGGAGCAACATATGTTAAACTTCCGGCATGGTCACAACACCGGAGATGGACAAGAGAAACATGCTTGATAGCTCTGCATCATAATACTTTAAGGCTGTGTTTGGATCTTGAGTTTATGGAGAGAAATATTGGAGAAATCCCCGTGTGTTTGCTTTACCTTTTCTATTCCTTTCCTTTTCTCCACAAATCAAGATTCCAAACACAATCTGGATCTAACGTACAAAGAGAGTCCATTGGCAGTTTTCCCCTCAACAGGAAAGCATTTCGGCTACATTCGTTATTTAGCATTATGCTTGCATTGGCCGGTTGAGTTTGGGGTTGATCGGTTTAATTTGTAACCAAGGGAAGGCAATGTATGAAAGCTGGTTGTCCTCTTTGTTTCATTATAGTGTGGTGTTACCTTACCTGTATCTATAGTAATATACTTGTGTAAACAAGTAGGAGTACTTGCTAGTGTGGGATGTTAAATGACGAACTACTCCCTTTCTCATTTTAGGAGTATTTGTCTATTTTTTTGGATGTTTTCAAGTTTTGTTCTTTTTTGAAAAGACAAAAAGAAAAAGTGTTAATTTTACAAACTTGTTTCAAAGTAGATTTGAATGCAAAGTTCAAATGGACGGGAATGGATCGTAGAAAACTTGACAGGACCTTGCCTAATGTCAAATATCTAATTCAATTTTGCAAAGAAACATGCATTAATTGATGTCTCTTAAAAATAAAAATAAAAAACTCCATGCATGATAAGTACGTAATAGTATTAGCTACGAATAGTATTAGCCACGAATATGAGACGGAAGGAGTGTATATTAGGCTTTTGTGCTCAACTCGGCGAGCTTTGTCTTAGGTACATCGATAGGCTAAGTTTATAGAGGAGATAGAAATATGGTTGTTGAATAGTTTTTCACTAATTTAAATGATTAATTGGGATTTTTAAATTAGTGAGATAAAATTGAAAAATTATCTATTACAGGAAACGGGAACGGATTCTCTTCAGTAATTGTTAATTGTCCCCAAAAAATTCTCACAAGTGTAGGGTCTCTAGAAATCTCTGATCTGTAAGAGTCTTATTGTGAGTGAATTGTAATCTTGTAGGATATTGAAAATACATACCCTATGCAGAAATTAACATATAATTTACAAAAAAGAACAAACAACATATTGGGGGATATTTTCTTGGGTATTACTCCTTCCGTCCCCATTTAATAGTCTTTTTAGGAGTTCGTGTCACTTTTCATTCGCTTATATCTCGTAATATATGATGTTTTATGTGATTTTGGAAATACCGTCCAATAGAATTAATTGAGCTCTATCAAACAAGATACATATTGCATATAAAATTTATTACCGATTTGAAAATATAATACACATTTTATCCGGTTAAAATAGAACGAGAAACCGTTAAACTGGGTGGAGGGAGTAACTACCAGAGGTCCATAAGCATTAGAATTTGTATCGGGCCGGGGAACACTGGGCTTTAGTTCATAAAATAGGCCCGGCCCTTGGGATAGCGTGGGCGTTACACTTGCCCTCGGCACTCACACGTGCTAAATCCGACCGTTGTCGGCACGCCGCGTATTTACTTTCCTACTCCTATTTCCCTTCCAAAACTGTACTTCCAGTCAGATACTCCTACATCGTATCCGTATCCGAAAAGAAAGAGAAAATACAGTTTCCCAAATTGATCGGATTTTCCATTCGCAAATCACATATTCCAGACATACACTCCGTACCCATCTCTCCAATTCACCTCTCCTCTCTTCTCTCTGGTATTTTCTGATACAGGGCTAGCTCTCGTAGAAGAAAGAAAGTTTTTTGGGCAATATTTCCTCAGAATGGAGAGGTATTACATTGTGTATGACCCCTTTAACATACTCTATAGATATATGTATACATATTTGTACTGTCTTTTTTTTTTTTTTTGGTCTTGTATATACAGAAGATTCTTGATGTGATTCGTCTGATATATGATTTGGGAATAGTGCACTTACTTTCTTTATTGTATTGTATTCTTTTGTGTTCATGTTTTTTATAACTGGATTCTCGGCTAGTTTGCGAGCGCCTCGACTAGTTCTGGGTTCCGGGGCGAGCGCCTCGACTAGTTCCGGGTTCCAGGGCGTTAAAGTTAACAACCGAAGAAATCCTCCAATGGTCCCGAATGGTCCCGAGGTTTGAAATATTTGACATCCGTTGAACTCAAACATTCGATAAGGTCAAAAACATGCATTAGCTTTCTCTTGCCTATCTGGCGAAACCCTTTACTGTTTTGTGTTCATTGTTGACATTGTGGGGCAGTTGGGAACCTCTGACCAAGTCAGTCTCTCTCAGCCGATATCAGGGAGCAAGAAGATTTCTTAAGCCTCCCACAGACATCACTCTCAGCCGTTTGAAGTTATTTCCATGTCTGGCATCATGTGCAAACAGAAATCTTTCTCTTGCTATAAATTGAGCTCTTGGGCTCTGGGATTTTGTATTAGAGAAAGAGACAACAGATAGAGAGATTGTGAGAGTGTTGAGTGATACATTGTAATCCTCCACGAGAATCAAAATCCGCTAGTCCCGTGGACGTACCGTTTCTCTGGGAACCACGTAAATCTCTTGTGTTGTGTGCGATTGTGTTTGTGTTGTTCTGTTTTGATCCTATTGTGCACTACACATATCTATATTTTCTATGTTTTGTTCTTTTTAGTTTCTTTATGACAGCATTGTAATTTGTGGTCATGTCTTTTATGATTTATTCCTACAGGTTATATTACTACGGCACGGCAGCATTACTATTACTGTATAAGATTGTTCTGTCCGGAGTAATTCGAAGTATCAATCTTTTAAGGGTTCCAAAACTGTCTCTGTAGTCTTTTGCAAACTAGTAAAATTGGAAAAGGGTGCTAATTTTTTTATAACTCAGGTGTCCGGGCTAGCTTACGCACGCCTTGACTAATCCCGGGGGACCAATCCGCACCCAATTGCGGGGAATCGCAATTAAAGTCGAGCAAAGCTCTGTATGGAAAAGGGTGCTGATTCGGAGAGGTTATTTTTGCTTTCTGGCCTCCTCCATTAATGGTTATGCGTTGGGTCAAGTATTTGTGGGGGTATTCATCATTCTAGGAAAGCATGAAAATGCGCTGCTGAATCATCACCTGTTTCGAAACCCACAAAGCTACACTGAGATAAATGTGAGGTGCCTTAATTTTTGTAGCAAATTTATGCAGATTTGATATTAAGATTCTTTAGTCTGCTGTCCTTTGAATCCCTTCTATGCGTTGTTTGAAGGTAATAGTTTTTTTCGGATTTCACAATTGTTATACACAATCAAAATATAGCTAGTTACTCAGTTCTATTGTTTTCCCTTCTAACTACTTTTTCTTTTTTGAAATTCAATTTTCTGACTGATTGTTTCATTTTGATAATGATTAGGGAACACGTACCGCACCCACAAATGAACTTCCACCGGCAGAACTATCTCTACAGTGTGCCACCTGCTTTAGGGGGTAGTAATTCTCAGTATCCGCACCACAGTACCAGTGGAAGGTATTACAACTTCCTTCAGAGCATGCCAACTTATAACCATACTTCTGGTCCACAAGGTTATGGCTCGTCCGCGGCAATTCACAATCCCGATCCTTCAGTTCAAGAGGGCTACACCAGTTTCCCTTCTCACCCACCCACATGGTACGTACTTGGTAGAGCAACTTTATATTGATTCTTGGAATTCCGAAAGTTTTCGTTTTGCTTGATACATCCCTCCACAGATTCAGGATCCAAACACAACCTTAAGTTAAATGCTGAATGTACCCAGCTTGCAGAAATGGCCTTTTTGAATCATCACCTTTTCAAATATCCAAAAACCTTAGATGAGGTGGATATTGGATTCCATGTTCTTCCAATTGGAGTTTGTTTAACAGAATTATGCTGATCTGGTTTTGGATGATAATACATTTGCGGTGTGTTTGGATCTTTGATTCGCGAACAGGTTCATCGAGACAATTGGAAAGGGACTAGAGAACCGTGATGTTTTAAGGACTAATCTTCTTGTTTTTCCTCTGTAATTATCTGTTACTGTTCGACTTCTATATTACTAACTGATTATTCCATTTGATCAACACTAGGGATCAAATACCACATCTTCAAAGAAATTTCGATGGATCGCGTCAAAACTGTCTCTCTAATTGGTGGTCCATCATAGAGCACAACAATTCTCACCTTCCAAACCATGGAATCAGCAGAAGTAATCACTACTTTCATCTTCACATGTCAGATAACCAGAATGGCATGATGTCAAACTATGCTCCACGGAGTTATGGCTTGCCCACATCAATCTATAATCACAATCCTTCTATTCAAAATAACAGCTATACCAGTCTCACCGCTCACCAACCCAGACGGTACCTAGTAGAGCAACACTCTGTGATTGAAGATGGGGAGATCCGTATGATTTGGAAGTCCACAGAGTTGGCCCAAACTTCATTTTCCCATGGTAATTCATTTTGCTCTTCTTAGATTCTAGTTCCTCTTAACTTCATTCTGCTTGCTATGTCATGCTATCTGTTTTCGTATTTCATTATTTGCATGATAAGGCATAGTAATGTTGGACATGTTTGTTTTTTACGGAAAAAGCAGCGAGAAGTTGCAAAATTGGAAAATAATATGTGTGGGAGAGGGAGAGATACTTGGATTGTATTTGGAACTTGATTTTATAGAGGGTTTTTGAAAAGTTGGGCACCAGAATTGAGACCCAAAAATTAGGGTTATTTTTCTCATTACGTTAGATTTATACAAGACTAAGAAAGTAATTACACTGAGATCCTTATCTCCTAATCTAATTACACACGGGCTTAATTATACGCTAATTACACATACACCCATAACTTAACACTCCCCCTCAAGTTGGTGCGAAAATGTCAATCAAGCCCAACTTGAACACAGCGGGGTGGAAACTCTTGCTACCAAGTCCTTTTGTGAATATGTCAGCTAATTGATCCTCCGATTTCACAAAAGGCATACATATCAACCCATCACTCAGCTTCTCCTTGATGAAGTGTCTGTCAATCTCTATGTGCTTTGTTCTGTCATGTTGGACAGGATTATGAGCAATGTTGATGGCAGCTTTATTGTCACAGTAGAGTTTCATAGGACCACTATCAGAAATTCCCAAATCACGTAATAAGGTTTGGAGCCACAAGAGCTCACAAACACCATGAGCCATAGCTCTATACTCTGCTTCTGCGCTTGATCTGGCAACCACTGATTGCTTCTTACTTCGCCAAGTAACCAAATTTCCTCCAAGGAAAGTACAGTAGCCCGAAGTAGAGCGTCTATCATCCACAGATCCAGCCCAGTCAGCATCAGTGAAAACCTCCAACCGCAGGTGACCATGATTAGAGAACAAAATTCCTTTCCCTGGAGCTGACTTGAGATACCTCAAGATACGATAAACTGCGTCTAGATGTGGAGTACGAGGATCATGCATAAACTGACTAACAACACCCACTGCATAAGTAACATCCGGTCGAGTGTGAGCTAAGTATATCAGTCGACCCACAAGTCGTTGATACTTCTCTTTATCAGTGCGCTCCCCCACATCTCCACTAAGATGATGATTCGCCTCAATAGGAGAATTCGCAGGTCTACAACCCAACATACTTGTTTCTTCCAAAAGATCAAGTATATACTTCCGTTGGGAGATAAAAATACCTCTATCAGACCTCGCTACCTCCATCCCTAAAAAGTATCTCAGTGATCCTAAATCCTTAATCTCAAACTCTTGAGCCAAATTAGACTTAAGATTAAGGATCTCATCCACATCATTTCCTGTAATTATTATATCATCAACATAGACAATAAGGATAGCAATCTTACTAGCATCTCTTTTGATGAACATAGTATGATCTGCATGGCTCTGTTTGTATCCAAACCTCAACATAGCCTTTGAAAATCTGCCAAACCAAGCTCTAGGTGACTGCTTCAACCCATAAAGAGCCTTCTTCAACCTACAGACCCTTCCTTCAGTCTCAGAGGAAGAAAAACCTGGTGGTATATCCATATACACCTCCTCCTCTAATTCACCATGAAGGAATGCATTCTTCACATCAAACTGTTGCAGAGGCCAATTCAAATTTGCAGCACAAGATAGTAGAGCTCGTACAGAGTTCATCTTTGCTACTGGAGCAAACGTCTCCTCGTAATCTAGACCATAAGTTTGAGTAAAACCCTTGGCAACAAGTCTCGCCTTATACCTCTCAACTGTACCATCAGCATTCTGCTTAACAGTGAAAATCCACTTGCATCCCACTGATTTCTTCCCTTCTGGAAGTGATACTAGCTCCCAAGTGCCATTCTTTTTCAAAGCTGTCATCTCCTCTACCATAGCTCCTTTCCACTTAGGTATCACCAGTGCATCCTGCCAATTCTGTGGAATAGATATAGAAGAAAGAGACGAAACAAAGGCATGGTACGAAGGAGATAAACGATCATAAGAAACAAACTGGGAGATAGGATGTAGGGTGCATGACCTAACACCTTTTCGAAGAGCAACAGGAAGATTATCATAATCAATAAAAGAAGGTTCAATGGGAGAAGATTCATTACCAAATGAGTCGGAGTCGGCTGAGGAATCCAGAACTGGAGCAGGCGATTGTGATTGACAAGGTGGCATCACAGAGGAGAGCTTCTCATTTTTCCGTCTAGTTCTAGTATAGACCTGCAAGTCAGGCCTTTGCCACCGTTGTGATAAGTTCTCGATATCACCACCAATGTCATGTGTTGCTCTTTCGGCAGATATCAGTTCCTCTCCAGAGTTTTCCTTCTCTCCCTCACCATGATTAAAAAATAATTCTGTCTCCCCCTGACCATGACTATAAACCTCCCTCATCTCTTCCTGCCTATGCTCCCCCTGAAGAGATGAAGCGGAGGGAGAGTAAAAAGGCTCTGTTTCCCAAAAAGTGACATCCATAGAGACAAAAAATTTCCGAGAGTGAGGATCATAACACTTATAGCCCTTCTGGGTAGGAGAGTACCCAATGAAAACACATTTATGGGCTTTAGGACCTAACTTGCCACCAGAGGGGTGAGGAGCATGAACAAAACATACACAACCAAAGACTCTCGGAGGAAGAGTCGTGACGCGAAAACTACCAGGAAGACACTCAATGGGAGTTTTGAAGTGGAGAACACTGGATGGCATACGATTAATAAGGTAAGTGGCAGTCAAAATCGCTTCGCCCCATAAATATTTGGGAACATTCATGGTAAATAAAAGAGAGCGAGCAACCTCAGCAAGATGACGATTTTTGCGTTCAGCAACTCCATTTTGTTGTGGAGTGTCAACACAAGTCGTCTGAAAAAGAATGCCATTTTCATCTAGAAAGGTCCGAAAAGTCCTATCGATATACTCAGTGCCATTGTCACTACGGAGAATTTTTATATGTGCATCAAATTGGGTGCGCACCATCGCATGAAAAGATTTAAAACAAGAAAAAACTTCACTCTTTGCTTTAAGTAAATACACCCAAGTAACACGAGAGTAACAATCAATAAAAGTGACAAACCACCGATAACCCTTAAGAGAGGTAACAGGGGAAGGACCCCAAACATCAGAATGAATAACCATAAAAGGAGAAGCACTCCGTTTATTAATAGGTGCATAAAAAGATCGTTTATGTTTTCCAAGCTCACAGGCTTCACAAAAAAACTGATTCTGAGAACAATGTTTAATTAAATGAGGAAAAAGTTTTCCTAAAATCCCAAAAGAGGGATGACCAAATCTACGGTGCCACTGATGTAACATAGAAAGAGCTGGACTCGTATCTGTTTGTTGAGCTAGACCACATGACATGGGTGAATGAGTTGAACGAGCTCCAGACTCCAAAAAATAGAGGCCACCTTGTGCTTTACCACTGCCAATCACCTTCCCCGTTTCCAGTTCCTGAAAAACACAATGAGTAGGAAAAAAGGTCACGGAACAATTTGCAGAACGAGTGAGACTACTAACGGATAGAAGATTAGTGGCAAAGTTTGGGATATGTAGAACTGAAGAGAGGGAAATAGAGGGAGAATAGCGAACGGAACCTTTCCCTGAGATAGCAGAGAATGACCCATCTGCTATTCTAACCTTATCCTTTCCAGAACAAGTAGCGTAAGAATCAAACACAGAGGAACAACCTGTCATATGATCTGAGGCACCCGAATCTATGATCCAAGGAATAGCAGAAGAGGCAGTAAATGCACTAACTGAGGTACCTGTGTGAGCAAAATAGGATGAAGTGGAGGCTGCTGTGGAAGTAGGAGCGATAGTAGATGGAGAATCAGCCCGAGCCATTAGGCGCCTGAGAACTTGCATCTCCCCCTGAGAAAAACCACCAACATGATCGGATGACGCCTGAACCCCAGTACTGAACCCGGAATCAGGCAAAGTGGACTCCGAAACATGAGCCTGGGCCTGAGAACGCACGGGACCACGACTACGACCACCACGTGCACCCCCTCGCCCACGAGGGGGACGACCGTGTAACTTCCAACAGAAATCCCGAGTATGGCCGATGTTGTTGCAGTAATCACACCGAAGGGACTCACGATCAATAGGCCCGCTGCTAGTACCAGACTGTGACTTACCACTCTGCAGAGGAGGAACAAGACCACTACGAAAAGCAGATGGACCCTGTGGAATGGCAACCAAGGCAGAACGCTCAGGAGTAGGAGTGTCCAACATAGCACCCCTCCTACTCTCCTCCTGCTGAACCATGGCATAAGCCTCTCCCAACGACGGAAACGGAATACGACCCAGCACCTGCACTCTAATCGGATCATATTCTATATCAAGTCCAGCCAAAAAATCATAAACACGTTCCTTCTCCAACCGCTTTAACCAAGCAGCAGTATCAACAGCACAAACAGCCTGAAATCCCTGATAATAATCAAATTCTTGCCATGCTGCATTCAAGTCAGCAAAATACACAGCAACAGAACGATGATTTTGTTCCAATGTACGGAGCCTCTTTCTCAATTCAAAACACTGTGCATCATTACCCTGCTGAGAATAGGTTTGAGCTGCAGTAGTCCAAATCTTATGCGGAGTATCAAGAAGCAGAAAAGTATGACGAATATCAGCCCTCATAGAATTAAACAACCAAGTCATAACTAATGATTTTTGAGATTTAAATTTCTTCAATTCAACCGTCTCAACAGGCGGAGCAACAGGACCCTCAATAAACTCTGACATCCCTTTAGCCTCAATGGCCAAAGTAAAAGTACGAGACCAAATCAAATAGTTGGTACCATCCAACTTAATATGGCAGATATCTAGGGAAAAATTATCCTGAATTCCTACACGACTCAACTCATCCTTGCCACTAGCAGAAGTCTGTTTTTTCTCCTCTGACATCTTGAAATCAGAACAACGATGCCGAATAAATAATAAACAGTGCTCTCTGCAGCTTTAGAACTCCACAAAAACAATAAATAAGGTTCCAATAGCCTTATAACTTCAAAAAAACAACTGAATACCTTCTGAACTCCTTCGAATCTGACTGAATACCTTCGAAATCTCTTACCCAGCCTCAAATCACCTTCGGTTCTGATACTTTGCACTACACAGGAAGATCTAGAGTCCGAAACACCTAGGAATCTCAATAGGCAAGGTCAGATGTATTCAGAAAGGGTCGGAAACCAGTCGGCGTTCGTCGGCGATGCGGTGCGACGGTCGTCGGAGGTCGGAAAACCAACGGCGGTGGTCGGCGACGTGACACGATGGCTGACGAAGGTTCGTGCAGCGTGGGTCGAGTTCGTGCAGTCTGGATTCGACGAACAACGTGAAAGAAAATTGAGTTCAGTGCAGAAAGAAAATTGATTGATCAACTGAGAAAGAGTCTGACGATTAACCACTGACAACGTCGAGGAAAGAACGTCAGAATGGGTTACCCAGGTATATCGTTCTTTTGCTCTGATACCATGAAAAGTTGGGCACCAGAATTGAGACCCAAAAATTAGGGTTATTTTTCTCATTACGTTAGATTTATACAAGACTAAGAAAGTAATTACACTGAGATCCTTATCTCCTAATCTAATTACACACGGGCTTAATTATACGCTAATTACACATACACCCATAACTTAACAGTTTTGTTGAAAGGAAACATATGGAAACTAGGAAAGGGGTTTGTGAAGCTATTTTGTTCTATATTTTCTGTTGTTTTTCTTTTCCTGCAAATCGCTTCCCACATCCAATATCCAAACACACCCTAAAGAAAAAATCAGATTTAATTCATGTCTCGTCCTCTCTTTCTTTAATGGATAATTGATTTGATATTCTAAAATCATGCATTGGGCTTGTGAATGCTAAGTTGGTTATACATATTGTGGTGATTTCTTCACAGGAATTAGTGCCCATGAAGGTTCAATGGAGACAAGGGAAATGAGAAGAATGCCATACCCAGAGAATGAAATGAATGGCTTTGTTGACTATCATATGCGTCCGTCTTACACTGGCAATTACCAACTCCATCCGAATCAACAGCTACCGCATATGCAACCTATGAGAGGAAACAATCTCAACCTTCAACCTCAAATGCCATCATCTTCTCCACACTGGCATGAAATGGACAACCCTCAAGCGCTATACAGTTCACAGGCAGATAATAGGAATAGAAACTTTGAATCCTCCATGCCTGTCGACCAAATGAATAACCAAGAAAATCTACCTTCGGAAGACAACATGCTTGACCTTGACCGCTTAATAATTCAACATGTAGATGTATGTCTCTCTTCCATTCTGCTGTTTTATTTGACCTTTTCTGCCATGCAATTGATTGTAAGCATTGAAGGATATTACTATATACATGTCCAAGTTTGTCATATTTGGAATCTGAACTAAGTTAACCCAAACTGTCTGTAGGATGTGATAGTACTGGAGGCTTTCGATGTGGATGCGTACCTGCGGTTTGCTGACGAGGATGGGTTATTGTCTTATGAGGTATTAGTCTTAGCCAAACTTATCTCAGCCCTTGAAAAAGCCCAATTGTTTTCTTGTTTTTTCTTGAATGCGCACTTTGCAAAATACTTATTTTCTTTTTGGGGTGTAGCTATGAATTTATTTTTCATTACACAAAAAATTAACATCAATTGAAAATTCACCTGCAGGAGCTAATTGATCTTGAAGAGCAAATGGGCCATGAAAATACAGGTTTGTCAGAGGAAGAAATCCAAAGACATCTAAAGAAAAGGACCTATCTTTCATCCGCAAATCAGTTCGACTTAAATGAAGCTCCACCTAGCAAAACATCCAGAATTTCTGTGAATCAGTTAGATTTAAATGAAGCATGTTCAAACTCGGATGAAGAACCTGATATTTGTGTTATATGCCAGGTATGCAAAAACGATTCTCTTTACTCTGGAAATCGTATGTGTCGAGTTCCGTGGAGTGTATTATTTGGAGTTTCAGTATCTTAATTGATCCCCGTGGTGACACTTTTTTGCAATTTTGTAGGTCGAATATGAAAGTCGGGAGAGAATTGGGACTCTTGAGTGTGGACATGAGTATCATGCAAACTGCATAACAAAGTGGCTGCAAGAGAAGAATGTTTGCCCAGTTTGCAAAGCTACCGCTTTGTCCATAAAAAGCTAGAAATTTTGTTGGCAAGTGAATGTTGGAGATGCTTCCATTTGTTCCATTTATTCCAGTAAATCTTAAATTCAGTCCAAAAGGCTTCTAGTAGTTTATTTTATTTTGCACTGTACAAATGTATATAGTTTTTGTCCCACACAAATGTCTATAGTTTTTGTCCTTAAGGTATATTTTCGCTATTTTTAGTAATTTCACAGCTCCCTTGCCTTTCTTCACCCCCTAATCCGTTTTCCTCATCCTGGAAAACCTATTGTTCTCCAAAGAGAAGTACGAAGAGAACCGAAGAACAATGGAACTAACAAACAGTAACAGTAACTTCTGTATGTATTATTCTCCAGTTTTTTTTTTTTTTTTTCTATGCATGCAATTCATGGTTTGTCACTGCCATTATTTGAAACAGAACCTGCTAGTTTTGATGAAAACATATACACGAAAACGCAGGAAAGACAGGAGTAGCTTACACGAAAACACACACACACGAAACCTGTTAGTATTAATTGGATTGGATATCATTTCATATGGGCCACCTAATAAGAGTAGCTTTCAGTCCAAAGACTGAATGCATGTTCATTCCATACCAAAAGGGCATGTTTTTTTTTTTTTCAATCGTCATACATCAGCGGAGATTAGTAGGGGGTGTTAGAGTTAGCACGGAATCCAGAAGCTATCCATAGCTTGGGACCCCAAGGGTGTTGCTCCAGCAGGAGTCGAACCCAGGACCTCCCCCTTAGAGAAGAGATGACATACCAACTGCATTGGGCAGTGGTTGTCTACCAGAAGGGCATGTTAATGAACAATTTTTCGTTTCATCAGCCACCATCCTACGGCAGTTTCTTAACCAGGCAACATGAGAGAGAGAGAGAGTAGGTGAACAAAAGAGATGGGCTCACACTGTATCTTGCCTGGAACAAGTAAATCCAAGTAATCACAACACCAGTATCGCAATGAAGTTAATAAACACAGGAATGCATCAACCATTTTTCCATGGACAATAAAAAAAAAACAACTAATCAATCACTTAGGTGCACCAAAAATCAAATTATAGTAATACATTTCCAAAACCCAGTCGTAAGCAATCGAAGATAAACTAACCTAGGTTAGCTAGGAGCGAAATAGTACAAGGCAAAAAAGAAAAGGAAACGACTGAGATAAGAGGAACTAGAGAAGTTCAGAGTGTCATGCCTACATGAGCCGTAAAAACCAAAGATCTTTGTCTCAACATTCCGTGCTTCTAGTTCAACATAATCAACCATGTTGAGCAACGATATAGAAAAAGGTGTTTTCTGCGGGAAGGATAATGATATGGCACAGTGGTATTGTTGTTTTTCTTTGAGACTATGTTGAGCAGCATCCAACTTTCTTGATAGCCGATACATCATCCTTGCCACCAACATTAATGGTTTGTCCCTTGGGCAAAGTTGCCGGATCATCCCCAGCATCAAGTGCCTTACGGCTGACAACACGATAAATCTGACTTAGTACTTCTGTGAAGGCATTTTCGACATTCATAGACTCTAGAGCAGAGGTCTCCATGAAAAAAGTGCTTTCTTTTTCAGCAAATGCCTTGGCATCCTCGGTGGACACAGCTCGTAAATGACGCAAATCCGCCTTGTTTCCGACGAGCATAATGACAATGTTGGAATCCGTATGATCACGAAGCTCCTTTAACCATCTCTCTACATTTTCAAATGTGACATGGCGAGTGACATCATAAACAAGCAACGCGCCGACAGCTCCTCGATAGTATGCACTTGTGATTGCACGATATCTTTAACAAAGAGTGCAAAATGAGATAAGAATTTATTCTTAAAGCAACGCAGTGTAGTCAAAATACAAAGTTCAGCAATCATGTAAACAGACGTTTCCCGGACATTGGGAAACAAGGCAAGAGACCAAACTCGTAATGACCATTTCCACACCATTGGGAAATAAAGCTCCACGCCAATAAGAGGAATAATTATTTGTGCAGGGAACTACTTGAAACATCCTAAAGTTCATCTCCGACAAGGAGTCATTCTTGTAGCAATGAGGCAAACAACACTGGGAGAAACATGCAGTAGGATATGTCCTAAAAAGAAAGAGACCTCACCAAATTCATACATAATTGGGAGTCGGGACAGTTTCAAAACCTGGGAAAACACGGCTCCAAGGCAAAAGCAGGAACAAATACCTTGGGAAACTACTTGAGTTACACTAAAATCTAAGTTTTTTGTTTGCCTTTAAATATGTAAACTGTAACGCGTATGGAAGGCAACAAACGTTGATTAACTGTGCTCACTTCAAACCATCACTGCAGGGAATTATAGTCAGAAGGATATGGTCCCTCTGAGACATTTCCTTGGAACGTTTAAACTCAATTCAACATAAATTACCATATGTCGAAAGGAACTCAACAAAAGCATGCTGGAAATCATAGTACTTAGGCCCCGTTCTCTTGAACTTAACTTAAACTTAACTTAAATCTAGGAGTTTTGTCCTTATTTGAGTTTTTTTCGCATTTGTTAGTTTTGTGCCAAACTTTTGTGGGTTAGTGATTCCTCTCGGCGAGAAGAATCAAGTATTTTGAGAAATAACCATTTTTTGGTGCAAAAATGTCATTTTTTTTTGCTAAAAAATGGTTATTTCTCAAAATACTTGGGTAAAAGTAATAAATAAAAAAAATTTACTTTTCCGATTCCTCTCGTCGAGACGATTCTATAACCCACAAAAGTTTGGTGCAAAACTAACAAACGCGAAAAAAAATTCAAATAAGGACAAAATTTTCAGATTTAAGTTAAGTTCAAGAGAACGGGGCCTTAAGTTGGAAAACCATTTTGACATCTCACCAATTAACATCAAGTAAAATTAGAAGCATCTGACAATGGTACGCGTACGCATCATACGTAGTGAATACTGAATAGATGTAATTAGTTGGATTCGAATTAACAGAAAATATGACTTTCGTATAGCGTATGTGGCAGTGCTGCATTATTAATTTATTTATCCAGGCAAAACACTATCCAACAAGTCTGTTAAAACTTAAGTTCCAATATAATTGATGCACTGAGAAGCTAAATAAACTAGTCTAACCACACACACACACATCTCTCACAGGAAAATCAAGGATCTTAATGCAAAGTATTTTCAAGAGAATCCAACTCATGGCAATATATGCATTTAGAAAAGAAAATTTTTTTACATGGTAGTAATTGATTCCTAACAAACAAAAACCTCCACTCGGCGGAAATTTTATATGCCCAAAAGCAATAGGAAATGAGTGGGGAGGTTTCTCATGTTATCAAGTGATCTCTCGATCCATAACCAATGTGGGATTATTCTCTAACACCCCCCTCGCCTGCAACTCATTCAGCTGTCAAGTGTAGCCAATTTTTTTGTGTCCGTCATCATGGAGCGTGCGCTATTTCAATTTTAATTAGGGATTGAATGGACCTGCTCTGACACCACGTGAAAACTTTATATCCAATCCAAAACCAATTGGCAATGAGTGGCGAGATCTCTGTTATTAAGTGATCTCTGATTCCATACCCAAGCAAAGTATGACACTTCTCTAACACACTCAACTAAACCCAGTACACTAAACATCACTAAACCATGTGAATGCTTCATTTCCCACTAGGGCTGCAAATGAACCAAGCAGCTCGTGGCTCGGCTCGTTAAGGCTCGGCTCGACTCATTTAGTAATTGAGCAGAGCTTGAGTTTTAGGCTTGTTTACTAAACAAGCCGAGCTCTACACTCAAAAGCTCAAATCGGCTCGCACAAGCCCGGCTCAATTGTATAGGCTCGGCTCGTTTAAAGAGGCTTGTTGAGTAAATTAGCCAGGTTCAGCTTAAGGGCTCGGCTCGTTTACAAACCAGATGACTAGACGAGCTCGAACACTCTGAAGCTCGGCTCGGCTCGTTTGCACCCCTAAGTAGTAGTCCCAAAATTCCCCCAGACCTTACACTGCTACTAGTACCCCCAAAAAAATAGAAGCTTAAAATCCGACATTTATGCTTTTATCTTAGTTCCCTCAGCAACCAAACCATACGATCCAAACCACAATCCAGATTCCATAGTAACGAATCACTAGACCTCTTTACAGCCTAGTAGTACAGATCTCAAAACTGGAATAAATAAATAAAAACATTTGAATCAATCGAAACAAAGCCCAACATTTGAGAAAATGAATCGAGAGAGATAGAGAGAGATCTGTGTGTATACCTCTCTTGGCCGGCGGTGTCCCAAATCTGGGCCTTGACGACCTTGTCGTCGACGTGGATGCTGCGGGTGGCGAATTCGACGCCGATTGTGGACTTGGACTCGAGGCTGAACTCGTTGCGAGTGAATCTAGACAGAAGGTTCGATTTTCCGACCCCTGAGTCGCCGATTAGGACCACTTTGAACAAGTAATCATAGTCGTCGTCTGCTCTGTAAGCTCCCATTTTGGTGGGGAATGTGTGTGCAGATGAAAATGGGATAGGAGATCAAGTTCTACTACTACTTTTTAGGGGGCAGATCTAAATCGATCGATCGATCGAGAGAGAGAGAGAGAGGTTACAGAGGGCGCCGTTATATATGAAAGTTTTGAAAGGAGAGAGAGAGAGAGCATTCAAAGCTTTTTAGGCTCCCCCTCCCACTCAACATTGATTTGTGTTTTTTTGTTTTTTTATTGGCTAGATTTGTTTTTTATTACTCTCCCTCTCTTAGTAAATGTCTGGTCCGCAAATTTAGGCTTTTAATAGAATAGATGGATTGTTTTCGTTCAAAAAATTTGAAAAAAATACCTTCGCCCCTAAGATATTATTTTCCAATTCTTTTTTAAATTTTTTGAACAAAAAAATGCATATTTTTGAAGACCTAGATTTTCGGTCCGAACATTTATTTAGGGACGGAGAGAGTAGAAGCGCAGGAGAATAAAATATCCAAACTCTTGAACTCATAATGAGATTAATCAATTGGGAAAAGTATTTTTTTTGTACTGAAATTTTGTATAAATGTTTACTCCTTATAAATCCGTCACAAATAAGTGTTGAGATTTTATTATTTTTAATTTAAAAAATGCTTATATTGTTTAATTTAATATTTTTTATATGCGTTATTTGATTAACTTCGCTAAGTTTTATTAGACAAAAATTATGAAAAATCATATAAAATGCATAAAATATAAATTATTTTTAACTTTTTGAAATATTAAATAGTAAAATATGGATAATTGTTTTGGGACGGGATAGTTAATGTATATTCATTTGTTTATTTTTTGGCTGAAAAGTGCCTATAGGAATATTAAAGTGAGGTAAAGTTGGACAAAATCATAGGAATGGTTGCAAGTGGGAAGGAAATATAGCTGTATTGCTCTTTTTCAAATTGTATTCACATTGGAATTCCCACCCACATTTCCTCCTCCTCATTGAGATAACTTTTGTATATCACGAGTACAGGAGGGCCGGTGGTGTCCCCCTCCGATTCGTTTTTAATTTTTCGGTCATTTTTCAAGCACACTCTGATGATCGGCTTCATTTATTTTGTAGAGCTTGGCGAGAACACTAGTTTGCCAAAAATCATGTTTATCAAACTTTGGTAGATACATATCAGCACACATGAAAATTACAGAAAATAAAAAACTGGGTCAAAAAACACACTGAATTGCAACCCAATTTTTTTATTTTTCTGCAATTTTCACGTGTGCCGATCATGTATCTACTAAAGTCCGATGAACATAATTTTTAGCAAGATTAATGTTATCGCCAAGCCCTACAAAATAAACGGAACCGATCATCAAAATGTGCTCAAGAAATGGTCAAAAAATTGAAGACAAATCGAAGGGTGACACCACCACACCTCCTATCCCCGTGATATGCAAAAGTTCCTCTTTGTCATTTGACTTGTCTACTCAATACGAATTTTCAAGCTTTTGAATTCCAAATTTTAGAGGTAAACTTGCCCTCTATTTTTATCAAAGGCAATTATGTAAACTTAGGTCACCAGAATTAAAACACGGCGGGCTTCGCGAGCACGCTGTTTTCAGTAGTACAAGTATTTTCTCTCTTTATTTCTTTTTTTTTTTTGCAGGTTAATATAGTACTCGTATGAATATTTCCAAGTCCTACTTCGCGGCACCAAGATGTCTGTGAAAATACAGGAACTGATTTAAGCTTTGCGATAAGCCAATCAATCAATCGATACGCCAAACAATCGTTGAATTTCTTATTGCCTAGTATTATTTTGTTTTTTTATAAATTAATACAACATGGACTTTCCATGTATCTGTGTTGGTGAAAGAATAAGATACATTCACTGTTTGTATAATAAGTAACCAAAATTGAGGAAAGACTAAAACAAGTGAAATGGGAACATGTAAATATGGTTCACTATGGCTACCAAAAAATAAATATGGTTCACTATGAGGTTACAAAACCGTATTCAAGTCGACTGTTCACTCCTTGGGCTTATTCCTCATCATTTTACGCTTGTTCGCATCCAAGTATTTCTTCCTTAACCGTATGGATTTTGGCGTAACCTGAATAACGAAAACGAATTATAACATTTAACACAACCAAATCCTAAGTCTGGAAAATATCTGGGAATTAAGTCACCAGGAGCAATAAGTTCTCAATATTCATACAAAATGTTGAGAATTTCGCAATGTGTACTTGAATCGACAGGTCTTACCTCGATGAGTTCATCAGAAGCAACATATCCGATTGCTTCTTCAAGAGTCATCTGTAGACAACACATTCAAATGTTAGGTCCCACACATCACATGCAAAAATTATTAAGTTTCTACTTTTCACCCATAATTTCGTTCATGCTTGGTAACCAGAGCTGTAGAATGAAGATTTAAGAAGCAAATGGTTGAAGAGCACGTACAAGGCGAGGAGGAGATAGCCTCACAGTATCATCCTTTCCAGCAGACCGTATATTGGTAAGCTCCTTAGCGCGAACTGGGTTGACCTGTGACAAGGCAATCAAGGCAAAGCAAGGTCAGCAACCACAAATTAAAGTTACACCGAAAGTAAGATGAAACCAACTGCTTACATCAAGATCAGAGTCTCGAGAATGTTCACCCACTATCATGCCATCATATGCCTGCATAGGGAATATAGCAATGCCACATTAAAACGGATGAAAAGAAGCATCCCTTCACTAGATTGTTTTCTTGTTGGAATAAGTACATCGAGTATACATAGAGTTAGTATTTTGCAATAATCCCACTACATGTGTGAGCGCGCGCGCGCCTGGACATCTTCTTTAGGTTACATCCACGTGACAACATAAGGGTTAGCTGCTAAAGGGATTCCCTTGCACTAAAACTATGCAGACCAACATAGTGATAACCATTGAATAAAATCGTCAAGATGCAAAGGAACGGAATACATTCAACAAGATAAATGACATAAGCAAAATGGAACAGCATTTGAAGCATTTGAAGCTAAAAAATGGAGGTCCTCTGCTGTTCATATTTGTGTAACAACAAACAGACAACAAACAGCACAGATAATTGTTCAGGCAAAGGCATAATAAATAAAACTTATCATTTTTAAACCTACCTCCATCCCGGGGATCACAAAGAGAGTTCCACGAGGTTCTAAACTCATGAGTGCATAAGATGTGATTGTTCCACGGCCCATGGACACCTGCTCAATGAATCAAATGGCAAGAAATTAGGTCCATGACAAAATTAATGCGCCATGTCAATCTAAGCTAAATTTGAAGTTAATGTACCAGAAGATATGAGTTGGTCATGAACATATATTTCTTAAGGCAAGAGGTGATCGCAATGTATGAGCTCTATGGTCACTTTATTGAATGGGCAAAAAGATACAAAGAATAAAACCATAGCTTCTAATAGATTTAACAAACACTGCAAGATTAGAGAGACATTACCAATACTCCTTTCCTGACATTTCCGAGAGGACCTCGATGTTTGGCATATGCTGCAAAATTAGAGAAGGAAGGCGTCAGCGATAGTACTTTTTCCAGATTAAAAAACAAAAAGCAATAGGCATGAAGAGCTGCAAAAAGGTTAAAAAGCAAAGGGACCAAAAATTAAAGGGTAAATGAAGGCACAAGTAGAACATGAACGTAATGAACTCCGGTGATATAATTTCAGTCAACTAGCAAGAAAGAAAGATGAAAACTTGAAAGAACTGGAAATTGTACAGTTAATCTACATAATTGAACAATAACCAAACCAAACCGAGCCTTATGTCCCAATCACTTGGGGTCGGCACATAATTGAACAATGCAGTTTAAAAACCAAAGGCAAAGGATGAAGGGTCAGTTTTTCAAGGAACACTATCAGACTAGAATCTATAAAGAATGGAGACTTGCTTTTACGACATGTATCGGTGTTACACTCTTTGGACTGTTGGACACTCGGACAAGTTGGGGACACAAAAAGGACACTCCTGCGTCCAGAAACCACCCAGAAACGGGTGACAAAAAAAAAAAAGTTATCTGGGGGCTGGGGCTGATTGTAATGTGTAAATGTTATGCCCATTATGAATTGTGAAGGTCAGAAATGCACCCAGCAATGTTTGAACGAATACCCTAGCAGCAAATTGAGAGAGAGAGAGTAGCCAATGAAACTCTTTATGCCCATGTGATCAGAATTTCAGTTCAGACTGTAAACAAGATTTCACATGGATTTTGCCTGTTCCAGTTTGCTTTGTTTCGATTGTAAGATTTACATATTGTTATGCCGCACTAAGAGCAACTCCAACCAAGCTCTATAATGCTCCAAGTCCAAATCTCAATATTGAGGGGATATTTTGTAATTTACTCCCTCTTTTCTTCAACTTTTTGTACTCCCAGAAAAATACTCTTAACAAAATCCATGAAGCAATTATATCGTCTTCACTCCAATTTTTTGGGGTGGAACTTGAATCGTGTGTGATTTTGGACAGTGGAATGGAAATTTTGGAGGACCAATTCGCATATACAAAGCTCTGTGAAAATGAGAATTCTGTAGTTGAGGATAAACCAAGTTATCTAGTTTCAAAAGATGGACCCGTCCCAGACAAAGAAAGAAATCTATCTAGCCAACTTTTCTGTAAGTACAAATTCCAGCCAAAATAAGAAAGGTTACTACAGGAAACAGTAATCGAAAGGGAAAAATCTAAAGTCAAACTGAAGGAAGGAGGTAAGAATATAAGGCAGCACGAGCTTACTCAGGAAAGCACGGTGCATAAATCCAGTGCCACGTGTGTCACTGCTAAACACACTTCTGTAACCAACCAGCCCCCTGAGTTTCAAGACCAAAAAACATAATTATTTTCGAACACGGGAAGAAACCAGTATCATGTGGAAAGGGCAAAAACAGAACAAATGCATTTGAAAACAAGAAGCTACAAAAATGAAAACCTACCGAAATAACAGTTTTATGTAGTCAACTGCGTGTTTGGGTTTGATGATGTAAACACTATGTCATCAGTATTTGCTTTACGCAGCCGATGTAATTATACTCCATTCTTCACGCAATACATTGTAAAAACTTATGTGAGCCGTGGATTTACGCAACTACACAGTTGGGAAACCAAGTAAAAGCTTTGTCTTGCATTCTCTTTTTTTTTCTTGATTGTTCTTCGCGCATTTATGTTTGTTGATTTGGCTGGTTTCTCAGCATTGTGCCCAAATCATGCCTCAAACGATGATATTTTCTGACTCATGATGGTCCACTCAATCAAATATCAACAGTCACAAGATGTATGAACATGTGTATGTACGCAGATGCATGTAACACGTGTAGTACTCCATCCTCTTGTCACATATATTCAACTGTGCTTCAGTAGTTCAGTACTTCAGTTTGCCATGAAATATTTAAAACGGTATCTTTAGGTAGGAGAACAAGGTATTATTAAGTCTGGAGGCAGCATATTTGAGCCTATTATGCCAATGATTAAAGTTCTGTTCCCATTTCACCGACTTTGCATTAGCAAAGCACACAATAATTAGTTTTCTCTCTTATCAATTTTGGTAACCTTTATGCCATGAATTTGAAATTAACTTAAACATTTTCCACATCAACTTTGAAAATAGTTGCGGTTTTAGTAATTTCTGAAGGAACAATGGCAGGGATAACATGGCCAAAACACGCAGGGATAAGCTGTTCAAAAAAATAGAGGTAAGGATAAAGAAGTGCTTCAGAGCCGAACCCCAATTGGGTAAAAATGATTTTTACCCAAAATATTCTAACTGCCCATAACCTTGAACTCCTATAAATGAGCCTATATTCTCAAAATTGCATTTTCTTGAAAAATTTGCATTTGCATTACTCACTACTATTGCATAGATTTCAGCCATCATAACTTAATCTCCTCCACTTCCAATCCCCGCAACCATTATTTTTCACTCATCAATGATATCATTTCACTTTTAGCAACATTCTAATCTCAACCAACCTCTCTAAATTTGGAATATGGTCCAAAAAGGAAATAGTAACCAAATCACAAACATACATATGTTTGCGAGTAGATGTTTGATTCCAAGGTTGGAAGAGGAGGATCACAAGAAAAGGGTGCTAAATGGAAAGACAGTTGGGCAGCAGCAAACTAGTTTTTGTTACAAGTTACGTACCAAAAGAGAATCTAATGGTACAAGCTCACATTCTTATATTAGTGAGAACAGACCACCACAAAAGAGGATCAGTCTAATAAACCTGAAAATAGCATGAGGTAAATCAGCTAACAACCAAGGACAATAACGAAAGCAATGTGTATATATATACAGCATACACACACACACACAATTATGTACATAGATATCAGAAGTATGGAGGATAAAGGTTAGTACCAACCTGGATGGACAAGTCAAACACATTCTGGTTCTGCCATCATTTCCTGGGACTGGACCCATGTCAGTAACCTCAGCTCGCCTGTGAGATAAGGCTTCCATAACTAACCCCACATGCTCTTCGTTTATCTGAAGTGACAATAGAAATGAACAAAGGTTCAAAACTTAAAAGGATTGCACACATATACAATCTACAAGTTCTTACCTCAACAGTCACTTCTTCAATTGGCTCCAACTTTTCACGATTCTCAGTTTTATACCTGATTCAATTCAGGAATATGTTTCGCATAAATAGAACAAAAAAGCCCCCAGAATAGCCATTGCCAAGACTCACGATATACCCTTAAAAATTCTTGGCGACATCGGTTGTTCGGTTCCCACTAGAACCTCTCCTTTAACTCCACAATCACCAACAAAATTTGCCAAAAATTACTACCATGTTTCACGTGATAGTACTAATATCACATATGTAACACAAAGTATGATCCTCACTCTATTGAAAATGATTAATTGATAATCTCGTATTTGGCTCAGGCGGGATTGGTTCTTTTGAGGGCTCAACATCCAGCCTGACCTTGGTTGCTTGCAGATATCAAAACTCATGCAAGATCGAAGCAGCCCAGGCAATCTTATTGATAATATAGTCGGATTCAACGATTAGTGGTGCAGTCAGATCGAATCCGACATCAGTATGTCTCAATAATATAAGCATATGTCCTAACAAACATATACTACTAGTAAAGTCAGCATTTGTTTAAATGCACGTGCAAACACATGTTTATATCTTACCTGTTTAAGCTTCGTCAAGGTATTATTCTCAAACTTTACAAAACCAAGAAATAGAGATGTGAAGAACTCAATCAAAGGCATCCACAGTTTTGACGACAGTGCTAACTTACAACACAACATCAACCACAATTATTGCTTCTTAATGTTGTCAGAGTACAACCAGGTTTCACGTTTTCAAACTACCCTCAGAATAGTACTCCCTCCGTCCCAATTTGTTGTGTCCATATTAACTTTCCCAAATTTTAAGGAAACATCATAATTACATTGACTTTTTATCAATTTTACCATTTTACCCCTTTAACAAAATATTATAATTTCGTAAAAAATAAAAATAATTGAATCCAAATTATGGTATTGGAGCCACATCCACAACTAGTAGTCCTATCATGTCAAATCAAGTTTAAATTTTGAATATTGGAGGGAGAAAATGAGGGGTAAAATGGTAATATGAACATTCAAAAATGGAAAAGTTTTGAAACAAGCACATCATTTTGGGACATCCCAAAAAGGAATAAGGGCATAACAAAGTGGGACAGAGGGAGTAAATAGCATAAACTTAAAGATTCAGCGTCAACTCCAAACGTGTAATAGCAGACCCTTTCCCTTCCTTGTTAGAATTCTTAAGGGATTATGTATCAACATACCTCTGCCTGCAGAATGCAACCCCAATACACTTCAGCAGGAACCAAAATTTTATGTTCTTTTCTATGAGAGTTAAGGAGATTGAATATTGATTCTCCACAATCTGTAAATGTGACCTAAGCCATTTGGGGGCTGGAACCGAAGTAATTTTTTTCCATATCTAAGTTAAGAAGATTGGATTTTGAATCTCTAAATTGTGGAAATGCAGCAGGATATGTGACCTAAACTGTTGGGATATTACGCAGGGGACGAGCAATGCCTGAAATTCTATCATCACTGACAAAATTTAAGTAATCATCAATAGGACTCTAGTTAGCTCAAAGCTTAAATCTGCAGGTCCTCTTCAAAATTTAAATTGAACCATGTTACCGATGAGGTTTACTTCTGGACAACATAACAACCATATTATATACTAACTTTTCAATGTTACTCCATTGTTTCCCTAGAAGGCAAATCTGATGAGGGTAAATAAACTGGAATAATTTTTAAGTTTGACATCTCTTCACAAAAGGTGCATGTACCATGTGATTCTTCTATCCATAATGATGTCAAAATAAAGATTAAGCACTAGTAAAATGCCCAAAACTAGGTTCAAAGAAAACTCACATGACTTTAGGAGGTGAGACAGAGAGCTCAAATCCTTCACGCCTCATATTCTCAATTAAGATACCTGATTCAGCGAGGAAATTACACTTAGCATATACCCAAGTTTAAAGCTGAGAAGCAGAAGTGCAAGAGGAAATTGTATCACTAAAGAATTATAAAGTAGTTCTATTTCAGCCTTTTTAGAGGTCCCATTGAAACTAGATCACATGGATGACAGGTTAAGAAAACTAACCCAATTGAAGCTCTCCTCTACCCTGGACTTCGTATGACTCTTGCAAACCTGGGATGACATTAATGGCAAGATTTGTTTCTGCTTCAGCCACTAGGCGATCACCAATTTTTCCACCGGTCAACTATATCAAACAAATCAGAAGATCAAAAAGGATAGCGTGGTCAACATTAGTGGCAGAAAAAATTAGACGCCTGACGAGCAGGGCCGGCCCAACCTCAAGGCCCAAGAGGCCCGGGCCTTGGGCATCCCAAAAATTCTAATTTTTAGGGGCACTCTAATATTTTCACTATTTGGATTTGAGTAGGACTCTTTTTAAGCTCAAAAGAATGGGAAAAAATGCCTAATTAGAGATAATGAGTTAGCCCAACCCACCATTCCATAAGCCCAAGTGCCCAACCCATAAATCCCCAAAATCATTTCCCCCAAACTATCGAATAACACCTCTCCAAAATCGTTTCCCCCCAAACCCATCCCAAAAACTTGACGATCTCGGCGAAATCAAGAGAAGAAGATCAACGTGGACTACAAAACTCGAAGAACAGTGGTACAAATTGTTTGGCTTTCTCCTATTGTGATTATTGTTGTAAAAATTGTTAGTATTAACTCTTTAAGGGCACACTTTTTTTTATTAAGCCTTGAGCACTAAAAACCCTTGGGCCGGCTCTGCTGACAAGGAAGCAGAAGCATGACATCGTTCTGATGTGAAAGCAGAATAATAAACAATATAATTCAAATGCACCTTGAGGTGCCTCTGTCTCTGATTTCGTTACAAGCCAAGTACAATAGTTGTAAAAAAATTACCAATAAACAGAAGGAAAAATGCCACAAAAAGGGTATAGAAACAGGTACATAATATAGAATGTGGTACAGGTGGTGCCGATATGTTCTGAGATGATACTCATCTTGTTTTCATGGTAAGCACACGAGGGCACGGGTTTTTTTTTATAAGCATCACATAAAACTTCCACTCTCTACATAAACTTCAACTTTTATGCCTAGTTAATAGTTATATAGTAAACTCGTAGACATACAAACTTGGAGGGTTCATGTTAAAATAGTCATATCGGACACATCCCAAACCCTCTATCAAAGGCGTAGAGTCTCCAGCACGAGTATCCAACAAATTCGGAAGAGTCCAAGTAACATATCGGTCAAAACAAGCCATGTTACAACTCATAGGGTAAATGTTGGCCTAGGAAGTTCAGCTTGAAGAATGACACCAACAGGAAGTGAAGGCACACGAACTAAAGGAGAATAGAAGCCAAAACAACATAATTAAAAAACACAAATCCATTATCCATTATCTACCTTTCGTGAGAGTTATAAAAATAACTTATAACTACTGAAGTATCCTATACGCCTAGATAGAATCAACGATGTGCTTTGAAAGCTTGAGCTTGTCTAGCAAGGAATCAGTTACTTTAATACAAGATATCCACAAGTAACTAGCCAGTGCAAACTCAAATAGTCCATATGCAAAACCTTATACACAAGGTTATACCAACATAGCATTGCAGTACATACATTGTTTCATAGGTGACGGGGTATGGAGAAGGTAAGGCAGAGGAGGTGGGGAGGGAAGAGCAACAGTGTGTTTGCCAGTGGTAATTGGTGTGACCAATTGGAAGAGGGTTGAGGAGTACGCAAGTGCTTCATAGGTCTGATGATGTGCTGTTCGAATAATAGGCATCTTCTAGATTGCCCTTATCTCAAGCCTGTGGCCTGTGGGTATCATTTGACAAACTTAGAAGATCTTCAAAATACCCAGTGAATCTTATAACAGTCTCCACAGGTTATAAGGTTGTGATTTTGATAGGTATAAAGCTGATGTGGAAGGTTTCATCATCAAAACAACATCATCCACTCAAGATAAGCAACAGTGACACAAATGTAGGATGAAAAAGCACTCCAGAATGGGATAAGGATGCATATGTGGGCCTATTATGTTCTTTTCAGATCCATTCCTCCCTCCTCGGACCCAAACAACACCCTTGAAAGAACATCAAAGAGAAAAGATGAAGAAGAGAATTTCGGACATTGCCTCAAATAATACTAAAATGGTTAACAAAGAGATAATAAAAGCCTTTACATGGTAGCCTTTTTTATTAGGTAACTTGATACTGAAATGGTCATCCACTTTTTGAAATTCGGATAAATTTGTTATTAAAACGCATAATTCATAGTTCAACTAATTAAACTGACCCACTTTTCAGAGAGAGAGAGACTATGGGCTGTGGGTTTCAACTGTAGGGTTAATTGGGAACTGTTATAAGGCTTTATTTAAACACAACTGTGAATATGGATTATCTCCATCTAAAGTAAAGAACTTTAAGAACACAAGAACAAAAGATAAAAGAGAACACTTGTCAAACTGAAAAATAACAATGGAGGAAAATATAAGGCTCACGTGGGTCCCATCACGACCAGCCAAAGGAGAGTCGTTGACACCAAAAGTCATTGAAATGGTTGGAGGATCCAGCTCAACGGGGGGCAGAGCAGCCATGACCTGGAGAATATTGTCAGACTCAGGAGTCAGTTTAAAAGTCCAACAAATACACTAAAATTCTACTCATGAAATCCTGGATTCAGAAGAAAATATTGGAGCAACATTAAAGAATACATCACTCCAAAGTTATGGAGAACAAACGGGGCAAACAGAGAACTTTTGTATCAAGGAACCCAGTGCATCATCAGCAATTTAGACATTAAAACCAAGATGAGAAGCCAATGCCATGCTCAAATGCCTACATAGGTTTATGTATCTATATGTGCAAATACTCGTATGCATAGCAGCATAACGGATTAGTTTTTGAAACCTTTGAAGGGCACCTAACTCTGAATTGACTTATGCTGCTTAGTCTGAAATGAAAATTGTGAATTAAGAATGAGCATCACTAAAGAGAGTAACGTGAAAAATTCTAATTGTAACCAAAACTTGTTAGGTGGACTGGACACAACAAGATAATGCTAATCTGCAATGATGTAGCCACATAGTGCAAATCGAAGTATTTACAGAAGATTGTAACGTCAAATTTGAGTAGCCCAAAAGTCATGTAATCTGTAGAATAAAAGAGGACATTTTAAATTTATGTCTTTTTGTGCATGTGCATGAATCATATCATATGCTTTCTTTAATGAGCTTTGTATGGAATGTTTAAAACTTCAATTTTCTCTCCTGAGAAGGGGTGGGCAACAAAGAAGATAAAGATCAATTATCCCTTACAGTGTAAAAGCTACAAATGAATTCATGTACCTCCACATTTGCCACTGTGTGTCCTATTGATGGACTTGTCAACCCGGCCATTGATATTATATCTCCAGCTCCTGCACTATCAATTACAACCATGTTTGTACCCTTCTTTTTCATCAATTTCACCACCTACATATAGGAATTGTTGATTAACCCAAGTAGTGTCCTGAATATTTAAAATGGTAGAAGACACATCGTACGAGAGAATACAATATGAAAACTATGTACTTCCTCAAGTTCGGGGCGAGGGGTTTGCACCTCAGAAGAGAAAACCAAGAATATTGTTGAAACTCCTGAATTCATGTATAAGAAGGAGATTCAGAAAGCCCAACCATATAAACGCTCATACTTCGTAACAAGAACAGGGGCTCAACCAAAAGAGCTGACCAAGTAGATGTCATTGGGGTTCATTACTCATGCTTAAAGATCCAAAATCTGATGTGGGACAGGTTCGTTTCAAACGTCACCATTTTACCTTTTACCCTTGCGGTCTCGCAAAGGGGTTGAGCACCAAACACTATACCACCCCTGCCCCCCACCTAGTAATATTTCAAGTTTTCAACGACTTCAAGACATGGTCGGGATCTCTCACAGTTGAGTGCAGGTAAGAGGGCTAGAAGTAGCAACCATTGGGAAGCAAGATATAGGTCATTTCAGCCCATAGCTCCAAAGATCACCTACGCAAATTTCCAACAGGAGGACGGGATCCTTGAAACAGAGGGCAGGTTTACTTGGCAACCACCCTCATTACTGCAAGCTAGGAAGTAGAAAGAGTAAGATATTGAAAGCCTAATGAGGTTGGCAATTTTTGTAGTACAAAACTGCCAAAGTCTTTGATGGGGTTCTTGGAAATGATTTCAACAAGTAATGCAGTATTATGCTATTCGAAAGTCCTAGACATTCAGAAAGCCAAGTGCAAGGTCATCACTTCAGTTCCATTGGTGCTGCAAGTGTTGCAGCATATGATAAGCAATACTAGTTTGCATCATGGAGTAGCATCCAAACATTTTGAAGCCAATTTCCAGTGAGAAACGATTTCCTCATCTTTTATTATCATGAAACTGGACTTTTAACCTAGTCCAAACCCTGAACTGCAAATTTTTAACTAATATTGTACATCACTTAGAGAACATGACAATAGCTTGACTTTTATATTGAGCAATAGTAGTTCAAAACTCAATCCAAGGGTAAGACATCCAATACCACAGAAGTGTAATGACATTGGATGACTTTACTACAATCAGGCAATTAGGACTACCAACCTTTCCTTCTTCAATTTTCTCAGCCCCAGAATCTGTTTTTCGAAGTCCATGTACTCGGTCACCAATACGAATAAGTCCAGAAGAAACACGACCAGTCAATATTCGCCCAAGATAAAAGTCCTTTTCCATCATAGACACCTGAAATAAACTGTCAAGCGTCGTTTTCAATGTTCCAAAGAAAAAAAGTAAACGGAGAGAGAGAGAGAGAGAGAGAGAGAGAGAGAGAGAGAAGGGAGCCTGGGCATTCTCCCAAGAACCTACAAGATAGCAGAACCTCCCAAAGAAGAAGGAAGACGGGGGGATTCAAAGACCCATAAGGCTATTGTCAGCTCTTGGATAGGGAAAGGAATTGTGAGGAAATAGACTAATTGAAATGGATTCACAAGAAAAATGAATTGACAAATATATCTTTCTTCTCATTTTCCTAATCCTGCTAAAATAAACTCCACCACGTTTTCTTTAACACCGAATTCTCAAAGAGAAATGCTGGAGTATTCCAAAACATACACCATCCGCTTCATATTATAATAATAGGTCCAAAGTGAAACGACATATTAACTAACAATAAAATTTCATTCATGGTCAAAGTACGTGTAAAGGTCATCCTTGCTCCTCGTGATCAGAGGGGAAGAAAGTTCCTATTCTTACAGCAACCTTAACTAACAAAGGCAACTCAAAGTCAGATTGAGAGGAGACTCAACCCAAGTCAGGGCAACTCTATCACAATTCTTATTGTAGCAAGTGAAAATTCAAGTAGTTCAGTCATCTCATCAATGCAAGAACCTGCATCTAAAATTCATCAGGCGAGCCCCACCTTAAGTAAATAATCAAAATATTAAGAAAAGGCATGACTGCATGTGGAGATGCACTGTAGTGTGGACCAGACACCAGAGCCCCACCTTAAGTCAATAATCGAAATATTCAGAAAAGCCATGACTGTGCATGGGTGTGTGTTTGCAACTTTGCACAGTTACACATATATTACGAATGTAGCTTGAAATCCATATCTACTACCAACCATCATCTGGAACGGTGAATCAAGGCTTGCTGTTGGCGGTGGGACATGTCGTACGATTGCATCAAGCAAATCTGCCATATTCTTTGCATCATCCGAAGGGGTTTTTGTGAAGGTCGACGAAGCCCATCCCTCTTTAGCAGAAGCATAAAGAACAGGAAAATCTAGCTGCTCCTCTGAAATAAATAGTAATAGTGTTTATTTAAATAGAGTAAGACTTAGCTCAAAAAAAAAAAAAAGTCGAGCAAATGATGGCACAGAAGTTTCCACAGAATATATATTGCACCTGTAGCACCAAGATTCGCAAAAAGATCAAAAACCAGACTCTCGACTTCATCACACCTTTCCTCAGAGACTGCATGAAAAGGTAAACATGAGAGATGTAGATGTAGGAGCAATGATCATATGACCTAATAACATTCAGACTAAGGAATAAAGTAAGTTCTTGCATCAGCCACCTACTCAGGTTGAAATAGCAATACTTACTCCATGCCAAGTAGTATAAGCACTTAGACGAATGAGAGAACCAAAACTCTGGATTCTCCTCCCTCTTAGCTATTAATTGTTCCATATTTTCCTCTCTTTTCTTGGTACTGTTATTGACTTTGTAAGTTTGTATAGTACCCAGTACTTGAAAGAACAAACAAACTTATTGAGATGCACATCTAAATAGTAAGTTCCAAACATTTACACTAGTCTAGAAAATGTTTCTAGAACTTCAACTTCCCAACACGAGGAAAAGAGTGTCCTTGTCCCAATTATCTGTTAGTGCATCCAGAAGTAGGACGGACCCAAACTAAATGGCTTCAGTTCTAGGATGCTCATACTACAAAATGATAACTGGAAGTCATGATTAGGCAAAGGACAATATTCAACCACACAGTTACAACAACGAAGCCACTAAAGCAAGCAAAGCCGTCATGACATCAATTAGACTAATGGCCAAACAAAACTCAACTCATGTCCATTTTTTATTTTTAGTTTTTTGATAACTCAAGTGTCCGGGCCAGCTTACGCTCACCTCGACTGATCCAGGGGGCTCAATCCCACCGCTTACTTGCGGGGGATTGAGACAAGTTTGATCTTAGTTGCAGGGAGCTTCTAAAGTGGTGCCACTCCCATCTTAGGAGCGCGCTCCTACACCCCCAACTAATGAGCTTGACGAGAGCCCACTCCATTGAGATGGGAGCATGCTCCTTACAAAGATGGGAGCTTTTGTGCAATCCTAGTATAAAAAAGCATGGATTTACCACTTGGTTTTATAGATTGGTCTCTGATAAACTTATATATCTAGCCCAAATCATGATATCTTGAAAAGAAAACCATATATTGTAACACTAGCCCATTTCTCACACTTATGTTATGGTGCATTTGGCACATATTTGTATTCCCTAAAATGACCGTACTTTTAAAGTGTATATTCTATGCTACATTATTTTCATCATATATGTACACGTTTCGTTCACGATCCCAACCTTAGGAGCTTCTATATTCCCACGCAGGGGCGGACCCACCTTGGGGCACGTGGGGTCACGTGCCCCCACGCCCTTTAAAAAAAAATAAAAATTTTCCCGAGTTTTGTATATATATAATATATGTTGGGATAAATGCAAGTAGCATTCTTTGGTGTAGTGGTAAGGTGTTGGGATTGTGACCAAGAGAGGGTGAGTTCGAGTCTCCCCCACTATCATGTGTTTCTTTGATTTTTTCCTTAAAATCCTGACTGTAACCTAACCAAGGTTTTCCCCCACTCTCCCAACGTCTCCGATCATTTGTGTAGTACAAAATATGCACCCTCACATTGCATTTGTATATTTTTGGTTCCCGAAACTTGTACACGTAGAGTTAATAATAGAAAAATAAATGGAGAACATGTGATAATTTTGTTTTAACGCATATAATCGGGGTGCACAAGTTTGCCAAAGTAGCTGATTATTAAAATACATATATACTTTAAAATTGTCACTTTATTATGAATGCTAAAATTATTTTGGTGTGAATGTGCTTAACTAAAACTCATATATTACGGTTATACAAAAAATTGGTGCCCCCACTATGTCAAATTTCTGGGTCCGCCACTGTTCCCACGCTCCCCTACTCCCGCTTCGTGCAACTAAGAGTTTGATGCTCAACATCTTATCATCTTATGAACTTGATCAAGTTTTCTCACATACAAGTGCCACATCCCTAAGATGTCTAAATTCATACTCCTCAAAATAAGAAATTGAAGTTTACTGACTAGTGACAAGTCAAGTCACTATCACAAAAATGAAATACAACTAGAGCTAATTATAGTGAGCTCCACTGAGGTTTCTGCCCATTGCAGAGACCTCCCCTGAGGTTTTCAAAATATCACTTCGCTCCATTGCTTTACCTACCAAAACCTAGATTTTCCCCTCCCTTATTTTTCCCATAGCAGCGCTCAATTTAACAATTAAATGACAACACCACCCATATTTTTCCTCCTTGATCTCATCCCAATTCTAAGGTTAACAAATAATCCGATGAGATAACATCCTAAATCTCTATAACCAAACAATGTAGAAAATTTTGAATCATGCATATGTTATCCACCATCCCTTCCAACCCACTCTACTCCCTCTCTTCAATTCCTTCATCTCCCCAGCCCCCATTACCATCCACCCTCCAAAACTACAAAACTCAGACCCCCCTCCCCTTCCCACCTCAGTCCTCTGTCTTTCAAGTTCTGCCCTCTGCTTTTCTCTCTCGACCCCCGTGCGAATTGCGACCCACCTACACCATCGTCCACCCATTTCAGAATGTAATACAATGCAATGGGCAATATGCACTAAATGTGACCACCATTTGTATGCTTTTGAAATAGGGCATCAAACATTGAATAGAATGCATCCGCGTTTAGATATGCTAATCCAAACATACATAATACAACACATGTCAACAAGAGGTCATACCTGCAGGTCTATCCACTTTGTTTAGAAGAAGAATAGGACGTAAACCATATTTTAAGGCTTTAGCAAGAACAAACTTTGTCTGGGCAAGCGGACCTTCACCAGCATCTACAACCAAAATGGCTCCCTCAACCATCCCAACTACACGCTCAACCTATCAGCCAAATCATCAAAACAAAAAATTACATGAATCATAAAGATGCTAACAATAAAATCAATAAATACATAAGGGCCTCTTTGTCTGTTTTGACCATATCAATGATAAACATCCAAAAAATTTAAGAAGTTAACCTTTCTACATCAAAAACTTATTCTTCTTCTAAAACAAATAATCAGATATTCCAAACCATAGGACACTGGCACAATGCTGAGATAATTCATTTGGTCCATTGTGCTTTTTGAGTTTTTTCAACATTCCAGTGCCTCAGTTTACTAAAGAGCTATGCAATAAAAGAAATCAAGAAGAAACGTACTTCACCACCGAAATCAGCATGTCCAGGTGTATCAACCATGTTAAGCTCATTTTCCTTCCACGAAATAGACGTAACCTGCAATAAATTGTCAGGAAATCAGCTCCAATCTCGTCCTTCTATGCTACCCCAACTATAAAGCAATCACCAAAATGTCACTTTCCCACTTTCCTATTTACCGGAAGTTGGGCACCCACTCCCTAAATACGTTAGGTGTGGGAGTGGGTAGTTGAGCTTGAGTGGTTTTACTACTTTCCCCCAACAGTTAACTCATGCTATAACAAAGGTAGTAGTAAATTTTATTTTACTTTTTATGTTTGGTAATGCAGGGTGTCCTGGGCCAGCTTGCATGCACCTCCGACTATTCGCTACAGACCTCCCACAGTCGTTTCACATGCTTATGCGTGGGGTGGGGTGGCCCCAAGAGTTACTAACAAGGGGAATCGAACCTGATAACTTAGGAGGGAGCAAACTCCTAAGTCCCAGGCTAAGACCACCAGGCCAACCCCTTGGTGTTATAGCAGTAGTAAAATTTTGTTTTCTATTAAGACAATGCTAGAAACCATTTCGCGACACAGCTTCAAACATTTGTTCACACCATTTACTGTTCTCCCTTTCTCTACTTCGTGTCCTATTTATGTTTCGTCAAATGATTTCCAGACTCCACTTTCTATAAACGCACTCCAAAATTCAACTTCCGTGCTTAAAATTACACTGTAACACAGGCACTAAAACACAATATTTCGAAGTGCAATTACAATACTTTCGTTTTTCCTTCATTTTATCAGCAACCAAACAGTAGATTAGGGTTTAACAGCGAAAAAAGCTCGAACCTTGGAAGCGATGGTGATGCCGCGCTCACGCTCGAGGGTGATGGAATCGAGGGCGCGTTCGTGGGCGATGTCTTCGCCGCATTGGCGGAGGAGGCGGTCCATGAGTGTGGTCTTGCCGTGGTCGACGTGGGCGATGACAGCCACGTTGCGGAGGCGGCTGGGGTCCAGCGCGCCGCCGGGAGCCGTGGCGGGCGCGGGGGCCGTCGCGGCGGACGAGAAGGCGCGGCGGGCGTAGGCATAGGGTTTGGGAGTGGCGGTGGATTTAGTGGAGTAGTAGTAGGTGGAGGTGGATAGGGTTTTTCTGGTGGTGGACCAGAGAGACCGGAGCAAGGGACCGGCCATTTTTTGGAAGAGAAATGGCGGTTTGGTTTGGTTGTGGTGTGTTTCAGCTCCGATGGAGCGACGTCAGTGGAGTCGAACAAGCGAAAGGGTTATAGGGTTTATGGTCCAAGTCCAACGTCATAAAAGACTAGTCCAACCATTAGTCACGTAATTCCTCTTTTAAAAATCTCCGCATGTACCCATTCGGCTAAATAAGTTAATTGGCTTATTTTTTATCCTTATTTGAATTTTTTTTGTATTTGTTATTTTTTCGTCAATTTTTCGGAGATTATTACATCGTCATGACGAGAGGAATTTAAAAAGTAAAAAATTATGATTGAAATCTATTTTTTAATAAAGACGAAAAGGCTTATTTTTGTCTTTATTCAAAAAAATTATATTTCGATCGTAATTTTTTATTTTTTTGATTCCTCTTCTCACGACGATACAATAATTCCCAAAAAAATTGACGAAAAACTAATAATTACGAAAAAAAATTGAATAAAGACAAAAAAATAAGCCCGTTAGCTTATTTAGACTACGTTCCGAAAACCTTCTTAAAAAATAAGTACTTATTTCTCATACTTCTTTTTCGAAAATAATAAGGGTCTTCCACAAAATTCAAATACAAAATTTACTTCACATTTTCAAACTCAAAAATAATGTAAATGAAAAATAATAATAATAATTTCACACCGTATTAAAGATCTCAATGAGATCTATCAAATAAGATCCATAGTGATAAGAAAATTATTTGCGTAAACACATGATTTTTTAGCTTGAAGTTGCCGTATACAAAAAATAAGACTGTTGCTATTGTGTTGGGCGCCGGCGGAGGGAAATCGTACCGGCGGCCGCGCCGGGCTGTCTCCGGCCACCGGACGGCCGATCCGAGCCGTCCAAAAATTCTATAAAAAAAAAACCAAGGGGGCCGGCACGGAAATTAACGGCATCCGAGGTGTGTAGGGTGTTTGATCCGAGCACCCCTTTTCCGTGTACATATGATTTCCGTGCCGGCCCCCTTGGTTTTTTTTTTTAGAATTTTTGGACGGCTCGGATCGGCCGTCCGGTGGCCGGAGACGGCCCGGCGCGGCCGCCGGAAATCGGCCGGTATTTACCTATACAAATTCTACCAAAATAAGTACCCAGCTTCTTATTTTCAGGAACAACCCTTCTTATTCAACAAAAAATAAGTTCTTTTTCTTGTTCCGGAACACAGCCTTAGCTGAACGGGTACTTAGGTCTAACCCATAGGCTCACTGTTTTTTTGCTGCCCAAGGACTTGTTTGTTTGGGAGACTCAAAATTCCTACGCACAGTCCTCAATAAATTTTATTCATTTATCTATCTCCACTTATTACTTATAAAAACCTCTCTCAAAATCCAAACCAAGTACAAGTGGTTGGATGGTTACTTGGAGTTGGACTTTTTAGTTCAATATTCAAGCTTCAGGTCTCCATAAAATGGTTATTAAGATTAATTACGTTTTTCCGTGCTTGTTTATTTGGAGGACTTACATTTCCGAATCAGCTCATGCGAACATTGAATAATCTTAAGGCACAATCTCATTGCCCAATTGCGGAAAGTGGAAGCAAAGCTCGGTATAGATTGACCTGAAGGGATTGATAGCATCATGGAGATTTCAAACTTGAAATTTTATGAAAAAGCAAATTCCTAAGACCTATCAGGGCCAATCCTTGAGGTTTTTCTATGTGCTCGTTAACAAGTAATAAGAACTTAGTTTCGGCTCCATTATAGGAGTAATTGTGTCTCATGCAGATGGTCAATATAATGCTGACGATAATACTGCGAATATGTGGCGTAATTTATCTGCATATTTTTTTCAAAAAACGCAAAATAAAGATGTACATAGGCTACCTCGTGTATCTGGAAGTATTATTCTTTTTCTATCAGCAAAAATGAGAATAAGATTCTTCGCAGTTAGCACCATGTAGTCAATCGTATGCTGAGAGACTCCACAACATTATATCTATGGTTGCAAACGAGTCGAGCTGCTCGCCAGACACACGAGGTAGCCTATATTGCTCAAACAAATTCGCAAGTTTTACTTCTACGAATGTAACCTTACAAACCTATTCCAGACGATCTATTCTGCTATATTTGTTTTCGAATTTTGGTTCAACACAATCCGAAAACTCGAAAACAGAGAGAGAGAGAGAGAACGAACAAGCAACAAAAGTTAAGAACAGACATTAGAGGAGAATAAAGTCTGTAATTCCTCAAGGCGTATAAATGAACAATATTACAAATAAAAATGATGGTTAATGAAAAGGTAACCAAATTGGAAGAGGGAAAAAAATCACATATTTTGTAAGTTTGCCACAAGACCTCAAATTACGATTTTCACTCATTGATACAATTTAGGTCGATTTTTTAACATTTATAAATTGAGTTATTAAAGAAACACGCATGGCCTGGGCCTTCGCCGCCTTTTCTTTTGCTTGGGAGGCTGCAGAACCACCTTGATTGCGGCATCGAATACGGCCTTCACATTCTGGAAAAACGAAATTGGGAAAATAAACAACCAAGGTAAGGAATTAATCTACGATGAATTAATTCATACAAGGGAAGATAAAAGACTCTGTTCGGTTTGAGTTTTGAGGAAGGTTTTAAAGTGTAATGAGAAGAGAGAGAGAGACGTGCATTGTTGGTCATACGATCGGGTTCATTTGCTCTAGTCTCCAAGTTTTCGTTTACCTTTTGTTACTCCCTCATTTTCCTTTCCGACCGAAAATTCAAGATCCGAACATAACCTCGTGCGTATTGATTTGGTCACAATTGGGTAGTTTTTTTTATTTGCAAGCGCAAGTTACGTTATGCGTACAGGGAAACGAAATCCGTTGTACCTGCTGAGTCTTCGAGCTGCACTCTATATAAACAGCGGCACCGATCATCTTCTTGAGTTCTTCACCCTGTCAAACGCAATCCCTTATTAATATTCACCCGAAATTCGTGTCCAAACAAGACACAATCAATCTATTTGATGATCATGAATTTGCCTGAGCGGTAGTGATTGCGGTTGCTCCGGGGTGATCAACCAAATACTGCTTGTCCTCGCGCAGATCTGCAAAGTAACATACATGTATGATTCGGGAAATCAGCAAACAAAATCATAAAGTGGGAAAAGGATTTCTAACAAACTGGGTAGCAGGAAATCAGCAAACAAAATCATAAGTTATATTTCTAACAAAATGAAGCAAATTTTTTGTTAGAATTAATCTCACATCGCTCTTTTAAGCCACCCAAGCTTGGTTAATATATTCTAGAGTTTACTCTATCTATGCCAATTGGTTTGGAGTTGGATGCTTTAACGTGGTATCAGAGCTAGGATTTCGGAGGCTTTTCCCATTTGTCTGTGCTATAGTTGCACTTCCTTTCATTGTGATCCGTGTGTTCCGGATCCTTTGTTTACCTCTCCACGTGCGAGTCGGGGGTCGCACGTGGGGGAAGTGTTGGGGTTTGTCCCGCATCGGTTAATTATCTCCTCCAAAACTAGTATATGAGCCTGGACGGCCTCTCCACTCTTTGCCAATTGATTTTAGGTTGGAACCCTCTAAGAAAATTTAACAAATTTTCTCATTGGAAATGAACAAATCAGAATTTCTTACCTAGTTTGGTTCCTACTAGCACAACTGGCACGGTTGGAGCATAATGCCTTAGCTCAGGAATCCACTGACAGGGGCCAAAATGAACATTTTTAGTGTCAGAATTAAGGACATGTTTTAAAAAGCAAACAAGGAATTAGAGTTCTTATGATCAGTATATAATTACCTTCTTTGAGATATTCTCATAGCTAGCTTTGCTAATGAGAGAAAATGCCAACAAGAAAACATCAGCACCCCTGTAACTTAGAGGCCTCAGCCTGTTGTAATCCTCCTGGCCTGAAAAAATGCATCAGGTTGAACACTTTGAATGGGTGGTAGATGAGATTAAACTATGTATGATCGATGTGCTATTGATTATATCGACACTCAGTCATTCATTTGTAATTTCACGGTAAAAGAAAAACGACGCACACAGGCCATCAATTCGCTTGAACTGACTAACGCGTTGAACACCGATTTGTCACCATCGTGGTCAACTAAGAGGGCGAAGCCAGGATTTTTGCATTCGAGGGGTGTGAAACTAAGAGTAGTCCAATGATTTGCGTTTGTCATTTGATAAATAAGCGAAGGAAATATTCCAAATACGAGAAACGAAAAACCTTTCGAAATTTGATTTACAAACCTGCCGTGTCCCAAAGCCCAAGGTTAACCGTGCTGCCATCCACCACCACATTAGCACTGAAATTGTCGAACACCGTAGGCACGTAATCCTATCAGAGAAGGGGACCAAATGGAGAGATCATGAATCAGGATTTTCAGGAATCGAATCAAAACTAGCAACATACAGTGTCCTCAAAAACTCAAATTCAGTCAGGATAATCATCACGAAATTACATACAGTGGGGAAGGTGTTGCTAGTGTACGAGATCAGCATGCACGTCTTGCCAACGGCTCCGTCGCCGACGGTAACACATTTGATGAATCTTGCAGTGGTCATCTCTCTCTCTCTCTCTCTTGAATAATGGGATGTCTGTATATCTGTGTTCAAGAAACAAACACACAGAAGAAAACTGGAATAAGATAGAGAGAGGGAGGTTGTGGAGGTATGATTTGAAGTAAAGAGCCTAGGTGGGCTCTTTGAATTTTGAATACAAGTGGAGGGTGGTGGGAGGGTGGAATCTTATGAGTATAATCTTTCTCTCCAACCAATTCTAACCCACTTTAGCCCAACTCCCCCTTTTCCCCCTTTACAATGATTGTTGTTTCCATTGGCTTTCTGTTTCTTTAAGGGGAAGGACAGGCCAAAAGCTAGCCTACCAAACTCAACTGGCCGGGGGGGCGTTTGGTGCCGGTGCTGTTAGCTTAGTTAGTTAGTTTAAGTGTTGAACAAGGGAGTGATTGAATCATTGAAGAAATTTTGAGGGGAAAATATATAATCAAATACATTGCTTAATTGATTAGCTAAAGGGTTATGATGGGTTTAAAGAACATACTATAAAGAAAGAAAACCAAAGGACAGAGAGAGAGAGAGAGTTATTGTCACCCTTAACATGGCCAGAAGTTTCATATTACCTCTGTCGGTCAAGAAAAATAAATATCAGGTGCAACCAAACTGACGACTGATTTGCCACATTAGCATATGCGAGCTATCGTTTTGATGATAGGAAACGTTCACTTTATAGAACACGTAAAAAAATAATGACGATGCCAAGATTCATGTCTATCGGATGTCGATAAACGCATGATCAGAACACATTTATAATATTAACTCTCACAGAAGACAAAAGTGTTCTGATGATGCATTTATCGATGGTAGATAAATATGAATTTTCGACGTGCTCTGTAAAGTGGGTGTGTAAGTAGACTTTTCCTATAAAGTGAACAACCCCGATCATCAAAATGATAGAGAGCCCATATGGTAATGTCGCAAATCAATTGTAAGTTTAGTAGATTTTTCCTTTTATCACATTATCTTCGATTAAGACTCTCGGCTTCCTTTCTCAATCCTCGATTTATTTTCTTCGCTCAATATTTGCTCTTACAAATTATAGAAGCTTATAATATTTTGGAAAGGTGCTTTCATGCTCTTGCCTACACTTTGTTCATGCTCACACGCGCGCGCGCAGTATGTGACTTCGACTTAGAGAGCTATGTTGTTAGGCTCATCAAGGTTACTTTGCCATAAAAAGGGGTTAATAGGGCTCCAATAGTCACATAATCAAGGCGCTTTTATCTCGTAACGTATTTATAAAATTGTAGTAGCTCATCGGTGAATAATCTCTCTAACGTTACAAGCAAATGTGCTATCATCTTGTCTTTTCAGATGAACGAGAGACTCGATGTCGAGGAAATGAACGATCGATTTCGACTAATTCATTTGAGTGGACTACATTAGACCTAGGTTTTATGAGCTTTATCTCTCAAACATCCATTAGCCGAGGTGCTCATAGGATGTAAGCTGGCCCGAACTCTTGAATTGAAAAAAAAACCCATCTACATGGGCCTCAATATCTATGAGAAATTACTCCGTATTTAATACCCTGGGCATAGTTGAACACAAATTTAGACTACACAAACATGTAAGGTCCACTCGCAAGTGTATAAACTCCGTCCAGTTATGTGTTCGAAGTTCGTGCTCAACCATGCCCTAAGAGCATGGAATACCTCCTCCCTCATCTAAGATTCTGTACGGACACAAAAATTTTAGGTAAAATTACACAGAGATTCCCTCATTTATACATTTTGGACATGGAGACCCCATAACATTTAAAATTGTCTATTCAAACCCCCTCATCTATATGAAATAAAAAAATTGGCTAACTTTGTTAACAGAATGAGGAGAAATGACGATTCTACCCCTTAAAAATCGCCTACACTGACCCCTCATCTATAAAAAATTGTCCACGCTGACCCCTTCAACTTAACGGTCTTTTAACAGAAGGGGGCTGATTAGCCGACGGTTCGTAGATGAGAGGGTACTTTTGGATGTTTTTAAAGGTTAGAAGGTGTTCGTGTCCAAAACGTATAGATGAAAGGGTTTCCATGTAATTTCACTTCTTTTTTTTTGAACCAGACATGGTCACATGATTGCATAGGAAATACATGCACCTGGTTTGAAAAGTAACTCATTTAAATCGGTGCTAGTGGGTGTCACCATAATTAAGAGAGAGTTTATTTGAGTGGTTATGAGCTGTTTCCTGATTCAAAAGGTGAGCTCTTCTTAGAGAAGGTTTTGCAAAGTATTCTGTTTAAATAAAGTTTGCAAATTAATAGGGATTTTATTGTTCGTCAAAAAAAAAAAAAGTTTGCAAATTAAATAAAATAGGAGTACTGGTAAACAATCTTATAATGAGGTTATGACTTATGATCGGTGGATGGAACTCCATTAACATGTACAAAGTGCTTCTTTTCCCACGAGTGGATTGTTAGCTAAATGATAGGCGAAATCGGGAATCCAATAGTGCAGGGAAGTGCTTCTTCTTTTCCCACAAGTGGAGTGTTAGCTAAATGATAGGCGAAATCGGAAATCCAATAGTGTAGGGAAGTGCTTCTTCTTTTCCCACAAGTGGAGTGTTAGCTAAATGATAGGCGAATCAAGAATCCAATATATAGTGCATGGTGCACTACGGGTTTTAGTGCGGTATGAGAGCCGTCCATCTAGCAATCAATTGGTTAATTTGAATGTCATATCGGCAACCCTATTGTAGCCGTCCATTGATTGCGAGATTAAGATGGACGGCTGGAATGCTGTACTACAATCCTGTAATGCACCCCCGCACTACAGGGCCCCCAAGTGCACCCGTGTACTCTCCTGTATTTTTTTACAGAGGCTCAAACCTCACCAACTATAACTGACAATACTGATTTTCGCGCAGCAAATAAAATAAAATAACTCTTGGCTCTTGGGACAGGTCGTTTGAAAATGATTGGAGACAGCAAAATAGCTGTAAGGATTCTTCGGCCCAATGTGCTCTAGGATCTACTTTCGCAGATTTATAGCCCAATGAAATATAGGCCGGATCCAAACCAAATGAAAAAAGGGTCCATCCAGACGGCCCAAATTGAACATTTGAACAAGGATTTTATTTTTATTTTTTATTTTAGAAAAGGGAGTTTGCACTTTTTTAAGGCTAGTGATTTTGCCACACCCTTATTTGTTAATGCCACACCCTGCAAGTGTATTTTTTGGTGCAAAAATACACTTGCAGGGTGTGGCATTAACAAAAAAGAGTGTGGCAAAATCATTTCCCTTTTTTAATCATCTGCATTATTTTCTCATTATTCACATGAATTTACTAAATTTTTAAACATATGGCAAAATTGAACCACTGCAAGAGAATTTTGCTCGGCTTAACCCACAAGTGATCTATCCCCCTCGTAATTGGTTTTCAAGTGTGTGATCGAAGTTGTGGATTTGAGCAAATAAAACGGCGTCGACCTCCGTAGTAATCTAAAGTTCGAACTAATAGGGCGGTGTCAGTATCCGCAATAACCTATATAGTATATTATTAACATACTAACATTTGTAGTGTGACGAAAATGAAAAAAGAGATCAGACTACATGTATTTTTATAAATTCCCCTTACAATTGGCTCCTCTTTTAAAAACTGAATTCTTTTGTGAGTTACACTTCCAAATCATTTTATTGTTCTTTTGTAGTATTCTACTCACTCTTGGCCGGATCAGGGATCATTAATATTGCTCATAATCATCCAATCGAGCCCAGTAGCAGTGTAGCACAGAAACCCTCTTCTTTGAAGGACTCTCTAGTCCTCTGGTCTTTCCGGCATCTAGGGTTTGTGCTTCCGACCACTAGGACTGTGCCACGTGGCAATTTTCACGAACATAAAGTCCACGCGATTACACCTCATTAGACATCAACATAAAGCTTCCAATGACACGGGCACAACTTTATAATACAACTCGGTATGTACACAACATGTGTCCAGAATCTTTAGATATAGTCCAGATCGCCATTGGATGCACAAGAGTCCACATACATCCAATGGTTCTGTGTCCGGAGTTGTCCCTAAAACAAGAGAAATTCACCACGACTCCCCTTAAAGGCGCGTGCTCGATCTCCAATCGCACACCACCTAATACAATTTTACAAAAAAAATTAATTTTCTAAGCTTAGATAATATTTACAGGTGTCATACAAAATCCAATACCTATATATATATATATATATATATATATATATATATATATATATATATATATTATACTTAATTTACACCTCTTCTTCCTATGATCTACCTAAATTCAAATCAACCCTAAACGGATAACCTTTGTTTTTATCTTAATCCATAGACCATCTTTTCGTGCTCACTACTCATCTTTTATATAGGCACTCTTTTCATTTTTTTATTTCCCATAAAAAAGTTTTTTTCTCACTAGATTTCTCCTGATCTTGTCCCAATAATTCTTTCAATGTATCTTTAATTAATTGTTTTGTTGATTGATTTTCACTTTGATATATATAAGATGCAACGGAATGCCGGCATGCCGGCATGCGCATCGTGCAAGCACCAAAGGAAGAAGTGCAGCGAAAAGTGCGTCCTGGCACCCTACTTCCCCCCGAGCAAGAACCGAGAGTTCCAGGCCGTGCACAAATTGTTCGGCGTGAGTAACGTGACGAAGATGCTGAAGAGTCTTAACGATCCGGAAGACAGGAGAAGAGCCAGCGACACGCTCGCCTGGGAAGCTTTTTGTCGCGAAAAAGATCCGGTGCTGGGTCCTTACGGAGAGTACAGGAGAGCGTGCGAGGAGCTCAAGTTGTACAGGAGCCAGTACGGACCGATTCAAGTGCAAGCACCACCAGGGAGCATGATGTACAAACCGGCACCAAATATGGTGGGATGGAACAACAATAATAATAATAATAATAACAATGGAATATCTAATAATACTAATCAGAATAATTCATTGAACTACAACAATAGTACTATTAATATTCAGAACAACGACGGCAGTTCCATTAATGGAGATTCTACTACGTCGTTTGGTTATTCTTCTGATCATCATCATCTCATGCAAGGCCTAGAGAGAGAGAGAAAGAGACAAGAGAGAGAGCTTGGTTCAGTCATAGTTCTTCCACAACAGCACCCCATGCATAATCACCAATACTATCTTTCAGGTATGTAAGTTCAAATAAATAAATAAATAAATAAATATATATATATATATATATATATATATATTGTACAAAAAAATCATCACAAAAGATGTGGCTATCACTTTTGAAGATTTACCCTAAATTTTTGGTGTGGTAATTTTTTCCCGTTTTTGCTTTTCGTAATTCTTTGTTTAACTTATGTTGTACTTTTTTGGATTAATGATTCGTCTCGACAAAAGGAATGTAAAATGTAAAAAAAAAAATTATGACGAAAAGCAAAACAAACTTCACTAGAGACGGAAAAAAATACTAAATAGCTGATATTTTTGGTACTCCTGTCGTTTTGTGTGAATGTTTTTCAACTTCGTGAGTCTACATTTTTTTACTTTTCTTTTCTCTTGTCGAGACAAATGATTAATCCAAAAAATACGACACGAATCTAACAAAAATTCAGAAAAGACGAACAAAATACCTAAACAAAAAATACCAAAAATTTAGGGAGGATGCGGCCAATCATGATTGTTTGGATTTGAAATAAAAGCATCGCAAAACCTCACATCGTTTTTATGCGATCGAGGTACTAATTTCGCAGTTCACTAAAAAAAAAAAAGTACTGTAGTTTCAATTATGAAATATATTGCATTGCAATGATATATATATATATATACCAACAAAGTTGTTCATTTGCTTATATACTTGTAGGTAATTAGTTGAGTTTTGATGGGCTCCAAGCAACCACCAGGCCAGGAAGTCTTTGCTCGATCTTCACGTATCGCCAGAAGAGAGTTTGACATTTATCTTTTTGTGTTTTTGTTTTTTTTTTTGAAACCCGCAACGTAACTTATATTAAGTCGAAAGGAGTAAAAGAGTGATAGTTTTTTACGAAACGAGGAATAGCTATTCCTCCCTGATTCTGAGACAAAAGCTGATAACAAAGAATCGGGAGCAGCACTATGTAAAGTATCCATTCAATGAAGCTACGGAGACTTCTTTCCTACTTTCCAATCTTATAACTTCGTTTGGAATTGTTAGCAGTAGTATATGGATCGTCGATCTCATGTAACGATTCTCTAATGTGACATAAAACGAGACTCACTGCAATCCCATTCGACCGTCTGATTCGTGATTGACAAATTATTCATTTTCACAGGTTGGGAAAAAAACGAGTCTCTCACCTATTTATTTGGCCCTTCATGGCTTCAATAAATTAACGGCTAAAAAGCTTTGATAAACGGTTGGGGAAAAAAAAAAAAAAAGCGGTCCTATTCAGTTTGGATTTTGAAAGCAACGAGCGGAGAAACGTAGATTGAGAAAATTGAACACGCAAACTTGGCATTGGCCTCGTCTATCTTGTGGTGTGATGAGATTAATATTTTACACTGACAAAACCCGGGTTCGAAATTTTCTGAGACGATGTCCTGGCAACCAGTTGGTTACATTCCATGCTATACATTCGCAACACAGGGACCCAATGGTATACTTACTGAGGTGCAACAGCGTTTACTACGGATTGGGTCCATTGGGAGTCTCTCTCTCTCTTTTTCTTTTTTTTGTCACTCAATATATGCATGCCCGATTCTAAGATTTTGAAGGCTCCGAGCGAGAGAGGCCTCTCATGTTTTTCTATACAAGTTGGTCGTTCAACACGAGAAGCAAAATTGCTTTGAATCTTAGTGGCATGTTGCTTTGAGCAAGTTTTCGGTATCTTAAATCGCGAGTTCAACTCTCAACGCCATCAATTTGAATGTTTTTTTTTTTTGCACGACTTCAAAAAATGTGCGCGAAAAAAACGAGGCCTCCATGGATTGAACACGTAACATCAAAGTTGAAGAACGAAGATCTTACCGCCACAATATTCCATTCACATAGGATTACCAACTTTGTGAGACTGCTTGTCTGCTGTTAATTTGGGTGTAGATTGTACCCTGGTCTGAGGCCATTTGCTTTTGCCTCGATTATCGAATTTGTTCACATTATAGGACTCGTTGCATGTACAATACCATGTAAAAAAACAAGTCAATCGGACACAAAATAATATCCGAGCAGGACGCATTTATATAGAAACACAAGAATATGCTCTTCAAGTTGTAATTCAATGTGGCACACTCATTTTGTTTCTTTATAAATGTGATTTGGATCGGATATTATTCGGTAATTAATTGACTTGATTTTTTTTGGAGTAAGTAATTGACTTCATATTTTATCTGATCGTTGTAATCAAAGAGTTGTACAATGTGAACAAATCGAATCATCCAAACAAACGTAAAATGCGGTCGGAGATGAGTAAACTCACATGTGCAGTCCAGCGTATAAATGCCATACAAGCGTCTCCCCAACTTTCTAGTAAATGCTTGTACAATGACTTTGGTCCGTGTTATCACCCGTGACGTTGATTCCCTTGGTCTAAGATAACAAAAAATACAGGAATACAACTCCACACAAGTCGTGTACGTGGATTCGCATGCATCGAGCCATCGAGTGAAGCTTGGAGACTTCTCCTGAACTTCCGATGCGCCAATAATAAAATAATATTGTGTTACTTCTCCCTAGACCCCATACCAAAAGATTATACTCCTTTCGTCCGGATTTAATAGTCTTTTTTTTTTGGAGTTCGTGTTATTTTTCACTAATACATTTAATATTGTTTATTTTATTTTTTAAAATGTTGGTAAAATAACCCGTTTAAGGGGAAGATAATTGCCTGGATTTCAAGTCTTCAGAGCATATGTAATCATCAGTTGACCCCACTGATCACTCTGACCTTTTCACTAAGGCCACTGATAATGCCACGACACTATTTTTTAAAGCCACGACCATTTTTTTGCACTGACCATTATAGCCCAACTCTCACGGGCTACTCAGAATATTGACCTTTTCCTTTTGATTCTCTCTCTCTCTCCCTCTCTCTCCTATTCTGCCCACTACAGAGCAATTAATGAACAAAGCAAACCACTTTCCCTTCTTTCGTCTCCTTGGCTTCACATCATGGATTCACCTCTCTCTCTCTCCAGTGCCCATCAATGATCCCAACCCCTTTACCACCTAACACGAATAGATACTCGTCTTTTCAATTTCTCAATCAATACATCAAGAAAATGAAAAACCCATTCGTCAAACAAGATGAAGATAGCGAAGTGTAGAGAGAAATAAATTCGCGACATGACCCATTACCCCCATTTTCTCTCTTGCTCCACGTTTGATTTGATCCAGCCAATCTCCCTGGCCTTTTCATCTTTTAGAGCAATAAAGTAGTAGTAAGACATATAGGTGAAAGATGGTTATGGAGTTATTGCTCAATTCGAAGATTAGTGGCAAGCGGCAACCACTAGTCTCGTCATAAACACAAGATCAAGGTCGTGGGCGATTTGGAGAGCGGAACAACATAGGGAACTTCAAATCACGCCCTCTTTATTGTATCTGGTGATTTGTTCATAAAACAAAGAGGGAACAAGCAAGGGAAGAGAGAGGGAGGGGCTGGAGTGGAGTTGTCTGTAATTCAGGGAAAAAAGAGGAAGAAGAAAGACCCAGGGGTACTGGTGTCAGAAAATGAGTAGAATACAACAATTGTCGTGGCACTAAAACAAACCTTCGTGGCATTAGCGCCACCCTTTCACTAATACTCCACATTTAATATTTTTATTTGAATTTTTGTTATTTCGACTTTGCTTCAAAGATCAGGCAACAATATCAACCTCCAAACGTTCCCTTCTCCCTGGCAAGTTGGTAGCATTTCAAATGGAGAAAGTCTATGAGTACATATGTTTATGTACATACATCACGTACATACGTCTTTTGGGCCCGTTTCGGGTCTCAAATAAATGATCGGAGCCGCTCATTTTGTTTAAAATACTTTGCTAACGGTCCTTTCAAAAAATAAGCTCAATCCAGTATCGATAAGAACGTTTACTAAACTTCCAACTTTGCTTTAGAATTCAAGCTTGAATTCTGGGACAAAGTTGGACGTTTCGTACGCACCCTAATTGATACTGGACTGAGCTTATTTTTTGTAGGGTTCATAAAAAAAATATTTTAAACAAAATGAGCGACTCCGATCATCTTTTGTAGGCTAAATTTTGAAGCAAAGTTGAATGATTCGTAAACACCCTTCTCGATATCGGATTGAGATGATTTTTTACAGGGATTCTAAACGAAAGTATTTTGAACAAAATGAGCAACTCCGATCATCTTTGCGGGACCCGAGACGGGTGCAAAAGTGATCTGTGCGCGGCTGCTGTACACCAACTGCTGTACCTGTAGCTTTACTGTAGCCGAAAGAAGCAGTCAATACTGGCTAAGAGCAAGTACACCAATGGTGAGGAAAACTAACCATTAAACAGTGCCAAATTGTATTTTTGCTAGCTCCTTTTAACTTTCATGCTTCACCAATGCTCTCCATAATCTTCTCCATTTCATTAAAATATTATAAATTACCCTATATGACTGAAGAGAGAGAAAAAGCAGAAGAGAGAGGGAGAGAGATAATTGCTAGGAAAATAATAAAAAAGTGTGTAGATGGTGAATAGTGCTTAGCTATTTATAGACAAGAACTGTAGATAAATGTAGAATAACTACCTTAGTAGCTAAGCTGCTACACCATGGTTTTTGAGGTTTCATTAGGTAAAATACCTAAAAAATCTTGTATTGCTAAGCTGATGTTGATGCTCTAACAAGGATAAATGGACTATATACACTGGCTTCCGAAGTCTCCGCTGCACAACTGAGATGGAGAGAACAAGTCTTCACCAGCGTCTCCGGATCAACTGTTACTACTCCCTCTCTCTCTTCTTCCTCTTCGCCCCTTTCTCTTCTTCTCTCCTCCCAATCGGCATCCACCCCCTAGGTCCTCTCTCTCTCTCTCCCTCTCTACGCACACGCACTCTCTCTCTCTCTCTCTATGAACGTATCTATAAATGATTTGGTTTTACTAGTATGTGTTATGATTGTGATTGGCAGATGAGAAGTACTACGCTACGAAGGTGATTAAGTGCAGAGACGGATCCAAAGCTTTCACCAGAGACCGTCTCAATGACAATTTCTGTGATTGCTCTGATGGTACCGATGAACCCGGTACTGCTCACACTTTATTATTATTATTATTTTTTGATAACTCAGGTGTTACGGGCACCTGGACTAATCTTGCGGGTCCATTCCCACCACTCACTTACGGGGAGCCCAATTAAAGCCGGAGGCGAAGCTCCGAATGGATTGGACCCAAAGGAGCGAGATTCCGAACCAACCTGAGACCTTAAAAGGGACTAGGGAGCAAACTCCTGAGTCCCAAGCTTTGACCACTAGGCCAATCCCTTGGGGTTCTCACACTTGATAATTTTCAAACAGCAAATACGTATGTTTATTGTGTGGCTAATGATAAAATGTGCTCTCTTTGTTTGGTGTTATGAATTGGGTTTTTACTTCTGGGTTCTAATTGGGAGTTGGAGTGAATCGACAAATGCTTTAGGGTTTCGTGATGCATAAGCTATTAGTTGATTTTGAGAAGAACAAAATGCCTCATTTTCTTCTGTTTTTTTTCTAAGAATTGAGAAAAGTCACTTAAGAATTCTAACTGATTGGAATGCTTTCAGGGTTTCAGTTAATTTGTTTTTAGGGTTGCAGTTAATTTGTTTGGGTTGATTTATGTAGGTAGGTAGGTACAGCTCAGTTCCAATTTTGTCAACTTTGGTGTGTGCAAAGTATGTTTCTTCCAATTATAGAGCTCATGAGAGAAGTCACTTCTTTTTTTCCATGTTTTGAAATTTGATCAGCAGAACATGTTTTGGAAATATGGTTTAGAAATTTCGAAGCTACCTACTTTATTTTAAAGTACAGTAGGCGTCTGCGCAATTTTGCACCTTTGTCACTAGTAGACTTCAAACCACATGTTCTAGGAGTGTCAAAAGTATTGTGGACATAATTTGAGTCTTTTACTATCCTCATGAGCGAAAATCGGTGCAATGAGAACACTTCATATACTATTAGCGGGCAATTCTTCTTTCCAGATGTAATGCACACAGTACTTCCCTCAAAATGATGTATAGTACTAGAACAAGGATTAGTGGTGGCATATGTGACTAAGGCGAGCCAACTTGCGACATAAAGAGTCTGCGTGCGCCTTGGAGTGGGGTTGAAGGTGTAGGTTCTATTTCATTTGATTTTTCTCTGCAACCTATAGGCCTGAGATATTCTGTTCTCTTTCTGGAAACAATCAAACATTAACTGGCATGCTCTACTTATTCATCCGAAGAACTATTGATATCAATAGTTATTGTTGAGAGGGAAGATTGCCTGTCGTTTCTTCTCTGCAACACATACCAATTAATTTTTCTTTCTTCCTTTCTTGTCTGTATTAAATTATTATTTTTATAGTAAAATGTCACATGTATGACCAAATTCCTGCTTTGTCTATTTTGCAGGAACATCAGCCTGTCCAACGAGTAAATTTTACTGTAAGAATGTGGGAAGTATACCTCAGTTTTTGTTTTCTTCTCGGGTGAATGATCATATTTGTGGTAAGTGCAATCTGTGAAACCACTTCCCCAATCTTTTATTTCGTTCAGGTTATCAACTTATCTGTGTTTTGATAGTGTCATTATTTACATTTATAAATGAGTGATATGTGGGCATTGGGTGCCCTAGAGTTACATATTTTCCTGTGGGTTGGACGTACATGTGATCTACCTCCTGGAAAGATGGTTGTCAAGAGTTATGCAGTACTTATTGTCGTCTTATCATTTGATTCAGTTTTTATAAGGCCCTCATTTGCTCGTAAAAGGACCATGGGATTAGTGACATGTTCCCGAGAATCACTCCCATCATTTGGATTTAGAAGGACCAAAACCATAATTGCAGACTTGCAGTCCAAGTCCAACTAGTTTCAAACAAGAATAAATGTGGAGTCGTAGACGTAAAATTAGAGGCTTTAAGTTCTTGTTCTACAGTATAGAATACGTGTTAAATTGCATGTATGGCATGGTATAGTTGCTTTCCCTGGTAAAATACCTTGCCCCTCACTTAAGCTGTATTATATCTGTCTTGTTAATTTTGTGTAGCTTCGGACAATAATTGATCTTATGGTTCATTTACCGAAGGAAAATTGAAGTATTTTATGGTTTAGTATAAGTCCTAGCTTTTGTTCTTGTTCCTTCAGCATTAAATTCAGTTGCCAATGCATTGTGTTTATAGATTGCTGTGACGGAAGTGACGAGTTTGACGGAAGCATTATTTGTCACAACACGTGTGTCATGGGCGGGAATGTTGCATACAATACAATAAACTATGGATCGACAACTGCTGATCTGGGTTCTGTTGATGTGAAAGTAACTGGAAAGGGAGTGATTTCGGAGGATTCAACTCAGAAACTTCAAGGTATTATTTTGTGTATGACAGCTCTCGTGCAAAATGAGAATTTCACTAACTGTATGTTTGATATTTTGTGATTCCAGGTTTGAAGACACTCATAACCGTACAGATCATCCTCATTATTTTTGTGGTGGCTTTCTGTTTATGCCGTAGACGTGTCAGATCAAAAAGAAGATTCCCCCGTTGAACAAGTTCACTCCGAGCTTGCCATTCTGAAGCCAAAACATACCATTAAATTGCTGACATTGCCAAAAACTAATATCATTCCTCTCTTCCTTTTTCCAATACCTCCAAAGCCCCAATCAGAGATAATTTTACAACCTTAACCATATTTTCTCCCTCAAGTTGCCTATTCTGCCTTCTCTCCTACACCCCGCACGGACCCCTCATCCCCTTCCTCTTTCTAATTCCAATATTCAATCCCTTCGCCTTCATTCTTACTCCCCAGACTCACTGTCTCCTTTTCACTGCATGACTTGATTGCTGCTCCTATCTCAATCTGCCTTAAAAGTACCATTACACATGCAATCATATAGGATACAGTACTGTTAGTGGCTCTTGCAATTGCAGTCTTCCATAGCTCTGTGCTGTTGCTGCTCGAAAGTGGTGATGCTGTAATTTGCTGAATTGGTGCAGTCAGAAGGGCCTCAGGTGTGGGAGAGAAGATGAAAGGTACAACGGCTAAAAGTGGGGGATTGACATCAATGCAGGAATTAGCGGTGAAAATGGTCGGGCTATGGGCAGGTGAAGAGATTCGGAAAGCAGTCGTGATGATTCTGGTTTTGGAGACGGCAGATTCTTGTTGGGTTGGAAAGCAGAGTATTGTAGCACTTTGTTGCGATTAGTAATAGTATCCTTGAGTATGAATTTCTGGTGCCTTTTAGATTTACATGACCTTTTGATTATTTCGGATTTCCAAATCTGTATGAACTGCAACCAAGTCAATTATCCCATATACCACTTGCCACCCCCTTTCATCTAACTCTGCCAAGGGATTGTGAATATTACTAAGCTACCAATTTTTATCACTATCTAAATTCTGCGAATTTCGAAATCCAGTAGTGCAGCCGAGAACCCAAGGGACCATCACTTTACTACTGGCCCAAAGCCACCACACTAACGTTGACCACCACCTCACCGTGCACAAATATGCCAGTGAAAGGCACCGCTGCCAAGCACTGCACCAGACCATCCGCTCCATGGTTTCCCTTCTTCTTTTCCTCTCTCCCTTGCGACAATGGGAACCCACATATTATGCACGTGGGCTCCTCATTCTTTGTGGAGCTTTTATTTGGAGCCTAGATGCATCAGACGGCTTCGGATATATTTGTGTTTCGATTTGTACCCAAAAACTCGTGTTTGCTGATGAATTCCTCTTTGTATGCTCAGAAGACCATTTACAAGATGGTTGTTTAGTTGTCAGTTTTAAGATAAGTTTTTGAAATTAAAATATTCAATATTGTATGAATTTGCGTATTTTTTCGTCTTCAGTAGATTTTTAATATTTTACCACCTAACTTTTTATTTTTAAAATAGAGAAAACAAAATCAATAAAGATGAAAAAATTCCAATGACAGAAGAAGAACAAGTTGTGCAATGAGGTGCACAGCACCATGCTGCGCACCTCCGAGCCGTCGGATCGGATCTTATCTCGACAACCAACGATCGAGAGCCGTTTATTGTCGAGATGAGATCCGAACCGTCGGGTACACAATCCGACGGCTCAGAAGTACGCAGCACAGTATCACTGCACAGCACCATCTCCAATTCGAAGAACAAGGGGTGCAATGACATTTCAAAGACATATGAGAAAAAAGTGTGATTCAATAAATTCCCAACGAGTTTTCAGTGTAATTCATCAAAAATACAACTGGCTATACAAAATTAGTTTTTGATTAACCTCATCTAATTTACGATTGAAAGGCCCCTGAGTGAGAATTAAAAAGTTCTGATTCAAAGTTCCACATTAAGCACTGTAGAAGAAGAACAAGGGGCCCCGACCCTAGAACAAAACGTCACAGTCACCAAAGGTCACCTCAATGACCACCAGCTCCTCCCCGTCTCTCTCTCTTCCCCACCAAGATCCCGAATTCCCACATTCCCAAAACCCTGATTTTCAACAACAAACTGGAACTCAATCCCCTCAAACCCTAACCCTTGATTCCCCAAACCCACGAGACCCAGAAGCTCAAGGAGAAGACCCTATAATCGTTGACCACGAGGGGGAAGAAGAACTAGATAAATCAGCTATGCCAAAATCAGGTATTTCTTCCTCTTCTCTCTCTCCTCCGCGGCTTATTATTCCACCAAACACGGACCAGGAGCCCAACCCGCGTTCTCTCACCTCACCCACGAGCCTATCGCGTCGACCCAGCAAGAAAAAGAAGGGTTGGCCCAAGAAACAGAAAGCCATCGAGAAGAAAGTCCAAACCCTAATCGAGAATCTGAAACCCATTCCTTTTAAGCCCCCGAAAACCCTTAATTTTGGTAAGCACGAGAAGTTGCTGAAGCGATTGGGGTTGTGGGATTTTGTTCATATTGAGTTCGACCGCGAGGTTCGCGTGGATCTCATTGCCCAGTTGATTGCGAATTACGAGGCTAGGTCTAGTTACGTGAATGGGCTTAGGGTTGCAGTGAACCGGGCCGATTTGGGCCGGGCTTTTAAGTTGCCGGTGAAGAAAGAGAAGGGGGGAGGAAGTGTGTCGTCGGAGGCGGTGGATTTGGATTCCGAGGCGGTTGTGACGGAGGAGTCGATAGGGTTTGTTGAGGATTTCGTGTCGAATTGGTTGCTTTTGCATGAGGACACGTGGATATTGCCGAACGAGGTGGTGAATTGGACCAAGGCGGTCAAGGATGGGCATCCGGAGAAAGTGGATTGGGCCGGGTTGATTTGGTTTATGGTTGAGAAGGAGTTGAACCAAGGGAACAAGTTGAAGGAGTGCTATTACGCATCGCATTTGCAGCACTTGATAAGGTCGCAGAGGGAGGAGTTGTTTCGGGAAGAGAATAGGGAGGAGGTAGGAGTGGAAGTGAAGGATGAAGATGATGGTGGTGATGTGGAGATGTGGCAAGAATCAAAGGGGGAGGCAGAGGTGGAAGTGAAAGAGGAAGATGATGGAGGTGAAGTGAAGATGGGGCAAGAATCAAAAGTGGAGACCATGGTGGAAGCGAAGAAGGAAGAGGTTGATGGTGAAATCAAGATGGGGGAAGAACCTGTAGTGGAAGCAAGGGTGGAAGTGAAGGAGGAAGAAGAGGATAGTGGCGAAGTGAAGATGGGGAAAGAACCTACAGTGGAGCTAGGGGTGGATGTTAAGGAGGAAGAGGGTGGTGGTAAAGTGACGATGGAGAAACAGCCTATGGTGGATGTAGGGTTGGATGTGAAAGACGATGAGGATGGTGGTGATGGTGACGTGAAGATTGGGAAAGAACCTATAATGGAGGCAGGGGTGGATGTTAAGGAGGAAGTGAATTTGGGGGAAGAACCTTTGGTGGAGTCAGGGGTGGATGTTAAGGAGGAAGTGGAGTTTGGGGAAGAACCTATGGTGGAGGCAGGAGTGGAAGTGAAGGAGGAAGAGGATGGTGGTGGTGAGATGAAGATGGACGGGTTTGATGATTTTCAAGGACAACAGTTAGAGGGCAATGTTATGGGGGAGGAACTAAATGTTGAATTGACCTTGGGGAAAGAGATAGCTGAGATGGAAGAGCAAGACGCAGATGTTAAGGAAGGGGACATGATGGATGTAGAGGACAGTGAGGCGGATGAACAAGAACAAGGGCAATGGCTTTTGGATGGAAAGAACAGCGCGGGTGACCACTTCTTGCAGCGTTGTAACATAGATGCTAGTACGTGTATGGATGGTGATGAGGAGAGGAAACCAGAAGAAGAGGAGGAGGAGGAGGAGGTGGATGATGAAGAAGACGAGGAGGAAGCGGAGGACGACCATTTTAGTCTTTTGTCCCGGGGCAATACTTTAGACGGCAATATGTTAACAGGCAATCTACTTCAAGGAATGGAGACAACCCAGATGCCTTTTTCTTTGACAGATACACATGGGACTTCTGGTGGTCCGTCAATTTTTGGTCATGGCAGTTTTGGTCATGGCAGCAAAAGAGAGATTGTTCATGAGGATGATATCTCGCATAAGAGGATCAGGAGTGATGGGCCTTGGAGTCATAAATCATCCGACTTTGAAATGTGCATGGAAGAAATGCAGCACTGGATGGGAAAAGCTAGGATGGTGTATCAGGAAAAGGAGAATGCTTTTGAAGTATCGAATACGAGCCAGCAACTCTTACTTGGTGAGATCCAGCGTAGGGATGATTTGATTGAGCACTTGCAAAAGACCAAGCGTGAAGAGATACAGAAGAAAGATGGGGAAATATATAGACTTGAACGCGAACTGTATTTAATGGGTAGTCTTTTAGATGGTTATAGGAAGGCTGTGAAGGAAACCCAGAAATCATTCTTTGAGTATAGGCAACAGTGTCAGCTTCTGGAAGAACCAGTTTACAAGGATGCGGGTCCTGGGGGCCTGGTACTTAGCACAACGGAATTGGAGAAACAACAACAGAAAAGGGAAGAAGAAGAGAAGATGGTTCGGATGGTGCTTGAGCAGAAGGTGAAGGAGTTCGAAGAAAACGTCTTTGGCAAAATAGAGGAGAAAATGGAGGCACATTTCAACGATGTTCTAAAGCTGAATAAGCGGTTGATGGATGCTGGGAATGAATTCAAACTACTGAAGGAGTTGTCTGCGAAACCCAAGGTTCCGGTAACATCAGAATCTGCACCAGTTGAAACCACTCCAACGTCTGATGTGGTTGATATGTAGGTCAGACTTAACCTTTAAATCTTGTGTTGATATGACTTGCACGTTGCTTGTGTTTTTGTGTGATTATGTTGATGCCTTAATATACGGGGTTGAGACCTCGTTTTGCTTGTACCCTGTCTCAGACTTAGAACATGAAATCTTGACAGTTTGTGGTTTTATATATTACACCGTGCACCATGCTTTGTTGTCTTTCTGCCTGGTTTCTTGAAGGGATTTGAGGATTCAATCCAGGGGAATCCATTTTATTTGGGAATTACTGAATTAAGTTGGTTGATCGGAATGAAGTAATGATCTACTATTGTCATCTGGTTCTGCTCTCCTAATTTTTGCCGGAGTAAAAGATATCTGCTCTTTTCACTTTTTGGTGGCATTACTCAATCGTTCTCACTTCCCTTGTCTTGCTGTAGAAATATTCAGAAAAAGCAGCTTTCGATAGAATTTTTGTTTCACGCTAATATATTTACCAGAACATTTTCTGGGTCACGAGCTTGAATAATGTAGTTGTGTTTCTCCAGTGCTATGTTGTTTTACTTGAAAAGCAGAGTTTGATGCAAGTAATTCGATGAGCTCTCTCTCTCTCGAGTTTGATGTAAGTAATTTGATGAGCTCTCTCTCTCTCCAAAATACTCACCTTCAGGCGAACATATCAACATCTGGGCATTTCAGTTTGTCCTTCCTTTCTGAAGAATTTGACAAGATTAAAATTTGAAGAATGACATTCCTGGATTTATTTGGCCATTGCAAAATTTGGGGACAGATTATGCTTTGCTTGATACGTGTTGTCTAAGTCTTGCTTCCTTCACCTTTTCGAAAATAGCGAATTTCATCTTTACTATATCTTGTTGACCGAGCAAACTATGTCCCATTTAGCTTTAATTGCATCTTTCCGATCTGTTATTGACCATAGCAAACTAAGTCTAATTACCGGAAGCACGTTATTTCTGGCCTTATTCCTCTCGGTGCCTTGAAGATTATATTTTGCCATAAACGCAAGTTCCTTCAATTGCATACCAAGTTCTGTCACGCCCTGCAACTTCTTGATTTCAATTATTTTCTTCAGAGAACAGCCAGGACTAGATTAGTCTGCCGGAAAAAAGAAGATAAAAATCGAAAATGAAGTAAATTAGTGGGGTTACATCTTTGGTTCTCTCTTATCATCATTTGCTTATTGAATCGCTCTGTAGATTTTTGATCCAAACACATTCAGGACGTAATTTTGTTACCAGAAAGGCATGAGGTCTAATTCATTATAGCGCAGACAAAATATTGGACATCGAAATACATCGGAGTGCAAGAAGACCTGAAATGTTATTTACGTTTTCTAATGGAGACATTACGGCCCCGTTCAGTTGCCAGGAAAGTACATGAAAGGATGGGAAAGTTAATTTTCCCATAACTTTTGTAGTGTTCAGTTGCCAGGAAAATAATGGGACCCACACTTCTAAGCTTTCCTGCATGATTTATTTTCCCACAAAACTGATCCGGCTATTTTGACAAGATATGCGTCGTGGGAAAGTTGATCTATAGCGCCAAAACAGAACAAATGGCACCAAAACACTTTTATTCTCAAAAAAATGGCGCCAGAACTTGGGCTTTTCTTTTGGCGGCAGAACTAGGGCTTTTCTTTTAAGTTGCAAGCATCTAGAAATTCAACCCTGCAAAACTCTCCATCTCAAGTCAATTTTTTTGGCTTTTAGCCTTTGTCCTTTTCAAGGTTAGTGTTTCTCTCTCTTTTCTTTGATTTCTCTAGTTTAATATTGCTAATAAGAACATACTCCATATATATATATAGTTCTCGTTTTGACTAAAAAAAATATATATGTAGTTCTTATATTTTTTAATATCCAGTCTCAAATTCATTCTATTGTATTTTTAAATTTTTTGTTAAGACTTCGGAGGAAATTGAAGGGTTAAATCAAGATAGCATTGCTGAAGCTTTTGAGAACCTTTTGCGTGATGAAGTTAAAGCGAAGGCATTTATGACATATTCTGTTCAGATGCGAATTAGGTTCTTAGAAAGGCACTTCGATATTTATGTGAGCAACTACTATGGTGCTTTTTGAGATAATTGTTTTGTGGAAGAAGACTGGTAGTATATTTTTTTAGAAGTATTTATTTATCTTGTCATTAGTTTTCAGTTCTGTTTTATACTAACTAATAATCAGTGGATTTTTTTTATTGCTAACTAATCAAGCATGGTTGTTTAACATTTTTTACGATTGATTACCAGAGGATGTCAATTTGAACAGGGAATTTGCATGACCATTCAAAGGATAGCCAATTGAATAGAGAATTGCAAGTCAATTTTTCCATTTCATGTTAAGGCTTTGCATTAGATAAAATAAATGTTTCGTATGTGTTAATTTTTGACATATGGTAGCCAATTATTTAGCTCTTAAAGTTAATTTTAAAAAAAAATTAGCCATGAGAATAAAAATAAAGAAGTTTCTCATAAGTGTCTTTTTCCTGACAAATGAACAACAAAACTTTAGTTTTCCTGCAAAATTCTTGGGTCAAATGAACACTAGCAGGAAAATAGATTTCTTGTTCCTTTATTTTACTTTACTTCACTTTTCTTGAGAACAACTTTCCTGCACAACATTCTTGGTAACTGAACAGAGCCTACATAAAACTCCAAAGTTTCATTGCCTCATCATAGACAACACGAATATATCGAAAATTCTCCACACAAAAGGAACAAATTGATCAAAGATTGGTGTAGCAGCTCCACAAGGTTAAACAAGCTTGGATATCCTTGGCGGATGGCTTCACGGCCAACTAAACTGCAGTTCTGCTGCTGGGATTGTAGGCCCATGCAGACAAGATAAAATAAGTACCAATTCTCACGTTGTAGGTCACACAATTTTACTGTAGGACTCTTTGTTGACGCTCTCAGTCGTTGCTCTATGCTCTAGTTCAGTAGCGTGGGATATTTCCGAGAGGCGCTTTCTTGCTCTCAATCTTGCTTTCAATTATGCACATGCATTATGTGACTTAACTCACCGGCAAAGTACAGGATCCACTGACTTTTACAATAGAGTCGCGGCACAAGCTGTGAAGGCCCAGCCAAAGGTGGACAATAGTTCACTATCAACCTTTAGTTAGCACTCAGCCCAACTACAACCAGGATTTTTCTGTATTCTCTTATCCCTCATCAGGTTTCTAATTTGTGCTGATCTTTCCCAGTCATTAGAAGTCGCAAATATGCTTGATAGCTGCATGTAAGCACCCGAATTCTCAGGATCCATATCTGTAATTCTCTCTGCTAATTTCCTTCCAATACTTTTATTACCATGAGTTACACACCCTCTCAAAACTGATGACCACATGCTTGCGTCGGCCTTGAATGGCATCTCTTCGATAAGGTTCATAGCTTCTTCGAGCAAACCTGCCCTGGAGAAAAGATCTACCATACAAGAATAGTGCTCAATCCCTGGATCTATATGATAGTGTTGTTTCATTGCATAAAACCATTTCCGCCCCTCTTCGACCAGTCCACAATGGTCGCAGGCAGACAGAACGCCGGTAAAAGTAATATCAGTGGGAGCAACGCCTGCATACCTCATGTCGGTGAACAAATTCATTGCTTCATTTCCAAATCCATTCGTAGCATAACCTATCAACATAGAGTTCCATGAAACTTCGTCGAATTTAGTCATTTGGTCAAACAGTTTTCGTCCAATTTTGATAAAACCACACTTGCAGTACAAATCGATGAGGGAGGTAGAAACAACCTGATCGAATTCAAGGCCAATGATAGTCGTTCTACAAAAAATCTGTTCACCAAGTTCAAGCGAAGCAATGCTAGCACAGGCACTGATCGAACTGGCAAGGCTAAATTTGTCAATTCTCAAGCCCATCTCGTTCATCTTGCAGAAAAGATCTAAGGCTTCGATTGGACAACCGTTTTGGCTTAGTCCCACTATCATTGAATTCCATGAGATCAAGCTTTTCATTTTCATGCTCTCAAAGATTTGTTTGGCATCTTCAATTCTTCCGCATTTCGAGTACAAAGTGATCATAGAATTTAGCAAAATAGTGTCATGCCTTTTGAACTCTGTGAACAATTTGCAAGCATCGTATGGGCTTCCACACTTCGCATATGTGTCAACAAGAGCGCTACCAGTGATAAGGTCATCAAGGATTCCAAACTTAGAAGCAAGAGCATGCATTTGCTTGCAGTTTTCAGGAATACGCAAACTACTGCATGCGCTCAAGATGCTGGAGAAAGTAGAAAAGTTTTCTCGAATTCCATTTCTTCGCATCGTCTGGAAAAGAATCAATGCTTCATTTGTTTCCTCATTAGCAATGTAGCCTGCTATCAAGGTGTTCCATAACACAACACATGGATCACTTCTCATATAAAAAATTCTTCTAGCATCTTCCATTCTACCACTATTTGCATACCCTGAGATCAATGCCGATACAGAGAATTCATCTGGATCTTGCATCACATTCAAAACATGACTTGCGCTATCCGTATCACCTGACTTCCCATACAAATTTACAAGAGAACTCGCCAACACGGAGTCAAATTCCACTTGGTCAACAATGATTCGAGCATGGACTTGCTTCCCACAATCAAGAGCTGCCAAATCAGTACAAGCACCAATAACCGTTGCCAACACAAACGAATCCCCACGTGACTCTCCATCAGGATCCGCACCCAATTCCTTAAACAACCTGACGGCATCTCTAGGACGACCATTACTCGCATACCCATGAATCATCGAATTCCAAGCGACCCAATTCCTCCTCGGCATCTCATCGAACAACCCACGAGCAATCTCTAACTCACCCGCTTTTGAAAAACCCGAAACCACCAAATTCCACGAAAAACAATTCCTTTCGGGCATCAAACCGAACAACTCCAACGCCTTCTCCTTGACACCTGACTTCATGTAGCCTTCAATCATAGTGTTCCAAGTGAAGCAGTTTCTGTGAGTCATTTCGTCGAACAGTTGTTGTGCATCACTGAGATGGCCGCATCTTGTGTACATCTGTAGGAGGCGGTTTCCGAAAGTAACGAAAGAAGTGATCACACCCACTTTGAGAAAAAGGAGGTGGAGTTGTTTGCCGTGGTGGGAATTAAAGGATTCGAGTCGACGAGCATAGTAATGCAAATCAAGATCCATTTGATCAACGGAGAGCGATCGAGTAAAACGTAGAGGAGTTGTTATGAACCCAGTCGAAGGGTATATAACTGCAGTGAACCGGAAAATATAACGTATTTGAACCGGCAAGAATGTCGGACTCTTATCCTTTTTGGATGGAGAAATTTGATGAGAAAAGAAAAGAAAAAGTTATTATGATTTCTAGCCAAATCAATCATTCGAACGGAATATTTTCGGGAGAAAATGAGAGAAAAGTATAAAAATGAAATTTTTTGATTGGCACTTTTCATTTCTTATCTCACAGTCTCTCACCATCTAAAAGAACAGTTAGCACATTGTTTGAAAGTTCAGATTTTAACCGCTCTGAAAGTTGGTATTTAGCCTTGGGAAAAAACAAAAAGTATTTTTAAACGCTATGTTAACATGATTGATTAACTCACCAAGCTACTTGAGTATGAACTCGTGTTTTCCCACGTTAAGAGAATGTTTGAGATCAATTCGTTACCTAAAGTAAATCTTTCAAACTAAGTTTGAACAAGTTAATAGAGACGTTTAGTTTATGATGCAGAAACGTTCAAACTACTCGACATCGTCTCATGATCGGCATGGTTAATAGCACTTTTATCAACCTTATTCATTGGGTGCCATAAAAGAAAAACCCCTAGTCATGGGTGAGTAAGAGTGTCTCCGTTCGTTCAACTCTTTCATCAACCTTAGCCATAGATGAATATGAATGTGGGTGTAAAAAAGGGAGAGATTTTTCAGTGCCGAGCGGGTAAAAGATACCTTGGGTTTAATGGAACCTCAAAACCCATCCAAATGTGGGCTTGAATGAAAAACAAGAGAAGGGATAATTTCATTGAGCTTTTGGTCAAATGAATATTCATAAAATCATATGGTAAGCAGATGTTTTCGGGTCAGATCCACAAAGGGGCTCGGATCCCGTGACCCCTCCATACTTTTTATATATTTTTTGATCGGTTATATTTTCACTATCATCCCTACTTCTTTTCAATTAACTTCTTAAAAAAGTTAGTACATTAGTAGTAAATTATTGACTCCACGTCAAATACATTACTTGTGGGAAAATTTAAGGTACTAGTTTAATTTATCTCCTAATACGTCGGCACAATGTTGGTTGCGCCTATCCCGGAACCACCCTATTACTCCAATTGAGAATCAGCAGAAGAAAATACTCACTCCATCCCAATTTAAGTGTTCATTACGGTTCTACATGTCATTTTCAATAACTTATATCTCTCAACATATATTATGTTTTATGTTTTTAAAATTATTGTTTTATAAAAATAATTTTAGCAATATACATTGAGAGATATAAGTAATTAAAAATGACATACAGAACCATAATGGACACTTAAATTGGGACGGAGAGAGTAGAAGATTTCAAAACCTATATATAATATATGTCTTTTTTGTGATGGTTAATTAGTTCTCCTTTATCTTTGGTAAGTTATAGCCAATTGTAATATGTCGTGTGATGTTTCAATAAAAAAATACTAATAAAATGTTTTGCTTTTTGATTAGTAACCGGCCAAAATATTGTGACGGAGACGGTACATACACAAATTCAAAACAAAAGATAATAAAATATCAAACCGGTATGGTCAATGGCACGTGCCATTATAGTACTCCATTTATAATGACACACACTAGGTGTTCTGTAGCGGGCCTAATCAACCAGACTTGTTTGGTATGTGGAATTACCCTCTTGCCCTCCTCTAAAACCAGGCTTTGCTTGAGCCTAATGGACCACCAGCCAACCGGCTAGGCGTTTGGGCCGAACTGGGTGTGACAGATTGGCACCAACGCGTTGCCCCTTGTATACGCCGTTCGAGCTTGTGGTCTGGATGAGTTGCCCTGGGTCGGGTTCATCCCGACCCAAACCATGGTTAGAGGATTCACGTGTATTACGGAGAGGTTGTTCGGCCACGTCAGCATAACCATTCAGGTCCAGTAAGTCATCCATGACTTCACACCAAGCGGTTAGGGCACGTGCATAACTTGGAGGTTAAGTCAAGAGGTCCTATATAAGAATAAGAACACCAACTCAAAGAGGTACACCGGTGGCTTTGTTCGTTTTCCAGTTTAACTTTGTTTTGTTTTTGTTTTCTAATCATTATTTTATTTTTCTCTTCAATCATTATCCTATTTCTCAAATTATTACTTTCATTTCTCTTTCTATCCCTCTTTACTCATTACCCATTTCTCCAATCATTACCTTATTTATCTCTCTACCCACTACCAAAACTAAAATATCCAAAGATAGAAACCAAACAAAACCGGCGCCGTTTTTACACACAAAAGAGCTCTACTTCATGTCCTCATCTTCTCGACTAAGAACTTACTTAGCTTTTCCGGTCGTCATCGGCTGGTTAGGCGCTAAGTCGCTAACAGTGGTTCCCTTCTTGTAGGGCTAACAGTGGTTCCCTGCTTGTAGGGCAACGTACAAAGACGAAACTCAAGGCCAGATCCGAATCTAAGGTTCAACGAGTTGAATCAAGAAGAAGGCCACCCCATATTTTGTGGCTTTATAAACAGTACCCAGATACTCCTAGTATTAAATTGGTTTCACTTCAATTACTTTAATAATATCATACAAAGTCTACAATACATACACACTCTTTAAAAGGGTGTACTATATGCACTTATTTTATGGTCCATTCATAGGATTTTAGAGTGTTTCGTAACTTTTGTTCTAGAATTCATAATTTTTCAACAGTACGATTCGTAATATTTATACGATTCGTAACTTTTTAGCAATACGATTAGTAGAATACTATAATTTTCAATGTTTCATGCTCATGTTTGGAAATTTTAGATGAAGTACAACACACTTCTTAAAATAATTTTAAAAAAGGGAAAGAAAGCGATTAATTAACCACACACACATGTACGTATATATATATATATATATATATAAGTATTGTCGCTATAATGTATAATGGAAATGGAAAATTCTAAAATCAATCAAATGGGCTGACAATAGTGAGTGTGAGAATGTGTATTAAAGGGTATAAAAAATACACAAAAATACATTTTTTTTTGTCTTTTAATGTGCTTATCGTCAGCCCAGTAGGCTGACAATAACAAGACCGTATAGAAATAGATATGACCTACTCCATATTAGAGGGAGCTTAGATCATGAGATCCAGGGAAGGCTATAACTGAGAGCTAGGAAAGTGCAAGTGGCTGGCAGCTTTGCCCACTAAACAAACTTCCGAAAAGTAGTGACCGTAAAGCGACATGCAGGAAAAAGAATGGGACATGTCGAAAAACCTTCGGGGTCTTTTTTCTCCGACAATCAAGGGTGTTCGGTTCAGCTTACACACATCTCAATTATTCCTGATCCTTCATAGTCTGGTCAAAGACGGGTCACCCATACTGAAATTTGGAGATTCACAAGAGATTTCTTTCTTGTGACTTGACTCTAAGAGGTTCCCGAAAGAACCTTCGGAGTTGTTTGTTAAAGGTTTTGAGGAAAGTTTTTGGGCTAATAAGTGAAGATAGAAAGATGAGGGTAATAAGTTGAAGGAAACCTATTAGAGACCATGGAGAGAGAGAAAAGTTCCGAGAAACTTATTTGAAACCGTTGATTTATTTATTTCTTTTAGAATATATAAGAATGGAAAATGCTATGAGGTACTCTTGGGGCAAAAGTAGTTTATGTACGGTTCTTTAAATACTTTAATTACATTTTTGTACTCTTACCGACAATTACTAGTAATGACATTGAGAATGCAAACCGCTCCATCAAAAGAAGTCACAAGATTCTCTATAGCACATATAAACCGGATATGTTAAGAAACAAAAGAAGTCGGCAATTTTTTGAATGACAAAAAATGATATGTATTTTGTGGCTTTTATAAACAGTACCCAGATACTCCTACAGTATTAAATTGGTTTCACTTCAATTATTTTTATATATTGTTCGGCTAAATAAGTTGAATGGCTTATTTTTTTGTCCTTATTCAAATTTTTTTTCGCATTTGTTAGTTTTTTGGGGATTATTGCTTCGTCATAACGAGAGGAATCTAAAAAGTAAAAAATTAAGATCGAAACATAATTTTTTTGAATAAAGACAAAAATAAGCCAATTTTTTTCGTCTTTATTAAAAAAAAATTGGATTTCGATCGTAATTTTTTACTTTTTAGATTCCTCTTGTCATGAATAAGCAATAATCTCCAAAAATTTGACAAAAAACTAACAAATACAAAAAAAATTTGAATAAAAATAAAGAAAAACCAAATAACTTATTTAGCCGAACTATCGTTGCACAATCTTATGCATGCTGATATCTGGAGGAATTTTAAAAAAAGAGAAAACCTCGTACGTCATCGATATTTGACCAAGTCATGGGTTGGCATGGCGTGGATTATCTAGGGGATCGTGAAGAATCACACCTAGGGTTGTGATTATTTTATTCACTCTCAAATTGCGTTCACATTGCTCTCTAGTATCTCGATCTTGCTCGCTTCCCATCTGATGAAATCCAATAATTTTACGCGCCAGCTTACGCAATGGCGGAATCAGAAATCTAATCTATTTTGGGACTAATTAATTTTTAATAAAAAATAAAAAAATCTAAAAAAATTGTATAATTAATGTCTAGCAAGCTTGTACAAAAATATGTAAATGTTGAAAAATAAACAGAAAAAAGTACAAAAAAACATATACTATTGAAGTTGTACCCTACTAAAGTTGTGTGCTATGTTATTTTAGAGAGTAGAAATAATTTATTACCAAATCTGAGTATATATCTTCAACAAGTTGATGATAATCATCTAAAATGGGTTGGTCTACAAAAAGAAAATAAGGTGGACTAAAATTTATTGGACTAAATTTTTACAAATAAATTTTGGGTGGACGGCTCCGATTAAAACCTCCTCTCTCCTCTCATCCCAACACTTTCTCTCTCCTTTTCTCTTTCCAAATCTGAGCCGTTCAAAAATGAAATGGACGGCTCGGATGCGCGAGTGGGCACCACGTGGTACCCGCTCGGCATTGAAAAATTTTCCCTCACGTGCGATGTCCCACAAACAGGGAGGTCTATTTCAGTGCTCTTGGAGCCTCTTTCAACACTTTTGACCAATTTTTTGTGTGGCTGAAAAAATCGAGAATTACAAAAACGTGCTAGTACGCAACCCGGGCGAAAAAAAATAGAGAAAATTGAAAATTACTCTGGGTTCTTGGAGCACGACCGTGACATAATTAACAAAATAAATCGTACATCATTATGGTTTACGAGTTGGCGCGACAAGAAATAATGGGGCCATTTTTTTTTTCCATCTCCCAGTTGACGAATTTAGGCGAGTCAAGTGGGACTCTAATACTCTATATATGTGTCAAGACTTGATTTCGGAGCATCGTGTCAGCATGCTGAGACGGTGTCTCAAAAAGTACTGAATAAACTAATCACCTCAGAAATGGACCTCTGAAAACTTACATATAAAAGATGATCAAAAACCATGAAACAACCCCGCAATGATGAAGCATAGATTGTTTTGTCTAGCCATTCTCCCCCTCTGCTTCCTACTAGTCATCCATGGAGGGAAGCAAATCTTCACCAACCTCCCGTTTTTCGGTTCGGCAACAGAGGGAGGAGTGGGAAATGCAGGGGAAAAGGCCTATTTTCTGCTCAAGGATTTGTTGTTGTCTGATGAATGTGAGCAGACGTATGGATTCTTGCCGTGCAGCACGACGGTGGTCGGAAACATGTTGTTCATCTCTGCCTACGGCTACTTGATGTTTGAGGCAGCTAAACGCTTGTCTGAAGGATGTGAGATTTTGTTGGAAATTCTTGGCCCTGGTATTATTGGTGGCCTTGTTTTGCCTGTCCTCTCTGCCCTCCCTGATGCTATTGTCATCCTTGGTACTCTCTCTCAAATTCCAAATATTAGTGATAGTTGGTATTGACTATATCATTAAGTGGCCATTGGATTCGTAGAAAGTAGTTATACTACTAAAGGTTGACGATCAGTACAGAGTGTATACTGGAAGATGAGGAATAAGATCTTGGTCGATTTCTCACCCATAAGTTTTTTAGTTTTTGAACCCAAAAAGGCGAACAAAGATTGAAAGCAAGTACTCCCACCGTCCCATTTTCATTGTTCTTTTTTGATGTTCGTGTTAGTTTTCAATCGCTTATATCTTCCGATGTGAATCTCAAAAAGTATAATATATATAGATCTTATTTGATAGATTTCAATTTGTTCTATAATATAAGTAATTGGTACTCAGATTTCTTTTTTTTTTTTTACATCTAAGATTTTCCTCAGGCTGCGCTTGGATCTTAGATTTCATGGAGGGATTTGTGCAAAGGAAAGAAAACAATTGAATCATAACAGCCCCTTTGGATGTAGTGATTTCAAGAGAAAAGAAAAGAAAGAGTTTTGATTTTTAGCCAAATCACTCATTTGGATTGACTATTTTGGTGAGAAATTGAGAGAAAAGTACAAAATAAAATGTTTTGATTGGCTCTTCTCCTTTCTCACCCAATCTCACAAAAAATGGTTAGATTTTGTGAGAAAGGGCTTCCCTTTCTTATCTCTTCTGCGCTGCTTCTATGTTCAGAAGTACTTAGCTTAATATGAGAGTCTTATGCTCTTGACAATAGTACTTCGCAAATTCTACTGATGAAGAACAATATTAAGGTTCAGGAATTTTTATAAACTTTTTTTGACAAAGGGTCCATAATTTGTTTTCTGCAGCATCCGGGTTATCGGGAAGCAAGGAAACTGCTCAAGAACAAGTATCAGTTGGGATGGGGTTACTAGCTGGATCCATAGTGATGCTCCTGACACTGCTGTGGGGGTCTTGTGTCGTAGTTGGCAAGTGTGATCTGGTGGATGCCAATGCAAGAGATGAAGTAGATACCAAAGGGTTTAGCTTAACTGGTACATTTATATACATCAAACTAACTTCATTTCTTTTCTTTTCTTTTCTTATTTTTTTTCGGGTCTTATCAAACTCCATTTCACTAAGGTGTGTTTGGAGAGAAAAGTTTTACTTGACATCTATGATGCACGGACACGGACATGGACATGGACACTGACACTGACACGGACACGGAAACACGGAAATTCTAAAAAAATGGGGACACGGACACGGCGGGGGACACGTCATATGTATATTTATTTATATTTATTTTCAAATTTTTTTCAAATTTAAATGGCAAAATGTGGACAAAACAAAAATTCCATAGTTCCAATACCATTTAAACAAAACAAGACATCCATAAAAATTTACAGTTTGACCCTCAAAATTTTAAAAAATTATAGTTTGACCCCAATTGTTTTAAAAAAATTACACTTTAACCCCTGCTGTGTCCCCAGCCGTGTTCCCCTACAAAATTTATATTAAATTATGGGACACGCCATGTGGCGTGTCCTATATATGTCCTCGAGGTGTCCCTGTGTTCAGACACTGTGAAACGTCGACCCTTAGAAGTGTCGGTGCTTCATTGCTTGACATATATATTGTTCTTTCCCCTGGACCATAACTCAAAGCCTTGGGGTGTTTGTAAGCACATTGGTGATCTCCTGTTAACTAAATCTAATGTCGTATTATCGCACGTGTGAATTAAGGTGCACACCGGCCTTCTCATTCTGCAAACATGGCAAATCAAATACGGTGCCTTCTAACCGGATCATTTGATGAGTTTACACACAACGAATTCATCTAGTGAATATAGTAAGGTTAGCAACACTTTCATTCTGGGCCTTCGGGCGTTAGTCATTTTTGTGCTAGGCACCACACTGGTCTTGGTCGTTCTTTCGGTAATTTATTGTCTTGTATAGTACTTGGGTTCTTGCCAAATACTATGGTTCTTTGTTGGATTTCCACGTTTGTGGCACTTCAACTGTTGGTACGTAGCTCTCGTTTTCCTCTCCACTTGTGCTTTTTTCGCGCAGTTTATTTACCCATTTGTAGCATCATCTTTGTTGTAATAAATGTTAGTACTTCCCTCTGATCAATAAAATGTTACATGTATACGGTACATCGCGAATAGAGACTATTGAGACATAATTTATGCAGGTTCAGGTGTTAGTACTGATATCTGGACAACTTATGCTGCAAGGATAATGGTTCTATCTGTTACTCCTTTTGTAATAGTGCAGCTACCGCAGGTCCTTAACACCACTGCCGAAAGCCGCTTATTCATCCTGACTGCTCTCATTCTCTCCATCGCTTTTCTCATCTCCTATTGTCTCTATCAGGTAAATTTATCTATTTGACTTCAAAATTTATTTCTCGGTTCCTCTTTCGAAGCACACGCATATGAACGTGGGGATTCATACGCGCATGTGTCTATATCTTTCCTTGAGTAGTTAAAACTTCCGGCAACTTAGCAAGTTTGAACATACGACGAATATATTTATCCGTTCCTTTTGGTATTGTTACAGGTCTTTCAGCCGAAGGTTCAGAAGAGAAGACTTGCCTTCGCTAAGTATAAGCACGTAATGTCTGGAATTTTAACTTATTTTAGGACGCGTACGCTGGGAAGAATCCTCTCGATCGATGGTAGACCGGACAGGGATGTTATAAAAAAGTTTGTCCCTCTAATCCTCTTCATTTCTCACTTATCTGAGTTTTTAAGTTTTCGTTTTCATCCTTTGTTTTCAATGTTATCATAACAAAGATAATGAAAGGTTCGTCTGCTACTTCTAAATCAGGAATTTTTCTAATGGCAGGTTATTTCAATCGCTTGACGTTAATAAGGACGGAAACCTCTCAGCTGAAGAGCTAAGAGCACTAATAGTTGGAATCCGGTTTGATGAGGTCGATGTGGACGTAGACGACATAGACGATGCAGTAAAATCCATACTGAAAGAATTCGATAAATCTGATGACTCCCTTATCGATGAGGAAGAGTTTGCGAACGGTATCTCAAGCTGGATTTACAGGGCGATGCATTCGGCCAAGTATGCAAAGGATCAGTGTCAAGATTCGGATTCTCCTCACCTGAAATTTCTATCTGAATTCTATCAGGTACATCAGTGTTATTTGGAAAATAATTTCTCATCTTCTTCATTCGACATTCTTTCCGTACGTATTTATGTTCTTATGCGTTAGCGAGTCATTGCTAGACTTGGTGCCGGAATCTGTATCTCATTTTCTATGCAGCAAACGAGGAAAGAACGCGACTTGTTGGGTGATAGCAGCGATGACGACGATGCAGGCGTCAAAAATCCCAAGTGGAACGCCTTCAAAGCCGTGATGATGTTGCTCTCGGGAACTGCTGCTGTCTGCATGTTTGCTAATCCGCTGGTGGACGCCGTCAACAACTTCTCTTCCGCCACAAGAGTTCCGACATTCTTCGTCTCCTTTGTGGTTTTGCCTTTTGCTAGCTGCAGCGAGGGGGTCTCGGCTCTAATCTTCATCAGAAACAAGAAACACAAGACCGCGTCTTTAACGTTTTCTCAGGTTCGATTCCCCCTCTAGTTTTATAAATCTCAGATCGGCAAACGAAAGCCTCAAAGGTAAAACAAAAAACAGAAGAGTGCTGGCCCAATAGTATAGAAAAGAAATTAAGCTCGGCTGGTTTAGTAACGAGCCGAGCTCAAACACAACAAAGCTCAGCTCGGCTTGTTTGCAGCCCTGGGCAGCAAAACCAACAAATGACTTGTGGCACTATCATGCACTAGTTGTGTTGTATATCTATGCTGGATTATGGAAATTGATTGATGCGAAACTAACAGAGGATTCGATTGTCAAGGTGGTCTATCTATCCATAAGAGTTTTTTTTTTTTGTTACCTGCAGATTTACGGATCAGTGACGATGAGCAACATACTTTCGCTGTCGATCTTCCTAGGGCTCGTCTACGTTCGGGAATTGACATGGAGCTTCTCATCGGAAGTTCTGGTTATTCTCATAGTCTGCATTCTCATGGGCGTCTTCGCTAGCTTTCGCACCACTTTCCCTCTCTGGACATGTTTGCTGGCCTTCTCGCTTTACCCGCTCTCCATACTTCTTGTCTGTTTTCTAGAATACGTCGTCGCGCTCTCCTAGCTAGGTTCAAGGAAAAAATGTATGAACCCAGAGGTGGTTTTTGAGATCAATCACTGCTTTGGGTATTTGAAGAGAGCAAACTCTGAAGATTTGACTAGAATTTCCTCATCTGTATACAGAATTATGACAAGATAATAGTTGGCACTCCATAGGTTTACTATTGATTTGGTTTCATTTTGTGTAAGGTTTAACTGTTACGGCTAGAATTTATGATTAACGTTCACATGATTATTGGAAGAGAAAATTCTGTGTCGAAGTTGTTAGTAGAAACATATTTTCAGTATCAAGGACGAAAATAGCAATTTTCGATACATTGAAGAAGAATTTCTCATTGACCACGGTTATGTTGTGCCTGTCCAAACTCCTTTGATCGTCGAACCAAAAAGAAAGAAAAAGAAAAGATATATGAGATCACTTACGTGGCCCAAAATTGTGATCTGAACTATTTTATTGTCCTGTTGGTTGAGTTCGTCGCGTTTGCAATAGTTACATGATCAAATGTCTGGAGAGACGTGAGTACAACACGTTTATTTTGACCAAAAAAGAAGAAGCTTGTATGAACTCAAGATGTAAATTTGAAGATAAACATGTTTATACAATCGGAACATATATATTTTGGACAAATGGATGAGAGGGGTTCCAATCCAGTGTGGGTATGTATTTTTTTTTCAAAATAAATGTGTTCCAATCGTGTATCGAACGATATCCGATGGACATGATTTTTGACATGGTTAAGCGTCTCGACGGATCTACAATATGAACAGATCCAATCATTGAACGAAACCGATGTTTGCAGGAAAATGGCCGACTGGCCCGAACTAGACAGTTAAGCCCACTGGATGTGAGCTTGACCCATATGAGATCATTTCTGGCTCAAAACTGTGATCCGAACTATTTTATTGTCTTGTTCGTTGAGTTAATTCGTCGCGTTTGCAATAGTCACATGATCAAACATCCTGAGAGACATGAGCAAAACATGTTTATTTTGACAAAAAAAATACTACGAGCTTGTATGAACTCAAGATGTAAATTTGAAAATAAACGTGTCTCAATCATGTCACTATTGATATTCAAAACAACTTGTAATCTTTGCATATGTAAGTGATGTAACGTCCGACACAACGGACAATTTGAGTTATCTTCCAAAAGAAAAAATGAACAATTTGAATTAAGTTTTTTGGATCCAGAATTCTGCCATGACTTATTAAGCACAGCAGATCCCAGTCCGCGTACTCTGGGTCCAAAATTAAGACTCTGTTCCACTAACAACTTTTTCTATACTACTTTTTATTTTATTTTATTTTTATTCAATTTTTTTTCATGTCATTAATTTTACACATCATTTTTTTACTTTTCTGATTTGTCACAAAAGCCATTGAAACAAAGGCCTAAAAGACAGTGAATCCACAAAGACGAAAAACCCACGGAAGAAACAGTGACAGTCCTTTGAGACAACAACAGTACTACCACAGATGTACCGCATAATCCTTCAATAATTTAATTGCACTGCGTTCGCACTTTCAATTTTCGCACTCGCAGATTTTAGTTGTTTCAAATATAATTTGACGACGTTTTCATGTTTGTGCTCCTGCTCACATACACACATTATGACTCTATTCGGTTTAGATTTTGAAGAAGATTTTAAGATGTAATAAATGAAGAGAAATAGATTTAAAAAAAAAATTATTTAGAACTGTGCATAAAAATTTTGAGTGCTCCAGACGAACAAAACTTATATGACTTTGGTTCCAGTCACTACTGCACTCTCTGTTTCTCCCTGTTTGGTTTTCCCATCTCTCTTCTCTCAAGACACCAACGGTCGCATTCCTAGGGTGTAACTCCCCATTATTACCTTCGCAAAATAAAAACCACCCACAAACCCCTCCTCCACTCCACTTCCCACGTCTCTCTCTCTCTCTCTCCAATGGCTATTCCCCCCTCTCCCTCTCTCATCCTCTCCCTCATCTTCCTCACTGCAACACACTTACTCCACTCCCCCTCCCACGCCTCCCCTCTCGCACCCAACCGCCTCCGCCTGCAAACCGCCGTCGCACAATCCGCCAGCGCCGCCTCCAACGGCGGAGCGGGGGCCACGGTGCAGCTGTGGTGCGTGGCGAAGAACAACGCCGAGGACTCGGCCCTACAGAGCGCGCTGGACTGGGCCTGCGGGTCGGGGAAGTGCGATTGCGGGCCCATCCAGGCAGGCGGGCCCTGCTACGACTCGGCCGACTTGCTGAGTACGGCGTCGTATGCCTTCAATGATTACTTCCTCAAGAACGGCTTGACGGAGGACAGCTGTAACTTTAACGGCGTGGCTGCCCTCACCTCTCTCAATCCAAGTAAGCATTTTGCTCCAAATTAGGGATTTTTTGCAAATGGGCTTTCACTAGCTTTACTGTCTGAAAATGTCTAAATTTGTGACCCCACGAGGGTTGTCTCCACCGGCCGAGGGGTTTGCTTTCACCATGGAGGTGAGAGTTCGATTATCGGGGGTAGGCTAATTGGTTGGGAGGTGAAAGTCCGTGTGAGTAGCCTCGTGGGCGAGTCGCTGAGTCCAGTGGTCCTCTCCTAACTGCTTCTAACTGTTTTCCGTGGGCGTTGGTTCCTACGGCCGGTTTTAAGTGGATTAGTCTCATCCCAAACACATAAATGTCTAAAGTTGTGGGGTTTTTGTCTTATTTTGTTTTTTTTTTTTACTTTTGGATTCAGGTCATGGTGGCTGCAAATTCCCATCCAGGTAATTCTAATTACATAAATATAAATGTGTATGGATTCTCTGTGTTTTTGGCATGTATCGGGTAATTGTTTATTTTTACATACTGTTACACTCCGATATACCGATGATGCCCAAGATTCACATCCGTATCGGACGATTTCCGATGGGTACCAGTTTGTATCTTAATTTTTTGTCCGCTTCATGGCAACTGATACTTCCACATTAAGTGCTTTGGCGCCCAAAATGATTTTAAAAGGTCCGCCACCGCTATTCCCGATACCCGCTACATATCATTGTACTCCTGCTACCCGCTACATATATCCTACTGTTGCTACTACCATTTAGAACCTTGCTTTGTGTAAGTACGTTGTACTCTAATATGCTTGCCGATGAGGTTGAGTTTTGTCTGAGAAATGGAAATATTGGTGGGATTGAGGGAGAAATTATCTGTATTTACAGAGTCTACGGCCCCTTGTGGCTTGAAATGCAACCCTTGTATAGTAGAAGGTGTTTTGGCACCTGATTAGCCTGCTATGAATATGTTAGGATACGGGAATTGTTTTTTTTTTTTTGGTAATTGATGCATTTTATAACCAACAACCAAGAAAACCAGTGGGAAAACCCAGAAACAAAGGTAACCTATACATGGGAAACCTACAACAATCTACAGGAAAGAATCAAAACTCTAATGAGGGGGAGCATTGTTTACAGTCAAAGTTGAAGCATTTGTGATGATATGAAGGTACAAAATACGAATGAGTTGAAGCAGTTCATCAAAAGGTGCAGTAATCGAGAGGGATGGTTTACAAGCCTGGAAACTTAGTTGTTAGAATCGTACGATTCAAGATTTGTATCATACGATTTGATACGATTCGGTGGGTAATTGATACGAATAGGCTACTTGAATCGGAAATAGCTGCGAAACGTAAGTGAAGCAGTGAATCATTCTATTCAATTAATTTTTCGAAATACATTTTTTACTCTTTTTTGCATTCTTGTTGTAGGAAAAGAGTTCGAACTATTTTTTTAAAGTATTGTTACCCCTTTTGTCTATGTTTCTCCTTATGTAGTATTATAGGTAATAAGAAAGGGAGATTTATTACGAGACTGAAACGAAAATGAGAAAGATAAAGGGGATACAACCACCCTATAGACCTTCTAAGGGTTCGTCTTGTACTTTTAACTTCTTTTTACAAAAAATGACCGTAAGAATCCTCATCTCTTGGTAGTTGCAATAGAAGCAGCTTACCTAATACTCTACATTATCATCAAATCATCATTTGTAGTATATATATATTTTTGATAAGTTTGTAGTATATATTTTTGTTACCCTAATCAATAAACATAGGTTTTCATGCATTATAGAAATCATGACTGAATCAGAGCGACTCACGATTCAATTCAATTCACGATTCGGAAAAGGACCATTTCGATTATCGATTCGATTCACGATTTGACTACCTTAGTTCAAAGTAATTGCTTATTCAGGTGGTCAGTATGGGTGTTTGACCAAATACGGAGTACAATTTTGGTTGTATTGTACGCTCAATGGAGAAAATGGATTAATGTATCCAACCCCGAGTGATTGGAACTTGAGGTTCGCTTTGGTTGTATTGTACATATGTTGGTTATTTGACATTTGAACCACCAGACCTCATTTCCAGAGGACTTTTCAACATATGTTTGTATCAAGTGAACTTTTCAACAACATGATTCTAGGATTACGTTGTGTTTAACAATGTAGATAACCTCATTTCCAGGGTTTAGGGGCTTTAGGCTTTTATTGAGCGCATTAGGAGCTATTTTTTGCCTTTTCTTTGTGCGAAATATGTTCGTTGTTATTGTTCTGTTTCAGTTATTTCATACATACTTTTTCACATTTCAACCCTATCATATCAGAAGCTAACATTTCGATGACATTAATTTCTGATATCAACAGTGGTTAACCAATAGATACTCTGATTTTCCAAGACTTAACTTTCCGTAGAGACTATTGGGAGCTATATTCTGTAATTCTGTCATACAAAATATTTAGGTTGGTCATTTTCCATTTCATTTGTACCATGTATACCAGTATATGTTGGTTGTTTCACATTTCAACCATATCATATTGTAAGTGCATTTCCATGACTGCGTTTACCCCATATATACCTCATTTTGTGCTATATGTTTTTCTGTTGATTATATATACATGGTTAGTGATTGTGTGTAATTCGTGGTGATTTGCAATGCAGCCTTGCAGTGAACAATGGAAGCGTTGCAGGGTCGACAATACTTGGATTAAGCCCAGATAGTGAAGATATAAGTGGTGGTGACAATGTTAATGCCGGTAAATTGTGCTGGGCCTTTATCACCTTCCATTTGTTGTATGCAAGTTTGCAACTGCATTGATTTTTGCGGACTACAAATGTCTACCTATAAGCAATGCAAAAGCGAAGGCTGTTGTTTGTGGAGTTAGAATTTAGGTATTTTTTTTTTTTTTTTGCGGATTCTCCTAAACTAAGTTGAAATCAATGAAAAATCGTTCATTACTCGTTAGTTCTGTTTTATATTGCAGTCGATTTCATGCTTTTATCCAGTGAATTCTAGTCCTGTTCAGTTTCCAAACCCTGTAGGTCTGTACTCATTTGGCACCTTGATGGCTCATTTGTTTTGCTCCTCTTACCAGTTTTAACTTATATTACCTGACTTGTGTGTGAGTATGGCGTGCAGGTGTATATCTAGAGGCAGTGGCAGAGGCAAAATTTGTACAAAGCAGGGCCCAAATCACATGTATTTTTACATTGAGAACAAAAACTATAGGCCATAATATAAATATTGCTACTTACTAGTTCTCAGAAGAAGACGATATTGTCCACATATACATAATCGCATCTAATTTTATAATCACGACCTATCAACTTTTTTTCACTCAAGAGACTTGCCGGTGCCGATCTTATAGAACTTTTCCAAATTAACCTGAATATATATTGTAGTTAGTGGGATAATTGGGGAGCTTGCACCCCCTTTTGTTCGCCCTTGTCTAGAGGTCAATTACTAAAATAGAGGAAACGTAGACATGTAATGTAAAATGACACGGGTAAACCAAACCAAACCGAGCCTTGTGTCCCAATCAATTGGGGTTGGTTACATGAATCCTGTTTTTTCCATTGAGCTCCGTCTAGGGCTACCTGTTCACTTAGATTTAGTAAGTCCAACATATCATGGCATCAAAAGTCAGATTTTTTTTTTTGAAAGGCCTCTAAAGTCAGTTTAGGTCTTACTCTTTCCCTAACCCGACTATCCACTACTATAATGTCATTCTTCTGCAGATCTACGGTAAATATGTCCAAACCACGGTAAAACGTCACGGGTACTTCACCCAAAATGGATGATCCATGTAACACACGTATGAACCTGTGAAGCTTGCCATGCCATATTGGTAGGTTTGCTTTGGCTTCGTCTTATGTTTGATTCAAACAGAAACAATAAGAAGTTTGAAAACACTGGTTCTTGAGGGATCGTTTCCCCCACCCCCCCCCCCCCCCCCCCCCCCCCCCCCCCCTTTTTTTCTGCAATCAAAAACATCCTTTTGGTGTGCCCTTTCTTCAATAACGGATTGTTGTAAGAGAATAAAACTCATTAGGTAGCTGTACAGGTTTTTTTACACCATGTCCCGGAAAGTAAGCTTCCATTTTTACACTTGATTAGCTCGTTCCATGATATGATGCCTGGTGTATGGCTAACCACATAGCGGAAACTTCGAAATACCTGTGACTCCTCTAGACGCAGACTTGCGTCTGCACGTTCGCAAGAGACGGTTATAGTGAATTAGCACTTTGTGGTTGTGAGGGTCACGATCTAGAGTTCACATGTGGTTTTACAAGGACCGCGCTGAGGGTAGATTCAGGCTCAATGTGAACAGAAGTATATCCAGGGGAAGAAGCCTTAATGCCCCTCGTGATAGAGGATAGGGATTGGCGCGAGCTGAAAGGGGCCAACTGCGCGATGTATTCCCAAAATGCTTATTTCCAAGACGCCTAAGTGTCTGCGACTTGGATGCGGTAATAGTAAGGATCCTGCGATGGTTGGAGTCGCGTTGCGAGACCATAGCGAGAGTCACAATTCCCACGGCCTGACTTACGGAAGGGACAAGTGTCGAGATCTTTTATTAGTCCACATGGCGCCCGAGTTTTAGTCTAGGTCGCCTATAAATAAGAGACATTCCTATAAGCGATACCCGATCCACATGGCGTGGTTGATGCCCTCGACGAATTCTAGAAATTGAACGATCATGATCATTGATTTTGTTCCGGAAGGGTCAAGTGTCAAGATTTATTACCACTTGTGGCCAGAGAACTAGTCTAGCTCGCCTATAAATACGATACTTTCCCATTAGAAATATCTGATCCACATGATTTTTTGCATGGTTGATGCCCTAAATTGAACGATCATGATCATTGATTTTGGTCAGGAAAAAACGCAATGTTTGACTGGACCCCCACCATTCCATTTGTTGGACCAAAATGAATGTTCCCAAAACTACATGAACCACTGATGCAAATTATAGTATCATTTACAGTTGACCCTCTTAAGAATTTTTTAGTTAAGGTTAGGCTTAATTATTGGGTCAATGGTTCGTAAATGGAAGCTAGAGTTAGCTGGACCTTACCTGTCACTATCATGTATTAACAATTAATCAAAATTTCTTACTCCCTTCGTCCCTAAATAAGTATCCAGCGCGCAAATCTAGGCCTTACAAAAGATACATGTTTTTCGTTAAAAAATCTAATTTTTTTTTCACAATCTAATAGAACTCATTGCCATCTATTGATTTGTGAAAAAAAAATTAATTTTTTTAACGAAACAAATTCATTTTTTAAAGGCTTAGGTTTATGCGTCGGACACTTATTTAGGGACGGTGAGAGTAATATTATTGGCTACCAAATGCTGAATTTTTTTTTCCCCAAGTCTTAGGTAAGCAAAATTTATGTCATATTGTAAGTAGAATCTCACAATTCCAACCATATTTTTTTCCCGATCGGCAATTTCCAACCATATTCCTACTCAAGGAAGAGTTTGCCTTTATTTATTTTGCCTTTATTTATTATATATTTTTTGAAATTTCATTAATTGGGCTTCAAATTTTTACGAATTATTTATTCGTCAATTTCTATAATGGGTAAGTACTATCCAACTGTTGGCAATAAGAAAATCAGAAGCAACAACAAAACAATCATATACACAGCACAATCCACATAGAAATAAGGCAATAGAACCTGCCAATGAAGTGATTAATTTCACCTGATTAAATCACATCCATTACTAAATTATTTTCTGTTATTCACAACAATATAGTACTGATCATCTTTATCCAACTCTTCTTAATAGCTCATCTCTCATGTCTCTCCGGCCCCGACGACCGGAGCCGATCGAGAAATCTCGTCTATGTTTCTCTTCTCATGTGTGCGACTAATCAAACGTCTATATGCGTATAACAAGCAGAACAAACCTCATAGTTTTTATACAAACACAGAGCACACAGAGAGAGAGAAGCAATTAACAAAATAGTGTAGGAATGAATGCTTAATTTCACCTAAAATGGCTGCTCTCGACATCCAGTTGGACATCCTCTTGGCCACAAGATTGGATCCGCGGCGACGATTTGTCCCTAGAATCCCTACTAAGCATCCTCCGAAAAGAACTCAACCTCGAGCTCGAGCTCGAGCTCGGGCCGCCACTATTGACGATCTTTGCGGAGGATGGTGTTTCTAGTGCCCCGCCATCTGATGTCCCTTCCGCATTTGTTAACTCCGAGTTCCCAAGTTCCAGTACCGGCGGAGCTGTGGGCAGAGCCCAGGCTCCCACTCCCTCGCAGGACTGGGGCAGGTGGCGGGGCTCTGCCCCAGTTCGACAAACAGGGCATGTTGATTGGGAAGTAAGCCACTTATCGACGCAGTCCACGTGGAAAGTGTGCTTGCAATTTGGTAAAATTCTAACCATTTCACCATCCTCCAAAAAGCTCAAACAGACAGCGCACTCTGTCCTCCCACCACCTGATGTGTCATCACTGTGTCCCGTTTGTTTGAAGGAGAATATCGGTAGGGAGGCAATGACGGCCGGGTTAAGCCCGCTCGTGGGCGGCTCTGTGGCGGCCTGGGCCAGGGAAACCGCCAGCCGGAGCTGTTGCATGGTGGCTCTACGCCGTGCCTGGCGGCGGAGGACGAACCTCGCGTATATATGAAGTACGGTCACAATCACCACCACTAGGGATAGCGAAACGACCGCGGTGAGCATGACTTTGCTGTTTAAGTTGTATCGGTTCCTCTCGCCGTAATCCATGGCGGAGGAGGAGGGAGGCTAGGTAGAGAGTGGGTTTGCAGAGAGAGAGAGAGAGAGGGGGTTGCAAAAAATGGAGTAATATATATGAGAGTGTCTTTTCCAGCCTCCGTGAACATCCTGTCATCCTGTTCACGGAGCTGTTCAATCTCGCGCATCCATTTCGGTTTTGGACAGTCTAGATTTTAATGAAACTTTTATGGGGAAAAGTTAATCACAATCAATTATTACCGGTCATATTAATTGATTTTCAATCCGGATTGTCTAAAAACACTTTAGACGGTCGCGATTGAGCTCCGTAACTTCTTCTTTACAGAGCAGCCGTAAAGAAGATTTTCTCAATATATATCTTATGTGTGTAACGGTCTCTTTCTTTCATTACGTGTGTGTGGGAGTAATTGCGGTGTAGGTGGGCTATTGGTTTTCCATGGAAAAATCCCCCCACTCCAACGAACCACAAGCAATGACTCTGATGACTTCTTTTTTTTTTATAACTCAAGTGTCTAAACCAACTTTTGCACATCTTTAATTAAATTTGGGGACTAATTTCACCGCTCACTTGCAGGGTCACAATTGAAGCCAGAACAAAGCTCCGTAAAAACTGAACTCAAAGAAATTAATAGACCCTGAGAGATTTCGAAACTGAAATCTTAAGTTTCAGGTTTCGGCCACTAGGCAACCCTTGGGGTCGACTCTAATAATTTTCAAGAATAAAACCATTGAATGTTGAACTTAACCTCCCTCAAATTGTTGTTTCTTTACCATGAGTTGTTATTAAGGTAGTAGAAGATGTATTTTTATTATGTATTTAATTTGTAAATAAGATGCATGACCGGAGGTTTTTAGGAGAAAGTAGAGATATGAGGTGAAAATCCGAGTGCCCAGCGAACAACAGCGAGGCTTAGGCTGACAGCCGGAGAACGAGTATCGATCCCACAGAACTTAGATATGGCTCTGATACCATGTTAAAAAATTAAGATTGAATTGACAAGGAACTTGCTTTCATTGACGTGTATTATTGATTGTACATAAACCATAACTCTAACGTGCTTTTATATAGACTACAAGACTTGGTGACTAAAAAACTAACAACTAGAAAACACAAATTTACGCACTGTTAGAATTAATTTACACAAAAATCAGTATGATATGGGGTAATTGTTTAAACTAAACATATTCAATTTGGGCAGAAGAGATTAAAGTATATTTTTGAATTACTCGATAAGAGAAAAGAAATTGCCAAAATTACGTTAACATGGCGTGGCCCCTCATCAAGCGGACTTCGGGTTGGTGCTGTGCAGTGAGGTGTACAACACCATGCTGCGCACCTCCGAGCTGTCGAATCGTGCATCCGACGACTCGGATCTCATCTTGGCAATGAACAACTCTCGATCGTTGGTTGCCGAGATGAGATCCGAGCCATTGGATGCACGATCCGACGGCTCGGAGGTGCACAGCACCATCCCCCAATTACATCAAGGCACAGGATGATAACGTACAGTTGATTTCCTAGTCCATGGCCATAGCTGTTTACCAGAACTGACTAGATACTTAACATTTTTTTCAATGGAGACTAAATTACATTCGACTTTCTGTGCAATTTTCAAATTTCCAACGCCCATTTCACACTAATCCCAAAAGTTCTGTTTATCTGGCGATTAAGGGAGGACTGGGTCTTCTTCCGACAATTTTTTTTTTAACGATTTTTTGGCACGGTTTTTTTTAAATGAGTTTTTCTCTTTACATTTAGAAGATTTGGGTCAAATTTTTACATGATCATATTACTTGTCTTAACGTGAGAAATCAAAAAACTATAAAAACATGGACAAGTTGAATTTTTATTATTTTTATCTAAGACAACAAAAATTGCCTTCAAAATTAATAATCTTCACGTAGTGCTAAAAAAGGGGGGGGGGGGGGGGGGGGGGGGGAGAGGAGAGAGAGAGAGAGAGAGCCTTTTATACGGGGTCGTTCCATTTCCGTAAAAGTTTAGAAGGGAAAAAAAGAGAGCAATCTCTATCATTTATTTCATTTAAACACATAAATGGATAAAAGAATATTTTTTACATCAAGTTCCCCAAACGCAACTTAAAGATATACTATATGCGAAAAACATTTCCCTTGAATTGAATTTTCTTTCTGTAATAAAGTTCCATGAAAATTGTGGAAGGGAAAGAGAGGAGAGAAAAATGTGAACTTTGACTATATAATATCGGGGCGGTTCCGGAAACAACTAATTAGACACCTAAAAAAACACCTCATAGTTCCCGATCAAATTTTGATGATCCAAGCCGTTCAATGCGATCAGAACGTGATTTTAAGGGTACCCGCCAGAAATTAGCAAAAAAAATGACCGAAAAAGGCTTGATCTGAGTAGTTTTTAATTAGATTTAATGAACGGTTCAATTAAAAACTGCTCAAAATAAGCACTTCCCGGTCATATATTTTGCTAATTTCTAGCGGGCACCCTTAAAATCACATTCTGCACACATTGAACGGTTCGGATCATAAAAATTTGATCGGGAACTATGAGTTTGAGATTTGGAGTGTTTTTTTAGGTGTTTATTTGGGTGTCCCTTGAACCGTCCCGATATAATATATACTATCCATATAGCAATATAATAATTCAAGACCGCGTTTGATTTGATCATATTAACTAACTTGGTAGTTTAAAATCGGTAGCCCCGACAAATTAGATTGTACCGACGAATTAAAAAAATACACACATATCCATGTTATTGCGGTCATGAAAATGATGTTAAATTAATTGTCGTTGGTTTACTTTTGCTTTTCTAATCTCAACCTTTGACAAATATATGCAGATCAAAAAAAAAAAAACCTTTGACAAATATATCATCCCCACGCGTACCCCCTGCGTAATCGTGTGAAACGGTTGTGGGAGGGCTGTAGAGATTAGTCTGAGATGCGCGCAAGCTAGTTGGCATGGCCGGCCCAACCCCGAGGCCCAAGAGACCTGGGCTTTAGGCATCCCAAAAATTTCAATTTTTATGGGCACTATAATATTTTCACTATTTGGGTTTGAGTAAGACTCTTTTTAAGCTCAATAGAATGAAAAAAAATGCCCAATTAAAGGTAATGAGTTAGCTCAATCCACCATCCCATAAGCGCCAAGTTCCTAACCCACTAAATTCCCAAAATCATTTCCCCCAAACCACCGAATAACACCTCCCCAAAATCGTTTCTCTCAAAAAACTTAACGATCTCGTCGAAATCAAGAGAAGAAGATCAACGCGCACCACAAAACTCGAAGAACAGTGGTACACGCCAAGGTAAATCGATGGCAATCAGTTCATTGTAACTAACTAACTAACTAAAGTAAGGGCACACTTTTTTTTATTAGGCCTTGGGCACTTGGGCCGGCCTTGAGTCGGAGACACCCTACATTACCAAAAAAGAAGAAGATCCCCATGTGTATAATCTGAGTCCTTAAAAGACATATTCTAAACGGGTAGACTCTTATATAGTTTTAAAAAATCGTCTTGTTTTATCTTTGTCAAGAGGTATACATTAGTGGGGGCTAAAGGGTAGTTAGTAAGTTAGTTCACAGGTGGTTCAAAGGCTATCGATAACCCTGAATTACAAACGCCCCTAACGGGACTCAAATCCTGACCTCCCACAAGGAAGGATCAGGAAATACCATTAGGCTACAAGCCCTTTGGCAATCGTCCTATTTCATTGTGTACAATTTAGACGTTTCAAAGTTCGTCAATTTTCAATCTAAGTCTCTGCATTGCTTAAATAAAAGGTTACAGTATTTTATGGTATGAAAGTTTTTTTATATGTGGAGTTTTTTTCTACTCAATGATCTTCGTTCATGAGAAAGAAGACGAAAAAAGAATAAAAGAGATGGGTTTCAATTAAATCAGTTTTTTTAAGAAGGATTTATATATTTTGGTAGGTGAGTTCAATTTGAAAAACGGTCTTGCTATTGTCAGCCCATTGGGTCGACAATAAGCACACTAGAAAACAAGGAAAATACGTATTTTTGTTAACCTTTTACACCCTTTAATATACATTCACTCACTTACTATTGTCAACCAATTGGGCTGATTTTAGAATTTTCCTTTGAAAAAAAGAATTCTCACATAATTAAGTTTGTTAACTTGTAGATATTGGTTCAATTCAATCTCAATTTTCAAGTATGTCATCATCTCGCAGCTCTTAAGAAGATATATTTTTTACATTTAAATTTATGACACCTAGGGCCGGTTGCAGAAATCAGCACCCACGGAAAGCAGTTAAGTAGTTAATTACTCCATCTGTCCAGATTTAATAGTTCCTCGTTCAATTATAACCGAATAAAAAATGAGTTATATCTTTAAATTAATAAAGAATTTTATATTAAATATGGATCTTGTTTGATAGATCTCAATTAGTTATATAAGAAAATGTTTTCAAAATTACATAAAACATTATAAATTACAAGATATAATCGATTGAAACTGGCGTTTATTAACACCGTGAGCTACCAGTAACCTCTTTTCTTGACTCATTAGCCCACTTTGGTCTTTGTCCTTTTACTCAAATCACATTTTAGTCCCTTATTTTTAAGAATGCTTAAGAGTCCGTTTGATTAGAAAGAAAAATATGATGGCAAGTGAAAGTGAGAGTATGTAAAGTGAAATTAAGAAAGTGAAAGGATTTACTCTTGCTAGCAGTTGTTATTTATGAATCTCTGGTTTACCAAAAAAAAAAAGAAAAAGAAAGTGAAAGGATTTGCTTTCTTTTATGCGTTTGGTTAAAATGAAAAGTTTCGTAAGAATGTTGTAAAAAAAGATTATCATTACTAAATTACCCTTAGCATATGATATGGAATGTGATAAAAAGGTAAAAACTGTGGGCATACAAGAAAGCCTCATACAATCGAGTTGGTAACTATTACGTTTTAGCAAGAAAGTAAAAGCTATATAACCACACTTAAATAGATTTTACAAGAAAAATTACTTTCGAACACTCTCTACTATTTTCTTGCAAATGATCAAATGCTAGCAAAGTACTATTTTTTTTTCTTGTTTGTATTTTCTATAATTTCCACTCTATTTAAACGAACCCTAAAAGAATGTCATCGATACCATTCCAATTTGTATATTACCTCATTATGTCATGTTTATGAAAGTGTGACAGTTGTAATTTCCACTAAACGTGTAAAGCGTTACATGTCTGATTAAAAGTAAAACGGATCAAAGTGCAATTGTGCCGAGTGTAATTGAGCAAAAAAGTCCCATTAGTATGTGGCATTTCGGCACAACGTACACTCCATTCATCCCTCCTCAACTCCGAAGCCTACTAATAAAAAATTCTAAGACCACACATATCCACAGAAGTGTACAGACAAAAACAAAGTTGCATGATGTGCGGAAAGCGTGACAATTGTAGCTTCACACCACGCGTAAAGAGTACTTACATGTCTTGTCTAGATTGAAAGTAGGACCCAATTAATTAGGGTTGTTGTGCTTAGCGTGTAACTAAGCAAAAAGTCTCATAAGTCTGTGGTAGCATTACTCCCTGCTAACATAAGGCAACAGTTTGGAAACTTCTTTGGTGGAATTTTCCAAGAAGAATATTAGTTAAACAAAGGAGACTTTTGTGAAAAAATGGCCTAGAGATGTGAAAGAGAGATTGTTTGGGGCTCTGGAGTCAACAAAGGAGACTTTTGTGCTAGATTTTGATATTTATATTTGAACATACTAGGGTGAAGTACACAAGTTTCAAGTATGTGAAATTCTCGTTTGTCCAAAAGCAATGACGCGGCCGTTTAGCTTTCACCAGCCACAGATGAGGACATGATGACTTTGTCCCATTGTGGAGGAGGACTTGATCAAGGAAGTAAAGCTCTGGAAAACGCGTTTTTTCCTTTTAATAATTCAGGCGTTCAAGCTAATTCTGGGGATTAATTCCACCGTCCGATAGTTGGAAAACCCAATTAAAGTCGGGAAAAGCCTATATGCACTGGATGAAACTTTAGAATACGCGTAGTGAACGTAGGTGGATCCTTGACTTTTGTTCAATGGAAATGAAGTCTGACCTTACAAGGGGCGAGTTATCGAGATTGCAAGCACAACTAAGGATGGAAAATTAGGGTAACGAAAAGGGAAGAGCTGAAGAAAACTTGAAAACAAATATGAATGGTGAATGGAGATCATGAGAGATATTGGGAGACAGAGAGCTAGAGGGGAGCAGGACAAACTAATATATACTCCCTCCGTCCCTTTATTATAGTCCAGTATTCCATTTTGGGCTGTCCCTTAATAAGTGTCCATTTTGTAAAGTTAGTGGGTAAAAGTTGGTGAATTGTCTATTTTGTCCCTAAAAGTAGATTCCATTTTGAAAAGTTAGTGAGTAAAAGTGTAATGATGATGGGTAAGTAGGGAAAGTGGAGGAAAAAGTTGATGTGAAAGGTATAATGATGATGTCTTTTTAATAAGTTGGAGTTACGAAGCAGGACATTTAAAAAGGGACGGAGGGAGTACTATATTGTAGCTAGGTTTTTGTTTAGGGAAATAGAAGTCATTGGGAGGGTTGCAAATTCCAAAATTAAAATTGAACTTGTGTAATTTTTTATTTTTTGTAGGAATGATAAGAAACTCGTGCCTATTTTGTGTGAGAATGACTTTTTTTAATTTTATTTTTGGTACGTAACTTAACCATTTCAAAACACGCAAATAAACCCAAACATAAGGTATAGCCTTACAAGCAATCAGGCCAATCTCGGCCGAAGCAAAACAAAGCAAAGTAAAAAAGCAAACAATGCCACAAGAAAACACCCAGCTATCAATGACAACAACAAGACGCAACTCCTAGGCAAGACTAACTCGAAGCTAGAATACTGGAATTCACATTCCAACTCCTGACCAGCAGCCTATTCTCATCATTGGACTTGTTCTTCCTCCAAGAACACGTACAAGTTCTAACTTCATCTGTAATCTTGGACCATAAGCTATCAGCAAAAGTGCTAATTTCTTGGAACACCCTAGCATTCCTCTCCCTCCATATCCAATAGATGGATGCAGCTAAGGAAAATTTATAAGTCCTGTTGGTATAAGAGTCCGTCTTCATAAGAGTACACAACCAATCAATCTCCCAAGCCAGCCCAAAACAAGGCCTAACAATGTTGTTTTTTCTAAGCATACGAGTCCACACATATTTGGAGTAGTCGCAATCAAAAACTAACCGTGAATTTATTTTTTATAACATCCAATCGAAACATGCCGAAGAGCGGTATGAACTCCTACCAAAATCATCGATCGAGTTTTTTTTTTTGGTGACGTGGAGAATCTGTGGTTAAACCGTTCCATGTGTGCTATTGAGAAACTCCTCACTGTGATTTACAAAACCGACAATTTGCATTTTCCTGGCTGGCGCATTTGAGTGTGAGAACTGTGTTGTGGGACTTTAAAGGCGCAAATGCTGGATGAGTTGATAACATGATATTGAAATAGGACCCCCTCAAGTAAAATTCTCAATAGCTATACGCTACGTGCACAATTATCTGTATCCATGTCCACTTTGCACGTCAAACAATATCGGACGCACCAGATCTGTGTATGAACATCTGTGTCTGTAACTTTTTTTTTACTCCCAAAGAGTTCATTCATGCCGAAGGCTGAAATTGTCCAACACTAATGATAGAGACACAACTACCAACTACAACTGCTTATGTGACACTTTACAATTGGTGGTTGCAAAGTAGTTTCAAAGTGGTTGTTCTCCCATTATCAATCATATGGAGCCACGTATGCCAGTTGTCAACTTTGTTGACAATTATATATTTTTTGGTTAGTCAGAAGAGTCTTCCGAATATTTTGGTCTTGTAGTTGGGTTGTGGTTGGTAGTCGTGTCCCTAGCATTGTTTATTACTATCCAAATAGCTATATAATAAGAAGTCTAATGTTTTGTGTTAGGCCCAGCCTTCTCCCTTGCACTACCCATTTGGGGCAACGCAGTGTGATACACCAATATTATTCGGGAAAATGACGGCCCATGACGTGTTTTGATAATTAAAACCCGCCAAGGACAAGCTAAGAACATTTATTAATACTAAAAATATCATTGGCGGGTATTAATTATCAAAATAAGTCCTTGACCGTCATTTTCCCATATTATTCACAACCACATATTTTTATCAATTATCATGAACCCAACATACGCGCATGTGAAAATGTTCAGATGCGCCTTACAAGCACTATAAGAGCATCTCCAACCCATCTCTCACACAATTTCTATTTTGGAGATTCAAAATAGTATATTCTATTCAAAATGTAGATTTAGAGAATACAACTCTTCATACCAACTCCAATCCACATTCTCCATTTTCATCTTTAAAACTTCTCTCCCAAAGTTTCTTCCAATTCTTTAAGTCTTCAATTTTATTTAAATATACCCGATATTAGTCGCATTTTAAAGCTATCGTCAACATCTTCTCATCTGTTCCAATTTTATAAGAATCGGATCTATAATGTTAGAGTTAAAGGTGTTTTACAAATCTACTACTACTACTACTACTACTACTTTAAAAAAATCTGAAAAATCGAAAGTGTTTCCAACACTTTTGATACCCAAAATACCGCTGCTAAAAATTACTCCCTCCGTTCCTGTTTAATTGTCCACTATGGTTTTGCGTGCATTTTCAACGGCTTATATTTCTTATCATATATTGCTAAAACTATGCAATATGGATCTTGTTTGATAGATCTCAATTTTTTCTACAAGGCAATGATTTCAAAAACATAAAATATAATATATGTCGAGAGATATAAGCTATTGAAAATATACGCAAAACAGTACGTAGTGGACAATTAAACAGGGATGGAGGGAGTACAATTAAATCTTGGCCTGAATTTTAAACACTGGATCAGTTACCATGGAAGACACGACTGTTTAATTCCAATATATGCAGCTCTTGGACTTGAGAATCCACCGCAGCCCTCGAACAGAAAACATATACGACTCTTATACTAGAATCACTCAGGGAAAGAAGGAAATATTTCTACGGCAATGTCGTTAGAATGGAGAACGCAATTCACACGTGACACGCCACATTTTGGCTGTGTGCAAGGTGTTCGATGAAATGTCTATTAAGGGTGTGAGATTTTTACACTCTCTGAAGTTGCGCTACAACATGAACAACCTATTGCGAGGAACATATTCCGTCGCTAAATCATTAAATTTCCTCGCTGAATGTATCAGCGAGGAATCTTTTTGTCGTCCGCTTTCCTCGCCTAAACATTGTCGCAAAAGCTTACTACGAGGAAGGAAAAGCAATTTCGTGAGGAAAAAAAACTTCCTCGCAAATTTCACAGATTTTGATGCTAAAAACCAAAATTTCCTTGCCCAAACACCAAATGCCACATGAATGATAACAATAGGCGAGGAATAAATCCCTTGCCATTGGCATAAATGATCACCGACAAAGTAATTTTCTCGCAAAAAGTGACCTATTGTAGACTTTTAGAGACAAATGTTTTCCTTGCTAATAATACAGATAGGCAACGAAATAATTCCTACAAAGCAATGAACACTTGTCGTCACAAATATTTTTTCCACATATTCCCTGCTCATAATTAGAATCCATCACCACCTCATGCAACCATGGACAACCATAATCATAAATAGCCTAAATCCATTAGCTTTCACTTAAACAAAACATCATAACTGTGAAATATTAGCCGAATCACTTTCATCTACATAACAATGGCAACGCATCATGGTTCAAACCATCATAACAAAGTTTAGCCCCTTGAAACAAAACATAAAGTTTACTTGTACTATTTATATGCTCTAGTATTCTCAAAAAGCATCATATGGGTCTTTCCAAAATACTACACCATCGGGGTGCCAACTTTAGCAATGTATCCTTCTTCAAATTCCATCTCCCGCAGCCACGAACTCCAAAGAGAACATCTTACACACTGCCAAGGGAAAAAAGAAGAAGCATTTGAATGGGAAATCTACTGTGGGCGAAATACACGTTAAATAACATTCAACATACAAATAATAAAAAGCAACACCCAAACATGCCCTTATGAGCACACGAACTGCACTGAGAAAGTAGTTGAATTTTTTTTATCGGCAAAGAGAGCATTTTATTAATAGGGTAGAACATTACAACGAATAAAATAAAGAGCGCGCTTGGCCATGACAAGAATGAGGAGCACAACCCAAACTATTTTGGCACCCATACTCATCCCACCATTGGTCAAATCCCACAACCTACAAGAACAAAGAGAAAACTAGGTTGGTGGAGCCAATCTACCAATCTGGAAATGCAGAACATGAGGTACAAATTAATACTAAGAACTGACTTAAACAAGCGCAATGAACTTCTGATGTTTGATATCAGCTCAAGGGTAAATTTCACAAACCTCCCCTGAGGTTTCTGACAATAGAATCTCAGGGCACTAACCTCCCTCCATTAAAGATTAATATAAATTCTTTTCATGAACACCAAGACCCTAGTTCTTGCGAGGCAAGATGCCATGTAAAGAGGGCCAATTGGGAAGGATTTTCTTCACGCCACCAATGATGTAGTCGTTTGTGCTATGGGGAGCAAAGTTGATGCGTGCATAGGAATCTCCTTTGAATATGTATGCCTCATCAGTACGGTGAGAAGCAAGCACTGCCTCAATTCCGCTTTCAAAGATGGTGTCTTTCAAACTAACAAAGCCTTCAGTGATATGACGAATGGCGATGAGATGGGGATCATTGTAGTTTATAAGAGCATACTGGTTGCCTCTGAAAAGGTAAGCTTCATCAAGTACCGTCGATTCAAACGCGGAGTCTATGCCGCTTTCGAACACCGTTCCTTTAAAGAAAGCGAACATCTGAATGATGGTCATCGGGCCTTGGATGATCTTGTCATTTGTGGTCCATGGTGCGTAGTTAATCCGTGCACAGAGATTTCCAGAGAAGATGAACGCTTCATCTCCATGATGAGACCCAAAAGCACAGTCAATTCCGGGCTCTGCAAAGGCTGTGTTCTTGAGGGATGGAAACCCTTCGGAGATACGTAGCGGTCCATTCAACACCCTGTCGCTGGTCGAGCCTGGAGCATAGTCCAAAAGCAAATACTCGTTCTTCATGAATAGGTAGGCTTGATTTCTACGAGACGAACGGAATGCAGCATTTATGTAGTTCGACTTTTTGACGGGATTGCAATTGATGCATGACTTGGCATCCTTGGAATCTAACCGATCATAGCTCCCCTTTGAGGATGGGAACACTTTCGGAATGATTCCTTCAATTTTGTTTAGCATGGAACTTTTTAGCTTGTCAAGTTCATCTTGCCAGGCATCCATAACCTTACCCTTCAGTGCTGATCCAAGTGCAATAATAGCAACCGGCAAGCCTTGACACTCTTTACAAATTGCCCATGCTATTTCACGGAGTTCAGGAGCATCAACATAATTTCCCACCTTCTTCTTAAAAAGGGCCCATGATTCTTCTTCAGATAAATTTTCGATTTTAAAGTCTTTAACATCCATGTTCTTCCACACGTCTCGGTTTCGAGACGTTAGCACAACTTTGCAACTTTTGTTTCCACCTGTGATAGGAATACCTGTTGGGCAACCAAAAATTTAACAGATCAAATACGATAACTTTTTTCCCCTCATGTGATAGGGATTCAAAATACCACATTTAGAACTCAATATCATGAAACCAAAGGGAGTAAATCAATAAACTAGAACCTATTGAAAGCTAGGGGCAAGCCTCTATGGGGGATGTCTCGCATTAAAGTGGTGCGGTTCAAGTCACCACGTACCAGCCTCACTCGATGATCGAGCCATTAGTATGTAGCCTACTTTCAGAGATCATCCATAAAAACTAATTAGATTGATCCGTAATGTCTATTACGTACATGATTCATTCATACTTAAAAAAGAAAAGAAAGATGAACCGCATAACCTTCAAATTAGTCTCTTGATACTCTTAAGACGGTGAGATCGTGTATCTACAAGTTTGGAATAAGTTGATTTTCGTGTAAATAATGCACAGGTAGACCTACAAATTGAAGGACTCAAATCACCAAATTGAGACCCGTGCTAACAACCTAACATCCATGGGCCACATGTCAGATAACACCTTCTAGCTAGCACGTGGAATCAGTGTCTAGCCCAAGCATAAAGCCATATAGCAATTGCTCGAGGAAGGGTCGACTCAGAGATTTATGGGGCCTAAAGTGAAATTATTTCTATACGGTCCTGAAATCTCAATACACTTAAAATAATTAAAATTAGTTATGTAAAAAACTAGCGAAGTCATTACATGCAATATTTGAACGCATAATATCCAATATTAATAACCATTACAATATTCCAAAAACTATCATCTAATTATTATCTACTCACATTTTAGCTGCATATGTGTACTTATTAAACTTGCATAATCAAGGTTTTCCACCATAGTTTTTTCAATAGAGAACAACCAATCTTATTCTCTCTGGTTGCCGGAATGGTTGACCGAAGGAAGATTTTCATCAACTTTTATTTTGAAAAGATTACTTTCCTTGAGTCAATTGTAACCAAAATAGTTAACAAGATTGTGTACGCAACCCATGCATTTGGAAAAAAAAAAACTATCATTTGCCATCAAATAAGTGAGCACTGAGCACATCAATAGGTTTTCTTAGTTCCTTGGTGAAACTTTTCTCAAGACTTTCAATTTGAAACATAAATCCCTCCCATCAGTACTAAAAGCTCCTTTTTAATTTTCTAAGCAAATCTTCCAAAGTTACACAATAAGACAACAAATTATCTAGCGTTCGAACCTTTTCACTCGAACTTTACTTTGAAGTGGGCCCTAAAAATGTGTAAGCATGTTAACTTGTTATATATATATATATATATGCCTTAGTATATGAGCCTATACAACTAGGGCACCAGAAAACCACTAAAAATTTTGAGGCCCCTTCGATAACGCTTGTGCCCCTACATCCTTATATATTTTTACCATTCCTTCCGCAATTAATAATGCTACAAATAGAAATAATAAACTTACGTCTGTGTTATGAACAATTTGTAAAGACCCTGCTTCACCAAAGGAAGGCACTCATCAAGCACTTGGCAACAAGCATTAATTGCTTCTAATTTTTTCTTCACAAAAAAATTTACATGCATGCTAGAAAAATACTATTTTTTATTTTTTTTATCGACAAAAGAATTTTATTAATCTTCGAAATTACAAACTGGACACATAAAAAAACCGGAAGGAGTACTTATTAGTTTAATTTAATAAAAGTGCCTCCACCCAAAAAGCTTGGTTGCTATTATGAGGATCGGAGAGAAGTAATCACCAAAAGGAAATCAATAAGTTAGGTGGTTCGATATTTATATGGTCAAGTAATCTTTTACATGTGGCATCAATGCCAAAATAATGTGGCATCAATATATGGCATCATATAAAAGGTGCCACATCAGACGCTACAAAAATACGGTGACAAATATGTGCACACAACATTAGCGCTTAAATGCCAATTCTTAGTGGGAAAACACGAGTAAATTTTACGTTAAAATCATATTCAAGAGGTGCAAATTTGAGAAAATACCTATTTCCATTAAGTTCAGCTCTTGCCAAACATCGTCCAATAGTATGAGATTTTTCTTCCCATTGTCCAATCTATTCCATAGTCGAGTCACTTTGCCCACTTCAGTTTCTCCACTGAGTGTTAGATTCAAACGGTCTGCGAGTTGCCCTTGAATTTTTACCACATTGGTATCCTGGGAGACAACTGCCATTACGACTTCGTCAAAAGTTCCATCTCTCATAACTAGTTCGGCGACCTTTGTGACCATAGTCGTCTTACCAACACCTCCGGTTCCATAGACCCCAATCTTGTTCACCTTGGGGTCTTTTAATGCCTCCACGATACCTTTGAAAACTTTATCTCTTGAATGGAAAGCTTCATAATCCCTGATGGATGGGAATTCAAGTTCCGGAGGAGTTTTCCTAGGGTGTGAAACTGTGCCAATTTTGCCGCCTTCCTCAGTGAGATGTTTGACGTGAACCACCTTCTTCTTAGCTTCCTTGCCAAGGCGGTAACGCGAGACGAAATTGGGACATGAGAAATTCAAGAACATGTTTTCCTTGACAGTTTTCTCATCCCTTAGCTTGCCAACTCCTTGTCTGGTCTCGTCAGCATCCTTTAGCCAGACCCAAACATTATTGTCAATGGCCTCACCGCGGCGGTTGGCTTCATTAACTTTTCCCTCGACGTTGCTTCTCCGCTCTTGAAGGTTATTCACCTCGTCTTCCAGGTTCTTCAGGTTCTGCTTGTAATGTAAAAGAAACCCGACATGACATCCCACTGATTGGAACACTGTCTTGATTTTCTCCAGTATGATTTGTGGACTACGCATTTTCAGTTCACTTTTTCCCCCCCTTTCTGTATTGAGTTCTTTTCTTGCCTTTTTGAAGGATACGTCAAGTATCAAGAATGAGATCCGAATTTGAGAAGATAAACCCTCTCCCTATCTGCACTCAAAGAGAACAAAAGAAGTAACTAGTGATGTACTAAGATAATAGGAATGTACGTACATATATACTGCAACAACCTACAATTCCCACTATAGACATGCAAAAGAAACAGGTTAGAAATGCAACCGGTTCGTTTCGCTGTTCTTGATTTTAGTACTATTTTTCCTTGTGTTACTGATCACGCGCGAATTATACGTATGCGAAACTATCTAACGACTCTAGTACATTACCAGGCAATACTGAAGAGAAAGGGAGGTCAGATCTTATGAAAACCCAATCCTAATTGTGGCTGAGTCAATGGGTGTGTCAAGATCAGATTCCTTAGCATTGGAAAATTCGAATGTATTTTTGAACGGGAATAGAATATCATGCGACTTAGTATCAACATCCATGACATAACTTCTACAAATGACCTTCAAGTAATATGTGAGACTTCACATTGCCACAAACAAACAAATAACCGTTCAAACGTCATATGAAAATCGTTGAGGCGATGATGTACTTATAATTTTCAACTCACAAACTGCTTTCCTTTCTTCTTCTTGTTTGTACTTTCACGAAAAGAAAGCACATTTATAAATCATATGTTAGACGAAACAACACCGGAAATTACGCTTTACAGACATACCTCAGGTGCTTGTTGTTCTTTCTCAATGTTCCACCGAAAGCCCTTCGTCTTTAAGCCAAATAAAGAGGACGGAAAGAGCGCAGGAGACGATCAAAGAAGAAAGAAACTCAAGCTCAGAGCTTGAATGGCAGAAGAATGAGGAGGATAGGGAAAAAGTTTGGGGGCCGGTTTCGCCATTTATACTGATGCAGTCAACAGTCAAGTGTCTAAGTCCCCTTCAAAAGCACATGGTAGCTTACATGAGAATAATGCTTTAAGTGCTAGGTAAGCAATCGATCGAGTTCCTCCCAAAGTTATTGAAAGAAGTTTTTAATGATCCAAAAACGAGATTCGTATAAAGAAAATAATATTCTGGTAGTGGCACTTCAGTAACGTCACGTGGTGCTCTAGGACCCTTTTCTCTACCGCACAATATTTGTGTTGGCTCCACCAATGTGTACTAGGAAAGGGTCCTGGACTACCACATAGCGGTGCCTTAGGAGCCGAATGATCACTCGATTTTTGGTCTGAAACAAAAGCATTACAAAAGGCACTGCCATTCTACATGAAAAAGTTAGCTTGTCTATCACCAATATTCTTGAACTTTTGACAGTAAATCCTAATCTTCGTTACCAAAGCATTAAGCAGAAGCAAAATATAACCTTTTCTTTGGTCACCAGATTGCCAACCTTATCCTCGTCAATACCAACTACTTGAATAACACATCTGAAGTGTTGCATATATTTTAGAATCACTTTTGTTTGAGTTTGGATATTGAAGTGGTCAAGCAGAAAAGGAAGAAACAAAAGATTAAACTAACTACAGTAAATGTTACAAAAAAAAATATAGATTCTTTAATTTCCAGACGAACGAATTTCTTTACTTTCAGTTCTCTCCATGCCATGAGAGGGAATTAATACTAGGTGAATCACAAAACGTGACCAACCCAGTTGCTTTTTCTTCATTCGGAAGAGATTCGTTACTTTAATTCTTCTTATCATGCTGTTGGTCTGGAGATTAACCAGCCTCCAAAGTATGTATATATACAGTTGTTTTCACGTCCGGACCGTCCGGACCTTCCATTTCTCGATCGAATTTCGATGATCCGAGCCGCTCAATGTGATCAGAACGTGATTTTAAGGGTACTCGCGAGAAATCAGCAAAACAAATGACCGGAAAGGGCTTGATCCGAGCAGTTTTTTATTGAACGGTTCAGTAAAAAAATGCTCAGATCAAGCCCTTCCCGGTCATTTTTTTGCTGATTTCTCGCGGGTATCCTTAAAATCACGTTCTGAACACATTGAGCGACTCGGATCATCGTAAATTGATCGGGAAATGGGAGCTCAGACACAAATCTGGACCATAAGAAAATCCGGACGACTGAACCTGAAAAAGACTATATATATATATATATATATAAGTATATATAAGGATAAAAAAATAAACCACTTGGCTTATTTAGCCGAACGGGACTAGTTCTTTAGGAAGCTAAAATGTTATAGGAAATAGGGGGATCACAAAACGCGACCAACCCAGTTGCTTTTTCTTCAATCGGAAGAGATTCGTTACTTTAATTCTTCTTACCATGCTGTTGGTCTGGAGATTAACCAGCCTGCAAAGTAGTATATACGTAAAACTACATCCAAGAAACACTGCAAATCAAATTACTTACGTCGTGATGGAAAAGGTTTAAATTACATTGTTGACCGTTTCCGCACACTAAATTTCTGTTTTGGTAAAGATCTTCTCTGTGCATCACATGTACCAATCACTCCATCAAAGTGAACTTTTTAGTTCAATCTATTACCAAAACAACTGGAAATGTTTCAAAAAAAAGTAGGCATACGACGTACAAAAAGTTCGCGCCCTTCTATATCTCTAAAAATAGGGTGTTCTTATAACCATCCAACCGCTATTCCATCCCCGTTATCCACTAAGCCCGTCCTGAATAATCCCCCTTTTGCCGGGTTATTACCGATGTAATCATAAAAAGCTGATTTTTTAGGAATTTTAGATCAAGCTTCTGGTAAACTTTTATTTTTGGCTAGTTCAGCACAAACTCTTTGATATATCTCTTGTTGGAAGTACCCCTTGAATTCATTCGAGATGTGAGTAAAATCCAAATTGGGGAAGAATATTGCCCTTGGGTTCCCTTTATTGGAACTATGTTTCTATTTATTTTTGTTTTGAATTGGTCAGGAGCTCTTTTACCTTAGAAAATCATACAATTACCTCATGCGGAGTTAGCCACACCTACAAATGATATAAATACTACTAAAGCCTACCTCCTAGAAATAGAAGACAAAATGGATTTGGAGGAACGCTTAGGCTTAGACGAAGGATTCGACTGATGGTATATAGACGATTCCGATTTAGAAGAGGAAGAAGACTTTGAAGAAAAAGGAATCGACTACGAAATATAAATTTTGTAGTCAATTTTGTAGTCGATTGCGATTTTAAGAGAAAAAACTCAATAAAAAAAGAAGACGAGTTAAGGGAGACTCGATTTGATTAAAGAGACTCGTTTAGTAAATAACTATGCTCGGCTAGTTAAGATTCAAGCCGAGCTCACGTTCAAATTATTTATTTATTTAGTAAACGAGACGAGCTTAAACTCAATAAAGTTTGTTTCGGCTCGGGTCTTTTGGTTTACGCCCTTAAAGGGAAGTAAACGAAAATCGGATGGTTGGTCCATTAGTTAATTAGGACTAGGGCAACGACAACGTTTGAAAAAAAGAAGGGCAACGGCATATTTTACCCAGACTCTCTCTCCCAACTAAAGAATTGCTCACCGAGCATCTCTCTCTCCCTTTCCCTCTCTCTCTCTCTCTCTCTCTCTCTCTCTCTCCCCATTTATCTTTGTTGACGGAGTCGCAGCAGCGAAGTATGGCGGTTTGCACAATCCCTATTCCTCTCATCTTGTTTCGTTACGCTTTGGTGTTCACACCAATGGTTTTTGTTGAATAAGTTATGCCAATTTTGCATGTTGTTGCCGTTCAAAAAAAAACTTGCATGTTGTTTATGCTAATGAATAACTTATTCACTAGTGTAAATAACTTGTGATTATGGATGAATAAGTTGTGTGCTGGGGTTTCCACTAATGTTTTTGGTTCATGAATTGGGCCAATTTTGCATGTTGTTCATGCTAATGAATAACTTATGTTGCAGAAGTTAATCACTAGCGTGGCGACATAGGGTTTGTTTTTCCACTGCAGCTAGTTCAGTGGAAAAAGTTTAGATTATTTTTGTTATAAAAAAAGAAATCGAATTGATTCTAATAAGATATATCATCGATCATATAGTTGACAATTTCTATCTAAAAAGTTTAGATTATTTTTGTTATAAAAAAAGAAATCGAATTGATTCTAATAAGATATATCATCGATCATATAGTTGACAATTTCTATCTAAAAGGAGATCGATCAAATGGGAAATAAAGGTATGGAATAGATAGTGATCTATCTTTTTATGCTTTTTCTTTATATAAATTATTATAAAGGTCGACAAAAAAAAACGAATAGGAATAAATTAGTCTATTCCTACATCTTCCCAACCAGCTTCCGTTCCCAGAACGTAACCGTCCTCCTCAAGGAACTTTCCCAACGAGCTCACTTTCCCAAGGACCTCTGCTTAAGAAGTTGTCCTCAAGGTCAAAGAGCTTCCCTCACTGTAACAAGTTGGACCGATGATTTAGGGCTTCGGTCTGGTCTGGCTACACCGATCCTGGTGTTTTGTGGGACGAAGCCCTCATGGGAAGAATCAACAAAAAGGGGAACAAAAAGAAGTCAAAAATTGGCCACCGCCAATCCCAATTTACCCTGAAATTATGATTTCAAAGTTGCTTTCATATTATGTTAAGAAAGTTAAATTGTTTTGTTTTATGGACAAAATTCTTATGTTAAGAAAGTTAAATTTACCCTGAAATTCAGTTTTAGCAAAATTTTAGCTGTAGAAGAATGAAGTTTAGGTAGAAAGTGATCATCTTGCCACAAGAAGCAAATCAGCGGTTGGTTGCATTGATTTTCTGGAGGAAAAATTTTCCATGCTTCGCTACCCTTTTTCTTTTTTGTTAACTACCTTTATTGTACTTGTTGGATCTAATGCCAGCGGTAATCGTTAACATTTGACAGGACTGGACTGGTGATATGGAGGATGATGATCATGATTATGACACGGAATACGATATCGCTTCTGCTATTCTCCGTGATGATAAGGAAAGCTTGATCCCGTTGATTAAGAGCCTGCATTTAAGATATAAGAACAATAGATTTGGTTCCCGTCGGCAAATTTGGAGGGATATCTGTATGGCTGGCGCCTTGAACTGTGCCACTTCAATGCTGGAAGGGGAGTTGGGCGCTGGAGGAGGTGTAAATATGCCAATAAGCAGGGGATTTTTCCGGCTGCATAATGCAGCTATGTATGAATCTCCTGGAATAGTTAAGTTATTAGTTAGCCGTGGAGCTCAAACTGATGTCAGAGTAAATAATCCAGAAAATCCACTGGATCACCGTGGGTTGCTCCCTCTCGGGATAGCACTTGAACATTTGAGGTAACCAGGGGGGGAGAAGGGAAGAAAGAGGAGATTTCCGTAAAGCACTTCTTTCTGGTTTTGTTTTGGCATTATATTTTTATGTTATGTCTGACTTTCCTTCCTTTGTGTTGCAACAGTGAACGCAGGCGGCTCAGATGCTTTTCGGGGCAGAATGCTTTCTCTCCGGAAAAATCTACCTTTCAGTTGATAGCATCCCTCTGTCTTCCTGTATTGGTATGTTTTTCTCAAAGATTTCTGAGTTGGAATAACTTTGTTAACCTCAGCCGACGTGTATGGAGTACAGATACTTCTAGATGAGAGTTGTATTGGTATCGTTCCAATATTGATACCGATACTCCACTGATACTCAAAGACATGTATTTAAGAACAGTATCAACAATGTTTTTTAAGTCTACTATTTATGTATCGGATATTCTAGTTACTTATCTGAACTTAAGGTTGTGCTACTTGTTGCATGGATGGATTAGTGAAATACTTAGGAATAAAGAAATGTATAGATTTATGCTACCTTACTCTTTAAAGAGGAAGATACATTGCAAAAAAAAGGCTCTTTTCCCTGTCAGAGGCATCAGATGCTAGAAGCAAGCTTCTTCTGCGTTTTCCATCATATTTTCATTAGTTTCTTGAATATGCTTATAGTGTCATACTTATGTTATAAAATTAGAATTCAACCACTAAACAAGTAATCAGTTAAGTGTACACACGATCACAGAAGAAATTTGCAATGGTTTTTCACCATTCTTATGGATATGAGTATTCCAATGGATTATAATTATATTTTTTAATCTAGCATATCCTAGTAACCGTGTTCTAGGTTTTAAATTACCTCATGTGGCCATATCTGTATTATATTGGTATCCCATGCCATATCAGTATTCATGCTTCGTTTGGCGACATGTTCGGTTTTGAAGTGGATTAAAAAGTTATTATGCTTTTCTCTTTTTTGGCAATTTATTGTCGCAGGAACGTTCTTTGGAAGTTTGTAAGTTGCTTGCATTGTCCTCCAAGAATGTTGCAAAGGAGGCTTACAATTATGCCGCGGAAGGAAAGCTCACTGAGTTTGCTGTCTTGCTAATGGTGGCTCGCGAAAAGGTGTTAGTTCCTATCACATTTTCTAGAGAAGATGGTGATGGTTGGAATGGAAGTAAGATGGTCCACCAATACCTTAAAAATGCAATTGGGTCACTAGTTGACGAGGAGTTCAAATTACCGGGATCAATTGCGAAAAAGAAGTTGGCTCCGACTAATAGGAACAAAATGGTTTTGAGGTCAACTGCACTAGTGCAGGAAGTTTTTGAGAGGGCCGGCGATGCTATTAAGGAATATCTACATTTAGAACATTGCTGTGTATGTAGATTGATACCAGCTCCATGCTTTGTTTCGTCCTATCTGGTGCATATATCAATATCAATAAGCCTTATCTTGTTTATCGATCCACGATTTTTATTTTGTTTTTTTGATACTACATGTAGCCGTAGTCAAATTGACAAGTACCCTTGAATCCTTCGTTGCTGAGGTTTCGTTGTCTAATCCCTAGATGTACAACCCAACCCCACACTCACACCCGTAGCTATGTAGCATAGGGTATGCCTGTGAGCTGTGTGCACATATATCGTGTTGTTTATGGTTCGTGCATGTATGCATATCTGACGTTATTTTATCAGCTAATCGATTGGTGTTCCCTTACAGTCACGGAAAGAACAAGTGGAGAGAGATGTTGCTTTGATTCTTGGGGAATCTGGATTTATATTGTGTTTCTTCTCTTTATGCTCTTTATTGATCTTCTCGAATGTGTTTGAGAACTAGTTACCTATTATGTCCTTACATGACCAAATAGAGACTCCATCAGGTAATTTTTCCTATGGCAGGATGAATTCCCATGATGATGTGAGGACCCCTATCAAGTACCTAGAGACTCCATCAGGCAATTAGTTAAATTCTCTTTAACAAATGTTACTTCTACCTTGTAGTAAGTTATGGTGAATTGAAAGATGGTATGCAAGCTTCTGACATGTCCTCTTAAAACAGAGAGTTTGTCTCGACTAGTTCATCCTCGCTTGTCCTTGCTGCAGCAAACAAATTTTAACCCAAGGGTAAGACTTGTTATATTTATGATGTTCATTGTTGTTACGTATTTTTGTTTTCTGGTGAAGTGTTCTCTACCTGGATGCGTTGTTCCTTTGTTTTCTTTTTGGTATGAAGAAGAGCCTTTGCCATTTCAAAAGTAGGACTTAGCAATTTTAAGGAAGACCACATATATACAATGATTGATGCATATAAAAAGAGAAACTGGAGCTGAATTAAGTTATTAACCCAATGTAAGTGAATGAACTCGATTGTTCATAACCGTCTTAATAAGAGCATGGACTTCCTTTGGAGAGGAACAATGCAGTGTTGGTCATCCTTTCTTTTTGAAATGGTATTTTGACCAGATTAGTATTTTTTATTTATTTGATACGGACAGGGCTGTTGGCTCTTCTTTTAGCAGAACGGAATCGTTTGTGGCAGTGGTTATTGGTACTCACGGCCGACAGTTCCTTCGCAAAACCCCCATCCTTTTTCCTCCATGAAGAATTCAACTAATTGGCATCATGATCACGTCCCAAAACGTATCTTTGGTTCTCACTATTCCACAAGCTGGGATGTTCAAGTGAACAAGCAAACGAAAACAATCGAGCAGGATTTTCCCAACTTTCTTTCAAGAGAGAAGCTTGCTTACGTTTCAATGTTGATCAAGAGTGGGATAAGAAGTGCTTGATTCTTGTAGGTGGCGTCATTGGAGGTATCAGTTATTCGAAAAGGTTTATTTTTCTCTTATTTTAGTGTGGGTTATAATTTCCTTGTGTTTGTTGGAGTTATCTGTCATTGTTGGCAGAATTTTAGATGTATTCTCCATGCATTCATGCGTCCAATGCCATCATGTTTATTCGCTGTTTATATTTGCTTACATTATCGTATATGGGTGGAAGCAAGCATAGTTCGTGGGGTTTACTATACAAATGAAATGTTTCATATCGAGCTAATATTAGTTGGATTGCTGATATAAGATTTCATATCAGTTTTATCAACAAGACTTGCTAGGATATCGTCTGGAGAAATGACCAAGCAGACCATTTGAATATCTTGGTTGAAGCCTATCTTGACAAGAGCATTAGCCACGCTATTCCCTTCGCGAAAACTGAGCTTCGGAGTGGTGGTTAATTGAGCCAACATTCCCTTGCCCTCCTCAACAATGACCTTTAGAGGAGAATTCGTGGGAGATCCTTTTGATCAACTTTACTGCCACTTCGTAGTCAGATTCCATCTCCCAATCTTCTGATCTCATGGCCCAGAATAATTTTCAAGCCGTTGTAGATGCTCAAAGCTCAGCTTCTAGACTCATGCAGTCCTCGAGTACTCCAGAGAACCCCATGACCCAAAACCTCTTTCTTCGCTTATAGCACCTCCAAATACTGCCCTACCTGGGTTTCCTCTTGAGCTTCCATCAGTGTTCAACATCATCTTTCTCCTACATGGGTTGCCGAAAAGTACAAGGCTACAAGAGTTAATAATCTACTAAGATAGTACACTGCTTGCTCCTTGCCTTGCTCATATTTTGTGCCAATAGGCTCCCTATTGATCCTTCTGCTACTGAAATATAGAGCCTAAGAGGTTTCTTCTTTATTGGAGGCATGAGAGCTGGAGGCTGTGTGATATACCTCTTGATTGCTTCCCACTTGAATTCCTCCTCTTGCTTCAGCTTTAGGAATTCTGAGAAAACTTGTACCTTCCCGGCTATGTAATTAAGATGGCCAAGAAGACTTTGAAGTTCTTGTTTACAGGCTTTTGCTTCCAAAATGGCTTTAGTCTTGTTTTTGTCTACCTCTATGCCTCTTTGATGCACCAAAAATCCCAAGAAGTTTCCTGCGAACATACCGAACGCACATTTCTAGGGATTCATCTTCAGCTCATATTTCCTCAGGCGCTCAAAGCTTTTCCCACTACAACAAAATCCGGTTTTGGCCACCACGTCATCGATGTAGATTTCCATAAAACAGCCTATCATGTCATGAAACATGGAATTCATGGCTTGTTGGTAAGTAGCCCTTGCATTCTTCAGGTCGAATGGCATTACCACCTATTCGTAGGCTCCCAACACTCCTGGACATCTGAAGGCTGTTTTGTGGATGTCTTCTTTAGCAATGTAGATCTGGTTGTATCCGGAATGGCCATCCATGAAGGATAATACATTATGTTTAGCCGCTCCATCAACCAGGAGATAGGCTATAGGCATAGGGTACTCGTCTTTAAGAGAGGCAAAATTGAGATTGCGAAAATCAATGTAAATTCTAACTTTCCCTGACTTTTTGGGCACTGGAACAATGTTGGCTAGCCATTCCACATACCTGGTGGGTCTGATGAACCCCACCTTCAGGATATGCTCTAATTCATCTTTCACTTTGAGATTTACTTCACGAGACATTCTTCTTGGAGGTTGCTTGTAAGGTTTGAAACCTTCTTTGATGGGCAACCTGTGTTCCATGAATTCCTTTGACAGCCCTGGCATCTCCTCATACTTCCATGCAAAACAGTCCTTGAACTCATGGAGGAGGTTAATGTATTGCACCTTTACCACGTCACGCAAGCTGGCTTACGTAAACGTGCTTAGGATTTGAGATTTGGCATATATGAATGTCAGCATGTGGATTTATCTAATAGTTAGGATTTAGGAACATGTGCATGCATACTGCATAACTTCTTAAGTCTTAACTTTATAGGTCTATATGTTCATCCTAGCTCATCAGAGAACGTTACTATGTTTGGCAAACATTAGCAAAAAAAGAATATGACAAATCAAGATTAGCATATGCATTTTGTTTATCGTTAAGGTTCCTGTCTTTGTTTATGGTGTTTGTCTATGTTGATAGATTCTTTTTGTTTCCCTTTTTCTACCTTGTATCTAATGGTCTTTCCCATTTGTTAACTTTTTACATGTTCTTTCTAGTGTAATCGTATTCTTTCATCTGGAGGGGAATGCGGCTATTAAGGTACAAGAGAACAGAGCTTTTTCTTTCTGATCATCAATGTGTTACTGCCTATGAAGCATCGACATTCCAAACGGGTGCCATATCCATGTGTCGGACACGGGACACAGCCAAATACGTATTGGACACACCACGTACACCACATGGTGTGTCCAATAACTTTTATTATTTTTTGACCGGGGACACGGTTGTGGGTCAAACTGTAATCTTTTTAATTTTGGGGGTTAATATGAAATTACTCAAAATATTTGGGTTACACTATAATCATACATTTATAACATAAATTTCTACATCGACACCAGTCGGTTCATCATTCCAAGCCCTAGGTCGACCAAAAGAGCTCTCTCGTCTCCCTCCCTCTTATCTCCCTCTTCTTCCCCCCCCCCCCCCCCCCCCCCCCCCTCTCTCTCTCTCTCGACTTTATGATGAAATGTGAATGTTAAGTTCATTGTTTTTTTAGGTGTCCCTTGAACCGCCCCGATACATATATATATATATATATATATCAGTCATTTTCAAATGTGGTGATCCTTATTTTAGATAAAATAAGGACCTCTCCATTTCTCCCATTTTTTGATCGAATTTCAATGATCCGAGCCACTCAATGTGTACAGAACGTGATTTTAAGGGTACCCGCAAGAAATCAACAAAAAAAAAGGACCGGGAAGGGCTTCATCCGAGCAGTTTTTGTTTGAACCGTTCGATAATAAACAAACAAAAACTGCTCGGATGAAGCCTTTCCCGGTCATTTTTTTTTTGCTGATTTCTCGCGGGTACTCTTAAAATCACGTTCTGGAACACATTGAGCGGCTCAGATCATCGAAATTCGATCGGGAAAGGGAGGTCCGCATTTTATTAAGTTAAGGTGGTTCTTACGGGAAGTGGACTGTGTGCGCATGTGGCGTGCCCTGCCATGTCTGTATCCCTTTTTTTTAGAATTGTCGTATCCCGTATCCATGTCCGTGCTACATAGGTTATTGCCACTTATATGGTTGAGGCTGAGGTATTTTATCCTAGGAAGCTACAACGGGCCTGATGCAGAAATCAAAAATCAAGAAGCTGTAGCAAACGAGAGAAGTGATGCTGGAATGAGCCACTTGAGTTTTAGAGAGGTAAGTTCCCTGCCATATTTATTTTAACTTTAGAACAGCATGGCCTTTGCAGCTAAAGAAGACTTCTTTTTAAAATGTTTAGGCAAGTATGTTATGGAGCACCTGTGTGACTGAGCCTTTAAATTGTGTGTGGTGTGTGCAACATTTTTGGCATCAGATTAAGTCTTGTAATCAGAGAGACACTGAATTGAGGAATCAGGGAGCAAGCATCAGATTAATTCTTGTAGACGGCATGGGGATTTCTCAACCCTCACTTGGATGTTTGGTTTATGTCCAGTTACAGTGCGTCTTGTTCTGTTTGTCTTCCAGTTCTTGTAGGAATGGTCAACAAATGTTATTTGGTCCCGAGGCAGAATTCTATTAGTTTTACATACCCATAAAAATGTATGAATTTCCATGGTTTTGTGTAGGACTGATGTTGCCTTAAAAAAAAAAGAAAAGGAATTTTCCACTTCATGAGAATTGTTTAATGTTCATTTGAATTTATAGTTTCATGCTTGAACAGTTCGTGGAAAGATCTTTTGTGTCGGCACTTTCCAGCCAAGTGGCTTTTCGTAGGATGAAAATAAAGTGAACTAAGGTACTTCGCCAACCAAGCTCATCGTTTGTTCATGTATTCTTTCCAAACAAGAGTGACTCTATATATGACTGAGGCGGGACTCAATCGCCATTGAGGGTATCACTGGTGCTCCCATGTAGGCAAATAAATCTGGGTTTCACACGGCGATAACTATCTAAAGCGTGCATTTAATATTGCCACAACCTAGACACGGGTACAAAGTATTTTTACCTTCTTCATGCCAAACAAAACTTCAAAGCATTAGTAGATTTGCCTTGAAAATTTTCTTCTTTCAAAATTTACTCTTGCAATCTTGATGTCTATTTCTTTACATTTGCTTTTAGGTTGAAGAGTTGGTGCCTAAGTTTTTGGGTTTATTTTTCCCTTTTAGGTTGAGCAACCTTTATGCCTGGAGTGGATGGGCTATCTGATAAACTTGGTAAGGAGGTTGAGGATGTGACCAGGGACATCAAAACATCAGAGCATGTGTATTTTCTTTCGATTCTTAAACTACTGACAGTACAACAACGGTATCATGCACGAACACTACAATAACACGAAAATTGACAACCAATCATAGAATCAAAAGTTACCTTGCGAGATATCTTTTTTGCTGTTGCGATATCGCCCGATGTTTCAGTAATGATTGGATAACCAGTTCAAAAAAACCTATTTTTGTTTCTAATATTTAGAACGTGATGTGCCCTCGCTTAAAATTTCATATTTCATATTTTTCTTTTTAAGATTTTAGATAAGGAAAGTGATTTTGGCACTCCACTTTTTGTCGTTTATCTTATGTGAAATTACCAAATTACCCTTTATTTTGTTAATGTTCATCCACTTTAAAGGGTATAGTTGTAATTTCAAATAAAAAAAAGACAACAAGTGGAGTGCCAAAATCAATTTTCGATAAATAATTATCGTTTATATGATATCCAAGTAAATTAGAGCATATATAAATCTTTGTTAGAACTCAAAACATTAAAAAGGCCCTTTTTCCCCCCCTCGGCCTGCACTCTGTACTGTAAGTTGATTTGTGATTATTGATTACCGCATGACTGGTTAATTGGAATTTTTAGTTCTTGAAGATATTTATTTTTAACAATCACGGAGATACAATCTTGAGAGAGAGTTATCAATAAAACCATCTCATTTCAAAAAATTAAAAAAAAAAAAAAAACCTCTTATTGAGGTCAATTATAAAATTTTAGATATTTCAAAAACTTTGTCGCTGGATGATGATTAAGATTTTGTGCTTATTTTTGTATATTTATCCAAAGGTTATATAATAAGAAGGAGTTTTTGGCCTACTATTTTTCAATTTCGGACCAATTTACCCTTTAATTTCACCCATTTTACCAATTGCCCATGCCATGCCAAATTCTCTTTTACAATTTTGCCCCTCGATTTCGAAAAATTTACAAGATCCAAAGGTTTTATATTATTATTTTACTTTATTATTATTATTTTATTACTATTATATTCCAAATGTTTTTTTATTATTATTTTTTTTTTCCAAGCATTATTTTTCCAAAGGTTATATAATAAGAAAGGGTTTTTGGCCTACCATTTTCCAATTTCGGACCAATTTACCCTTTAATTTCACCCATTTTACCAATTGCCTATGCCATGCCAAATTCTCCTTTACAATTTTGCCCCTCGATTTCCAAAGGTTATATATCCAAAGGTTATATAATAAGAAAGGGTTTTTGGCCTACCATTTTCTAATTTCGGACCAATTTACCCTTTAATTTCACCCATTTTACCAATTGCCTATGCCATGCCAAATTCTCCTTTACAATTTTGCCCCTCGATTTCCAAAGGTTATATAATAAGAAAGGGTTTTTGGCCTACCATTTTCCAATTTCGGACCAATTTACCCTTTAATTTCACCCATTTTACCAATTGCCTATGCCATGCCAAATTCTCCTTTACAATTTTGCCCCTCAAGTTCGAAAAATTTACAAGATCCAAAGGTTTTATATTATTATTTTACTTTATTACTATTATATTCCAAAGGTTTTTTTATTATTATTATTATTTTTTTCAAGCATTTCCTACCTCTACTAAAGAAGAAACACTTTGGTGAAATTGATCGCTTGCCATTTTTTGTCAATTTTTCCAATTTTACCCCCTGATTGGGGGATATGTAGTGTTACTCTGATGTTCATAATCGTAAATAAGTATTTGCCTCTGTTTTGACACGTGTGGGTCTGTGAACCATAAACGACCACGTCGCGAAGTTTACTTCGAACTCTCCGTCCGCTTCTATCCCTTTCTCAAACGAACACACATGGCGGAAGAGGTGCGAGACCGGAAAAAAACTTCGATCTCTCAGTCCACTTCTCTCTCTTTCTACCTCTCACAACACTCACGCACATACACGGAGGGAGAGGAAGAGGTGCGAGACCTGAGGTGGATTTGACGAGGTAATCCAGTGGGGCGTCGAAGTAGATGTATGTATGTACGTACGTAGGAAGGATCCGTCGACATCGGTGTAATTTTCTTCATAAACCTCTTCCTCAGGTCAATCTCTCTCTCGATCGACACAAAGGTAAAGTAATCAGGACTCAAAATTACAACTCGCCAAAGGTGTAGCTGCTATAGAGGTGTTTCTTTGGGGTTTGTTACTTTTTGATTGGGGGTTTCTTGGCGTTTTTCCATGCATTCATCTGTTCCTGTTGAAGATGAAACGTGGGTTAGGGTTTGTGATACTGGATTTGGGAGGGGAAGAGAGAAGAAGATCGAATAAGCAAATTAATGATTTGACGACAATTGTTGGTGACTGTTTTATCTTTTGCTGATGCTTGCAAATCCAATCTGGTTATAGGAATTTTTTTCATTTTATGGCAAAGTTTAGGGGCTATAGGTAGAAAGTGGATGCTTAAGTCAGTGGCCGGAGTTAGAAGGGGGTAATACTCTAGGACTACAACTAGAAAGTGGATATTTGAAATCTAAGTGGCAGAGCAAAAGGTGATAAAAGGTAGGATTTTGTATTATGAAAAACGCAGACATATTTTCTTTTTGATTATATCTATGTATATGCTCTTCCTTTTAAAGAAGAGAGAAGAAACATCTAGGCTGGTTGATTTCATTTTTAGTTGAATAAAAATTGATGCTCAATATGGAATTAGCTCTAAAATAAAGTTTGAGTTTTTGCATAAAACATTCATAACTTAAGGTAGAAGTAGTACAAAGCAAAGCTAGAAAACCACAGCATCTTAATTTGAGGCTACATGGATTTGTCATGTGAATTTGTCTTAATTTGTCATCTCCATAGCTACAAGTTTACTGGACTTGTTAAAGAACATATCCTGAGCAGACTGATCACGGAATGATTAACTCTGTAGCCAAAAATAGATCATACAACTCAGCATTAGGTATAAAGCTTCTTAGATAAGAGTTTAGTGCTTTCAGGTATGCTACATAGGGAAAATATAGATTTGAATGAGGGGAAGAAAAGGTCGATCAAGGAAGTTATAGAGGGGTGCCGTAGATTGCTCCTTTCTAGAGGTACTGGATGGATGAAATTTGAGGCCATCTCAACCCTGGATGCAGAGTGCCATAGTACTGGAGAAGGAACTATGACTTTACTTTTGCTACATACTTACTTTGGATTGTCTATGTAAGATTTTCTTTTGTGAGCTTAGGGGTTCCAATGGCATGGCATGACCGAATTTTAACGAGGAATTACATGAAAAACACTCGAAAGTTACTATTGTCTTATTTTTGGGTGTATTCTATTGTTAGTGGACATTCTTATTTGAGAGGGGAATCAGGATGTATTTCAGTTATTATCCACTTCCACTGTTTCCGTTAGCTTGGCATTTGCTTTGAATTGACTTAATCATTGTCTTGCTGATTTTCTATGCTTCTGGGCTTTGCAGGCTTTAGTACACTTCATATATTGTGATGCGTTGCCCAACATGAAAGAACTTACTTGAAATGGGCGTTTACTTTGATGTCTCAGCATCAGCTTGCTGCTGCTGATCGGTATGGTTTAGAGAGGCTCAGGTTGCTCTGTGAGGCTAATCTTTGTGACGATGTTGTCATAAACACTGTGGCAACAACAGTAGCTCTGGCAGAGCAGCATCGTTGCTCCCATTTAAAGTCTGTGTGTCTTAAGTTGGTCACAATGCCTGAAAATCTTAGAGGTGAAATCTATTGTTTAACAGTGTTGTTTTCCTCTTATCTTTTCAATGTGAAATTTGAGTGGGATTTATTATTGTTTATGTGATTATGTTCCGATCAGCTTAGTCGGAGTTGTAGATTTAAGGTTCACTCATTGGTTGTCTTAAAATGCGAAGGTCTCTTCCTCTTGTTAGCAGTTTATATTATCCAACACTGTTCAATTATTCAGCCAGACTGGGCCTACTTCTTTGTCCAATTTTAAGTAATGGTTTTTGTTTAGAAATTCATAAACTAAGAACTAGGGAAAATGGGTATTTTTTTCCTATGGTTTTAGAGTCTATGTTTCTTCTACAATCTAACTGAGCCTTGATTACTTTTTGGCTATCCACTCCATCTTTTCTCTCACTAATTTGTGGTTCATGTTATCTAATGAAGAATGGCATTACCCTTAAACCTAAGATTAGTGAGGTTTGTGGTTCATGTTACGAAGAATGTTATCCAATTTGTGGTTCATCTTTTCTCTCACTAATTTGTGGTTCATGTTATCCAAGTAGCAGCTCAAGCAACTATTAGTGAGGTCTAATGCATTTCATATCCTATTCTGCTTATAGTGCACAGTCGTCTCCCAGCTCTGGAAAAGGAAGTGGTTATGGATTTGCTGACAAGGTTAGCCTCTGTCATGTGCTGTTGACCTTCACTACTTGCCACTTGGGCAGGTTATGTAGCATTTAAGGACATAATTAACTTAAACTTAAGTATGGTTTATAACTTTGATTGATTTATTTCGAGTAAACAAGTCCATATAGCCCACTCCAATTACTTATGCCAAATGCTTATTGAGTTGAGTGATTAAGTGTGTTAAATCTTGCAATAACTAATCTTAGGAATGTGATTTATTTTGATGTGTTCTTTGTCATGGAATTCGGAAATCGAGGGGATTTTTCACAGTATACCTTTCGTTCACCATCTATGGATTCTTAGCAAGGGCAAAACATTCATAAGAAACTGCCTTCATAGTTGCTTTCCATGGATAGAGTTTATACCTGCACTTCGTTAATATTTAAGAACATGTGAGCTACCAAAAAGTTACTTCTGTCACTCTTTGGAGTTATCAGATATGGAAGACAACCTTTATTTAGTTCATTACTTTTGATCGCGCCATGTAAATTCACGTTGAATGAAATTATCTGAACACGCATCATGTATGCTTCATCTTGTGAACTAAATTATTCTCTCCAAATGAGATTTAACTTCTTACTAGAGCATTGAATATTGTTACCTCAATATGCTTGCCACATTATTTGAGCAAGGAATGTATCAAGGTCTTTAAGTCACTGTGTTATAGTCTCTGGCCAAAATAAGAGCCAATGTTCATATGCTGATTAGTACCAGTGCCCCTAACTACTGGAATAATATGGAACTCATAATTTATTTCTTCTGCCATTATCAAAAACCTTGGAACCTTGAAACACCACCTTTATATATATTCTCATATTTATATTTTCTTTTCAAGTGTGTGAGTGTATTTGTATTTGTGAGAGAGAGAGAGGTATTGACAGTGTAAGGCTTATGAAAGGGTACTAGCCATTAGTTACTTGTGTTCATTCCATATGTGTGGCTTGCTAAACTATTTTAAACCCCCTCGGTTCTGTAACCTGTTTATGTTATTATTTTTAGTTTGCAAAGAAAAGAAAAAAATGATAATTAGTAGAATGAGCTTAGGTGGGACCTCTTGTGATTCTGTGCTTCTTACCATCTTCTGGTACTTAGAACTTGGATTAGCTTAGGGTTTCTCACTGTTATTATAACAAAGACATCACATATATTGAGAATCGTTTTTCCTTTGAGTGATGTTTCCTACTTCCTGCTGTCCTTCATTGATTTATGAACTGTGCTGTCTGTTTGACCTTTTTTTGTCAGATTGCCGATTGAATGGCAGTATAAGTGCATACTGTAAATATACTAATAGAAGCCTTCCATTGTACTCTTTTGGACACATTGTTTATTGAATATTTAGGCATTTGATCTTTGATTGAACTTGAGTGCAAAGCAATGCATTGTCTCTTATCGAATGATCCCCTCTTCCTATAAGATGACAAAACTTGTTCCTCATGCTCAATGTCCTACTCCCTAGATGGGTCGATGTATCATCGGGTTCTATTGCTTCTATTGTACAAACCTCAAAACATAGTGTCATGTAACTTCTTCTGTTGACGTTCGCTCATTGATTAAACACTAACTTGATGTTTGCTCATTGATTCAACACTAACTTGAAGCTTCTTATTTTCAGCGAGTCAATTACTGGCAGCACTCTTATGGCTTAGTCTGAGCAGCTACCTCAACAAAGTTTAGTGATTGTCATGAGGCATGAATTCAATCAGCAAGATGGTCTTCCCGAGTTTGGAAAGCACAAAGCAGCAAGTCAGGATTAAGGTGTCCAACAAAATCAAAATAACAGTTCAAAAATCGTAAAGATATTTATGCTTCATCTCATCTTGGAGTGATCTACTTGTACTTAGGTCCAAATATATTAGTTCTTGTAGACACCCTATTTTGGACTTTCCAGAATAGTTTATTTACGGTATTTGATTCCCCGATGATGATTAAGGTCAAGAACAAACTGAGTTTGACGATGTGTTTGAGCTTTGGGCGTTCTGAACCTCATCTAAAACCTCGTCCGAACCCGTTTCAAACCCTTGTCGAACCCTCAAGCCAGAACCAAACAGCCTCAACAAAACCCTGCTGGAGTACGCTAGTGGTGGACTAGCGTGCGCAGGAACCACTGCCACGTGTCAGTCATTACCGCTCTCTGGCGCACGCCACTCAACAAGTGGCGCACGCCAGTCAGCACCAATCAAATCAAACTTTTTCAGCCAGATGGGCGGGAGTTTCTGTAGCCGCCTGACGTCAGCTGGCAGCCTCCTGATCATTAATTCGGCCAGAAACTGTTCCCTTCTCTCTCCTACACTTTCCATCAACTAGTCCCATGCATTAAATGCATGGGAGCTTCCTCCAAAGCCTTACCACACCCAAACAGCCCCTAAGGGCTGGCTGATCAGCCCTTCTCTCCTCCATAAATACCCCATTTGCATTCATTTGCAAAGGGTTGGCATCATTAAGAAAGAGTTAGCTCCATTAAGGCAAAAATTCATTTTGTCTTCTTCATCTTAAGTGTTCTTTGTTTCCTTTCTTCCTCATAGAAAGAGCAAGTGAAGAACACACCTTCCACAGTCCATAACCATCTCTACACTCACCCTCCATCAACCTCTCTCAAGCTCAAAGCTCCAATCATCCACAAAACTCACAAGTAAAGGTATAATACCTCTTGCTCCTGCTTTCTGTTCTGACCCCTGAGGGGGGCTGGCAGGGTCAAGGCTGGTAATCTATACCAGTCCTGGCCCTAATGCTAGCAAGGTTTCAAAACCGTGTACAATGTTAAGTGGCGCACGCCAGTAACGAGTGCCGTACGCCAGTAATGGTGGTATGTGCAAAACTGGCGTGGAGATCATGGATCATTGTTTTCTTGCATTATTTAAGCTTTGATCACCCTGCTGCATGTTAAAACCAGTTTACAGCTTTCTGTATTTAGAACTGCTCTCTTTTCTAGCTGTATTTACTGTCTAGTTTGGTCTTCTGGGTCCCTCTGGTCCTGTTCCAGAGTCCAGAATGTGCAAAGCCAAAGCATTGGGAACAAGAGAGAACTGGCGTGCGGCCCTTCCTTAGTGGCGTGCGCTAGTGGTCTATTTTCCAGTGGCTTGGCTCTTGCAGGGATCTTACATCCAGGCCTTTGATCATCCTCCCCTCACTGTTTAAGGGGTTTTCTGTCTATTTGGTGGCTTTCAAGCCCATTAACCTGTCTGTAATAGCTTAATAGCCTTTATAAACTGTGTGGTTTGTCCTGGGTGTGCACTGGTCCTTTCCAGAGCCCAGAGGGTTGATAACAGAAGCTGTGGTCTTAAGCTTACCGGCGCACGCCAGTTGTGGTGTGGCGCACGCAGGTCATGACTGCATGCAGTGGCTTGGCCAGTGCATGCAGGCTTGTTCCTGTGTGCATTACCTCACAATCAGTATGTTCTAGTCTACTTAAAATGTCCACAAAAGCTTGTTCTCAATCTATTATACATAAATGCAAACATCCATAAACATTTTGTTACATCTTTTGTACATAAATGCAATCTGTTACAGTTTTTAATCCCTATTAACTGTTCCCCCGCCCTAACTGGTTAAAAGAATGACCAAATAAAGAGAGAAAATGCAAATGTTTTATAAAACGCCTGAGTAGAGACCGGTCTCCGGACTGGGCGAGAGGGGTGCCATAAAACCCTTCCCCTCTCGTAATCTGGCTCCCGAACCTCAAGATCGAAGGTGACGACGGTCCAGTCTACAAAAGCCTTTTTCGAAATCAAACAAACGTGGTCCAAACGTTTTCAAAAGAACGGTTTCTTGGGTACAAACCGCAAAACCCGAGTGGCGACTCTCTGATTTGCGAAGCACTTCGCCGCGCTTTCCGCGAGATAAGGGCGCACCCGGAATTTTATGCTTAAAGCACGGGATTTTTGGGGCGTGTGCCCACAGTTCTTCCTTTCTATATCGCAGAAAAATATCAAACCGATCAATTCAACGGGCAGAGCACACGTGCCTTGCACGTGGCAAGGTACCTAGTTATATAATAAGAAGGAGTTTTTGGCCTACCATTTTTCAATTTGGGACCAATTTACCCTTTGATTTGGCCCATTTTACACATTGCCCAGCCTTGCCAAATTCTCAATTACAAATTTTGCCTCTCGATTTTGGACAATTTACAGTTTGCCTAGGTTTTATAATGCGTCACAGTTTGCCTAGATTTTGGCCTGCCATTTTTAATTTGGGACAATTTTGTCCTTTAATTTCGTTCATTTTACCAATTGCCCAGGGATGCCATTTCCAATAATGCCCCTCCCCGCCTCCACCGTCACCTCCAGCCCAAGACCACCCAAAACACCCACCTCCCCTCTCCTCCGTGGCACCATCACTTTACTCTCCCCATACCACCAAGCTCCACCACCCGTCACCTCCTCCTCTTGGCCTCACCACCATCTCTTCCGTCCTTCGGCTCTCCGCCGAACCGCCACCAACAGTGGGTTTCACACCCACGCCGCTGCCGCGGGCACCGCCGGATGTCGCCTCAAGATTTCGGAACCACCACAGTGATCTACGAACACCGTGCAACACTTACCTGAGCTTAGAATCGCGTTTGAGGTAGTTTTTCGAAAACCCAAAACCTTAATCTGCATTTTAATGGAAATAGTACCGAAACTTAATTTTTGATGTAGATGGTGACCTAAATTTTATTTATTAATTAATGTTTAGTTCTGTTTCCATTAACTTTCAGTTCTATTTGTATGGAAAAGTTTTTGGCAGATTAAATTGGATGGTTTAATTGTTGCATAGATGAGAAGTTATGGTGGATTGTGGTATTGAAATTCATGTGTAGAAAAATTGTGCGATTAATAAATTTATCGCAATAATCATAGTTTATGTAGTAATTATTTAATAATTAAATACGTAACAATTTGGATTTAAAATGTAAATAAGGAGATATTAATTTATCGGAATAATCGTAGTTTTTGTTCATCCATTTTTTGAAACCGTTTAATCCAAAACTAATTGCCCATGTAGTTAAGAGACGAAAGCGTATCAAATTCTTACTGCAAATGTAACGAAAATTAACCCAAAGCAACAAAATTTGTTGTCAAGTTCCCTTTCCTTTAATCGAACAGGAATAAAACCAAATTCTAGGAAAAGATTTCACTATACAACTGTTGGAATTGGTGAAATAAGTTCAAAGACTTACGCTCTATGTGGTATGTATGTAAATCATCTAATGCTTTTGCTATTTTGATCAAACTATGTAATATATATTCCTAACTATTTTCATACTCTTCTATTGCTTCCAGCTCTAAAATTACAAACAAGACATATCTAGCCTATATCAAAACTTATTCCCTTTGACGGGCATACATTCGTGCTGTGCACGAAGGTGAATCTACCGTTTTCTAACACGCTCTCTTCAACGGGCAAAACATTCGTACTGTGCACGAAGAAGGAACCTAGTTATACAATAAGAAGGAGTTTTTGGCCTACCATTTTTCAATTTGGGACCAATTTACCCTTTGATTTGGCCCATTTTACACATTGCCCAGCCTTGCCAAATTCTCAATTACAAATTTTGCCCCTCGATTTTGGACAATTTACAGTTTGCCTAGGTTTTATAATGCGCCACAGTTTGCCTAAATTTTGGCCTGCCATTTTTAATTTGGGACAATTTTGCCCTTTAATTTCGTTCATTTTACCAATTGCCCAGGGATGCCATTTCCAATAATGCCCCTCCCCGCCTCCACCGTCACCTCCAGCCCAAGACCACCCAAAACACCCACCTCCCCTCTCCTCCGTGGCACCACCACCTTACTCTTCCTATACCACCGAGCTCCACCACCCGTCACCTCCTCCTCTTGGCCTCACCACCATCTCTTCCGTCCTTCGGCTCTCTGCCGAACCGCCACCAACAGTGGGTTTCACACCCACGCCGTTGCCGCAGGCACCGCCGGATGCTGCCTCAAGATTTCGGAACCACCACAGCGATCTACGAACATCGTGCAACACTTACCCGAGCTTAGAATCACGTTTGAGGTAGTTTTTTCGAAAACCCAAAACCTTAATCTGCATTTTAATGGAAATAGTACCGAAACTTAATTTTTGATGTAGATGGTGACCTAAATTTTATTTATTAATTAATGTTTAGTTCTGTTTCCATTAACTTTTAGTCCTATTTGTATGGAAAAGTTTTTGGCAGATTAAATTGGATGGTTTAATTGTTGCATAGATGAGAAGTTATGGTGGATTGTGGTATTGAAATTCATGTGTAGAAAAATTGTGCGATTAATAAATTTATCGCAATAATCATAGTTTATGTAGTAATTATTTAATAATTAAATACGTAACAATGTAAATAAGGAGATATTAATTTATCGGAATAATCGTAGTTTTTGTTCATCCATTTTTTGAAACCGTTTAACCCAAAACTAATTGCCCATGTAGTTAAGAGACGAAAGCGTATCAAATTCTTACTGCAAGTGTAACGAAAATTAACCCAAAGCACAAAATTTGTTGTCAAGTTCCCTTTCCTTTAATCGAACAGGAATAAAACTTAATTCTAAGAAAAGATTTCACCATACAACTGTTGGAATTGGTGAAATAAGTTCAAAGACTTACGCTCTATGTGGTATGTATGTAAATCATCTAATGCTTTTGCTATTTTGATCAAACTATGTAATATATATTCCTAGCTATTTTCATACTCTTCTATTGCTTCCAGCTCTAAAATTACAAACAAGACATATCTAGCCTATATCAAAACTTTTCCCTTTGACGGGCATACATTCGTGTTGTGCACGAAGGTGAATCTACCGTTTCCTAACACGCTCTCTTCAACGGGCAAAACATTCGTGCTGTGCACGAAGAAGAAACCTAGTTTCTGCAAAAGTATATGCATTACATTTGTGGTTAGTAATTAACATTATCTAATGTCCTTTTAATATCTTGTAATTGATTCATAATAAAATCCTTTTTTTCCCATTCATTCTAGGACCACCACTGAAGATAATGGTTTGCCTATAGCTGCTCCGATCGATATATCTATATAGTTGTATATTCCTAATCCTCTTCCTCTCTATTTATCAAAATCCTATCCATAGGAATTAGAAAAGCAGCCAATTATATAACAACTTCAAAATTCTATCCAAACCCAAAGGAGTTTGGCCAAATGGGCATGTGAAAACAAATACGTAAATATTTGTCCCTAATGAGGCCGCATGTTCAAATTAATTTCGCAGAGGTTAAACATTTCATACTTTAGGATCACTAGAAGGATTGTCAGCCCGATCATTAACTTCAGGTATACGGAATTAGTCGAAGTCATAGTTTTGAGAAAATGCTGCTATATATCGTATCGGCAATTAGTTAGCATTATCTCGGACTTTCGAACCCGGGAACAACCTTATTTTCTCTATCTGCTCCGTCGGATACCGTTATTTACATACGTATCTGTCGATATGGTCCGAAATATCGGCCGATATAAGGCCGTATCATCCTACCGTTAATGTTTTTTGATATCACAATTTAAAATTCTACGTTGAGGTGTGCGTAAATTGGCTCCAACATTTGATTATAAAGAGAGAAAAAAGGCAGCCAACTCACAAGTGAACCTCACAAATATTATAAATTAAGTTAAAAGTTATTCATGAAAAAGCTTGGCGCCGCCAACGCATTATGGATTGTCGCTTGAAAGATTTGGATAAGGATTTTCATATGCAAAAACCTACTCCTACTCTCCTAGTAATCAATGAGTCATTAAGATCCACAAAGGTGGGGTATTGGGGGCCGGATCCTGTTCATTTTTCTCGAACCAGTTCGGTTCATTTGGTGCATCCGATTTAAAGGGGTGTTTTAAAAAAAATAATTCAAAAACTCTCACTTTAAATCCGAGCCGTCCAAAACACTTTTGGACGGTTCGGATACACCCAAATGGACCGCACTGATCCGGAAAAAATGGACAGGATCCGAGTCCGGGGTTTATGGTGCCCCATTAAGATCTAAAGGGAGGTAAGCTTTCCACGCCACCAGAATTCCCATTTATAGAAGGTTTTACCATTTCAAGTGGAGAAAATACCAATAAAAATGTCAGCGTATTTGTAAGTATATTTTGACATTTTTCCTGCGATGAGGACAAAGCTACTTTGGTCTTTAAATGACCGTTGGCCAACTGCTAAGGACAGTACACCGACTAAACCAATTTGAGTGGGTTCCTTTAGGTAGTTGGCCGAAAGCTTGCACTTATGGCTGCAAAAATGAGATGTAATGATTATGAAGAGGTAAAAATTAGGGGTGAAAATCGGTCGGTTCGGTTCGGTTTTTGGGTATTTGGGATTGAACCGATCGGTTCGGGATATTGTAGCCGGGAACCGATCTCGATCGAAAAAAACAATGGACTAAAATTGGTTCGGGGTGGTTCGGTCTGGTCGGTTTTTTCGGTCTGACATTAAGATTGAAATGGACGGTTGACATTGAGATGGACGGTTGAGATTTGTTTTTTTTTTTTGGTTTAAGATGGACGGCTTTTTGATTGATCGGTCCAAATAGGTATGGTTTTGGTATAGATCATCGGTCCGAAGAAATTTCCAGGTAACTACCAAAATGATGATCATTGTTTTGCCAGACAATAATATGTTAATGTGCATGTTAGTTAAGTTTGTGCAAGGGTATCGATGCCGTTCTAAGAGCTAGAACTCAGAAACTTACTAGCACTTGCGTGGCGGAACACAAATGATGACATTTAGATACCACACGGGGGTGTTTTGGAGGCAACTTATTGCATTTTCATTTTCCCATTTTCTACTTTTGGGTGTTTGGCACAATCCACCCAAAACACATTCCACCAAAATGAATTCTCGTTTTTGGTTGTTAGAGAAGAAAAGCCAAAAGTAGGGTAAGAGGAGCTTTTTCCATTCTTGTTTTGGGTTGAAGCTAAAAGACTCAATTGTCCTCCTCCTATTTTGATAATAACTATAACCCCTGTACTTCGTTGGGTGAAACAGCTTTGATTTCATTATTAATTTCTCTAGGAAAATAATACTCCGTAATGCACTGGAAATAATAATGAATGATAATAGTACAACTCCAAACTGAATAACGTGAAGATGCATTCTTTTTTTAGTGGGATTTGAGTATAATTGTTATTTTAAGTTAAATCGTTTCTTTTTTGCTTTTACTCGGTTGGAAATATGTGATTCTTCCTAATTAGCAAAAAATAAAAAAATTGGAGAGTTTCAATTAGGGGGTACATAAATGTTAACCGCAAGAACACACAATATTTCACATAATAAGAACCAAGCTAGGGCAATACGGTAAAAAATATCACATAATTTATTTTGATCATTTATCTTCCAAACACTACTCCTGTTACAAAATGCATTCTGCACATGTCTCTCAAACACTCTACCAAAATCAAAACACAGAAAGTTAAAAATGAAAAGCCAAAAAGGAGCCTCCAAACCGCCCCCCCCCCCCCCCCCCCCCCCCCCCCCCCCAATTTCGATACCATTTGCTGTGAGACAACATTGGTCTGAAACATGACAGATAGGATTCGCTAGACATTCACTGGTGACATGTCACATGATACCTCGGTGTAGGTGGTATATATCTCATCCCTGAGTGAGATAATCGACATAAAACCAGCAGGTAAAGAGCTTAAGTTCACTGCTATTAAAAAACTCTCGGAATCATTGAAAGCTTTATTGGCTGACTATTTCAGGACTTCGTGATTAGATGACATGCGTGTACGTTTGAAAAAGAATCCAAATTCGGTCATATTATCGAAAATATATAGACCAACCGAGTGTAGACATAGCTTGAAACAAACCAATTTTTCAAGCTCGGCAAAACTTGGAAAAGACTATAAGCTACTCACCAGTTTGATCGATCTGAAAAAATGTATGAAATTGACTCGAAAGGTAAGATAGTGTTGGATAAAATTTGAATGACGCATATATAAGTCAAGCATAAAATAGCTAAAGCTAATAAAATGTTAGAGAGAGAGGGAGAGAGAGGTGGATACCAATATAGCATATGCATGATTGCCTGTGATTTATCATTTGTCTGCTAAACAGACAAATCCTCCAACGTGGACTGGTGTCTCTTCTTCATAAAAGAAGTAGTTTTCAATGATTTTATGGCCTCCCCCATTGCCAATAGGTTTTGCTCTCTCTCTCTCTCTCTCTCTCTCTCTCTCTTCTCTCTCTCTCTCTCTCTCCTATAAATAAGAGGAAGCTCAAGCTCATTACCATGCAATTCAAGCGCTACATTCCCCATCGGTAGTAGCCTGCACCCATCAACCCGCCCTTTGATCATCAGCCCCATAAAATACATCACCTTTCATTCATGGCTAAATCGACTGCTGCAAATGCAAGCTTACTGCTACTCCTGTTCTTGGCTATCTTATCGGCTTCCTTCATCAGTACTTCCGGGTCTCGAATTATCCACACCCCTCCAAAGAATCTTAAGAAGAGCGACGTCCTTATTTTGCGCGACCTGGGATTGGATCCTTCTGCATATTATCGAAGGCGGTCACTTCATGCGAATTCTGAGAGAGCTGCACCAGGAGGACCGGATCCTCAGCATCACAATCTACCCCCATTTTAACTAGCGGCACAATTTGAGGATAAAAATAAAATAAAATAACTAGCCGCGGTACATTATCGAGGCCCTGGCTGATATGGTGGTTTTGTTTCCTTTTCTTCTAGTTTTATTGCCGCAAAATGGAGCTTCAATCCATATCTATTTGAGATCGAAAAATGAATTGGGATCTATCAATTTATCGCTCTGTTGAGAGCTTTTGTGATCAAGATTTGGAGTTCATCAAAATTTTGTGGAACTAGGAGAAATTGAAAGAATAGATAATAAAGCAAGGGTGATTTATTATGATAATTAATAATTATTATGTGGAGAAAATCTGTCATGGTAAATTTTTTGTTGGGCTACTGATAATTAACCTTAATCCAATTATCAATGTCCTCTTTTAGCAAAATTTCTCTCTACATGGGTAATATTATGGGAGACAAATGAAAAGTGTTGACGTACATAAATTTTTAATTATGGTGTTTCTTCAACGAAAGGATGTTTCGATCACAATAGTATCTTACAATTACATGGACAATTCATCCAAGGAATTGGATCCTCTCCGGGACCTTCATTTGGATTGTCCATTGCTGTAGTTAATGGTTTAGATTAATTTGCTAAAATACTTTCTTACCGGTAAGAGTCTCTGAGCAAATTTATTCCAACAATTGATTATACCACCATATGGTTTAGATTGAGATTGTCCCGTTCGGTTTAAAATTGGACCGGAGAGAATCCGAACCTCATAGAAGTGTGGAGGCCTCTATATATAATTAGAGTCGGTCCTGATTTTTCAGGGGCCTAAAGCGAAATAAAAAAAATGGAGACCTTTCTATTAAACTATTATAAAGGGGTAAAAAAAAAGTAGGAACGACTCCTAAAATTTGATGGTTTAAAGCGGTCGCAAAACAAGGTCGATCGGTTCTTCTATAATTCAAGATAAGGGCTATATACCAGATGGTGGAGAGAACAAGAAGAGGGGAAGATAGGGTGGGGGGTTGGTTTGGGCAATATGGAATTTTTTTAAAATGATATGATTGGTGGAAAGTGTGATTTCCTGCTAAGACTTATGGGTCTTGCTAACCTCCGCATAGTAGGCACAGGATAATATGCAAATAATGTAAAATAAGTTTGGAGATCAATACATATCTCATAAATATTGATACACTTATACAAATATTAATATACTTTTCTCGAATACTGATGGCCTTTTTACATATTATCCTCCACCCTTAACGTTGACATTAGCATTTTTCCAAGGTTAATCATCAACATTGGAGAATTACTCGTCTTATGGATAGCAAATAGTAATAAACTTATTACAGAAAATAGCAGATAATTTGGATGTATACGTCGCGTTTTGTGCAAGTTTCTAAGGCTGCGTTCTTTTGAGCTTAACTTAAATCTGGAAATTTTGTCTTTATTTGAATTTTTTTTCGTATTTGTTAGTTTTGCACCAAAATTTTTTGGGTTATTAATTCGTCTCGACGAAAGGAATCGGAAAAGTAATTTTTTTTTTACTTTTAGCCAAGTATTTTGGGAAATAACCATTTTTTAGCACCAAAAAAAATGACTTTTTGCTCTAAAAAATAGTTATTTCTCAAAATACTTGGGTAAAAGTAATAAAAAAAAAAAATTCTGATTTCTCTCGTCGAGACAAATCAATAACCCAAAAAAGTTTGGCGCAAAACTAACAAATGCGAAAAAAATTCAAATAAGAACAAAATTTTCAGATTTAAGTTAAGTTTAGATCCCAAATATTATGCGAGTGAGTTTGTGTAGCAAAATTGTAAGACATGTTGTCCTTTTTATTGAATGTGTAATTGAACATTCCTGTTGGGTAAGAGCATCTCCAACCTAATGCGAGGATGACAAAATTTGAAATTCGGCCTATGTTTACGTACTTTTTCGATTCCTTTCGTTGAGCCGAACATTCAAAAATTAAGAGGCAAAAAAAATCGTGAAAAAAAGTCTTCTAACATGTTAGGCCCAACGGGGCCTAAGTTCACATGGGCCTAGGCCCGAAACATTGGCCGATTTTACAGCCCAATCACCGGTAATAACCGGTAAAATCTTCCTCTCTCTCTCTTTTTTTTTTGGAAAGGATCAATGTAAAATCTTCCTCTCAGTTACCACTTTTTCCCAGTAGCCAAAGCAGTACTTCAACTTTTCCACTACCCATTTCACCTGCACACGCGCCGTTGTCTGAGCTCTTTTTATTTATTTAATATTATATACATTAACGGAGTATTTATTTATTCATAATTTGTTCACAGTCTTGAACCCTAAGCGCTCGCGGGGCTTGAACCATGCCTCCACTGAGGGAGGCGTACCAACTGAGCTAAGAGCTCATTGGTACCCTCTGAGTTCATTCACATTGCAACACTTCTCACTGAAAAATTATTTACTGCCCCTAGAGTACTACCACGTGGTGTTCCAAACATCTCCTTAAGAACCTTAACTACACATTTTCTGTGGAGCCCAAATTAAGTGTGAAGAACCCACAACGTGTGGTGGGGAGAGGTTGAGGAGTGTCCCAAGGGTACTGAATACAAAAATGCTATCAACACAGATTGTATGTGCACAAATCGTGCACATACAACACCGTGGGGCCCATTACAGGGTCCCCAAAAACAATCCAAGCCATCCATTAGCTTTAAAATGATTTTCTAAGTCATCAGATAAAAAATAACTTCAATCTGATACCTCTAAGTGCTTAATTCAATCGTCTAAATGTTTCTTCCGATTTCAAAATCCTAAAGTATAAGCAAAAATTTGAATGATTGCATTAAGCATTAAAAATTATCGAATTGAGCTAATTTTTTACGTAACAACTTAAAAAATTATTTTAAAGCCAATGGACGGCTTGAATCATTTGTGGGGACTCCGTAGTAAGCCCCACGGAACCTTATGTGCACGATCTGTGCACATACTATCTGTGTGGATAGCATTTCTCTACTGAATAATCTCTCTCACCTTTTCACCACAACCCCACTATCAAGTCAACTCATCCGTCCTCTACACGCGCCGCATAATCGCGTGACCATCAGAGACCTCTTCTTCTCATCGCTGCGACGGTGCTTGTCGACCACGGCGCTTTTCCTCCAGCTGTAGCACCAACCGTAGATCACAACTTTTACTCGAAAGATCTAGAGAGAGAGCGAACGAGGAGAGAGAGAGAGAGAGAGAGCGCGAGGAGAAAGACGGTGTGGTGGTCCGAAAAAGGTATGGTTTCTAGTCTCTACTATTACTGCTGTCAAACCCTAGCTAAAATCCTCATCCCCTCGAAATTAGGGTTTTAATCGAGCAAATTGGGGTTTTTCATCGATTGAACCTTTTTGAGTTTGTATGTAAAGTTGTGTAGATATGCACACAAGCACAGTAGGTTTGGACGGGTCGAGTTAGGGTTTTGGTTGGGTAGAGGTGTGTATGTATGGCTTCGGGAACTGTAGTGGGTGGAAATGGAGGAGGTGAAGATGGTTCTAGAGAGAAGCAGAGATGGGCTGACAGCAAAGTGTACACTAGGAAATCATTCAAGGGTCTGAAGACCAACACTGATAATAACCCTAGTAATGCTACTCTACCACAAGCTCAAGCCCTAGCCTCAGAAGGGGCTAATTTGTTACAGAAACGATTTGATGCGGTGTCCGACGACTCTTCGAGCCTGAACCGTCTGCAGGTCGTGCCTCTGAGCTCAAAAAATGTCGGGGGTGGTAACGGGTTGGGGAAACAGGGGGGTCTTAGGCAAGAGAATAAGGTTACGATTAGTTTTGTTTCGAGGTCGAAGCAGGAGATTCGGGAGCTTAGGAGGAAGCTCCAGAGTGAGCTTGATTTGGTGAAGAATTGGGTGAAGAAGATTGAGGGGAAAGAAGGGAAAGTAGTGAATGGTGGAGTTGATAATGATGGAGCGAGGCGGGTTCAATCTGAGGTGGCGTCTGTGGGTCCTGCTAAGGTTTCTAGGCCTTCACATCAGCTGAGTATATCAGTGCTAGAGCATAGTCAGAGTGTAAGTGATAATATGGAGAAAGAGAAGAGGACACCTAAGGCTAATAAGTTTTATAGGAATTCAGAGTTCCTTCTTGCTAAGGATAAGTTTCCGCCGGCTGATAGCAACAAGAAGTCGAAACCAAATGGGAAGAAACCAGGGGGTACTGAATTGGGACCTGGGTTTGGGGTGGGTAAGTTTTCAAACCAAGCTTTCAAGAGCTGTAGTGCTTTGCTTGACAAGTTGATGAAACACAAGCATGGTTGGGTTTTCAATACGCCGGTTGATCCCGAGGCTCTTGGGTTGCATGACTATTTTGACGTTATTAAGCATCCGATGGACTTGGGAGCTGTGAAATCTAGGTTGAACATGAATTGGTACAAGTCTCCAAGGGAATTCGCAGAGGATGTGAGACTTACATTTAGCAATGCGATGACCTATAATCCCAAAGGACAAGATGTTCATGTAATGGCGGAGCAGCTATCTAAGATTTTCGAGGAAAAATGGTCGGTCATAGAGGATGATTATATGCGAGAGTTGAGAATGGCTGTCAGCTATGAAGTGGGGATACCTACCCCTACGTCAAGAAAGGCTCCTTCGCTGCTATCACCTGCTGCCGAAAGGAGAAAGATTTTGGATAGGTCAGAAACAATGACGAGTACTTTTGATCCCAAACCGAAACCCATGAATTCTTCGCATCCAGGGCGGACCCCTGCCCCAAAGAAGCCTAAGGCCAGAGATCCTGTGAAGAGGGACATGACATATGAGGAAAAACAAAAGCTTAGCACAAACCTGCAGAATTTGCCTTCTGATAAACTGGATAACATTGTCCAGATAATTAAGAAAAGGAATACATCGCTTAGCCAAAATGACGATGAGATTGAGGTGGACATTGATAGTGTTGATACAGAAACACTCTGGGAGCTTGATAGGTTTGTAACCAACTACAAAAAGGGTTTGAGCAAAAACAAGAAGAAAGCTGAACTTGCCCCTCAAGCTAGCGCTGATGTAAGGCCAGATGCCCAGGGAAAGGTAAAGCCCTACATACCTCTCTAAGATTCACTCATTTAGTTCGAGGCTTTGGTTGGTTAATGCAATTTACTTTTGCTGTTTGCAACAGAACCCTGGCCCCTCTGTGGTAGAAGCACCGAAGGAAAGGAAATCAGGTAAAATTTTCTTGAGCATCATAATTTATAGCATTTCATTTGGTGACACATGCAACCAACTAAATGTAAATTTGTTTTGTGTGTAAGTAGATGAAAAGAACATCTCCTCTTCATCTCCTGCTCGAGTAGAAAAGCAGGGGGGTAATGCAAGTAGATCAAGCAGCTCAAGCAGCTCTAGCAGTGATTCTGGATCTTCTTCAAGCGGTATTGTCATACTTCCCTAATTTCACTGATTTAGTTTGCTAGACCTTGTTTTCTCTTTTGTGTTATGTTATTTTAATTTTTTTATTAGATTTGGCAAGGGGCCGGATGTGATGTTGAGCAGCTTCAGTTTCTGTTTGGTTGAAGTTTTGATTCCGTGTCTCATTGGCTCACTGCTTCTTTTGTGTTACAGGTTCCGAGAGCGAAAGTTCATCAGGATCTGAGGCAGCCCATTCACCAAGAACTTGAACATGTCTAGGTTAGTTGGTACTTGGTATTACATATTTGTGGATCTTCTTATGCAAAGCACAGATTTTTTTTTTTCCGTTTCTTTTATTTGTGTTTCTGCACCTTGCACTGACTTCGAGCTACTTTTCTTGTTTATCCTGCTAACATTACTTTTATGATAGGTGAAAGTACACGGAGACCCCCTCAACTTTCACTTTTTTCCACAGAGACCCCCCTAACATTTAAAATCACCCATACAGACCCCCTCAACTATAACCGTTAACCAATTAGCACCCTTCTTTCAAAAAGACCGTTAAGATGAAGAGGTGAGCGTGGACAATTTTTATATATGAGGGGGTCAGTGTGGACGATTTTTAAGGGGTAGAATCATCATTACCCCTCATTCCGAAATTCGCTGTAGATGCCCTTCTTGAAGCATCAATCCTACTTTTCTTTTCGGGTCTGCCCCTATTTGCATGCCCCATCATCTCTGAGTTAACAAAGTTAGCCAATTTTTCATTCCATATAGTTGAGGGGGTCTGTATGGGCAGTTTTAAACATTAGGGGGTCTCTGACTTTCCATGGGAAAAAAATGATAGTTGAGGGGGTCTCCGTGTACTTTCACTTTTATGATATTTCCTATGTTCTACAAAGACTATCAATGTTTGCCTTATAAGTGAGATTTCCTTTATGTTCAAATAATGTACTCGTTCAGTGCTACTGCTACCTCAGGAGAAGAGGAAGGAAAGACTGTTATAAATAGACAGTTCATTTTATCTTGTGTTGGATGCAGGAAAAGATGATGGCAACAAGTACTGAATGTTATATCAGAATATGATGATCCCATGGAAATTCTCTGATAGTTAATATTTGTTAATTAGCAATGTTGGCAATCAGTTTTTGTATCCACCACATGCTTGAACTCGGTGATTCAGAGAGGCCTTTTCTCCAAACAGGCTTGTGAGTGTTAGATCGTTTAGTGCTTCAAAAGCTTAATCTGGTAGTAAAATAGGGCCTATGGTATGTATAAAGCTAACGAACACCCTCCCTCATGGGTGTTCCCCTGTATAGCAATGTGTCCAATGGTTAGCTAGGTAATCAGGTATTGCTTGACTTTTGTTTTACATAGCTACAAGTATTTTGTAGAATTTTGGTAGTGTGGTAGTGTGGTTAAAGTGGATAACTAATTGTCTGATGCTTTTTCTTTGGTGGCTTTCTATACGGATGCATGTTTGTAATTTCGTGCATGTGAAATTGTGAATGGCCCACCACGTGCCAAAGCTATAAGTTTGATGGTTACCGTGGCTAAGTCGCACATACCTTCCTGGGGGTTTGTTTTTCATTTCTTACAATAATAGGGACATCTCGTATGTTTTTGAACTAAATTGGCTTCCTTGTCACCATCAACTGCCAATACATTGAGACGAAGGAGATTGCTTTAGTACTTTTATTTTACTTGATATTGTTTCATAGAAAGAGTCTCTACTTGTTATATATCAAAAGAAATTAATTCTGATGGTTCTTCCTCCGACCCTTTCACGAGCACCACGATTGGAAGCCCATCTACCATGATCACTAAATCTGGTAAATTCTGAGTTTTAGATGCACCTAACCCCTCCTGAATCCTGCCTAGCAACTATATGCTTCTTCCTATACTTCTTAATTTGGTTCCCTTCTGAAAAGAGCCCTCCTCCCCTCTCTCTTTCCCCCTTCTGCCTACCCTTGTGTTGCTCCCTGTTATGGATTGGCTTACTTATGTTGCTCCCTGTGATGGGTTGGCTTACTTCTGCGCCCCTTGTTTGTCGTCTCTTCTCGTTTCCCTTCTAAACCCCCTTTTCCTCTCTTTTATTATCGACTAGCCCAATGGACCCACACAACTGCTTACAAATAAGTACCAGGGGGTTTCATCCATTGGGCTTCTCACAAAAAGTCCCACTTTGAATATGAGCCTTCCAGTTGTAGAACCTGCCCTTGGAATCACGGGGCCTTCTAGAAAAGTGTCCAATGAAGCATGATAGTGCATAGGAACTTTATATCCTATTCGATAATTGGATTCTACTTGTACTCTGTAACAACTGATATGGAGCTTTTATCATTGTCAATTTCAAGTACCGTAATCTGTTATTGTTGCCAATTTACTTTTCTCAATTTGCTAACCTTGTTGAGGAATACTAATTCCAAGTCTTTTCGTTTCTTGTTCTACAGGTCTCACTGATTGAACTGATGGTAATTCTTGTGGTTTATCTGACGTATTGAGATTGTGATTTTGCATCTCCATTATGTGGGTTGTTTTGGTAAAATCTTAAACACTACCCTAATCTTCCTTTGGAGTGGGTTTTGTTCTAGCTGCTATATGACCATGCCAGTCTTCCGCACCTGGCTGTGTTCATGGTTACAGGTTTGTGCAATAATTGTAGATGGTGGTGACTAGGTAGATAGGTTATGTGTATAACTTGTACATTGCTTAGAACTGCAACTTAGCTTTAGTGGCCTATGTCGTTGTGCCTGCAGAGTTGGGGCATATTCTTTGATGTTGCACTCAAATATTCTCTGTAATTGTAGTATGTGAAGTCTTCCTCTTCGGATGCCATGTATATGTCTCCTGTGTGGGCTTGTGAGGTTAGTTGGATAGCTTGCATTCCGTGTATGTGGTAGTAGCTTGTATTTGTGAAAATGTGGCACACAAGATTGTTGCATGCTTGTTTTCTGTTACTCGTCATGTAGTTTTGGTGGAGCTGCTTTGGTTGCATGGTTACAGCAGGACAATGTTGTTTGAGTCCTAGGTGTATTTCAACTCCATTTTCAAATGTTTTTTGGGGGGGTACAAGAAGGGGCCAAAGCCCAAAAGGGAAAACTATAACATAACATTTTCGAATGTTTTTGCGTAGATTAGTTGTTTACCCTCCCATGTTAATGGTTTGTCATTAGCTATGGAGTTTTCAGGAGAGTTGAAAGCGGGAAGATTTAGGTGACCTTACACATTTGATTTCCTTTCCGTGCAAGCAGAGTATGTCTGGATGAGTTATGGTTTGCGAAGAGGACAGTGATTGTGAAATGGTTTACTCCCCAGAAATTCCAATGATTATGTGGTTTGCCTTTTTTGGCAATCCACGGAAGGAGAAGCAGCAGCTTGCAATGTTACGTAACTGTTTTGGTTATGGATTTTTATTTCTCCTTTTCGTTCTATTATTCATCTGGGAAAGGCTGCTTTTAAAACCATCAAATGCCTTGAATGGTCTTAATTCTCTCTGGCTCGTAACCGTTTCTTATGGTTATTCTACATTATTGGATTATGTGGTTATGCAATATGCATCAAATTTCTTGCTCCTTTCTTCCGGCCCCTGAAATTTGTAAATCTTGACTGCAATTCTGTTCTGAATTAGTTGATCTTTGACTGCATATACTGTTCCGAATTAGTTGATGGGACGATCAACAACGTCGTGGGATATGAAAACCACAAATAATTGGTCCTTATCTGTTTGTTCTGGGGTCAACTTTTCTGATGAATTTTTCCCCATCCATGGGGGTTTTCTGTTCTTTAGTTAAGAGTTGTGGTGGTTGTGGTTGGGCTTATTTCAATGGTTGTGGTTAAGTGTTGCAGGTGGGTCTTTCCTATATTTTCTGTTTGGTGTAATTTCATGTTTTGTGAAACATATTCTGTCGATGCAACCAGAAACAAGAAGACATGAATATATCTAATGCAGTCTAAACCATAATTGAGTCTTCTCAGTTGAAGGATTAAGGAAATGAACGAAACCCTAATGCTCTGGTATTCTTGCTTGTTTTTGGTTGTTAATAGTATGGTTTTTGCTTACAATCTTTACCCTCAATCTTCTTCACCCAATGAAACGTTAAATTATGAATGCTGGTTTGATTTGGTGATAAGGCTTTTACAAGAAATAGTTAGTGCAAGATTTGCCAATGTAATATCTCAGCAAAGTTGCCCATACAAGTCCAGTACATATTTTTCCCTTTTTGTGCATAGGAATTTCATAAATGGGAAAAATAACCATAAATACGGTAAAATAGTTTTTAGCCATATATCGATGTATGCATTATTGTCTGTTTCTATTATAACATAATTTTGATCTATTCGAAAAGTTATTCTCAGCAAACTCTCCGAAATAAAAATCCCTCCGTAGTATGAACTCTCCGAAAAGTTATTCGAAAAGTTTTTCTTTCTATATCTTGGATTGTGTTTCGGAGACTATGAAGATTAAAAGAGAAGACTAACGAAGTCTGATATTAGCCGAAAAATAACTAAACAAATGAAATGAGAAAGTAAAGATGGAAAGAAAGGACCCAACTCCTTGCCATTGTAAACTGTCCTAAAGTGTTTTCAATTATTAAAATTATGAACAAATTTTTACCAGTAAAATTTATTTCAATTGTATTGTGATTACCATATTTTGACTATCATATGAGTTGTTTTTAATGCATTGATAGGATGGATTCCACCATTTTGTTTCTTACTAATGCAGAAATGACAACTCACATGGTATTCTAAACCTATAACCAAATGTGGTCACTATTGCTGAGTTTATTTATAGACTTGAACAACTAAATATCGAGATGAATGATTGATATGCAATTCAACTGCCGAAGAGCCAGGTTCGAACAAAAATTTATGGAATGGAAGAGAGAAAGGAAATGTCTAGAAAGGGCCGAGTTTATTCAGCTGTCCGGATAATTTAAGCACACCTAGAAAAAAAAAATTGAAAAAAAAAAGGTCGGAGTTTTACATAAAAATTTAAAATTGGATGCTCGATGAGTCTCATCTCAATCTCATGAAATGCATCACCTCAAAACTATGCTCTCCCCCACCCTACGGTGCGCCTGCTCCCAACCCACCTCCCTTCTCACTCCCAAATCAACCTTTTCCACTTCTTCTTCACTGAACCACCCACAATGGTCCGGTCTCCACAGCTGGAGAGATGGCCCGCTCAACCACAACCGGTTATGGGGACCCAACGGGCCCCAACCACCGCCACCGTCATCAGTTGAGCCAGATGACGCCCCACTGGAGGTGGGTTCTTCTTTAGCTGAGATGGGTGCTGTGGTTCTCCCACTGGAGGTGGGTTCTTCTTTAGCTGAGATGGGTGCTGTGGTTCTCAACACTGCTGACCCTTTAACCAAATCGAAGCTTTCTCACTTGGCTTATTCCCGCTGGCGCCAAGAAAATCTGGCTATTGGGGTTTGTGAACCTCCCCTTCAACCCGCTCGGCCTCCTAAGCCTCAATTGGTTAGTTTTCTGTATGATTTTTATAGCCATTGATTGATTTATGTGCTTTGTCGAGGTTGGAAATGGTTTTGCTCCAATGGGTCCATTGAAATCTGATTGCTTATGTTATGGGGGTGAAAATGTGTAATGGGTCTGAGCTCATGTGGTGTTTATGTAGTTGTAACCTAAGTCACATAATTGTGTGCGTGAGCGTGAAAGCGACATTGAAACACATCTCAACCTACTAAAATTTGCGAGAGCGAGGATTGAGAGTGCAAGTGCAGTGCGAGAATTAAGAGTGAGAGTGCAGGGCGTTTTGAAGGATTAGTGACTAAGGTTGTAACCATAGACACATCTCTTGGGCTCTGAATCCAACCTCATGTGATTGGTTGTACAAGTTTTTATTGTTGTTTGCTGGTTGAAAAGCTTATGATGGGGTGCCTAGAGGAATTAGATGGGTTGCCTGGTGAGAAAGGGAGTGACAAAGCCATACATCAAGTGATAAAGGAGACGTGTGATGCGGTTTTGGCTACAATTAAATCATGTGCAAGCTATGAAGCATGGATACGGATATGGGATATGGACACGGCAATATGAGAAAATCTAGAAAAAAAGATAAGGGTACAACTAGGATATATTAGACTAATATGTATTTTATTAATTTTATTTTATAGAATTATAGTACGCATAATCACAAGAATGGTGGTAAACAGTTCTTTTTCTTTTCTTTTTTTTAATGTTATTTACAAGTCTATTTGGTTACTTGCTTAGTTATTAAAATCTAAAACTCATAAACCTTGTATGGATAAGGATATCCAATACACTATAAAGAGTAAGTAAACTCCCATAATTATTTACTCTTCTCTATTCCTAACAATTTTACTCTTAACACTATGTAAGAAGTGCCACAAGTTTGGTTTCATAAAAGTTTGCATACTTGATCTAGAGCATCCGAAAGTATCCAATACTCCAAAATACAAAACATTAATCTATATGTTGGGGATACTTTGGGATACAAATATGGGAGTATCGGTATCCCATATGGACATGACTACCATCTAGAAGTATCCATGCTTCATAGCCTGCAAGATACACAAGTGAATTTCCAATCACTTAGGCTTATACCAAGGTCAGCCATGAGTCCTTATATTTATCTCATTTAAGGAGTTGATTAGCTGGGACTAGATGGGTTCTGTTATTGTTGCTGTTGTCGTGACTGAAGGAGTTGACTAGACGTATGCAGGATAATGTTCATGGGTATATGTTGTTCGCAAGTAACATTGTCTTAGTAGATGAAACCAAAAGAGTAAATAAACTTGTATGTCCACTATACCCAAATGGGGAGCCTTTCTTTTGAAAACTAAAGTTTGAGGGCCCAAAGCAGGTGCTTTGCTTGGATTGGCCCAGGGCTGACTCTTGCGACAATTCCATACAAGATAGAATGTGAATTTTTTTTTGGGTAAGTAAATTTTTATTAACCAAAAAGAGGATATAGAATGTGAATTATTTGAAAGTGTAACCAAAATGTGGATGGTTGTGTGGTAAAACTTAGAGAGATAGAATTAGAAGTAATAATATTGAGACTAGTATATACATTGGCAGAGTGATATGGAATATTGGTGAGATTATTGTTACTGAAAATACTAGGCAGCGGGGATGCCAAAATTGATATGGGATGTGTTGTGAAAATGAATTGAGTTTATCTAATATGACGTGATGTATAGCCCTTGAAGGATTAGAATTAGTGAAAGATTTCCATGTAGCCGACTCCAATTGATTGGGACATGTGGCTTGTTGTGTTCAGTTATTTCAATGGCCTTCCTCATTCAAGTTTTACTTTTTCCTCATTTTTTCCTACCCTCGTCTCCAAGCATCTAGACAGAATAAGTCCCAGATGATCTAGCAAGGTATAGTGGACCTAGTGGTTTCGCTAAGGTCACAAAGAAAGGTTGCTGGAGTTTCATGATTTCTAAGATGTGGGTATGACCCTTGCTTAAGGCCTACTTTTCAATTAAACTATGTGAGAAACCAGAAAGAAGTTTTTATGTATTCACCTGGGTATTGTTCATTGTTTGGTTATTGCAGTGGTAGACTGGTTGTTATGCTCAGTGTTTCCTTTCTGCCCTGTTATTTGTCCTACTCCAGGTCTCCCCAAAGGAAATTCCATCTCCCAAAAACTCTGGTTTGCCTCTTAATGCTTACATGCTGCATAATCTTGCTCATGTGGAGCTAAATGCTATTGACTTGGCATGGGATACTGTTGTCCGGTTTTCACCATATACTGAACTTCTTGGAGAGGGATTTTTTGCTGATTTTGCTCATGTGGCTGATGATGAGAGTCGCCATTTCAGTTGGTGTTCGCAAAGACTGGCAGAGCTTGGTTTCAGGTGAGAAGAGCTGTTACCTCGTAGCTGGTCTATTGCTGTTTTGGTTAATATGGCTCGTAAGTAATTCTGCTGCTCCTCCCCTTCCTCCTCCTTTTCCTTGTTTATGTTCAGCTACGGAGACATGCCAGTGCATAACCTTCTTTGGAGGGAGTGTGAGAAATCATCGGACAATGTTGCTGCACGTTTGGCTGCTATCCCACTAGTTCAGGTAATCTCTTCACTGGGCGAGTATTTTACATTCTAGCACCTCTCTCTTTTTTCTTTTTTTTGATAAGTATTCTAGCACCTCACTTGATGGCTTATATTTCTAAATGATGGTCTGTTTTACATGTTTCAATCTAAGTGCCTTTTTCTATGTATCTATTAGAGTCATCGATTCTTCTTGGTTCATATCTTCTTGTACGAAATTAGCAATTCCCGTCTTGATATTGTAGGAAGCTAGGGGACTTGATGCTGGTCCTCGGCTTGTTCAGAAGTTAACCGGATTTGGAGATTGTAGGACATCGAACATTGTGGCGAGAATTGCTGATGAAGAAGTCGCACATGTGGCAGTTGGTGTCTACTGGTTCGTCGCATTATGCCAAAAAATGGGGCGTGCCCCTTGCTCCACCTTTAAAGGTTTTGTTTCCTTCAGAGTCCAGTGACTACTCTCGTTTAGGTACCCATAAGTAAATACCACAAGTTTCGCGGTTCTTTTCTAATGCTTAGGTTTCGTTTTATGTGCATCAGACTTGTTAAAAGAATACAATGTGGAGCTGAAAGGGCCCTTCAACTATTCAGCTCGAGATGAAGCTGGAATTCCGCGGGAATGGTAAGAAAAATGAAGTTTCTTGGTTAACCATTCTATTGCCAAGACTTAAGCCCTTGCCCTTTGGGTATTTCTGTCGTTCCATCTACGAAGTAACTTTATCCATTTCAATTGGCAGAAATCTAATGTGCGCTCAAATTCGTTTCAATTCTGCATGCACTGAAATTTCTGTGCCCATTATGTTGTCTAGGTACGATCCATCATCATCAGCAAATAACCAGGACAAGAAAGAGCAACTTTCTGAGGTATTATTACCTTTGGACTATTATTATTAAAAAAAAAGAAAAAAAGAAGGAAAAACATAGGGCCAAATGTTATGGTCTATCAAAGTGTCAATATATGGTTACTACAAAAAAAATGGTAGAGAACTATATTCCACTGACCAAACAGAATTTGGAAAAATTACGTAAGAGCTAAACAAGAATCCATATCATTTGATGTAAGATTTGCAATGTTTTGGCAGGTCTATGACAGGCTTGCTTGTATAATCTCAATGGAGAAAGAGAACTCAAGTATGAATGCACACACGGAGTGATAATTGTTTCACAGATCAACTTCAGTTCTGGAACGTGCATTTGAAGATGTAAGCGTATGGGCTAAAAGCAAAAGATTCCATGTTCACTGTTTTGTAGATATGCACCTCTACAGCAATCAGTGAAGTGAGTTGGATCATGTGAGGCAGCTAGATAATCTCTTGTGCGAATTGCCCTCGACATTAGCCAGAGGTTCAAAAGGGGTGTCTGCGTGCTAGGTTTCTGGATTTCTTCATCCGCACCAGCCCTTCTTCGTAATCTCTCTTCCTGATATGGTAGTGGTGGCGACATCGACCATTTTCGGACTTGGACACAGGTACCCTACTACTTTGCATCATCTTGCTCGGGCATAATATTAGATCCCGGGGGACAGTCGGAATCACAATGTGATAAGTTGTTTTGAAACCATACTGCTCTTTTAATGGCTGTTTTCATACAAGAAATTGATTTCTGTGTATCCATTTAGCCGGTGATATAGCCTCTCCAATGTTTTAAAACTTCAGCTTCAAACTGGATTCGCAAAACAATATTGAATGAGGGCATAGGTTCTCTCCTTGTTAATACAAGGTAGACCTGGTTGTGGGAAAATAATTCATTTTCGACCTGGTTGGTGGAAATTGCGGGACCCATTACTTTCGTGTTGGTAAGTTAAGGGAACAAAATGACATTTCGTGTACAATGTTCCAAATTAATATAACACATCCAAATTTACTCGAAAGTTCAATTCAAGCATATGTAAAACGCATGTACAACACAACCCACAAAAAAAACCTTATTGGCATGTACAAAACCACCGGTGCTACTGGCCTAGCTACTGGGACTACCAACACCACCTTCAGAGCCACCACAGCCTTCACATTCACTGTCCAACACTTGCCTCCGTCCTAGTCTATTCCCTTTGTTCCCCTTCGTTTCGGGTTTCGTCCTCCTCCCCAATTACAAGCTGTTTAGTTGTTTGTGCAATCTCAGCTATCGTCTCCGCAATTGCTTCTAGTACCCCGCCTCCGCCTTCCTCTTCTCCCTTTGTTTCATCCTTTTGTCCCGTGCTTTTATCTTCCGGTGCTACCTCAAAGAACTCCTCCACAGTTTCAGTAGGTTTCTCTATTACTTCCATCGCTACGCCCTTTGATTCTTCACCAGTTTCTTGGTCTCCAGTTTGTCCCTGCTAAAGCTCCATCAATAACAAGAAAGATAAACATGTAGGTTAGATACAAGGGACTTTGTTCAGCCTAATGATGCTACTAGTCCATTGTAATGTTGGTTGATTCCCTAGTCACAATCTTCTAAACTCAAGAGAGAACGACAATAGGCAATTGACAAAGTAGATGGATATTGAGTTCTTGATACAATTCAATCCTTTTCAACTAAATCACTTGAGTACATCACCAAATGAACTCCACTGAAACAAACCCATCATTTTGTGATCTCTTTCAATCTATAAAAAGTAGGGGTGTGCACGGGTCGGGCGGGTCGGGTATCGCCCTCTACCCGAACCCGACACGACAATACACGACAATGTCGGGTAAGGAAATTTCAGGCCCGCAACCGAACCGACTGATGGTATACACCCGTCTGCGAGCCCGATTTTTTACTTCGGGTCGGGTCCGTCGGGTTGGTCGGTTTTGCATTGGTCAGGTCTGACCCCGCGGGTACAAAAACACACAAACCCGAAGTCCGAACCGAAACTCATTTTTTTAACAAAACCCAACCTGTACCCGACCGAACCACCTGTTCAGAGCCGCCCGAGACCCTTCGGGTCGGGTTGGTCGGGTTGCGGTTTTTTTGCACACCCCTAAATTAAAAAGGGCGTACCCAGTGCACGAAGCTTCCGTATATGCAGAATATGTGGGATCTGGAAAGCAGTGGCGGAGCCAGGAATTGAAGTCGAAGGGGCGACTATGAAAGCAATTGAAGTTGAAGGGGTTGAACTATGAAAGAAATTTTCGTACGATAAAAGAGGTGATACCATTGAGGTTTCAGTTACCTTTGATTGAGCAGCTCTCCTAGCTTCCAATTCCCACTCAGCCTCCGCCTTCTTCCTCGCCGCATACTCCTTGGCACTTTCCTCCGCCGCCACCACCTTATCCTTCAAAACCCCCACCTTCTCCCCGGTATACTGGGCCGCCTTCTGGACCCCGTGCGCCACCACATCCTTCGCCGCCACCGCCTTCTCCCCTGCATACCCTGCCACTCCCTTAGCCACGTCCACTGTCTTCTTCGTCGCCTCAACCGTCATCTCAGACGCATACTCTGCCGCTCCCCATCCCGCCACCACCGCCCTCCCCTTCACCTCCACCGCCTTCTCCCCCGTGTAACTCCCCACTTTCTTTGCCGTCCCCACTGTCACTTCCTTTGCCCTCTCTGCCACCGATGGTGCCTTCTTCACCTCCTCCGCCTTCTGCCCTGCAGATTCCTTCACCTAAGTGCCAAGAAAAGAAGGTTACGAGTTCAACTCTTCTTTAATGTGCTAATCTAACGATTCTAAAATTTTGAAAGGGGCTAATCTAACTATTTTTAACATTACCAATCAAGGGAAAAAAAATTCCTTCACCTGCTCCGCCGTTTGGGCGGCTTGCTGTGCTTTTTCGGCGGCGATGTCTTTAACGGCGCTGCCCTTTTCCGCGACGAATCCTGTTGTTTTGTGGACACTTTGGACGATTGTGTCCTTAGCTTGGGCACCCTTTTCCGCCGCGATGGAAGCGGCGGCACCAAGGCCGTGACTCACCGATTCCTTGGCTTTCTCCAAGGCCGACGCTGTGGAATCGGTCGCCTTGTTGTACCGTTCTCCGGCCGCCCTAATTGCATTCATTGAATTCTGTTGTGCAGCTTGTCTGTACTTGGAAATATCTTCCGTCGAAAGTGATTCTCTCTCCTCTTCCCTCCCTCCTCCCTTCTCTCTCTCCTCCTCAGTTTGATCAAGTGCTTTTCCAGAACCCATTTCTCTCTCTCTTCTCTGTTCCTCTTGCTCTTGTTCTTTCGCCATATCACCACTTTCCTTTTTCCTCAGGTTCTCCTGCTCTCTCTCCTCTGTTTCACCTTCTTTTTGAAAACCCATTTCTTTCTGGTTCTCCGCTTCCTGTTCTTTTTCTTTACCAGCTCCTTCAGCCTCCTTCCCTGAACCCATATTTACACCCATTTCTTTATCATCACCAAAAGACCCTTCATCTCCCTCTTTCTCTCCCTCTTTTCTTTCTCTCTCTTCGCCAGAACCAGCACCGCGGCCGCCGAGTATGTCGGACCCTTTGACTTTCTCGACGAGAGACTCGAAATGGCTCGTCAACTGGGGCACCGTTTCTCTCTGAACCTCTCCTCTGTGATGTTCTTCTGGGACATCTTCTCTCCAAATTTTCTCGGAAGCCATTATTGGATTCTAACTCTTTTGCTTTCGTTTTCCTTTCAAATTGTGAGTGTTGTTATCGAGTGCAAGTTGTGAAGAAGAACGGGTTTATAATGAAAAACCAGAGGGAGGAGGGGTTGTGGGTGGCGGTTTGAGGTGGTAGACGTGGAGGTTTGGGGGGGTGTTTGTGCCACTTGTTTGGCATGGGGAGGGTCTGAGGTTGGTGACTCGGCAGTTTCTCTTTTTCTGGGGATTTATGTGTCAGTTGTCACCTAGGCTTATCCGTTACTAGTAGTAGTACTCCTTATCATTTATGTTCTGTACTTTTAATCCGGACTGGGGGAGCTGCGCAGCGTGCTGTCCCGGTCGAGGGGGCTCTGCTTCGGTCTTGCTTTGATAATCGAAAACGTTCACCTCGTAAAGCTCGTCGAGTTGAACAAGTATGCAAAAAATCAGTTTGATCGGATATCATTAAGTGCCTGATCGGAACACATATAACTTGTCAATAATGGGTTCTAGTAGATTTGATCCAATGTTTCGGATCTATTCTTTTCAAGACAAAAAGGTTTCAATTAGGCACTTAATAATATCTGATCGTACTGATTTTTTACATACTTGTTCAACTCGACAAGCTCTACGAAGTGAACGTTTTTTATTATTGGAGCGAGACCGGAGCACGGCCCTCTTAGCAGAGACAGCAGGCTGTTGTCCCCAACTCCCTTTTAATCCAACTAGTATTAGTTTAGGTTTTCTTCTTGGCTCAGTTTGGATGGCAGAAATTTTGAGGAGGAATGAGAATGTGACATTATATTTCCATGATTCCAACGTTTGGAATGGACATGAATAGAAATGTGATGCCTCTCTTACCCCATGTGAATATTAGATTCCTGGCTCAATAAAAAAAGGAAATATTGACGGATAATTTTCAAAAAAAAATTGATTCATGCATAAGATTACTGAACTAATCCAAACATTGGAATGGAATTACTCCAAGTATTGTATTCATATATAGAAATTTCATTCCTAGTAATCATATTCCTATTCTCATTCAGTAAAATTTTTAGGAATTTGATTCCTAGTAATCACATTCCTATTCTTACTGAAGATTCCGGTCATCCAAACTGAGACAAATTCTAAGGGAAAAAAAAAGGTGGGGAAGGGGCGACGTTCATCGTAAGGACTCTAGACCTGTGGCGGGAGTTTCCAAAGGAGACCCGAAATCCATAAATCGCATTGCTTCCCAAGGCCGAAGAAGGCAATATACATATCATTAGATTCGAACGAGAGCGAGGGGACGTTGACACGCCTAGAACCCATGACCCCATGAAAGCTGAACTCGAGTAACCCATGGCCATCTTGCCTACCACTCCCATGCCCAAAATTTTTCTGTCGGAGTTGTAAAATTGATTTTCTGATAACTCTAAATTGAACTCAAGGAAAACTGTATGCACTTCAGAGCTGTGTTTCCGTCTGAAGCCAATAGACTTGTAAAGAAAATACTAAAAACATAACCGCAAGCAATGGTCACATGCAGCATGGAGGGGCTGTCTGTTCCCAATATGAAAACGAGTTAAAAATTCACCAAGACAAAATTAGGACTATTTTGTTCTTATTGCCAACGTGCCTCGGAGCGGGAGCGGAAGCCCTATTGAAAGATTATGTGACTAGGCTCCTATAACTCAAGGGGAACACGTAACTCAGCACACCGTTGCTTTACCATCTCAGGAATCTTCCTGGAGGGTATATCAAACTCACAATGTTTAATGAGAAATCTTTGAATGAGAGTGCAACAATTCTTTTCTATACCTGAAAGACAAGACAATCCGGTAAAACTGCAGTACCCTGAAAATCCATGAAAGATGCCTGACTGAAGGAAACAAACGAGACTAAGCAGAGTAGAATGAGCAGAGAAGACATACGCTCTTCTTTACGCTTCATGGGAGGGTTCAATTAAGCTACCATCCATACTAATGATTCTTCTCTTTTTTACCAGTTGAGAAGCATTAAGGAGATTCCAGCCATTGCAGCCCCCTTGTTTTTTGATTTCTGTTTCCTTGTGCAGTTCATTTCTGCAGCTTATCCCTATGTGACCATAGTCGCATCAAGCATATTTTTTGGCCAAGTTTGCGGCATCTTCTAGGATCCATTCAGAAGTGGGCACTTCTTATCCTTTTGACACCAGATGAATTATTTATCGTTCTTTTGCTTTGGAAGATTGTACCTTTTGTTATGCTTGATGTATTTTTTTTTTGTTTCTTTGAGCCTTGTGCTTTGTGTTGTAATGAACTATGTGATGTAATGACTCTTTTATCTATGAAGTTCTTCTTTATTGTCAAAAAAAAATTAAGCTACCATCTTCGTGCTGGCTAAAAATTTAGGCCATAGGGGGATGCCAAAGTCGTTCGTTACCTTAACCGCCGGAGGGGTATGCCCAAGGCAGGGCTAGTGATCGGAGTGAGGTTGTAACAAGGTAGATAGCAATGCTGGGTATTTAGGCATTGTTTTCTGGGGAAAAAAAATGAAGCGGCATATATCGAAACGGCCGTATTCATATCACTTGGCTCTTTTAAGTTTCACAATTAATGTTAAATTCCTGAGGTTTTAATGTGAGTAAGTTTTGAATTTTATTTTCTGATCGGCACCTTTACCTCTAGATGCGAAGAGGGATTGTGGGTGGCGGTTGAGGGGTTGTGTGATCGGAAAATGACGGAAAATTAGAAATGGATCGGAGGGGATACCACCACCCTTGATATACCGGGTATAAAAAAAAAAGTTTCCCGAGGTTGGTGACTGCAGTTTCTCTCTTTTGTGGGATTTATTAGTACAAGTGTCACCTAGGCTTATAAGTTACTATTACTAGTATCTCCCGAAGGAGACCTAAAACCCATAGTTGCGCATCATCCCATGCGAGGCCGAAGAAGGCAATAAATGGAACATGAGATTCAAACAGGAGCAAGGGGGCTTCAACACAAGTTAAACCGCCAACCATGTGAGAGCCAAATCCAATGGGAGTAAGCTATTGCCATCTTGGCTACCACCCTATGCCCTTATCAACCCATGCCCAGACTTTTGGGTTTGGCCCGATAGTCGTGTAGCGCGAGATAGTAATCTAACAAATACTAACATACTAACATCCTATCGTTTGAAAAAAAAAAAACCCCAAAGTTCTGTCAGTGTTTTAAATTTGAGTTTCTAATAATTCTATATTGACCTCAAGGAATACGAATTTGCGGATACTGTATGCACTTCAGAGCTCTGTTTTCATCTGAAGCCAACACACTTTTGGGGGAAAAATTAAAAATAGCCATAGCCATTCCCAACAAATGGCCACGAATATTTGACAAAAAAAAAATGGCAATGTTGGTGCAATGGCACATTTTCATTTGCAATACAAATTTTTCCAATAATTTCCTTTTTATCCTATATGTTTTCAATTATGTTTTATCAACTACTATTCTCCATATACCAATATTCTTTATTCTCCAATCTTTTTCTCCATTCAACATAATCAACTTGATCATGTACCTTTCTCCATTCATCTCTATGAACAAAAAATCTTAAAATTGATTATGTACGACACACAATTCTTTTCTTCTCAATACACTATAATTAGCCTATTTTCCTCTACAATGAACAAGTTTAAAAAATCTATTTTCGCAGAAGAAATTTTGCAATCGAAATCTTCGCCCACATCAAATGAAGATACTGCCGAACCACCACCATCACCTCACCCTCTGACGCCTCCATCACCTTCCCCAGATCCGCTTGATGCCATCTCCGCTAGCTCTCCGCCTCGCCGCCACACTCCGCTTGCTGCGCCATCTCCGCCTCGCCCAGCCCCGTCATCGTTCGTCGCCTCGCCGCCTCGCCCAGCCCCGTCAACGTTCACAGCCGCGCCGCCTCACCTAGCCCCGTCAACGTTCACAGCCACGCCGCCTCACCTAGCCCAGTCACCGATCCCCGCCGCGCCGCCTATCCAGTCGTCCCCCATCAGTCACCCTCTCCGCCGCCTTCTTGGATCACCTCTCACCTCCTGCCAGTCATTGGCCTGTTATTCGTAAGCCTCCTCGCGCTACTTCAAATATGGGCCTTTTGCTGCCCTCGGAAACCTCTGGAATCCGTCGGCGAGATTTGTAGTTGGTGTCCGGCGGTGCTCCGGTGGCCCTCGGGCTTTTAACTATTTTTTCAATTTTAATTGTAGTAACAGGTGGTGTACTGGTTTGGTTTTGTTTGTTGATCCCTGCGCGAATCGTTCTCTGCCTGCTAAGGGTTTGGTCTACTGTATTTCAGAGATTTCTATCCAGTCCCCATGGATACCCCATCTGTTGTGGTTTCTACCCAACCTAGGGCTCCGGACTCGGTTCTGTTCAGCCTTTGGGCTGTTTTCTATTTCAATGAATGCCTTTGAGGCGTAGTTTCGGATTAAAAAAAGAGAGAAGATAATACGACGATGGCCCAAGTGATCGCACTGGAGTATCGCCATAATGGCATAATCCATATGATAAAACAAAATGATCAATAAGCTAAACACGTTGCTTCCACTAGTGGCAAACAACACTACCGTCGAAAAAGAGTTGGACGCGACGAGCGACTAATGAAGGGCTAATTCTTCTTAATTGGGCCTATGCAATTCCTGAATGGGTCCAAATGAAAACACTTGGGCTCCGTTTGTTTAGATATAAATAAAATGTTTTACAATGTAAAATATTTTTCATCTAAAATATTTTTTTTTTAAAACAAACTTCAAACTTTTATTTTCTAATTTTTGGTTGGCACATGAAAAATATTTTTAGAAATCGACAAAACATATAGTGTAGGGGAGGCTTAAACAGTGGAATTCAGAGAGAGAGAGAGAGATATCTGAGAATAATGGAATTGAATGTGAGTACGGACTGACGATCGAGAAAATTGAGCAGTTAAAATCTGGACCGTTAAATGCAAAGATAAACGGCTACGATGCAACTGTTGGGACTCGGACTGCAGAGAAACCGCCTCCTTATTACAAGCCTAAATCATAGTAATGATCTAAAGGAGGAAATTGAATATGTCATGCTTTTTTTTTTTTAATTAGCATAAAGGTGCCCTAAAGTATATTTAATTTAATCTCCAATATTCCCTTCTAACAAATTGACATGTGAACTTCATTTTATCATGCATTAAAGTCAACTTACGTGGTATTAAAAACATGATCATCAATTAGTGACGGAGCTACGATTCGAACTTGGAAATGGCACTTAAAAAGATCGTTATAACACCTCAATCCCAAAAAGAAGGTTCGATCTATTGAACAAACAACTTTAAAAAGAATATGTTTTCATTCAAAACAAATTCAAACTTTTTTCCAAAATTAAAAGAACTTGTCGATAGTATTTTGCGTAAAAAAATTGAATTTTTTTTTTTAACCAATATGTATTTTTTGAAATTCTCATTTTACCGACTGGACAACTTTTTATTGGGACATAATGAGGGTATTTAATACCAAAGTACAAGTGTTCTACAATTACCCAATCATAATACCCAAAAAAATACATATTTTCGTAGGTATCATCCATCAAAAATAGTCTAAAAAATACCCATTAAAATTGGTGGACTGCGAAACAAACGAGCTGTTTCTGGTGGCAGGTTAGGACCCGGGGGTGCCTCGTGCCACCGGCCCCCTTAAAGGCTCCGTCGCTGATCACCAAACGCGCTCACTATAGCATTACTGAGCAAGAAAACAAGACAATGAATATGAAAACAAGTTCAAAATTCACCAAGACAAAATCAGAACTGTGTTGTTCTTCATGCCTTAGAGCGGGAGCAGAAAACTCCTAAGTCAAGAAAACATTCGACTGAGCACACCGTTCCTTTATCAGAGGATTCCAGATCTTACAATGCGTACCGAGACCCATTTGAAGGGTCCGGCAACAACTGTGCGTTCTGTCGAACGCCCTCAAAATACAAGTGATTGTGGAAACAGCTTTCATCGGCACACATGTTACAAACGACGTGGTTTTTGAAACTACGGTATCGAGAACATCCAGCAGAGATGCCTGACTGAAGGAAACAAACGAGACTAACAAGTAGAGTAGAATAAGTGGAGAAGACATACGCTCTTCTTTACGCTTCATGGGAGGGTGCTTCAAGCTACCATCTGGGCCGCATATTGTTTGGGCATGTTGGGTATTTGGGCATATTGTTTTCTGGAAACGAATAGGCAGCATCGAAACGGTCGTATTTATGTCACTCGGCTCTTTCGAGTTTCCAGGCAATTAATGTTAATTCCTGAGGTTTTCAATGTCATCGATCAGTTATAAGTATATTACTACAATTTACGAGTTTAATTGATGATCTAATGAAATACCATCACTCTGCACCATACCTGTTTTGATTAGTATTAAGATTCTACAAGTATATAATTAGTTAAATTTCCAATCTCTTTCAACAAAATACAAACGCCGGATCGGAAATGGCAAATGTCGTTTTACTGACGGCCCAGGCCGGATTCTTATTCGCGTGTGCGAAACCCACCGCCACTGGGGCTACCAAGACCACCTTCAGAGCCACCACAACCTTCACATTCACTGTCCAACAATTCCCTCCTTCCCGGTCTCTTCCCGTTGTTCCCCTTCGTTTCCAGCGCCGGACCAAAGGATGAAACGGGGTAAGAGGAAGGCGGAGACAGGGTACTAGTTTACCCTGCCTCCGCCTTCCTCTTACCCCTTGTTTCATCATTTGATTCCTCGCTTTCATCTTCCGGTGCTACCTCAAAGAACTCCTCCACAGTTTCAGCAGGTTTCTGTATATTACTTCCTGTGCTACGCCCTTTGATTCTTCACCGGTTTCTTGGTCTCCGGTTTCTCCCTGTTAAAGCTCCATCAACAGGAAGAAAGATACACTTGCAGGTTAGATAAACCGGAAATTAAATTGTTCGTCATAATGATGCAAATAGGCCATGGTAAATTGGTAATGTGTGGGCCGTTGATTCGTACATGGTAATGAAATTTCCCAGTCACGACTAACAATCATCTAAAGCTCTTTTCCACCAAATGATTATAAATATTTTCAATTGTTTTACTTTTGAGTTAGTGAAACCTTACATAATTTCTCTCAAGGTAGTTTGTTCATCTTCTACATATTGTTCATCTTCTACATATTGAGTGAGGAGTTCTTTGAAGGAGTTCAAAGGCGCGCGATAAGAGGTTGGTCTAAAGGAGGAGTCCTGCGTCTAGATCAAATATTCGAGGAGTCGAATACAAATAAGCATCTATTGGAGTAGTTCATGAGGAGTCAGCAAAGAGGTTCTTAGCAAATATTGAGGAGTCATAACGTGATTGTAAGAAACTCTTTGTTTTCGCGTTTTGCGTATAATGCACTCTTCCCTCCCATGGTTTTTTCACCATCTTTGGGTTTTCCATGTATATCTGTGTGTCATGCATGCTTATTTCTTTTTCGCGTTAATTACCTTGCATAATCACATAGATTAGGATTTCATTAAATTAGTCAGTTAATTTAATTTTGTTCACCGTAATAGTAAATCGTGAAGCGATCCAAACTTAGGTCTTTCAGTTACCATGGTAATTACCCGTGCTCGTCACTTATGGTGGGAGCACGATCATTCAGCCAGATGATCAGCTGAACGGGATTCTGATCTGTAGCCGGTTTATACCCATCAAATTTGGTACTCAAAACGTGGTTACCATAGTAGTATTGAAAACTTCACAATCTCGATCAACAAGACGAAAAATTTGGATTCTGTTGTTCTCATTTCTAACACGTCCTAATGTCCTTCCGGTTTACACATCGATCATCACTAACTAACCCTCCAAGCGCAATGCAACACAAATCGGGCATATCTTACTGCAACAGTGACTGAATCCAGATTGGTCTGCATTTTTTATTTGAACCTTTCTTACCCGCCCACATTTGGCAAAGTAAATAAGTCTGGCTTGGACACACATGACGGGGATAAAAGGCTTCGCTACAATATTGAGAACACGTTCCGTCAGAGATGCCTGGGTGAATGCGACAACCGAGACCAAGCATAGCAGAACGACGAGTAGAGAAGACATCGTCTGTGCTTGTTTACGCGTTATTCTTTACGCTTCATGTGATAAGTGCTAAGCAACATCGATCTACGAGACGTACCGGTAGCAGCGCTGCTAAGAATTAGGTGCAGAAAGAACAATATTGTGGTCTGGGGATCGATGTAGCCAGCCTTCAGGGCAATGCATGTTTTCCGATGATGGAAACAGAAAAAAAAAAAAAATTAAATATGGCATTGAAACTGCCGTAGTTATATCACGCAGCTCTTTAAGTTTCCCCACATAATTAATTTCAACGGTTGAGATATGTTTTTAAACTATTACCGGTAATCAAACATATGTACATTCTATCATTTATTTCTGCCGGTACTCCATCCCTAACTGCAGCCATGGGTGTGCCTACGTACCATCTTTAAATTTTATAATTTGGCATCAAACTAATGTGTTAAATTTACATTTTATTTGTTTTTTTTAACTCTCCAATCAAAGTGCATGCCATCAATTAAATTAAGTAATTAACATCCTAAAAAAGTACTATAGTAATTTATACTCGGAACCAAATTCAATCATCAAAACAATGATACATTTTCTTCCCAGGAAGTAATATAAAATCAACACAAATCCTTGTAAATGAACGTATTTTTCAGCTAATGAGAGCTGCATAGAGCAGCTGGTTCCAAGTATCCGGTAACCCCGGAAGGCACCAGTGGCTGCAATCCAACCCGTTGTGGTTGCCACTGTAAACCGTCGGGTGAGCGTCCTTTCGGTACTGGGAGAGGGTGGTGATGTCGAGCAAATAAACCGGTTTCTTGATCCGGCTCAAGACCTTGTTCACAACCACTGCAGCCATTGGTATGCCTGCTGGGTACGTGGTTCCAAACAACGGTTGCATCTCCCTGGAACATGACTTTGATGGCTCATTCCAATCCTTGCCTCTGAGTTCCACAAATAAATTTTAGTATCATTTGCAAACTGATCACATTGATATATTAAGGACACAAAAATGTATTTCTCAAAGAGAAAATAGTGGAACACATTGATTTCGTACTTTTTGAAGTTCTAAAGAGCGATTGTTTGATAGAAAAACGTACACAAAATTGTATGATTTTGTTTTGAAGAACTAGAATTTCATCGCAAAAGCGAAACCCAGCTGAAAGATTATACAGAGTGTACAGAAAAACGGCCTAAACAGGGAGGCGACCGAGAGGGATCACTGAACCTCAATAAAAAATACAAACAAATAAGCGCTAATTCTCAATCTGCTAGGATCGAATCCGCACTAAACTACACTAACATAATCATCAGCGAATCGCTAAATCTCGAGCCTGGAAAGCAATGACAAATTGTATGATTGATAGAGGGAAATTCTTACTCGTAATGGGTGGGAGAGATCCCCTGGAAGAAAACTTTGGTTTTGGAAGGGTCAACATTTCGGTTGACCCATCTGGCCCAGGTGCTCATCCCTTTGTAGTAGGCAATAAGACGGTTCATGTCTTTGTACAATTTATTCCCCTCTTGCATGTAGTCCCATCTGCAAAATTAAATTACGCAATAAACGAAATTACGCTTCCCGAACTAGAATTGCAACCAATTGGGACTAACTCAGTTGGCCAAGACTCTTGCATCTCATTAGGCGGTCCTAGCCTGGTTTGGCCAAAAAAAGTTGAGTGAGATTATTAACTTATTGAAGTGCAATACGTCTACGTATTTGGGCTTAAATTAAATCCTCACAATACTTTTTTTTTTTTTTCCCAGCCAATCCTCACACAAAAATTATTCATCTATTCTAGTATTTTTTGTTTCTTACATTAAATCTTTTCATGATTATTCAAGCACCACTTGATCAAAGTTGAAGAAATTACGCGACAAATCTTACGGTTGGGAACTTCCGGTGTGAGTCCACCAATGCCATGAGTTAAAGATCAACACGTCCATGCCTCTCCAAGCATTGCCATTTTGGATGGAGTCCAGCTTCAAAACCCGACCCGCTTGTTCGTTCACTATATCTACAAGATACGTTGTGCGATATAGTAGTAACTTGACTCCATAATCCTACATAAGTTTGTTGTTCGATCAATACAACAATGATACATGTTCCAAAGGAAAAGCAATAGATCCTACAAAGAATAGATAAAGAAAAAAAAACAAATAAGCATGACAAAGAATTTTTTTTAATTAGAGCCTCTTTTAGTAATTTATGACTACTATTTTAATAATCAATTTTAATCAAACAATAGTTCTATAGACACAGATTTCATAAGCACTGACACCGATCCGGACACTTATGTGTCCAGAGCCATTTGATGTGCATCGGTCCTACCCAATGCACGTAGAACTCATGCACGTGGGACGGTTGCAGACAAAGATTTACTCGATCTGTGTTCAGATATCTATATCCTTAACACATTCCTTTATTAATAAGTTCAGTTTCAACAAGGCTGCTGATTTTGTCACTCACTTTTTTGTTAACGCCACTCCCTTGCAAGTGTATTTTTGGATTCTGGGGGAAAAATTTTGGAAAAGCCAAAAGTGGATACATGTTTGTTGAAGGGAAATGATTTTGTCACTCCCCTTTTTGTTAACGCCACTTCTCTGCAAGTGTATTTTTGAATTTCTCTGCAAGTGTATTTTTGCCAAACATGTAACGACTTTTTGGCTTTTCGAAAAGTCTTCCCCCAGAATTAATCAAATCAAATCAATCATGTTGAAAGTTCAAGAGACAAGACAAAGCACAATTTGGTACACCAACTAGTTTGGTCAATGGATTACTTGTTCAAACAAGGCTCCCCATTCATTAGTCATTATTCAATTTGGGTCCCAAAGTTAATTAATTACCAATATTCTCTGGATCAGTCCCTCTCTTATAATAAATGGTCCTAAATATCATCATCCCCTTGTCAACAACCTTCCACTACTCTAAACATCACGGACTCATTCAAATAAAATCCCACGTGTTATTTAAATAGCCATCCTAAATCTAACTCCTATTTATGTTGTAGTCCATGACATCGTCAAGACTTATCTTTTCATCATGTAAATGCATAAAAGTCCCATTAAACCCTTATTTACTCTAGAACTAAATTAAATTGCAGCTAACACTCTATCAACACCGTAAACTATACTCCTAACTAATATAAGAAACCAGAAACGAATTTGAGTTTCACTCTAGAGAAAGGAGGTTTGATTGTCCAGTCATTTTCAGATGACTTCTTCTTTTCATTTTCATTTTCATTTTTTTATTTTTTTTGTCATTCAATAAATGTCTAACCTATTCCTATGGGCATGGGAAAGTGGTCCCATGCAAAGCGCATACGAGTGGAACAAGTCCAAAGGACATCAACCACCACACCAAGCACTTGTGCTTCTGGCGAGACTCAAACCCTCAACTTTCATGTGGAAGAGGTGAGGTGAGGAAAGTGACATTCGGCTACTAGCCCTTCAGTCAAGTATGTAAATGACAAAACCACCATTAATGTGTCCTATAGTCCGATCCTTTTCATTTTCATATGTAAGCAACATTTTCAAAGTTGGTTTAGAATTTTTGTGTTAATGATGATGACATCCAGGACCAAGACAACCTCACATGCATGCACATTTCTTATCCTATTACTACTACTAATATATATATACATGTGAAAGCTATGGACAGCAAGATATTTAGAAAGTGGATCGGTGCTAATTTGAGCCGTGATAAGCGTGAGTTGCACAGGATTTTAAAGAATAACCTTAGGTCAGGATTTGCAAGTCGTTTAATTCAGGGCCATGGAATTAGTCAAGGTACGCGTAAGCTGATCCGGACATTCGGTCATAAAATAAAAAAAAAATTTGCAAAGCATAACACAATTTGGAATTTCCTTTCTCGATCCCTCTTCTTTCTCTCCTTTTGCCTTTACCTTCAACTTACTAGAAGAGATTGGAAATAGCAAGAGGAGTGGAAATGAAGGATTTTATAATAACACCAAAAGCTAGAGTGAAAAAGACAAGACTTTACATGCACTGGGCGAAACAGTGATATATTTTTTACTCGTACAACTTAAATAAGAAAAAGGAGAAGAATTTCAATGTCTTTATTTATTTAATTTATGTTCCAAACCAAATATGGAATGAAGCTTATTTTGGGTAACTTTCTTGCAACTTTCCTCCTCCTCAAAACAAAGAAGTTTTTTTTTTTTTTTTTTACTGTTTTCTTTCAAAACTTTCATCCTAATCAAATAGGACGTGCAAGAAAAAAAGTTTACGTCTCATTTTCCTCTTTTACTTCACTTTCTATTGTTATCAATTTTCGCTATCTTTTTCTCGCTGATCAAACGGACCTCAGATAAACAGGTGTTAGAGAGCAGAGAAGGAAATTTAGGGAAAATAGCAAACGCCTTACCTCAAATGTAACTGAACCAAGTGAGCCTTTTCTGATGAAGGTTGTCTTAGAATGTGGGACCCATGAATGAATCATGCAACTCAATGACTCCCACATGTTCAAACTCAGTGAGTCGCCCACGAACATGATCTTTTTCCCCCTCCACCTCTCCAAAAAATCCTTCCCATTAAACCTGCACCATTTTTATATATGCTCAAATACCATTTTATAGATAGAAAAAGAAAGACTGCATTCAGCTCTGTTTTACTACTTCAGTCTCCAGAAAATTCATTTGGTTGATGGTGGATTTCGAAACTTGGTTTCTTCGAATTTTTTTTAGTTATATTTACTCGCTTTCAAGAACCACTTAAAAACAGCGTCGGATGCAAGAGTTTGACGAAGAGGAGGCCAGAAATGGAGAGTTTTTTTTTGAGTTTGGATGGTTATGGCATTAGTAAAAGTTTGATTTTGAAGCAAGTAAAGTTATCAAGATTTTGAGGAGGCAACAAAAACCGAATTGTATCGTAAACATCAAGATACACATTAGAAAAGGGAAACAAGTTTTGCACGCTGAACTTCTTTTCTTGTCTTTATTCAAGTGAGTGAAATTACCCACAGAATCGGAGAAAGAAAATAGAAATCGTATAATTAATTATGCACTAACTTGATGGAATGCATATACGAGGAACCATGACATTTCTGGGTTGTCACGGAAGAAGTTGAAAACTAGAATTCGCAAGGAATTCTATCCCACTGGGTTTGAGGAGGACTAGTAGATTCGATGGCAGTGCGCGCCAAGAGTAATTTGATAATTCTATATGAATGACGACAAGAAAAAAAATTTACAGGATGGTAAAACAGGGTTAAAATGGGAGTACATAAAAATCCAAAAAGACTATTCAAATGCTCAAGAGTGTTGTGGCTCTAGTCCGCACACGCTTGAAAACACCTTTTAAATTAAAGAAAGTACAATATGAAAATGAAAATGTTATCAATAATACTTCCACCGAAGGGTTTGCCCGATTGTTAACTACAGGATCCCAAGGTTAGTCGAAGTGCGAGCAAGCTGAACATCCGGTTCCGAAAAAGAACAGTTCGACAAAAAGAGTTTTAAAAAATTGACACTGAAGAATCAGGAAAACAAAGATGAGCTAAAAGGAGTACCTTGGCAAGTTACACGAGAAGGGCTGCCACCTGTATTTCTGGTACAGTTTGTCAGGTCTATTGTACTTTTGGCAATTGAATTCTGGATCTATGAAGGGACAGCTTGAATAATCGTATAATGGGTAGGAAGCATCGTATACCCATTTGCCTTGGAAAAAATTGCAACCACTGCCAAGCTTTCTACCTATAGAAGAAGAAGAAGGTGCAGTACTGGTATTGTAGTATTGGTAAGCCATAATTGTTTGGTGTGAAAACAGAAACAGAGTGAGAAACAGGGGTTGGCTCAGAAAACCCATCTGGGATTTCGAACCCAGAAGGTTTGAAAGGACTTTTGGTGTGCAGAAAAAGTTGTCTGAGAATGATGTCTATATAGTGTGGAGAGAGAGATAATAGGGCTGATGGTCTGGTTGGTGGGTTTGCTCTCCGCACAATTGACAGTGGTTTGATTCTTGGGAGCAGGCTGCAAGAAAGTAATTTCTTATGAATTCTTTAGTCATGGTGTGAATGGTTTACCTTTGACCGTTCCGAAGAGAGAATTAGTTGAGGTGGGCACAAGCTGATCCGGACATCCCTCACCGTCCGAGAGAGAGAGAGAGAGAGAGAGATTGGAGGCTGGCAGGCTGCACATGAGATTGGAGGCTGCACATGGTTTAAAAGTGACTTTTTAGTTTCTCATACCAACTTCGATATTTTCGGATAGGATTTTGATTTTCGTGCTCCACTTTTTACAGATGGCGCTCCATTTTGTTCATACGTTAAAAATGAAGTGTCATCAGTAAAAAGTGGAGCGCGAAAATCAGTTTCCTTTCAGATAGCCTAATTTGAAATCAATGGGCCAATTATTAAGCAAAACTTCAACAGTTATATATTTTTACTTTTTAGAATTATAAACGACGATAAGGTAGTGAAAATATGCACTGAAAGATGTCTTTTCTGTAGATACAAATACAACCATGGTCTTGGTGACATTTGCCTAGGCTACTCTCAAAGCGTGCAACTCTCACAAAGTAATAAAATCCTAAAATATATATATGCTTATAATTTTTTTTTTTCAAAAGGTCGCAGCGTGTCCAGACGTTCATAGGGCTCGTCTGGACGGCCTACACAAATCCGGAGTAAATTCGGTCCTGATCGTCTAGGTAGTTGTTACCATCGTAGGGATGGGAGATGAGGGGAGTGCTCGAAATGCTGAAAATTAAGCAAAACTTCTACATCTTGAAAAGGGAAATCATTTTGTCACTCCATTTTTTTGTTAACACAACTCCCCTGCAAGTGTATTTTTGGAAAAATACACTTGCAGGGGAGTGACATTAACAAAAAAGCAGAAATCCTATACGTACCGACGGCCGCGTCGGGCCATCTCTGGCCACCGGACGGCCGATCCGAACCGTCCAAAAATTCTATAAGAAAAAAACGAGGGGGCACATGCGGGAATCAACGGCATCCGATGTGTGTAGGGTACTTGATCAAAACGCCCTAGTACTCTACACACATCGGATGCCGTTGATTCCTGCGTATGCCCCCTCGTTTTTTTATATAGAATTTTTGGATGGCTCGGATCGGCCATCCGGTGGCCGGAGATAGCCCGGCGCGACCTTGAGAATAGTCAAAATTCATTAGGGTACAACTTGCAATGTCTCAACCGATAAAAAACCATTTATAATATAGCATCTCTTTCTCCAATATTTGAGGCCTTTTTGACTTCCAAAGTAGCTGAAAGGGCGACTGAGTTGGTGAGTGGATACAGTGCGATTTGGAAGCCTTGTATGGGAAATTGAAAGGGAATTCGTGAGGGAAGGGTTCAAGGGAGGAGAAAAATCTCAGAGAGAGACGATGGAGTTTTCAAGGTGCTGGCGATGATATTTCAAGTTCCCTCCATTAATGTGTGTCGTTTTCTGCGCCTCTCTTATCGATGGGGGGGGGGGGGGGGGGGGTCGGGTTTATGCTTTCTCGCGCGATGAGAATATTCACCTGCTCCCGACCCCTTCGTTTTAAAATAACCTCATGGGCCCACATTGAAAAAAAAAAAAGGGGCTGCGAGTACCAAAAAAACAGCAATGGTAGAAAGTGAACGGTTCGATCAACGTGATTTTTGGCATGATTAATGTTCTCGACAAGCTTTAAAAAGTGAACGGTTTCGGTTATTGTTAGAACCTAGGGTTCCTGTTGTCCCCATCCGAGCCGTCCGTGCTCGATAACGGACGGCTCAGATTTTATCTCGATGGACGACCGAGATCTGTTTGGCTGAGATGAAATTTGAGCCGTAAATGGGGACAACAGGAACCCCCAATTCTCATTTTTTGTGGGCCCAAAAAAGACTCACAAATGGTCCACATTGGTTGGAACCAATTGGACTAGACCCTTGCCCATGATAGAGCCTCACAGCCAGGGCTTTGTCAGCTAATCGGTCATGACCGACCTCCAAACAGGAAGAGTAACACAAACCCTCAACTGCGGCAAAGACAGCCAAAAGAACCCCACATGGGGAGGAAAAACTCCCATTAAAGGGAAAAAATTTGAATAGAAATTTGCGTTGTACAACTTTAATTTATATGGTAATCATCAAGTATTCTCAAATAACAAAGAAAACTATGAAATTAATTACCATAATTTGCAAGTCCTAAATATTCTTAAACAGGAGATTTGAGGCCCTGTTATGAGCAGCATGTGCTGTAGGGTTGTTTGAATTCTTTTTCCATAGAAATCCATGATGGTGATCAGGATTCGAAAATTGAAGGGAAAATTCACTTTTGAAAATTCTTCTTCTTGTCCCTACTAGAAAAAGGGCTCAAAAAGTAAAGTTTGTGATATCCAAAACCAAAAGGCTTTTCATCGAAAAAGAAATATGCAGAACCAAACACAATTGTATGGGATTGGGAAATCCTGAAGTGCAAAGCCCAGGCATCCTGTAGGACGCATACGGGTCATCGATCTTGGCAATGAATGGTTAGATATAATCCAAGCTTCTACAAATCCTAGCCGTTTATTGTTTGAATGAAAATCCGAGTCGTCCATTGTCGAAATGGATGACCAAATTGGTCGCATTTGCGGGAGGTGAACTACACCTCCGGGTCCCCAATTGTTGATAAGTTTTCTTGAAGTGGCTGGGGTAGCGGGATAAGAACCTTCCCTTGTCTAACCGGTCTCGGTTTCAAGACTCGGGACTAGATTGTTGGCGGAGGGGCCTCATGTTTACAATCATTTTGTCCAACCATTCTATTACTATGCAGTAAAAGAGTGGGTTTTTTTAGCGGGGGCGGCTCTAGTGGGCCATTGGGAGGGTTCAAGCAAACCTCTTTGGTTTAAAAAAATGTACTTCCTCCGTCCTTGATGTAGAGTTCAGTATTTCATTTTGGACTGTCCCTTAATAAGTGTTTATTTTGTAAAGTTTGTAGGTAAAAATTGGTGCATTGTCTATTTTGTCCCTAAAAGTAGATTTCATTTTGAAAAGTTAATGAGTAAAAGTGTAATGATGATGAGTAAGTAGGGAAAGTGGAGGAAAAAATTGATGTGAAAGGTACAATAATGATATTTTTTTAATAAGTTAGAGTTACGAAGCAGAACACTTAAAAAAGAACGGAGGGAGTATTAAAATCTTTCAAGTTTTTACATCTAATTTGATTTGTTATTTATTGTCTGCGCTAGATCATTCATAAAAAGTCAAAGTAATGAAAATTCACTTAAATTTGTGATTAGAAGATCATATAACTCAATGAGATAAAATAAATTAGGCTCGATAAGTTTTTCAGTCATCGCAGATATCTTTACTTCATACTCCGTATATTCTTTTGTATGCAAAATCTTGTTAATACTATATTTTTGTAATCAGTTCGTTTATAGGAGTTCTTGTTCAATAAATTAACTGGGCTCAAACACCTCGATACTGAACCAGCCGAGCTCGAGCTAGGCTAGTTTTGATTCTTTTGAATGAGCTGAACTCGAATACTTCAAAGCTCAGCTCAACTTGATTCGTTAACTTGTAACCATATCCTTCAATAGCTCTGCAACATAATACAATAATGGTATCTAAGATTGCATAATGGCGATTTCACTCCTCGAAATTTGCATTGTACAACTTTAATTTATATGGTAATCATCAAATATTCAAATCACAAGAAAAGCCCAAATGCCCTGTTATGAATAGCATGTGGGGTTGTTTGAGTTCTTTTTTCCATAGAAATCCATGATGATGATCAGGATTCGAAAATTGAAGGGGAAAATCACTTTTGAAAATTCTTCTTCTTCTTGTCCCGACTAGAAAAAGGCTCAAAAAGTAAAGTTTGTGATATCCAAAAGGCTTCATCGAAAAAGAAAAATGCAGAACCAAACACCAATGTGAACCGGAGGGCGGTGCTGCGCAGCCCCGCAAATAGCCGTCGCTTCGGTCTCGCTCTGATGATCGGAAACGTTCACTTCGTAGAGATCGTCGAGTAGAACATGTGTATCAAAAATCAGCTCGATCGAATATCATTAAGTGCCTCATCCGAATATTATTATCTTGAAATGAATGTATCCGAAACAGTAGATAAAATCCACTATTTTTTGGTACACTTAATAATTTCAAGATAATAATGTTTGGATGAGGCATTTAATGATCATATCCGATTGAGTTGATTTTTGGTACACTTGTTCTAATCGACGAGCTCTACGAAGTGAACAATTCCGATTATCGAAACAGGACCGGAGCGGCGGCGATTTGCCATGCACAGCACTCTAGTCCCACAAATGTATACCAAGTGTTGATAAGTTTTATTCAAGTGGCTGAGGTAGCGGGAACCTTTCCCTCTCCAACTGGTCCCGGTTTCAAGACTTGGGACTAGATTGTTGCTAGAGGGGCCTCATGTTTGCAATCATTTTCGTTTAAGGGAAAATGATGGCTAATAACGTGTTTTGATAATTAATATTTCTTCCGTCCCTAAATAAGTGTTTGGCGCGCAAAATTAGGTCTTACAAAAGAGGCATGTTTTTCATTAAAAAATTTAATTTTTTTTCACAATATAATAGAATTCATTGCTATCTAATGATTTGTGAAAAAAATTTGATTTTTTTAACGAAACAAATGCATCTTTTTGAAGGCCTAGGTTTCCGCGTCGGACACTTATTTAGGGACGGAGGGAGTACTTGCCAAGGACATTTTCAGCATTAACAAATGTTCTTAGCATGTCCTTGGCAGATGTTAATTATCAAAACACATCTTGCGCCGTCATTTTCCCTTTGTTCAACCATTCTAAAAAAGTGTGTTTTTTAGCAGGGGCGGCTCTGGTGGGGCATTATGAGCAGGGCGGAGTCAGGATTCAGAGGCGGGAGTGGCACCGTTCAATGAAAATCTAATTACATGTTATGCGAAAAAATATGAAAAATAAATTAAGTGTGAAGTCGTATAATTAGGTTATGTCGTGGGCTTTTTTTACAGTATTTGTATAAAGTATTAATTTTTTTTATACCTTTAAATACCTGGTCGAACCACATTAGTGTACAAACAAAATTATGTGTTCAAATGGGTCATGAAAAAATTTAATTTCCAAATGGGTCACGTTCCTTTCTGATTTGTAGAAAAAAATTACGAATCTTGTTAATAAAAACTTGTGCAGAGAGAGAGAGTGTTTCAATAGAAAACACATCGGGTGCCAGGGGTTTCGATTCTTACGAACCGTGGCGCAAGGCACCAGACAACAGAACACTTTGCCACTCTACTAAGGTACTATTCATGTACAATTCTTCAAGTTTTTTTTATTTAACCTTATTATGTGTAATAAAATTTTTTTTGGTATTTTTGAAACCGGGGGTGGCACGTGCCACCTCCCCATACTAGCTCCGCCCCTGATTGTGAGGTTCAAGCAAACCCTCTTGGTTCAAAAAATATACTTAAAATTCTTTAAGTTTTTAATTACATCTAATTTGAATTTTATTTATCGTCTGCACTGAATCATTCATAAAAAGTCAAAGTAATAAAAATTCACTTAAATTTGTGACTAGAAGATCATAGAACTCAATGAGATAAAATAAATTAGGCTTGATAAGTTTTTTCAGTCATCACAGATATCTTTACTTCATACTCCGTATACTCTTTTGTGTGCAAAATCTTTTTAATGCTACATTTTTATCACCGTTGAGCTAAAATCTTGCAGCAGCTCCTCTTTTTTAGGCTTGGTGTCCCCTTTTTTTTAGTGTAATTTTCTGGTGGATGTTGATGCGAAGGGGCCCATGTTTAGGTCTTAGGTGTGAAACTAATTTTATTTGATAGCCAAAAAGTGTATTATTGCATAGTTGGTAGTAGAACTTTAATCATGGAAAAACTCTTGGATTTTGTTAGAAGCAATAAAAATCAAAGTCAGAAGAAGAGAAGGAAAAAAAATTGATATTCCCCAAGCCAATAAAACAGAAGAGAAAAATTGACGTCTTTTCCATCCCAAAGGGGTGAGAATGAGATCAAAGCAATAAGTGTTTGTCCTCTCTAAGATCGCGTCACATGTTCGAATTTCACGGAAACCAAACATTTTAAACCTTGGGGCCATTAAAAGGTTTGTCCAATCGTTAAGTTCAAGGCGCTAGAATTAGTCGAGATGTGCGCAAGTTGACCCGAACATCCAATTAGAGTAAAAAAAATTGACATCTTTTCATTGTTGTTGGGGGGGGGGGGGGGGGGGGGGGGGGGGGGGACCGCTATCTTTAGGACATTAATTTAGGACTATCCAATTAAGAACCCCATTAATTTAAAACCTCCAGAAAACTCTTTCCCCATTTAAAGCCTAAGAATAGGGTACTTTCAGTTGAAGACCCCATTTGCCGCTAAGAGTTGCTTTCATTGTTTTCCCAGAGCTGCATGACGGGATGGTGTGCTCAAGCTGATCTGGACATCCGATTATCGAAAAAAAATAAAGAGAGCTGCATGATTACCCAAATTAAGCCGAACCCATTTGTGTTTACATTTATTGCAATGTCATTAATTAAGACATTGCCGATTACTTGATCTAGATGGGATATTATTGATTAGCTATCATTTTTTAGTATGTGGAGTTTGTTAGCTGAACTTTAACAAAGTATGACATTCCTTCAACTCAACTTTTCCATCATATGCATTATGCAATCAAAATTAAGTCCATTGGAGAAAATAAATTGTACATTTTCTATTCCAATAGATAAATAAACAGCTCAAACTAAAAACAAGAATGGGAAGGGAAGGGAAAATGTGCTATTTTGTTAGCTATTCATTCTGTCCGAAATTTGGATTTGGGTCGAACATTTACTGCAACCAAACTTCATTTGAGGTCAGGACCTATTCCGATAAAAAGTACTTCTGAATTCAAGAATCATATCAGATGAGTTTACGCGATAACCCTACGGGTTTTGTTGCATTCACTACATAATAGTAGTAATAATTCTGGAATAAATGATGGACCAAATGACCCTTGTCCTAGAAAGTTCTGCCCCCACTAATTCAATGGCTATCATTGGAATGCCTTAGGAAATACTCAATGCAAGAATGTCACAATTGTGGGCCTTAATTTGCACATGAAATTTGGAGTATCCACATGCACCCTTTCCCAATATCAATCATGACGAACAATGTAAGGTGGCTGTATTCACCTAACTTGTTAACAAGGCTAAGCAATTTTAGGCAGCCAGCAAAAGTTGCACCTTGTACACAAGGTTCTTACTTTATAAGGGCCCGTTTAATAACCCTTGAGCCTTCGGATATTGGACTACCAATCGCAAGGGCACCAAGCTCTTGATGGGTAGTCCGGAATAGTTCCGAATTATGAGTCTGTTGGGATGAGTCGCTCTCACGGATTTTGGGCCCAAGAAGTCACAAGTTTGTGGCGTGTTAACAACACCACTCAACCCCTGCCCTCCAGTCTAAGTCACAAGTTTGTGGCGTGTTAACAACACCACTCAACCCCTGCCCTCCAGTCTCCCGCCTATTGGTGCGGGTCTGGAATCCTTCTGATCATGCTTGCTTATGCCTCGTCGCTTTCCACACTTTATGATAAGCAACAATGAGATTTCAAGCATAATTAATTGAAGTGGATTTAGTTTGTTTTTATATGTAAAACACCTTGTGGAAACATCTTCGCATTCATAAACCAAAGAAATCTTCACATTCATAAACCAAAGAAATCTTCACATTCATAAAGGAGAGCTTTCCTTGTGCGAGACATCCCCTGAGTACCTCCTACTTCTCGTTTTCTTTTCTCATTTCATATGTCGGCAAACTGTAAAATTCCAATGTCAGAAAATAGTAAAAAGACTCTTAAACTTTGTTCGACCTCTGGGAATCGAGAAAAAAAAGTCTCAAGCGTTATGTACATCGATGAAGTTGGTATCTACATCGATGAAGTTGGTAGGTCCGGAAGGCGGGAACCAAAAGACATGAACCAAATGCCACCAGAAAGGCCTTGATGAAAATAACATTAACAACCAGCAACTACATACAATGACAATGACCAGAAGGTAAGCCTTGAAATGTAATAGCACAATACATGAAAAAGCTGTATGTAACAAGTCATCCATCATCAACGCAAGGGGTTCCGCAAACTAAGAATTTTTTTATACAAAAAAAAAAAAAAAAAACCGGGGCATTTGGCAATTTTACCAATTTCAATGTAATTATTTGAGCGAGAAAATAAATAGGCAAGACGAGTGTTTATTCACAGTTGCCCACTAAAATACTAATGGGAATTTAGATAAGCTCCCACTCGGATTCACAAAAATCATGAGCCGGTAAGTTACTTTTATTTGCATCCCCGGAAAGAGTAGGCATCATACTCTCCACAACTATATGGTTTGATCCTGTTTCCATGTTTTCATATTGAGCTGCAAGCTGCTCGTACTCGTGCTTCCTTGCTGAACTTTTTGATGAGAAAGCATTCCGAATCTTTTTCTGAAAGTAAATATTAGGTAAATGTCATTTGTGTGTGTGTGTGTGTGTGTGTGTGTGAGAGAGAGAGAGAGAGAGAGAGAGAGTACCTTATATGACCGAGGTTTATCTTGCCTACTAGGATTAAGGCGAAGTTGGTCTCCGTCCACCAAGATACAAGTTTCCTCCAGCTTCAAGTGTTCAATTTGCTTAATGGTATCTATCCCAATCTCAACCAAACCACAATTGTCAATCAAATTCAAATTCGAATTCCATTCACCTGATCTTCCTGTAAACATTCAAGGACATCAAGATGGGCTTATAATTACTAATCGACAACATTGCTAAGGACTGGTGTTCATCGACAAACTTGCGCTTGGCACCACATTTTTTTTAACTTGGAAATATGCGAAAGAGATTGAGACAATGTGGGTGACTGATGTAAAACTGTTTCTTTTCCATGTCTAATGTGTGTTAAAGAACTCTACATTGCAAACAAAACCAGACATTAAAAGTGCCTAACCCACAGAACAAAAACTTCAATAAGACTTGAATGATCGTTCAGTGAGAAAAAGGTGTTAGGAGAGCACATCAATCGAGTAATTGCTAATGAAACAGTTCAAAATGAGAATCATCAAGGGAGATAATATGAAGAGACATTTACAAACAAAGCTCCTTCACATGTATATTGGTAAAATAAGGTTTACACATATATTGTTTGGAAAAACGCCTACAGAATCACGTATAAATCAAGCATCTTAGTGCAAATGTTTCAACAATTGCTGCACATGAAAGATCATGAACAGATTTTAATATCACATTCAATGGCAATTGGAATTCAGATGCAAGTACATAGGCTGGGTACAACAATGATGCTTTTAGACAATATACAACAACATAACATAACCCATCTAGTCCCCAATCATTGGGGGTATGGGCGGGGGATGATTGAAGACAAACCTAACCTTTGACAATATATGCACAAAGTGGCTGCTCTCAGAATACCACTGAAACAATGGCCCCCCTAAACCTCCAAGAACCGAGAAGCTACAGGAACGTTTTGTTGTAGAACCATGCCCCCAAATCAAAGCCAAATGGCATCAGCGAGGGCAGGCCTAGAGACCCAAATCAATTTATGTGCACATTACCATGCTTCCTTCATTGATAGTCCAGAGCATCGGTATGCAAACAACTAATCACCATAATGGTTCCCAAAACAGAAAGAATTGGCGAAGATAAATGACTTGGATAATATGTCTCTTGCAGTACCTAGCAAATAGGAAGGATGAGTAAATAAAACATTTTGGTTTTGCCCAAACTGGATTCTAGTCCAGGACCTTGTGTCATACACTATTAGCATACAAAATCTCATTAGAGTTGGCAAAACCGTAAACACAAACTATTTGAGTAGTTATTGTTCACAGCAAAGTTTTCAGAGGCGAAAGCGCAAAGCGAGGCACTTGACCCTCCATGGGGCAAGGCGTAAGCCCCGAGGCGTTGGGGCGTAAGCCTTTTGATTTTCTAATTTTAAATAATTAAATTAATAAAATAAATTAAAAATAACTCTAAAAAAATACAAAAAATACGTAAATGGAGAACCCAATAAAGCTATAACATTAGTTATTAGTTATTAAATACTAGTGGAGTATTGCTGTCGTACTGATAAAACAAAAAAGAGTATTACTGTGTGAAAACTGAAAACAGAGTACCCTTGTTACAAAACAGAGCACAACAGTCGTACTCTTGTTATTCAGAAAAAAGACCATCGTAGGGGAGAAGATAGAAGATATCGACTACACCACCACAACCGAGAGAGAGAGAGAGAGGGGCTGAACTGAAGGGCCGAAGGTTGCTGCTGAAGATTGAGGAAGAACGAAGAACCCAGTCACCCAGAAACCCTAGGTCTGATGTTGGCTGTTTGTATTGCAGTTGTAATCGTAAACCCTCCTTTCTTGCCAGGTATTTATAAGGTTCGATGAAATTTTAATTAAGAAAAATTACAAAAATTGTATTACGAAATTATTACACCTAAGGCGTACGCTTCTTCGGTCGAGGCGTGAAAGGCGCTCGAGGCGTACGCCTCCGTGAGCCTCAAACAATTAGGCGTATGCCTATGAGGAACATAGTCCAAATTTTAACGCCTCTGGGCGTTTTGCCTGCGCCCCGCCTCGCCCCGACGCCCCGGGCGAGCCCCAACAACGCCTTTTAAAACCTTGGTTCACAGAATCACAGGAGTTGTGTTGGAATTTTCCTGCTTTGTTCAAACCTTCAAAAACACAAAACCACATAAGATGATAGGAGAGCTGTCTACTCCCCTGCAGCATTCCTAATTCGAAATTGGAACAGGTGGACTATATATGCCACTGCAAAAATACTGAGATACATTAGAGTAACATATAACCAGCAGTTCATTAGGCCTCATCTTTGAATTCTTTTTTCATTCCATATCCAAGGTCAGAACACGTCTCCATTAACCATCCCTTTAACCCCATAAATACCAACAAAATAATTCACACTATTGAAACCTCAACAAAGTCATTTCCTAGTTTGACTAACATTTTTCATTTCGAATTCTCAGTTCTCACAATGTGAGTTTTTTAAATGTCAATCATACCTCTACGAGACGACCTGTCGTCCTCATTTAGTGTATCACCACCAGCATTTAACTCTTCCAGGAAAATCCCTCCACTAGTTTTGCACGTGCCTGAAGTTGCCAAAGCAGGAAGTCAAATACAACCACAGGAAGTGATAAATAAAAAAAACCCCAAATTAATGCATCAAAAAATATATCACCATTTGATTCAGCAGAAACCCCACCAGGCCTATCAATGGAGTAACTGCTTCTCAGTTCTGTTTCTTTTGTCTCACAAGGTTCAACCGGTAAAATCATATCAGTTGGGTTTTCAATTGAAGCATCAGCAATAGACACAGAGGAGTGAACAGCATCATTACAAAAGGTCTCTCCTACTCTCATGCCACCTCCCATGTCTCCAATGGTATCTGGGTATGATGTCCTACTTATCTGGTCACATGATTCATGATTATGAGCTATTTCATGGCACATTGGCTCATTGATGCTTGCTTCTGGTGTCTTATAGACCCCAAAATCACCACATTGGTTAAGAGACAAATCGGCTGAGGGAAGTTCAATGAGATCTAAAGGAGGAACCAAATCTTGAATGACATCAGAGTAGAACTTTTTGACAGTTTCGCCAACTGTTTGCACCTGATTTTCAACATAGTTAACTGTGTCCTGTCAAAAACTAAATCATCAGAAATACGAACTTCCCAAATTCCAGAGAGCTAATTATATGGTGAGATATTTGAGAGTATCGAAGAACCATCAATGAGAAGAGCATGCATAAGGAAGTTATCAGTACTAGAAGATTGAGAATGAGCTGCCAATAGCTGTAAAAGTCATAATTGGATTACTAGAACTACTAACCAACAACAACAACAATTATTCCCAATTACTACTCCCAGGCACTGTTTTTTTGCCTGACTAATAACGAGGGATTACATAAATACAAACCACTAGTAATCCTGTCAACTATCAGGTATTATGGAGAGGATAAATAACACCACCTCACCAAGATATATGTCATGATTTGTGAGATATCATTGAAGATGGAGATTTAATCATTGCAGAAAAAGTTCTATCCAAATGTGAGATATTTGGTCCGGGTCCCTGTGAATATGAATTCTAATCCGATGCTTTGTCCAAACAAACAGACAGGGTGCCTTGAGAAAAGAAAAAAAAGAAGCTTGAACCTTTGCAGTCCAGCCAAATGTACTCATATGGGGAGTTCAAGAAATGAACTTCAGGATTTTCATTACAGCTAACAAGGGAACGGATGGTGCCCAGCCTAAAGGAGAAGGTCGACTTTATGATAAGTATACCTCACACACAACTTCTTCCACCTCCAAGCACATTGCTTCAAACTTGTGGTATATATCTCCAACCCAGGTTGTACCCTTAGCTTCCATAGTGATCATACGTTGAAATTGATAGTGAATGTGTCCGGAGTTTTCAAATCCAGCTCCAAGATCAAGGTGGCACCACTAAACTGCAGAAATTCAGATGAAACTCTGCAAGGGTTGTAAATCGAGTGAACGTAAGTTCAGATATTGATATCATTCATGCTTATCTAATTGTGTTTAGATAATTAGATAAATTAATAAATACACCACCAAAGTTTTTCAGAAAGAACAGCTAGAATGAAGACAAAAAACAAAGCAAATTTTGATTCACACCTCACTTCTAAGAAGTTATCCTCTGCCTATCAAAAAAAAAAGATGTTATCATCTAGAATTCATAATGTCTCAGCAAGATAGAGTTACCATATTATGGCCAGCAGCCCAGCCACTTCAATTCCAACATTTTACTCAACAGATATAAAACTAATTGAACAAAGATTATATTCATGTTATGGGTAAAGTTAAGATATAGGCCGTATGGTTTTGTTGGTACCTGCAAGTTGCAATTTATACCATTTGACAGCTATGAACCTAATAGCCATAGGTATGATAAAGTTTACTCTGTATCCTTCTTAATAGGCTGCGCGTACATCTAACTTTTGCCTAGTAAATCATTTCAGTTATGCTATAAGAACAACAAAGCTTCAAAATTGGGCTAGACTTAACTTGTTTCAAAACTTAGAGCATTCATTCTATATGCATGTGTGTATTCTTTCCTACGTAATAGTACTGGCCTAACACAGGCTATAAAGTTACAAGATAAGAACAACAAAGTGTCCTGGCTCTTGAGAAGAACTGAACAGTAAAACAAATTTTTGCAAAACGTATTTCGTGCTTCACCGCTCGGTTTGCTGTTTTCATTTTCCATTTGTCGTGCCAGCACAACACCAACCCCCCAATCAAGGTTTCTTTCTATGCATAGACTTCTATACATAGATCCTACTCATGTTAGGTCTGTTGGATTGTATATTGACAATTAAAATACTCCCTCAGTCCCATTTTCATTATCCATTTTTTAATTGCGTGCGATTTTTTAATTGCTTTTATCTTTCAATCTATAATGTTTTCATAATTTTGAAAACTTTGTATTATAGAACTAATCAAGATCTAGATCTATCAAACAAGATCCATATTGCATATTTTTCAAGATTCACACTAAAAGATATAGGCAAAAGACATAAAAGAGACAAACAAAATAATGGACAATGAAAATGGGACAGAGGGAATACCAATTTGGGACTTTTGATCTTGGATTAGGAACTAAAGAGAATATACATTACCTCTATTGTTACCATATAGGGATTCTTTAACCTCCAATGTTAAGTACAAATAGGTTCTTTTTATACTTTTGCTAAATAAATTAGGACTCTTGATGTATCTTAATGAAAGAATTTAGCAATGAATACTTAAATATGTGTGGATATGTTTAAGGACTTTTGGAAGTGTATATATACTTATATATAAATTGCCTTCCAAATGGAGGATATTGCAATCAAATGTTGTATAATTGTAGTCAACCACGAATTCTTTTTAAGGTTACGAATAATTTTGCGCCCCCACTATACAGGATATCTAGGTCCGCCACTGGATAGCACCCAAAGCATTTCAAAGCCGAGACATTAAGGTCCAGTTGGTGTATCCCCAAACCCATCAAGCAATTCACTGAATGCATACTATAGCCCCAAAAAGAGAAGAGAAAACTACTAACCAAATCAAACCAAATCAAACCAAACCAAACAAAGCCTTTAGTTCTTATCAGTTGGGGTCCGGTATCGGATTCATGTAATAAGGATCTTAACTGGATTTTTTTATGTTCGTTGTAATCTACCTAACGCACAACCCTCCTCCTCTATCTGGGCTCGGGACTAGGCGGAGTTGAAGTCAAAAGCTCCTCTTCCCAAATTTGGCACTAAGAGAGGGAAGCAAAAAAGACCTGCCAGTTCGTATGACAGTTGTTGCAACATCAACAATCAAGGTCCCAACCACCCTAAAGTTTCATAATTTGGACAGGGAAAGCCAATCAATAACTTATTTCACAAAATAAACCCACACATACTATATGAAGATACAGTAGTTGACAACACAAATTCATATGCCGACACTTATAATAAACTCACAACTGTCCGAGAAAGTACTGTAGAGTTTGAAGCTGAGGAACTTACGCGACGGGAAAACGAATACCCAGAAACTGAAAACCCTGAGAAATCAACGATCACGAGCGAATTGCATGAACTTTTGGTTCCTGAGAGAGAGAGAGAGAGAATTTTGTCGAGCAGGAGTCTGCAGTCAGTAACCTGGTTTCTTTGAGATGATCAAGATCAAAAAAGGGAAAGAAAAAAAAAAAAAAACTTGTTTCTTTAAGTATTCAGTGCTCCTAGCGCACCTATGTTCACTGTACATTTGTGAGGAAGTGACCAATCAATCGTATCAGCCGTATTCTTGAATTTGGAATAAAAGAAAAAATAATGCTTACTAGTACGGATTCGGGATGTTACTTGAGCAGTTTTTTGCCGAGCGGGTGTCGAACGGCCGATCAAGTCATTCATCTCAGTACAAACGGTTCGGATCGGATCTAAGTGCATATAAATCTGAACTGTACATTACTTGGTTAAAATTCGAGTCATCGATTGTAGAAATGAGAGGCCGAATCAACCGCTTCACATCGCTTTGCAGGGTGCTGCTTGGCCACGGCAGCATCCCCCATTCCTCCCAGCAGAGGACACAGAATAAGACCACTTAGATTATACCTGGTGATGGAGCCCACAAAAAAATATATAATAGAAAAAGACTGTTGAGCACTACGTGACGTTGCTACAGGAGCATCTACTAATTTTTCGATTTCTTTAGCCTGTTTGATTGGCATGTGTTAGAATATACTACTATTTTCTTCTTTTTTAATTCGTTAATCTTTGGGAGTATAAGGAATACACTAACTGTACTGCACTTCACTCAGAATATACTTTGGATGGCCAAAGATTTTAATTCAACAAAGTGAAAAACAAGAAAACAAAAATAGGAATCTTTGACATCCTTTTATTAATAAAAAAATTAAAAAAAGCCTTAAGTAAGGGTAGGGCCTTAACCATTGCTAATGCTAGCCAATGGTTAGGAATCTTCGAGATGGAGAAGGTCCACAATGCTATAAGTGGCCCAACAAGTTGAACCATAGCCATTGTACCTTCATAAAATTACGGCCCAGTCATGATTTTGCATGTTTATATTGAAAATGAATTGATTTCTACGCTCTTTTTTGATAACCACTCTCTTTTTTGAATTTTAGTGTTGAAAGTGTACATATTTTTTTGCTAAAAGACAAAAATGGAATGTGAATATCAAAAAAGAGAGTGTAGAAATTAATTCCCATATTGAAAATGCTAAAAATTACTACCTCCGTCCCAAAATGTTTGCCGGTCCGCAAAACGAGGACTAAAAAATAGTAATGCATTTCTTTCAAGAATAAATTCAAACTTTTTTCATAAATTAAAAGAACTCATTGATATCTAGTGAATTGTTGAAAAAAAATTAAATTTTTATTGCAAAAATTGTATTATTTTTACGTCCTTGTTTTGCAGACCGGACAAATATTATGGGACGGAGGATATTGAAAAAGTGTATCGGAATATGTTAAAAAACAGAGGTGGTCTCCATTTTTAGTAACACGGCCATCGTTCGCGTCCGTTGCTTCCCTCTCTCTCTCAAGGCTCCTCTACTGCTCGATGAGAGTGAGCAGTAATTTGAGGGTACCAGAGCTTGAACGGGGTCGAGTTTTTGGTACAAAGTAAAGTAGAACTGCTCTTCTTGCATATCTCTTTCGAGGAGCAATGTGACAACAATCAAGCTGGTTGCATGTTTTGATGCATCCTCTGCTTGTTCTCGTACTGGGGTAAATATCTAAAAACATGTATATACATGGCCCAATCAATGAGATTTTTGGCATTATTTGAACTTTTCGTCGGGGTCTACAAATGAACGATTTGGGTCATTGAGGTGGGTTCGGAATCGGCCCGAATTTGCAAAACTGGAACTGTCCAGTTATTTTCTTAACTGGGTAGAGGAGCCTCTTCCTACCGTCGCAACCCTCTAAAACTCCCCTATTCCGTAGGCAGCAGCAAGATAAAGAGGGTCTCGTTCATATTATTGCACACAAAAACCAGCTCCTGTTTCTTCCTCAACACGATCGATCTCTGCCGCTTCCTTTTGTCACCGCCTCCTGCAGGGCAGCATTCCTGAGGAGTGAGGACATTAACTTCTTACAAGAACTTCGTTTGTCCGAAGGCCTGCTCGAAGTAGACTTTCTAAAGTAATTGCATTGCTTTTGATGGCCAGATGATGGAGGACCGTATTGCTTCAGTTCTCTATGAGTTCCAAGCCCCTCTCTTACACTGTAGAGTGTGCGGCCTACCCAGCCAACCTTCCCATGCGAGTTTTTGTGTGCGCACAGTTGTGTGTGTCGCTAGCATTACTGAAAGAGGAATGAGAATCTCGTAATATCAGGTTTTTCCATTAGAAAACCAGGCAACAGTTATTAACTAGTTGATTTTGACAATAATTTTACACAAGCAATACGGATATAGGAAGAAAAAATGCATTGCAATCTAGCAGCCAGCTTACTCATACGAAGATCAACACTATTTGTTTCTGAAATAAATATAAAACCTTTTGTGAAAAAGTATTGTGGCCTTACTGAGGCACGGTATTACTGCACAGTCTGGAGTAGTTTTCAGCACATCAGTAGAGTTTACTTGCGCATTTAATGAACACGATCATGTACACAACCTCGAGTTAAACACAAAGCGAAAATTTTCAAACAAGTGAATCAGATACAAAGACCATATCACCCAGCTGCTTGAAAATCCCCAAAGTCGTCATCTGGTAAATCCGGTGCCGTTTGATTTTCTAGAGAATGTTCTTCTTTTGATTGTTCTCTGTTTCCAGAAGTTTTGTCAAGACTCAAACTTGATGGCAAGTCTGAGGGAGACTTCACAGTAGTAACCGGTGAAAGCGGCGCTGGTGGAGGCTTGATAGCTATGGCAGACACTTTTTGGTTTGCCTTTTCCTCTAGGGATAGATTATTTAAACCCTGCTCGAAAAACTTGGACTGACCACTTTTCTGTTGACACCAAAAAATTGATAACCTATTTAGAATACTGGTCAAACACATACTTTCTGTAAACTTGCAAATATGAAAAAGGAGACGGGCACTTACATTCTTTAATTGGATTACAATAGTCTCCCCATCTTTTAAACTGTAATCAACTGATGAATTGTTCTGGTACTGCTGTTCCATTTCTTCTGCAGTTTTCTTTTTGTTCAGGTAGCTTTAAACAGTTCAAGAAGGTAGAAATGTTAGCCGGAATTTTAGGTTGATGAGAGTTCCTTTGTAAAAACCAGTTGTATAGGAAGAAGATAGGCACAATATACAACTCATGACAAAAAGAAATAACATGGATGAGAACGGATGGAAGACTACTTCATATGGTCATGAAGGGCAGCTTGGAAATCATAGGCCTCAGTTCTTTCTCGAAAACCAATGCCAATGAAAGCATGCCGGAGGCGGCCACCTGAAAAGGTCCATATCAGTATCGCCATAAAAACACTAGAACAGACACACCATTGTGATCAGCAGGTCAAAACACAAGAATATGTATGAGAAGGAGACCTGATTAATTATATCCAAATATTAACCTTAGTACAGAACTCTTATAAGGCTGGAAACATGATTACACTTTTTCTCTCCCAAAATGTTTCTACTTACAGCGTTTATATCAACCCTGGAAGTATTTAAGAGAAAACCCAGATGATGGATTAAGTCATTGGCTATCCTATCTAACTAGCAGAGAGAATCACAGAAAGAAGTTGATCAGGCCAGAAATAGCAAGGGCATTGATGAAAAGGAAGATTTTCTGCAACAGATTAGAACAAAACTAAGTGGCCCTTATTGTTGATTTCATAGCTTTTCGAATCCAAGTGAACAATAGGGTCGGTTAACCCATGTTGGGAAAAGGGCAAACTGTGCCGTGTAGTAGTGATAACAATAATGGTGACCAACTGATAATAAACAAGACCAATTGGCTAAGAGTCGTTTCTCTAGTTCTGTTTAATAGAATTGTGAATGAGAGAATGGCATATGAATATATTACATTCCCTTAAATTTCTTAGTAGGGACCAAAAGAGGTCATGACAACAGAGGTATCGCAAGATCTGGTTATCATTAGTTATTATAGCTCAGGATTCATTTTTTCACTCAATAAAAGATATTTTCTGATAGTGTTATTCACAACTAATCTAAAGCCAAGTCTTCTTCAAAACTTAATAATAAGATCTTGCCTGATAGCCTGACAAGACTATATTGCCGCTCATTGCCCTATTCAAATTACTAAAAGACAGAACAATTAGCCAAAGCAGAACTTGAAACAAGAGGTAAGCATCATAACTTACCAATATCCTCTTCGATGCGAAGAACAAAGTATCTGCAGGTAAAGAAATATCAAGACAAAATGAGGTACAGACAAAGAGTCCATGATTTTGAATCTTTGATATTGTCATATTAGTGTATTGTTCCAATCAACACGTAAAAAAAGAGAGAATTTACCTGCTACTATCAATTACAGCCTCCACCGGATGTGGTTCTCCATCTCTCAAGAATGCCCGAGCATACAATTCACCTATTTTAAAAACATCTTATCATCAATGAAAGCAACAAAATATTGCAGCTCTTTATTTGTACATCAAAGCATAATCGTTTCACCTGTTGTCTTATCTTCAAGTCTGATAATGCACTCTTCTCCCTTGCTAACAACTTTCAATGTCCCCTCCCACGCCCATTTATTCACATTCCACTCATCAGCCCTATAGAGAACTTGAAGTTGAAACTAATGGAAACTTACAATTTACAAATGCACAAACAGAAGGTTTTCTGTTGCAGATTAAATGCCGAGTACAATAACTACTTTAATAGTCAGCACATGAACTTGGACAAAATTAGACAGCAAAATGGTTTCCTTAGCAGCCATTATTGTGGTGGCACTTGGCATAACAAGAATTCTTGTAAGATGTAAGCTGTTAGTCAGTTGGCATCAGAGGTTGTCCAGATAATCTCCGACTGAGACTTTTAAGAGTCGAGAACTCGAGATAGCAGGACAAATTAGGTAGTTAGGTTAGATCTTAACAATAATAAAAGCAAAAAAGTAGGAGGAGCTACTCAAATTATTTAGGATGCAAAATAAACTTCTTTCAGTGTTCGATGAGCTATAGGTCGAAAAGAACAAAGATATAAAAGCAAGAGCTACTTGATTTAGATATGTAGAAAAAAAAAATCTGTATTTTCTTCTTAAAATATCCTCATTGTGCAAAACCATAAACCCTTAAGCACCACAGTCTTCAACAAAAAAGAATATGCTAAACTGAAAATGGAAGCCCATAAATTATCACAGCGATAATAGCATCATCCAACATGCCATATGCAAGTCTATTCCAAGTGAACATCTACAAGGCACACAATGACTTACAAAAACACTAGGACAATATCCAGAACAAAGCTATTGATAACAGTTTAAAGCCCCATTGAATGCAAAAGTATACAGATGTCTATGACAGTAATCCTATAAATAAAAGGAGAACCACATAAGGAATTTTTAGGTGTTCAGCTCCCTAGACCTTGATGATCTATTTGTGACTTGTGAGTGGTGGGTTGACTGACCCGAAAACGAAATGGATCAAATTCCACTGACTAGTGTTTCTTCTAATGTGATCCCAGAATATCATCTTGATGGATAAAGAAATTCAGATGGCATATTCTAATCAAACGAGATCATTTTGTAGGTCATACTCCTTTCCCTAGTAAGATACCCATGCCATTTCCTTCATTCTCCATAGAAGCTACGCAATAAAATCATGCTGAGTCAAAGGCACTACAACTGCTCATAATGCCTATCCCCTTCCCTTCTTTTTGCTCATGATAACTGCAGAAATATTCCTCCCGAGTAGTTACCACTTCTCAGTATGACTGTTCTTTCTTTCCATAGCATTTTATGTTTTCTCTTGGAGTAACAAGGATGCACCCATTTGACCTGATTCCATCCAGAGTTCTCTTCTTCTTTGTATTGCTACAGTGAATTTGCTTCCTATCCTAAGTTCTTCATTTTTCCGTATCCATTAAAGGCAAAAAGCCAAGGGATTTTGGCCACCTGAGTGGACACTATAAGTAGAAAGATATCAACGGAACTCTGGCCCAAAAAAACAAAAAAAAAAAGAGACAAAAAAATAGTACCAAGGTGAAGGTTTCTATAGAGACACAGCTCAATATGAGGTCCAATGCAGGCGTTTTCACAGCAAAGACTGGCAGCACCAACAATACAAAATAATTTGCTTTACCAATCAAATTTTTGCTGTCACTAGTATTGGAATTTCAAAATATTACAAATCCAAACAGTTCAAGGTGAAACCTGTATGAAGCTGCAGTTTTCCTCGGTGGTATCTGCAAAAATATTTAATAAGAGATGAAAATTAGGCAGACATAACAACCACTTGTAATCCACCACCCCTACCAAGACAGAAGACAAAATTTCTAACTTAGGACACCTGGATAAGTTACCAACACACAATGCACAAAGAAGTGTGTGGTCCATATTACAACATGATGTGTTGCGCACCACATCTAGTATGAATCTAATTCGTATCTTTCATCCTGTGCACCATATTCGTATATTCCAACTTGCGTTAGGTTTTTCAAGTTTTACGAGTTGTCACCTACCGGTTGTGGTGTCATGTAAGAACTGATTGTGGAAGATACCGAAAAGTTGAAAAACGTAAACATAATAAAAAAATGGGAAAGATAACTAGAGTATAAACTAACGTACCAAACTCTAAATTCTTCAATTCATCCAGCATATATACCTATAAACAAAGATTCAGTGGTTTCGACATTGGAAATACCTACTCTACCCTAGAACCTAGGGGAGAGAAGGAAAAGTGGTGGAGATCCAACTACGGAATTCGCAAGCTGGAAATAAGGCCCTAACAATCAGGCAGCGCACTTGCTCAAGCATATAACTTCTTCTTCTTTTTTGATCGGCAACGCGCTTGCTCAAGCATAAAACAAAGATGAACTAACAGAAGATTTCAGTAGACAGTAGACACTATTCAGCTACCTTAAAACCTCGATTTGACAGTAAATTACGAGAAGGGTACTTCCTTTGGATCTTCATAAACCCTAAGTTGTTTATTTAGGCAACAATTGCGATACGGAGAGGACAGAAAAAACGAGAGCACCTTAAAAAAAAAACTACCAAAATCAGACTACTAAATCAACAAACCAATCCTGATTTTTTCGGCATCCTTATTACCGCGCAGAAAACAATATAGCACATATATGAATCACAGATTGTCAATAGCAGTCAACCAACTAGTGACAAATCACTGATTCGAGAAACCAAAATAAAAAATTTGCAGCGCATGCTTAACCACATAAACATAACATGATATACATACGTACATATATATATGTAGAGAGAGAGGGAATTACCAAATAAACGTAAGATTCAGGCACTTGAAAGAGAACAAGCTCAATTGCTTCATTGTCGTCGTTCTCGGTTGCGCCGCCATGGTTCTTGTCGAGCTCACTCGTTTCCTTCAGTTCTTTCTTCATGATCGCAGAGAGAGAGAGAGAGAGAGAGCGCAACGGAGGACTTTTGGCAAATCTAGAACTGGAGGAGTCTCCTCTGATAATTTCACCGGAGTTTGGGGAAAAAATTTCAGTGCCGAGCGGGTACAACGTGGTGCCCGCTCGCACATCCGAGCCGTCCATTTCTTTTTGAACAGCTTAGACTTGGAGAGAGAAAATGAGGGAGTAAGTGTTAGGGTAAGAGGAGAGAGAGTCTTTCAATCCGAACCATTCAAAAATGTATCGGACAGCTCGAATGAGCCGAACAGGTACCACGTAGTATATATCCGCTTGGCACTGAAAATAGTACACCTATTTTTCTTTTTCTTTTGGGGGAATTTTTAACCCATTTTAAGATCAAGTAGAACATGCTTTTTAAACTGGTGTCTTAAATTAACGCTAGGTTTCGCTAAGATTTTTGAATTTTTTCAGATTTTTTTTATTTTGTTCTTATTCAAAAAAAAAATTCGGGTTTGTCAGTCTTGCGCTTAACTTTTATTATATATTATTGATTCGTCTCGTCAAGACGAATCGAAAAAATAAAAATTATGATTTTTACTCAATTATTTTTAGAAATATTCAAGATAAAGCCCAAACACAAAATTGACAAACGCGATTTTTTTTTTGAATTAAAAAAAAACAAGAAAAGATCCAAAAATCCAAAAAAGCCCTTAGCGTCTATTTCTAGCTGCAACATGGTTTTCGATTATTTAGAGTATCCGCAGTGGAATAAGCAAAAATGAATAATCAAAACATGCCACATCAGATTTTGATTATCCATTTAGAGGTTGCTAAAATTAGCAATGTCAAGTCTCACATTGGTTATTTTTTTGCTCGTAATCAAAACCAATGAGACCATTGCTTCCTTCCCTGAGTTTTCTCCAAACTTTTCCCCTTCATTTCACGTAAATCTTTTGAAAAACTAGTTTATGTTAAAAACAGTTTTTATTAAAAAAATATTTGTTCTTGAAAAAAAAACAGTTTATTAAACAGTTTTTAGAAGAAAAAAACAGTTTAAGTTGGATAAAAAAATAGTTTATGAAAAAAAAATGTGTAAAAAAACAGTTTTGTGTAAATAGAATTTTTAAAAAAAAAATTTGAAGAAACAGTTTTTATAAAAAAAAATTAAAAAAAGTTCATATAAAGACAGGTTTTTTTTATATATAGAAAAAGTCCCTGAAAAGAATAGTAAGATTAGTTTTTTATAATTATTTTTTGAAAACATTGTTGAGAGAGAGAGAGATAAGATTTTTGTGTAATGATGTGTGTACTTGATTGAGAAAATGTGGGGATCCCTAAATTTGGTTATTGGCAAAAGGTTGTTAGTTTTGATTATTCAAAAGCCAAAATTTGATGAGTTGCTAAGATGTTGTTAAGTTTGGTTATTCCAATGTAAACACTTTTTTGAGCAAATATTGCTAACTTTAACAACTTTTTATTTTGCTTATTTCACTGTGGATGCTCTTAGATCTTGAAGTTGACTCACAATTAGCAATTATTTAAAAGAACTCGTGGACTACTTTCCTTGGCTTGTACATACTGTTTTGGATTGCATACCTTGAAAGAAGCCAATAATCATGGACGGACATAGAAATTTAAAGTTGAGCCGTTCGGCTAAATAAGTCAACTGACTTATTTTTTTTCCTTATTTAAATTAATCCTGAATGGGCAAGCTTATTTTTTTGTCTGTTCGGCTAAATAAGCCAATAATCATGCAGAGTTCAAAATGACGTTGGATGGGCAAACTTATATCATTTCAAAGGTTTTGAGGGGATAAAAAACTATCATATTTTCAAGAAAAATTTGAAACGTGAGTAGGTCAATTGTCCGGACTCATCCGCCTCTTGATCTGTTCTTGAGACAATATATTTGACGAGTAGGCAAATTATGCCGTCAATCAAGTTCCCATTTCTCAAAAAGTAATAGTAATAAATAAACACGTGGTCTTTTGATTTTCTGCCTCTCTCCCCTCAAATTTGTTAAAACACTTTTTTAAGACTGCAATGAGATGGTTCTCCTCATCTGAGCCGTTGGTTTGGTAGACTTTTGTGGTCCCTTCGTAAAGCAAAGTCCTTCGGCAGATGAGGATGATTGATTTGATCAACAAATTTGGTGGACAAGTTGGCAGAGTTGTTGCTTGATTTCTAAGGCAAACCAAATCTTTTAAGTAATGAGTCCCGTTCGATTCTCGCTTTACGAGACAGATCGTTCTCTCACAATCCATCATCTTTAAAATAAATACGATTCTCGCTTTACGAGACAGGTCGTTCTCTCACAATCCATCACCTTTAAAATAAATACGGAGTACTTGTTTTAGTTAAAAAAGAAGAAGGAGATAAGTATTTAAAAAATAAAAACCTTAGTGGAACGAAACGAGTTTGGTTAGTATTACAAAAGTTAAAGGCACTATTCACAGAATCTGCCTAAACTTTCTTTTTCTTCATTTTCGGTGCTTCGGAAATAAACGATTACACTTTCAATCCTGAACAAGTGGTTTCAAAAATCGCAAACTTTGGTGAATATTAGTTTGTTTCTCAAATTAAAGTGGTTTTTATGAGGTGAGATTTTAAAGCGGCAATTAATTAAACTTGAAAGAATTTAGCTTGAACTTCATTTGAAAAGATAAAAATACGACCCTACAACTACAAGAGTAAAACAGTTTCCACTTGAGGGTTTTCCGGGTCGATAACTTAAAAGCCCTAGAATTAGTCAAGACGCGAGAAAGCTGACGAAAAACCAAAAAGGAGTAAAAAAGTTTTGAGTGGGGTTCGTCTAAATTTCGTCAAGCTCATTCGAAATGCATCCTTTTATTTTATTGTATTCTTTTATTTTATTATACTTTTCGCTCTCTTTTTTTTCTCCCTCAGTAAATTGTTTTAAGGTGAACCAATATTGGGAAGCCGGATATCCAAAGGCGAATATTCTTTTTCCAATTTCCTCATTGCTATCGCTATCTACTAAATAAATAAATATACAAAGAAAGGACACAGATAAACAATTAAACAGGACCAAAAAAAAATATTCCCACAAGGGGTGGTGCCGTGGTGGTTAGCTGGTCGACTTACCTCACCCGTCAACAGATTGATGGAGTATAATCTTGGGAGTAAAGAAGGCTTCTTCTTCTTTTTTTTGTCATTTTCACAAATTTTAATATATACTATTTGGGTAGTAGTCCCTCGAATATTTAAATTGATTTTAAAAATTAAAATAATTATATTCGTAAGTGGCTTTTTATTTGAAAATGACACAACTTCTCGATTCTTGTAAGCTTTTTTTTTTTTTGATAGGCTTCTTGTAAGCTTATTTTTCTTCTTCATTTTGTATGTTTTGTTCATCTTTTTAGAATTTTTGTTAGATCCGCGTGATAGTTTTGAATTAATCATCGATCTTGACAAGATGAGTTTAAAAAATACAAAATTATGACCGAAAGTAAAAAAAAGTTCACTAAAGACGAAAAAAGTATCAAACAGTTGTCTTACTGTCTAAAAGTGCCGTCTTATTTGAATCTTTTCAATATCGATCTATATTTTTATAATTTGCGATTAACCCTAAAAATTACAACAAAAATCTAAGCAAAAAGATACGAAAAGTAAAAAATATGGAAATAAGTTTCAAACTCATATGTTCACAAGAACGCAATATGGGACTGAAGGAATTATTGAAACATATCTCACTTTTATCGAAAGAGATTTAAAAAAAAAAAAAAAAACTGTTTTCCATGATGGTAAAAAAAGCTGTATAATTCCAACTATTTTCCCGTTCCTTTTCAAGGTTGCAACCATACACATGGAAACGAGTCATTAATCCACAACCGGCTTCCGCCGATGAAAAAAAAGAGGAGTGTTACGAGTCATGAAAAACAGCAAATGTGCAATTCATATCGACAGAAAAATATGGATTCCGGCATACTTACAGACACTCAAAACTGGTGGCTACAACAAATTTATCTCCATCAAGTTTCTTACCAATATGCCTTGACCCTCCAGTCAATTCAAGAACCCTCAAGACTCGACAGGAAAAACACTGATGAAGAATCAACAAGCAATCCAAGAGGTTACCGGACACATACCAAAGAAGAGTAGAACCGAAAAAAGTTTGAATTTACGTACCATGGCATTTCTGTTGGTTTTCTACGGGAAGGTGACAAGATAACAGCTCCGTTTCGCTTTGCAACAACAATGGTACTCTCCTGGGAGCGAAGAGAGGTGTTTGCTAGAGGAGAAAAACGTAGGACGTTAGTAAGGAACGGTACCCGTCACAGTCCTGTGTCTTGGGTCAGTGAGAATTGTTCGGATATTCACAAAGCCTGCTTCTCTCATTTTCCCTTCAAGATCGGTGAGGTAGTACTCGTCTAAAAATGGTTCGGTGCTCTTCATCAATGTAAACAGCACTGGAGATAGTTCCTGCAACAGTAAAGAAGGAACTGAACACAAAAAAAATGACCTGATGATCCATTATTTATGTGTTATCCAAGAAAAATGAGTGGATACAAGGAATTTCATTTCTCTTTTATTTTCCTTTTACTTCACAAGTCCAAAATCCAAACAGACTGAGGGAAAGAACAAAAAAATTCTTAAATTTCGCAGTGCTTTGATAACTGAAGTCATAAATTCTTAAATTAGTCCGAGGTGCGCGCAAGCTGGCCCAGACACCCTGCATTACCAAAAAAAAAACTTGATGCTTTTGAATATTGAACAGTGAGAAATCGCATTTACCATATGCGATCTTGCAAAGCTAACATCTCCAAATCCATTTATTTCATGAAGGTAAACATTGTTGAAAAAGTTGAACGCAATTAGAACTGTACCTGAAGGATCTTTGACTTCGGCTGCAGAAAGGCGTAATGGAAGAAGTTAGAAACCAATTAATTTTAGCAGCACAATTAATCTCATTATCATAAAAAAATAATAGTCTGTCTAATTACCGAATTATCTGTCACAGCAAAAGTGCCTCCAGGTCGAAGGAGCCGAAATGCTTCCTTCACTAAATTAACTATTGCCCTTGCGGGACACTCATGGAGCTGCATATATATGTAGGGCAATTGTCACCACTTAACACACAACTATTTTTCCATCCAAAAGAAAAACACAAACTATTTCCATGAGACTTCATAAGAAGATAGTTCTACAATTTTTAATAGAACAATGCTTTTAGTACATGCAAAGAGCATTATCAATATTCACCCTTGTTCATGCAAAAGCGAGGATGCCCCATCTTCTCATCAAGACATTTGCCAGTACCTCATTACTGTTTCATTTTCAAAAGGATGTCCGAAGATTTCCATTGAAAATGGACAAAGTCCTCCAATTTATGCTTTCCAATCTTTTGATGCTTACCAATTATCTCTTTCTAAAGGAAAGTATTTGAATCCTGTCAAACAGAAAAAAGTACTTTTCTCCAGCGATCATGTTTTATATAACTTGTATGTCGATGACAATCCAGAGATGCCACGACTGCTGGGTTCAGCAGTAAAGCTAAATGCAAGACACATAGTTCATCTACCAATTGGAAAAAAAAAAAAATTTGACATTCACAAATCGATTGTGATCTCTTTACTTACCACATATGCAATTGAGACAATGTCAAACGATTGGGAAGGCAATCCAGTGTCTTCACCATTTGCATGTACCCAGCTGATTGAGTTCTTTCTTGGGGTGCTTTTCTTTTCCTTAAACTGAGCAACAGCAAGAAAGTAAGGAGATAGGTCTAGTCCCTGCACCAGATGGATCAAGATTCAAGAGATGAGTAATAAGCAAAACAGGTACAAAGACTGTGAGGTGTATACTACCATGATAGGTAATAAGTAAATGTCCAGTACATGATATGTCATTTCAAGAAAAATCACATGGAAAATTTGTTTTCATTACTTCTAAAGAGAGAAAATTATCCACTCACCGTGACTTTAGCAGAAGGAAATTTGTTAGCAAGATATCTTGAGCTCACACCAACAGAGCACCCGATATCAAGAATGTTTTCAATCATTGCGTTTCCTGAAAACTGCTGATGATGTTGTTCAATAGCATTTAGCCAATTTCCCCTAACAATTTGATTTGCCTCATCTAGTGAAGAAGCATCAGGTATTGCTCTTCTCACCATTGACATAGTTGCTGCCTCAGCTTCTGCTGCAGCCTGCCATTAAGATGTCCAATTCTGAAACAATTATCACAAATATCTTAGTTTTGAATAGTTCCCCCAGTGTGTCTATTAACACTAAGTTGCTTACAATTTCGTCTATAGTCAAAACCTTGGAATTGATTCTGTGTATGAGAACAAAGTTTATAATTCTATACGTATTGTCTAATTCAGTTAAATTGCAAGGCAAAATCTCAATTCATTCCCCATGTCAGGAAAAACGGACATTGTAACTCAATCTGCATAACCATTAACTTATCGGGCATCCAAATGGTTCCCTGAATAACTCGTAAATAGTTGATAAAAGTTTACATGAAGATGGCACATACATCATTCTATTTGTACACTCTGAGTATTCCATAAGTAGACATGAAATTATATACAGAAGACAGAATGAGAGCAGACACATACACAAAAGGACAAACGCATAATGCCACTACCACAAAAACTCTCAAACTTCAAAAATTTCGGAGAAGAAACTGATATTTACCAGCCAAGAGAGGTTGCCTTCATCATATGCATGGAAAGGGTTGAGATAATCTGTTCACAAGGCAGTCAAGACATCATTAATCAAGCGAACTACACAATGTGGTACATCAGCAACCTCAAAAGTCATGAAAATTCTTTCCAAACTTTCTGATTTGTTCGTAGAATATATATTCCTTCCGTCTTCAGAACTTGTAAGGGATTGGCATGCACTCATGTATATGTTCTGCTCTTTTCCCTTTTTCTCAAAAAAATTAGTTCTTTAATTCAAATATAAAGCAATGAACAGAAGACAAATGTTTTGGCTCCTGTTCTATTCCTTACCAATAACAGCTAGGCAAGTATAAAGGTCGTAAAACACAAACATGCTGCCAAGATTGCCTATGAGATAAGTCCGAATCTCTAGAACAAATATAGAAAGCAACTAAGATAAATAATTTTCTTTTAAAAAAAAGCGCATCTAAAAAATAACTTTATTTTCCTTACCAACACAAGGAAGGTTTCCTTTACAAGGCAATTGTTTTTGGTCTACTGATTCCTTGAAAGAATAATCCAATATTCTGTCTAGTAACTCAAAAGGAGAAAAGGACTATCAATCTAAGCCCGTGATGAACTTGTTCCTCAATCCCCAAGTTCTCTGCATATGTCAGAGATTAACTGTTCTACAGTTCAAGCCACTTGACTGATTTATGGCACCAAAATCCCCAATAAAGGATGCCTTATGGAATTCAAGGCATGAATGCATTGGATAACAAAGCATGAGTAATACTAATCATAATCAGCTATATCAAGCACCAAACTAGAATCTTCAATATTGCCTGGACGTGTCTGTATTCTTCTGCTCGTGCCAACAAAACCGTTCCTCTGCTCTAGTCAATTGATTTGCGAGAAATATAAGTCCCATAGACAAACGGTGTGAGGGCAGCTAACTGAATAAAAAACACAGATGCCAACTGGTCGATACCAAGGGCTTCTGTAGATAACCTCCCATGGGCAGATGGTGTGAGGGAAGCAAAGTCAATCACAAGAATTGGCCAAGCTAGGGCACAGCAACAGTCCATGAGCTAGTTTCTTTGGTTCAAATAGTGAGGTCAGCCAGCAACACTCATTATCTGCGATAGCAAACCATTTTTCTAAGGAAGTGAAGGGCTGCTACTTGGGAATCGCGCTAGGAGCTAAATCCATATGTCCCATCTCTGGGCAGCAAACCAATAATACCATATAAGACAAGGACAGATGATAATTGAGTCACCAGATTCACTGCCAAAACGAACATAGACTCCCTAATATACTAGATAAAACTAGAAGTGCGCCCACATCAACAAATATGGCAGCACTGCCACAATCGGAAGTGACGTTTTTTATCAGCAAGGCGTTCTATCTTATTGTCCTAAAAAGATCAGTACATCTTCTCAGTCAACACTCAAGAGACTTCAACCATGTAACAAGAATGAGCCCCAACCAAGAACCTTCACTGGTAAATTCTCAAACAAGCAGAACAATGATGATAGTGTATTGGGAGTTCCCATTGGAGTTTTAGAATAGTTTTCTCTTGCAAAATTTCCACCTTAGCTTGTTAGGACAGGAAAACTACTTGGGTAACCATTGTGCCTGTTCCTACGGCACTCGGTATTTTGTTTGAGATAAACATTTTTCTTCACTACTGATGTGTGATTTCACCCTTGCATTGCCGTTCAGCACTTAGGGTTGTACGTTGCACAAAAAGTTCTGGCTAATTAACAATTTTCTTGAACAAGGGATGCACACCCCACAAGTGAAGCACTGATATCACTTACCTACAAATCCAAAACACTGCACTAATAAATCAGACACTGGAAGTTCGTATCACCCATAAGAGTAGTGTATTAATCAATCACTCATTAAATGAACAAGGGCCATTAAAATATACCACTTACCAAATACCATTCTTCTTCACCAACAAAGTTAAGCCCCTCGTTAATTAGGAAACGAAAAACGAACAAGAAGGCTACTAGCCCCAGCAAGGTAGTTTTGTCAAAATCATGATACAAAGGATGCAACTAAGCAACTACATTCAACTTGCCCCTGTATATTAATCTCCATGGAGCAAATAAGTTTTTATCTTCCCGTGTTAAAAAGTCCTTTTCAAAGAGGAGTGCAGAACAGCAAATTCCAACTTTAGGTAAATTTCAAATTTAAATCCTAACACTTCAATAGAAAAGAACAAGTTTGGGTTATTGAGAAATTAACAGTCAGGGTACACAATAGACGAGTTCTGGATGCTGTCCATCTCATTGTAAACCTCAGATTCCAGAATCTCCCTCGTCATCTCCCGCCACGGTATGTTTGTTTTCTCTGCTGTACTGTTCATCACCACACCACAAGTTGTATTATCAAACTGCCTTTCCCTCCCAAAAATCAAGTCAAATTACAAAATCCAAATCATAATTTTGTACACTCGTATATTAATGTGCAAGTATAACAGTATGTATTACAAGAACGGAAAATGCTAATCACGGCCATTGGACCGTGATTAAAGTATTTTGAAATGCATTCTAAGAGCATCTCCAAGGCTTATGTGGTAATTTGACATGTTGAATTTGACACCTCTAAAATACCCGCTCTGATCAATATGCCAAATTTACTATTTTAGTATGTTTTCACTTCTAGTTTTGTTTTTATCATATTTTATTAAGTTATTTAGAGTAAAGTAATTAAAGAAAAGATTTGACATCAAGTGTCAAATTTGACATGAGATGTGAAATGACACCTAGGCAATTGACATCTTGGTTGGAGTTGGCTGAAATGCCAATTCATCCGCTTGGCATACCCTGTCAAATTCAACATATGTGAAATTGTATTACACGCGGAAAATGCAAATGGACGTTCTAGTTTCTTGACATTGTTTGCATCTTTAACCATTGCCTACTAGAGCAAGTCAAATTCATTTTATAGTTTTTGATCACCAAAGTCATTTTAAAGTTGGCTATAGTGTCAAAAAAATAATAATGTTGCTACGCCGATTTGGTGTAATTATAACACAATCTCAAACCCAGTTCATCGGCTCAAACTCATCTCAATGCAAATTTATTCACCGTGGCAGATTTGGCAAAGACAAAATTCCCACCAAATTTGAAACAAAAAATGGTTTTTCTATTTTTTAACACCAATTTTGGCTTACATCAAATTACGATTTGATAACCTAAATTGATCACGAGTGGACATACTTTTAGCAGTTGTTGGCATAATGCATATTAAAGTCTAATCAAACACGTATAAGTATACAACTCGAAGGATTAATCGAGCTGTCCATAAATTGGCCCGGACTTATCCAAAAAAAAGTATACAACGAGAGAGAGAGAGAGAGACCTGATGAGGACTTGTCGGGCGCCGAGCTTGAGGACAGAGTAGAGAGGCTTGAAGGAGATGAGAGCTCCGACGAGACGAGAGAGAGGGGTTTCACCCGTCCACTTGGGTCGTTCCAGCTGGCCCTCTTCGTACGACGTCGACGACGCGGCTCGAACGACGACAACACACTTTCTCCCCCCGCGATTTCCCGTTCGGCCGCAGCCGTCGGTGGACACGAGGCACAGGCTATTAAGCTTCGCGTAGGCGCAAAAGGCCATCGTATATTTGGAGTTCCAGTGAGAGAGAGAGAAGAGAGAGAGAGAGTAGTGTGTATACTGATCGTGTGATACTGTGGTGATGGTGGTTTATCGCCACGTCATGGCAGACCAAATCTTTGGCTGGCCTATAGTGTTTATACACGTGGACGTAAAAATCCGATTAATCTTCCTAGCAAGAGGAAATCAATAGTACAATAGGAAAGCAAACACTCGCGCACACAAGCCACGCTTAATGCGAGAGAATTTATGCATGCATATAAGTGTTTGTAGTTATAGCAAAAGTGAAAGAAAATTTGAGGCAGCTTTTAAACAGTTTGATCTCGATTCCGTGAACCGCACCCTGAGCAATCCGGCTTTTTGAACACATTTCAGAGTCACTTTTTGATGATCCGAACCCTCCACAGTGTAGAACTTGTCGAGTAGAATGCGACACTAAATCGATAAAGTATGTGCTTCGATAAGATATTATTAGTCTGTGACTCTGTATCCACTTGCCGTGATATTTTACGTGGTGCTTACACTCTTGACTAGGTCTACAATCAACGTGGACGACTTGGATTGTCGAATGAACTCCAAAATGGGTTCAAAAGTAACTGGAATTAATGCATGGGGTGCAGTTCACGGCCAAGCTGCATAAAAGCCACCTTTGGGAAAATTTATTAGCGCTCGTACCTTGAAAAAGGTAAATTACTTAGCAAACTTCATACATAGAAACACATTCACTTCAAGTAATGTATTCTGAGATCACATAAATATCAAAATTCAATCAACATGAATTTGGGAATATTTCATGTTCTGGCCGGGCCCATAATAGCTTCATTGATGAGCCAAAACAAAACGATTGACAAAATCATTTGCTGGGAATCAATTCCTTGTTGTTCGACTCAAACGGCTACCTTTCTATTTTTTTGTTTTCTCGTAAGGTAGCAAGCGGATTAGTGTCAAATTTTGGTTCTAAGTTGGTACTATTTGGCAAAACTTGCACACCATCACCAAAAGAGATCAACGGAGTACTATATATGAGCAAAAATCGTTTTTCTGCTGGCTTTCTCTCCGGAACAGAATCACAACAAGCTAGGCAGCTACTGATCGCATATGCAAAATTTTACCTGAAGGTACGATTGCACAATGCCCTCTCTGTCAATCTGCTGTAGAAACAACACATCATTTGCTTGTTCAATGCATCATCTCTTGGAATATTTGGTCTTCTTGTCTTCATTGGTGGGCCATTACTTGGGTTAGTCCTCCAAGTTCTACTACTCTAGCTGGTGGGGGTACAGTTTCAAGTTCAGTGGATTGAAAAAAATAGTTTGGGAAGCAGTTTTCTTTGCGGTTTCTCGGATCATTTGCTTAAGCCGAAATGATATATATAGCTTTTAATGATAAAAATCTGCATTGGACTGAGGTGGTAGAACAATTCAAGGTGAGGGCTTCTGCGTAGGCAATTTCTAGAGCTCATGCTAAGGATAATACCATTCAAGACTCTTCATCCGTTGCTTGGATGGTGTGAAGAACTTAAAGCTATCCAAAATCAAGAAGAAATCGGGTGATCTTGCTGGGATAAGCACATAAACTCGGTGTTTCTGCAATGTTGGATGGTCAATACCTGAAGTACGTTGGTACAGACGTACAGTTTTCTGCTGGTTCAATATTTTGCTGAAAATGGTGATGCTCGCAAGGAGTGTGGTCATTGTGCTAATTGAATTGCCAGATGTTGTTGCTAGTCTTAGGAGTGCTTCTTTTTCTTTGCAGTATTCTGTTATTTTTTATCTTGTCTTGGTTTAGCTAGAGTTTTTTTTTCAAGATTGGTTTGGTCTTGTTTGTTCTAGTTAGTCTAATTTCTTGTTGCTTATGGTTGGCATCTTGCCAACTGTATCTTATCTAGGAGTCTTGGGTGGCATATATTATTGTCGGGAGCGTGTGTGCCAACCTAGTTAGAATGTTCATTCCCATTAGTGATGCAGTCGTACCCTTGCTTCTTCTAATCTTTGTAAACTGTTTCAAAAATATTACTAATAAATTCCTTTTTCTTATCGCAACAACACCCCCCCCCCCCCCCCCCCCCCCCCAAGATCACATGCTATATGTTATCCTAGACAATGCTCGTGCATTCTCTTTCTCTTTCGAGCTCAACGGCTCTGCTGGTGCACCTCGGGTCACCTGTACTCAAAATGCCCGTGCCTCTGTTCCCGTGTAATGTCATCCGTAGGATTGCGCAAAAGACTTTTCTTGGAAGGAGACTATTGTGCAATTATGCGATTGAAATTGCATCGGAACAGAGATACAAACACTTTTTCGGTGAGGAAGATTTGACCTCTTGCTGATGGCCTTCGGATGCAGGGATTGACCCATTTAAGGTGACTGTGGTCGATCACCATCCAATAGTTTAAAATTATGATTTCCTTCAGAAATTACAGAATGACATTGGATTACCAATCTTTATAGGGATTTCGATTCCGAATGGTATAAAGAGAGTATGCCCGTTGGACAAAAAGATCGACCTTATCTTAATTAGTACTCCTACTTATGTTATTTGCGCGTAATTCTAGATGTATTTATTGCTAATGGACCTTACTCTCTCTCTTTTTTCGTCTGTCAGGGGTATCCAAGCCAGCTTAAGCACCTCGACTATTTCCTCCTGGGCCAGTCAAATGCAGGTCATTCACACCGGAATTAGGGGATTAATAAGAAATTTCTCTCTTACGACCTGTCCCCAAGAGACTGCCAAGTTTCTAACTCAAAACATTTGGATTTACAGTTGATCCATGTTACCATTTTAGGTACCGCTTGGCCCCTTGGAATTACTCATTATTGTCACAGCTGGTATATCACCAGCAAACAGCAAATCTCATTAGCGCAGACAATGCAATCTTCTTGTAATATAAATAGTACAATGTTAGGTGTAGAAGGCCGAATCATTAATTACAACCTAACACCTTACCATTTTTGCTGGTGAATGTTTTGCTTAGTTTATGTTATCTTTGATGGTAGTAATTTACAAGCAACAACGTTGGACGTTTTTGTCAGAGAAAAATGGAGAGATCCTTCCTTCAATTGAGTCATTCACATGACAGACATGGTAATTGTTTTCTCTGGTCGTCCGGATTGTGTTCCATCTCAACTGTTAATGATGCTACGGGTTTCATACCCCAGAACTTTGTTTGTACTCAAGTCTTTTATTTACGCAATTTCCTTCTCATAAAGAAAGCGAAAATAACTCCTAAGATAGCAAAACCTAAAAATACAAAGACTAAATTTTAAAACAAAAAGTGCATCGAAAATGAAGCGTATACCACTATCAAGAATGAATTTCGCTCTATGTGCCAAAAAAAATATACAAAAATAATAGGATCCATGAAACTGTCCAAGAAAGAAAACTGGACGATCCAGATCTAGACCATTTAGTTTTCTTTTCTAGACAATTTCCTGAATACTTTTCTTGTACTGTATCAGGCCCTGAAAAATGTGTTCCTACAAGTTTGAATTGGAACACTAGCTCCAATTATGGACATACTCTTCAGTGCCGAGCGGGTATATTCCACGTGGTGTCCGCTCGGTAATCCTAAGCCGTCCGATACACTTTTGGACGGGTCAGATTGAAACCTTCCCTCTCCTCTCACCCCTCCTCTTTCTCTCTCATTTTCCTCTCTCCAAATCCGAGCCGTTCAAAATCGCATCGGACGGCTCGGATGTGCCGAGCGAGCACCACGTGGTACCCACCTGGCACTGGAAAATTTCTCCCAATTATGAAACCACGCGTTCCTGGTTGGAAAATTGCAGCTTTTAATTTGGACCAATGCTCATAAAGGGAAGAAGACAGCATAATTAAGGGCTAATAAGTTTCCTCCTTTGGACCAGTGCTTTGGCCAATGCAGATTAACCCAATTATAATATCCTTCTTGGTTAAGTAAGCACTTGAGCCAATCCAACCTGTCCGTTGACCATTTTCATGGAAATATGAATTGGAGAATCACAAACTGGGGAGGAGACTGGTCATGTAGGGTAAAGTGGGAACATTGATCATTGGATGAATCTAATACCCTACTTGAGTTGGTGTTGAGATAATTCAATTTGGGTATATAAGACTTTTACCCACAAACCTGGACTAAATTATTCAGAGGCAATATTGAACAGTAACGATTCAGTGGCCCTAGAATACTGTCATGTGACTCATGTGATATCCCCATCTCTTCGACAATCACATGTTTGCATGTAACTGCTTTGCGTAGTCGTGAACTTCACGTGAATGTGTGATTGTGGTGGGAGTTAGAGCACCACGTGGTGGTTGTTTTAGAAAAACCCAATATAATTTTTCTTCGGTATGATCGATCTTGTGATTCCAACACTCTTAAAACTCAAGCAATCTTGTTGGGCATGAGTATTTATTGCGGATCCTATAAGCATTAGGTAATTACTCTCTCCGTCTCATTTTATTTGTCCATTTTTGTTGTTCGTGCCGTTCTTTAAATGCTTATATCCCAATCTATAATCTTTTTCATAATTTTGAAGACTTTGTATTGTAGACCCATCAAGAACTATTAAACAAATATTGCATATTTTTTTTGAGATTCATGTTGAAATATATAAGCGATTGAAAATTGACATAAACATAAATAAAAAAAAAGACAAACAAAATGGGATCGATTGAGTGAGTACCACGTTTCAGTTCAAATTTCATAATTTTGCCCCCCTCAAGTTTGGTTATTTCAGAGTTTTGTACAATAAGTGCAAGTTACCATAGAGTCTTAGACAATATATATCAAGCTTCAAAGATAGAAAAGGAGATAGGATATTATCATTTTTCCACAAAATCCAATTTCCAACTCATTGACATGATACGCATATGCTTGAATAAGAAATGAGCACATAGATATATGTGCACTTATTTGACCACACATATGAGTCTATAACCGTTCGATGCAAGTAAATTCCACACGATAGATGTCAAACATTGACGGCGCATGCCCAGATTGTTTTTTTGATGGCAATACATTTGTGTCCAGATTTGTGCACATAACCGCATCCAAGGCATCTTTGACTACTGAACTTGTCGAGTAGAATGCGACACCAAATCGATAAAGTATGTGCTTCGATAAGATATTATTAGTCTGTGACTTGTATCCGCTTGCCATGATATTTTACGTGGTGCTTACACTCGACTAGCTCTACAATCAACGTGGATGACTTGGATCGTCGAAGGAACTCCAAAATGGGTTCAAAAGTAACCGGAATTAATGCATGGGGTGCAGTTCACGGCCAAGCTGCATAAAAGCCACCTCTGGGAAAATTTATTGAGTTTTTTTCGTTTATATCCCTCCAACTATCCACCATTTTTCTACTTAATCCTCAAACTATTAAAAACGTTTACTTAGTCCTCCAACTATTCAATTGCAGTCTATGTAGTCCAAAAGTTAACTTCTGTTAACTTTTCTCACGGAAAATCCCATATTTAATTTTTATACTGTTTATATGTATTAAAAAATATAATTAAAAAGTTAAATGCTCTAATTTTTGATCCGTTTAAACCGGTGCGAAGATCTTATTATTTTGATCTAATTATTCTAAAGGAGCATAAATAATTTTTGTTTCTAGGGCTTTCATTTAAGATCCTATGGAGCAGATACTTGATTATTAAAGTCCTAAAGACAAAATTAAATTATGACCCTTTAGAATTATATGATTAGGATAATAAGATCTTCTCAACGGTTCAAACGGATTGAAAATTAGAGCAATTAATTTTTTGAGAAAAGTGGAGCATTTAATTTTTGGTACTGTTTATACTTTATATATTGAAAATAGTTTTAAAAATAAATGCTCCGATTTTCAATTCGTTTAAATCGATACGAAAATCTTATTATTCTCAGCATATTATTCTAAAAGGTTATAATTATTTTTTGTCTCTAGGGCTCTTATATTAGGGATATCGGGGATCCTGTAAAGTATAGACTTGATTCTTATTTGGGATCCTGTAAATCATCGGCTTGATTATGAAAGTTTTAGAAATAAAAATTAATTATCACCCTTTAAAATAATATAATCAGAATAATAAGATTTTCGTGCCGATTCAACCGGTTTGAAAATCGAAGCATTTATTTTTTAACCATTTTTAATATATATAAACAGTATCAAAAATTAAAAGCTCCAATTTTCTCAAAAAATTAAAATGCTCCAATTTTCAATCCGCTTGAATTGTTGCGAAGATCTTATTATTATAATTATATAATTTTAAAAGGTCATAATTTAATTTTGTCTCTAGGACTTTAATAATTAAGTATCTGCTCCATATGATTCTAAATGAAAGCTCTCGAAACAAAAATTATTCATGACCCTTTAGATTAATATGATCAGAATAATAAGATCTCTGCTCCGGTTCAAATGGATTAAAAATTGGAGTATTTAATTTTTTAATCATATTTTTAAATATCTATAAACAGTGTAAAAAATTAAATATGGGATTTCCGTGAGAAAAGTTAACAGAAGTTAACTTTTGGACTAGATAGACTGCACTTGAATAGATGGAGGACTAAGTAAACGTTTTTAATAGTTTGAGGACTAAGTAAACAAATGGTGGATAGTTGGAGGGATATAAACAAAAAAAACTCAAATTTATTAGCGCTCGTACCTTGAAAAAGGTAAATTAGCAAACTTCATACATAGAAATACATTCACCTCAAGTAAAAATGTATTCTGAGATCACATAAATATCAAAATTCAATCAACATGAATTTGGGAATATTTCATGTTCTGGGCCCATAATTCAATCAACAAAACGATTGACAAAATCATTTGCTGGGAATCAATTCCTTGTTGTTCGACTCAAACGGCTACCTTTCTATTCTTTTGTTTTCTCGTAAGGTAGCAAGCCGATTAGTGTCAAATTTTGGTTCTAAGTTGGTACTATTTGGCTCATCACCAAAGGAGATCAACGGAGTACTACGAGCGAAAATCGTTTTTCTGCTGGCTTTCTCTCCGGAACAGAATCACAACAAGCTAGGCAGCTACTGATCGCATATGCAAAATTTTACCTGAAGGTACGATTGCACAATGCCCTCTCTGTCAATCTGCTGTAGAAACAAGTCCGAATCCGATAATGCTCAATGCATCATCTCTTGGAATATTTGGTCTTCTTGTCTTCATTGGTGGGTCATTACTTGGGTCAGTCCTCCAAGTTCTACTACTCTAGCTGGTGGGGGTACAGTTTCAAGTTCAGCGGATTGAAAAAAAATAGTTTGGGAAGCCGTTTTCTTTGCGGTTTCTTGGAGCATTTGCTTAAGCCGAAATGATATAGCTTTTAATGATAAAAATCTGCATTGGACTGAGGTGGTAGAACAATTCAAGGTGAGAGCTTCTGCGTAGGCAATTTCTAGAGCTCATGCTAAGGATAATACTATTCAATACTTCATCCGTTGCTTGGATGGTGTGAAAGCTCTCTAATCCAAAATCAAGAAGAAATCGGGTGATCTTGCTGGAATAAGCACATAAACTCGGTGTTTCTGCAATGTTGGATGGTCAATACCTGAAGTACGTTGGTACAGACGTACAGTTTTCTGCTGGTTCAATATTCTGCTGAAAATGGTGATGCTCGCAAGGAGTGTGGTCATTGTGCTAATTGAATTGCCAGATGTTGTTGCTAGTCTTAGGAATGCTTCTTTTTCTTTGCAGTATTCTGTTATTTTTTATCTTGTCTTGGTTTAGCTAGAGTTTTTTTTTCAAGATTGGTTTGGTCTTGTTTGTTCTAGTTAGTCTAATTTCTTGTTGCTTATGGTTGGCATCTTGCCAACTGTATCTTATCTAGGAGTCTTGGGTGGCATATATTATTGTCGGGAGCGTGTGTGCCAACCTAGTTAGAATGTTCATTCCCATTAGTGATGCCGTCGTACCCTTGCTTCTTCTAATGTACCCTTGCTTCTTCTAATCTTTGTAAACTGTTTCAAAAATATTACTAATAAATTCCTTTTTCTTATCGCAACAACACCACCCCCCCCCCCCCCCCCCCCCAAAGATCACATGCTATATGTTATCCTAGACAATGCTGGACTACTTCACAGATGCACAATGCTCGTGCATTCTCTTTCTCTTTCGAGCTCAGCGGCTCTGCTGGTGCACCTCGGGTCACCTGTACTCAAAATGCCCGTGCCTCTGTTCCCGTGTAATGTCATCCGTAGGATTGCGCAAAAGACTTTTCTTGGAAGGAGACTATTGTGCAATCATGCGGTTGAAATTGCATCGGAACAGAGGTACAAACACTTTTTCGGTGAGGAAGATTTGACCTTTTGCTGATGGCCTTCGGATGCAGGGATTGACCCATTTAAGGTGACTGTGGTCGATCACCATCCAATAGTTTAAAATTATGATGATTTCCTTCAGAAATTACATAATGACATTGGATTACGTACCAATCTTTATAGGGATTTCGATTCCAAATGGTATAAAGAGAGTATGCATGCCCCGTTGGACAAAAAGATCGACCTTATCTTAATTAGTACTCCTACTTATGTTATTTGCGCGTAATTCTAGATGTATTTATTGCTAATGGACTAATTTACTCTCTCTCTCTTTTTTCGTCTGTCAGGGGTATCCGAGCCAGCTTACGCACCTCGACTATTTCCTTCTGGGCCAGTCAAATGCAGGTCATTCACACCGGAATTAGGGGATTAATAAGAAATTTCTCTCTTACGACCTGTCCCCAAGAGATTGCCAAGTTTCTAACTCAAAACATTTGGATTTACAGTTGATCCATGTTACCATTTTAGGTACCGCTTGGCCCCTTGGAATTACTCATTATAGTCACAGCTGGTATATCACCAGCAAACAGCAAATCTCATTAGCGCAGACAATGCAATCTTCTTGTAATATAAATAGTACAATGTTAGGGTGTAGAAGGCCGAATCATTAATTACAACCTAACACCTTACCATTTTTGGTGAATGTTTTGCTTAGTTTATGTTATCTTTGATGGTATATAGTAATTTACAAGCAACAACGTTGGATGTTGTCGGAGAAAAATGGAGAGATCCTTCCTTCAATTATCTTTCATTCACATGACAGACATGGTAATTGTTTTCTCTGGTCGTCCGGATTTTGTTCCATCTCAACTGTTGATGATGCTATGGGTTTCATACCCCCCGAACTTTGTACTCGATTTTATATTTGCACAATTTCCTTCTCATAAAGAAAGCAAACGGAGCGAAAATAACTCCTAAGATATATAGCAAAACCTAAAAGTAAGACTAAATTTTAAAACAAAAAGTGCATCGAAAATGAAGCGCATACCACTATCAAGAATGAATTTCGCTCTATGTGCCAAAAAAATAGGTTAAAGTACATGAAGATCCCATCAACTACACTTTTTACTCACGGAGACCCCTTAACATTTAAAATTGCTCATACAGACCCCCTCAATTAATACCGTTAACTAATTAGTACCCTTCTGTTAAAAAGACCGTTAAGATGAAAGGGTATGTGTGGACATTTTTTTATAGATGAGGGAGTCAGTGTGGGCGATTTTTAAGAGATAGAATCATCATTTTCCGTTAACAGAATTAGCTAATTTTTTATTTTATATAGTTGAGAGAGTCTGCATGGGCAGTTTTAAATGTCAGGGGGTCTGCGTGAGTAAATGTGATAATTGAGGGGGTCTTCATATACTTTCACCCAAAAAATATGCAAAAAAGATGGTAAAATCTATGAAATTTGATTCAAGAAACTATCCAGAAAAAAAAAAATTCCAATGGTGCTACAGTTCCGACGGGAAGGGATCCCGATTGAAATCCCGACGCCGCGTCGGGCTCATTCCGGCCACCAGACGGCCAATCCGAGCCATCCAAAAATTCTATATAAAAAAACCAAGTAGGCTTACGCGAGAATCAATGGCATCCGATGTGTGTAGGTGCTTGGATCAAGCACTCCATGTTTTTGTATATATATATATATATAAGATGCTGTTGATACATATATATACAAAAAAACATGGAGTGCTTGATCCGAGCAACTACACACATCGGATGCTATTGATTCTCGCCTAAGCCCACTTGGTTTTTTTTTATAGAATTTTTGGACGGCTCGGATCGGCCGTCCGGTGGCCGGAGTGAGCCCGGCGCGGCGTCGGGATTCCGATCGGGATCCCTTGGTCGGGAACCGTAGACTTTTCCAAAAGTTTTAAAGTGAATCTGTACCGTTGAGTTTCCAACAATTTAATTTCCTATATCCTTTTCACCAGGCCTGAAAAACATGTGTTCCTACAACTACAAATTGGAACACTAGTTCCAATTATGAAACCACGCTTGCCTGATTAGAAAATTGCAGCTTTTTGGACCAATGCTCATAAAGGGAAGAAGACAGCATAATTAAGGGCTAATAAGTTTACTCTTTTGGACCAGTGCTTTGGCCAATGCAGATTAACCAAATTATAAATAGCTTCGGTCTAAATCCTTCTTGGTTAAGTAAGCACTTGAGCCAATCCAACCTGTCCGTTGACCTTTTACTGAAAAAGTGAGTAATCTTCACCACCTTTTATGGAAATATTGAGTGCATGTGTCTCTTGCCTAAAACTATTTCCGTGGTTTTGGATCCGTCAAAGATGCCCCAATGCCCTTTACAATTATAATAATAATACAATTACTTGAGATTCATACATTTAGTTATGGCTGCTGGTTTTGTCACTCCCTTTTTTGTTAACGTCACTTCCCTGTAAGTGTATTTTTGCACCAAAAATACACTTACAGGGGAGTGGCGTTAACAAAAAAGAGAGTGGCAAAATCATTTCCCTTAGTTATATGCCACATGAGTATATGATTGTTAAGGGAGTTGAGAATCTAATACCCTACTTGAGTGGAAACATCGATCATTGGATGAATCTAATACCCTACTTGAGTTGTTGGAGACAATTCAATTCGGGTATATAAGAAATTTTACCCACAAACCTGGACTAAATTATTCAGTGGCAATACTGAACAGTAACGATTTAGTGGTCTTAGAATACTGTTATGTGATATCCCCATTTCTTCAACAATCACATGTTCAAAGCCGGCTTATAGCCAAGGCGAGGGAAGCTTGCGCTTCCGGCCCCCGAAAAAAATTAAAAACGAGGGCCCCAAATTTTTAGGATTCCTATATAATATATGTATGTATATATGGTTCAAAAAAAATTGCACTAGCCTCCTTTACACAAAAATAGGCCAAATTGAAATTTAAGAGCCACAAAATAGGCCCAAATTGTGGAATTATTCATTAGAAACATTAATGCGTTAAAAAAGAAAATAACATAAGGGTAGGCAGAAACTAGGAAGATATAGCCAATCAAAAAAGAAGATCTTCAAAAAAGAAAAAGAAGAAGATATAGCCGATCATAAGGACGGCTATGTTGTCTATCGAGAAGGAGTTGGTGAAGCAGCTTGACTTGGAGACTTAATCAGTACGTTTGCAGCAAAAAGTGCGAGAAGAATAATTTTCAAATGATGGATTTTGAGGTATTGTAATAGTTACATTTTTTTGGGATAATTATATACTTCTATTTTGTAATGGTAAATCTTTTGTATTAGTTTTTTTTTTTTATGACTCTTTGTTGACCACTTTTGTATGAAAAATATAAGGTGACCTCATTCAAGAGGTTCGCTTCCGGCCTCCAAAACTTATGAGCCGGCCCTGCACATGTTTGCATGTAACTGCTTTGCATAGTCGCGAACGTCACTTGAATATGTGATTGTGGTGGGAGTTAGAGCACCACGTGGTGGCTGTCTTAGAAAAACCTGATAATTTTTCTTCGGTATGATCTTGTGATTCCAACACTCTTAAAACTCACGCAATCTTGTTGGGCATGAGTATTTATCGCGGATCCTATAAGCATAAGGTAATTACTCTCTTCGTCCCATCTTGTTTATTCATTTTCATTGTTCGTGTCGTTCTTTAAACTCTTATATCCCAGTTTATAATATTTTTCATAATAGGAAATTGATTTTGCCACTCCCTTTCTCTCACAAAACAAATCATCTTATATAGACAAAAAGGAGAGTGACATTAACAAAAAGGGGAGTGACAAAATCACTCCCATCATAATTTTGAAGACTTTGTATTGTAGACGCATCAAGAACTATCAAACAAGATTCATATTGCATATTTTTTGAGATTCATATTGAAAGATATATATAAGCGATTGAAAACTGACACGAACATCAAAAAAAGATAAACAAAATGAGATCGATTGAGTGAGTATATCTTCCAACACCATGTTTCAGTTCAAATTTCACAAAGTGTGGAACATGATTTTGCCCCCCTCAAGTTTGGTTAATTCAGAGTTTTGTACAACAAGTGTAAAAGTTACCTTGAGTCTTTTTTTTTTTTTTTTTGAACGGCATATCTTCATTAAAAATCCAAACGGAACAGAGATACAGGAAAACATGATTACAAAGAAAGGACTTAAAAGCCCATCCAAATCTACTACATTTGCAAACACACCACAAACAAATATAGAGATACGGAGTAGATCCTAGCCGTAAGAACATCTCCGAACCGAAAGAATCTCCAACGAGACAGCAAGGGAGGACGACTCATCCGTGTACAGTAGAATTTCCAGCAAACGAGAAGGGTCCGTTGTAGGGATCCTGAAGGGATCTCTGAGCATTACGTTCCCATAGAAACGTACTGGGTCATTCTCCTGAAAATGGGCCGTCTCCGCCGGCGCATGGCCGGCCAACGACAGAAAACAACCAGATAAACAGCCTGCCAGCCCCATGGACAACAGTCCTTTTAGCACGCCGGCCGATGGACAGGGGATGGACGTCAGAAAAGCGAAGCTCTCTCCGGTCAAAACCCCGTCCAGAAATGGAGGTGAACTCCGCAGCAAGCCCCTGCTGGCACAGCAAGCTCCGACCACGCTAATCAAACCCGATCTGGTAGACTAGACACGGTCACGGCGACCAGCGACCGACAGAAAAATTCATCCGTTGAAACCCATCCAAAACAGAACCAACGAAAAACAAACACTGAGAAAATTATTTAACCCACCACCACAACCACACCAGCTCCGGGGGAAACCCGAAACGGTACACAATCGGACTGAAAGAAACAGCCGATAAAAGACGGAAAGACCGCCGGAAAAAGGACCAAAACAAACGAAAAAACCCCTATGCCCAACCGCACACCTTATTACCTCACCTCCGGTCCGAGGCCATCAGATCTGGAAGCGACGGACGAGAAACAGCCAGAGGATTCACCATCAGCCGGCAGCGCCGAAAATGAGGAGACCTCGCCGTCCAAACGAACCACCGCCCGAAGAAATGAAGAACTTAGAGGCCAGAGGTGGGAGAGGAGAGAGGCGAGGAGAGACAGGGGGGAAGAGGGAGGGGGGAGGAGGAGGAGGGGCGGCTGCCTCCCCCCCCCCAAGCGGCAAAACAGAGAAAGATCTAGGGTTTAGAGAGAAGCGGGAGTTTCTCTCTCTAGGAGGCGAGAGAACACACACACACACCCTCGATCTAGTTAATTCTTTTCGTTCTGTTACCTTGAGTCTTAGACAATATACATCAAGCTTCAAAATAGAAAAGGAGATGGGATATCATTTTTCCACAAAAATCCAATTTCCAACTCATTGACGATGGGACTGGGGGAGCTGCTGTCACTTCAAAGGGACAGCAGCGTGCTATCCCGGTCGAGGGGGTCCTGCTCCGGTTTTGCTTTGATGATCGAAAACATTCACTTTGTAGAACTCGTCGAGTTGAACAAGTATGCAAAAAATCAATTTGATCGGATATCATTAAGTGCCTGATCGGAACACATATAACTTGCCAATAATGGGTTCTAGTAGATTTGATCCAGTGTTTCGGATCCATTCTTTTCAAGACAAAAAGGTTTCGATTAGGCACTTAATGATATCCGATCGAGCTGATTTTTGAAATACTTATTCAACTTGACGAGTTCTACGAAGTAAACGTTTCCGATCATCAGAGCGAAATCAGAGCACGGCCCCTTTGACCGAGACAGCAGGCTGCTGTCCCTTAAAGAGACAGCAACTCCCCCAACTTCTTGACGATGATACGCATATGCTTGAATAAGGAATGAGCACATAGATATATGCGCACTTATTTGACCACACAAATGTGTCTATAACCGTTCGATGCAAGTAAATCCCGCACGGTAGATGTAATAAACTTCACAAACATTTACGGCAATTGTTTTTTGATCAGCAATATGTCCAGATTTGTGCACATACCTGCATCCAAAGCATTTTTGACAAGGAATTTCACCTACTAGAAACACACCCCTTTGCCTAGGATTCTCTGAATGGGCCAGGTGGCACAGGACTCTGCACATGGCCAGCCACCTAACCATAATGTCACTGTAATGAGAATGAGACCCCCAATGTCTCGCGGAATTGATTTTCACACTCTCTTTTTCTCTAAGTGCAATTCTTTTTTTTGTTTCATTCATGTAAAATTCTAAAATGACTCTTTATACATTTTTTCTTTCACAACAGAAAAATGGTAATCATGTGATTTCACATCACTATAAAAAAAAAAAAAAAAAAGTGCATTTAAGTAAAAAGAAAATGTGAAAATCAATTCTCATTCTCAGTTGTCGTTCTACTTTTTCGAAAACAAAAATGATACTCACACAACAATCCAAACACAACAACTTACACAACCTCTCACATACATGTGGGCTCTACACACACTATTATGTGTGGGCCCCACATGTATGTGAGAGGTTGTGTAAGTTGTTGTGTTTGGATTGTTTTCGTTATATTTAAGTTTGAAATTACCTTCTTTTTTTAAAAAAAAGTTTTGGGAGAAGCGGGGCCTCTCATTGCCATTAAAAAAATAACAACTACTCTCGTTCTTTCTTTATCTTCTCCCCCATTTTTTCCTCTACTCTATTGCATCTCTTTCGTAAATTTACAGCATCTCGATTTAAATCCCTATCAGTTGCTCTGCCTTCAATATTCCTGAAACATTGTGATTTTTTTTATTTTTTTATTTTTATACTTTAGAACAACCTATATTACCCTAACCCGAATCCAACCCATCAACAAGAGTATAAACATCCTCTTCACGACGAAGCAATAATTCCCAAAAAATTGACGAAAAATTAACAAATACGAAAAAAAAAATTGAATAAAGACAAAAAATAAATCATTTGGCTTATTTAGCCGAACAACCCTAAGTACAGCTACATAATCGTTGGGCCAATTGCCCCGGTTTCTGAAACATTGGGCCCTGTTCGTTTTGGGGTTTTGGATTTTGGATTCTAATCATTATCTTATTTCTCTTCAATCATTACTTTTATTTTTCTCTTTATCGCTCTCCAATCATTACTCCTATTTCTAATCATTATTTTATTTCTCTCTATACTCATTACCTACAAATTCAAATTCAAAATCCCAACACGAACGGGGCCGCCCACCCAAAAGTGTATGATTGCAAATAAACCACGAAAGTATGGGATCACAATCATCTTTAAAAAAATGATGAAAACTAAGCTAGTCCAGGTAGATAAACATATCAGAGCCTAAATAATGAACGCTCCAAATCTTCAAAACGAAACCCTGGATAGGCTCACGGACCAAATTGTCCGGTCCAGTGGCCTCATCCACACCCTAACGGTCCGTTTGGATGGAGGATTTGTTTTAGGTGGATTTGTAATGAGGGGGGATTTGAAGGTGGATATGTAATAATAGGTAATATGTTAAGAAGGGTGACCCCACCTCTTAAGAATGGTGGATTTGTAATGAGGTGTTTGGATGGTTATTTGAGAAGGGGGATTTGGAAGATGTATATGATGGGATAAGATGTCAAATGACATAATTGCCCTCAGCTTATTAATTTTATGGATAATAAATGTTAATTTCATATATATTAGAATATATACATATTTATCATTAATTTTGGGTAAAATAAATTCATTTTATCTTTAAATGTTGAAATCTTAGTAGTATTTATTACGATTTTTTCAAAAATAAAAATAAAACCGAACTTTATATATTAAAAAATATAGTTAAAAAATTAAGTGCTTCAATTTTTAATCCGTTTGAACGGGTGTGAAGATCTTATTATTCTGATCATATTATTCTAAAGAGACTTTTATTAATTTTGTCTCTAAGACTCTCATAATCACGTTAATCACGTTTCTGCTCCATAGGATTGCAAATTGATGGTTAAAAAATTAAGTGCTTCAATTTTTAATCCGTTTGAACGGGTGTGAAGATCTTCTTATTCTGATCATATTATTCTAAAGAGACTTTTATTAATTTTGTCTCTAAGGCTCTCATAATCATATTTATGCTCCATAGGATTGCAAATTGATGGTTAAAAAATTAATTGCTTCAATTTTTAATCCGTTTGAACGGGTGTGAAGATCTTCTTATTCTGATCATATTATTCTAAAGAGACTTTTATTAATTTTGTCTCTAAGGCTCTCATAATCACGTTTCTGCTCCATATGATTGCAAATTGATGGTTAAAAAATTAATTGCTTCAATTTTTAATCCGTTTGAACGGGTGTGAAGATCTTATTATTCTGATCATATTATTCTAAAGAGACTTTTATTAATTTTGTCTCTAAGGCTCTCATAATCACGTTTCTGCTCCATAGGATTGCAAATTGGTGGTTAAAAGTCAAGGGCAAAACAGTCAAATGGCCACCCGGATTCACGAGCACCAGGGGGAACCCTGTCGTTAACTAAACCTGGAAGAGCCGGATTCCATCTCCGGCTTGGACCTCAAATCCCCCTTCCATTTTGCACAGCCAAAGACCGGAGAAGAGGGATAGAGGGATAACAAGTCAGGGGGATTGGTATATCCGGGGCCAAATCCCCCATCCAAACAGGCCCTAAGTGATTGGAGATGAGCCATGTCCGTTTTTCAGTACATGCTATATGCGGCATCATTCAAAAACATTTGCGAAAAAATAGCTCGTTAAATGGATTATGATGCACTTATGATCCATTTCAATAGGTCCAAATCCGTCCAAACCCGTCCGTTTGCCAGTTCTAACTAGTACTATATTCGTAGATGCGACCAAAGAGGACATGAGATTATTGGTTGCTTTCATGCATGATGCCGTGGCTACTGAAATATAATGCACGTTTATGTTAACTAGAGTATTATATTACTATCTCTTTTTTTTTTGGTTCATGAGATTTTTTTTAAAGTAATGCAGGGAATAATTCAAGTTTATGTTAACTAGAGTATTATTATTCATCAACGTGACTCGAATCGCTCAATTTGTATTGTAGTGCATGACGCGGTGGATAACTCAAAACGAAAAATCAAGTCGATCGGACTTCGATAACTCAATTAATGAATCACATTTTTTTGGATTGGTTATTCAACATCGATCGATGACAACCTCAAACAAATGTAATTTTCTGACTTTAGTTTTTCATAAGCTTATCTAATAATGTGTCAAGCTTAAAAGAAACGGATCAAATCACATTTTCAAACTCAGACCTCACAAATGATTGCACATCAGTCAGCCGAGTTAGGGGTGTTTGGCAGCCTACTTTTTGACTTTTCATTTTCAACTTTTTGGTTTTTTGGCTTTTTGGATTATGGCCAGAATGTAGTTTGAATATGGTAGGAGTGTTTGGGAGATATGTGCAAAATGTATTTTGAAACTGTACTAGTGTTTGGTAGATGAATGTTGAAAATGAATTATTGGTTGATTTGTACCAGGTTGCCCTTTGTTCTTTGTCTTTCCTTTAATACCGCCGTACCCCTCCACTCTTTGTCTTTCTCTCTCAACATTTTCCATCTCGAATGCTCGCCTGCCTATTTGAGATCAGTGGTAAAAATCTTATACATCTAGAATCCAAAAGCCACTCCATAAGAAAATCCAGTTTAAGAAAGACCAATTTGTCAAAAATCGAAAACCCCCAATTCATAAAACTGGGTCATTAGAGAATCCTAGTGAGAGGGTACAACAAGAGTTTGAGTCATCATCGACATGCAATTGGTTGTTTTGGTAACTAGAATTTGGGTGGATCCTGATTTTCGATGGCAATGTTTGGGGTGGTTGATTGCCGATCGGTGGTGGCGATGCTAGGTGGAACGGTGGTCGTGGTGCAGATCAGATCCGGCGACACACAAATGTTTCCGGCAACGAGATGTGTGGTGACCCTTTTGCTTCTCCTCTTCTCTCTCTCTCTCTCTGTATTGCTCTCTCTTTGGTATCGGTAGAGGCACACAGATGTGAGGAGAGGATGAGATGTGAGGTTAAAACTGGAAAATACAATACAGGAGTAGTGTTAGGGTATTTTGGTAATTGACCATAAAATGGGAAAACAGCATAATGCAAAAAGGACCTCTTGGCCTCCTTTTTACTTCTGTCCTCTAAACCCAAAATTGAAGAATGTGTTCTCTGTTAATGAGTTTTTAAAGGAGACAGCCAAACAACTAAAATGAAAAAAGGAGAAGTTGAAAATGCAATAATGAACCTCCCAAACACTTTAGGTATTTAGTAGTTTTAGGGTTCCGTCACGCGGTACCCAATACTTTTATTCACTATACATTTTTTTGGAATTCATACACTTAATATTGCTGTTCAAAAAATACACTTAATATTGGACTCCGTAAAAATACGTAGTGAATAAGGTTTAGACATCACGTGTCAATGCCGTGCCCAACACCACCATATAAATTTCCAGCCAAAGGCACAACGGGGCCCATTCCAAAATTAAGCAGCCGACACCATCTTTCGGGAGTAGGGTTGGTAATGGAGTTGGATGAGGGCCGAAGAGTACTATCCCAGAACCCCTTTCCCGTTCTCGTCTCCATCTCCAACAAAGATTTGTTTTTTCCCTCCATCTCTACCCCAAACGTGGGATGGGGATCTTAGTGGAAATTCGGGGATCCAAAATTTTTATTAAAAAGAAAAAAAAATAGATTTGCTAAACAACATAGAGCAAAAAAGAAACTTGTAATGAATAAAAGATTCAAAATAAGATGTAGAACTTAAAATGACTTTATAGTTGAAGCTGAAGTAAAAAAAAAAAAAACTTTTTATAACTGAAATTGAAGTAAAATGAGCACAAATTTGCTTATAATACAGACAACCAAACAACAGAGTATTAGAGCATATAAGGTGTTTGCGGCGCTAGAAAAATGGGAAATGGGAGTAGGAATGAGAAGTACCCCTACAAAAAAATAAGTAATACTAAAAAGTATACATATATTTCGGGAAATCGGGGACGGGACGAGGCGGAGAGCAAACAGAAACGGATTTTGGGCGGGGATATGTCTGTCCTCGTCTCCTATCCCATCCCTGATTTTTTTTTTTTTTTTAAATCTCTATATCCTACTCCATTCTCAAATTGATCTCCAAATTACCAATTCATTCGGGATGAAGAACGGATCGGATCAGATGCGAACGGTCAGACAAGATGAAAAGACCATCCCTCGGGAGAGATGGGAATCTTGTGATATAAAATGGGTAAAGCAAGCAAGGAATTAATGCAGTGGAGGAAAGTGGAGGAAATGTCATGTAGAGAGACCGACCTTTGTGCTTTTCTTGATTTTCCCATTATGATGTCTCTATTAATTACTCCATCCGTCTATATTCTTTTGTTACTTGTTCTATTTCAATCGGATAAAATATTAATTAAAATTTTTAATTGGTAATACTATTTATATTCGATATGGATCTCATTTGATAAATCTCAATGAACTTTTTTAAACGATGTTTTCAAAATCATTTAAAAAATTATAGAGTGCAAGATATAATCAATTGAAAAGTGGTACGGACTTCTAAAAGAGACTAAGAATGGAGACGGAGGGAGTAATAAGTTATGGATTGCAATTTTTTTCGAGTTTTTCCTTAGATATTTTTTAAAATACTTGTGTAAAAGCATTTTTTTTTTTCCAATTTTCTCTCATCAAGACAAACTAATATTGTATTAAAATTTGACATAAAATTAACAAATAAAAAAAATTAAATAAAGATAAAATCAAAACGTTATGGTCCACAATTTGTTGCACAGTGGAAACACCCTACTGATCTGTTCTACTTCTATCCGCTGTGGCTAACCATCACCAGCCACCTCTTCCTTCTCTCTCTCTCTCACACTTTCTCTCTCTCCCCCGTCTTCCTCTCCGCCTGTCTTCTCTTCTTGTCGCTTCTTTGACAAACAGTGTCCAAAAACAAAAACAGGAAACATCATGCTCAATCAAACACTTCTTTTATTTCCCTTTTACATACACACAGTGCCAATTTTTTTTTAATAATTAGGTGTGTAGATCAGTTTACGTATTTTTAGACTAATTGTGGGAACCACGTACCTAGAATAATAGTGAGAACCATAAAATTACCGTCCACTAGCGAGACCCCAATCGGAGCCGGAGCAACTCTCCCTCCTTTCCAACTGACCACCAGCTGAACATAAACACGTTTCCGCAGCAATGTCACATTCTGGGAAGCAATCACACGAAATGGGTCTCCACTCTGGTAAATACGTATCTCCACATGTGAAGAAGTGCAATGGTGATTTGAAACCTGGTGATCGGAGATCAACGTCCAGTGGACCCCCACTGATCTACTCCGGCCAATCCAACACTAGCAGTAGCAGCAGCAGTGGAGGCAGTAGCGGTGGTGCTGGTGGAGCAACTTGCTTAACTTCTTCAGTCTCATCACCAAACGCCACCTTGTACCCAACTGGCAACATCTGCCCTTCAGGAAAAATACTCAAATCCAACATGGGTGCCCGCACCAAAACCCGACCCGACAAACTGGGTTCGGGCTTGGCCAACTACGGTCACGGAAGCATAGTAAGGAATACCCATTTGGCCGGAGAATTGGGTTTGGATTGGGAGGAGTTGAAAAGGGCAGGGAATGAGTTGTACAGGAAAGGGAATTTTGTGGAGGCATTGTTGTTGTATGATAGGGCTATAGCGATTTCGCCGGAGAATGCGGCGTGTAGGAGTAATAGGTCGGCGGCGCTGACGATGGTGGGGAGGTTGGGGGAGGCGGTGGCGGAGTGCGAGGAGGCTGTGAGGTTGGATCCTGCGTATGGCAGGGCTCATCAGAGATTAGCCTCTCTTTATCTCAGGTGAGTGAGTGATCATTTGAATGGTATTATTTGACACAGTTGTTAGTTCCTTACATAGGGAATGATTGTAGTCTTTGTTTGATTTATGCAACTATGTTTCCAAGTTTGTGTTTTTCCATCCATTTCGGTCTGTTTATTTGCTGTATTTTTATTTTTTTGGTGTGGTAGGATTTGTTTGAATTGTTTTGTGCTTGTTGGGTTTTAAAGCTTGGATCACGATTGTCTTTCTTGAGCATCTCCAGCCCTTACTCATACTTGCGTAAAAGCTTCATTTGGTATGGCTAAGCACAAATTCGACTAAGAGTTTTAGTCACCCTAGATCTGAGTAAAACTCAACTTGATATGAGTTTGAGTCGAAGACTGGAGTGAGATTTAGGAGGTTTTCTGAGATTGTGGCTAATAAAAAGAAGAGGAAGGGATGGAGATGCTCTTCTGCCTATCTTCGGGTGTTTCGGGTGACAAGTTGTTAACTGTTGAATTCCAATAGTCAAGCTGTCTGAGTGTTGTGAAGTTCCTACAATTAGGAGACCACATGGGTGTAGTCCCCTGGGGCAATACAGTGACCCCAAATACGCGTTTCAGTGCCTCTTTCGGTCTAGCTACTGTCGTATACTAATTGGCGGTGGCACTAATTCAGGTATTTCTCTTGAAATTTCCCCTCATTTTCTAGTAATTGTAAGAAACTCAAAAGTGTGAGTCTTTTTATGAGGGACTTCACTAAGTAGGTTCTTTTTTGGTAAGTTGGATGACTAGCTCAGTTCAGGGAAGAAATGCAGTTGCCTGTTGATTTTAGTTTTTGGTACTATCTCTGGCCTAGTTCTTCATCAAATTGTGGCATCCATTTTGGCTTTTCAGATTGAAGTTCAAAACATCATCATGGAATGTCTATTTGACGTCTGCGAAATTTATCAGATTCATGGATTATCTTTACACACATGGAACCTTTTGGTTCGCCCTACAGTTCAATGAATATGCTCAGCTCCTATTATATTTAGGTCTATGGATATGTTGATATTGCGAGAATTTGCCATTGTGAACGATTTCCATGATCAAGTCAATTGGATGTCAAATGGTCGAATCTCATGAAACCGCTTTGTAAAAGCTCATTGACGTCTTCTTTTAATGCAACACATGGGCTTCGATCCTTCAATAATCACTATTACTTCTCCTTGATGGTAGCAAATAAATCCATTTTACGTGGAAAAGGCCCGTATCAAAGAGTATGATTTGGATAGGGGAACGTCCTCTATCTGTCTATGAATCCCTTGGTTTTTTAATGCTAATAAATCGATTGGTATTGTAAAAGTCTTCAGATGTTCTGTTAACTTTGAACTGTATACAGGTTAGGACAGGTTGAAAATGCCCGTCATCATCTTTTTTCTCACAAGCAACAGCCCGACAAAGCCGAGTTACAGAAACTTATTTTACTCGAAAAGCATCTTAACCGATGTGCAGATGCTCGAAAAAATGGCGATTGGAAGAGTGCACTGAGAGAATGTGATGAAGCCATGCTGGCTGGAGCAGATTCTTCTCCTCAGGTAAAACATCCCAAACTTCATAATTGATATTTTCCTTAGGCTGCATTTGGATCTTGGGGTTCTGAAGGGATTTGTGGAGGGCAAAGAAAAAGTAAACAAACTGGTATTTTTAACACAGTCAAGTTTTTCCCTATATGTTCCCTTGATTTTCTTTTCACCCTCCAAAACTCCAAGAGCCAAACGCAGCCGTAATTTGTATTAAAGAAGTTTAAGACTGCCTAAACCTGTTGAATCTTCAGTTCACAGCATGTAAAGCAGAAGCCTTTCTGAAGCTTCACAAACTTGAAAATGCAGATTCTAGCCTATCAAGCATTACAAAGCTAGAACCTTATCCCACATCCTGTTCCCAAACAAAGTTCTTCGGCATGCTTTCTGAAGCTTATGTGCTCTATGTCCAAGCTCAGGTTGACATGGCATTTGGAAGGTGAATCTCCAAGAATCTGGATTATCTTTGAGTTCCAACTTTAGCGGTGAAGTTGAAGAAATCTCTTCCGTCCAGTAAAAATAGAAGGCGTATATGAAAGATAGGGAGAAAGTGGGAAGTTCATTTAAGAGATGATGGTGTAGTTCTTTCTCACAAGAAAAACAAATGGAGAGAGTGGGTTGTTATAGGAGAGTTGGTAGTTCTTTTTCAAGTTTGAGCAATCTAAGCGTTTGATTTTTGGGTGGAAGACTTGGATTTCTCCGATTTCACTGCTAAAGTTTGAATAGTCGGCTTCTTTTCGATAGATGTGGATTTCAAATGAAAGGATTTGACATCCTTAACCAGTGCAGAGCAGCTCAAAATTATATTTCATAACTTGCATATGGATTTTAACATTGAGTTTGGGAGCTTTAGCATGATGGATTTTAAATAAGGCCATAATAGGAGGGATTCTAAACATCCCTTCTATAGCCAAATCTCATGCATTATAGTTATGAAGTCGCTCCATTTGAAGTCCACATCTATCCAAACCGAGCCTTAATTTGGGAAATCCGATACAACTTCCAAACTATCAATCTTCTGAAAGGTAAGTAGACGTTGCTCTTATGGTGAGTGAGTGAGAACAGATGGGGGTATCTTGCAGGTTTGAGAATGCAGTTCCAGCAGCAGAAAAGGCTTGTCTGATTGATTTTAGCAACATTGAAATCGCTATGCTTCTAAACAACGTCAAATTGGTAATAAGAGCTCGATCCCAGGGTAAAGATCTTTTCGATTCAGGGAGATTTTCTGATGCCTGCACAGCTTATGGGGAAGGCCTCAAATATGACTTGTCCAACTCTGTGCTATATTGCAATAGAGCAGTTTGTTGGTCTAAGCTTGAACGATGGGATGAATCTGTTGAAGACTGTAACCGAGCCCTCAAGATCCAACCAAACTACACCAAGGCCCTTCTTAGGAGGGCTGTCTCGAATGCAAAGGTGAATTCCTGCATCCATATAGGAATCCTTACTGTATTTGAATACATCCGGATTTTTTTTAGTCAAGAGTCATTTGCTGGTCGTTTTTTTCCGGGTCTGTTTGGTCTAGAATTGATTGAGTTTCTTGTCTCATTTCTCAGAAAACACATAAAACTTGCTTGGTAACCAAACCAAAATACTTGTTTTCCAATTCTCGAAAACCAACTTCGACTAAAAGAATGGAGTTAGATAGGAAAACAATGAGTGTTGCTGAGGAGGGTTGTACAAAAGTTATCGTGAAAACAACTGAAAAGCTTTACAAATTTTCCTTCCCTTGCGTCTGATTTTGTGATTTTTAGCTTGAACATTGGGCAGAAGCTGTTAGAGATTATGAGATCTTGGGGAGGAAACTTCCAGGGGATAATGAGGTTGCTGAATCTCTACTCCGAGCGCAAGTTGCACTGAAGAGATTGCGGCTGGAGGAATTTAACAATGCGAATTGCACTGGTGAACTGGAGGAAGTTTCTAGTCTTTATCGTTCTAAAGCTGCAATATCTTCTCCCGGTGATTCTTGACACCTCTACTTTTCAGCATTCAACCATCCATGTCTTTACTACTAAAAATTTTCAGTATTTCCTGCGTTATACCGATGAATTTATTCTATAGCATGTCTTGACATCCTTACTGAAATGTGCTTTACCTTGTAGCATTCGGTTCATGCTTGGATCACTGATTTTTGCAGAGATTTACCTAGGGAAAGGAAAATTGTAGGGAAATTTAGATTCTCTGCTTGGATATCTTGTATCATTTTCTTCACGTTTTCATTTCGTTCCAAATAGCTCCACAAATTCTTAAGGTGAACCTATTAGATATGCAAGAATTGGTACTCTCTCTTACTGCATATAGAAAACGGCAATACACGAGCTGGATTTGGTAGGATTCAAATGTAATAGAGACTTCAGTAAACTTAGCAACATAACCGATGTGTTGTTCTATTTCCTATTGAAGGTGGGTGTGCAGGATAGCCCAGAACTAGCAAAAGCCGAAGGCATAAGAACCGTTCCATTTTCCAACATTCAACGTTTACAAAATTGGCGTCAAGGTGAGAAAGATGATCAGCCCTGGCCATCAGGGTTTGGAGTCCTTTTTGAGGCAGCAGAGTTTGTAGAACAAAGCCCAAGGCCTGTTCATTCGTGCGGCTCAAATTCCGACATCAATTTCTTGCTTGAACTTGCATGAGGTGGATCACAATGTCTTAGTCTTCAAGACAAAGAAACAGCAAAGAGAAATAGATTTCCGTTCATATTTAATTTGTAGGGGTAATTCCTCATTCGTGGTTAATTACTTCACTGTCTGCAGATTCGTTTGACGTTTATTTTCGAACCCATTGATATTTAACGGCCTCATTCAGTATATGGATTTATGTACTATGCTATGGTTAGGAAGAAAGCACAGGTTGGTTGTCCGGTGGTAGTCCTCCAATATTTCCGGTAGGTGAAACTGTTGATTGTGTTAAAACATTGTTTTTTCTCCACAATGTTATATCCATTGCTCTTTGAACTTGTATACAGTGTTCGCAGGCTGGGCTACTTGCTTTTACAGTGGAGTTGCTTCATGTTATTTTTCCCTCTTTGGTGCCTCAACTCCAAGTCTTTCTTTTCGGATGAGACTAGTGTATGCCAAGTTCAGGAAGAAAGTGTAGTTTGGTTGTCCCAACGCTCGCTAGTAACTTGTTCGGCTAGAGTGGATTCGTTATGGTGGCGGCGACTATGTTGTTGTCTAATGGTGGGGTAGTGATCAATGGAACTGTGACGGTAGGGTGCGGTATGGTGGCAGAAGGTGGTGGTAGGGTAGGGGATGATGTTGGAGGTGGCAACACGACTGCACTGGTGGAAAGGCAGTTGCAGGTTTAACGAGGATGTAGCAATGGTGGTGTTGTAAAGAAAAGGGAGAGAATCCAAATTTTTCCACACCTACAAATAGAAAGGAAAGGGAACCAAAATCCTTCCCTCTGGCTAATTGGATTGGACTACATTATGAGGAACAAAAAGATAGGCAGTTCTTGAAGAAGGGTTGTATAAACATGTATTTGCTCGACGAAATGAACAGGTACAAATAGCTTTTACCACAGGTTATTTGGTGGGATCACAATTAGTCGTGTCAACGCCCCCTTCAACTCTAGGGCGGTGGCCTCATGACTTTGGGTGTTTGAAACCCTTTGACTCCCCCTGCGGATCCTCTAGAGCGGTGGCCTCATGACTTTGGGTATTTGAAACCCTTTGACTCTTCCTGCGGATCGCTCTAGCCCCAAGTGAGGTAGTGCGCACCTTAGGGTTTTGATCCCCTCCCAGGGACCCGTTGCATGTTTGGAGGCCCTTGGTCATGCCCAGTGACATCTCGCTACACCTGGCCGCCCCCTCCATTCCCTATTTCCTAGCAAAAAAGGAGGTACCTGTGGATTTATATTCCTTTTTTATCCTTCTCTCAGCAAATCTTTCCAGAGCCGGCCCTAGGGTAAAGCCCCACAAGATCTCGAGCTTGGGCAACCCCCCATGGGACAACAAAAAATGTAAGGAGAAGTTGTTCTCTTCGAAATGAATCGTGCTAATCATAAAACACTACAAATGGAGCTAAATTTGAAATTGTTTTTATGTAGTTCAAGTTAAAAGCACAAATGTAACCTGAACTTCTTCTTTTTTTTACTTGGATGTTTTTATTTTTATTTTTTATGACTTAATAATTGGTGGCAACCAAATTTACGATCGGGATTGGGCAACCCAAATATCGGAGCCGACACTGGTTACCTTTCAAACCATACTACCATGGTAAAAAAATTTACTACTCCCTCCGTCCCGATTGTTTGCCCAATCTCGGGTTTCTAACTTATTAAGGAAACCAAATCTTATTTATTGATTTGAAAATTTACATGATCTAATCCATTATTTTGAAATTGGACAGTCAATTTAGGACATTTGCATAAGTCAAAAATGGGACAAATAAATTGGAACGGATGGAGTACTAGTTTTAGTGGCAAATACGTAATTTACATTTTTTTGAGGCACATCAGAATTTGTTTGGAAACTATTCGAACATTTACAACTTAAAAATAACACGTGCCGTAACAACAAACTTACACGTGCCTCGATGTCACGCTATATATTATCTCCATCGCGAACTGAAAATTCAAAAGCCAACAAACACAGCGAGAGTGGGAGCACTTCGTCGGTTACCGCCAAAACCCCATAGCCATGGAAATGCAGAGTCAGAGCTCGAAACCAGATCCGATTATACCAAAGGACAACAAACTTCTCTCCCTCGACGATTACCACTCCTTCATTGACAGCAACAAGCAGATCCACCTCGCCCTAAAAAAACTCACTCAGGTCTCTCTCTCTCTCTCTCTCTCTCTCTCTCATGAACTCAACAAGCTTCGGTTCATCGCGCCTAATTTGAATGAGCTTTAAACTTCTGATTGTTGATTTCGACGTATAGGCTTACTTAGCGTTTTGTGAAGTTACATTTAGTACGATGCTTCAGTTTGACTTCCTGCGAATCGATCGAGTCTCCGTGTATAATTCAATCGAGCGTCTGTTTCCGTTGCGTTCTGTGATTAACTGTACGGAACAATTTTATTTCAAATACTGTATATGCTTGTTCATCTGTGTTGAATTCCATATTGATTCAATGAACTTCATCACGATCACGTTTTTGCGTAGTACATGAATTTTTTTTTGCCAAAAAAATTTAACGGTGGTTAATGTTGTGTCTTCGCAGATCATCGGCATGCACGGATTCGTAAGATTCCGGCGTACGAAGGTCATAATCATACCGTGATATAGTCTCCCTTTCTTATACACTCCAAAATTAGCCACACAATTTTCACTTTCGCTATGATCTTTTTTCCTCTGTTTCATGTCTTAATAAATTTACAGAATGTTACAATGGAGGCCGTCAAGTCAATCGACCTAATGGAACCCTCGCGTTCCACACGGAACGAGGAGAACGTCTCTTCTAACGCTTTCATCACTCTGGAGGAGGCGATCAGCGACCTGAAGCAGCTCAATTGGCAAGAATGCTGCGTCACCTCGATCCAAACCGTAAACTCGGTGAACCACGACTTAATCCTCGACACCACCGGTGCTCCGTTGGCAGGATCGGAGCTGAAGTTGTCGAGGAAGCGGCCGCGGCAGGCGGTACGGGGAGACGCCGCCGTTAGGAGTCTCGGCAGCGGCAGCTCTGGAGGATCGCGATCGGTGAGTTCTTCGACGGGGTCAGGGCGGCCGGTCGATGGAGTTTGCGCCGAGGAGGATGAGTGACGTGACGAGCGACGGTCGTTCATAGAGAGGTAATCTCGGTGGTTTTACTGCTGGTTACAGGGTTTAATGGCGGAAGTGTGGTTTCTGGAGAAAGACAAGGGTATTTCTGTCTTCCCGAATAATAAATGTTTTGTTGGACTTTTATCAACTGTTCCTGAGATAAGTGTAATAGCTTTGTTTGTGTTCTGAAAATCTATTGGCTGCCTTTTGCTTGTGAAAAATGATTTGCAAATCAATTTTTAAATGAAACTCCACATTGTCTCGAACAGTTTCTTTTTTCAATAACTGAATGTCTGGGTCAAATGGAGTCAATTCGACTAATTTCAGAGCCCTTAAATTAGACAAACCATCTAGTGATCCTAAGGTTTGAAATGTTTGGATTTTGTGGAATTCGAACATGCAATTTAATAGAATATAAACATTTATCTTTTTTCTCATGCTCACTTGGCCCAATTGTATTTGGTTGGATGAAATAGAATTAAGAATGAAATACTCCATCCGTCCCCATTCTTTAGTCTTTTTTGGGAGTCCATGCTACTTTTCAATTGATTATATCTTGCAAACTATAATTTTTTAGGTGATTTTGAAAACATCGTTTAAAAGAGCTCGTTGAGATCTATTAAACAAAATTCATATTGCATATAGATAGTATTACCAACTAAAAATTATAATTAATTTTTTATCCGGTTGGGATAGGACGAGAGACAAAAGAATGAAGACGGAGGGAGTAGAATTGGAGAAATTGAGACTGGAATAATCGTTCCCATTTGTTTGTTTGGTTGTGGCTAAGAATCAATAGCAAGAATGAAATTCAGACTCCGATTCCTGTGTTTGGCATGCTGGAATCACATCTCAATGGAATGAAATTTAAAGTGGCAATAGTAAAATTTGGAGTGCCATTAGTAATTATGTGAGTGACATTAATAATTCAAATAGGGATGGTGGAATAAAATTGTAATTCTTTATTTTTCAAATAGAATAGCTATTCTTTTATTTGGATGAATAATAATTTCATGCGGAATGACCATTCCTTCAATTTTTAGTGAACCAAATATCAAAATAGACATTCCATAGAAATAACCATTCTATCCCTTCCCATTCTATCAACCAAACATAGCTTTGTTGTTTTGAGTAATAGGCCAATTTCATTTGTAAAGTTCTTTTTATATTCTAATTATCAAAAGATGTACGTAACAAATAAGTTCTCCCCATTGATAATTAAATCGAAACACTAAAACCAACGTGCTCGGAGATTTGTGATTTAACTCATGCGCACGCTCTCTCTCTCTCTCCGATATCGTAAAAAGAAAAATTATCTGTTAGACAATCAAACGTAAAATCTTACTACTATTTATTACTAATTTTCATAAAAAATAAATAAAATTATTTCTGAACAAAAGATGTTCCATTAAAATTTGGTAAGAAAAGGCGGCACTTAAAATTTTCGTCCGGACTGGTGGCGGGAAGTCAGTTTGCAAACCGTTTTTACTCTTTGGCTCCGTTTGTTTCGATGTAAAATGTTTTACAATGTAAAATATTTTCCATGTAAAATATTTTTTCAGAAAACAAACTTCAAACTTTTATTTTTCGGTATTTGGTTGATATTTGAAAATATTTTCAGAAATCAACAAAATAGCGTAGAGAGAGAAATGAAGAGCTTAAACGGTGGAGAGATATGAGATTATTGGAATTGAACGTGGGTTAGGACTGACGATCGAGGAAATTGAGCAGTGAGAATTGCAGTAGAAGGCACCGAGTTCATTTCAGAAAATAACTTACGAAAGATTTAAGGGTAAGTCATTTTCATCCAATTGATGGAAAATGTTTTACATGTAAAATATTTTTCTCATTTTTTACACAACCAAACACCGGAAAATAGGTAAAACATTTTACCGGAAAACATTTTACGTCCAAACAAACGGAGCCTTTCTTTGTTCGCGCCTTTCGAGTAACCGTATCCGTGAGAGCTCAACCGTCGCACTCTTTCGCGCCCTCTCCGTAACCAAGACCTTCCGAACGGAATCTGAAATTGAGAAATCTCTCCCTATTCAGTTTTACCCTCTCCTTCTCTCTCTCAACAAAAACCCAAAAATGACCCGTCCGACGAAACACCGTTTCCGGTCGCCGGAACTCTCCCCCACATCATCGGCTTCCGAAACCCCCAAGCACAACCACCACCGCAAAATCCACAAACTCCCCCGCTCTCCTCCGTACGAACCCGACCCTTCCGACGAAGAAAACGAAGAAGAAGAAGAAGAAGAAGAACTCACTAGCGTCACTAGCCCCAATGACCAATTTACCCCCTCACTAGCACCAAACTCGCCCAATTCACCAAAACCCATTACCCAAACCGATTCCTACGTAAACATAGCCCCTTTTCCCGTCTTCAGAGGAAACCCCAGCGAGTGCCCGGCCGCTCATTTAACCCGATTCTCGAAGGTCTGCCGGGCGAACAACGTCTCCTCCGTCGAAGCAATGATGAAGATCTTCCCCGTGACCCTCGATGACGAGGCCGCCCTGTGGTACGACCTCAACGTCGAGCCCTACCCTTCTCTCACCTGGGAAGAAATCAAATCCTTGTTCTCCGACGCGTACAGAGTGCCGGACTACGACAAACGACTCCGGTTCGAACTCGTGAATTTGAACCAGGCGCGGGGGGAGTCGGTCCGGTCCTACTTTTTGAGGCTCCAGTGGATTTTGAACCAGTGGCCCCGACATGGAATCCCTGACCCTTTGGTTAAGGGGATTTTCGTTGACGGGTTGAGAAGGGATTTCAAGGACTGGATCGTGCCGCAGAAACCCGGTTCGTTGGGCGATGCATTGAGGCTTGCTTTTACTTGGGAGCAAGTGAGGATCATAAGGAGCGGGGATGGAGAAGAGGTTGCGAAATGCGGGTTTTGCGACGGGGGGCACGAGGAGTCGGAGTGCGAGGTACGGGGGAGGATGAGGGAGTGGTGGATCAGGAGGGAGGGGGAGAAGGTTGCGATTGGGAGTGGGAGTGGTGGTGGAGAGACAGAGGAGTTGGCGTCAGCCGGAGATTCGAGGAGAGAGGGGAAGGTGGTGGAGGAGGAGGAGGAGGAGGAGGAGGGGGTGGTGGTTTTTGGGCGGAAGAAGAGTGGGTGCAAGTGTTCAAAGCATCAGTGTGGGAAGAAAAGGCTTGGGAGGAACAATAGTGTTGTGACTAAGAATTCAAGCAATTTAGGTTGATTTTTACCTCTTCTTTCTGCTATTTCATCTTCTTCTTTTTTTGTTGTTGTTGTTTTGGTGGTGACTATGTAGTTGTTGTGAATTACTGATAGTGATATATCATTGATTGATTTAATTAGTTTGGTGCTATACGTTTGATTGCTCAAAAAACCATGGTGGGAAAAAGGAGGGTTGTCTGTTTTGTTGAGTTCTTTGAGAAAATGACGAGGGATAAAATACATTTCTACACTTTTCTAATTGATGTAAACACTTATTTTTTAGTTTTAAGTTGGTAAATTTATGGAACAGTTCCTGAAATTTGTAAAAGTGTATGTGTGAAGGGACTGTTTCGTAAATTTACTTGCTAAAAGACGAAAAAATGAGTGCATCAATTAGGGGTGTAGAAATCAATTTCCAGAACATTCTATTTATTGATCGGACAAACCTTTAGTTGCCAAAAAAAGTTAATAGCACTAATGGTTGTGTCCATAGTGGTAATGCCCTACGTACGCGGTACATGCGTGCTCAGGGGCGGAGCCAAGATTTTCGATAAGTGGGGTCGAAAATTTGAACTATGTATGATACACTTTTTCTAGTTGCTAATTGAGGGAACTTGTGATTTCGAGGTTGACAAGGGCCTTTAAGTAGGTACGCCCTACGAACCCGCTCTCGGATATTAGGCTCATAATTTGTAATTGGAGGTCGCAACCCTGGTTCCAAAGGAAGATCAGGCAAATCAACTTATAAACGGCTTTGTTTCGGAGGATCATTGTTACTTGTCGGAGTTGAAGATGATTCTACACTTCTAAAATATCGCTTCATATCTATATGGCAAAATCATTCAACATATAATAATCAATATATATGTAAAATTTGGTCCACCTTCCACAAACAACTTCAAAAAAACACTAAGCAATATTTTAATCATGCATCTACTCAGGGGCGAAAACTATTTTAATCACTTATGTTTGGGATCAGAAACTATTTTAATCACTCGGATTTGGGATCACAAACTATTTTAATCACTTGCGTTTCAAAAAAACAAAAGATAGAGCATTAATCCCAGAAACCAACAAAACCAGGGCAAAATTAGAGATTGATTTGGGGAGAGAGAGAGGGGGGGAGAGAGAGAGAGAGAGAGAGAGATGAAGAAGAAGATAAGTACCAGTTTAGACGATGAAGAAGAGTTGATGCGACGACGTAGAGATCTCTCCAATCTCCAGAAACGGAGAAACCTACAGAGAGCAAGAACGAATGAAACGATATTCACGTTTTGGGGATTTTTTGGGTGGAAATTTTATTTTGACTCCTCTTTTTCCTAAGTACAAAACCCTTATATATGGGTTGGGGCAAAAATGAATTTTAAAGGTGGTCAAATGAGTAAAAATGGGGTGAAAATTATACCAATCTCTAAAAAAATTTGGGAGGCAGTGGGGTCAGCTGCCTCCCCTTGACTCTTAATCCCTCTTAATCCCTCCATCCCTGTGCGTGCTTGTCAAAAATAGTTAAGCTACGCGTAAGTTAGCTCGAGCATTCAGTTGTCAAAAAAAACTTATGGAACTTCAATGCTCACATTATGAGGTAGGGCTAGATAAGAGAGATGGGGAATCAGAGAAGTGAGCTACGCCATAGTATTAATTGTAGTTAATGGAGTATTTAGGCTTTGGCTCTCCTGCATCTATGGTTCATTGTAGTTAAATAGATTTTGAAAATTGATCACATTCAAAAATGTGTAGCTGGATATAGTGTGGATAGAAATCTAATATTTAGAGCATTTCTAGTGGTGTGGGTGTTTTTAGTGTTTGCTATATGACGTTAAGGGTAAAAAATGGGTCTCAATCTTGTGTGTTAGAATGTTAGCTTAGAAATGTATTAGGCTGTGTTCCACAAAACCAAAAAGAACTTATTTTTTGTTGAAAAAGAAGACCTGTTCCAGAAAAATAAGAACTTTGCTTCTTATTTGGAACGAATTTGTATAGGTACCTACGGGCCGGGGGCGGAAATCGTACCGGCGGCCGCGCGTGGCCGTCTCCGGCCACCGGACGGCCGATCCGAGCCGTCCAAAAATTCTATAAAAAAAAACCAAGGGGGCCAACGCGGGAATCAACGTCATCCGAGGTGTGTAGGGTGCTTGATCGGAGCACCCTTTTTTCGTGTATATATCATATATACACGAAAAAAGGGTGCTCCGATCAAGCACCCTACACACCTCGGATGACGTTGATTCCCGCGTTGGCCCCCTTGGTTTTTTTTTATAGAATTTTTGGACGGCTCGGATCGGCCGTCCGGTGGCCGGAGACGGCCACGCGCGGCCGCCGGTACGATTTCCGCCTGGTGGCCGCCAATTACCATACCAACAGTCAATTTTTTTGTATAAGGCAACTTGAAGCTCAAAAATCATGTGTTTACGCAAATAATTTTCCGATCACTATGGATCTTGTTTGATAAATCTCATTGAGATCTTTAATACGGTGCAAAAAAAAAAAAAAAAATTTTCATTTATGTTATATTTGAGTTTGAAAATGTGAAAGAAACTTTTTGTTTGGGAAAAATAAGAAGGTGTCCTTATTTTCGAAAAAGAAATGGTGAAATAAGTACTTATTTTTTAAGAAGCGTTCTGGAACGGAGCCTAAGTAATTTTGAGAGAAGATGAGTGTTGTAGTGGTGGAATCTACCTAATAAAACACAAGGGTGTAGGAACCACACAAATACAAATTGAAAAGAAAGGCTGAGATTCATTTGATTCAAGGGCTGATGTGTACTCTTCAACTCTCTTAAGAAAACACCCACACTTTTACAAATATATTACAAAAATGCTATCGGTTCTTTTTACCCACTGCTCGGCTTCTGGGGCTGGCATAAGAAAAATAAATATATATACAAAAATGTCCGTGCCTACGGTACTACCGTGATGCGTAGTGCCGTAGGTACGGACAAATACTAGTTAGAGTAAATTTAGTGTAAGAGTAAAATGGTCCCCACCATTTACTTTTTCAGCCGGCTTCCCTCTTCCTTTTCTTTTTTTAATTTTTTCTCTCCTCACTCTTCTTCTCTCACCTGACACACACAGAGCACTTCCTCCCCTTGTCTCTGTCTCTCTCCTCCTCTCTTTTTAACTGTCATGCTACAATTAGTTAATGAAAGTTAAAGTTACCATTTAGCAAAAAGTGTCAAAAACTAGAAGTTGTTGGTTATCCCTGCCATGGCAAAGGGTCGTGGAAAGTAGGATAGAATGGAGACTTCATGGAGTACGTACAATTACAGCTCTGACTATTTCAGATTTTTTAAACACAAGAGTAATAGAGCTATGCGTTCACAGATTTATTTAAAATTTTAAAAATACGAGTAATGGAAAATACTTCGGTCTTTTTGTTAAATAACATAAAAACGTTGAAAGCTTAAATCAGATTGCAATTCCGCAAAACCAAGTAGGCATTTTGTCAAGTACAAGGCAAAAGCCTACCATATAAAAGTAAGACCATTCATATCTACCAGGTAAATAGGATAAATGACTAATAAAACCTAATAACATACAGTTGTCCTGATCTTAAGCAATTTCGGCAAAGGACGCTTATAATTTGACAAATATCGAGCATGTGCAACTGTACAATGTTATACAGAATACTCGAAATCCATCGAAGCTGAATTTGGCAATAATTTGTGAAGAACGGTTTAATTTGATAATTTATTTTCTATACAACTAGACTTTTTGAGTCGGCTTTTTGGAGATATGTAAAACAACATAAAAGAGAAATGTGAGAATCCGAGAAAATATCTTCCTTACAACACACTCCAAAACCTTAGCGTTTGCTTCGGAAACAAGATTGTGGACTAACGGATCGAATGACATAGAATGGACAGAAAAAGTCAATGTTTGCAATACGCAGATCTTGTCCGGAAGATCTATAAAGGAGAGAGATCCAAAAATATACTCCTTTCGTTGCATATATTGCTCTTATTTGATTAGTTATCTACCAACAAAGAGGAGATCATGAATATCAAAACACATACTAAGGTGTTTTCAGATGCTGTCTGGATTGAAAGTGAATTTCTCAAAAAAGTATGCTGTGTGGCGTTGGAGTCTCAGATCAAGAATTGAATGAGATGCCTGAAATTATACTATGCTTGAAAGGAAACCTGCCAATGAAGTACCTAGGCCTTCGACACTAGGGCCAACCCAAGGAGGGCCAAAACTTGGGATCCATTGTCGATAGAACTTCTAAGCGACTTCAAGTGCGGAAAGGCTGATTTTTGTCATTAACCTCCCAGTTTGCTACACCTCACTTTGCAAAATGCCATCCTCAGTTGCTAAAAGGTTCGAGAAGCTTCAAAGGGACTTTCTTTGTGGTGACTCAATAGAAAGAGAAAGTGCATATGGTGAAATGGGATTCTGTTACTAGAAGCAGGAAGTCAGGTGGTTTGGGAATCAAAAGGCTTTCGGTCAACAATGAAGCCTTGCTTGCCAAATGGTGGTGGAGATTTCTACAAGTTGAAGGATTCTTGTTTTCTGCCAAAACCAGGGGCTCATGGTAAAACTTCTGCCATTTGGACTGACATTTGCTCAGTGGGAGATCAAAAAGCCATGCTTCATCAGATTATACAAACAAGTTTCGGAATCAAAGTTCAAGCAGGAGATTCAACTAAGTCCTGCCATCAAGTGTGTTTGGTGGTATTCCTCTCAATCAGGAATTCCTCAGACTATTCTTATGATCAGAACAGAAGAGTGCAATGATTAAAGATTTGTTCGGTGGATCATGGAAATGAAACGTGGAATCTGCTATTTAGAAGATCCCTCTTTGTATGGGAACTTCATTGAATGGATGTGGAGTTCTAGCAAAAGGTTCACTGTAAGTTCCGCATACACACAATGGGAGAAACAGAATCAAAACTTCAATTCAGAGCTTAGTAAAGGCGTGGAGGAATCTTTGGCCGCCTAAAGCGGAAGTTTTTTCTTGGCAACTTTTGCATGAGCATGATAGAATTGCAACAAGATCAGTTCTTCTCCATGGAGGATTTTGATGGAGACAAGCCCTGGTGATGCGCCATGCCCGTTGTGTCTCAATGACTTCGATACCCCTGTCCGTCTCATGCTCCATTGTAATTTTGCTTGGTTTGTATGGTCTGCTATTCTCAAATGGTGCGACACGTATTGGGTATGCCCTCCTCCTATTTCTATATTCGCGAACTGGTGGTTTGCTTATAGGTTTAAGAGGTTAGAGAAAGCATGTTGCAGTAGGAATCAAACAGTTGCCGTGTGTAATCTTTCCTCAGTTATCAGTCCTGCTTCCAAGATTCTACCTTGATTTCGTCTATTGGAGGTGTGTTTCTATGCAGTTGCTTGGTCAATATGGAAAGCACGAAACGATCTTTTCTTCAACAACGAAATGGCAGAGAAGGAAGAGGTGGCGGACCTAGTAAAGACTAGAGCGGCTTTTTGGATCAAAGGGAAATATGATCCGCGGGATTATTCCATTGAAAATTTCAAGAGGTGCCTAGCAGGGATTAGAAGGATTAGCATGTAAAGGTCTTCACTTCTTTGAGCTGTTCTGCCCATCCAATGCCTTATTGGATATTGGGGAGTTTTCATCTGCTTTTGTTTTTCCAACTTGTATGGTCTAAGTGTGAGGCTTACTCATTCTTGTCTTGAATGTACCCTTTCGAGTTTTAATAAAATATTTTCTTTGTCGATCAAAAAAATAAAAATAAAGATCTGCGATGATCGATTTTGTTGATGGTTAAGCAATGTCCACAAGTGTATCAAAGAGAATCGGTATCAGAAGGCCGAAAATTTGATATGTATCATCCGAGACGAGAATGGTATCTAAAACCTCAACTTTTGGTTACTACAACAACCAGAAGCAACTAATAATGAGCATCAAATTGGTATCTAAAATCATTTTTTTTTATTTCTCCAACATTCAATGTCATTGAACTTGTTGCACTTTAGGTCTACTGCAGTACACATACAGAAAGTGGATATCCTTTCAATACAGATCAAATCTTGAAGAAAATTAAATTCCAAATAAATCGATTAATCGTAGCGAGGATGCAGTCGAACTGGAAGTCCTTTCTCCGGGTATGGCATCATGCCGCCTAAAACTTTCTCATTAGGGTCAACCACTTCCCATTTAAACTTTTTCACCAAGTTGTGGATGAAAGCGAGGATCACGAATCGCGCGTATTCTTTCCCAGGACACATTCTAGGTCCTCCTCCAAATGGCACAAAAGTATATAGTGGCATTCTGTCACCTTCCATGAATCTTGACGGGTCGAATTTATACGGTTCCCGAAAGTACTCGGGGTTTCTTTGTGTCGTGTTAACGGTCCAAAACACCTGAAAATAAAAATATAGTCATGACGGCAATTAATTTGAACTTGCTTATTTATGATGAAGCCACATTATATATGATTAATACAGAGTAGCCAACAAAGCATTCTAAATTCTTTTTTAATTTCTTAATTATGCATGTTTATATTCACACCTTCCACCCCTTTGGAACAGTGAAACCACCATATGAAAAGTCGGTTTTGGCCTCTCTGAAAGTTCCTAGAACCGGAGGAATCACCCTCATTGATTCACACACAACAGCCCAGGAGTACTTCATTCTTTGCATGTCACCCCAGCATAGGAGTTCTTCTGCTTGTTTTGACTTTGAGATCTCCAATTGCTCTAAATTTCACAAAAAGAAAAAAAAATAAGTACATTATAATTAGCATGTGAACAAGTAATTGTATGCAAAACAACATAAACGTATAGAATGTTTTTTCTATGGAAAAACAATCTCTCCGTTCATTAGCAGGTTACAAATTTATAGTCGATACAAAGCCTCATTTGGGTTGAACCATAAGAGTTGATAGTATATACGAGGTTTCAATCATGAGATCTAGCAGAAAGAAATTTTTGGATTATCTTCTAAACCTTACTAATTACTATGAATGACAAAATACAGTACTAACAGAAACCTTATTGCCTTACTCGCTACACACGACGACGGCTTGATGAATACACTAATTCGTAAAACTGAAACCTTAATCATCAAGCCAACTCCTTGGATTCCCTATTATGTCTAGTTTAATTATCTACTTATGTTCTTTCTTTTGGTTTAGGAAAAATTTCAAAATGGCACTTGAACTTTTCGTCCAATGTCCCATAAACACTTAAATTTCACTTTATTTCAATTAGGCACTTGTACTTTACAAAAACCCCAAATTCAGGCACCTAACCTCATATTCCGTCCATTGTGTGACGGAAATTGCTTATTTGGCAGTTTTTTCCCGTTAAGTGCTCTTTTGGCACACAAGGGTAGCCCTAAAACTTGTAGAGAATCAAAGACTTCATTTGTGCCTTCTACCAAAAAAAAAAAAAACCCTTGACAGGAGTTCTCAGTGCTGCAAATGAGAAAGCTGTGGAGTTGTTCATTGATGAAAGGGAATGACTTCGGTGTCCCCGGTCATTTTGGGGTTACCGTAACTTTTGGCATAACAAAACTATTATGAGTATAACCAAAATTCATTACAAGCATAACAAAACCATAACAAGACATAACTTGTTTGTTATGCCTTGGTTGGGTTTGATTATGCATTGGTTGGTTTTTTGGATATTCCTTGATTTTGCCTTATTTGGGTTTTGTTATGCTTGTAATAGGTTTTAGTTATGCTCGTAATTGTGAAATTATGCCAAAAATTACGGTTTTTCCAAAATGACCGGGGACACCATAGCATCATCCTAAAAGAAAAGTATGTACATGTTCTTGTTGAGATTTACTCCTGCAACCCAAAATGACCGGAGACACCATAGCATCATCCTGAAAGAAAAGTATGTACATGTACTTGTTGAGATTTACTCCTACAATGAAAGAGTTTTGCTTTCTACCAAAAAAAATCCTTCATTTGGAGAGAGAGACCCGGATTGTGTCTGGAGGAAAAAGCTTTGAATTTAGGAAGAGTAGACCCATCTCTCTTCTCTTTCTGTTTTTTGTGAATCTCTCTCTTCTCTCTCTCTTTGTATGGTGTACGAAGAACAGTGTGTATGTATGATGATAAACGCACTGCCAATTAATTCAGTTCAATTAGGGTTAGGTCATTTTCCCTCCAAAACGTGAAGTAAAGGGTGGAGTTTTGATTGTGTGTATCTTCCCCACTTCCTACCATGTGCAGTGAGCCAGTGAGGCCTTTTATGGGAATAAACCCACTGAAGTGCAGTTGGTGTGAGGCATTGCTTCCCTAGTGGAGGTGTAGGTTCGAGCCTCACGGGGGCGCGTTTGGGGTTCAGGGCTATAAACAGCCTCTGAACCTTTGTAGACTAACCAGCTAACTTACTAACCCTCCTAATCTTGCTGATGTATACCGTATGATGAAAAAAAAAATTACCTGATAAGATCTTGTGATAAACATCAGGTCTCTCTCCAACAGATTTCAAGAAGAAAGTCAGGGTGTTAGCAACTGTACTATATCCAGCCACTAAAAGCCCCATTATCTTCTCACTGATGTCCTCATCCGACATCCCTTCAACAACCATCGACGTGCACACATCCTGAGTAGGTGTCCCGGAAGCCACTCGAGCTCTCTTCTCTGCTATGACATCCGTGAGCTCCTTGCGAATCACCCCGGCGGCTCTGACCGCGTAGTGAAACGCGGTCCCGGGGATGTTCAGAGGAAGATTGTGAATCCCGTGGGTCACTTTGTCGAATTGGCCGACGAGTTTCGCGATCCGTTCTGGGTTTTCGAGGCCCAAGAAGAAGCGACACGCGAGGGTCAAGGTTATGGACCTGCAGAAAGTGTACATCTTCACTTCGGCCTTGCCTTCCAAGTGAGTCTTCAACTGTTTTTGGATAATGGAGTCCATACCTGCCAAGCAAGAAAAACTACTACTCAGAAATCTCACGCACGACAATGACACTGCCAGATCTGGCATTGTCATCTATAAGAACCCGTTCGGCTAAATATAAGCCAACTGGCTTCTTTTTTTTGTCCTTATTCAATTTCTTTTTGTATTTGTTAATTTTTCGTCAATTTTTTAGGGATTATTGCATCGTTATGACGAGAGCAATCTAAAAAGTAAAAAATTATAATCGAAATCCAATTTTTTTTATTAGCTTATTGACTTATTTTTATCTTTATTCAAAAAAATTAGATTTCGATCGTAATTTTTTTACTTTTTAGATTCCTCTTGTCATGACGATGCAATAATCTCCAAAAAAAATTGACGAAAAACTAACAAATACGAAAAACAATTTGAATAAAGATAAAAAAAATAAGTCAGTTGGCTTATTTAGCCGAACGGAGAATATGACTTTAGATTTTTAAAAAACGGAGAAATGTGAAACACCAGATCATGCTGTATGAAGATTTTTTCCCGACAGCTTAATTTGCTTGTATATATAGATCGAATTACCTGCCACGTAATTGACCAACGCCTCGGGCTTCAAAAAAAATGCCAAGAACCGCGGCAACTTCATCTCATCGTTGCTCGGAACCTCATCGGAGTTCTGTACTTGGGTGGAGAAGAAGAGCTTTTGCATGGCCTTGGGCAGGTACGCGGTGAAGTGCTTGTCCTCGTTGGAGAAGAGGAACTTGTGGCCGTTGGGGCCGCATATGATCACGATCTTTTCTCCGAAAAAATTGGTCCTGAAGATGTCCGGAGAGTGTTTCTTCATCCTATCGCTAACGAACTTCTCGGGGTTTACCATGAAATCCAGGGTTTCGCCCACAATAGGCCACCCGGAGCCGCCCGGTGGCAGGTTTGAATCAACACTACTGGATGCATTTCTGAAAGCAAAGAAGCTGATAGTGAAAAAGGTAACAAGAAAAGCTATGGCTAGTGAGAAAGCTTCCATGAAGTTTCTGTTTCTGGGAGATAGTAATTAGTTAGGAATCGAGTACTGGAAATCTACTACTCCAGTAAGCTTCCATGTTATTTATAGAGTAGTTAAGCACTAAAAGTCTCAAACAAATTGCTATCTTGTTCAAATATCTTGGGCCAGACTTTTTTTTTTTTTTTTGAAATGCCGGGTGTCCCTGGTCAGTTTGCGCGCACCTCGGACTAATCCTTACAGCCTCTTCCACAGTCGTTTCACACGCTTACGCGTGGGGTGAGGTGGCCCCAAAAATTGTTGGCAAGGATAATCGAACCTGAGATCTTAGAATGGAGTAAACACATAAGTTCCAGACCAGACCTTGTTTAAAGTCACTAGGCCAACAAAGTTGACTGTTTAGGGTTGGTGGGTTGTGTGTAGAAATTAATAAGGGCAAGTAGGTAATTAATTGTTGTGTCCTTTATTGGTAATGCAATATGTAAATGGACATGCATGACTGCTTGCGAGAAAATGAGCTTTAATTTAACGCTCACATTATGAGGTAGGGCTAAATATAAGAGAGGGGGAGTCGAAGAAGTGAGCTACGCCCAAGTAATGGGTTATTGAACTTTTAATTACTTCTCTTGTACTTATTATTGTAGTTAAGGCTCCGTTCCGCTGAGTGAATGACCTGTATCGTAAAACGAGAAATAAGTAATTAAAAAATAAAAACATTAGCGGAACGAGACCTAAAAAAATTGTGGACAGATTGACTCGACACTCGCGCTGTAAAAACTCCACGGCTAGCACATCGAGTCGTAAGAAGAACGGAGAATGTACAAGAAAATAACAGGTGCCTAACCGGTGTTCTGCATTCCCGCAGCTATACCCTTCATGGTCAAGATAAGTGTGTCTTGAAGCCCGGGAGCGTATTCACTAGTGGGGTTAAGCTTGACTAGCTCTGCAGTTTGGGGCTTGCTAGATTCGGTTATGTCCTTGGATAGATGCGGCCTCACCTTCACATCATAGCTGGGTCACGAATCCGCTTTAGCGTGTAGGCCTGGCACACGAATCCGCTTCGTGATGCGTGATGACGGAGCCTTTGCATCACGAAGACGGAGCCTTTTCTTCAAGTACGAGTCTCCCTCAAGTAAATCCTTGTGACCAGCTAGCGTTTTGCAGAAATAATGGAACAAAATACAAAAGTGCTAGGTATGAAGAAAGTGTACCCGAAAATTACCCAGAATACACTTGTAGAGGTATTTATGACCGATCATAAAATACCTCTACAAGTGTATTCCAGGTATATTTTTCTTGTACCTAGCATTCCTCAACAAAATAAGGATAAATTTAAGCTTTGTTACATAGTCACATGAGATTAGTACTGGGATGAGTAGTCCCACTAACTAGATTTCAACACCCCTAGCTAGAATGCAATATGCTAAGGTAGGTTTGTCGGACTGGTGATTCGCAATCAAATGCCGGAATTGCATGCCTCGTGAAAATTTTAATCAGATCCCATGCTCCGAACCGTTCCAGGCCGGTTTACATCAAAATTCAGATCACTGTCCACGTACGGATGCAAATGCAATGTACTGCATATATAGATCCTTTCTCTTCCATCATCTTGATATATTGCGATGATTTTTTTTACGATTGGGTTATGAAGATTGTGGTTTCCAATTTAGCTGTCCTGCTGTAGACTTGTAGTGAAGAACTCATTGACCAAAAATGTCATTTCGGTTTAGGGAAAAAAAGTGTATCGGAAAAGCTTTGAAAACGAGCCAAAACATAGTTGAAACAACAAGAACTAGGGAAATACTGGAAACGGCAATATCTCTAACAGGTGTCGAAAAAACTCGATGCTTCAGTATGTTTTGTATAATCTTGACATGTTTATGTGACTTTCGGTTTTCTGTAGGTAGAAAAATTGGAATTTCGAGTTCTACAATCTAGTTGCGGTTTCCCAGGTAAGGGAAACGTTTCGGCTGTTTCCATGTTTCTTGATCATAGACTTAGAGTTCTTTAGATGCAATATTCCAGCTATTTTCCTTTATATTACCTGGAGGAGAAGGCTCTTGGTTTCTTCGTAGTTTGCTCTCAAGTCTTCCAACACTAGAGGCTTGTCATACAAAGCAGCAATCCTTGAATCTCCTTTGGCAAACACCATCTCAACCAAGCCAATGGTCACTCTGAAGAAAGGCCACTGGTTGTACATTTCCTTCAGCATGTGGAGATTTTTTACATCCTTCTCAATGACATGCTTGAATGCAGCTCCAAAACCAAGCCGGACCGGGAGGTGAAACCTCGTTTGGGTCCAAGCAAAGATCCAGGGGATTGCCCGGAGAGATTCAATGTTTCCTCTTTGATGGACGACCTCCTATGTTCATACGACCGGCCATACTCCGTCTCTGGTGTTGCCTGCAGTATTTGAAGGGAAAAAAATGAACTCAGTTTCTTCATAGGTTAATCAGGTAACAATCTCCATAGATACCATGTAGTACAAACAGAACCAGTAATATCCGAGAGAATATCGAAGAACAATGAAGCAGATCGATAACGTTTCAACCTTAAACAAGAAAAGTAGTACCTTCAAAAGTGTTTGCGTTGAGAGTTGCGACATGAGAAATAATCCTTCCGTCCCCACTAATTGGTCAGCCGTTGAATGGGATCAACAGATTATGTATTTTTTAGAAGAAAAATCCAGATTTTTATCATCAATCGAAAGATCTCAATCAGTTTTGACTTTTGCTTAACAAAGTTTCTGAAATCATCTCTAAACAAAGTTTTCAATATCGTCTAGAGAAAAATATAGACGACACTCTAATATGAAGAATAGTGAAAACAGACGAACAAATGGGGACGAAAGAAGCATATTTTCTCATTGCGTTGAAATGGGGTTATTATATTACGAACTTAGGATGGTTCTGAATGTTACCGAAAGGTCAAAAAAGATCAAGACTTGCAAAGATACCTACGAGGCGGAAGTATTCGATGAAACGAGGTTCCTGGAAAACTATAGAACGATATTCCTTTGTGGCAACAACTGCCATCTCATCCAATAGTGCACGCCACGAGGATGCATTCCATGTTCTAGTGTCGCTGCTGTGAAACGTTGGAGCGTTCTAAAACATAAGTGCTCCTCCCCGAAAGACTGATCAATGACTTCACCCTGAACCGTCACACGAAGCGACCCGTGAATCGTGTCTGGTGGCTGGGACAATATGGCAAGGTGGGTGGGACCTCCTCCTCTTCCAACAGTCCCTCCTTGACAGTGGAACATAGTAAGCCTCACCCCGTATTGCTTTGCCACCTTTATGAGTTCCTCTTGGGCCTTATACAAATGCCAAGCAGCAGACAGACGACCGGCATCCTTACCCGAATCCAAGTACCCAATCATGACTTCTTGCTTTCCATTGATCCGGTTCCTATACCAATCAATTGAGAAGAGACGAGCCAAAGAAGCTGGCGCAGATACATGATCCGAGAATTTTCAAAAAGTGGTACCACCCTTAACGGCTGCTTGACTCGGCACTCGCGCTGTAAAAGCTCCACGGCTAGCACATCAGACGGTGCAGTCGCCATTGAAATGATGTGGTCTCCAAAGTTATCTGAGGGGAGTTGAGAAATGACATGGAAAGTGTCCAAAACATCGGCGACTTCTTCAGTTTTGGGAAGATCGGGACTGAAAAGAGGACGCTTGCCACCGAGTTCGGATAAGAGCCACTCCTGCCTTTTTGTTCAGGCCGTTCTCTGTAGGACCCGATTTCTAGGTGCAGGGTAATGGCGTCTATAACATCAGTGTGCCTGTCTGATTCTTGCCGGATGTCAAGCCTCACAAGAGACAGTCCAAAGGTGGAGACTTGCTGTAAAAAATCAAGAAGGCTTCCATCGGCAATTGGCCGATCACCACAAGCACAGAGCGATCGATGACATAGTTCCAGAGGCTCCAGGAACTGCAGAAACAAGTAACAACCAATAAGAAATGAAGACAAATAGTCAATAAGAAAAGCAACACGGTTTTCTGAGTGTGTCAATGTATAAGTATAACACATATTCTTGCTCTTTATAGTACAGTAATTTAATCTGTGTCAAATTGGTATAATATAATTTGCAGAAGGGGTCTTCTTCTGTCTTGGGTAACAAAGATCTGCCACAAGTTAAAGAGCCAGAAGGCAAGGGAGAAATGCCAGTCATTTAGTGACATGATGCCACCCTTGACCCTTGATGTAATACGTAACGTAGAACCATGCGATTAATGGAAAATCCAAAGAATTCTCAAGGGAAAAAATACCCAAGAAAGTAAAAGGGAAACAGAGAAGAGTAAGAAAAAAGATCAATTTGTTGCATTCCACGAAAGTCAACACTTCAAGAATGACCACCCTTCGCTTGCACTCTATTCCTTTTTGGGTTTCCTGCATTCCACTTCAAAATGGCTTTTAGCCTAACAATACATAAATTCGGTAGGCATGGCTGCGTGCATGCTCTTCCTTGCACTCAAATTTCACCATCTATGAAAACCAGCTTGAGGAAAAGGATCATACCATCACGATCGCTGCCCATCCAAGAAGAGAACTGAATTAGAGGGGCATTGTAGGGGACACGTTCATTTATGCCTATGTTATTTAAAGCAGTGTCAACACGGCGTAAGAATTTTGGGACACCTTTCCAGATTGTCTCTTGAAAGTAGCTCATTCCTGCCCTCATCTCATCTTGGGGAATTGGAGGTGTCCTCCGGATTTCATCAGTACGAAATGCAGCTTGTATCTGCACGGTATAGAGGAGATAGGTTAATTCCAAAGCAAAGAGAAAATCCAACAGAGAGATTACAAACATCCGAAACTTATAACAGATGGCCAAACATCGCATGCATTTCTCTGTAATAAAAGTAATTCCAATATATATAGTAGAAGTAGGACAAAACATAAACAAATTCTAAAACAATCATACCTCTCTCTGTAGAGCCTCATCAAGCTCCTGCTTATCATCAGGGGTTATGTCCTTGGCGTACAATTGGGTCAAACAATTACAAATCCTGGAAAGATAAAAGAGGAAGAAGGATTTCATCAATAGAAACTTAAGCCATGGAAAACAAATACCACATTTGTCACATAGCATTGTGGCGACTAGGTTAGAACTGAAATCCAAGAGACCAGTGGGCATCCAAAAGCAAAAAATTGAACTAAATAGCAAACCAGTGGGCTGCAAACTATCACAATTGCAGATTGTAGGCCATACCGTGCATGTTTTTGAAGCAAAGATCTTCGGACTGATTGAGTAGGATGTGCCGTAAGGAAAATCTACTGTCTGGTTCTTCAAAGCATCAAAAACTTCTTCAGGGGACTTCTTCAATTGCACCACAAGCCTCATGAGGATCTCTTCAATGTCTGACTCAGTTGTTGCAGATGCCTCGTCAGCAAAATCACCTTTCTTTAACTTAATCCTGTGGCGGTAAGCTATCTGGACCTCCTCAGCCAAATTGGCCAAGTTAAGCATGTGGGTGAAAGATTTAGCAACTACAATAGAATCTCCTGCATCCAAACTTGTCAGCACACTCCCGAGTTCCTCCAGTTTCTGGGGGTCTAGCTTCCTTTCATACTCAGCAGACAGCTCATAGCAATCTTGAACCTAATCCATTTTATTACACAAGATAAGTTGGGTTACTCGTTAGTTGCTTCACACAGACCTCGTCCTCCTATCTCCATGTTAAATGTGCTCATGCCATTTCTATGCTAAAAAACTTGAAAACATGAATTTTATAACCGAATATTCACTTGACAATACTGCAGTGATTAGTTGATTATCAAATGTAGATCGGTTTTATTTCACGGGTTCTTAAGGTCTCTCCTATAATTCATACACACTTACATATAGAATATAATCGGCCTAAACTACTGTCTTTGGTCTTATCTTATCAAACAAAAGGGAATTTGGAAATATCTGGTTAGAGCATCTCCCATAAACAATCAAAAGGATGACGATTTTGAAACAGAAGTAAGGGACATGAGTACATAGCAAGATGGAAACCTGGATTACCATATTGTTATTTTCTGCTCTCTATCCTCCAAATGTTTTTCCTTTCTTTTCTTGGTTTTGACTTGTGTCTTAAAGCTATATTGGCTTGATAAGTTAGGGTTTCCTTATTTCATCACTACGACTACACCACCACTCACTTACCGTCATCACCAACATTACCATCTCTCCACCACCACTTGCCACACCACCACCATCACCACCGTTGCTACAACCAACGCCTGCCACACGACTACCATCACCAGGGATAGAGCCAGGATTTTGAATATGTAGGGTCAAAAAGTAGAAGAATAGCAGTTTAGCGCAAATATAGTGGGCTTAAAATAGCAAATGTTCAAAGCAGAATATGATGTTTCTTATTGAGAAATCAAAGCAAGTGGACCCCCACTTGTCTCTTACTGTTGCTCCGCCTGATGTAACCATCACCACCGTCTCTCCACACAATACAGTCATCATCACCACCCTTCCACCGCCACTTGTCTCTTAATATTATACTCGAGCAATTTCTCAGCTTAAAACATTTCAGCATTCGGGCTTTTAGGATCTGTCATAGCTGTTAAAAAACGCAATTACAGCTCAGAAAACAATAACGCGAACTAGTTACTAATGCACAGCCAAATATGATATAGCTCCCAGAAATTTTACAAAGAGGGAAATCAGGGGAGACTGCACTAGTTACTATACTCCCAATGAATTTAAATCTTAAACTTGATGCAGAAAAGAAATACTAAGTGAAGGGAGACTGCACTAGTTACTACACTCCCAATGTATTAAATGATTAAATCAAATACTTAATGAAGGAAAGAAACATGTCTAATTTTGGGAAATGATTTTGCCACTCCCTTTTTTGTTAACGTCACTCCCCTGCAAGTGTATTTTTGCACCAAAAATAAGAGCGGCGTTAACCAAAAAAAAAAAGGATGGGCAAAATCAGCAGCCCTAATTTTACTCTTTTTCATTCACTCACTCAAATGTTCGTGCCAGCTCAAAATTCCAATAATCTTGGGAGACCGATCCCATCGTCCACTAATGGGACTCAATTAAAAACCGGAGCAAAGTCCGGCGCAAAAGAGTTAAATAGCACTTTTAGAGGTTTCGATCATGAGCCCTCTCTATGTCCCAGGCCTTGACCCCAGACGAAACACCAATGTAAAATTTACAAGAAAAGTAGTTTGTCGAATTCCTTCTCCATGTAAATCCTGAAGAATGTCGAGAAACCGATCCAACAACAGAGCGTCGTACTCTACTAATTTATCATCTTCAGAAACCTTCCTAGGTGCCAAAAGCCTCAACTGTGCATCGATCGATGCCATTTTCTCCCAATTCCGAGTCCCCATTATTTCTCACTCTTATTTGGGCTCAAGTACGGCTTCTGTTAATTTTCAGTTGAACCAAACAACGAGTTATTAATTAGGGCAAAGTCACTGTGACCCTATCTGGTTATCGCCATGTGTGGATACCCGGATACCTTCATGGTTCAAAACTGACCACATAATCTACCTGGTTTTGAAAATGTGCGGATAGACCCCCTGTCGTCATGTTTTCCATCTGTATTAACGGATATAACATTAAAAGGACTGATATACCCTCATCATGTCCTTGATTCTTCTTCTTTTTTAAATCTAACCACACCATCCCATATACCAAAAATTGAATCCAAACCGTTGATATTGTAAATTTTGGCGAATACTATATCTATACCAAAATTCAAATCAATCAAAAAATGAAAAGTTCATGGTCGAATCAATTTTGTTATGAAATTAAAATTTCAAATTTGAATTTACTAAAAATTAGATCACTGGGTTATTGATGCCTGATCGAGATACTCTATTCTTTATTTAATACATTATGAACGATTCAGATTACATTCTAGAAGCGTGTGAGATACACTTCCGTTAATATTGATGAAAAATATGACGGCAAATGGTTTATCCACATGACGGCGGAGGGTCTGTCCGCACATTTTCAAAACAACAGGTAAGGTAAGGTCAGTTTCCACATCGCATATGAACTTTGCCCTGTTAATTAAGCAACGTGAAAGCAAAACTGGGTATCTCGACTTTCAACCAAAATCACGGATTAGATAGGGATACCGTAGAATTACCATCAGCAACTATAAGAAGAATCGAGAAGGAGGAAAAAAAAAAAAAAACAGAGGAGAATTGAGTGGATTGTAGAGGGAGAAAAGGGGGCAGAGAAATGAGTCTCGTGATATGCATATATGTAAAGAAAGATGATAGGAGAGAAAGGGTATCGGATGATTAATACATGCACGAGGAAAAAGCGATAGAGGAAAATGAAAGGGGAGGGAAAGTGCTCTGTTTTCTTGAAGTTTCTTACTCGACTTTTGTCTGATATTCGAACGAGGGGTTGAGACTTGAGAGAGAGAGAAAATCTGAAACCACTAGAGTCCAAACATTCATGAGTGTTTTGGGTCGAGCTCGGTTCTTTTGTAAACGAATTAAGTCTTTAACGAGCCGAGCTTGACTAATTTACTTGACGAGCCGAGCCTGTAAAACGAGTCGAGTTTTAGAGGGTTGAGCTTGGCTAGTTTAGTAAACGAGCCTAGAACTCGAGCTCGGCTCGATTATTAAATGAGTCGAGCATTGACGAGTGGAGCCACGAGATGCTTGCGAGCAGCCCGATTCGTTTACATCCCTAAATTGCTTAGAATACAACTATACATACAAAATGCACAAATTTGAATACAAATGTGCATTTAAACGGTAGATGTTGGGCACAAATTTATATCTGAATTTGTTCACTCATAGAATTTCGGTGATTCCGGTGGGATCTTCTGGCTTCCTGCCTTGTGGTTTTTGGCGGTGTTGTGGAGGTGGGTGGCGGCAGTGGGGTTTGGGTGATGTTTTGGTGTTGGCGGCTATGTGTAGTTAAGGTTTGTTGTCTGTTTGGACTTTATTAGTTGGGCTTGTCTCATGTTATTTGGGATTTTACGCCTTTTAGGTATCTTGACCGTGTCTCATGTGTTTTAAATGCTTTATTCAGACTTTTAGAATTTCAGGGGTTGGGGCTTTGTTTCCATTGGGTGTTGCCTGGTTGGCATCTTGCCAACTATGGGATTGAGTCTCGGATTGGACTTTACGTTCTCTCCTTATCTTATTAATCTTTATATCAATTTCAAAGGTTAATAAAATTTTCTTTTTCGCCCTTCAAAAGAAAAAATGTGTAAATCAGTTTGAAATGACCCAGGAGAATGAATTGACCCAGCACAAAGATGGTCACTTTGTTTGATTTTGAGTTTTGAAAAAAAAAATTGACGTAATGAGTGGTAATGAGTGAAGAGAGATAGATAGAGAAGTTTATTGAGAACCGTACAAAACTTTTCTCAAAACTTAGCAACTCCTAATTTCTCTGTAATCAGTGCAGTAAGTTATTGCAGGACTTGCGAAGAATTCCCTCGCCAAAATATTTCATCAGACTATCCAACACCGAATTTTAAACCCATACTATCTAACAAACCAAACCAAACTAAATTCGTGTCCCATTCAACCGGAGCCGGCCAGGAATCAAGATTTAACTTCCGAATCAAATTTGCTCGCGCTCATTTATCTGTTCCCTCCGCCGAAAGTGGCAACCTTTTCTTGAGAATCCTTGCATAGCAGGAGAAACAAGTGCTTGAAAGGAAGATGCAAATGTGGAGCAGCACGGAGGAAGTAAAGAACAAATTTGGAGTGCAATGAGGACCAACTTGGTATTCTTCTTTTCTTTCTGTCTTGGTATGTTTGTTGCCTATGAGTTCTTCTAAGCTACGTACCGTTTCGATTTGATGCTTCCGGGATTTAAACATGATTTTATGTTGCTGAAGAATCTGATGGAGGAAAAGCAATTGAACTTCAACCGGCCGCTTCTATCCCTAAGGCGATTTCCATCTACCGTAAGCACAGAGACAGATGAAAAAAAGAGGACCGGTAAGTCCCTCCCCAATGTACGCCGCCTTCCTTGTTACAGACCGGAACTGAAATCCGGTCCAGTGAGGATCCCGGGAACTGTTCCTTTTGTTTGGGAACAGTATCCGGGGAGACCCAAGGCCGAAAGCCAGGCTCAAACTCGCTCTCCTATCATCCCCAAGCCTCCGCCTGGGAGAGTTTTGAAGGCCAAACCGTCGGTGCCTGAAAACATTTATGAAAAACAAGTCGTCTCATCGGTAGGAGAGAATGCAGTGGAAGAAAAGGAGTGTTCTGATTCAGGAGATGGCGGCAAGGCGCATGTAGATGCGCACAGTACACTTCAGGTATGGTTTCTGTTGTCCATTCCACAGTTCGAACTCTCTTATTTTCACTAGCCAAAAATTAACGTTGTTTGAATGAGAAGTTGGCTTTCGAATTCTTCCAGCGTACCGGAGTTGCCACTAACGAAAAGAGACCAATGTGCGTACCCCTGAAAACGGAGCCCTGTGAGTTCAGGGATACGGTGATAGATAATTCCATCCAAGGTCGTTACCGGAGCAATTCTCAGAATTTGGTAGGGTCATCTCTCTACAGGCGTCTACAGGGTCGTGGCGTATCACTGCCGGAGAATGAATTTCCTCAATCCAGGTTTTTTGAAGAAGAAATATTTCTTCATGGGAGTAATGGCTTCACCTCACCAAAAAGATCTAACAGCTTTCGGGTGGCAGAGAAAACTGCGTATGTAGATTTTCTACATAAGGTGGTATCTCTGAAGTCGAATCCGTTTTCTTCGGATGGGACAGGATTACCCAACTCAATAAATTGCGATTCGGAGATTACTGCAAGAGTTACAGATGAGGAACTGATATTGCTGAGTAAGAGATTGAATCATGCTGATCCCAGTGTACTGTCTTCCTCTTGCAAATCAGATCAGGAAGCGGGGAGGGAACTGCTAAAGGGATTCGGACAAGATCAATATACATCTCAGACGTCGACTGTTTCTGTGAATCCAGAACTGCCCAACAATGGATACGTGGATTTTGAAGATAAGCAGCGGCTCCCAAAAGTTGGAAATGTGAAAATTCGTCGAGGAATTGATTCACAATTGCCTGTTCTCCCTCCTCTACCCAAACCTCCATCAGAGTCTTGGCTTTGCCGTACATTATCCAACATGCCTTCAAGGGATTCATCTTCGCGTTCGCACCTTGGAACGCGAATGAATTCTCGACACTAGGCATCAAATAAACCATGTTTATCCTACATGTAGGAACGATTGCGAAAACCACAAATGTGAAGCACCAGCGCTTGCGGTCTTGTGAGGTAGATCAATTCTTTACCTTCATCCCACTATGTTTATTGGGTTTGTATTGACATTTCATTCACAATTTCTCGTTTCTTCTCCCAGGAACCAGCAAAACGCCAAAACCTGTTTCAGAGACCAAGCGTCGAAGCCAGTAGAGGAGCTTTTAGCTCTGCATTTGGTTTGGTTGGAAAACCCATTACTTCAATGGGTTATTAACAGTTTACGGACATTCTTACTCCATACCTTTAAGTGGTACAAGGGGTTGGCTACTCTAAAATGCAGTATCCATTTGGTCATTTCCCTTGTAACCAACAGCAGATGTGTATTGTCTTATAAAGGACATCCATTTGTTAAACTTCAAATCTATTCATTTTACGTAGCAATGGATCTACAACGCGAATTCTACGTTTCATTCTGTGACAACTGTTCTCCTGCATAGTTTCTCAACCCTTCCAAGACAAATAGGTGTTTGGGACAAGGTGTTGAGAGAATATCCGAGAGCACCGAATAACTTCTCATATATTAGAACCAACTAGCTGGTATAAGATCAGCCCAATTCATCCCCGTCAAAAGCATTACAGCATGTTGAGGTTCTTTGATCAATCATCATGTTGAGGTTCTTTGATCAATCATTAAATCGTGGAAACGTCGATCAAAAAGTAAAAAAATTCGAGGTAATAAATGCATTCAACCTCCAAAGACTAAGGTTCAACGGTGAGATTGTTGGCGGATTCATCCAGTGGCAATGAAGATGAAATAGGTTTCACTCTACCATGCATCTTATTATTGTAGACACATATCCAGGTCTCTCTCAATCAAATCTACAGTCTTATTTGCATGTGATGTTGATCCACAGAAACCTTCAAGAGGTGGTTGTGGTTGATGCTAAATGCTGATAACACCTACATAGGGGATCCGGAACCCTCTACCCAAATGAAAGTACCTAACTTTGGTTACATATCACCTACCTAAGGATATAGAGAGTTCAGACGTCTAGACGCACACCCAATACTCGTTTCTAACTTCCAAGTTCATAAAACAGCATATGAACCACACAATTGTAAATGCAAAACAAAGAATGAGGCGGCATGAACTTCAGCAAACTACAGGGCAGCTCCAGTAAATGAAGAAATGACTTGTGAATAGAGATGATTTCACCAATCAGGTCATCTGAGCCAGGGCATGCTCACCGGCTTAAAACAGAAGTGAAACAAAACTTAAGGGCACCACCAGTACGGAGAATAAATTAAGAAGTGAGAAGGATTTCTGCTTATTATAATGAATCAAACAAACGCCAATGATAAGTGACGTTAGCTAGAATCCCTCCAAATCTCCTTGGTGTTCAAATTGTCAATACTGAGGTCACTGCATCGAACTAATATATATAATTCTGTACACGTCAAATGCCTAACTCATATAGCCAACTAAGACAATACAAATGCCATGGTTATTGGCAACTCAACTCCAGAATTTATCTCAAAACTACCCATATGAAGCACCAGCTCACGTAAACAAGCAAGAAACACCAACAAAATAGAAAAGAACCTCAAGGTTTAAAGACTCGGCCCTTATATTGTCCTCTCCGAATCACGAAATCATCTGGCAGTTGGAACTCTTCTAACCAAGTCACTTCCACAAGCGTTCCCCCTTCCAATTCAAGAGGACCTACAATGTGGAAACGGGGAAAAACCCAAAATAATTAAAAGAAAAACACAAGTAATTATGGTACAGTTTAATGAGGTGGCATTAAAACAAATTTCTAACTAGTGATAATAATTGATGAATAATGAGCACTAACTTAGTTTTGGTGTGATTGGCTCACTCTTGTCTTTGTAACAGAACATCAACTTTTGATCAAAAAGTTTTTACCAACTTCATTTGTCTCGACCACAAGTATAAATAAAGTGACAAAATACTGACAATTCGGAAAAGACAACATATGACAAAATCCGGTGAATTTTTCAAGTGTTTGGTTAAAATTTTTAATTTTCAGATTCTTCTTATAAAGACAAATTCTAAATGTATAATCTTAATTTGAGTGATGGAGTAATTCCATCATTGGACCAAAAAAACAGTTCAGAAAAGAAAAAGATAAACTGCTTTTGTTTAGATACCCCAAACTCAGCTTATCCCTACCTGGCAGATCTCTGGGAGACCTCCGGAAGTAAGTACAGTGTCGTCCATCCTCAGCAGCGTAAGGTGGTGACAGTATGTCAAAGATGGCGCATGGAGTTATAGCTTTGAATGAATGAATGTTCCCTCCACTAGCTGGATAGAGGACTGTAGTTGGACATGGGGCCCTTGTCTCACCATTTTTAACAAGCTTGGCAGGTCTAGCTGCAAAGACAAACCATTGAAAGTTTGTCGAAAAACAAGCCAGAAAGAGTATGTAAAACCAAGCAAAGGGAGCAATAGACAATATGTGCAATAAGAAAACTGAAGACAACCATAAATCCCCGGTGTTTCATCGGTGAGATAACAGCAATAAACCCAGGAGAAAAAATGAAATTGTTTCGAAGAAGTGTTGTGCCCGCCAGTTGTTGTCAGTAATAGGAGCATGCATTTTTTTATCCATATAATAAACTCCAAAGATTAACAATCCTGCTTAAGAGTATCCAATGAGTAACTACGTGTAACTATTACCTTTATCTAATGATTCCATCTAACAAGACTTCCTGAGAAGTATAAGGTTTTCAGCGTTAAACAAGAAGCATTGCTTTCTGAAGGTAATGGCAGTTTCACAAAACAAAAAAAATTGCAGTGTTTCATGGGAACAATTTTGTGACTATTCCACTGTGCCTTTGTAGCAAGTTTTGCATACGAGATTTGACTAGCAATATGTGCATTGCTTAGAAACCACAAAAGACACTAATTGTTTCATAAGTAGGAACAACCACAAATACTTACACGTCATAAAACATACATAGCGTGGATGGTAGGGACCCTAGGAGGTGAGTAGGATGGTAGTCAAGTCCTTAGCACACTAGACACTAAGATAGTGAGAGGCATCCAAAGGTCGAAGGTGGGAGAGTTAACGCGGTCTTACGAGGAGGGCTTGTGTGCTATGCGGACTATCAAGGGAAAGACCAAACAAATCACCGCCGTCTAAAAAGGCATCGTCCGGAGGGATATCTTCAATAGGAATCCTGTCATATTCCCAGGCGCAGCTGGGCCATCCTGGACTTGAAACAAAGATCTTGCCCGTGAAGCCGTTCTTGTATACGTCCACTAACTCATATATCCCGCCGCCCCCACCAGGCGGGCGGCCACGGGTCATAACGCACTCTTCGCACCACAAATCCCCTTTGAAGTTGACTCATTCACTCGGCCAATCATCGGAATGTGTAGGTATGGAAGATAGGACGATGATGAATAGTCTCCAATACTAAGAGGGAGATAACTTGGAGATGAAAGTGTAGGAAGCTCATTGTAAACAAGAGAGTTCTGTGACTTCCATCTCACATTCTCTTAGTGACACCACCCTGACTAGTTGCATTGAGATCTTTTAACGCACTCAAGCCACAAAAGCACTGTAGGTGTGCTATTTTGATACCAAGAGGTACGGAGCATATCATGTGTCTTGGTCTAGGTCAAACTGAATCCAAGAAGAGATCTCCTTCTATGGTCAAGGAACATGTCCCTCAAAGAGTGAAATGTGCGCCACGATAAACTCTTGACTGAGCCACATATTCTACATGACTCAACCTCAGAGCTGATTATTGCATCTGGCTGATTAGTCGGCCTAGGCGCCGATTAATCAGCCGCCTAGGCCGACTTTTAGAACCTTATTCTTCCTTAATATAGGCTATAGCATTCTCAACTACCTCACGCTGCTACACATCTCAAAGAGCTCACCACCTTTAATCTTTTCAAAAAGTGAAACTTTTTAGTTGGCTCATCTTCCCTCAGGCTAGCACTGTCACAGACTTACTTTTACTTCTTCAAACATTGAGTTAGACTACATCTGAAGTTCGATAATGGCCCCTATGCACTGACCATTTTCAGGCACCATTGATACAGTTAACATGCCAATAAAAAAAAAAAAATATCCAAATAAACTTAAAGCAAACCTTGGGATTGATCAGAAGGCCCAGGAACATCAACCCAGTCAAATGATTTCACATGCATTGTGCCATAGAGAAGCTTGCTCAACACAGTCATTCCAGGATGATTATGAAGAGGTATAACAGAGGAAGGTGGCATGCAGAAGATTCCCATCTGGCAAAGAGAAATCAATGAATATCTATGATTTACTTTCCCAGTATCAATTTTAGGCACATTCTAACTTCGCAAAAAAGATTTGAGAACTAGGCTCACAGAGAAGCTTTCACACTCATGTAAATGCAGGTATTTAATGGGTGGAAGTGACTGGAGACTCCTATTTTGCCCAGGCACAGAACCTTTCCACCCTCGTACCAATTTTTCCTCCAGTTCAAGACCGACATCTGCAGGCTTGATTTTTTCTGCACACAAACTAAGTGCTAAGAGGTGCAACACAAGACTAAATGGAATTATGTGAAAAAAGCATATGCAACATAAATCAAGAAACTTAAACCCCATGAACATTTAGACCCCAAATTAAAAACACTTATTTTATATAGAAAAGAAAGCATGTGGTTCAGGAGGACAACAAAACCTTCCTATACCAAGTAGAACATCATAAACAGAGAAAAAGAAACAAAGAAAAAAAACAAAGGGGAAGAATATTAAAAGGCTAAACGGAAAGTATAGAAGAATATGAAAACCCTGCAAACTTGGCTATAAGCCATTCTATAGCCAGATGTATGCATGTTTGACGTGGTCTAAATAGACATACACCAGGCAAATTGGCATGAACATTATTGGATCCGAGAGGAAATATGTTTCTATATCAGCAGCCAGCCCCAAGAGACTTGATTCCACGACAAAACATACATTCCAATGCCTAATGAGCATCATGGCTTGCATTATTTTGTGCATCAAGAAGCAAAGACTTGAGATTTACTGTATTACATAGAACCCTCGAACACTGAAAATTCAACTTATATATCCATAAATGGTGATTCACAAAGTGTTCCCCATGTGATACTGATGGTGCTCCTCAGACAATATCCTCCATATGTTTCGTAAATTACAAGTAAATAAGAGCAAATTCTGTCACAATCAGTACCAAATTATATGCTTCATTCATGCCTATACCCAAAATCAATTCGTTCGCACACATCCAATTTAGTAACATGACATGACAAGCAAGTGAAGCAACGGAATCAACCAATCAGAATTGAAAATGATCACCATGATTTACATAATCAGATGCAGCTCATTACCACATTCAAATAGCAGTTGCAAGAATTATGAACAAACATAAAAGGCAAAGAAACGATTACATCTCGATACCTAGCAGAGCGCGAACTTTTTCAATAGAATCGTCCGAAACGGGTCCATTGGGAGAAAGTGAAGCTTTACAAGCATTATAAAGCTTCTGTATGGCCGGCATGATGTACAAACGGTAACAACCAAAGGAACTGACCACAACCCACAAATCAGTTCAGCAAAAAGAAACAAGGGTTGATCGCCTCTTTTCTAAGCTAACCCTCGAAAAACCAATCAGAAGGGTCTTCTACAACTTTTACAGAAGACCCTTCGAAAAGGTCACAAGTTTCTTGCACAATAGGACAAAGTTAGAGCTGGGCAGCAGTTGGATCTTATAAGATGAGCCGTATAGACGATGCAGAACGAGCATCATACTAGCTGAACCCTTTTCTTCGAACCCTTTTCAAGACCTCCTGTTGCACAACAAACATAATCAAATTTTCAGCAATTGGGAGAGGAAATTGAAGAGATTGTGCATCTGGGTTGGTGAAATTTTTGGACAACAATGAAAATCCTGGGCTGAAAACCGCGGCTGTAGAGAGTGGTTTTGGGATACCGCTTACCTGTTACTTGCATGAGGAGAGATAGAGAGAGAGGTGTGCTCAATTTTTTTGAGAAATGAACAAGGGGAGATTTTCAGGCCTTTTATGCGTTTTGGGGCTTTGGGCTTTTGGGCTATGTTGACCAACCTGGTCTGTTTTGGAAACGCACGCACTGTTTCCTCTTCTTCTTCTTTGAACGGCCGCGCACTGTTTCGTCTCGGCAGAAAATGGAAGTGGTGAAATTCTTGGGCCTAGTGATCCAGAACAGATATTTTTTGATCCAATAGTTCACATCCAATTTTGGCGCAGAGGGAGGAGAAATTTTTCAGTGCTGAGCGGGCACCGGCCACGTGGTGCCGAGCAGGCATTTCGGTTGTCCAAACGTGTTTTTGACAGCCCAGATCTATTTGGGCTTGAGGGGGTGTTTTGGTAATTCCACACTTAAAATTTACCCAAACAGATATGGGCCGTCCAAAACACGTTTGGACAGCCGAGATGGTGCTCAGCACCACATGACTGGTGCCCACCCGGCTTTGAAAAAATTCTCGAGAGGGAGGGTATTTGCATGGGGTCGTATCCCGTCTAGTTTCTTTCAACCAATCCAGTCCAGTCCAGTTTGGACCATTTGTGGACTTCTCCTGGACAATGATCGAAATCGTTTATTTTTTATAGTTCGTCGAGAACATATTCCACGCCAAAAATCATGTTAATCGGAAAATCGTTTGATATGATTTCAAAATGCATTAAGTTTGTAAGAAAAAAGTGTGCAACACTAAATTGCAATCCATTTGACACAATTATCTGAAGATCAATGCATTTCCATAGCATATCAAACGAAGGACCCACAAATGGTCAAAACTGGACCGGATTATTTGGAACCCAAGACTGGACGGAATCCTCTCCCATTTGCATGACCAACCCAACTATCCACACAGAATTTCTATGCACAAATTATGTACAGATTGCGATGTTGGTACTGTTATGAGTCTTACACAAACAATTGAGTCGTTCAATAATTAAATTTAAAAGAAAGATTCGATTGCCCTTACGAAAAACAACACAATCGGATAATTACAAGTGTTTAATCTAATCTGCTAACTTTTTATTCAAATTTCAGGGGTCTAAGTTATCGAGTGCTCGATCCAATAGGGGTTTGGATGGATTGTTGGTTTTCTCCGTGACCTTGTGGTCAATTTAGTCAGAATGGGTTGGTGGTTTCAATGCCTTGGAAATTTTTCCCTTGTGTAGGGGTGAAAGAAATACCGACCAATCGATTCGGTTTTCGTTCAGAATAAGGGCGGTTTTTTTTTTTTCCCCGATTTGGTTTGAACTAAACCAAACCGATCAATTTTTGGTTCGGTCTCGATTATCTGGGAATTTCTCCGGATTGAACCAAACCAAACCAAAATCATACTGGCCGACTAGGACCGAACCAAACCGAATATATATTTTACATTAATCTGGTCCGTTCATCTATTTTGCGTTTAATCTTGACCGTACATCCAAATATATTTTTATATATTTTACATTAATCGAGCGGACCGAAATTCCCGACTGCACCGATTCCATCCCGAATCAAACATAACTCCGATCAGGATCGGTCCTGAAAATAATTACCCCAAACCGAAGCAGTCTTCGAAAATTTCATCCCAAACCGAAATCAACCCCTACTTGTGATTGACAAGGCATTGAAGGCAAATAACTCCTCAAGCTTCTTCGGTTTATCATAAAAACGATAAGGGTAATGATTTTCGCATTTCATTATTTGATAAATGCACTTTATTTCTTGTCTTTTACTGAAAAAATTACAAATAAAAGTTTTGCTAAAGAACAAAAAAAAGATGCATTTATATGGAGTAAAAAAAAAAAGTGAAAATCACTACCGTTATGTTTCCTTCTTCACAGGAGGAGGAACCACTGCCGTCAAAGTTTTCTCTTCCTCTTCCTATTTCGCTTTCCGGTGACCGCCGATCAAATTTCCCGGCGACACGTGGCCACATTCGATCTGTACAGCTCGGTCTCCAGTTCCATCTTCAACCCTCAACGTTCAGGTAATAAATTCAAGAACCCTATCATGTTCAGTTTCTACACCCCTGCTTCGTTTGGATCCATAACCAATGTGGGGAGATGAATTCGATTCAATTTCAGTTCTATGTTCTATCAGATTGCTTTAACGTCTAGGCGATCAAACACTAAAACTTCTCCAATGATGTAACCGACCCGCCTGTACTGATTTGTCCACATTGACTGCGGTTTATAAGAAGAGTTATATGAAACCTGAATCCCACTGAATCTTTGATTTGATTTGATTTTTTTTTTTTTTTGAAGATTTTAATAACGCTTTTGAAGTAGTAAAACCCTTACTTTTTTAAGTTGTAAGTGAATGTTATGTTTTGATTTCTGATGACTCGGGTCTGGAGCACAAGCGATGGAGATGAAAACATGATTAAATAGAGGTTCAATGTTGAATAATTTGGTACCGACGCATGTTCTAAGAAGAAATGCGGATGCCAACAAAAGATGATAAAATTGGAAAGGGGATGCAGTTTAAGAGTTATTGAAATCGTAGCTTTAAAATTGGTAATCAAAAGAAAATGGGAAGAAAGAGACGATAAGAGAAGATGGGAAGATAGCATGAAGAGGATAGAGGACAGAATGCAAGGATGGACTGACGGTTAAAAGAAACTACTGAATGAATAATGTAACTTGGCTATTTCGGTTTACAATTTTCCCCAAGTTCTTTCAAAATTGGAAAATGAAAGTTTGAGCCGGCTTCAAAGATGCCATTCACACCAAGAGGGGTGTTCCCTTTTCAATGGGAATTATTATTTTTCACAATTGTTGCATCATGGCTTCTGCCTACTTGATACTTGATGGTTAGTATGCAAATTTGTAAACAGAGTTAAATGTTATAGTTGTACACTTCTTTGTCATGAACCAGGCACGGAGAAATTCTTTGAATGAGTTTTTGTTTCATATGCCCCCACTTATGCATTATCCTGGCTACGAGCCTGTCACCTTACACTATTTTTGTGTGGATTTGGTGGACTTGTTTGCAGATTTCTAGCTGGTGTGATTGTGATGTGCTGAAGGCTATCAGGGCTACCGCAAAATGGCCTTTGCCGATGTCATCATATGTTGCCTTGATTCCATCAGACAAGTACGCTTTTTTGTGATCGTAATTTCAGAAATTGAAGTCCCCATTATCAGTGGCAGAACAAATATCATAGGGGGTGCCAAGCGGTGTCCTCTCCTGAGTTCCTCCGCCCCTTCTCCATTGATAGATAGGAGATGGGTCAGATATGACATCATATTGCGTTTCACAAACAATCACAACATAGTTTTTTGAAACCAGAAACACATGATTTGTAATTTTATTTGTGGTGCTATTAGGATCTCATGTGAACAAGATATATTAGATATTTATCCAGTAGTGAGTTTCTCGGAGGTGCCCTAGGAAGATATGTTCAATTTAGATTTTATATTTCTGGAAAGTGGCTCATTTTATTTAGCTCTGGTCGCTTGCAATCGAGTGCGTTGTCAAGCAGAACAATGTTGTTGCCAATTGAGCTTCTGACCGTTTGCACTCGGGCGCAACTCATCTGAACTCGAGTGATTTGTGGTGAATGTGTCTTTGGACTTCCGGAAGTTGGTTTGCGTATTTTGCCCCATATACAAGTTCTTGTATCCCAAGGAACCCCTAATTGGTGAAATTAGACTTGGAGGGAGAGGAAAGTAGGGTTTTGTTCTCCTTAGAAAACTGCATTGTAGCTCTTTGGAGCATTGATTCTTCACTGATAGTGAAACCTTCTGCCATTTTGACTGCCTGTGGATGATAGCTAACATTAACCGTATATTCTCGTCTCATGTGTGATTGTTCTCTTTCTCTCTCTTTCTTGTGACTTCACGGTGCTTATTACTTCTCATTCGCGATCACCACAATCGTATCTGTTGATGTGGGTCTGTGTGAGTTGAGTAGAGGCTTACCCCGGACAACGTACAATTAGTCTTCAGTTCTTCCAAAATCAAGGAGGTTCCAAGGCAGCCCTTGGAATAAATGTCTGTCCCTGCCCATTGTGTTGATATAAATAGTTTTTTTGATCTGGGAAGCAGTAGTGGTATTTCAAACAAAAACAACACAAGAAAGGTTGCATGCTATGACTATATCAATTCTCTTCTATAGGGCAGCACCGGCAGGTAACTTTGCAGGAAAATATAACTGCTGTCGTTCCGTAGACGCTTGGGCTCTTTTCCAATTGTCAATGTATACGTGAATCAATCTGTGGTGGTTGAGGGATTGGCGTTCTTCTCTTATTGCTTCTTAATTGCCTTTGCTTCTTAGTTGCAATTACTTTTATGCTTTCTGAAGTTTCTTTTTTTTTTTTGGGCTATTTGAAGACTCTTTTTTATCTTGTTCAGATATCAGAGCACATTGAAGGCGCAACTATCTACTTAGATGCTGGATGTACTGAGAGTTTCCAGTTTCTCGGAGCATTCCCTCTGTTACTGGAGCTTGGAGTACATGCTGTTTGCAGCTTGGAAGACATGTCTCCTCTTGATATGGTAAGGATTGGTTACACTATATGCACGTATATACATAAGTGTATATATTTCTGTTCGACCAGTTCTGAGTTGTGATGTTACAATTTTAATGTAGAATGCAATTGGAACCTGACATGAGCTACTTCAGTTCTACTACTACTAACGTGTGTCTCTTCTGTGGCCTCTGGCTTAGTCTTTAAAATTTGTTCAGTTTCTTTTAGACCCTTGTATGAAGTGAATATAGAACAGTAACACTTGGGAATGGAATTTACTTTTCTGCAATAGCATCACTTTCTAACTCAGACTCCTAAAGTTCCTGAAGATGAAATACGCAGGAGTTATGGAATGGAAAACCTGCAGGGCTATTAAAGCAATAATTGCTTCATAATTTTTCTTTCCACAATCTGCAGAATAATACCAGATATTCCTTGTCACTTACCAGTTACCATTAACAAATACCAGATATTCTTTCAAACCAAAGCAGGATGCCTCTTTCTTTTCCTACCTACTCAACTCTTAAGATGTTTCTTTTGTCCTTTCATCGTGGTGAGACCATGAGGGTGGGATAAGGTATAGAGTGATGGACAACAGAAGGATCAACCATGTTTCGTTCTTGTGAAGAGTTTCCGTCAAACCTCCCTCCCTTCATAATTTCCTTCCTGCTCAAACATAGTTATGAAGGGAAACTGCCTTCCCTTTTCCAAGGGTGAACTTTTCGATCCCTGTTTATCCTACGACTTCTACATGCCTGTGCTTTTGACTTAGTAGTATTCCCCTGTTTTAATTGTTCTTCTAAAATGTAGGTTGTTTTCCACCATCCTATAAATAAGTCGAACAAAACTGCATTATCTCATTGGTATGACATTCGGAACGTTTATTCAATGGTGTGCTGACAAAATTTCTGCTGTTTTGTTAATGAACCACAAGTATGAGTTGAATAATTATGAGTTTGTTTGTTCTTTCTCCAGGTGGGCGATTGGAGTCCAAAATCAGATCCTGCAAGAAAAGTTGTGGTCTTCGCATCACGGCTTTTAAGTGATTCACATCGTTATGTCTTACGTTGCCTTAGCACACATCAAAATGTTTGCAATTGCACTATATTTACATCCATCTCAGAGGTGCTTCTCTAGCATTACTTCCTTTTTGTCAGACTTTTAGGAATTTCATTCTTTATTTCCAAATCGTTCTTTTTATGCTAATTTCCAAGTAAAATATTTCTCATGTGGTTGTAGTTTTACTGTAGCTTTCACCAGGTAAATCTAGTTTGGAGATGACAATTGTCATTTTATTATAACTGTGTTACTTGTGAATGTGAAGTAACACATGTTCTCCTTAGTTATCTTGTCCAATCTATCCACTATATGTGTTGATTGATATGAGTGGAGGCTGAATGGCTTATATATATCATTGTAGAAGTAAGTCCAACTAACGTATCACTCCATCATAATTCATAAGATTATTTTAAAAAGTATTTTCCTCTTTTGGGAACTTTGTTTGGTATTTGGGATCCCTGAAAAGAAATGGAATCTATTGTTTTCATTCAGGAGAGTATCTACCTGTGTACATTAGTAAGTCAACCTGAAATCACCAATTCTGTTTAGTTGGTATAAAATTTTCGAAGCAGCAGTCAAATGTTGACATAGTCGAATTGTCATGTAGACATGCTGATCTCAGGGTTTCCATCAACCATGTTACTAGAAGTTACCTGAAAAGCTTAAGCTATTAAAGAATGGACCCAATGGTCTAAGACAGAGTCTCACAAGTCACACCCTCCATTCACGTACAATTCACCCTTGCATGAGGAGATACATAATGGACAATTCACCCTTGCATGAGGAGATACATAATGGCGGATAAATTTAACTAAACAGTTTCCTTAAAGACACATGAAACGGAGTGCACGATAATGTTTCTAATGGAGCAACAAATTGATACGAGACAACTCGATTTTGATCGAGGACTTCCTAAAACTGAACCTCTAGTACTATTTTAGTTACCATCTTCCTGGACAAGATTTTAGAATACCATTTTCACCTTCCATTCTGGTGGATCAGTCTTTTTCAGTAGCTTCATAATGAAGGCTTCTGGTTAGTTTTATCTGATTAAAGTTGGAAGGGAAGGGAGCATGAAAGGACTTCAAAAAGAAGTCTTAGCATGAGCATGGGGTTCAGCAAGATGGTTGGCGGAGTGGTCTTAAATGACCTTTGGGATTCTCATTTACTTGTTTAGATAGTTGGAGAGCCTAGAAGTATGGCTGAGGTAATGTGTTGATGTCTGAAAGGTAGTTGTGAAGCTTAGAAAGTTTCTTGTGGTAATCTTCATGTCTTGGTGCATCAGAAAGTGAAGTGGATGGTTTGTATTGGTCCTTTTGGATATTTAAGCGGGAAATGAGGAATGAGAGATTGTTTAAACTGTTGGTTGTTCTACAGTGTGGCTATGGGTCCTTTAGGTAGTCATGCGGAGAGTCAGATCATATGTGTGGTAAATTCCACGTCTGGGTCTCTTGAGGGTATTTTTCATGTTGGGGTTGAGAAAGGGGAGGGAAGATGGTGTTCGATGTGATCCTTGTACAAGAACTTTGTTGGACTTTATCAATAGTCGCTTTCTCATGGGTATTCTGATTGTTGCAGTCACAAAGATCGTTTAATAACCAAGGGTTAGGCTTGGGTGTGATTCTCTAGTTGTTGGAAGAGAGGATCCAATATGTTATTCTCCTTATAGACTTCTCTTGTATGAAAGTGCCTATTCTACTAGATATTACGGCTTGTGAGAAGTAGTAGAGTGCGTCTCTTGCTTTAGAGCATACAGGTAAATCAAGAAAAGCTTGTAGATAAGGTGAGGTCCTGGTTGCATTTTGTTAGCTACAAGAGAAGCTGATTGTGTGTTTACTTGGAAGTTAAAATTTTGTTGACTAGGGATTGAATAACTTGATTAAAGATGCTTTAATGCTGAGTTCTAGTGTTGGAGGATTTCAAGATAAGAGATTCCAATGAAGGACTTTCCTTTGCAAGTGGAGATGGCAAGAGGAGCGGAGGAGATTGGGTACCATGTTCCTGTGGATCAAAAATCAAGACTCACCTGTGTTGCCATCTTTCCACATTAGCAATAGTAATATCCAAAATGTTATGCAACTCCATTCTACAACTGTCTTATTTGTACTGTAAGATTATTTTACTGCTAATTTTAGCTGAAAATCTTATTAAATATTTACCAATTGCAGATAGCTCACTCAGCTTATCCTGATTCACCTCTAGGACCTGATGCTTTTCGCGAATATGAATCCTTGCTTGTCCAAGATTATGAGGAGCTTCTTAAAAGATGTGAAGCAAAATCTAAACAATCAGGAGAAAGCAACGCCAAGGAAAATTTGATAGCGGATGATGATGGATGGTCGCAACTCACTTCTGGTAAAGAAGAAACTTCTGCCGTTGAATCAGGTTCAGGTGCAAAAGAAACATATGAAGATGAGCCAACAGGCCATGTCGAAGATGTTGGGCAAAAATTGTTTGTTTCGGTGCATCACTTCCCTCTGATATTGTGCCCCCTTTCCCCCAGAGTTTTCGTCTTGCCTTCAGAGGGGTCAGTTGCTGAAGCATATTTATCGGCTCAGCACGAGAATTCCCTTAGTCCTGGGTTGCCTCCCTTAAGTGCTGGCTTACCTCCTGATGGCGAGGATACCCCTCCTGGGGCTACCCTTACAGCACAATTTCTCTATCATCTGGCTGCAAAGGTACTTCTGTGTCTTATTTTCTCAATCACGAACATACACGTGTTCCCACAAGTGTCTTTTTTTTTCTTCCTATTTTCTTTATATGGTTTTTGTTAGAATACTAGTATATTAGTATACTAGTATTATGTGTTTAGTCCCACATTGCTTGATTACATTATGTAACGAACTATCTCTTTATATAAATAAATGATTATGTGTGAGGGTTAATCTAACACCCTACACACTTTTCCCTTCCAAACAACATGGTATCAGAGCGGGTTCTTAAACCGCCCTTGAAATCCTAAACCCTAACCTTCGGCAGCCACCCCCCAACCCTAAATCCCTCCCTAAATCCCTACCCAAACCCTAATCACATATTCTGATCTAAAAAAAAAAAAAAAAAAAAAAACCCTAATCACATACCGTACACCATCTTCCTCAGCCTCATCCATACCCAGCCATACCCAGCCACTGCCGACCCTCGCCAGTCACTACCCAGTCTCCGGCGACCCTCGCCGGCCATCTCCCGTCACCGGCGACCCTCCGGCGACTCCCTCACTGACTGTTAGACCTCTGTCGGCACCTCCATCACCACATCCAGTCACCGTCGGCCGTACCCAGCCATTGCCGACCCTCGCCAGCCACTGCCCAGCCTCCGGCGACCCTCGCCGGCCATCGCCAGTCACCGGCGACCCTCCGGCGACTCACTCCTGCCTCCGGCGACTGTTGTCTGACTGCTACCTACTCCTCTATGACCCCGAAAACCCCATCTGGCCCCTCCATAACCCTCGAAACCCTTGATCCATCACTGACCTAGTTCTGAAAATCGTTCAACTCACTTACCCAGTACTCGCCGACCACCACTGTACTGTTTTCAGCCACCGGCGCCTCTGACTGCGCTCCAAATTCTTCGTCTGATGCAATCTGCTGCTTTGGTAATATTCAACTTATGCTCACTGATTTGGTAAATGGTGTTTTTTCGTTGGGTTGTCATATTTGATGGTTTCTGGATCGTAGTTCTTGGATCAGCTATGTTCGTACTGAGTTTTTGGGTTGATTCCTTATGTTTCATGTGCTGTTGAGGAGGTTAGGTGCTTGGTAGTTGGTAGTAGCTGATCCTATTGGTTAAACTGTGTTTGTCTTTTGTTGATTGATTGTTTGGTGCAATGACTGAGTCGAAATCGGGTTCTGACGTCATTTCTAGTTCTACTAATCGTGTGGCTCGTTCTTCTCGATCTCGTGAGCGGTTGTCCATTACCTCCACCTTGTTGAATGGTCGAAATTATGCTGTTTGGGCTAAGGCTGTTGAAGTTTATTATTTGGGGGAGTCAGAATATCATTTTCTTACTGATGATCCTCCTGCGGCGACTGCCGCATCATATGGTGCTTGGGTCCCTGCGGATGCTAAGATTCGGGTTGAGTTATGGAATAGTATGGAGGACACTATTAAGAATACTCTGGTTTTCTTACCTACAGCAAAGAAGGTGTGGCTGAAGGTTAAGGAGATGTTTTCTGGGGCTGATAATCTCCGTCGCACATATGATCTTCATCAACAATTCTTTTCTCTTGAACTTGGCAGCTCATCCTTGGAGGAGTATTATGCCAAGTTTTGTGGTGTTTGTGAGGAGCTCAACACTTGTGAGCCCATTTCTTCAGATATTCAGGTTATGGAGCGCCAACGTGAGCGTTTACAGGTGGCTCGATTTCTGTTTGGGTTACCTTCTCCGGCATATGACTCTATCCGGTCTAATCTTCTGGGTGATAAAGACTTACCTTCTCTCAGTGCGGTGTTCAGTCGCGTTCGCCAGGCATCTGTTTCTGACACCAGTATTGATTTGACACCGGCTGCCCGTTCGGCTTTAGTTACCACGGTCTCTCGTGGTGGTGCTTCTTTTCGTGGTATTGACCGTCGTGAGTCAGGGGGAGGCAGTCGGGGTACTTTTGGCCGTGGATTTAGTCGTGATTTTAGTAGCGGTGGTCGGGTGTCGCCTGTTGGGGGCCGTGATTCTATTGGGGGCCGTGATTCTGGTGGTAGTCGTGGTCGTGGCCGTGGTCGTGGGCCTCGTTATTGCACACATTGCAATGGTACTAATCATACTGTTGATTATTGTTGGATCCTTTATGGCCGCCCATCTGCTCATCAAGCTACAGTTTCTGAGGATGATGGGTCCATGATGTCTAATTCTGTGACCAGCTCCGCCCCGCGTGTTGTTACTATTCCAGAGGATGAGTACCATCGCCTGATTTCCCAGCCGACTTCTCACGTGCCTTCCTCCTCCACTGCTACGTTCGCTCAGAAAGGCTCCACTTTTGCTGGCCTGGCCTCTAATAACCCGTGGGTTATTGATTCTGGTGCTACAGATCATATGACAGGTCACTCCATCCATCTCTCTGACTCTCGGCCTCTTGCGAAACCTTCTCGTGTCGCCTTAGCCGATGGTTCTTCTTCTGATATTGCTGGTTTGGGTTCTGTTATTTTACATTCTTCCCTTAAATTAGACTCTGTTTTACATGTTCCTCGTTTTCCCCATAGCCTTATGTCTGTTAGTCAACTTACCAAATCTTTAAATTGTTCGGTCACATTCTTTCCTGGTTATTGTGTTTTTCAGGATCTCCAGACGGGGAAGAAGATTGGTGGCGGTGTTGAGCGTGGTGGTCTGTACTACTTTGATACTGGCGAGCTTCCTCCCTCTGTTGCCCTTCAGACTTCCATATCTCCGTATGAGTATCACTGCCGTCTTGGTCACCCATCTCTTCAGACTCTCAAACAGTTAGTTCCGTTGTGTCGAAGTCTTCAGTCTTTGCCATGTGAAGCCTGTGAATTCAGTAAACATCGTCGTGTTTCTTTTAAACCTAGAGTAGAGAGTCGGGTGTCTCGTCCTTTTCATTTAGTTCACTCAGATATTTGGGGTCCTGTGCGTGTTGCGTCCCGTGGTGGCTTTCAGTATTTTGTTATTTTTGTGGATGACTATTCTAGGCTCACTTATGTTTATCTCATGAAAAATCGGTCGGACTTGTACTCAATTTTTAAATCTTTTTATATGGAAATAAAAACTCAGTTTGATGTTTCTCTTCGTATCTTCCGTTCTGATAATGCTGGTGAATATTTCTATAGTGTTTTGTCTAACTTTTTAAATGAGCATGGAATTATTCATCAATCTTCGTGTTCGCGCACTCCCCAACAGAATGGGGTTGCAGAACGCAAGATCCGTCATTTAACTGAGGTTGCCCGCGCCCTTTTAATCCAGATGACTGTTCCCAAATCCTATTGGGGCGACGCCATTCTTACTGCCGGATATCTTGTGAATCGTATGCCCTCTCGCGTTCTGGGAGGCCAGATTCCCTATAGTATTTTGCACCCTGGCAGTTCTTTATATTCCTTACCGCTTAAAATTTTTGGGTGCACGTGTTTTGTTCATGCCCTAGATCCTGGCCGTGATAAACTTGATCCACGCTCTATCAAGTGTGTTTTCCTGGGATACTCTCGGACTCAAAAAGGTTATAAGTGTTATTCTCCCACCCTGCGTCGCGAGTTTGTCTGTGCTGATGTTACGTTTCATGAGTCGTTACCCTATTTTCCGCCTTCATCTCATGGGGATCAGTCTGAGTATATGCGCATTTTAGTTCCTTCCGGACAGCCTCAGCCGCAGCACCCCCAAATGCAGCAGGTATATGTTCGCCGTGCCAAAACTGCACCACCACCACCTCTGCCTGCCACTGAGCCAACTCCTCCGTTGCGAGATCCGAGTCCACCTCCTCCCATTGCTCCACCTTCTCCTCCCATTGCTCTTCGTAAAGGTATTCGCTCTTGTACTATTTCTCATCCTATTGCGAAATTTGTCTCTTATGATCATCTGTCCCCAACCCTACGTGCTTTTACTGCCTCTGTTTCCTCTGTCCTTGTTCCTAAAACTGTTCAGGAGGCCTTGTCTATTTCTGAGTGGCGGACAGCTATGGAGGAGGAGATTTCTGCGCTCCATGATAATGGGACTTGGGAGTTGGTTCCTCTACCCTTTGGAAAGACAACTGTGGGGTGCCGCTGGGTATTCACTGTGAAATATCATCCTGATGGGTCTGTTGAGCGTTACAAAGCTCGTCTTGTTGCTAAGGGCTACACCCAGACGTATGGTGTTGACTATGCTGAGACTTTTTCCCCAGTTGCGAAACTTGGTTCTGTTCGTCTCCTTATTTCTCTTGCGGCCAATCTTGGCTGGCCTTTATTCCAATTGGATGTCAAGAATGCTTTCTTACATGGCGACCTGCTTGAAGAAGTTTATATGGAGCAACCACCTGGGTTTGTTGCTCAGGGGGAGCGTTCTCAGGTATGTCGCCTTCGTAAAGCTCTTTATGGGCTTAAACAATCTCCCAGGGCCTGGTTTGGCAAGTTCAGTGATGCGGTTTTGAAATTTGGTATGAGTCGATGTCAGTCTGATCATTCTGTTTTCTCTCTCACATCTACTCGAGGCAAAGTGTTATTAATTGTGTATGTTGATGATATTATTATTACGGGTGATGACCAGAAAGGTATTGATGCATTGAAGGCCTTTCTACAGAGCCAATTTCATACTAAAGACTTGGGTAGATTGCGATACTTTTTAGGTATCGAGGTGGCACGATCTAAAGATGGTATTAGTTTATCGCAGAGGAAATATGTGCTGGATATCTTAGATGAGACTGGTTTGTTGGGGGCGAAACCTGTTGATACCCCTATGGATCCCAATGTAAAGCTATGTGTTGATCAGGGGGAGGCACTGTCTAATCCTGATCAATATCGCCGTTTGGTTGGTAAACTGAATTATCTCACTATTACACGTCCTGATATTTCATTTGCAATGAGTATTGTGAGTCAGTTTATGTCTGCTCCTCGTTTGCCACATTGGGAGGCCGTTCTTAGAATTGTCAAGTATCTCAAGTCTCATCCTGGACGTGGTCTATTTTATAGAGCTAATGGTCATTTGCGTATTGAGGCCTTCACTGATTCTGATTGGGCAGGAGGCCCATCAGACAGGAGATCAACCACTGGATATTGTGTTTTTCTTGGCGGCAATCTTGTTAATTGGAAGAGCAAGAAACAGACCGTGGTTGCCCGGTCTAGTGCAGAGGCCGAATATAGAGCCATGGCTCACACCACATGTGAGATTGTGTGGGTGCGATCTTTTCTTGAGGAGATAGGATTCAGTGTGCGATTGCCTATGAATTTGTATTGTGATAACCAAGCAGCGATTCACATTGCATCTAATCCCGTATTTCATGAGCGGACTAAGCATATCGAAGTTGATTGTCACCTGGTGCGAGAGAAGTTAACTAATGGTGTTATAGCAACTCCCTTCGTATCTACAAATGCTCAATTGGCTGACATATTCACCAAGTCATTATTTAAGCCACGGTTGGAGATGTTATGTGACAAGCTGGGTTTGTGTGACATCTATTTCCCAGCTTGAGGGGGAGTGTTAGAATACTAGTATATTAGTATACTAGTATTATGTGTTTAGTCCCACATTGCTTGATTACATTATGTAACGAACTATCTCTTTATATAAATAAATGATTATGTGTGAGGGTTAATCTAACACCCTACACACTTTTCCCTTCCAAACAACAGTTTTGTGATTTTCCCCTTCAAAACAACCTGGGTTCTCTTTACTGGATTCTTTCAGAATTGTTGAATTACAGTTAATGTTGATTTTGAATTTAGGGAAACTTATCCCTCAATTACTATTTGTTTCTAAATTTCTAATGCATACAAAATGAACACTGAAGCATAGCCTTATGGATATGATTTTCCTTTTGCTTTGCGGTTTTCTTTCTTCCCACTATTTCGTTGATTTGCCTTGATTGTTATTATTCATCAGTACCATGACCTTGAATTCCATTGTAAACCATGTAGATGGATCTGAAGACGGAAATATATTCCCTTGGCGATTTATCAAAAACTGTTGGGAAGCTGTTGACAGACATGTCCAGTCTTTATGATGTAGGGCGTCGGAAACGATCAGCTGGGCTGTTACTCATTGACCGCTCACTTGATCTTCTGACCCCGTGCTCTCATGGGGACTCACTCATTGATCGAATCTTTTCAGCTTTGCCTCGTAGGGAACCAACATCATCTCCTCACATGAAAGGTTCACAAACTCAACTCAAGCATGGCCCTGTTGACTTGCAACGTGCTCCTCTTGATGTTCAGATACCATTGAAGTTTCTCAGGGAAGAAGATTCTACTACTGAAAGTTTCCAACTGTTAGAAAGCATTGAAGCTTTTCTCCATGGGTGGAAATCTAGCGACTTAACTTTTCAGACTGTAGATTTGATTAATCTCAATACTAAACTACAAGATGAAAGCGAAAAACCTTTTTGTTCTGCGGGCAAGATACTTAATGGATCATTTGTATCAGCAGAAAGTTTTCGTGGAACGCCCTACCTAGAAGCCATTCTAGATAGGAAAACGAAAGATGGTTCCGTCCTGATAAGGAAATGGCTTCAAGAAGCTTTACGTCGGGAAAATATAAAGGTGAATGTGAAGATTCGTCCTGGTTTTGCAACAAAATCGGAGTTACATCCTCTTATTAAAGCACTGGCTAGAAGCGATTCATCTTTAATGAGAAACAAAGGAATTATTCAGCTAGCTGCGGCAACATTACATGCTTTGGATGAAATAAATAGTGCCAAATGGGATGCACTTATAAGTGCTGAGAAAATGTTAAACATAAGTGCTGGAGACACTAGCCAGAGCCTTGCTGCTCAAATTACTGACCTTATCAATAAGAGTGCTGTAGTAGGATCACATGTAAAGAAAATTGGTACGTTGAAGCCTTCACAGGGGATTCTTTCTTTTCAAGATGTCTTACTCCTCATAGTTTCTGGATATATATTGGCGGGTGAGAATTTTCCAACCTCTGGTTCTGGAGGTCCTTTTTCTTGGCAAGAGGAGCATTTCATGAAGGAAGCTATTGTCGATGCTGTTCTAGATAACCCAGGTGTAGCAAAACTGAAGTTCCTCAATGGTCTAACAGAAGAGCTTGAAGCGAAGTTTAACAAGATGAACTCAGAGGAAGCGAAGGAAGAATCTATGAGCCAATTACAAAGTGATGATTTTGATGATGATCAATGGGGTTGGGGTGATGAAGATGCAGATAAAAACACTAAGAAAGAGCAAGTGTACGGTGACATGCAGCTGAAGTTGGAGTTGCGTGATAGGGTGGATAACCTTTTCAAATTCCTCCACAAGTTATCCAGTATGAGGAGGAGGAATCTGCCATTGAGAGAAGGAACATTTGGGGTGGAAAGTAATTTCAGTGAGGATCTCTACACCAGTAAAGGACTGATTTATAAACTACTAACAAGGATCTTGGGAAAACATGATATACCTGGTTTGGAGTACCATTCCTCTACAGTTGGGCGCATTTTTAAGAGTGGGTTTGGCAGGTTTGGCCTTGGACAGGTGATTCTCCATTCCCTGTTTCTAAAATAATGATTTTTTTTCTTCAAGTATGAATGTTCTGAATTTGGGTTCTTGAATCCTGCAGGCAAAACCAAGTCTTGCTGACCAAAATGTTCTTTTGGTGTTTATTATTGGGGGCATCAACGGAGTTGAGGTATGGTTTCAAGATACAAGTATTTTTCCTCCTCCCGACTTCTCTTCTTGAGGTTTTGTTGAGTTTACCTTATGGTTAAAACTAGGAGTAGTGCCACTTAGTCTGGGATCCCCTGTACGACTTGGTTGTAGCATATAGGATTGGGAGTTAAGCAGTGCACAGAGACATCTGCACATGCTCAAAACATTTTCAAAATCTTTTACGTTCTTGAGTAATAGGAACCCATATTGGAATCATCAAATAGATAACATGTGTGATCTACGGATTCCATTGGTTACGTGAAAACTACCTTGTGTGGGCTACTGCAATTTGGCGAAATCATATGTACTATATAGTGCAAAAGCAGTAAATAAGTGTTTCTCCAATGTTTCGTACATATTGCTATTCCTCACTTGAAAGTTAGTCAAAAACCTACTTATTATTACCTGTGTACTATTAGTGTAATGGTATAGCAAGCAGAAACTAATTGCAAATGTATATTGAAACTTAATATCATATTGCACTTGAATATTTAGAATTCAAGTTATATGTGCCTCATTCTTCAGAAGTTGGGCTTCTGACATTGGTTGAGAGTTGTTAAAATTTTGAACTTTTTGTGTATGATAGACCGTAATGTTCTGTTCTTTTCCCATCTTCTTCCATTTTTTTCATAAACAATGTGTGGAGTAGAATACCGTTCACATAAGTTTTCGTTGGAGAATTATGATGCATTTTGTCATGTCTTTATATCACTAGGTACGTGAAGCTCAGGAGGCATTATCAGAAAGCAGGAGACCTGATATAGAACTGATTCTTGGAGGAACAACTCTTCTAACTCCTAATGACATGTATGATTTACTTTTGGGGGACTCTAGTTACATTTGAGTCTACCAAGCATTCTTTTCTCTTATTGATTATTAAAGAGAGATTATGTATGTAAATTGTCTAGTTTTTGTTAGCCTATTGTATAATTTTATAGTGTTTGGTGCGATTGGGAATTATAGTCATTAGCACCATACAACCCTCCTGACTGAAGATGAAGGCAAGAAAGGATGCCAAGAAATGAAGAAATACTTATATCATGGTTTGTTGCACAGTTCACTCCAGAGCCTTTTACGTAGCCAAAGGTGATCCGGTGAAAGGTCTTATGATATGAATGGTCTTCCCGTAGTAACCTCATAGTCTTCCCGAAGAAGTACTTGGCTAGGTTTCCTCGGGTTCTATGCATCTGGCTTTGGACGGGTTTTCGTTTGGTTTCTGTTTCCAGATTGTGCAGCTAAATTTTCAAAGTCTGGTCTTTGTATGGATAGTATGATGTTGTTCTTCCACAAAAAAGGTAAAGAAAAGATTGCAGAAGTTCTTGCGCAGTGCGTACAGTGGTCATTTGCTCATTCATAGGTGCAATTTGGTGGTTATGGGTTCACCTCAGGCTTATTTTGTAGCGCTGAGTAAAAAAGCTGTTATCTCGCAAATTCATTCCTAGTTTCCGTTTAGTTGCATCGGTTCGGGTATGGAAAAATGGAAAGCTGATACAAACAGCTTGATTTGCAGATTTATGCAACCTTTTTTTTTTTTTTTTTTTTCAATCTATTGAATTGAATATGATTGTAATATGTATTTCAACTAGGAAATAATTATATGAAGAAACATAGACTTAAAGTTTTCACCCTAGTTAAATTAACATGTACGTAACTCCTACCCTGAAAATATAATCCATTTCCTCCCTCTAGCTTGTCGAAAAGAATTAAAAGATTTAATGATCTGTTTTGGAACTTAGCGAAGACATCTATGTCGAGAGGATAGGAATTCCTCAGGGCATACTACGGTTCCCCTTGAGGCCAAAGACGGGATCATACAGTCATTTTAGGATTGCAGTCCGATACATTTTCATATCTTACCTAACAAAAGAGAAAATAATTAAGAATGAAATTGTGACCAATGGAAGGGAAAATTTTAGGATGCTGATTTTGCCGCTTCATTTTTGTACATAGGCGCTCCACTGTTAACGTGAAGTTACTAGTAATTTCATGTACAAAGTGGAGTGTCTGCGTACAGAGTGAAATGCGAAAAATCAATTTCCAAATTTTTACTGTGCTTCTTTTTGGTCTAAAACCAACGAGAGGTCTCACTTTGTTTGGTTTTGAGAATTTTTTTTGATGCAGTAATAAGCAAAGAAAGATTTAAAAAAAAGAAGAAGGAAATTTATTGAGAAAAAGTTGATTAGCTTCTCCAAGTTCCAAACAAAACAAATTTTGTGGTTGTAGAGAGAAAAAAAAAGAAAAAAAGAAGAGGGGAAGCTCACATCACTCCTGCAAAAGACTTCAAACAAAACCCTTGCCTTGCACCAGCAAAACCTCTCTCTCTCTCTCTCTCCGCACCTGCCATGGCGGCCTTCGAGCTCCTACTCTCCCAAGCCCGCCGTCACTGCTTCCCAAAACCCACTTCTCAGCTTTCTCTCCTCCTCCGCTCAACATCAACCTCTCCATTTCTCCAATCCCACAGATCACTCTCCTCCTCCTCATCACCCCCTGACCCCACCCCACAACCAGCTAACCCACCCAACGACGAACAACAACCCACATCAACAAAACCCCAACCCCCATCAATCCAACCCGTTTCCTACGCTATCAAACCCAAAGACCCTTCTCCACCTCCCCAAAACCCTCCCCAATCCGCACCGCCTCCGCCTCGGCCAGAAACCCAGGCTTGGACTCGGGAGGATATCCGGTACGTGAAGGACGTGCCGAACGTGTCTCCGATCTCGTACCCGACCCGGGTGGCGCCGCTGCCGGAGGACCGGGTGGCCGAGGAGGGAGGAGAGGTGGGGGAGGAGAAGAAGGGGGTGGATGAGGAGTTGGCTAAAGAGGTGAGCAGAATTCAGGAGGAAAGTAGGAGGGTTAGTAGGTGGGGTGGTGGTTTAAGGGGGGTTGAAGAGGAGAGAGTTGCTTTTCCAAGGATTATCAAGCAGGAGCAGAAGAACAAGAAGGTTATTTATGATCTCCAGGAGGCCATTCGGCTTGTCAAGGTCAGTCCTTTTGCTTCTAAGATTTCTTTTAATGACTTTTTGCGTGATTTTTGAGTGAGGATATGATAGTAGGACTTAAATTAAATATTCTTTGCAACCTTCTAAGTGAACGGGTAGCTCTCGATAGAGCTAACTGGAAAAATTAGATTCATGTAACCGACCCTATTGATTGGGACACAAGGCTGGGTTTGGTTTGGTTCTTTGCCACCAGGTTATTTGACGGGACTTATAGTGAAGGGATATCCCCAATGATGTTTAATTCTATTGGACTAATAGTGATGGGATTAATAATACCATGATCCCCATGGATGGTATTGTGTACCCAGATTAAGTGGGAGTATCTATGTGTTGCATATTTAATCCGGACCATAAAGATTTGAACCAAATACCAGATATGTAGCCCCCTCGGAGATATAGTCCATTCTGATGCTCATATCCGATCAAACCAATGGCCAGGGGCGGTCCTAAGGAGGTGCCAGGGGAGACTCTGGTCCTGCACAACTCCAAATATTACCCCCGTATTATACTAATTTTCATTTCAGGTTAATCAAGAAAATTTCTATGCGAGTGGCCCTTGCAAGTCCCGTGAGTGGAAATTTTTTCTAAAAATTTATTTGTGGGTAAAATTCCCTACAATTTCAAGTTATCAATCATTTTTAAGGTTGCCTCTATAAAATTAAACAGTTGCTACGCACATAAACACAATATTGTGTCTTCTTCGGGCCTCATAAGTCACAAGTGGCAACATATACTTAAAAATATATTTTTTGTTATCAATATGAGAATACATGTGATTCGGGCCCCTGCAATACACAAATCGTCCACCACTGCCAATGGCCACCTTAGGATCCATGGGAAACTGTTGCCGGTGTATGTTCCTAGATAGCATCAGTTTTTTTGCTTGGGGGAGTCAGGGCCAGGACCTGATGGTATCCCTATTGAAGTGTGGAAAAGTCTAGGTGACTTGGGGCTGACTTTGTTGATAGAGTTGTTTAACAAGATTATTATGACTAGGAAGATGCCCGACGAATAGAGAAGGAGCACCTTAGTACCTATCTATAAGAATAAAGGGGATATTCAAAGTTGCAACAACTATAGAGGTATTAAGTTGATGAGCCATACGATGAAGTTGCGGGAAAGAGTTATTGAGCATCGCTTGCGGATGGTAACTACGGTGTCAGAGAAACAATTTGGGTTCATGCCTGGGAGATCAACCATGGAAGCTATCTATTTATTAAGAAGATTTGTAGAAAAACACATAGCAAAGAAAGATCTACATATGGTTTTCATAGATTTAGAAAAGGCTTATGATAGGGTGACTAGAGACATCATATGGTGGGTTCTGGAGAGAAAAGGAGGAGTGACCAAAGGGTATGTTGAGGTGATTAGAGACATGTATGAAGGTGCAATCACTACCATTAGATCACCAGTAGGGGACACAAGTGAATTTCCAATAACAGTAGGATTGCATCAAGGATCAACCTTAAGCCCGTACCTCTTTGCCTTAGTTATGGATGAATTGATTAGACAGTTTCAGGAGGATATTCCATGGTGTATGATGTTTGCAGATGATATTGTCCTCATAGATGAAACCACTAGAGGTGTTGATACGAAATTAGAAATTTGGAGGAAAGCATTAGAGTCAAACGGTTTTCGCATAAGTAGGAGCAAAACTGAGTATATGGTGTGCAAGTTTAGTGGTACCGGCAATGCGCATGAAGAAAGAGTGACGATTCAAGACCAGGAGATACCAAAGAGTGACCATTTTAGGTATTTAAGCTCGATTATTAGTAAAGATGGAGAGATTGCCGATGATGTGACCCATAGGATCCAAGTGGGGTGGCTCAAGTGGAGGGGCGCTACTGGTGTCCTATGTGACAAGAGGGTACCCTCAAAATTGAAGGGAAAACTTTATAGAACTGCCATAAGACTAGCGATGCTTTACGGGACAGAATGTTGGCCTATTAAGAAACAACAAGTGAGCAAGATGAGTGTAGCGGAAATGAGAATGTTGAGGTGGATGTGTGGTAAGACTAGACGAGATAGGATTAGAAATGAAACGATTCGTGAGATGGTAGGTATAGCACCTATAGAGGAGAAGTTGAGGAAAAATAGGCTAAGGTGGTTTGGACATGTCTACCGTAGACCTGGAGATGCAGTAGTTAAGAGAGCGGATATGATAGCTTTGGGTAGCAACGCTACGGGGAGGGGAAGACCTAAATTGACATTAGATGTTATGTTGTTCAGTTGTTGTGCGCAAAGATATGAGTCTAATGGGTTTGAGTGAACAAATGGCCCTTGACAGAGCTCAATGGAAAAAAAGGATTCATATAGCCGACCTCAATTCATTGGGACATAAGGCTCGGTTTGGTTTGGTTTGGGAGTCAGGGGCCATGCCATCTGTTCTTGAATCATCAAAACTAATCACTCCCCGCACAGAACACCATAAATATTTGCTGAAGTTGCTATTTCTACTACGTGGTAAATATGGATATTGGAATGGTTTGAACATCTCATAAATTAGGAATATGTGCCTGTAGTATGTGGCAGTCCTCTTGGATTTATGAAGTCACATAAGACTTTTGATTCTTTAGGCATTTCTCATATAGATCTTACTAGATTCATGAATAGTGTTTATGTTGAATCAGTTTGTGTAGAATACTTGCTATTCCTGCCAAGGGCACCTCTCGTTCATGTTCCCCCATTTGACAACCCTATCTCAGAATGTTTGGATGATTCGGAGAGAGAATTCTGTGATGACCAAAAAATTTGACCACACCAGCAAACCAATTGATTTCTAGATTTATCCTCATCACTCAAAACTGAATAATGTTGTCTCACAAACCAGGTGATTTATCCTTCTTCACAATTCACTCTTCTCATGGTGGAGGCTTGGTTTCTACTTCTGAAAAGATAAGGCTTTGTTCGTTTAAGAGTTTTGGGTATTTTAGTTTTGGTAGTGGGTGGAGAGAGAAATAGGGTAATGATTGGAGGGAGAGGTAATGAGTGGAGAGAGATAGAGAGAGAAATGAAATTAATAATTGAAAAAATAGGATAATGATTGGAGAAAGATATAGGCTAATGATTGGAAAACAAAGTTAAAACAAAGTAAAGATGGGAAACGAACAAGGCCAACATTGTCTAAAGTTTCAAAATGCTTATAGATGTTGATATGGTGGCGATCATTGGATTCTAATATGGGTGAGATGAATCTAACTTGTTTCGAAATGAATTTGGCTTCTATGAGATCTCATCAATTGATTTTGGTTATAAAAAGATCGAGTTGGAGCCTGGAGCCAAAGCCCCTTAGCTTACTTAGATTGGGGCTGGGTTTTGCAGATGGCCCCTAAGGCAGATCTTGGGCTGTTATACTAGTTGATTTTATTTATGTCGGACTTTATCTTGTCCTTAAAATTAACAGCCATATGTTGTTTCTCTGCTCAGAAGTGCTTTGCTTGATTTTCTCATTCCTTACTGAAGGTTGCTTGCTAATTTTCTTTTGCATTCCTTCTACTGTTTTTTCAGGCTAACGCCAAGACAAGTTTCAATGAAACTGTTGAAGTACATGTAAATCTTGCTGCTGAACTACGTCGAACTGACCTGGTATTTTGCTAGTTTAACAACTTTAACTGTAGAAACTGGCTTGGAATTTATGAGAATTAAATGGAAAGTGGCTGCCACTTTAGGTTCTTCAATAGTAGTTGCGACCACTATTCATGACTTACTTTCATAGAATCTGGTGCTTACGCGTTTTGCATTCGGCATATCGTTATTTCCTCTAGAGATTGAGTTTAACTCCTACAATCTGTATTGAAATGCAGAAGCTAGATGGTGTCGCGACTTTGCCTCATGGTACTGGGAAGGTGCAGTTTGTTTATGGTATCTTGTTTTGAGAGTAAAGCAATCTATTTGGTTTGTGTATTGATAAATACTTTTTTAATTTCAGGTTGTTAAGGTAGCTGTGTTTGCTGAGGGATCGGCTGCAGATGAAGCCAGAGCTGCAGGAGCTGCCATTGTTGGCGGTGTTGAACTTGTTGAGGGAATCAAGAGTGGTAATGAATTTCCATCCATTTGGGCCTCACTGTCATCTGATACATTATCACTTCATTGGATTGGTGTTTTATAGAAATGGAAATCAACTTGTTTTCAGCATTAATATTTCCTTGAACATGTGCAGGCACTGTTAAGGCAGATTTTGATATATGTATTACAACTCATCAATTTGTTCAGCGACTTCAAAAGGTTTGCTAAGTCGAATGTCTTTCAAACTAGTGGATCAAAAAAGTTTACATGGGAATGAGAGACTATGCTTCTTATTTTGCAGCTGGGGAACGTCTTGAAAGGTCGAATGCCGAGCACTAAAGTGAGTGAAGTCTTTCTGTTATGGTTGGTTTTGTTGTTTCCGCTTTGTTTTCTTCTATTGATCAATTTGTGGAGACAAAATCTTGTGCATTTACATAAGGTATATTCTCACAGCATTTATTGTAAAATATGGCATAGGCTGGGACTGTGACTGATGATGTTGCTAAGGCAGTGAGGGAAGCAAAACGGATTGTTAAGTTAAATAAGAAAGACAAAGCTGCAGTGGTGCATGCTGGAGTAGGGAAGGTACAGTGGGTTTCCTTTATTATATGGTGCTTCATCTAACAAGGTATGTTAATGCTTGATTTCAATTTGTTGGCGCTTTACCGACAGGTGAGTTTTTCGGAGGAGGATCTACGCGAAAACATTGGCGCATTTGTGAACGCCCTGTTGCTTGCGAAGCCGCCCGGCTTGAAGAAGAGTAAGTAATATGGGTTATATTATATGTTTGCCTGACTTAAATGCTTGGTGAGATTGAGTGTAAAACCCAATGTTTATTTCTAAACTGTGTCAATCAAGCTAAAATGCACTATAGGATTTCCTTGTTGCTGGGTTAATGTGGGATCGGGTGAAATCTTCCAGAACCACAGACAATAGGCAGACTTATGGTTTTCTCTTGCTAGAGAGAAACCAGTGTCGCTGCTTATTATGACACTGTGTCATATTTTGAAATTCTGATTTGTATTGTTGTTGGTTGCCAACAGAGTTCTCCTAGCTCAGACCAGGAAGATAGTTCCAATTTGAATTGAAATTGGTGGTGGAAATAAAATGTGAAGGGATGGAGATTTGTAGCTTATTTTTGTTGAGCAGCAATAGAAGTGAGGAAAGTGGTGGTAAAATGCAGTACGTGCCAGGGAAATATTTTAAGTATTGGTTTAATGGTTGTGGTTAAGAATTGCTTTTGAGTGCATATAGAAAGCAGCCGCTAGAGTTGGTGTCAGCATAAAAACTCAACACAACACCGTGACAGTGTACGGGTGTCCTAGGAAGTCTTCTGCCCTCAACTATCATATGCTATTTCAAGCTCCATGGGCCGAACCAGAATTCTATTAATTGTAGAAAGAGGCCCAACCTTGCACCATGTTCCGATAAGTTTAAAATTATCCCAAGGAAATGTTCGCAGTACTTATCCTATATTGAAATCTTCTGAATTTCCCCCATTTTTTCAAATGGTTATTTGTTTGATGCTTTTGAAATAAGTCCAGTTATCCTTCCTAGATCTAGTGTAACTGGCTTGGCTGATTAGTTAAGTTACGCTTATTCAAGCTCTAGACTTTTCTATTTCAGTTCAGTTGTGCAATGTTTGAAGGTTTACTTTGATTCCGATGGCTGAGGCCTCCTTTTCTATTTCTTGTTTTTTATGGAAAAATTCGTTTTTCTGTTGACCAGCATTTATTTTTCCCGATGTCAATTCAGGTTCCAAATTTGTTTTCTTTGTTGACCAGCATTTATTTTTCCAGATGTCAATTCAGGTTCCAAATTTGTTTTCTTTGTTGACCAGCATTTATTTTTTCAGATGTCAATTCAAGTTTCAAAAATTTTCTCTAAGCTAAAGTTGGTCTGAGTTTCAGGGTTCTCTGTGTCAGGCTAACATATTTAGATAGAAGTGTTATGCATTCATGGCATCTTCTCCTTCCCTTGACTATTTTGGTTTCTGATTATTTCCCCTTGTCCAATTCAGGTTCCAAATATGCTGGGTATATGAACGCTGTCCATATATGTAGCACGGTAAGCGCTTTGTACTTGCTCACAGCTACACTTGGGGCAATCATTGATTTGAACATTGTAAAACTACCTCGTCTGTTGTCTACACTTCGTCTTTCCCTTGGAATGAGGCGAAGAACAAAAACTAAAATATCAAGTTTACAGAAAAGACTATTTTAGTTTTCTATCAAGGCTCCAAATCTACTTATGCGAGTATCGTTGCCTCACGGTAATATGCCCTAAATCTGTATCTCCATCGGGACAGGCTCGGTAAGGACTTGTTCATTTTCTAATTATCTAGAGTCAACTCGGAATGACGTTCGAAAAAGGCAATGAGTCTTAAAGCACTTCTCTGTGGCGATTGTAAAATATTTATCTAGAAATAACTCCCCCACTTATGCTCTTAAGATTCTGTTGGCCAAGCTTATACTCCAATGTGTTGCTAAAATAGTGTTATGCCTTGATGCAGATGGGTCCTGGCTTCCCTGTTTCTATTCAGTCGTTATCCATAGCTGCTGATCGCTACACCAGATTGCAACTAAATTGACGTCAACTTATCATTTTTTTTGGGCTTTCAGCTCAGTTTTCGGCTTAGGATCTTCTATTGGAGTTAATTTTCTCCATTCCTCACAGAACCAGGGTTCTTACCTGGCTCTTCCCCTACTCAGATTGGGAAAATGGGATTGTGGTGCAGTGATCACGTATCTCGAAATACAAGCATTCCCACATGGGGCTGTGTTCTGTATCATCTCTCTCTTGCTCTATATCTTTCCTGGAGCTTTGCTTACCAGACGATGATTCTTGAGGCCCGCAATCTGGCCCAACATTTTCCGTGAGCAACGCTTTATCTTCATCTGTTTGTTGTTTGCAGGTGAGACAGTGTCGCCGAGTGTCCTTCGAAAACGTGTTTGTCTTTTTTCTGACTGTGTTTAGATTTTAGATTTGTGAAAAAAGAGGGAAAACATTGAATATGTGTGAGATATTTCCCCATCCAGCTCTTATTCCATGCTGCTATGCGTACTCTCACAGTTCCAGTAACCAAATCCAGCATCTGATTAAACTCTCGGCCTGATTTTCGATTAAAGTTTAAAGGTTTGCATCCGTTCTAATTAGCTGGAATCGCTCTCTGCCGGCTAGCATTTTTGTTCATTCATCCTGTAGGTCTTGTATTGTACCGTTTGGTTTATGAATATACGTTTCGTTTCCTGAAAAGAAAAGGAAAAAAAAAGAAAGAAAAGGAAAAAATCTTGCAGGTCTTGTAGAAAACAACATTTGTGAAAACTTAATCGAATGCATAGGTTTTTTCCGCTCGCTAAAAGAGAGTGGAGGGGGTGATCGGGTCGTTACCTCCGCTGGATGTGATTATAGACTCCGATAGGGGTGAGCAAAAAATCCGTCAAACCGCGAATCCAGTCCAAACCAATCCAAACCGAAAGGTTTGGTTCGGTTTTTTAGTAATATGGTTTGATCATGGTTTAAAAAAATTAGAAACCGCTTTATATGGTTTGGTTTGTGGATTCACATTCACGGTCATGGTTTCAAACCGATTCAAACCGTATAATGCAATTATATATAATTTAATTATTACCACTGCCCTTTTTGCTGCCTCATTTCAATTCAATAGTTTTTAAGAATTATCTTTGGCATTTTATTTGGTTAAATTATCTTAAGACGTTTAATAGATGGTATTCTTAGTTTGTTCATTTAGTGACTTACTAGTATTTCATTTTCGTAGTTTAAGACTTGAGGCAATTATTGGTATTCTACTCTTAATTCGTTGGTTGAAGTTAGTGTGTTTTGATAATTTGAATAGAATTGGTTTTAATATAAGTTTTCTTTTAATTTATCTTTGTAATTTTAAGTACTTTAAATATTTTTTGAAGATGATAGTTTAGTTCAAAGCAAACTGTGGTTTAAACCGAAACCGAACCGTATTTATATGGTTTGGATTGGTTTGGTTCTATGCCTTTTGTGGGTTGGTTTGGTTCTCCAAATTCATAATCCGTAGGTATTGGTTTGGTTCTTGGTTTACTACAAAGCCGAACCGATCCGAACCATGCTCACCCCTAGACTCCGAGTTGTGGCGGTTGTGAAATACACACATGCGCTAAGGCATCTATAGTCAGTTTTCTTGAACTTAACTCAAATTTGGGAGTTTTTACTCTTTTTTTTCTTCTAAAAAGTGGTTATTTCTCAAAATATTTGGATAAAGGTAAAAAATTATTTTTCCAATTACTCTCGTCAAGACGAATCAATAGCCTACAAAAGTTTAGTGTAAAATTAATAATTGCAAAAAAAAATTTCAAATAAGGACGATTTTCAGATTTAAGTTAAGTTCAAGAGAACGGGTAGCAAGGCGTAAATAGAAAAAAGACTCGTTTGACTATTACCACGGACGAGTTCTATTACCACAAACGACTTAGCTAATCGTCCATTATTCTTTTCCTACAAGTAGTTTTATTTATTTACGTAGTTACAATTACAACAGCAGAAAACTTCTTGTAAAGACCTTAAGTGAGGTTCTTGAGTGCAGACCTCCTTTTTCCAATTAAATTTCGATTATCCAAATTGTTCAATGTGTTCAGAACATGATTTAAATGGATCCTTTAGAGAAATCAGCAAAAAATATGACCTGAAAGTGCTTGATTTGAGAAGTTTTTTTTATTAAACCTTTCAATGTAAACTACTCGGATGAAGCTCGTCCCGGTCATATTTTTGCTAATTTCCCTCAAAAACTCTTAAAATCACGTTCTGATCACATTGAGCAGTTCGGATTATCAAAATACGATCGGTATCTATAAAGTCTGCACTTAAGCTAAATAAGGGATCCCTCACAAGAAACTGACTGATTACCACAATGAAGAAATTACTACAAATTTATTGTGGGCACGAATTATTTTTTTTATTTTTTCATGACTAAAAAACACACACTCATGTTCATGTAAAGTCAAAACACTCTCACAGCTGTCGGCATGTGTGACGTAGGGCTGTGAACGAGTTGAGTCGAGCCGAGCTTTGTCGAGTTCGAGCTCGGCTCGTTTACTAAACGAGCCAAAAATTTGAGCTCGAACTCGACTTGAGCCCTTATCAAGCCGAGCTGAGTCATTTACTAAACAAGTCTCTTTAATCGAGCCGAGCTTTTATCAAACGACTCGAGCTTGAGCTCGGCTCGTTTATTATACGAGCCAAGCCGAGCCTTAACAAGTCGTGCCAAGCTCGCGAGCTGCTCGGTTTGTTTACAGCCATATGTGTGAGACCCACACGTAAATGTGAATATGTTTGCAAATGCGAATAAATTGTAGACTTTCTTACGTGTAAAATGAAGTAAATGGTGGATCCACTTTGAACTCAACGGTACGAATTACTAACTAGATCTAAACCGGTTTGGACTTTGGATACTACCTGGGTTGAGGCGACACTCCCTGGGCCTGTTAACGGGTTAAAGCGACACAATTACAAAAGTACCCTCATGGTACAATAATTTTAGTATTGGCTGGGTCCCACACACCAGGTTCAGACATCGAGGAATGCATTGACTTTTTGTCCCTGTTCTCACTTGTTTGCAAACCAAACTGCTCCGTCTCTCGTCCTGTCCGATGACTCCAATCACATTCTACGCACGTGCTAAGATGTCTTCGTTTCCATGCCCTTCTATTTCGTGTAATTTTGCCCAACCCCCCACACAGACGGGTGTTTTCGGTAGAGAATAAGCTATGGAGATTTTGTTACTGTTGACAAGCCGTTAGTTGTTTTCAATAACCAATAAGCTATTGAAAAATGTCAAGTTATTTTTACTAACCAATAAGATGTTGAAAAATGCAAACTGTTTTCACTAACCAATAAGTTGTTGCCAAATGTCAAATTTTTCTACTAGTCAATAATTTGTTGATTAGTGGGAACAACTTAGTAAAATATGCTATAAGTTGTTGCTGAAATACGTTGGTGGAAACATGGCCTCAATTTGGCTATAGTATCCAAAAAACCTTCACTTTGGTCCATTTATTGGTGTATTAGATTCATGATGAAAAACTTTAAAAGTATTGAAAATTATTCTTCTCATAAAATTAGCCTTAACTGCATTATAAACTAATTTGTTTTTCAAAACATTCTTTCAATACAAAAATGTGTGGGTCCTACGCAGTCGTTAAGGGAAATCAAGTTGTGGACAAACAGGAAAATTTGAGTGTTGAACAAGAAGACCGTCTGATATCATTAGTGAGGTCTGCACATTCTGTAGAGGATGTTCTTTTGTTAGATGTAACTAGGACATATTTGAGAAAGTTTAGTTGTGTTTTTATTTCTGGTTGCACCAAACAAAAACAAGTGATATTTTTATCCAAGAAAAACACCTTCAAGAAAGCAAAAATGATTCTCATATAGATCCAAGTGAGAGCTTTTATTAAAATTTGAATGAATATTTTTATAACTCTCGTCAAAGTTTGTTCTCTTATGTAAACGACTTAAAAAGAAAGTCCCCATTGGCTGATATCAACTTTTGAAAATATTGGAAAAAATTTAATTTTCACCAATAATAAACAATTTTTTTTTTTATCAATCTTGGTTGTTGACACTCTCATAATATAAATGGAAGTCTCAGAACCCCTCTCCCTCTTGGTTGTACATAATTTTCAATAGGTTTCTCTTCACTTATTACCCTCATCTTTCTATTTATGTGTCTTTACTCATTATCCAAAAAAATTCCCTCAAACCATTAACAACCCCGTAATATTGTTTTTACTCATTATAATAAAAATTTCCCTCAAACCATTAACACTTCATAATCTTGTTTTTTTCTTCAATCCTTTTAGATTACATGGGGTTATGGAAGATGCAATTAAAAGAAGCTAGGGACTGAACCCGAAGACACTTCTGTTGTAGGGGAAAAAGTGCAAAAATTCTCCACCCCACTAGGCCGCTGAACCGGATACACTATTCTCCGCGCCATAAAAACAAACAAACAAAAGACAAGCCAACAGTAACCAGAGAACTAAACTGAAGAGAGAGAGAGAGAGAGAGAGAGAGAGCGAGCGAGCGCCAAAGTGCAAACCCTCTCTCTCTCAAAGTGGGTTCACCAAAACACACATTTTCTAGGGTTCTTTTTGTGTAGGGTTTGAGAGCTTTTTTGTGGGTTATTGGAAGCTACTATTATGGAAGAAGAAGACGGGTACAAGAGGAATGAGCGCATAGCTCTGGTTGTAATCTTGGTAATGGCTTCTGTAGCTGTGGCTACTCTCTTTGTGACATTCATCTACTACTGCTACATTACCAACAAAGTCTCCAGGCGTCTGAACAACCGCAAAAGTACGCTTCCATGAACAATTTGCTTAATTCCTCTCTCTCTCTCTCTCTTAAGACCGTGGAAGCTGTAAATCTTGATGTCTGTGATTTCTTTGTCATATCAAAACCCTAGATTAGTTTTATAGTTCTCCTCTGTTTGGCTGCCTGGTAAAATTAGGAACTGGAATTCAAGTTTTAGATCTTGGAGCATCTCTAGACTCTAGTGGTTGCATTATTGCATAGCTAATGAATGATAGTAGCTTTTTGCTGTAATTTAGCAAATGACTAGTGTCAAATTGCTATACGAAATGTCAATTGGAAATTTTATTTGTGGGGCTCATCATCAATGAGGTAAAGGTGGAGGCCTGCTAAAACTGTTGTATTCTTAAATACTAGAGGCCAGGCCACACGCGATGCGTGTGCAAGTCGAAACTAAGACCTCCTTGCTGGTGAAATGAATGTTAGAAGAAGTGGATGGAGAAAAGATTCAAGAAAGGAAGAGAGATTAGCTACTGGAGTCAAACCAAATTCATTCATTCCCTGGAAAGAAAACCTTAATTTTCCTCTGAAATAATCCAACATCTGAAAACATTGTTGCCAACTTCTCAAAATCTACAGAAGGCAGTAAGAACAGAAAGTGAACAAAGTTTTTAAAAACGGTAGGATAAGTGAATTTAAAAGACATTACGAAAAAAGAAGATAGTAAAATGGCCTATATTCATACGAAATCTGGTACCCACAAACACAATCCCACCAAATAAAATTAGACATTAGATGTGCTCAAGAACTAACCGTGGGAGCCCAAAAAGTACTTCAATTCACACAGTCCCATTTGCATGACAATTGGTAGCATCTGGACTCGGAAAGAATCTGAAACTATTAACAATTGTTGGCATCTTAAGTTTTTTTTTTTTTTTTTGTTTGAAGTTTGTGGAGTAAGAGGACACGTAGTCGAGTGGTAACCCGTAACTGTTTTTGGGAAGTTACTTGGTGTTAAAATGTCTAATGTGGCCGTAAAATTAATTTATGTATCCTTTTATACTGTGTTGTAGTTTTTTGGAGGGCATTTATGGAAAGGAAAATATATGACAGTGCTTCAAAATTGTGGACACCATAATAGGGATCTCCCATTATATTAGAAAAGATATTGCAATAGGTAATTTTGGCAAGTCACTTACATCGCCATTGAAAAGCTTGTTTTTGAAATTCATCCCAATTTTTAGCAATAGCATAACATTTAGCTAAGGACAACTGGAGAAGTTCTTATTTCTTTTAACTTGTAATGTGTTTCTGGCAACTAATTATTCAGTGGTCTTAGCTGCATGGTTATGTGATGCCCCAACACCCTTTCTACCACACATTCCTTCCATACACTTTGTACTAGGCCTTGAATGTGTGGTGAAGAAGGGTATTGGAGCACTATGTGGTGGTGCCCCAAGACCACTAAATAATGGTTCATTTCTTGCCATTTGTCCAAACACATTGTTTTTTCACTCAAACCCAATTCAAAAGATAGGGAATTCTACAATCGAACATTCGATTGAACTATTTCATCTATAACGTTATTTTAAGTCAACAAGGAAAGCCATAACATTATATTGCCCTGATTTTTCTATGACACGCGGACACGTCATTTCTCTGTAAATTATGACACAGACACATTACGGACACGTCAAATGTAAAGTGTATATGTATTATAGAGGTATGCTATGATTTCATATAAACGTCGGAGACTTTTTGATGTGTCCTTAGCATGTTCCAAGAGTGTTTCCATTATGTCCTTGAGTATCCACAATGTGTCTAAAAAAGAGAAATATAATAAAAACATTGGACAAGTATTTTGGCATGTCCAATATGTGTCCGGAGAGTATCGTGTCGTGTCCGTGACCGACACGTGTTGGACAGGATACATGAGGCCGGTAGATGTGTCCGTGCTTCTTAGATCTCTAGAATCCGTTTGCAACTCTTTTCTTGTTCCCTTCCATTTGGTTGCTGGGAAAACTGGGTTAAAAGATGCAATATGAATCAGTGAATGAAGAGAATCTGGATTTTCAGGTCCCTTTCGATGAATACTTAGAATTTTGTATTTTCTTGACTTTGGTGGCTGCAAAGAAGACAATGAGTTGATTTTGCTCTCTGATTGATTGTATTTTCATAGAAGAGTCAGAGCATGAGGGAAAAAGTAGCACTTTTTGCCATTTTCAAGTTGCCACGGAACAAGGACTCCAGGAGTTCACCTTCAAGCAGCTACATTCGGCTACTGGCAGTTTTGGAAAATCTAATGTAATTGGCCATGGTGCATTTGGGTTAGTCTACCGAGGAGTGCTTCAAGATGGTAGGAAAGTTGCCGTTAAGCTGATGGATCGGGCGGGAAAGCAAGGGGAGGAGGAATTCCAAGTCGAGGTTTGATTTCTATTTCCCCTTTTATTTCTAGTTGGGATTATAATGCTCAGATTTGTAATTGGATGGTATACACTTAACAGGTGGAATTACTCAGTCGGCTGCATTCTCCGTATCTACTATCATTAATGGGCTATTGTTCTGACAGTAACCACAAATTGTTGGTGTACGAGTTCATGGCTAATGGTGGTCTGCAGGAACATTTGTATCCCATCAGTGGTAAGTGGAATTTATATTGGTTTGATCGGTATTACATCTAAAAGTAATAAGTACCTGCAGAGTTGCTGCTATCCTGCAGAAAGTTGTGTTAGTTGTGAAGATAAATGGGCTGTTTGGCTTGGATGCTTCGGTAAACCATATGATGAATTTTTGTTGTTGTCATGCTTCGGTAAAGGCTTTACGTGTCCATCACCTTCTGACGGTCTTTCTAATTTGTTGCATCGAGGTCTTGCCACCTTGATTGATCCCGAGAGATCTAAATTGGGGCTCTGCTGTCCAAAACCCAGCCTCCCCCCCCCCCCCCCCCCCCCCCTCCCAAAAAAAAAAAAAAAAAAAAAACCCTGAAACTAGACAATTTCCGTTCACAGAAATCACATTGTGCCAAGGATTTCAATACACCAGATTTGCGGGTGTCTTTTGTTGCTTTTTCACTGGTTTTGTTAATTTTAGTTGGGTTCAAGGCTTCAAGCCTTCCATAGGTTGCATCCTTATCTAGTTTGGCATTGTATGTATCATGCTAGAAAAAAACTAGCTACAAAGCAATTTACAAGCTACATATGTGGAGATCATAGTTACTCTCAAATACTCCAATTCCGATAGCCACCTTTGTTTTTTTTTTCCATAATAGGGAAATAACAACAATCAAGTTAAAGCTCCAAGTAGAAATTTTGATTCTTCCTCCCTACCCCTCCTTTGATGAGGAAATCTTCAAGCACTGGTGATCAACTCTTAACCTCTGATCAGGACTTCAATTACTGTTGAAACTATTGTGCAAATAATGTGGGTTTGATCTTTAGATTTCAGAATGATATTGTACAACTTTATCTGTCCTCTTGCTTCATGCTGTTAAATGACCTTAATTGACTTTTTAATCAGGATCATGATAGCTGCAATTCTTAGCATGAGAGATTCCCAGGATGGAGTTTTTATTAGCTTGATCATTTGCTTCATATATGCAGGATCTAACAAGGGTTGCTCAAAGTTGGACTGGGAAACCCGACTGGGAATTGCTTTGGACGCTGCAAAAGGGTTAGAATATCTTCATGAACATGTCAGTCCTCCAGTGATTCACAGAGATTTTAAGAGCAGCAACATCCTTTTGGACAAAAGTTTTCATGCCAAAGTTTCCGATTTTGGATTGGCCAAGGTTGGATCTGACAAAGCTGGAGGCCATGTTTCAACTCGTGTGTTGGGCACCCAAGGATATGTCGCCCCCGAGTAAGGGTTTGGTAACTCTAAGCTCCAATTAATATCAGATAGTGTAATATCTTTTATATTCTATGTTGAATGTTAGGAAAGTTTATTGCAATGGTAGTTTACAGAGGTTGAAAATTGGCCTTATTTGCTATGTAGGTATGCATTGACTGGCCATCTGACAACAAAATCAGATGTTTATAGTTACGGTGTTGTCCTTTTGGAGTTGCTTACCGGTAGGGTTCCGGTTGACATGAAGAGAGGTCCTGTTGAAGGCGTTCTTGTATCCTGGGTTGGTACTTGGTTCCTCTTCTCTCTTTAGTTGATTGCTAAAAGATAAGCTGCTGTTATGTAACATTTATGCTGTGTTCGAATTTTGCATTCGCGGACGGTTTCCAATAGACAAAGAATACTAAAGGGAAAAGAGAGAATAAGTTAGTTTCACAAATCTCTGTTTTCCCCCCGGCACATATCCCTGTATTTGGATCAAGAATTGGGCTGAGGAAAATAAAAGTTGATCTAACGGCTCACAATGGTTAGATCCTTCAACTTTTCCATTTCCTTGAATTTTTTCCTTAACCTAAATTGTTTTCCTTTATAGCCTTAAAAAATTCCAAGATCCGGACACGACCTATGGGTATTTAGATCACTTTATGGAGTAGAACATCAACCGTATCCACAACATAATCTTCTTGTTTTGGGTTATTCCTTCTCTTTGTTCTGTTGTCAATAGTCCGTTTCATTTTTATTTTTTTGGTCATTTTTTTTGTCATTGACATGTTCTCCAATCCCTTTGGCCAATCAGGCTTTGCCTCGACTTACAGATAGAGAGAAGGTAGTAGAGATTATGGATCCAGCATTGGAGGGTCAGTACTCGATGAAGGAGGTTATTCAGGTGGCTGCAATTGCTGCGATGTGCGTACAATCAGAAGCAGATTACCGGCCACTGATGGCAGATGTCGTGCAGTCATTGGTTCCTCTAGTGAAGCATCACAGGCCAACTTCTAAAGGAGGTAGTTGCTCGAGCTTCCATCCTAACAACTCTCCAAAGGCCTAGTACTTCGATAAAGCGAAGCGTCAAAAGCTAACTGGGTCTGGTTATATAGGCTCTGAAGAGCTTCCTAAGTTAACTTTTGCGTTTTATGCTCAGTTCTTCGCATTCAGGGTATTTCGTAGCCTTTTGTCATCTGTTTTGAGAAGAAGCTGTTCAATGTGGTATTTAGACTTAGGTTGGAGAAAGTCTGTAACATTGTCTGAACAGTATGTAATCCGAAAAACATGGTAAACCTACTTTCTTTCCTTCCCCTTGTAATATTTTGTTATTATTAATGAAATATTACTTTCTTCGCTGTTAAAAAAAAAAAGTTACTCGATGAAGGAGGTTACTAACTTGCTCAGGTGGCCGCAAGTGCTGCAAATTCTGCAATGTGCGTACAATCGGAAGCAGGTTACTGGCCACTGATGGCAGATGTGGTGCAGTCATTGGCTCCGCTGGTGAAGCAGTCATTGGTTCCGCTAGAGGAGGCAGTGTCAAAAGCTAACTGAATCTGGTAATATGGGCTCCGATGAGCTTCCCAGGTTAAAAACTTTTGGATTTTATGTGCAGTTTTTCGTGTTTAGGGTCTTTCGTAGCCTTTTGTCATCTGTTTGGAGAAGAAACTGTAAACTGTAAAATTTATTTTTCAGGCTTTTCTTGGAGAGAAGTCTGTAAAACATTGTCTGAACCAAATCCAATCCAAAAAAACATGGTTCACCTGCTCTCTAAGCCACTCACTTAAAGGATTTTGTTCTTGATAAATAGTTGTTGAGAGAGTACAAAGCACAAGGATGTTCAACAGACCCACTGATTTTAATGCTGCTTGTGTGGGGCGTTCGATCAAGTAATGTTAGAAGATAGACGTCCCTGCAAACCGTAAGCACCGTAGAGGGGATGATTCTGTCTTAAATACAGAGTGCTATCCAAGGTTTTGAGTTCTGATTTTATTGCGTTCAAATTATTGATTTCATCACAAAAAGTAAACGTAAAACAGTTCTTTTGTGCAAGTGGAGATATGGTTTGGAATTGCACGACATTGTTACGATGGTTATGCTTACTCCTAATTCATGTTGTGTATCCATCCAAGAGGGACGGTTCATGCGTTTCGGCTTCGACGCCAAGCCTCTCTGTACTAAGCAACTATTCACTTGTTGTCTCGGGGCATTGTAGCGCAGTGCTTCATTCGGCCACCAAACACTAATGTGGTGTTCATACATTTACTTTTGTACGGGAATTTGAATGTGCAATAGTGATGGGAACTGAGGCATCACGTGACGGTGTTCTAAAAGTAACCTAACAGTTTTGCCAAAGAAAGCATGAAAGCTCATTGATGGAAGTACGAAATAACCGAGTTCTAAAGGGAGATGACGTTCTTTCTAAAATAGAAAAATAGAAAAGAAAGAAAGAAAAGAAGAGGTAATGCCATTTCTTTGCAAGGAAGTTGTCAATTTTAGTGAATATGAAATGGAAGCAACTATATTTCTGAAGGGTGCTTCTAACTCTGAGGCCAATATTGGAAAGTTTTAAAGGTTTTCATGAACTAAAGTTTTGAGGGGGAAAAAAATGCTTACTAATGACAAAATTAGCCAAGAAATACAAGAATTTTGACTTATTTTTGCCAAAACATTTTTTTCCCTTAAATATAGATTTCTCTTTTTTGATTTTTTAGTCCGGACGAATATAAAACTTTTGTCTAAACATTTTTGTGAAGAATTCACTAACAGAAAAATCATCAAAAAGGATCCAACTTCCGGGTTTAGACTGTTACAAGCGGGTCGAATCTTTTTGCTGCCCGTCTCGACATTTAGTTAATTATAGTACAGATTTGTGTAAAAATTCGTCCTTTTTTTTTTTGAACGGTAAAAATTCTTCCTATTAAGATATTTATCTTGTAGGTAATAATCTGCTAGCAAATCTGAATCATTATAAATAGTTTGAGGCGAGTGCAATTGAACAAACTCTTCTGCATTGAATTGCGGAGAAGCTAGATTAATAAGAATTTAGACGAACACTCTGTTCGGAACTTGTGAAAAGTGAGGGAAGAAAAGAGAAGGACACGCCTAATGCCACGATACTTTACTTTAGCGCCACGACAACTTCCTGTGGTCTTACCATTTTAACCTTGCCTCTCTCCATCTCTCTGCATAACCGATCCTTTTTTTTTTTTTTATAAGCAAAAGCTGCAAAACCCATCTCTCTCTCTCATGTGCTCTTCTTTCTCCCCCTACAAATTCAAAAGTAATACTTATCGATATCCGTAGGAGCTGATTTTTTACAGGGCCCCATAAAATAATATTCAAAAATTTATGGATATTTTTCTAGATTTTTTTGGGACCCGAAATGGGGCCAAACGTATTTGTCTCTGCGTGGATCTCTGCAAATTGTCTCTGTTGTTAGAATTTTTGAGTGCCCAATTAGGGATAGAATCGAAGGGCTTTATAGTGAGAGAAATGCATAAGTGGAGAATGAAAGAAATGGAAAAAAGGGTCTCTCTCTAAAATCGGTTGTTTCCGATTACGTCTTAATCAACCGGAATTAGTTGGTTCTTCTAATATCTATATGCACGTATAGATTATTTGGTTCAGATAGAGATTTCTGTATGGGTTACGAAGAATTGAGAGAGAGAGAGAATACTTGTGTTTGGTCGATTGGGTTTTGCTCTGTAAAATTAGAGGACAAATTGGAAGAGGAAAACGAAAAGTAGCAAGACTCGTGCCTGCTCTTTCTCTATCAAGGGCATAATAGCCAATCCAGTCCATTTGTCGTGGCACTAAAGAATTTACTCGTGGCATTAGCGCTAACCAAAGAGAAAATAATTAAGAAGGAAAATGATGGGGAAAATTTGCTATTCTTGTAACACTATTTTGCCATTTTCTCTCCTCTTTCCTCTCAAACTAAACAAAGAAAGAGAAATTTTTTGAACTTTCCTTTCCCTTTCTTTCCGGCTTTCCGCATCTTCCAAAAGAAACTCGAATTTAGAAATTCAGTAGTGCAGCCTGCATTACAAGAGCTGTAAGGCGGCCGATCCGGCCGTCTATTTTGACGCTGGCAACTCAGATCTAATCTGAATTTCTATTGATCCGAACCATCCATTGCCGAAATGGACAGCCGGAGCGGCCGCCCTATCCCCCTTCAGTCTAATCCTAATTTCTTTCATGGGTCCGGTAAAGCCCGATACTGTCCGCCCCGTTTTAAGTACCCATCTATTGCGAGGTTTATGGCCGAACTCAAAGAAAAAGGGTTTTCGTCTTCTGGGTTTTGTAGTCTCTCTATCTCTCTCTCTCTCTCTCCTGCCCCCTGCTTCCTCGCTTCCCCACAGCTTGTCTCTCTCTCTCTCTCTCTCTCTCTGGTAAGTTAACCTCACTCTACCTCTCCTTACATATATATACTCATGTACGTATATCTGCATCATTATAATAAACACTTTCCTCCAGCGCAAAAGTAGAATCGCTCTCTATCTTAGAAATGTATACATACATAGCCGCATAACCCCAATCTCAATTGAATTCTAACTTAAAAAATTCTTGACAGAGAAAATAACTGGAAAAATCTGAACTTTGGGGAGAAAATGCGTACCTGATTTTCGCTTTGGTGCACCTGGGTTCTGTCACTGCTGCAGTCCGTGTTGATTTTCTGATAGATGGCTGTATCAGTTTCCAGAAGGGTTTTGCGTTCTTTTGGTTCCTCGTACGGACATTATCGGTTCGATTACCAAAGGATCCCGTTTCGTGTTACTGATGGTAAAAGAGATTTTTATTTTTATTTTTTTGCATTTTTCTCTTTTATTGACCTAAATTGCACAAGTTGTATTTTATTCTGGCTTCTTAGGCCGCTAAATTTTTTTTCTTGTTTTCCTCCATGCAGCATTGTACAGCCACGATTCCAGTGATAGCCCGTCATCTGTGGAAACTTTTAATTTTGGGAAGGTACATTTTGCTGATATTTATTATCTGGTTCTGCTCTCTTTATTTGAATGCCGCTCTCATTTTTACTTGAAAAATGTTGTCGGGTGCGTGAAGTTGGGTTCTTCCTATTTTCCACACGGGAATGGTGAGAGCGTGTTGGATTGGGCAATGAGTCTCATTTTGTTTCTACCTTGCTCAATCTATCTGGCTTGGATCCTCGTATTCTTCGATTCAGATGAATCGGGAGTTGGTTATTTCATGAACTCATGAATGCAGGGAAAACAAGTTTAGCTTTGGAGTGTCCAAGCACTCTTACATCTTGTTAATGCAGATTTTATGAGTTTGTAGATGTAGGATTTCTTAAATTGTTTGCAAGACCGCTTTAAATTGTCCATTTAGATACTGAACCTCCTTACACACACACACACACACACACACACACATGTATACACATATAAATACATGTATGAAACATATGTATACATGTTTGCGTATGTATGATTATATAGTCACTGCTACTTTTAGATGACTTTGTCAAGTAGTCCTATGCATATCGCCATATCCTATACATGATGGAGTATTGAATGCTTGCACCCTTCACAGATTTCTTTGCTTTTTTTGTTTCTTTCTTTCGTTCTCTCTGTCTATTTTTTTGACAATCAAGGAATGTAAATATAGTAAAAATGGTGCTCGGTGTGTGTGTGTGTTGGCGGGGGGGGGGGGGGGGGGTGCTTTGGGATTAACTCATTACAAACAGAATATCTGAAAACAAAAAGAATTTGGACTCTCATTGAATAAATCTTCAATGAATTCAACTGAAGTGTTACTAGATGATGGAACTATTCCCATGTTTTTTTTTTTGAACGCTCAATCTCCTCAGAGTGCTAGACCAAAGAGGCGCTATTCTGTAGGATGCTTGATGGCACCTCTGCCCCAAAGTTGACACGATGCAGCTTATTCGAAAGAGGGAAAAATCTGAAACACCTGTACTTCCCTCACCGTTCAATATACTAACAGGTTATATAGCTTCTTTTATGCTTTGCTTCTACCACACCAATTTGGAAGCGCCAGCTTATGATCTAATTAACTATGATCAAATCTTCACGAGGCAGCAGCAGCACTAACGTGTAAAGACCTACCCCATGCATGACAAACCTACCTATGGATCATCAAAGATTTCCTAGAGTTGTAAACCATCCAAAGTCCGCTGACTCAGGTAGAGATACTGTGTGCCACGTGGCTACTTGCTAAGTACTTGCCCTAATGACAACGCCATCAACACTTGCAATCAGAGCTCTAAACCATGGCTAAAGTTTTGCAGCCTTGCTCAAGCTTGGGTCAGCTCGATTAACTGTTATTGGGAGTTCTATTATTATAGATGTTATTAGTGTATTTCATCCATCAAAGTATATAGGGTACTTTGTTGTGTCTTTAGATTGGAAGGATGTTTATAGATTACAACTACGGTATGAAATGGTTATACAATTTGAACATATCATATATGAAGGAGCCCAAATATTATTGCATGAATGTCATCGTTTGATGCTTTCACTTAGTCTTTCATTATTTTGCAATTCTCATGCGGTGGTGCCTTGTGCTAAGTGGTTTGATGTTGTGAAATAATCATCTTTCCTTACTTTTCGGAGTGGATTCATAGAAAGGTAAATGGCAGGCCTAACCAAAAGATTTTCTATTCTAGGGTTGAGTTTGGCTTGTCAAGCATATTAGGGTGGTCCGAGTGTCAGAGTGTGTTAGATATAACCAAGATTGACTAAACTAACCTGACAATTTACTAGAGATGTTTAATTTACCATCTTGATTGCTATATTTTCTATCTTTGTTTTTTTTATTTCTCTTTTTCATGCGTGTTGCTTTATTTCTTTGCTTACTTTGCCATTGCATTTTGACTTCTTGTGGTTACACACTTACCATAATTGTTGATATAGGTATACCATGTACGCTGTTCAACATCACGAATTCATTTGCTTATCTAGTTTATTGTTATTTTATTATTTTGAATGGTACATTTGATTTGTTTTTTCGAGGGACAAAGAAAGTGGAGGGTTGCTTCACCTTTTTGATTATCACTTACAGTCTATCCTGTTTTTCATGTAGAGTGTGTTATCTTTTCTTGGTTGTCGAGGGCTTTCAACTTCTGTCCTAACTCCTGAATCAAATGATGGTGATTTTCCTTCTCAACTTTTATCCACAAAGGGAGTTGTAACTCCAGAACATACACGAGGTATGGGAAACACGTTGATATCTTGCTCTGAAAACCGGGCTTTTACTTACTAAAAATGTTGTCATAGTTGCTGCTGCTCAAGAAAGAGATTGTAGTATTGTACACATTGAAATATTTACTTTAACTGGTCTGAGATGAATTTTGGCTGGCATTCTAGCTAAATACTCAGAGTGACTTCGTAGGCATGCTCTTAATTATTCAAAGAGCATGGCTAGGAAATGATATACTGCTTGATTGGCACGAGCTCACACTCCAATTCGAACATATCTTGGAATGCCTTCTATTTTTATAGGAGGCAGTTAATGCCACGGGCCCACAACTGATCTTGTTGGAGCCACGACTGATTCACATCATTTTACCTATTTTCCCTCATATCCCTATTCCGTTTGTCATCGTCCGTCTGCAAAGGGAAAATCCATTTTCCTTCTTTCTTGCAAACCCATCTCCCTCTCTCTCATACTGAGCATTACCTTCTTTCAATCTCCGTTGCATTTGTTCTCTCAATATGACCTATATGTTCATATTAATGCAAACGATCAGATCCACCATTATCTATTCTTACCTCTTGAATACTCACATCAAATTCAGGCGAGTCATTGATGTTTAATTGTTTATAGATCATCCTCTATTGCCATTTCAATCCATGGTCCTTCAGGTTACTTGTATTGCCATTGCCCCACCAAATCACCAAGTCCCACGATAAGTACCAAATTTCATCACACTTTGGATTGCTTGCCATCATTCCGAAATCAAACAAAAATATTCAACTTGGCAGATGAGTATTTTTTTTTAACACTTAAATTTTTGTCATCATGCTGAGATCTGAGTATAAATTAGGAAAAGTTCAACAATGAAATATGTGGGTTTTGCGATGGTTGGCTAGAGGGGGAGTACTATAGATCAGAAGGGGTGCATCGGGTGACTGTATCCGTGATCCTTGAGAAAAAACACAGATCCTTGAGAAAAAACACAGAGAAGAGGACAAAGGAGAGAGGAGAAGGCGTGTCTGGATTAAAGGGTAAAAAAGTCAAATATTATGAAGAGTGTTGTGGCCCTAACATAAGTTGTCGTGGTATTAGGGCCACCCTTTTTATTAATCTTTTCCTTGTTGCGAGACTCTTTTTTTGGTGCCAGTTGGGTTTCTATAATCCAGTTTGGCTTATTTGGCAGTGTGAAACAGAAACACTGACGATTTACATGACCTTGTTATGACAAACTCTGAACTCAATTTTTTGCAACTTGACGGGAAAGTATTAGTGACATGACCCACTTCTGGCCATCATAGTAGGCCAGTTCCTTAGATTTCACTCTCTCTCTCTCTCCCTCCCTCCCTCTGTTTTTAACTGGCTCCATAGATTGAACCTCGTGTCTTGTAGAATTCTTGGTTTCGGGTTACTCTACGCAGCTTTTCTAAACTGAAAAATATGATGAATAACAGAGTCCTGTTTGATTGCGTATGCATTTCTAGATCCTCACAACATAGCATCTAAGAATATCGCTTGATAAAGAATTCGATCAAGTGTTCATGATGTGTCCCCGGACCCATACTTAACTTTTGGAAGGTTCAACGATTGGATCTGCACGCCTATGCTTGCTACTCGTACCCAAGTCCATATAGCCTAAGTAACACTATACAACTCGCTTGAGTAATCCTTGTGCTATTAAAACCGGTGGGTTGATTCGGATTCGGAAGTTTTATGATTTTATCATTGAGAGAATTTGTAAGAATTGTTTGTTTTTATTGTGTCCTCATTTCTGCTATGATTTTCGTGTGGAAGAATGTATTTATCCCTGTAATTTGATTTCATTCGTCCATACTTGCTGTATCTTTTAGTGATTCATTTGATGGATGTTGTAGGACTCTACCAGGACCTGGTGATACCTGTGACAAATTTTAATAATGATGATAAAGGCTTGATGGTGTTGGCTGGTGATGTTTTTGATGTACCTATTAGGAAGGACATTGTTCACCGTGTCGTACGATGGCAGCTCGCAAAGAGACGACAGGTAGGATATACTACTATAAATGTTTTACTGTGGACTGTTCTGGAGTTCTTTTGTAATGCATTGTTGGAAACCCCAGCTATTAAGTGTATGGTCGTGTTGTTGAGCAGATAGTTGAGACCATCCGCTGGAAATAGTGAAATTAAAGTATTACTCCCTCCGTTCCTAAATGAGAGTCCCTCTTTGGAATTCCAACCTTTTTAGGGGACATATAATCATTACACCTACTTTCCACCATTACCCCTATATTCTACCTATTTTGCACCGTTTGTATTCAAATAAGAGAGACATTTTTGGAATTTTATCAAATTTTCACTTCTATTTTTGGAAAGGGACAATCATTTTGGAACATCCCAAAATGGAATAAGGGACTCTCAATTTGGAACGGAGGGAGTATTACATTTGATTTCCATGTCCTTCACCATTTCCCTTTTATATTTTGATGAGAATGAGATAGGTTATGGTGCTTTACTTTGCCAGTCTAAACTCCACTGATGTAATGTTATCTAGTTCTTCCAGTGTAGATGTATTCTGCTATTTCTTGTATTGCTTCAACACGTGTTGGTTGTTCTCATATGATGTGTCTTCTTCAGTGTAAACAACTCAGTCTCCTACCCATCGTATGTCCCTAACGGCCTAACCATCTGCAGGGAACACATTCAACAAAAACTCTTAGCGAGGTCAGTGGGACTGGGAAAAAGCCTTGGAAACAGAAGGGGTTGGGCCTAGCAAGGCATGGAACACTGCGTGGGCCTCAGGTAAGTCTGTTGATCATCTGAATATGACTCTTATCTGAAGCATTACATTGCATTTGAGGTGCCTTAATACTGGGTGTTAACATAATTAATGGATGGATAACAGTTTAGAGGCGGTTGTATTATGCACGGCCCTAAGCCACGGAGTCATGCTATCAAGTTAAACAAGAAAGTTCGTCGACTAGGGCTGAAGATTACACTATCAGCTCGTGCAGCAGAAGGAAAGGCAAGTCTCTGTGTGTGTGTGTGTGTGTGCGCGCGCGCGATAAAGAGGTTGAGAGGAGAAAATCAGTTGGGAGAAGTATGGGCTATGATAGCAGTCCAGAACCCTTTTGCTTTGTTGATGTATTCTTGTTTTCTTCATTTTTTATCGTCTTCTTTAGTTCGTTTTTCTTTTTACCTCGTTGGGCTTTAATTGAAGGGTTTGTGGCGATCTCCAGAGTTAGGGTAGAGATTATGCCAATCATCATGCTTGTCTCTGGCCGATTGCTATGTGAAAGGTTTATGGGTAATTAGCTACAGTGGAGTTGTATGCCCCACTTGGACGATTATGTCGAAGCCCACATCACGACTATCACTGATGGCGTTAGCTAACCAGTTAAATACTTGCTTCTATCAAGCTGTGCATTTCTGTGTTTACTGTTTTTTTTTTTATAATTACAATAAATATGGGAAATGTTATGCCTCTTTGGTTGGCTCAGAGGTTACATGCTTATCGCGTTATTCCTTCTTAGATATCTGTTGATTTTAATGGCAGATTTGTTTCTTTTTTCTCTTTTTCTTTGTATTTTCTCTCCGAAGCACCTGTTTGCAATTCCCATGCATATTTTGATAACTTCCCTTGAAACTTCTATGTTTGCATATGCCGCCAAACTAAAGAAATTTTCATCAATATACAGCTCATGGTTTTTGACGATTTGGAGGTTCCTACGCATAAGACCAAGAACATTGTGAACTATGTGAAGCAAATGGACAACTCAAAGAAACTTCTGCTGGTGGATGGTGGTCCTCTAACTGAAAATCTGAAGTTGGCTACACAAAATCTTCATTATGTTAACATATTGCCATCTATTGTAAGTCCTTAAACTTTTGTTTTCTTGCTTCGAGTTGCAACTTAAGGACCCAATTTTTAGTCATCATCCCGTATAATCCGGAAGTTAAGCTTATACGACTAGCCTGCCACTCTTGGCTATTAACTCTTAGAATTATCAGCCTTGTATTCACTTGTAGTTTTGTAGTTCTTCTCTCTTGTAGTGGGAGGTATGCCTCCTTTGTTCTCTGTATTTTTTGTTCTTTTAATAAAAAGAAATATATAACTAGCCACGTAACTGTGCTCACCTTTTGTTGTAAGTGATGTTTCTAGGCCAATTTAGTTGGATTCAATGAAACAGGGTGCGGGGAATGAATTCCAGTTCTGCTCTGCTGTCTTAAATATTGCCTCATCCAAAGAACTTGAGATGTTGATAATGTTCAAGAGCTGAAGTCTGGGTTAATTACTAATTGTGCGGGTTACTCTTACGTGTAATTTGATGACTTTTAAGAATGATTAATCATCTTTTTACATCTCTCTTTTCCCGCGACAATAGTACTCATTCAATTTCGTGCGACATCGTTTTATCAAAATTTCCAGTACTTTTTGTTGTTTAGGCTGCTGATGGAATCTATCTTCCAAGGTTACTAGTTTCATTGAATTTTATGGAAGTCACTTGGGTTCTGTCTCTGTATTGACCTCGTTCCATTTTTACTCTCTCGCAGGGTTTAAATGTTTACAGCATTCTGCAACACGACACACTAGTGATGTCCCGTGATGCTGTGAATAGGATTGTTGAGCGGATGCACACTCCAATTAACCGCTGAAGCAGTTTCTTCGTCCCAATCAACTCGACAAGGTTTACCCTTCAACTAGGATTTTGTTAGATCCGCCTTTCACTTTGGAAGAAAACTTGAAAATCACAAAAATAAAAAATAGTGGGTGTTGTAATTCTCAAGATTCACATTATGCATGGCTGGACGTCGTCATCTTTAAATAAAGTGTCTTAGGCAACTTGTACTCGATGCGGTGTTGCACAAGCGTTAACTGATATAGATTTGGGGCATGCCAACTTTGTGGCTAGATCATTATTTTCATCATGTGGTGCAGCAGCATATATACTGAACTTTTGTTCCTGTTGTTATTTCTGTATTCAGAAAACGGAACAATGAGGACTCAATTGCGAAATTGTGCTGAGCTATGTGTTTCGGATTCTTCTATAACTAACTGTTCATTCCTAGCATTGCGATGGAAGATCGGATGGATTAAACGGAGTAGTCTCCTACAGTTTTGATGAAGTGGAAAATGATAGGAGTAATTTTGTACTTCTTCAGATGACTGTCGTATGGAAGAATTCAAGTTGGTCTCTTTTAAGCAAATGTTCTCAAAATCCCATTTGATGCTGTTTTTGTGTAGTTAAAGATGCACTTGAATGCTCCACACTTTGAGGTCGAGAGATAGGGAAATGCTTCAATAAACACACCCCGACTTTTGCGAAATGTTATGCCTATGTTTGGTGATTATTATTATGCCTCTTTAGCGAAATGTTACGGTTTATTTTGGTGAATGTTATGCCTTTTTATGATTAGTGTGCATATGGTATGCACCCTTATAGATGTTACGCCTATTGGGGTGAAATGTTACGCCTCTTTATGGTGAAATGTTATGCCTCTTTTTGGTAAATGTTATAGGGTACATATCATACCCAAAGCAGGGTGTGTATTGTAGCTTGAGTAAAAAGAAAATCACAAATCCTAACAAATCAACTCTCGGCGAATATCTTCAATGACAAGTTCCATTGCCATAGGGCAAGATCCTTTGCAACCCAAAATATGAATTGGTGGAGAAGCCGATCCAATCAATCTTATTTGTCATCGGACCACCATCGCCGCCAAAGGACCATCACCACCACCATTGTCGAAACCCCATAGTGGCACCTTGATGAAGAAGGAGAAGCCGAGAGAAATGAAAAGGATAGAAGAGATTATTGAAAGCGAGACAAGAGACCATCACTTATGGGGAAGGAAGAGAGAAAACGACTAGGGTTTTTACTTAGAGAGGAAAAAAAAAAAAAAACATTGTACAAAAATGGTTGATTTCAGAAAAAAGAAGTTAACCGAGGAAAAAATGAAAACACAGAGGTCCAATAGAAGTGACCAGGGATTTGAATCCTGTACTAGCCGGTACACATCGGTTTTGAGCAATTGGGTACCTTAGAACTTCAATACCGTTTCGGCTGAAATCGGTTATTACCGACTGATAATGGCGAATACGAGATGGTACTGGACTATTTTTAACTTTTAATTTTCTTTATAAATAGATACTCCCTCTGTCCCTTTTTAAATGTCTCGATTCGTAACTCCAACTTATTAAGAAAACATCATCATTACACATTTCACATCAACTTTTACCTCTACTTTCCCGATTTACCCTCTATGGAGACATCATCATTACACTTTTACTCACTAACTTTTCAAAATGGAATATACTTTTAGGGGCAAAATGGAAAATGTACCAATTTCTACCCACTAACTTTACAAAATGGACACTTATTGAGGGACAATCCAAAATAAAATACCAGACTTTAAAAAGGGGACGGAGGGAGTATAAAGTTTTGATATGAGAAATAACACTCATACCGATAAATCCAAATCGGTCTAGTATCTCACCTATACTACAATAGAAAAATCGTTCTCTAACCGGTACGACGTACATTAAGAACCTTGTGGCAACGAAAAAGCAAAAATAGTAAAAAACGCGAGCTCCTGAGTTCATAGCAATATAGCTGATGCATAGTTGCATGGCTACCTTATTCCTTTATTTGTGTCCACCGAAAGTTAACCACTACTAGTACTTACCCCAAAGGGCCAAAGCCATCTCTCTCTCTCTCTCTCTCTCTCACACACACACACACACAGTAGATATACCCAGTTAACTTAGAAAATTATACCTGACTCTTATGGTAATTTGAAATTTCCTGTATTTCCCTACTAGCTTGGTACATTTGCTTTATTTTATTATGGTTTTCGTAGAAGGTTAGAACATAGTAGGAGTAACTTTAAGAAGTTATACAGAGAAAATTACAATCTTAATGATTTTTTTTATCATTAGCAGTCAATCATGAGTACTTCTCCAAGCAGTATAGATCGAATTATCTTTGAATAATCGAAGTTTTTCGAATATATAGCTAAGAAAGTTTTGAAATGTTACGCGTAAAAGTCCTTTTTTTTTTTTGAATAAACAAAATAATTCCTTTGTTTGACCCCATTGGGTTTGACGGGCTCCAAGCGTGTAACATCTCACTTGTCACCGTGTCATGGCGTGCCTAACCTAATTGCCCATTGACACGGTGTATTTATCTTTTATGTTATGAGAAAAACAAGTAAAATAAATCATTGTATATATATGTAAAAAGGGGAGGATTTTGTCGAACTCGAAAAAAAAAACAAGTAAAATAAGTCATCGTATATATGTAAAAGGAGGGAGTCTATTGAACTCAAAAGAGCTGGTCTGATGGTCAAGGTTTGGAACTTAGAGTTCCGCTCTCTTTTAAGTCAAAATGTCCTAGTTGTTCGAAACGTTTTCGAAACGTCCGGTGCCAGTACTAGTGGACGGTGATGTTAATCCTCAAAAATTAATTAATTATACTAGCTCATTTCCTCTTGGATCTAGGCATAGTTGACAATCAAGAAGTTTGACGGTGCAGTACGTAGTAGTAGTTGGAACTTTGAAACTCTAGGGCAGGTGGACCTCACCCACGCAATCTTTTTTCCCAAAAAATCAACGGCTATTAATTCATTCAAACCAAAAAAAAGGGAAAGGAGTCAAAAGAGTTTGCCCACACCAAATTTTGGGATTTTCTCTATTGTCAAACCGAAACGACAGTCCTTTACCCCTTGATATATTATACTATATGGATATATACTGTCTAATAGTATAATATTACTAGGTGTGACAATAGTCAAACCGTTGTGTCTCTCTGTCTATGGAATTTGGAGCAGCATGCATGCATTGCCCTTTGGATAAAAAGTCCCAGTCATCTACCAACAATCTTATCTAACTTAGATCTCCCCAATCTCGTGCATTTTTTGGCTTTACCATCATCAATCTGTGATGGATCTCGAGCTCTGGCTTCCAACGGCTTCTGAAAAAAGGCAGGCGGTGGTAGATTCTCGGCAGCAGCGGGAGAGATGGCGACGGCGACGGAACTGGTACTTTCGGCGATCCAAATTAAAACCCGGTACTCTTGAGTGGACTATGTTGGGTTTTCACTACTGTTGCTGTTTTTGCGGCTTCTTGGTTAATTTTTGATAATTTAGTTGTGTTTCTTGTTGGTTTTTTTGTGTTTGTTGTATTTTGATAAGGTCGCTTTTGGGCGGTGTAATCGTTTTTTTAATTTCAATATATCTACTCTGGCGTTTCCTAAAAAAAAAAGAATACGTTCATGTTTCATAATCAGCTTCTTCGCAAAATACTTGAGAAAATACTGATATATCCGTAACATTTTATTTTATTTTAATTTTTCTGTCCTAAAATTTTGTTGACATGCAACTGATTGATTTATGAGAGAAACATATACCCAAAAATTAAGGCAATTTAAAGAGTGTCACACTTGGATAGAGCGTGTACTCAATTATTCGGCAAGGTTTGAATTTATATGAAGTCAACTCATCCATTTATGGGGTCCTCATCTTCTGTAATTAGATTTCTTGCTCTTTTCCTCCAATGGCAAAAAGTAAACTCTCTAAGCCACCGCGTTCCAGCAGCAATGTTTGAAACTTCGTAAGTAAACAATATTTAACTTACAACTCTCTCTTTCTCTCTCTCTCTCTCTCTCTCTGGGTTCTATAAAAGGAACACACATGCAAAGCTAATCTCTCATCCACAAGAACAAGCTTTAGAGCTCAACTTATTCACTCGCCTAGATAAATATTTTTGAAGAGCTAAACTTGATCCAATTCTATTCTAGGCTCATGGCCACGTTTAGCAACATGGTTGTTACGATATTCTCCGTCATTTCACTACTACTGCAGCTTGCATGCCTTGCCAATGCGCAGCTCTCTCCCAATTTCTACGCCACAACTTGCCCTAACCTCAGAGGCATCGTGCGTGTCGCGATGAGGCAAGCGGTTGATAGAGAGCTTCGGATTGGCGCCTCTATCCTCCGCTTGTTCTTCCATGACTGCTTTGTGAATGTAAGATATATATATATATATATATCCGACCTCCATTCTTTTTGTTCATGTTCCTCGTAAATGTGTTTGAGACACACTCATTCGCGTCTGAGAGTGAAAATAGAACTACGCAAAAGATTTTTCTAACACACTTTGGAACCAAATATTTCTGCACATCATCAAACCCTGTCTTGATGTCACCTTGGTCACGTACTAGATATCGAAAAAGCTTAATTAGGTCATGTAAGGCGCCGTATAATATTTGTGTATTTGGATCGAATTACTTTGGTAAATGAGTTTCTTTGTAACAAGCAATTTCATTTGACTGGTTCAGGGCTGCGATGCGTCGATACTGCTGGATGACACATCGACCTTTACAGGCGAAAAGAATGCATTGCCAAACCGAAACTCAGTGAGAGGGTTCGAAGTTATCGACACCATTAAAACCCGCGTGGAATCTGCTTGTGGCAACACGGTATCTTGTGCTGATATTCTTGCCATTGCAGCAAGAGATGGAGTTGTCTTGGTGAGTATACATTGAGTACTGTTACAGACAAACATATACTACATTGCATGCATGTGGTGAACTTTGTACTTTGTAAATCAACTACAGTATTAAATAGGAGCCACCATAAACCCGCTCGCTGTTGGGAGCTAGAGTCGAACTCGAGACCTTCCTATTGTCACGGTTTTTCATCAGTTCAAATCTAAAATGTAGAGAGTAATCCGTGTAATTTGGGTCCGCGAAAACCCGCTTCCTCCTGGTCCTGGTGGCAACGCTAAATCTAGGGAAAAATGACGGCTCATGACGTGTTTTGATAATTAATACCCGCTAAGAACATGCTAAGAATATTTGTTAATGCTAAAAATATCTTAGCAGGATATTAATTATCAAAATACGTCATTGGCTGTCATTTTCCCCTTAAATCTATCTAGAGCCCAAGCCTCCGTTTCTCCTACCCGTTGGCCCACTTTCACAAAAGAAGCGTGGAGATTTGTTATTGGCCAAGAACTTTTTAGTAAAATTTGGACCAGTGATTGTCAATATGAATCAGCGTAATGCAATTGTAGACACTTTTAGTTTAATAATAGAGAAATCGGGTCCTTTCTATTATTGTGTATGTGGAAACTTTATATCCATCTCAGAATTAATTGGCAATGAGTGAAGAAGTCGTCGATCAAAAAAAAAAGAGTGAAGAAGTTAGAGGTCTCTCGTGTTATTAACTGATCACCCATTCGAGTTTCAAGCAATATGAGACTATATTTTCTTAACATCCCCCTCACGTGCAGTCGCGAGATCTGTCTTTGTGTACCACTCTGACAATTTTAAATCTAAAATGTTATGGTGGAAAGCAACAAGAAGTCTCAAATAATGGTGAAAGCAAAATTAACGGAAATATATGATCTAACATATATCTTGTCCATTTTAACCATGTATGACAATGAAGTCATACATATGTTGAGAGGACCCTCTGATCGTGTGAGAATCTCTTGCGTGATTTCTTATGTGACGTAAAATAAGATTCGCAAAAAGATTATTTGACGATCGAATCTATTTATTCGTAAACTTCTACGTGTTCTTACAAAAATCAAGTTGATCGACCATTTATGAAAAATTATTTGAATCGTGTTTTTAGATTAATGGAGTCAGAGTTGACTGTTAATCGCTCCTTAAGACAAATGTTCTTTCTTCAGCATAATATAATTAATAGTATTAATCTTCAATCAATTTGATTCCTTTTTTTAAGACGACGTATACAAAACAAGACTTTAAAAAATAAATAACTCGAATAATGAAATCTGTAATGAATTTCTTTTTCCGTCAAACGAGGGATCCATCACGTGTGGTATTTCTGTGTTCGGCAAAGACAATGACATATAGCTAAATAATCCATTCGAATTTTTTTTTTTGTCTTTATTAATTTTTTGTTTTTGCATTTCTTAATTTTTCGACAATTTATTTGTGAATTATTGCTTTGTCATAATAAGAGAAATTTAAAAAGTAAAAAATTACAATTGAAATCTAATTTTTTTTGAATAAATACAAAAATAAATCAATTTTTTCCATCCTTATTCAAAAGATTTTGGGTTTCGATGTTAATTTTTTACTTTTAAGAATTCTCTCATCTTAACGACACAATAATTCATTAAAAAATTGACATAAAATTAACAAATACAAAAAAAATTGAATAAAGAAAAAAACAAACCACTTTTAGCACCGAAAAAGCAAATAAACAAGACAATGACATTTTTATTTTATTTATTTTTTTACCTTCATGCAACAGCTAGGAGGACCCACGTGGGAAGTTCCACTCGGCCGGAGAGACGCAACGACCGCCAGCCAAGCCGCCGCGAACACGCAAATCCCCTCCCCGTTCGCCAACCTCTCCGCCCTCGTCTCTGGCTTCGCCGCCAAAGGCCTGACCGCCCGCGACATGACCGCGCTCTCGGGCGGCCACACCATCGGCTTCGCCCGCTGCGCCACCTTCCGCTCCCGCATCTACAACGACACCAACATCGACCCGGACTTCGCCGCCCGCCGGAGAGCCGCCTGCCCCGCCTTCGCCGGCGGCTCCGGCGACAACAGCCTGGCCCCTCTCGACATACGGACCCCGAACCGGTTCGGGAACGACTACTACGTGAACTTGGTGAGCCGGAGGGGGCTGCTTCACTCGGACCAGGAGCTGTTCAACGGCGGGTCGCAGGATGCGCTGGTTCGGGCTTACGGCAGGAATGGGGATGCCTTTAATAGGGATTTTGCCGATGCGATGGTGAAAATGGGGAATATTAGTCCTCTAACTGGGATTAATGGGCAGATTAGGAAGAATTGCAGGGTGGTTAATTAATTAATTAATCAACGTATTTTTAGGGTGATTCTGTATGGGATTCATGTTTCAAGTGCTCGGATTCCTAAACCAAACCAAAACCGAGGTTTAAGTCTCGGGTTCGACTACATGAATTCTTTTTTTTTTTTTATGTCAAATGTCAGATGCATCGTTGGTCCGGGATTGCTCGGCTTTCTCTTGTTTTTTTTTTTCTTTTTTCTTTTGAGTGATTGAATGTCGAGTTGTAATTGTATTTGAAAGAGTACTGTCTGCGATCGATGTTGTGATTACTAGTTTTCATTCTTCAATGAAAAATAAAGTTTACTGGATTTTCTTTTCTGTGGCGTAATTATTCTGTTCCGCGAGGAGTTAGTTACCTGAGAGAGAGAGATGAAATTTAGGTGTAGGAGTAATATTCTCATCTATCTATGACGAAATTTACGTAGGAAGGAAGAGCTTAGAGCGCGCTATAAGATCCTATATCTTTAACATGCATGTGCACCTTATCTTATACTTCGGCTCCGTTTGTTTGAGCGTAAAATGTTTCCGGTAAAATGTTTTACCTATTTTCTGGTGTTTGGTTGTAAAAAATGAGAAAAACATTTAATTTACATGTATGCAAAACATTTTTCATTAATTTGATGAAATTAAACAACTTACTCTTAAATCTTCCGTAAGTTATTTTTCGAAATGAGCCCGCTGTCATCTATTGCAATTCTCATTACTCAGTTTTCTCGATCGGCAGCCCTGACCCACGTTATTCTCAGATCTCTCTCTCTCTTGTTGATTTCTGAAAATATTTTTCAAGTGTTAACCAAACATCGGAGAATAAAAGTTTGAACTTTGTTTTCTAAAAAAAAATATTTTACATCGAAACAAACGGAGCCTTCATCTCATTGGCGTGCATGCATTTAGAATTTTTACTAGTAGAATAATTTGTAAATATTGATTCCAGAGTCTGGTATGGTTGAACTAGGGCAGGCCAGAGTACCCTAAACTTATGGGGTTGTTGAGGGTTTGCGGACCCTCAACAGCTTATACTACAACATCGTTCGGTTTAATTGATTGATGTATAAAAACCAAGCTCGGTTCCTACTGGGATCACATTTTCTTAGCTCAATATTCATGGCTAGACACAGCGCCGGACCAATAATTTCCGGGGCCAGAATCAAAAATTCCCAATTGGGCCTCTCTAAGGGTCATCATTTAGTCCAGAAAGGCCCGCGACCCACCGGGCCCGACTCGTTGGACGGGCCAGTTCAGCCCGAAGTTTTTATGGGCTGGGCTTGGGCCTATGAATTTTTACTCAGCCCGCCCTTTGCAAGCCCGAAAATCTCCTTGTCTTTTGAAAAAAATAATTTATTATATTCAAGTTGTCTATCCATTTGGGGACCAAGAAACCAACTTTGGGGAGTTTTAAAAACTGTCCATACACAAACAATGTGTGCATGTAAAAAAAACCCCACTTTTGAGGCAATTTTTGAATTCTGACCGTTGTGAGCTGGTCCGCCCAAATGCTGGCCCGCCAGCCCGTTGATTGGGCTTAGCTCGTGGGTTGGCCTGGGCTTTAAGTTTTCAGAGATAGCCCGGCCCGCGAAAAATTAAAAGCCCTGCTAAGCACATCCCGCAGGCGAGCTTGGTAAGTGACTTGGCGCGTTGGGCCGGCCCGGCTCAGCCCAATGATGACCCTAAGGCCTCTCTTTATAAATTGTACACAGAAAATAAAGAAAGTCATACAAAATCAAAGAAAGTTTAAAATCAAAATTCATGAAAAAAAACTCAATAAAAACGGGCATTCTCAATCCTAAGAAATCAAGGACAGAAAAACATGTTTTACCAATTTTGCAAAAATCAGAGACCCTATATCAAGCCAATCTTTTGCTAACAAGGACAGAAAAACACGTTATACCAATTTTCCGGGGCTTGAATTAGGCCTCATTTATATAGAGACGGGCTAGAACTCAATTTTTTTTTGGACCTAATACGTAAATGTATGGACTTAAACATTTTGGGGCCCCTCTTTTCGACACTTTTTTGGAGGCCCAAAGCCATGGCCCAGAGTCGGTCCTGGCTAGACAAGTATATTCCTAGTAGGTGAGTACATAATGTTACGTCACGCCATTATCTGTGGGTCTAGATCTCGTGGAAAAGGAAAGATAAGAAGGGAGAGAGAGAGAGAGAGAGAGAGAGAGAGAGAGAAAAGAGGGAAGGAAGAGCGTTCTTAAGAAGTATCTTCCCGAAAACTTATCAAATAAGAAAGATTCATATTACATAGCAAAAGATTTATGAAAACAATCATATAGATTGCGTTTTAAGAGATTCGAAATAGCGAAAGTGATGTACACTATCGTGTAGGAGAGTATATGTTGGCGAACGAGTCCGTGTCAACCATAATGACTAATCACATGCGCTTGGTTTTTATGAAATGCATTTCAACCAAGTCGATAACAAGTCAATTTTGAGTAAATTTGATTAGTTTAAGTAACCAGCTCATACTAGGAGGTTATCTAATCCAGCCCACGAAAACAACTACTAGATTGAAAATGCATTATATATAATTTGAAGTTAATCTAATTAAGCTCAACTAAATTACTTGGTAAACTTGTATAATTACTTAAGGCCGGGGTGGTTTAATTGTTTACGATGCCCATTGATAAAGAGTGAAAAAAACAGAGTCCATCGAGAGAGTGAGGATTATGGATGTGTAGTTTCAGTGAGAGCAATGTAGACATATATATATATATATATATATATATATATATATATATATATATATATATACACACAATTTAATTGTAGAGAAGTCGGGTTCTCGCTATTATTGTGTACTTATGTACGTAGCACTTTGAAAATTATTGTTGTCATACCAAAAATTACTATATGTCATTGTCATTGTCTCTTCGAACGGAGAAGTAGGAAATCCATGCATTGACGACACGTTACTATATCTCGCGTGACAGAAAATGAAACTCGATCATTTTATGTTGAGAAAGGATCCTCTGACCCTCCCATGTGAAGATCTTTCACGTGACGTAAAATGAGATTCATCAATGTTTTCCTGACGATTCGAGTCGTGGATTTCGTCATGTTCGATGTGTAAATCCTTATTTAAAAAAAATCAGGTTGATTATACATTGATGAAAAATCAAACTGATTGGATAGTCAGGGTAAGTTTACCGTTCATTATTGTTAAGATAGGTGCGAATTAATTAACAATGTTAATAACCATAAATCTAGTTTTTTCATAGATAATTTACAGATCAAGCTCTAAGAAAAATAAAAAGTCTGCAACCTCATACTCACTGCACAAACAAGCGGAACTTTTAGACTTAGAATTTTCTATTTTTAACTTATAGTAAACAATTAATCATAATATAAAAACAAAGAACTTAAAACATAAAATTTGCTACAATAGGCATATAGATAACGAGTCTTTAGGAAAAATAAATACGTAAAAGAGAATCTTTTTTGGAAACTTGACAAAGATTACTAGAGATGCAAGTGTTATAAGAGAGAAAATATGTATAATTTTTTAATACTACATTTTATCATGGCCTTTATAGTTTGGGGGTGAAACTGAAATTATTAAAAATTACAGCAAGGGTCACTCACTGTCTCCACCACTGTTTGTGGTGCATGTAGGCTTTTAGCTAAGCAAAGCTAAATGGGAAAAAGGAAGATAGAAATTCAAAACCAATATTACCATCTATTGCAAAATATACTTACGAGGGAGGAGATGTAAAATTCGTTTTATCATGCCGAAAAAAGAAGAAGAAGAGATTTGTATTAACATGCATGCACGTGCATCTCAACTGACATTTCGATCATCTCATATGCCATTTAGCATTTGTAGTGCAATTCTATGTGAAAATATTGGTTTGAGAATATGGAGTGATTGAACTAGGACAGTGTAACCCTAACCTGATCAGCTTGCATTTGGATTTTATGTATAATAATAACCTAACTTTTGTTTCCCTTGCAAGTCCTATATATTTTGTTAACTTACGTGCATGGCTAGACACGGATATTCCTAGTAGGTGAATACGTTGTAATGTGTCGTGCCACTCTGTGTGGGTCTAGATCACGCCAGGGTGGAATGTGACACTTAGATCGGCACGGGTGTTTGTAGCCCTACAATTATTGTATTCTACATGTATTTGAATAGGTAATCGCATGGGTGTCCTTTTAAAAGTGATAAAAAAAAAAAAATGATAAATTTGAGCGGCACGAATGTCGAAATTGACATATATACCAATAGGCAAGGAGAGGGTCTAGATCACACCATGGTGGGATGTGACACTTAGACACGGGTGTTTGTAGTACGCTCAAAATTTATAATATTTTTTATCACTTAAATAATTTCATCGAATAGAATTGATTGAAATTATATCAAATGAGATCCATATGACATGTGAAAAGCTTTATAAATTAGATACTATAGATTTAAGACACACGTAGTAATGAAAGTGACGTACATGTCAGCTATTGTGACTAATTACATGAGCTTAAAGGAGCCTTGTTAACCTAATGTGTTAAATTTGAGTTATGAATCTTCAACCTTATTTTAAATGCATTTTAACTGAGCCGATTACAAGTCAAAATCGAGTAATTTAGATTAACGCTTCTCTGTAGTCCCCGTTTAGGACTGCACCGCAGTTCGTCGCTTCTGGATCTCTACTCGATGATTAGAGTCATCCATCTAGTACGCAGGACTTGTCAAATAGAACGTCGCACGGAAATTCAAGTTGATCGAACACCCAAAACTGTAACTATATATACTGTCGGAATACTTTGGTCATGCAAAAAATTTAGTAGACTTATCTATTTTTCTAAATAAAAGTGTCCCAACGAGGTAGTTGCACATGTCCGATCAGACTGAATTATAGCGAGTACATTCGGTTCGACGAGGCCTACAAGATGAACGACTTAGATTATTTATCGAGTACAGATCCGGGGTCGGCGAACTGCGTTTCGCAATCCCTAAACGTACGGGATTGCAGGGAAGTAATTGTGTCCTTTTAAATACCAGTTCATAATAGGAGCTAGGCTATCAAATCCAGCTCACGAGAACAACTAGATCGAAAATTCTTTATCTAATTGGAGGTTAATCTAAATTAGATTAACTAAATTACAAAATTAGTTAATTGTAAACGGTTTTCAACTAGCTGGCCAGAAAGGCCGGAGTGGGTTTAAGTTAATCCCAATTAGTAATATATCTCTATTAACTACTCTCTAAAACACTGACGAGGCACCACCCTATTGGCCAGATGATATTTGTGTTTAACCGTCCCCGCGGGGTCAGGTGGTCGAGACAAACTCAAGGGTTTGCTCCCTCTCAAGTTGAAGCTGCGTATTCGAAATCTCTAACGTGCTATCAGTTTTTTTTGGATCAGTTCATACAAATCTCTACTTTGACTTTAATTGAAACTCCTGCTAATAGCCGATGAGATTAGTCCTCCAAAAATTAATAAGCTAACTCGGTCATTGAGTTATCAAAAAAGGATACTGCTAACCAACTTTCACTTACACGGTGGTAATAGACACATATTACCAAATGCCAAACAAATTAATATTTCAGTACATATATCATGAATATCAAGTTACGATATACTCCCTCCATCCTATTGTTTGCCCCTTTTGGAGAATCGTGTTTTCCCACATAAAAGATAACCTGTTTATGAGAAATTAGTTTGGAGAAAATTTACACCAAGTCTTTCTTCTCAATGAAATCTTTAAATTAGTGTAAATAATTTTTTTTTTTTAAAATCATGCTTATATACTAGAGTATTATTAATACTAATATTTTGGTGATCACATTTGACTATCAAGTTTGAGGTACCATGTGATGTGTCACCAATGTATCGGTGGCTGGACTGTAACCGAGCCAACCCGAGTCGAGTTTTGTCGAGCTCGAGCGCGGCTCGTTTACTAAACGAGCCCAAAACTTGAGCTCGAGCCTTAACGAGCCAATCGAGCTTAGTCACTTACTAAACAAGTCTCTGTAATTAAGCTGAGCCTCCCTTAACGAGCCGAGCTTTCGTCGAACTAGTCGAAAACTAGAGCTCGAGTTTGGCTTGTTTACTAAACGAACTAAGCCGAGCTACTCAGTTCATTTGCAGCCTCAATTGGTGGGATGTGCCTCATTTGACGTGTATTGAAACACATTCTACCAATACAAACGGAGCCGAGTTACTCAGTTCGTTTAGAGCCCCAATTGGTGGGATGTGGTTCATTACATGGCCTAAAAATGTGGTACTCAAACGTGGTCCGTAGCTAGCTAGTATAATCCATCACGTACAAACGGTATAGTCCGTCGATAGGGTGAGGGTAGATATAGTGAGAGAAAATGTAGACAGATGAAATATACAGTAGGAGTATTTAGAGAGAGAGAGAGAGAGAGAGAGTAAAGCTGTGTAGCACATGGCCTCGTTGCAGCTGGGACCTCACCATCCTCCAGACCACCACGACCCTCCGAAGCTCGCCCCTCCTCCTCGCCAGCCGCCGGATATGGACTCCGACAAGGTTCTACTTTCCACCACTCTCTCTCTCTTTCTTTCTCTCTCTCGTATTCTTATCCCTCAGAGTTAGTCGTTGAGTCGCCCCTCGCTCAGTCTGCTCTTCTTCTCACTCGATCTAGCTAGAAACCTTCGATTTTCTCCACGATCTCGCCGTTTCTCACGCTCTATTTCGTAGACGGAGATCGGTGGGAGGTCGCCAGAAGTAATGCACGGAGTTTTTTCCGGCGATCGGACGGGCTTTGCCTTTGCTTTGTCTTGCTTGTTTATTTGATTTGTGAGGTGTTTTGGGGGCTACATGCGTACAACTCTGCTAGTTTAGTTTTATTGTTCTTCAGTCTCCTCTCCTAGTTGTTTTTGTTGATTCCTAGATTTTTCCTATTTCCGTACATGTAGTGGTCTCGTTACTGTAATACTGTGCTGGTACCCTAAGTCACATAACGTGAAAGGTTGTTTTAAAAACGTTGCAAAGTACTAAATTTGCAAGAGCGAGGATTGATAGCGGAGGCGGAGGGCTCAGATTACGTGACTAAGCTAATACCGGTTTCTTTTCATTGGTAATCAATTGATCCAGTACTTTTAAAAAGAAGTTTTGCTTGTTTGTCAGTTGCGTGATTGTCTTCGGTCTATAGGTTTTAGAAGTTGAAGATGAACCAACACATGCGATAACACGAATAAGTTATCGATTACGAGAAACTCACCACACAATGATGTGCGTGGTTTGGCAAGGTTGCCTACGTCAGCTACGCTCCCCAGGTTACGCTGTATCATCAACGAAGAAGAAGAGTACTAGTTAGACAACTATATATGTGGTAGGTTACGTCAACTACTAACTGTGATTACCACAAATGTGTGGTGAATCAGGCTATTGAAACCCAACATTCTTTTCTCTAACTCTGGTAATAGAATTGTAGTAACTTTTTTGCCTCGTTCCTTTTTCCTTGGGTGGGTGTGCTTCCCAATGACTTCCTAGTTTGCTTGATGCTGTTGGTGACATATGATGCTCTGAATATTCCCTTGTTTCAAATGCAAGCTTTGTTGCATATGATGCTTTTGTCAAAGTTTTGGTTGTCATAAAGCCTTTTCCTAACCATGTCTCGTTTAGATCTTTGCTCTTTTCTTCTTTAAACGACATCTGTAACTATTTAAGCTATTTGTTCAATTTTGGTAATTGTGCTCGACTTTTGATGCTAATTATATTAGGGATAGGGTAGTTAGCTGCTGTCATCATTGTTGTTTTTTGGTGTAGAGGATTTGATCGTAGTTTTGGATTGTACGCCAATTATCTAATTTGGTTTGCACTGCAGGAAATGACATCTGCTGTTATCGCGGGAAACGATCAAGTCACCGGTCATATTATTTCCACTACTATTGGGGGCAAAAATGGTGAACCTAAACAGGTAAGGGCAAAACTTTATACTCCAGTCCTACAGCTTATTCCTGTTGACAACGTAATAAGATGCTTATTTTGGTTTCTTTTTAGGCATGAAATGATATTTGCTGTTAATTCTAGGTAGGGTTTGTATGTTTAAGCATCTATCTGCTATCAAGGAAAGAAGTTGTTTTGCTGATAGACCTGCCACCTTCAGTCCTAAGCATTGCTGCATTAAAATAATAGTAACAAAAAAGCTAAAAGATCAAGTTATATGGGAGGAGATTCATCAAGTTGTTGCTTTTGATTTTTAATTGAGAGGTTATTTCTTCCTGTGGAAAGATAAATTGAACCAATTTAGAAAGCTAATTTGTTATTCTTAATGTCTTTTTAACAGACCATTAGTTACATGGCGGAGCGAGTAGTGGGTACTGGGTCATTTGGAATTGTTTTTCAGGTACTAAAATTCTGGGATTTTTAAGGACTTCTGTTATCCATGTTTGTCCTATTACATTATTAACATCAATCTCGTCAAGGCTAAGTGCTTGGAAACTGGAGAGACTGTGGCCATAAAGAAGGTTTTACAAGACAGGCGGTACAAAAATCGGGAGCTGCAGTTAATGCGCTTGATGGATCACCCAAATGTGGTATCTTTGAAGCACTGCTTCTTTTCTACAACAACTAAAGATGAGCTTTTCTTGAATTTGGTCATGGAATATGTCCCTGAGACTATGTACCGAGTACTAAAGCATTACAGTGATGCACATCAGAGGATGCCGCTCATCTATGTCAAACTTTATACATACCAGGTCTGAATGTTTTTTTCCCATTGTTTTCCTTCGGTTTTTTTATCCTAAAATTTTACTGAGCATGATAAAGGTTAAAAATGATTTCCAGATATTCAGGGGGCTGGCTTATATTCATACTGTTCCTGGGATTTGCCACAGAGATGTCAAACCTCAAAATCTGCTGGTAAGTTGCCCTATATTTGCTTTTTTGGATAAGGTGGTGCATTTATCTGAAGTTTCTGAACATATCTTTATCTGCAGGTTGATCCTCTCACCCATCAGGTCAAGCTTTGTGACTTTGGAAGTGCAAAAGTTCTGGTATGCTCTGTTTGTTATATCTCGGGCATCAGATAGATATTCTTTACCCAATCAATTGTATATTGAGTTTTTTTTTTTGGTGGTTGTGTGCTTGTGTGAGTTGTACTTTGGAAATGATTTTACAATATATAGAAGTTGAACCATGTTCTAAGTTATGTAAGGTTGCATGATACTCTCTGCTTATTGTAGTTGTCATAAACAGTGACAAATTGGGGTTTTCCAAGGCTTCAACCAATATGTAAATCTTTGTGCAGAACCATTCTGGCTGTGAAATAATTGGATGTGGTATTTATTGCTCCTAAACAGAATATAGGACCTAATTTTATGAGATGATTGCTCTCTCTCTCTCTCTCTCTCTCTATATATATATATATATATATTTACATATTCTACCTACCTACCTCTTGTAATCCTTTTTTATTTTCCTGTTCTACTTTTCCACGTGCTGACTTCCGTTGCCGGTCTTCAGCATTTTTGTCTCGACTATTTCCTCTTTTGTATGGATGAGTGGTATAGTTCACTTCTGCAATTGGTATTGGAGTCATATTCATAACTAATTGCATGTATGTCTTCTTGTGTGTTAGTCGTGAAGCTCCATTGTGATCCATTCATAGTGCTAGAGCTTGTCCCACATTGGTTAATTATAACCTCCAAAACTAGTATATGAGCCTGAGCGGCCTCTCCGCTTATTGCAAATTGGTATTGAGTTGGATGCTTTAACATGGTATCAGAGTTAGGCTTTCGGAAGTTTTTGGAGAAGACTCTTGATTGATTGCCCCGTTCTTTGAGCCTTAAGCGCAGCTTGTTTCATTGTTTGTTGTGATTCCTTTGTTAACTATATCCTTTGTTTACCTCTCCACATCCGGGTCAGGGGTCGCCCGGCGGGGGAGTGCTAGGGCTTATCCCACATTAGTTAATTTTTACCTCCAAAACTAATATATGAGCCTAGGCGGCCTCTCCACTCATTGCCAATTGGTTTTGAGTTGGATGCTTTAACACACAGCATTGATATAATCATGCATTCAGATAACTATGATCTTTTGAGAATTGACTGTTTCTTCATCTGACCTCTGCTCTGGAAGGTACTGGGGAGGCAGATTGCTTTTTGCAATTTATTGATTGTTGTTTCTCATTCTTTCCCGTACATTGTTATGCATTTAATGCAAACATTACCTGTATAATTTGTGTTGTGAGGTGTGTTCCTTCTCCCTTGTTTTTCTTGACAATTTTCCTGCAGTTTTTTTCCTGAAGTGCAAGTTCTTTTGTAATCAGGTCAAGAGTGAAGCAAACATATCATACATTTGCTCTCGTTACTACCGTGCTCCAGAACTCATATTTGGAGCAACAGAATATACAACATCAATTGATATATGGTCAGCTGGTTGTGTACTTGCGGAGCTTCTACTGGGGCAGGTTAGTGACTTCCTTATCGTCCGAAGTGTTAACATTTTTTTGTGAGATGTCAGTTGTATAGTCCAATATGTTTTGCTTACTTCACATTCCAAATTTTACCATAGCCGATGTTTCCGGGAGAAAATGCAGTGGACCAGCTTGTGGAGATTATCAAGGTGCATTTCATTTTTCTTTGGATCTTAACTCTCAGTCATATGGGAACTTGATCTAGAACTTTCTACAGGTTCTTGGCACTCCAACTCGTGAAGAAATTCGATGCATGAATCCAAATTATACGGATTTTAGGTTTCCTCAGATTAAAGCTCATCCTTGGCACAAGGTATACATTTTTCTGTTTCTTTTCTGATATGTTGATATCTTTGCGGTTATCCAGCCTGCTTAACTTTGGAATCTGATCATGAAGTTCTGTGTTTCAGGTTTTCCAAAAGCGGATGCCTCCTGAAGCAATTGATCTTGCTTCACGGTTGCTTCAATACTCGCCAAGTCTGCGTTGCACTGCAGTGAGTTTAGCTTCTTCATATTTGTGGAGTTTTCTCAATTTTGTCTCCAAGGAAGCAGAATATTGTCCGAAACCAATTCTGATTGCTTAGAAACTAGGAAGATTCTGAATTTTTCCGTACCATTAGGCTGTTGTAAAATTGGCATTCCTTCACAAGTATTCTAACTGATTTAGCTTCAATATGTTTGGTTAACTGCAGTACTGTATTTTGAGTGCTTTCATTTGTTTTGTTGTTTTTTTTTTGTGCTGCAGTTGGAAGCATGTGCTCATCCTTTCTTTGATGAGCTTCGGGAGCCCAATGCTCGTCTTCCAAATGGCCGCCCTTTGCCCACTCTTTTCAACTTCAAACAGGAAGTATGCATCCTATTTCCTAACTACTAAAATTATCATTTTCCGTTTCTCTGCAAGACAAGTATATACTTTTCGTCTTTTGTGAGGCTATCCCTTCTGAATTTTCCTTTCAAACTTGCTTCAGAAGTTCGCTTGTATTATTGTTCTATTTGAAATAGAAAGTTTGCTAATACTTCATAAATTTTTCCATTCTGCATCACCAAAAGGGGTGCTTCCATGTGTGAACATCGTGCACAACCTATGCGGATATTAGCAAGCCTCTAAACGAGATTTATAAGCTGCATGTATCACCCAAAAATTGCTAACTAGAAGGGAAACAATTGCATATAGCTCAGGTACTGGAATTCATTCTAAGATACCATAATGACATTTTGTATTTGTGGTGGAAAATATATATGTGGGTTCCACTGCTGCATTGCATGTAATGGGAGACTTCCATCCTTTATAAGGAAATCCTACATGGGACATGTTTTATGAAGATGAAGATTGCCCACATGGTCCCTTTGCCATTCCAGCGCATTCCATGTGCACTTAAGTCCAATGTCTATCAATGTTCTAGTCATATAGTAAGCTTTAGGGTCCAGTTGTGGGGTTGGCAATACAGCTATCCCATCTGGGGGTGTTTGTGGGGTAACATTTTTTTTCTGCAATGTGATTAAATCTCCAATCATTTGTCTTTTCCAGTAAAAAAATAGTCGTAAGAACTGTTGATAATAACCGCGTTGTTACTTTGGATTCCCCCATCTGTTTGCAGCTGGCTGGAGCTTCACCTGAGTTGATCAACAGGCTGATACCAGACCATATCCGACGGCAAATGGGTCTCAGCTTCCCACACCCGGCTGGCACGTGAAGACATCGATGTAAGGTGGAAAATCGACTCTTTTGTTGGTCCACTGAAGGTATATAATCTCCATGGATTATATAGGTTTTGGCCTGACCACCGATTTTCTCGTCCGACAACTGACGTGTATGTATGAATATAGCGTGTCTGTTCGTCTTAACCTGAAATTCGGCCAATCCGTCGACTATGTCTCATCTGAGCTAAACAAAATCTTCCCCCCGCTTCTGTACATTGTTTTTGTTCGTAAAAATTCTCAGAAATCTACGAGTGCGGAAAAAAAATTCATAAATACTGTGTGTATAGCTTGTCCAATCTGCCTATACAATGCTCTCCACATGTTTGGCTTGTTTTTCGCTTAGCTGGTGTTCTTCGTTCTTGTGTGAGCTTTTGGTCGCAAACGTATATTTCTATCTTACGCGAACACTTTTTTCTGTGCTGCTGCCGAGACTAATAATTTCCTTCGCAGGATTTAAGCGTGGTTGAGTATCTGCTTGTTCATGTGTATATATAATCCTAGAAAGCCCTTCCGTGCAAGTTTTAAGGGCGCATTCGACTTGAGAGTTAACCTCTCACTAACTACAATTAACTACTCACTTTTTGCCCTTCCACCAAAAAAGGCGCGAGTTCTACCCGTAGGTTTGTATGATTTGAAATAATGGCAGTAAACATTTTAGTATGCGATTTGATGGTTGTATTTTGTTAAGGTCATGTAGTTTCACATTGCTCGAGAGTAGAATGGGCGATCGCTTGTGGAGGGTATAAACAATTCACTAAAAGAGAAGCTTACCAATTAAAAGCCCCACCAGAAGAGAGAGGGTCTATCCAATTGCGTATGTGGTGGTGCCACCAAATTATTTCTCTTTTTCTTCTTTCAAAGTGTTGGGTCGCTGCCGGTTCCAAAGAGGGGAACGTCAGATGAGAGTCCCAGGCCAATATAGAATAAATGCGACCCACTTAGGCTACTTGTCAACTTGAGGTAAACCTAACGACAGAGGTAATGAATTGTCACTTTAAACAGGCATGTTTATAATCACTTGAATCGCGAGCTGTTGGTGGGCATGCCAAAGACAAGCGCCTTTGGGGGCCAAATGGCCCCTACTGCTGGTCTAGCCCGGATTATGACTTAGAGGCGTTCGGTGTGCCCCAGGTGGCCCTTGAAATTCCGGAGGACCGAGTGCCTTTCACGCCTGGTTGTACTCATTACTGTATCAGGTCTCCAAGGTGAATAGGACGGGCACAACGGTCATCCACAAGCAGCGACGAACTCTTTTTGGATAAATAACAATCGCAAGATATATACCCACACAAGTTTCGAAGCAACAATGCCGTAGCCGAAAGAGAACGCTTGCCGCCTATCTCATTGAAATCGGCAAGTGTCGAGTGCTCCGCTGTAATTTATCTATCAACCCCGATATATTTCGATGGGAAAAAAAAAAACCCATCTCTTTGAACAGGCATGTTACCTTATCAAAGCTGATGTTATGACGCATAACAGAGATTTGCCAAAGCCCGTCAAATGGCAGGTTCAGATATATTTGACATTTGATCAAAAAAGGAAAATTTATTATATTTGACAGGCACATACGTGCATTAGATAGATTTTGGTGATTGGTCCTCTTGATTGTGTCAAGAAACTACGACCAAGTGGCGCTCTGACTCATTTTTTCTTTCGACTTAATTTTTCATCACCTAATCATGTAAGGTTGATTCACCACCTTATGTGAGTCATACATGATTACGTGGTGGAAAAGGAATTGGACGCCACGTGATCCCGTCCCTAGATCATTCAATGATTTTTGTGATCTTAGAACTGTGTATATGTCAGTTTAAGGGATCTTTTTAAGATACGTCAATAAGTATATGGGGATTCATGTGATCGAAGAAGACTTACTAATTTGAAAGACATGGCTAGAAAACTGAAAAGAAACAAAAAAGGGTCAACAATTTTGGAACCGATGGAGAAACTGATTAACTATATATTAGTGAATTATCAAATTTGAAACGTTGGGGACAAAATGTTTTCAATATTTATATTGGGGACTAAAATGAGACGAAACTAATACACTTTGGAGAGACCAAAAAGGTTAATAAGCCTCTAATCTACTTGCGAGTAATGCTAGATACAAAGAAAACTTATCCCGAAAGTGTCCCGAAAAGAGCAATCAGTGATTGAGATTCGCTTTGATGTGACACTAATTGCTCTTTTCGGGACACTTTCGGGATAAGTTTTCTTTGTACCTAGCATTACTCGTTGAGAAGAAATTGTAATTCCGTATGCATAGCCCATGCGGCAAATATTAAGGATGATAGAGTTGTCCCCGACCTCCATAGTTCATCCTTAGTATTTTGTCAACCCTAAAAATACTTATCCAAGGAAGGTTAGTAACCACAGCTGGTTTATCCAAAGACTAATAAGAGTAATAAATTGATAATGACAATAATTAATAGATTATACTAGCAAATGCCACAACTGGGTAAGGTAGATCATAGACTTAGTAAAAAATCATTTCTTGTATTTGAGTAAGGAGATCAATAATTATCTATATCAAAATAGAGCGAAAATATGTATACATTCAAACAAAGTAACATACACGGCCGTTTCGATCATATTTTCGTGGTAATTAAGGTTGTAGCTATTATTATTTATTTTTTTAACAATACTGAAAATATTCTCCTAATAAATCTACATTCTTTTTTCTTTTTTTTAAACTGCAAAGTCTACCCTCTTCTCTCCTTCACTTTGTAGGCAATGTTTACCTATTTAAATGTTCCCTTTTATGATCAAATAGGATATCGTTTCAGAATAATAAGTGAAGTTATGTGTAGATTGCATTTGTTGAGTAGAACAGTAAGGTAAAAGGGGCATTTGATGCTTTTTTACGTTCCGACTTGTCTATAGGCACAGACATTTGCTAGACCTAAACAATACAGATTCAACAAGGAAACGAGTACACAACTAGTGCATTGGGCATCTATAAACAATAGCTTTGACCCGTCCAATTTTGTTTACCCACTATACCCCTTTTCTCACACTCTACCCTTTTTTTTGGTTATTTTTTGATAGATTAATTCAGTCACCCCTATTTGTATGAATGCACTTTTTTTTTTCCTTTTGCAATAAGAATTTACAATATTACCATTTCGAGTGCGAGAGAGTCTACAAATGAAAGGTAATACTGTAAATTAACACGCAAAAAAACAAAAGGAGTGTGATTATTAAAAATGGAGTGCAAAATCACTAACCTATTTTTCCTATTGGAGCTCACTACTATTTCATTGCAAAAGCACATCACAGACTAGATTAATGTTATATAATAAGGCATTTATTTTCACTAGAACTTTTTGTTATTCGCACTTCTTCCGTCCTTATTCACATTAATTTACTATATTTTACTTTTGTTCGCGAAAAGAGAAGAAAATAAAAGTATCATGTTATAAAGTCATGTAAAAAAGAAAAAGAAAAAGAGAGACTCATAATATCGAAGTGGATGAATATAATTACTTTACGTTACTCCTACGGCCCTACCTAGTCTCAAATGCATAAGCAAATTCAAAAGTTATTCTTCAGGGTCCTAGAATTGGTTGATGTGCGCACAAGCTGGTCCGGACACCTAATTATCAAAACAAACTTCAAAAGCTATTGTTAATTTATTGTTATTCCTTGCGTACACTAGGTATGGGTTAAAGTATATACTATCTCACATTCTCACTATAAGTATCCAACTGTGTCACCCCTTTACAATATGCCAGTGTTACCCCTACAGAATCTGCCAATAATAATAATCCAAACACAACCTATATAAAAGTAATTAAATGTGGTGCCATTTTCGAAGCCAATTAACTGTTTAGGATTGAGTACTAAAATCTAAACCTCACCCTGTACAAGGGACGAGATTTTCAAGATTTATTTAGAGTGAGCAACGTTTAAAATAAGGTTGGGTTCCTCTCCGGTAACTATTCCGAACAGGCCAAATTTCCTTACAATACAAGAGTATCTTAAAGGTAAGGTACTTTGGTGGGACCCACATTTGCGAGACAACTCCAGCAATCGTCATCGTCGTGGACAGTTACGACGTACGTACGAGAGAGAGGATCCATTTTCTTTTAAGAAAATACATCTTGTTTAGTACACATACACAAGGGGGAAATATTTTTAAGTTCAGAAAAGCCTTGGGAATTTCCAAGGGGATAGAAAAACGAGACAAGTAATAACTGGGAGTTCAGATTCAGGGCAGTATCTCACTTTCCTTCCAATCAAAGCATTCCTAAATTCCCATGCCAATTGATTTATATCTCATCTCTTTCATTTTTCTAATACTACTTGGAAGCTCATCTCAGGGAACCTAACCTGGTAATACCTCAACAAAGAAAGAAAGTCATCTCTCAGCCATTTGCTTGTAAGTATAAATCTTGAGTCATCTTCATTGTGTAGAGCTCTTATTCAAAGCTCCGTCGCAATCGCAAAGTTGAAAGATTTGCATAAGAAAAAACACCCGGCCGGGTTGTTTCTCAATTTTTTTTTTTGGCTTTTCATATCTTATGAAGGGAAATGTTCTTGCCTCATTAACTTTGCTTTTGATGCATGGCATCTATAGTTCTTCCAGTGCAGTTTGTATCATAAAGGTTGTTTTCTCCCACTTTTGCTTAATTTTTCTACTTACAGAATCAATTTTTGAGAGGTTCTTTAGAAACCATTTTCGAAATCAATTGTAGCCATCATTTCATTATGGTATTGGTTTGTTAGAGGAAATTGTTTTCAAGAAATTGAAAACTCTTCTTAGTCTTTTCCGAAAAAGGGTTCTCTTTCCGGAATCATTTTTCGAAAACGAGCTTTGTAAACCTGTCTGCCGAATAAGTTTCTAAATCGTGCTCTGCAAAATTACTATGAAAACGGCAACCAAACAGGACTCAATGAAGGTAATGGAGCTACAAATAGAAAAACCATAAATCTGTGATGCTGTATTGCAAAATGTTTCGCTAGGTTTTGGAAGGAAAACATCATGTAGGTGATTCAGTAGTGGTCAAGCAAAACCATTGTTGGGTTAGCAATGGAGCCTGAAGCACAGAAACAAGAAGACGACTCAACAAATTCAGTTGTCGGAGTTCAACCTAGTAATGCAACTGAAATTGAAAGCACAGAAGACAGCGATTCAACCACGAAAACTCAAATTCCTCGGACGTCAGAGCTCTCAGGAGAAGCGAAAGCAGTGGAACCAGAGGAGGATTGTGTCATTGATGCTAAGCGCGATGGGCAATCCTCCAGTAGTGGTGGTGGTGGTGAAAGTGGGAGAGCAGAAGACAGCGATTCAACCCCAAAAACTCAAATTCCCCAGACATCAGAGTCGTCAGGAGAGGAAAAAGAAGCGATAGCAGTGGAACCGGAGGAGGATTGCGTCATTGATGTTAAAAGCGATGGGCAATCCTCTAGTGGTGGTGGTGAAAGTTGGAGAGCAGAAAAGGTTTGCAGGATATGTCACCTGAGTCCTGAGAACTCGTCGGACAATTCCGAACTCATCCAACTTGGTTGTGGCTGCAAAGCTGAACTTGGTTCCTCCCACCTTCACTGTGCTGAGACCTGGTTCAAGCATAAAGGCAATAGGTAATTTTTGTTCCCCCTTAGTTTTGATACAAAGTATTCTCTTTTTTCTTATTTCGAAGATTTATTATGGAGTTCAATTAAAGTATTGGTGATGCACAACACTTCAGTTTCTTGACACAAAATGTTTCCTGAATTCGCATGTCCCCAGTTTGAGATTAGAGTAGTTCAATTTTGAGACATTTATGAATAAAAGTAGAACTTAAGGGGACCACAAGTATTCGGTATCCCTCAAGACAGGTTGAGCCATGGCCTAACTTCAACGCAACCAAGGGCATAATGGCATGAATTGCGTACCCCCGCGAGGCTATAACCTCACTGCCTCCAAACTGATTGGGAGTAAACTGCTGACCCCCCAGGCGATGGTCCAGGCCACAATGGTCGAGTGGTAAGGAAACATAAATACCAGTTCCAACATTTGAGTCCTCGAGTGGCTCTCAAGATTCCCAAGAGTACTGGAACTTTTTCCCAGTTTCCTCTCGAAACCTATAGCTTCTTTGTTCCAACGCCATGCTATATTCAATTAGAGCTATATTCACAGATCCTCCTATCATTTCAAAGGCAATATGCAAGTGATTTCAAAGAGTGTCAAGCACCAAAAAGGAAAACATAGGGTATTATACATGATATGCATCATCAAGATTCACTTTATTAACATAAGAACCACGTTTACACATTCTTTCCACCCTAAAATAGAGATCATCATCTAATAATCTCATTGAAATCATGTCTGGCAACATTAAATTCTCACCAACCTCATGAGTTTCTAGCCTCAGACGTTTCTTATTTCCTCTTCATGCAGACAATGTGAGATATGTGGCAGTATAGCGAAAAACATACCTGGAATGCAGGACACCAGAATATTCATGGTGGAGTGGAATCAGACAAGGCTGACGCGGAGTGCAGCAGACCCTTCCCGCAATCCATGTCAGTGTAGGAACTCCACCTGCAACTTGTTATTGGCATGCCTTGTTTTGGCTTTTATACTCCCATGGTTCTTCCGAATTGGTCTGTAATGACAACAAGACTTCATGGTGTGGAGTCTATCTCATCATTTGCGCATCCGGCAAGTTTCAACTCCGTACTTGTGAAGGAAATGAAAATTGACATTCGTTATAGTTCTGCAAGCCCAATAACATTGCTGATATATATAATGCAGTTACACGTTGCAACTCCCTACCCATGCAATAAATGACAATTCAGATTCATTGTAAATGTACAGAACTCAACTTATAGTAAATAGACCAATATACAATGCAATTGCCTGTTTGAGTCCTGCAAACACTCACCTAGGAAACAGTTACATTTCCCGTTAGTTGCAGTTCATGTGGTGTTTGGTTGGGAAGATAACTTTTTTTTCCTGGCCTTCTTGTAATATTTCGCTTTGTTTGCGCTATTCATAACTCACTGGTGACGTTGAATTTGAGCAAAATGTATGCCAACTGCGACTTTTGGTTATTGTTTTAATGAGGTTAATGTTATTGTTCTGAGTTGAATATTTTCTTCATCTTTCCTAGCTGAAAGATGATCAATACCGTGATTTAATTTTCTAAGGAGCCACAAACCAGAATATACTATGTGGAGCAATGGCAAATGGCAATCCCTGCCTCAAGGGTTAGCCTTTTTGTTAATCCAATTTGTCTTTCAACCTTTTTATGTTGTCCTAATAAACGGATGTCAAACAGATCTTGTCAGAGTATGCAAGCTTTTAAGTAATTTCGATAGATATGGTTATTTCCATAGAAATCCTGCCAACATCAACGATCGAAGCCAATTGTAATAAAGAGCATACCTGATGCTAACGAATCAATCGAAAACATATGATACTGTACCGAAGAACCATATCCTCTTGTAAAAAATTTGATAATGTTCTCCAGACTCCCCAAGAAGTCTCAAATGTTTTTGAACTCCTTACAATCTTCGTCTCTCGCCAAGGTGCAACAAGAAGTAGTGTTATCAACGTTTTAGATCTACTATATCCATTCCTAAAGAAAAGTTCGTTTCCAAAGCTGTCTTTGGAAATCCATTTTTTATTCTTTCATTCATTTTTGACAGATAGTAGACTAATGTGCAACAAAGAATAGTGTTATTTAACTCTTTCCTTTTCACAGAGACAACTTAAATTTCAAAACTATTTTCTAAGTTTTGAGCCTGAGTTTGTGTGCGTTCTTAGAATTCTTGTGGTTCCGAGGATCCAACTACAGGTGAACCAGGAACGGACACCCAAACTTCAACCTGGTCAGGGACAGATTACCAAGATTGGCATTCCAAACTCAGGATGGGTTGACATTTCCCTCAGGAGACCAATATTGGTATTTTAAGATTAAAATTCTTTCTCAACTACGGTAAAATTACTTCTAAACAAGTCTTCAGAAATGAAGAAAATGATGGAATACTGAATCTACTATTTGACACCAATTCGAAAAAAATCTTTTGTACTCCGACAGTTACGACTTTTAGATAAGGAATAACCAAATATTAAGATGGAGACCTCCATGTTTTTGGTGCTCTCCCAAACAACTTGAAAGAGACATCAACCAGAAAAATTGTGTGCGGACATCTGGACAGAAGTTCGAAGCTTGCAGGTCCTATCCTTAAGTACATCAAAACTTGGGATATTATTTCTCCATTTGGAAAAGAACGGTGGTGTACGAGAGAGAGAGTTAATCTAGAGAAGTGGGTCAAGGTGGTTATAAAAAAAAAAGGGGTCAATGATCAAGGCACACAGCCGTTCAGTTTCTAGATCATCCTTTTAAAAAATATTTTAGGATATCAGTTTTTCAGAATGAAGGATATTCAATAATTCCAGATCTTCTGTACAATGGTACATGGACTGTGGTGGTCATGCATCCATTTCTTGCCTAAATATGGCCACAGTTTCTTAAAAAGACTTGACTGCATTACATATTGTGCAATGGGTCGCTCTTTTTTATCTCCAAGCCACTACTTTTAAGTTTTAACAAACCTTGAACAAGAGGAAGATAATTGAAAACCAAATCACCAGAAAACAGTCTCTTTCCAGGTTACCACTTTCTGCCATTTATACTAAAAAATGCATGATTTCATTCTGCCTAACCTTAGGGCAAGGGGAGCATGGAATCATAGCCTCAAATATTTTGTCGCTGCTTCTCTTATCGAATCCAGGCGAAGGTAAGACTTCAAAGCAATATTATGATCCGGGGGCATACAATTTTCTACTAATTAGACTGGGAATTTAGGGTACAGAAATTGGTCAACTAATAGGGCTAATCACCATTAGTGATAAGGCAAAAAAAGAATCCCATACCATATTGAGGCATCTAAACATAGGGAGTTGTTTAGGCTCAATTATTAGTAGAGATTGAGAGATTGCCGATGATGTGACCCATATGATCCAAATGGGGTGGCTTAAGTGGAGGAGCGCTACTAGTGTACTATGTGACAAAAGGGTACCCACAAAATTGAAGGGAAAATTCTATGGAACTGCCATAAAACCAGCGATACTTTACGGGACAGAATGTTGGCCTATTTAGAGACAACAGGTGAGCAAGATGAGTGTAGCGGAAATGAGAATGTTGAGGTGAATGTGTGGTAAGACTAGACGAGACAGGATTAGAAATGAAACGAATCGTGAGATGGTAGGTGTAGCACCCATAGAGGAGAAGTTGAGGGAAAATAGGCTAAGGTGGTTTGGGCATGTCTACTGTAGGCCAAGAGATGCAATAGTTAAGAGAGCGGATAAGATAGCTTTGGGTAGTAATGCTACAGGGAGGGGTAGACCTAAATTGACATTAGATACTGTTGTGCGCAAAGATATGAGTATAATGGGTTTGTGTGAACAAGTGGCTCTTGACAGAACTCAATGGAGGAAAAAGATTCATGTAGCCGACCCAAGTGATTGGGACATAAGGCTCGGTTTGGTTTGGTTTGGTTAAACATAGGGAGTTGTTGCAACTATGCAACTATATTCTGTAACTTACCAAGAGTATAGCATGCAGAAATGAGTAAATCTTTTAGGCTTCAAGCACAGTCCAGCACCAGATTCACGAAAGGTTTTCCATTAACCAAAAGTTCACTTTTAGGCTTGCTTCAGTGTAAGAAAGGATATAAAGGCATCCAAATTTGAGGATGTAAGGAGATTGTAGGTTTGTGGGGAACGGGCCGGGAGGGTAAAACAGAATATAGCCTAGTATATGCTGTGTCTTGAACTAAACCCCAATTTGAAGACCAGTAAAATATCAGCATCCTAGCAACCACCAAAGTTTTTTTGTTTTTTTCTGAAGGACCATGAAATACAAAAAGAAGTTCGCAACTCATCCACAAATTCATGCATGTGCTATGTATCATAAACATGCTCGATCAACAAAACTCCGTATTCCAAGTAATATCTTTGTTTCCTTGGAAGCATAATTCAATTTTTTGGCTGCTATGTCTATGAGTATATCACCAATCATAAAATCTACAAAATACTAATCTCTAAGCTTCCCAAATGTTTCCAACTATATAAGTGTTACGAAAAATTTGAGGGCAAAAGTACATATTGGTCCTACTTCTACCTGTGTCTTCAGAGGAATCCTGACCGAAATCTTGTCTGTAGAGACATATATCACCCGCAACGTCGACTTTAAGTATGTTTCCTCCATCTTCCACATTTGTAAGCCACCAAAGCTGGTTCCTTTTGGATAGAGTAAACAAACAAATGAAGTGCAAACAGAAGGAACATTAGTATTTTGAAAAAGCTGGTGATGGAAAAGTACTACAAATACTCATAACCAACCCTAATGTTTTGGGAACCAAATCTGAGTATATTTTGGTGCTGAGCTATGTAGCACAGACACGGGACATGGTATTTCTTAAAAATGGGAACACAGACACATCAGGGGACACAACAAAAATAAATAAATAATATTTATGTCATACCAGTGGAAACAAAGTTGGATGCATAAGCATGAAACTTCAATATATATAAACAAGCATCATATATACATCATATTACACTTTAACCCAAAATATTTGAAGTAATTCACATTTACCCCAAAATATTTAAAAAATTGCATATTTAACCCCTGTCGTGTCCCCGCAAAAAAATTAATTAAATTTACTGGACATGCCACATGGCGTGTCCCATACGTACTTTGCCGTATTCCCTAAGTGTCCCTTTGTTGGACATGGAGACACGTAGGCCTCTACGAGTGTCGCTTCATAGGTGCTGAGATATATGCTCAATGGACAATCTTTATCTAAGAAACTCTGTGCGCAGGAAGGTGTAGTCAGCGGAGAGAACTGACAAAGTTGAAAGGTTCTGCAGAATTTTCTTCTGTCTTAGGAGGAGTTTTCACAGCAGTTTGCAGGCTTTAGCAGCCTGGCTAATGCTTAAGGAAGTCCTGTGACTCCATGAATGCAATCAAACAGTAGTTAGACTAGGCTTGTAACAGATTCCATATAAGGTACCAAATATGTTTTGGTGCAGCAACGTTACTTGGTTCAAAGGTACTATGGCATGGGATCTTCTCCAATTTATATAGCTACTGAACGACATACACTACCAAGAGACACCGACCAAAATCATCAGCTAGACCTTGTACAGCTAAAGGCTTTTTTGCATGCCTTTTCATCAGAAAATAAGAATTTGAGTGCTGTATTGGCAGAAAAGGGTGTTTCGCATTGAAATGGCCAACCAAGAGATCCATGGAAAGTAATCAACGAAGCTTGGGGAATTCACTAAACAAGTTGGTGCCATTTCATTTATTAGTTTCACAAGAAGTTAAGCCGCAGTGCAAATTTCATGCCAGTCACTAGAGGAGATGCGAAATCTCATAAGCTAGATTCAGCCCAAATTGAATGACATATTGACATATAACCCAATGTTTGGTTTTTGGGGCCAAAGCAGTGCTCACATGAGATGGGCTATATTTGCATAGATTCCATTTTCTCCAGGGGTAAGAAATCCTCAAATGAAGTCCACAATGAATAATATCAACCACCTTACCTGCCAAATAATTATAATTAAATGAACCACAGCAGTGCCAAAAAAAATTCTGAATATTCAGATAATATTCAAAATGGCATACATCGAGATTTCAAACAAATTGGATATTGTTGATAAAACTGCCTTTACCTGCAGCTCTAGCACATCCTTCAAAATGTCTTTTAAATGTATATGTTATTTGGTGTCAGACACAATAATTTTGGCATAGCCGGCCCATCCTTCCAAGCATATGGAGTTCAACACATTGTGACAAAATGAAAAGTGGCTAATATTTCAACTCTCTTCCAGAATTCAATCTCTGGCATGGCTTGGGAAGGTGTTACACTCTTAACTGAATTTTAAGTCATCAAGGTGAACCAAAGCTGTGAAGAAAGAATAGCCCTTAATTAATGTTCTTCCAACTTCCAGCAAAAAGAAGCTATAATACAACTCAGAAATGCAAAAGCTTAGCCAATCGAATTTTTGACCGAAGCCTGCTTGCCTCTCTACTATATCCCGAAGAATTAAGCCCCAAGATAACAGCCTTTTGGGCAGATCTAAGTATTTTTACGCCACTTCTTAAACAAGAAAGCAAGAGCTTGGCTGCACTGTGAAATCTCCTAGCCTTGCAAAGATTGTGCACTAAGGAGGAGTACGTAAAGGAGTCCTTTAACTCCATAGATTTGAAAACCTTCATTGCATAGTCGACCTCACCAGCTTTACACAAACCATCCAGCCAGCAGTTGAAAGCAACTAAGTTTGAATCAAACCCCATCATAGTCATGTACCTCAAATGGCGCTCCGCCCCTTCAATATTACTTGCTTTGCACAATCCATCAATCAGAATCGTATGTGTGTACTCGTCGCATTCAAACCCTCCCTTCTCAATCTCATCCAACAAGTTATAGGCAGCTTCCAAGTTACCCTTCTTGCAGTACATATTAATCAGAGTGTTATAAGACACCATATCAAGCTCAATGCCATCCGTAACCATATTTTCCATGAGTTCATTTGCCTCTTCTGTCCTACCCATTTTAACTAAAGCACCAATGATTGTGCAATATGCAAAGCCATCAAATGTGTACCCTTTCTCCTTCATCTCTGTAAAGATCTCAAGCCCTTGTTTGAACCTTCTAGATCTAAAGCAGCATTTCATTACAGTAGTATAAGTAATAGCATTTGGTATATGGCCTGATTGTCCAAGCTCCTTTAGTAATCTTCGTGCTGCCCCTAACCTTCCTGCCTTGCAAAGCCCATTAATGAGGATATTGTATGTGTCTATCTGGGGAGTAAATCTATGGCGTTGTAAATTCCTGAATAGCATTAAGGCATTCTCAGTATACCCGTTTTTGCAAAGACCATTAATCATAATGTTAAATGTGGTTGTGGAAGGATCAATATTACTCAAGATAATGTCCCGAAACACTCTGTTAGCCTCATCTGGTTGTCCTGATTTGAAGAAGCAATGCATTAAAGAGTTGTAACTCCACACATCTGGACGTAGGCCCTTTTGAAGCATTTCTTCGAACAGATCCAAGCACCGAGATAATAAGCAATGCTTGCTCGCACCAGCTATTAGAGAATTATACGTAACAACATCTGGGTTTATCCCAGCTTCCTTCATTCTATGCACTACTGAATAAGCTGTGTCTATGCCAATAAAACGACAATAGGCAGCAATCAGTGTGTTGTAAGTTACCACGTCCGGTAGTACTCCTAATCTTATACCATCAACTATAATAGCTTCCGCTTTCCCCAATTGTTTCGCTTTACAAAAAGAAGCTATACATATATTTAGTAACTTAGTTGAAAATATACAAACCATTCTTTCATTTGCCCCAACTACATCATATCTGCAAAATGTCCAAGTATTCATGTCAGATAAATTTAAACATTCTCCACAATTCAGTCTGTATTGAAAATAACCAAAATAAACACTGGTCTGAATAACATAAGCTACCAAAACCTATTCAAATTGTATGAAAGCGTGCAAAACAAGGGTTCTTTCACCACGTACAATGACTAGACCAGACCCTCTTTTTTTTCAAACCCATTGGATGTTTGATAAGAAACTAGAAAATAAGTACATTAAAACCGAGACAGTGCTCAAACCACATGCAAGATCAGACCCTTTTTTTGCAAACCCATTACGTGTTTGATACTAAGACACCAGATAAAAGAACATGTTGCTCAATGAAGTAAAACTGAGGCAATGTTCCACAAACCACAAATAAAGATCAGACTTTTTTCTCAAACCCATTTTGTGTTTTGCTAAGAAACTGAAAAAGAACACATCTTTCGGATAAAGTAAAACTGAGGCAGCGTTCTTGGATTCTTAAATAGCAATGCAATGTCAAAAAGATAAGCTCGACAACTTCCTCGAAGCAAGAGTGTTTTGGGTTCAACCGTTAAAGTGAATTTATGGGCAAACAAACCAAATTAATCAAACTATAGGCCAAGAATTGATTCAAATACTGGGGCTCAATGAACTTATAGTTTGCATATCGACAATCTATGAATTATGTCCACGTATCAGAAATACATCGTACCTCAATTGACACTTCTTTCTTCTGTTGCTAGCCCGTCCATTCAGAGAGAGAGAGAGAGGGGCTTTCTAACATTACCTCCATGGAGGGAGGGAGGGAGGGAAGGAGGTGTTGATCTTCCCTGATGAGACGGGTCGGGTGAGTTTGTATCATCCGGCCATGTTTTTACATATTATACCCATATTGCCCACTTAATGTGTATTCCTAAAATTAAAGTGGGCAATATGGGTATAGTATGTAAAAACATGGCCGGATGATACAAACTCACCCGACCTGTCTCACCGGGGAAGATCAACAACTCCTTCCCTCTCTCCCTCCCTCCATGGAGGCAACTGGGTAACGTTAGAAAGCTCTCTCTCTCTCTGAATGGACGGGCTAGCAACAGAAGAAAGAAGTGTCAATTGAGGTACGATGTATTTCTAATACGTGGACGTAATTCATAGATTGTCGATATGCAAACTATAAGTTCATTGAGCCCCAGTACTTGAATCAATTCTTGGCCGGTAGTTTGATTAATTTGGTTCGTTTGCCCATCAATTCAACTTTAACGGTTGAATCCAAAACACTCTTGCTTCGAGGGGGTTGTCGAGCTTATCTTTTTGACATTGCATTGCTATTTAAGAATCCAAGAACGCTGCCTCAGTTTTACTTTATCCGAAAGACGTGTTCTTTTTCAGTTCCTTAGCAAAACACAAAATGGGTTTGAGAAAAAAGTCTGATCTTTGTTTGTTGTTTGAGGAACATTGCCTCAGTTTTACTTCAGTTTTACTTTATTGAGCAACATGTACTTTTTCTGGTATCTTAGTATCAAACACATAATGGGTTTGACAAAAAAAGGGAAAAAAACAAAAGGGTTGCATGTGGTTTGAGGAACACTGCTACTTAGCAAGATGTACTTATTTTCTAGTTTATTATCAAACATCCAATGGGTTTGAAAAAAAGGGAGGGTCTGGTCATTGTATGTGGTGAAAGAACCCTTGTTTTTGCACGCTTTCATACAATTTGAATAGGTTTTGGTTAGGGGTGTTATCGGTTCCAGGTCAGTCGGTTTGGTCCAACAAGTACCAAGACCGAATCGGTTCGGGGATAATATTGCTAGGAACAATCCCGACCGAGATTACAATCGGTCCACTTCGGTTCGGTCTGGCCCAGGAATTCGGGGAATTCGGTCGGGCCTAGTTGGGCCAAAAAAAAAAATTGAAAGTGGGAAAAATTACAGCAAACAAAACCCAAAACCCATGTACTGCAAGAAGTTACAGCCAGATGGGTTTGTAAGAAAAACCACCTGCAAGAAAACAGTAAGAAAAATTACAGCAAACAAAAAGTTCTCAGCCAGATGGGTTTGTACTTTGTACAGAAATTGAGAGAAATACCCATGTACTGCAAGAAGTTTTCAGCCTAATCTTTGCGGCAATCAACTCCAAGAGATTGTAAGCTAGCTAGACCTGAATTTGCCATGTCTTCCCACAGCTCTCTTGAACTTCCACAGTTAAGAGGGAGAGAGGGAGATACCAGTGGACCGGTGGTGGTTGTTCTCGTAGTTGTGGATCTGGTTTTTCTTCTTCTTCTACGATCGCCGTTTCTCTTCTCTCTTTCTCTCTCTCTTCTCTGTGAGTTGTGGCTGCGGGAATGAGAGGCAGGAGTGATTTTTAGGTGCCGATTGGGTATATCGTACGCGGTAAGTGCTCGGCGCATTTGAGCAGTACAATACATTTTTGGACGGTTCGGATTGAAATTCTCTCTCTCCAACACTTTCTCTCTCTCCAAATCTAAGCTGTTCAAACATGCAATAGACAGCTTAGATGCGCGAGCGGACACCATGTGGTACCTGCTCGGCACTGAAAAATTTTCCGAGAGGTAAAGAGGGTAATAGAGTTTGAGTTGTGTGGACGGTGTAGATTACACACAAAACAAATCTACGGTAAAGATTAAACCCAATTATATAAATATAAGTAATATATATATATAATAGGTTCGATTCGGTACACTTCAAACCTAAAATTTTCTGCCACCACCTCGATCGGAAACCAAACCGAACGGTCGATTTTTTCGGTCCAATCGGATTTGTAACACACCTAAATACACTCGTGTTTAGGGTTTGTTATTGTTTGGAAGAAAAAAAGAAGAAAGGAGAGGAAATAAGGAATTCTTTATAAAGGGAAAAAAAAACAATCAGAATCCATTGTTTGGTTTGGAGAGAAAGATGAGAAAATGGCAAATTCAAAAATTGTGCATGGTAAAACCTTCCTCCAATTTTCCTTCCATCTTCCTTTTTCTCACTTTCTTCAGGTTCCAAACATAGTTTTACAACTATCTATCTATCTATCTATATCTATACCTCTTTATAAAAGAGTCGACTGTTTGTCGACTTTTCACTTTCCCAAATTACCCCTCCTAACTTTTCTCCTCCCAAAACAAACGCACCCCTCCAAACTCTTCTTCCTCTGGAAGAAACGCGACTCCTCCCTCCCCGTTCTCCCAAACAACGCACCCCAACTCCGAACGGCCCACCCAACTATACCATCGAAACTCCCCACCGCTCCAAACCCACCCCGACCCCAGCCCGCCCACACCTCCACCCTCATCTCCAACCACCAAAATTCCACCGTACTTCCCTACACCGCCAGGGTTTCGGCCACCGAAAAGTATTAACCAGTTTCAGCCACCGGAAAGTATTAACCAGCGCCTGAGGTTAGGAAGGCGGAAAGAAATACCCAGTAAGTGCAACTTAAATAATTGTCTGCCCCCTACCTCCATCTACATACACACACATCTGCATTTAACTGTGCTTCCTAACGAATCATTGCATAATGCACACCAACTGTTCGACAGAATTACACAACTTCAATTGGTGTTGGATTAAAAAACTTGCTGCCTCCTTAGTACCAAAAAAGGGGAGTTGTATTTACATGTGTGAATTCAGCTTTAGGTTCGAGATCAGTTCCACACAGTCGTGCGCCCAAGTTGCTTTCTACGTACTTATCAAAGGACCGGTAAACAACAATAATAAACCCATAGGATTCTACTCGGTCTTTGACATCCATTAGGAAGCACGAGAATCCAACAATAATAAACCCTTTTGTTATCCTAATTCCTAACATAACAAACCACAAAACTGAGTCTAGAGTAAATTATTGAAAGTTGTTTTAGATTTAATTCACACGGACGGACTACCCCAAACTATTCTCACCGTAATAGTCATAACGGGAAATTAATTCTTTCCGGTGCCCGTATCTCAGCCGGTATGACTATGGCCGTGAGAATGGTTTGGGGTAGTTTTCCCGTGTGAATTTAATCTTTCGAACTCTGAATAATTTACTGCAGACTCTGTTTTGTGGTTTGTTATGTTTTGACCGGTCCTTTGATAAGTTAGGATAACAAAAGGGTTTATTATAGTTGTATTCCCGTGCTTCCTAATGGATGTCAGCATAATGCACACCAAATGTACAATACAGTTATGCAACTTCAGTTGGTGTTTGATTTTAAAACTTCCTGCCCCTTTAGGACCCAATATATATATATATATATATATATATATATATGAGTGCTTGAACTATAGGATTTGAGGGCCTTTTAAAAATCAAGTAGATTTCTATAGCCACAGAATCACCTGTTTCATGGTTCCGCATCGTGAAAAATCTGTGTAATACTCTTGGAAAAAAGCATAGAAGTCATTGTTTGCTCAATTCCTTGGATTTACAGTTGATCCCTAGCAGCATTGTTTCAATGCATTTTAGTACTCACAAACAAGCGACCATCAAGAATTAGAATTAGAGCCAAATTATAGACTCCAAATGCTTCTATTCAATGCATGCATCACTTTTATGTCATCTTTCTTGTAGTTTGGCAACTTGATGGATATATATACGATACCCCGTCAGTAATTAAAGGACTTTTTGGAAAGTTCAAGTTTGGAAAGTGCAATAAGTTTCCTCAGCATTCAGCATTAGCAAAGATATTTACATTAATTATGCATGCAGATTTTCCCCCCTTACTTTCCAATCCCAAAAGACGTCCAAACATAAAAGCACTTTATTATTTGCGTGTGTGTATAAAATATAGGATTTGTTGGCCTTTTATAGGCCAAGTTCCCTTAGTAGTGTGTTTTTGAAATATAGGACAAATGAAACCCATTATTTTTGTATTGCCTCCAATAACATTTTCCCGAAGTCTTATCTCGTCCTATCATTGTGCTGTGAATTTGTTCAGGCCCCTTTTCAAACAGTCCGCCGAAAAACATTTCCATGAACATTTCTATAGGCATTGAATACTCTTATGCCAAGTGGGCATAAATTGGTACTTAAAGAAAATAGTCAAATTATGTTAATGATAAATATAGATCCATCTGATGGCCTATGCAATGGAACGAGAAGTTTGTAGAGCTTTTGATAAAGATCTCATATATGCTGAAATTACAGTGGGCCAATTTGCTAGGAAACCTGTTTGGCTTGCAAGAACTCCACTCCTTCCAGCCTTCAAGTTCAGGCGCATACAGTTTCCAAATTGCCTCTGTTTTGCCATGACAATTCATAAGGCAAACAATTCCCTATGTTGGTCTCTATTTATCTCAAAATATTTTCTCACATGGGCAACTATATGTAGCATTGTCTCATGGGACTTCTATGGCAACTTCAAAAGTCTTGCTCAAAACAGGAGTTAATGAAAGTAAGAAACGTTTATGTACCAAAAAATGTAGTAGTTTTTAAGGTGGTGTTAACTCTGTAAAGCAAGAAAGAGGTCGTTCCACCTTCTGCATGTTATCCATTTAAGGGTTTTCATCTTGACTAGCATCTTTATTTCATTTGTATTTCTATATTTGTACAAAATAGTTGATACATGCAGACACAATTCTTTATAACATCAGAACAAGCTTCAAGTTATGCAATTTCCTATAGTTCTCCTTTTTCTGTCTTCTTCTATTGTTGGTGTATGTTTTATAGCCTTCTTATGCTTCCTATATCAATTTGTTACCTTTCGGGTTGTTGCCATTGAAATGTTAAGTCATTAAAGGACACAAAACATAGGGCCAATCAAGAGAAGACACACACTATCCTTGGTGTGTTTGATTTCAGTATGTGTTTTTTACCTCAACAGTTATGTTGTAGTTTCTTTGTCTACAAACAATGTTGCATTCCTGTTATGGAACTGTATTTGTACGTCTCGGTCTTTCAAATTGCAAAAACTGGTCTGTTTATTTATTTTGAACTGCTGAAACAAGTATCTAAATTGCAGGAGCTGCAAAAAAATGTATTTCTAAATGCATTATCTTTCCCTCTCCCTACCGTGTCCGTATCTTGATTTTATGGACAGAATTGCCAGGTCCCATGTCCATATCTTCCTTTGTATGAGCGCCTATATTCGTGTCTGTGGTTCAGGATGGGTTCTTCATGTTGTCAATTACATCTAGCAGAGATCCAACTCATTGTTCCTTTACAAACTTCAAGAGATCGTTCATGCAAAACATTAGGTATATCCAACAATTTTTCTATTACTTTTTTCAGGCAAAAGATTTGAGCTCGGATATGTTTATTGAAAATGATAAATACATTTTATGTGACATTTGAGTTTGTTATAAATACAGGTGATTACCGTGATTGAGGAATCTGCAAAGATTGGTATGCTTGTCAAAGTCAAAAAGGAGACAAAGAAAAGTACATTTTAGTTTGTTATAAATACAGGTGATTACTGTGATTGAGGAATCTGCAAAGATTAGTATCCTTGTCAAAGTAAAAAAGGAGACAAAAAAAAGAAGTACAAAGTTTAGGTACACGAGCAATGAAGGTACCTTTTGTCTGAATCAGATGGGAGCCGGATCACTCCTTAGACTCATTCAGAAGTAAAAAAAATTCCAGCTATTAAAAAATTTTGCAGCTATTATTCCGATGTACCAAAAAAAAAAAAAATTTTTTTGCAGCTGCTTGACAAACTAATAACAATTGGAGTTGTCTCCCCTACTCTTTTTGGCTGTCAGAAGTCTTCTATTTTCTTCTTTCAAGTAATTGATGGGTCAAGCAAGATATATAGCAGTGTGCACGTTCTCTTTGGATCCCTTGTCTCTATCTTACATTCCATATATGCATCTATAAACTTGTGTCCATTAAAGCGACCACCGGAAGAGCGAGAAAATCTCAAACGAAATGCAATCTCAGAATAATGAAGGAAATAGCATGGTGGCTCATATCCAAGGATCGACAAAGGGCATAAAAATACTCATGGAATACCTTTATGGGTCAACAAATTGAGGTAAAATTAATACACCCATGTGCTAATTAAATCACAATTTCTTAAGTCATAAAATGTAATAAAATGAGCGTATGTGGTGTATTTCTTTCTTCGTGTAGGTAGCCACTTCAGAACCACAAAAAATTGGAAATGTTACGTATCAAGAAGATTTGCTCAAGAAAAAGGGCTCTTACAATGGTCGATAGATATCTTTATTTTAATTTTTTGGCACTTCTAGATTCATGTATTTTGTATTCCGATGGATATCTATTTTCCTCCATTATTTTGATTGAAACACTTGAATGCCTTATTTGTTAGTGAACACTTGATCAGATTACAATCACCTTGTTTGGATGAGCATTTTGAGAGTAACTTTTACTCTCGACACAGTTTTCAATAAATTTTTCTCTCTATCTCTCTCCACTCATTACCACTCAACTCTCAAAAATAACTTTCTAAAAGTTCATCCAAACAAGGTGAATACCATTGTTCCTCAGTTCTTAGTTACACTAAAATCTTGTGCATGCAAATTGTTCCTATTATTGAAATTATCCAACTATTATACGTCCAAAATGAAAAAATCAAGAGCCAAACAAAGGGTATGTTACTTGTATTTCCGAACTATATATATAGCCTCCCCAAGACACAACAATGGGACTCATTGAACTTTACAATGACATTCACCAAAAATGATACTCCAGTATTCATAAAAATGACTGCCATAGAAGACCAATGAACTAACACTGAAAAATAATGGAAAAATTACCACGTGCAACGCACGTGAGATTTCACTAGTAGTACTAAAAGCACCTCTAGCCTTTATCTTCTTTTTTTTCTGTAACTTTCACTTTGACCCTATGTACTTTTTTAGCAAGTTTCAATAATGCAATTCATTTTTAATCATATACGCCCCTTGAACTTTGGGGTCGAGTGAAACCGTAAATGTAGAAGTGAGTTATTGGGCCTTTGCAGTGAAATTCTCTCAAACCCTTTTTCTTGGACCATACCCTATGAGCTTATTTATATCTTAAATAATAATCCACTTGTTTTCTCCAAAAAGATCAGCAAATACCCACAACCTCTTAACCCCTTGAGTCACCCCAAATATTCGTCCATACCTCTGCACTCACTAGCACGATCTTCATCCACCTTTTCCCACAATCAATTGGTGCTATTATTCCCTAAGTTGAGATCCAAAACTTCAATCAGAATCACTACTAGTGTGTATGTGTGTTACAAATGAGGAGATTACTATGACCCAAATGGGTTTATAAGTCTTTTCAACACTTCTGGTTAACAATTTTAATACTTCCAATCGACCCCAAAGTTCAAGGGGTGTATATGTTTAAAAATGAAGTACTAAGGGTGTAGGTGAAACTTACACAAAGTACAAGGGTCAAAGTGAAATTTAACCCTTTTTAACTAAAACCTGAAGTACTCCTAAAAACATGTAAATCGTTATTCAAATTCATATAAAATTAAGTTTACTCAAATCAAAGATGACTCAAAATTTACAATTTTTGCAAAAGATGGTGGTAGAAAAGTCATCGATGGATGTTGACAGCCTTTTGTGATTCCTAGAGATTGCCACCGAGAACTAGGATGAGAGGGCGGTAGAACACGGTGGCAAAAAGAGGTGGGAGTGATCGAAGGTGGTAGGTATGGATGACAATAGGCGGAGCGGAGTCAAAATTATAATGAACAAATAATGAACATCAAGCAGGTGAAAGAGTCGAGCCTTTATCGGTCCCCATTCACAATTATAATTTGCACTAGTTTTGTTCTTTTGTGTGGATTTTATTATTAACAAGAAAAACGAAACTATGGAGGGGTGTGAAACCATATAGTAATATAAATAGATAAACAAAAAACCAGATCTATTTTTTCAATTAACTTTGTTTTCTAATCATATTAAGATTTCGGAAAAAATTAAGAAAAGTAACACGAGGGTATTATTGTCATTCAAGCGCACCAAGCAAATCAAAACCCTACTCCGTCCTTCCCTCCCAGTCTAGGGTTTTTCTTCGCTCCGCTCCCTCATTTCCTCTCACCCGTCGCAGCGACCAACCACTGCAGCTGCAGAGGCAGAGCCATGGCCTCGGAGAAGAAGCTTTCGAATCCAATGAGAGAGATCAAAGTTCAGAAGCTAGTCCTCAACATCTTCGTGGGCGAAAGCGGTGATCGCCTTACCAGAGCCTCTAAGGTATGAGCATGCAGCACACTCTCATTTTGGCTTACAGGTTCTTACATCATCGTCTTTCTAATTATTGATCCTCCTCCTTTTAGGTCTTGGAACAACTCAGTGGCCAACTCCTGTGTTCTCCAATGGTAAACCTCTCTCTCTCTCTGTTTTTTGATGGCAAATGTTTGTACTTTGAGGATTATAGGGTAGTTTTAGTTCTAGGAAACAATGAAAATTTTATATCCAACCCTAAACCAATTAGCATTTAGCAATGAGTGCAGAGGTCCTTGAGTGATCTCTCATTTCATATCCAAGCAATGTGGGACCATCTCCAACACAACGTCACGTGCAGCCGTATTTAGGTATGTCACGCCTGTTATTGTGGAGTGTGGGCTATTTTAATTCTAATTTGGGATGGAATGAACCCGCTCTGATACCTCTCAGAACTTCATATCTTTCACAAAACCAATTGGGAATGGGTGGAAAGGTCCTTCATACTAGTAACGATCGATTATTTTGGTTTCTTTGAGATGTCAGTTTTCACTTTTTTCTGATGTTACTTAAACGAGGTGAATCATTACTAGTTATCTGTTTGTAATTGAGAATTCCGAGTAACTAGCCAAGCGGCCCAAGCTGATGAAGTAGCTAAATAGGTAGAGTCCTGTAGAAAGTCCTGTTCCTAATCTCCAGTGGGAACATGGAAATGATCTAGTTGTAATCTTCAAATAGTTGGATTAAATGGATGTCTGATTGGTAATGGAAAAGAACGCCTCGGTAATAAGTAGTTCTGTTATATGCTTATATATATTGGGTAAGTTTAATATTTAAGGTGAAGTTCGGTTTATTCTCTTCTAAGTATTTGAGCAAACACACAGAGGGTTATGTAAATTATTTTATTTTTATGTTTATCCTGGTTTCTATCTGGTAACCTTCTAGCTGTTGCATAATATGGTTAGCTTTATAAAACACAATAGACTAAGCTCTTCTCTTTGCGCGCTAATAGAATCGAATCTTTAACGTTGTTTTAGTATGTCTTGCTACATTCATATTACGAGCTGTTAATCAATTTTTTTTTTGTGTGCAAGCTTTAGCTTATCTTGTGTTTGGTTGCTGATCAAATGTTCCTAAAACAGCAGAAATATGAAGATGACCTTTTGATTCTTCAAATCTCGAAATTAAATCCTTTGCGAACAGAGCCGAAAACGAATCGTTTGACGTTGTTTAGTTGGATTCTAATTGTTCAAACTGAAACAACTAGAAACTGAAGTTTCATTTTTTCTGGCTACTAAAATAACTTCTTCTTTTTAATCATGGGTACTAAGATCATTTGGCAGCGTATTTGCTCGCTCTTTTATTTCTGCAGTTCATCTTTACTTCTTCCTTGTTTCTTTATTCCCCTCCCGTTTCTGCCTGTCTTCTGTCATTGTTAATTTGTTACCTTTTTTTCTGTGTTTTTTTGGATGACAGCGAGATATACCGTGCGGTCCTTTGGGATCAGGCGTAATGAGAAGATTGCTTGCTATGTCACAGTCAGAGGTGAGAAGGCAATGCAGCTTCTAGAGAGTGGATTGAAGGTGAAGGAATATGAACTGCTGAGGAGGAACTTCAGTGAAACTGGCTGTTTTGGCTTTGGTACTCAGGAGCACATTGATCTCGGAATTAAGTAAGCACATTCATCTCACCATTTAAGAAGCTTGCAATGGTCATCTCGGGATATGACACTACTAAGGATTCTATGACAGTTGTGTCTGACAATTGTGGTCATTCGTTTCTTTGTTTGATGGCTGCTCTTGTCTCTCTTTTTCAGGTATGATCCTTCAACTGGAATATACGGGATGGATTTCTATGTAGTCTTGGACGCCCAGGGTATCACATTGGTCGTCGCCGTCGGTGCAAGGCTCGTGTTGGAATTCAGCACAGGGTCACTAAGGATGACGCCATGAAGTGGTTCCAGGTCAAATACGAGGGCGTGATCCTCAACAAATCCCAGAATATTGGGGCTTAGGTCTCGAGCATTGTAGCATCTTCTTTTGATTGTCGGAAAATTTTGATTTTTTCCCTGTGGACCATAATTTATCACTTTTCCATATATACGGAGATCAATTTTCAGTTGTCCTTTTTTGCAGTTGTTTCCATGTTTAGTTCCAGTTTAGTTTGCTTGTGAGACTTGGCGTTTGTAGTGTTCTTGTTTAAGGGCCTCCAGGCTTTTTAGTGTTCTTAAAGATCTGCTAGCTCTCAAAATATGAATCACTGAAAGTGAGCAGAATGTCCCACATTGCGCACCAAAATTCTGAGGAAGCTTGCTAAGACGATGAAGTTCATGCACGGTGAGACCAGTGCACGCAATTGCACGTGATTGAACGTGTTATTTTTTCCTGCGTATATGCCATTGATGTTTTTGTTCGGAGCAGATTGAGGTCACTGGGAACAGTATCAAGACGTGCAATAGCTTTATTACGAAGACCACTTTTCTGCAACTGTTTTTGTGGAAACAGTTGTGTGGGCTTATGCAACCGTTAAATCAACTGGTTTTTTTTCTGGATTTTTACACACTTCTGTACGATGTTTTGTTGTGCTATCCCATGGGATGTGCAAGGATTGGATAAGATAAAACTGTTGGATAGGTAACTTTGATCACAAGAAGAATATGCCTCTTGTATGGCTCTTGTAGTCATATGGAACATTCTTCCATTCTTTTTCCTTTTTTCTTGAGTGATTTGCTTTTTTATCCCTTCGACTTATCCGAAAAGTTCAACTTAGTCTTTCTAGTTTCAATTTCACCCAACTAAACCTTCGATTTGCAAATTGATTTCAATGTCATCCTTCCGTTGGCTCCTGTCAGTTATTTGGACGAAAAGGGCCATGTGCCCATCACGTGAGCCTCACCCAGGGGCATATTTGCCCATTCCCCTCCCTCCCCAACCCCCAGGTTCAGAAATTAGAAAGCGGCGTCTGGCGGCACTCCATCGGGGTTGGGCGGCGGCGGCGCTCGCACGAAAGTCACGGCACACACTAAAACACATACTCACAGCACACAACTCACTCTCTCATTGTTCGTGGTGAGGTACAGCAGTCCGGTGGTGGCGGGTACAGGCCGTAGGTGAGGGTTCGGTAGTGGGTGGTCTTGGTGGTGGCGGGTTCAGTGGGGAACCGAAAGGTGGTGGTGCCGTGGAGTTTGGTTGTGGGGCTCTCGGTTATGGAGGAGGGAGTGGTACGGGGTGGAGGTGGTGTTTTGGGTGGTGATGGTGGTACGGAGGAGGTGAGCTCCGGTTGGTGGTTATGGAGTTCTTGGTGGTGACCGGAGGAGGCCGAGGGTGGAGGTGCACGGTTGGGGAGGTGAACAGTATGGAGTGTGTAAGTATATACTGAGAGGGAGGGAATATTGGAGTATTATCTGAGTGGGGGAGAGGTGTTAATGGTGGGGTGGGTTGTTGGCTGGAAAGTGGCTTGGAGGAGGGTAATGGATTAGGGCTAGGGGAGGGAGGGGGATTAGGGTTAGTGGAGGGAGGGGAATGGGCAAATATGCCCCGGGGGAGGCTCACGTGATGGGCACATGACCCTTTTCCGTCCAAATTACTGACGGGAGTCAACGGAATGATGACATTGAAATCAATTTGCAAATCAAAGGTTTAGTTGGGTGAAATTGAAACTGGAAGGACTAAGTTGAACTTTTCGGATAAGTCGAAGGGATATAAAAGCAAATCACTCTTTTTTCTTTTATCTAACTCAAGTGTCCGGGCCAATTCACACCTCGACTACTCGTGGGACCTAATTTGATTGCCTACTTGCGGGGAGCCCAACTAAAGACGAAGCAAAACTCCACATAAACTGGCTCCAAGGGAATTCGTAACACTTGAGAGGTTCCAAACTTGAGCTATTAGGAAGGAGCAAACTCTTAAGTCTTAGGGTTGGACCACCAAGGCCAACCCATACGGTTAATTCTTTTTCCTTTGGTAATGTGGAGAAAAAAAAATTATGCACTTGAAAACTAGTTGGAATGAGATTTTTATGCCGTGGAAAAGGTGTTTGAAGTGAAATTATACAAATGGTTTGGAAGTACCGTCTTGTAGTACTCGGAACACTTTATAACCACACATTCCTGTGGAGTCTACCATTAAGTGTATAGATCTTATAAGAACGTGTGGTTGTAAAGTAGTCCAGAGCATCACGTGGCGGCACTCCCGAACTATTTGAATAATTACTTGTGTTTGAATTAGTTTACATATGTCCATGTCAACTAATTTTGTTCCTTATTCGGGCGAAGGCAAACCATTCACGATTGCACTAAGAAAGTCACAAGATAACTTCTACTCCTACCATTCACGATTGGACTAAGTCACAAAGATAACTTCTACTCCTATAAGATAACTTCTACTCCTATAGAACTGTATAGTCCGGTAAGTCAAGATGTCCGGATTTTGTGTTAGGTCTGAACCACAACTTAGCCGTTGGATTGTGTTTTCAATGGTCCGGATCTGGGGAAGGTTTAAATTTCTCAGATCCGGATCATTGAAAATACAATCCAACGACTGAGAGCAAAAGTCCGGACCTAACACAAAATCCGGATATTTTTGCCACTTGAGTTCCCTTTGGATAAGTTGGGATTATATCCAGTGCAGTGTCGTTTGTTCATGGATTCCCAGCTAACCCGGTTTCTCTGCAGTCAATTGTAGAGAAGGTTGTGGGTTCAATCTGAACCGTTCATTTTAAAAATTAATGGTTCAAATTTGTTGAATCTATTACTGGTAAAAGTATTTTATTAACGGTAAAAGATTGAAAACAAATTTGAATGATTAAAAACACTACCGACAATTGCGATCGCTTGGACCACACAAGTAGTCCTGTTTAGGACGGCAGACCAGCCAAATTCATTCACAGCCTACCTTTTTTTTTTTTATCCAAACAAAGAAAGAAAGCGTTGACCACCAAATTCATATCAATTTCTCCCTCATTATTCACAGACAAACTTTCAAATGAAAGCCACCGAATCAAAAAAAAATCATCACCGAAAAGTGTGAAATCTATGTCACAACACAGTGCAAAAACATAAAAGGAAAAAAAATTCAAAAACTCTACCAATTGGTGTTCATTATCTAACAGTAGATGCAACGGTTTGAGCCCAAATCCTAAGCTGATCTTTAATTTCCATTTCATTGCCAAGTGATGGAATTCTCCAATCCACCACTGGATTAATAATCTCCACCTTGCTATTCCTCTGCCCAATACTCAAAACACGATCCCATGCTTCAGATAGATAAGGCCTAGGAACATCAACCTCAACAGCTTCCTTCGCTTCATCTTCTTCTTCAAAACTACTCCCGGCTTTTCTTCCCAGTCTCTGTAACCCCGGAATAATCGAAACCAAGCTCGAATTCACCTTATCCTCTTCAGAGAAAACAAAACCCAGGTCCATAAACCCTTTTAGCTCCTCGAATTCAAGCTCTGATAAGCTCTTACTACTGCTACAAACTCTCCCCTGTTTTCTTCTCCTTTTCTTGATTTCACCCCCTGTTTTCTTGATCGACGCCTCGATCGCTCCTTGTTTCGATATGGGTTCCGAGAATTCTCTCACATCTTCGCCGGAAAGTATCTTCTGGAGCCTCGGAGTGTTCAGGACTGATTTTGGAGAGAGAAAGTCTGTAGAGCTCAAGCAATGGTCACTGAGGGATCTACTGTGGTGGGTAGGAACGGAAGAGAGCTTTGAGTTTCCGTTGGTTTCAAGAACTGGGTTTGGTTTAGGGGTTGGAATGGGAGGTTTTGAAGTGAAGACTTTGTACTCAAACCAGTAGCAATCGAAAACAGAGAGGATTTCTTCCTCGGATGCCATTACTGAAGGGAGAGAGTGAAACAGAGGTTTTGTTTGGGGATTGGGAGTGTTGAAGAGGTGAAGATATATTTGAGTTAAAGAGATAAGAAGAAAGTTCGGTATATATATTGGCTTCATTACCTTATTGCCCCTCGTTTTATGTCCATATTGCATTGTTGGTGGTGGTAATTTGTGAATGGGAACGCCTTGAGACACGTTTTTCTCAATGCTATCAATAAATCTTTCATTATCAAAGTCGATCATATGTATCACGTTGTGAGCTTGGATCTAAATGATGATATTCTTTTTTTTTTATATAACCAGATGTCCGGGTTAGCTTGATTGCACCTCGTTTAATTCCGGAGTCCTGAATATAATGGCCGGGCAAACTTTCAATGATCCTGAGATTTGAAATGTTTTGCCTTCGTAGGATTTGAACTTGCGACCGCTTTCTCATGCCCACTTTGTTGAACTATTTGAGGTTTTTAAATGATGATTTTTACCCAAAGAGATTTATGGTCGGAATCCTACAGACACTATTAGTTACTACTTGAGTTCCATAACTATAGTTGACGATTGCAAAAAATCACGTCCTCTTTAAATTCTGAAGCAAAGTATTTTGTGAATTACTATTTTTTGCACCAATTTATATCTCAATTACTTTTCAAATTAAGGCGAAAAATTAACAAATTATGCACGAAAGGATTTTGATTTTTATCCAAGATGGCGCAACTTGTCATAATGGAAGCGAGAAATTTGTAATATCGTTATGAGTTAATAACAAAAAAATTGTTAGTACTATTGAACTTCGAAACTAGCGCGATGCTTTATCCAGGGAAAAAAAAATCTTGATCTTTTTTCCCCCTCTATATCGGCAAATAAGATCCAAATAAGTTTTTTTTTTTTTTGTTGTTGTTGAGGAAATTGGAAAACTAGAAGGGTATTAGTGTAAACAAAATAAAAAACTGCACTCTCTTATTTAAAAAAAATAAAAATATCTGCACTCCGAATCTTCTGATGCTTTAATTTGAATGGGTCCGGGTTTCTGATCTAACTTGTACGCCTAAAGTCGACGAAATCATTTATTTACAACTATATAGTTTTCTGATGACCCCACGAGTGAGGTAAGAGTCGTATTCCTAAAATGCCCCCAGCACTTCCATCATAACTCCAAAACTACCCTAAACCTTAAACCATTGTAGCATGAATCTGGAAGGGCATTTACGGAATAATGGCATACACATCAACTTCAAATGTGAACGGCAGGCTGGTGAAATGACATTTATGGAGCCCCTCTGTAACTCGTTGTTGCTTTTTTTATTCCGAGGAACATATAATAGTAATCATGTCAACTTCACAAGTTGCTTATACAGTTTTAAGCATTTATTTAACACCTTCCAAATTGAATCAGGTTCAATAAATATTGAAGTCCTTAAAGAACATGGAAAATATCTTGCTTAAGTCTTTTTTTTTTTTTTGGGTCAACAATATCTTGCTTTAAGTCTTTTCCATTGTTTTTTTTAACCAAAAAGGATCCGTTACGATCAATGAAAACGGACTGGACCGTCAAGTTGGCCCGTGGGTCTTTTTCAGATTCTTTTCTTGGTGATCCAAATCTTTCGCATTTTAGAGCTCATTGATAACATCGACAGCGTCAAAAATCAGGTTGATCAGATACCGGGTTGATATATTTTAGAAATACATTTGTCTAAATGGGTTAAATAGTTCGATTCGCTGTTCCTAATCTTGTTATGTACTATGCCAGATGTATTCCGAAATCATACCAAACAATATCTAGTCAACCTGATTTTCCAGAGTGATTGTGTCCTCGACAAAGCTCTATAATATGAACGGTTATGATTATCCAAGTGGATCGAGAAAGACCCACAAACGGGCCAACTGAACGGTTTGCAGAGGAGCCGGGTCTAGTAGTAACTTTTTTTTTGGCAGACGAGGTCTAAGATGATTGGCAGCAATAGTAACAGGGACTGGTCAAGCAGCTCCGAAGAGTAGACAAAATTAGACAAATGAAAACAATTATAACTTGTGAGATTAGTAGTTATTATTTAAGTTTGAGGGAACTCAGTCTTTCATAATTTCGTACGTCATTGACTCGATGTGACGTGGAGCTGAGTTGGTGCTGACAGGGCATCGCCGAGGCATAAGATAATTTCGTACATTTTTGCAATAGAAAAATGGTATACTATAAAATGAATTTTGGCTTATTCGGTGCAGTGCTAAACTATAAACCAAATCAAAATTTTGCGCACATTTTTATATAGAAAGCGAAATAGGATTTTCACAAAATATACTTTGTTCTCTGATTAAGTATTTTTCTCTGTATGACCGTGCATATCACAGATTTTACGCTAGTAGATATTTAACTCAAAGTGGCGACTTCAAAGAATTGTCAAGGTAGTCATTCATAAGTTTAAATGGTATATGATGTATTCAAGGTATATATCGGGGGTGTTTGGTTACTCTATTTTTTGGCTTTTTGCATTTTGGTTATTGACTTTTTTGCTTTTTGAATTTCGGTCAGAATGTGTTTTGAATATGGTAGAGTGTTTGTGAGATATGTACAGAATGTATTTTGCAAAATGAATAATGTTTGAGAGATACGTGCAAAATACATTGTGTAGGTCTTTTTGTTAACCAAAATAAAAAAGGGCAAATTTTCATAGTCGTCCCTCTAGTTTTATGTTCTCTCAATTTCGTCCCTCTAGTTTCAATTGCAACCAAATAAATCCTGTAATTTGTTTTATATTCCAAATTGGTAAAATCGTTCACTGTGAATGAAATTAATGGAAAAATTGGTTTTAGTTTCATGGCTCTCTTAGGGTGCCCATTGAAAGGCCTTAGAGCCAAAAATTCATTATGACCATTTAAGATAAAATGATCAGAAAAATAAGATCTTGGCACCGGTTCAAATAGATTAAAAATTGAAACACTTAATTTTTTAATATATAAACGGTGTAAAAATCCATTATAACCATTTAAGATAAAATGATCAGAAAAATAAGATCTTCGCACTAGTTCAGACGGATTGAAAATTGGAATACTTAATTTTTAACTGTATTTTTTAATATATAAACCGAAATGGTGTAAAAATCCATTATGATTTTAAGGAAGGAGGATGAAAATTGGAAGAAGGATGATTTTAAGATAAAACGCAAGCGCTTGCTAGTTTTTATGGAAGAAGGATGATTTCCGCAATCCAATTTTCTCCGGAGGTGCTCCTCTCTTTGTCTCCATTAGGGCAAAGTTATTAAATTACACTTATTTTTTAAACCGTTTATATATTAAAAATATAGTTAAAAGATTAAGTGTTCCAATTTTCAATCTGTTTGAACCGGTGCCAAGATCTTATTCTTCTGATCATTTTATCTTAGATGGTCATAATGAATTTTTGGCTCTAAGGCCTTTCAATGGGCACCCTAAGAGAACCCTGAAACTAAAACCAATTTTTCCGTTAGTTTCATTTACAGTGTGAACGATTTTACCAATTTGGAACATAAAACAAACTACAGGGTTTATTTGGTTGCAATTGAAACTAGAGGGACAAAATTGAGACAACCGTAAAACTAGAGGGATGATTACGAAAATTTTCCCTAAAAAAAAAAAAGGTAAAAAAACTCCTCTCCCCTACTTCTTACTTCTCTTCTCTAAATTCAAAATCCGAGAAGTCATTTTGCTAAAATGAGTTCTACGATGAACAAGCCAAACACCTAAAATGAAAAAAATGGGTTAATGTGAATTTGAAAATGAGGGAACCAAACATGCCTGAGTGATATCTTTTTCTTGTCTTTTTTGTGTGTGTTTGTAGCAAAAAAGATATGAGTGAACTCTAATAAAATTACTGTTAAAATGCACATGATATAATAATAATTAACCGCATAAGTATTGTTACTCTATGATAACGTCATTATCGATCCTAATTACTCGTATACTCGACCTTGTAATATTCCCTTTAATTGTGGATAATGGCTGGCAGTATGATGTTCAAAATCTAGTGAATGCTTTGCCCGAAAAATATTAAGGCAAAATGGATGTGCAAATTCAAATGGGTATGGGCTTGTTCGTTTGGGGTACTCAAAATTTCTACGCATGGTTCTTAATAAATTTTCTCTGTTTATCTCTTTCTACTCATTACACTTTAAAATCTCCGTCAAAACCTTGTAATATTCCATTTTTTGTGTTTCTTTTACCGAAAAGGATCCCCTATTCTATGAAAACGGACTAGACCGTCGAGTTGGCCCGTGGGTCTTTTTCAGATTCTTTTTGATGATTCAAACCGTTCACATTTTAGAGCTCATTGATAGCATCAACAACGTCAAAAATCAAGTTGATCGGATACTGATTGATATAATTTTGAAATACATTTGTCTTCAAATATTTGTCTTAGATAAATGGGTTAAATGGTTCTGATTCGGTGTTCTAATCTTGTTATGTACTAAGACAAATGTATTCGAAATCATACCAAACAATACCCAGCCAACCTGATTTTCAAAGTGATCGTGTTCTCGACAAAGCTCTAAAATACGAACGGTTATGATTTTCAAAGTGGATCGAGAAAGACCCACAAACGGGCCAACTGAACGGTTTGCAGAGGAGCCGGGTCTGTTTACTAGTACTCCCTCCGTCCCTTTTTAAGTGTCCTGCTTCGTAACTCCAACTCATTAAAAAGACATCATCATTATACCTTTCACATCAACTTTTTCCTTCACTTTTCCTACTTACCCATCATCGATCATTACACTTTTACTCACTAACTTTTCAAAATGGAATATACTTTTAGGGACAAAATAGACAATACACCAACTTTTACTCACTAACTTTACAAAATGGACACTTATTAAGGGACAGTCCAAAATGGAATATAGGACTCTAATTAAGGGACGGAGGGAGTAGCTTTTTTTGGGCAGACGAGGACTATAAGATGATTGGCAGCAATACTAACAGGGACTGGTAAAGCAGCCAAAGTGTTGACAAAATTAGACAAATGAAAAACATTAACTTGTGAGATTGGTAGTTACTAGCAAGTGGAGTGAAGTGCAGTTGGTGCCTCCCTTATGCTCTCATGCACATGGACAGAGTTCGATTTCCATAAGCACCCATCCCCCTCCCCAAGTTCTCTAGGATAGAGTAGATTAGGTTTAACGAATGACAAAAAAGAAAAATAAATTGGTAGTTACTAGTACTCCCTCTGTCCGATTTGTTTGTCCACTTTTTGACTTTTAAGTGTCCCAAAATGTTTGTCCATTTGACTTTTAATTGGATTGATTTTTCTTTTTACCCTTTCTTTAGTGGAATAAAGTAATTTTTTTGAAAAAGTTGAGGGTAAATGTGAAAAGTTGAATCTTTTTAGGTATAATCATTGTGTTCCTTAAAAATTTGGATTTTTAAGATTGGACAAACAAATTGGGATGGAGGGAGTATTATTTAAGTTCGAGGGAACTCGTCTTTCATGATTTCGTACGCCATCGCCTTGATGTGACGTGGAGCTGAGCTGGCGCCAAGTAACAAGGCATCGCGGAGGCATAATATATAGATAGGAGTAGTATTTAAGTAACTCTGGCGATCTAAAGAAATTGTACGTATATGATGTATTCAAGATATATGGAGTATTATACTGTAGATGAGAGATATCTTTTTTGTTTGTTTGTGTATGTTTGTAGCAAAAAAGATATGGGTGAACTCCAACCCTGGGTTGCTCCAGTGGTAAAGGCGAACATGCGCCTTCAACATAGTGGGGTTCGATTTCTTCTAGAGGCAAATCATGATTTAAGTAACGGGGCCATGGCGGTGGGTTGTTGTGCTAGTCTAGTCTCCGTCGAGGATTTAGTTGAGGTGCGCGTAAGCTAGCCCGATACCTCAGTTACCAAATACCTCAGTTACCAAAAAAGAAAAAGATATGAGTGAACTCTAATAAAATTGCTGTTAAAATGCACAAGATATAATAATAATTAACCGCATAAGTATTATTACTCTAAGAAAAATAGTGATTTTTATTTAGTGTCTTGGTCATATTACGTTTCAACAAATAAAATTTACATAGATATACAATTACAAAACTAATTTAGTTCCCACTTCATTTCATTATCAGATCGGAAAGTACTCGCTAGAATCACGACAAAGAGGTCGGAGACAAAAACGGACCTGAGTAAATTGTCATCTGTGAAACTACGAAGGGTTGTGAAACCATGTAGATAGATATAAACCAAAAAAAAAAAGGGTGTGAAAATAATTTTTCAGAAAATATTGCCAATTTGTTTTTAAGATTTTGGAAAAAATTAAGAAAGTAACACGAGGGCATTATTGTCATTCAAGCGCACCAGCTAAGGTATGAGCATGCAGCATATATACTCTCCAAAGGTAAAACCCCTCTCTCTCTCTCTCTGTTTTTTTTTTTTTATGGTAAAAGTTTGTACTTTGAGAATTAGGTAGTTTTAGTTCTAGGAAACAACGAAAACTTTATATCCTGCAGAGGTCCTTGAGTGATCTCTCATTTCATGTCACAAGCAATGTGGGACCATCTCCAACACAATCTCACATGCAGCCGTATTTAGATCTGTCACGTCTGATATTGTGGAGTGGGCCATTTTAATTCTAATTTGGGATGGAATGAACCCGCTCTTATACCTTTGAAAACTTAATATCCTCCACAACACCAATTGGCAATGGGTGGAAAGGTCTTCCCAACGATCGATTAATATGGTATCTTTGAGATGCCAGTTTTCACTTTTTTCCGATGTTGCTTAAACAAGGTGAATCATGACTAGTTATCTGTTTGTAATTGAGAATTCTGAGTAACTAGTGATAAGTGTCAAAATATACATATTCTGGCCCTCCAATCCAAGCTGATGAAGTAGCTAAATCAGTAGAGTCCTGGAGAAATTCCTAATCTCAGTGGGAACATGGAAATTAATGATCTAGTCGTAATTTTCAAATAGTCGGATTAAATGGATGTCTGATTGGTAATGGAAAAGAATTTCTTGGTAGCTCTGTGAAATTTTGTACGTGCTTAAGCTTATCTTGTGTTTGGTTATTCATCAAATGTTCCTAAATCAGAAGAAATACAAAGATGACCTTTTGATTCTTGGAATCTCGAAATTAAATCCTTTGCAGCTAACATAGCCGAAAACGAATCGTTTGATGTTGTTTAGTTGGATTCTAATTGTTAACTTTATAGGATCGATAGCTCGTAAATCACATAAGACTTACACATACGATTGAAGCGCAGCAGAATTAAAATGCTTCAGCTTTTTACGATATGAGGAAGGCCCGCTCTACAAGCACTAACTACAGCACGTACACCGTCTTCAATTCTCGCCGGGTAGAGAAGACTACTCGAGTCTGCTCTTGATGTCCACACCGCAAATCCTAGGGTTCTTAGATGGAAACCCTAGAGAGAGAAAATATTTGACATGAGAATTTTTCTAGAGGAGAAGGAGAGATGAAACTCTAACTCTTTCGTATTGTGTGTATCTCCAAATATCTGCTGGACTATATTTATAGATTAAAGTCCAAGAGTTCAAAGTCTCCTAATAGATGTAGGTGATTTATTATCTTTGAACTCTCCTAACAGATAGAGATTAGGAGTTTGTCTCATCCTTCTAACCAACTCAATCACATAACCCATGTGGACGACCCAAGTGGGTTGGGTCCGGTCCGAACCGACCTATTTTTCTAACACTAATTGTTCAAACTGAAACAACTAGAAACTGAAGTTTCATTTTTTCTGGCTACTAAAATAACTTCTTCTTCTTCTTCTTCTTCATTTTTCTTAATCATGGCTACCAAGATCGTTTGCAGCGTATTTGTTCGCTCTTTTATGTCAGCCATTCATCTTTTCTTCTTCCTTGTTTCTTTATTCCCCTCCCGTTTCTGCCAGTCTTCTATCATTGTTAATTTGTTACCTTTTTTTTCTGTGTTTTATTGGATGACAGCGAGATATATATACCGTGCGGTCCTTTGGGATCAGGCGTAATGAGAAGATTGCTTGCTATGTCGCAGTCAGAGGTGAGAAGGCAATGCAGCTTCTAGAGAGTGGATTGAAGGTGAAGGAATATGAACTGCTGAGGAGGAACTTCAGTGAAACTGGCTGTTTTGGCTTGGCTTTGGTATTCAGGAGCACATCTACACATTGATCTCGGAATTAAGGACGGACATTCATCTCACCATTTAAGAAGCATGGAATGGTCATCTCGGGATATGACGCTAATAAGGATTATATGACAGTTGTGTCTGACAATTGTGGTCATTCCGTTTCTTTGTTTGATTGCTGCTTGTCTCTCTTTATGGACACATGACACGATATGACAGCTTTGATCAAGGGCACAAAAGGGAAATATAAGATGATTTTTGGTAAGTAAATTCCATTTCACCAAAAAAGTGCAACCGCGAAAACTTTACGGGACAATACAGAAAAACAATACAATGCAAGTGAATTACTCTTCACCCTTATCCGTTGCATTCATCATTTCCATAAAACTTTGTTGTGCTCCGCATCCTTGCCTTTGAGTTTCCAAAATACTTGGTTGTGGTGATCCTCAATATATAGGCGGGCACTCAAGTATTGGGGCATCCCTGCCATTGAGTGCCTCATGTATTGGAGAAGACCACTACCAAGTATTTGGAAACTCAAAGGCAGGGATGCGGAAGACAACGAAGTTTTACGGAAATGATGAATGCGACGAATAATGGGGAGGAGTAGTTCACTTGCATTGTATTGTTCAGGGGGATGCCGCTTAGATTTGTAGCGGTTGTGCTTTTTGGTGAAATGAAATTTACTTACCAAAAATCATCTTTATCTTTCCCGTTTTGTGTCCGTATCGTGTCCTGTGTCCCTATCATAGGTCCATATTTGTGGTTAAAGCTACATGGATTTGTGTGGATTGTATCAACTAGGACTAAATTAAATTTATGACTTGATTGCTTGTTGGTCTTATAATGACCTTTCATGAGATTGATGGTTTGGAGATTTATATTTTCAAGTTTACTTTTTTGATGAGACGCATTCTACTTTTGTTGATAAAATTATGCCACTTTAGTTGTTGATGATATATTATTCTTTTTGATTAATGGAAATGGACATAGACCTGATAGAATGTCAAATCGAATCACAAAGGTAGGTTCTAGAAAAATTTCGATAGAGTCTTCCCCATTTTTGGTCCTAGTCCGATGTCTCACGTCTGAGTCAGTACAACAATAACAACATCAAATTACGCACAAGCCCACGCCGGACATTTCTCATTCTAAATCACCATTCAGAAGCCACATTCATATCCAAAATCCATTGCCAAATTATCCATTCACAACAAAAACCATAAAACGATATAGTCCTACGCGGCATGCCGGGTCATTCTCATGCTAATTATCATTCACATCAAAATAAAGTTCTCAAAAATACCAAAGGAAAACCCCTGCCAAAAAAATAAAAAAGGATAAACACAAATAGGCTACATTTCAGTATTCAGCTTTTCAATTGTAGGCCAAATTGGCTTAGAGCAAGTTTACCAACTGAGGTAAAATTGCTAGTAAACAGTGCACTTTTTTCATTTTACCTACTCATATCTCTTTCAACACTGCACCAATACTATCTATTTAACCTATTCTCTATTAAAATATTATTACTTTTATTACCTTTTTTCTTTTTTGGGGAGAGAGAGAGAGAGGAAACAATAAAAAATTGGGTGGCTTTTGAACAGTTCTTCGCTTGTTATGCCGAAGAACTGTAGCTGGAGGAACAATAGCAACGTGTTTACCTCATCTGGTGCAGGAAAACTTTTGTCCTTTCGTTAGTCAAAATAGCTTTTTCTCCTTTTTAAATAAACTTGCTCTTAGGAATTACATCTCCATTTTATTTGCTATCACAAAAACTCTTCGCTGCTACAGGTGACCAAATGCTGCTTCAGTTAGTTGAATGTTTTGTGAAAATCTCAGTTGCTATTGAGAGATCTCTTCACAGCTTCAGCTCCACTCCCGACCATACTGCAACTCGAGATCCCTCCACCCCCGACCTTCAAATCATAATACCTGAATGGTAGGCCATCAGAAATTTGCTTCTTGGTAAACAAATGAAGAATGCACAAACATCAAGAGATGGCTTTAGAATTGAAAGTCAATAAATGGATATGCATAATAATTTTCCATGGAATTGAGTTGAAACTTCAATCGATTACGCATATAACTTCAAGAAACCAACATTTTCTGGTTCTGAGAATCGTTTATTGCACAATATACTCAAGTACTATGAGTATGAGATAATATATAGAAGTTACATTTAGAAGTGAGATATGGCCAGTTTAAGCAACATGAGAAGGGACATCCTAGAAAATTCAGTGCACTTTGTAATTGCTAGGTCTACGTCTATCACTGTTGAATAATTAAACAATGTGAGATGTAGTGTGAAGTGATAAGAATTGAAGATTTCTTTCTCACCAGACCATCAAACCTCACAAAAGAAGCTTAAATTTGGTGAGAAAGCACACTCCTTTCTTTTCTTTCCCCTTCTTTCAATCCAGAGGCCTTTATTAGGAGTAAGAGGCTTGTGCACTTCCTCCAAGCAATAGATAGGTTCTACGTTGTGTTGTTTCTCAGAGTTTCATTAGTCTCACATTGCCTTTGGACAAAGGAGTTTGCTATAGTAGATCACCAATGAAAGCACATCCTATTTCGGATACATTTTTGTCAACATGTTTAAGTTCAAATAGTGCCCTTTTTCTTTGTCCCATTCACAATAATCACTAACAATTTTACCAACTACTAAAGACTAAAATTTGTTATTTTTGTATCATAATCTACAAAACTCGGTTTTGAGGATACTACCTAACTCGGTTTCCAAAGCATATGCGCAGGGGAGATAAAACCATTTAGCCAAGACATTTCAGTTGGGGCTTTGATTTCATATCAGTACTTTACCAGTTTCTTCAACCCTAGCCAGCAATCGAGTGAATAAGGTTTTCACAAAATCCCAATTTCAGTTCAGCACTAACCCTAATTAGAGTGAAAACGGAACAAGTTCTAAGGTTATGAGAGAGAGAGCTTCGTTGTGGGGTAACAGAGTTGGAGTTCCCAGAAGCCGGTGATGGTGGGTCGCCGGAGGTGGGGGAGCCCCTCTCTCTCTCTCTTCTCTCACCTAAATTTTGATCGTGAAAGTGGGGAGGGAAGGGGAAAACGTGGAGAAGTTTTTCAGTGTCGAGCGGGTACCACGCGGTGCCCGATCGGTGCATCCAAACTGTCTATTTCGGTTTTGGACGGCTCGAATTTGGAGAGAGAAAGAGGAGAGAGAGTGTGGGGGTGAGAGGAGAGAGAGAGAGTGTTTCAATCTGGGTTGTCCAATACACTTTTGGACGGCTTGGATGTGCCCGCTCGGGCACCACTTCAACCGGGTGACGTGGTACCCATCGTGCACTAAAAAATTTCTCGGCTTGACCTGTATCTCGCGCTGAGTTTTTTCGTTTAAGCAAAACGACGTCGTTTCACGTTGACATCATTGTTGACATCATGATAACGTCAGCATGTTGGGTCTCCTGTTGTGTTTGGAACGTTGTGTGCATAGCATTTTGTCCGTACTCCCCGCTTGAAACTCGAAACTCAACATTGGTCATGGGTTTTGTTTTGATACCAAATAAACTCGACTTTGCACACTTTTTGTACCGTCAAAGACTCCAAATACCTATAATATAAAAATAAAAGCATTAAACTCCAAATAACAATATAAATGGACTTCGTAAGGATTAATTGAGAATTCACTTATATGAACATTTAGACGCTTATCAGAAAATTTTTTGCTTCCCAGAATTTTTGGTGCAATAAAACAATATGGCCCAAAGTTGCTCTATTATAAGAGCATCCACAGTGGAATAACCAAAACTACAAGGTTGTTAAAGTTAGCAATATTTCTTCAAAAAAGTGCTCACAGTGGCATAACCAAACTTAACAATCTCTTAGCAACTCATCAAATTTTGGCCTTTTAATAATCAAAACTAACAACTTTTTGCCAATAATCAAAACATTCCCCCTCTCTCTCTCTCTCAACAATGTTTCTAATAAAAACATTTTAAAAAGAAGTTTTTATTTTTTTTGCAAAAACAATTACGGAGTATACTGTTTTTTCAAAAACTACTTTTTTTTATTAAAAATTGTTTTTTTAAAACTGTCTTTTTTTCAAAAACTAATTTTTTAAAAACTTTTTTGGAAAAGTGTTTTTTCAAAATAAAAGTTTTCAAAAAATTATTTTCTATTTCTAATAACCTGTTTTCATTAGTTTGAAAACTATTTTTAAAAAATTGTTTTATATGGTGACAATTTTTAGATTTTTACAGGTTGAAAAGATGATGTGGCAATTTTTGATTATTCAATATTGATTATGCTACTGTGGACATCTACGTTGCTAACCTTAACAACTTCTTAAATGGATAATCAAAAGGTGATGTGGCAACTTTTGATTATCCAATTTTGATTAGTCCACTGTGGATGCTCTAAGGAGAAAAAAATTACTCCCAACACATTTATCCCTCGCATATTTCTGCTGGACCTCCATCGCACATGTCGGTAGGACCCCCTATTAAAGAGTTGCGGTGGGAAGATGGAATTTATTGCGTGTGGACGTGGTGGATTGATGGCCATGCAAAAAGTATTGTGATACGTATATTTATTTGTTTGGCGGAGGTATGGACCCATGGAAAGAAAATGACAGATCTTTGGATAGAAAATCAAATGAAATTGATTTTATCATTCCAGTTTTAGCTACTGATACTTCACTTTATGTCTTAATTATGTGAGAATATAAAACAAGAAGTAGAATGCCACCGACTAAAAGTGGAGTGTCAAAATCACATTCCAAAATCAAATGGTCAGATTATGGCTGTTGATCGAACCGGCTTGTTCATATATTGACTGAAGAGATAAAATCCATCTATTATAACGATCCCGTTCGTCATTTGAGGTACTGAAATGCTGTCGTAATCTCTTGAGTATATTTTTGTTCATTATTTTCGTCTTGTACCCTTTTTGTCAGTTTTGATACTGTGCTTTTTATTGAATTTGTGTTCGATTGTTAGATTTTGTGGAAGTTGGAATCCACGCACCCGAACCGCGTGGACAATGGCATGTTAGAAGTCCCCAGCGGGGAGCATGAGTGGTAAACCAAGAACCAAATCTATTTTTAATGGTTGCGTTCCGGTTCGAATGACGGTTTAATAAAATTGAGATAGTAGTAACATTTTACAAAGGCTTTGAAGCAAGGAAGATATATTCGGATAGAAACACAAATAAAACTTGATTTTGAACCAATTTTATTAAAACCACCAAAAGCCGCTAAACTGAATTCAAACTCACAGACAGTCACTAACAAAATACTGCGATTAGTTATATACTAGCATGAAAGTATATCACGATTGAGTCTCTTCATATGTAGTATTATTCAAATAAATTACAAGCAAAGTTGCGGTTCGGATCGGTTTGGAGCAAAAAAAGTGACCATAAATTCACAAGCAAAACTATTTGATTCGGTTTATCATTTTATAAATTGGAAGCAAACCACAATACCATTTTGAATCAAATTGGTCGGTTTGGATTGGTCTGGCCGGAATTCGCAGTTCGACAGTTATTTTGCTCATTGGTAAGTCCTCCCTTTCTTTTTCACCGCTTCCATGCTCCGACTTCCAGAAGTTAATTTATGCTGAATTGAAGAAAGTGTGAGAAAAGAAAATGGGAGAAAAATGAGAAGAAAATTGTCCTGTGCACAAATTTAGATTTTTTTTATTTTTTTATTTTCTCTCATCTTTCACTCCAAACCAAATAATGAGAGAGAATTTTTTTAAATTTTCTTCCTTCATTTCCCTTCTTTTCACAAGTTCCAAACAACCATTAGGCTTTCTCTGAAACCGTGGAAAAGAAAATTAACAGAATTTTCCTTTGGTTTAGAAAACAGTGAGAAGAAAATTAACATACCATTTCCCTCTCACTTTGGGACTCCTTTGTTGTTTCTCTTCTTTCTCTCCAGAGTTCCAAACGCATATCACCCCGTCATTCTGCGCGGAAACGATTTTGCCCTTTTATGAACAGCTATTTCTTTTTCCTTTTGAAGGCAATGGTACACGTTGGCGAAGATATGGCAATGGGAAGAATACCCATCTGGAAACAAGGATTCCTAGGTTCTTTCTTGGGGTCCATTTCTCTCCTGCCAAAAATCCTGTTCATGGGGTAAGCACCACTCAACACAATTCCGATTATGCATTCCATAGAGCGAAATTAGGGTAATAATTGGTGACAGGGTTAATGAGTGGAGAGAGAGATGAGAGTAATGATTGGAAGCATAGGCAGTGAGTGTTTTTTGAGTTAGAATATTTTTTTTTCAAAATTGCATCCAAACAAAGCATAAATCTCTCCTACCCTTTTGGCATTTCTTCAGCAAATTCAATTTTCTCGCGTTTTTTTCCTGTTAATTTAGCAAATATTGCCCTCTTGCATTGTTTCATCCTTATGGAAATAAATTAATTGAAGTTATCTGTTGTTTTGACCTAGAGTTGGGAAAATGGATGTGGTGTGTGCTAGATCAAAACAATTTAAAATCAAATTTTGTTAGGAATTTTTGATTCAGGAGTGGAAAATTACTCTGCACCAAGAAGATAGTGCCTAATTTGGAGTGCATTCATGACTTCCCACATTTCCCCCCCAACTAGTACTAACTAATACTAATTACTGGTTTTCTTTGGGGTGAAAATCTTAAGTTCTAGTCAATTAGGGATCAAATGTTTAGGAGTTAGCTTCAATAAATTTGGGTACCTCAGATCAAAGAAGAAGACGACGAGGGGAAGTGCACAACTAAAATTTTTCTGCTTAGATATGAACTATAGTGGACTAAAGCTGATGTGGGTCCCAATTCAATTTTCTGTTTAGATGCATTATGTGGGTCCCAATTCAACTTGAATTTTCCAACAAACTAAGACCTCTACCTTGTTCTTTCTATCACAGTAACTTCCTTTTTCATCCCGGAATCAAGAAGGGCTACAAATCATGCATGACCTTATCTTTGATTCACACTCTATTTTGCGAAAATTTGACTTTGTGTATAGAAAGCTGGTTTCCGTTTCCTTTTATTGTTAGTTCATGATTTCTCTGGAAACCTTCTTGATTAGACCAGGAAGAAGAAAAAAACACAAGAAAACAAAATTGGGAAAGGTGATATGGTGAATACCCTAAGAAAAAGAGGGGGAGGCAAAAACTATGTGGCTGATACATGGCCTGTTAAGTTTGGGTTGATACCCATATTGATAAATAACTCAAGTGCATGACCTTCACACTTGAGGAACACTCAAGACCATATACCTCCATATTCATAGAGAGTTTCCAATACCCAGATGGGTTTCGCAATGGCATCTTTGCCATTTCATCTCTCTCTGTGTTTTCTTGTTCTCTTGTGCTTAGGTTCTGGCTTTCCTCGAACAGCCGGAGCGGTGCTCAGTGGGAATGAGACTGACCGATTAGCCTTGCTTGCATTCAAGGCCGAAATAACCAGTATTAATCCCTTTGGGGCTTTGAGTTCGTGGAATCAATCTTTCCATTTCTGCCAGTGGAGTGGTGTAACATGTGGACGTCGGCACCAAAGGGTCATTGTGCTAGACCATGATGATCAACACCTATCAGGGTCCATTTCGCCTCACATTGGAAATTTAAGCTTCCTTAGGGAGATATGGTTGGATAACAATAGCTTAAGTCATCAAATCCCTCCGGAACTTGGTCGTTTGCAGAGACTGCAAATATTGTCTCTAAGCAATAATTCAATTGGTGGCAAAATTCCCGCCAATATATCTGCTTCTTCTTGCCTTACTAGGGTGCACTTATCTTTAAATAGGCTGGAAGGGCAAATCCCGGAGGAGCTTGGTTCCTTGTCAAACCTCAAGGTACTGAATGTTGAAAAAAACAATCTAACAGGAGTTGTCCCGCGTACTTTGGGAAATCTATCATCTCTCCAAACTTTTTATGGCCTCCAAAATAGTATTAGTGGGAATTTACCTGACGTGCTGGGCAGACTGACAAACCTTAGAGGTTTTGGAATTGCAAATAACAGGTTAGTTGGTACAATTCCTTCCTCAATCTTTAATCTTTCCTCTATCCGAGCTTTTGATGTAGGAAGGAATCGAATTCAAGGAAGCTTTCCATCAGAGCTAGGCATAAATCTTCCTAATCTCAAATTTCTTGGAGCTAGTAGTAACTTGTTTACTTGATCAGTTCCTTTTTCACTTTCCAATGCCTCCAAGCTACAAATTGTTTCAATGGGAAACAATAAATTCACTGGTAAGCTTCCTCCACTTGGAAAGTTGCATAATCTTCGGTCATTAAGCTTTTCTCGTAATTATCTTGGAACTGGGGAAACTAATGATCTAAACTTTCTCCCCTCTTTAACGAATGCCACCAATTTGTTTCTTTTTGCCATCAATGTTAATAACTTTGGAGGGGTGTTGCCAGATTCCATTCGCAATTTCTCCACTAATCTGCTTATACTTGCCTTGGACAACAACAAAATAACTGGAAACATCCCAAGTGGGATAGGTAGTCTGATCAATTTGGAAGGAATTTATTTGTGGAACAACGAATTTACAGGTGAAATCCCACCTGATCTTGGGACGTTTCGCCAGCTACAAGAGTTGAGTATTTCCGGTAACAAGTTCTCCGGGAAAATCCCAATGTTTTTGGGAAACTTAAGTTTGTTAGCCAAACTTTATTTAGATGAAAATTACTTCGATGGAAACATCCCTTCAAATCTAAGGAATTGCAAACTGTTGGAAGTTTTAAGTCTTGATCGTAACAATCTTACTGGTACCATACCTAGAGAAGTTGTAAGTCTCTCATCAATGTTGAATCTCACTGCATCTGAGAACCATTTGACTGGTTCACTTCCTATAGAAGTTGGAAGTATGAAAAATCTGGAAGTACTGGATGTTTCTAATAACATGTTATCTGGTGAAATTCCATCCACCCTCAGCAGCTGCATAAAATTGAGATTGTTGCTTGTGGAGGCCAATAACTTCCAACGGATCTTTTAGTAATTTGAGAGGTTTGGAGGAACTAGATCTTTCTCGCAATAGTTTCTCTGGAAAACTCCCAGATTTTTTGGCCAACTTCGATTTTTTGCAGAAATTAAATCTATCAATGAATGATTTCGAGGGTATGGTACCGGAAAGAGGCATCTTCAAGAATGTAACAGTTGTTTTTCTTCAGGGAAACAACAGGCTTTGTGGCGGCATACCTGAATTACACCTACACAGTTGCAAGTCCAAAGGGTCTACGAGGAAAAGATCTCTTATCCTGAAAATAGTAATTCCCACAACAGTTGGCCTGGTTGGAGTACTTTTGATGATCTACTTTCTCTATTGTTCACGGTTTAGAATGAGAGCAAAAGTACCCTCTCTCGGAATTGCAGGGAATACATTTCAGAAAGTATCCTATCAAAGTCTACGTCAAGCTACTGGTGGGTTCTCTGAAGCCAATTTGATTGGAGTGGGTGGTTTTGGTTCGGTGTATAAAGGAATTCTTGATCAAGGTGGACAAGTTGTTGCAGTGAAGGTTCTAAACCTTGAATTCCGTGGGGCATCAAAGAGTTTCCTAGCTGAGTGCAAGGCCTAGCATGAAACACCGGAACCTTGTAAAGGTGCTCACTGCCTGTTCAAGCATTGACTATCATGGAAATGATTTCAAAGCCCTGGTTTATGAATTCTTGGTCAACGGGAGTCTAGATAAGTGGCTGCATCCGAAAGAGAATGAAGATGCAGCGAATGCGGATTCAAGGCACTTAAGCCTTCAACAGAGGTTAGATATTGCCATTGATGTTGCTTCTGCGCTTGATTATATTCACAATCATTGCCCTGAACCAATAGTGCACTGTGATCTGAAACCGAGCAACGTTCTTTTGGACAACGAAATGACTGCACATGTAGGTGACTTCGGCTTGGCAAAAATCTTTCCAAAAGCCATCTTTAACTCCTCTCGATTTCATGATATGTCAAGTTCTCTTGGCATAAGAGGCTCCGTTGGCTATGCTGCTCCAGGTAGATACGCTTCTCTGGTTCTTTTGACCTCAGGCTCCTTTATGTTTTCCTTTTGAACTTCACTTTCCACGTAGAATCTCTTTCTGACACACATAGCTATTGATTCTGCTCTTTATTCCTAGTTCAATTGTATAAGTCTTTCATGGAGCATCATAACCTTACTTCAAATACAGTATGTGCCCAACGTCTTTTCTACAAGTCTGCAACTGGAACGTAGATTCGCTTCATTTTCTTATGAGTAAGTTATTTACAGTTTTATTTTTTTAACGAATGAATTGCAGAGTATGGTATGGGAAATGAGGTGTCAACATCTGGCGATGTGTACAGTTATGGCATCCTCTTACTGGAGTTGTTCACGGGGAAGAGACCTACGGATGACTTGTTTTCTGATAAATTGAGTCTCCATAATTTTGTTAAGATGGCTTTGCCTGAACAAATAGAGGGAATTGCCGATCCAGCACTGTTCAAACAAAGGGAAAGGGCAGTGGCAAGCTCAAGCGACCCCATCATTCTGTATCATAGCTCTTCTAGTGGTCAAAGAAATCTGGAGTGCTTGATTTCAGTTCTTAAATTTGGAATTGCATGTTCAGAGGAACTTCCAAGAGATCGGATGGCCATTAACGATGTTGTTGCTCAGTTGCATGTGATCAGGAACCTTCATTTTGGAGGCTAGTGGAAAAGATGGAATGGCAGCACGGTCATGAATAGGTATGACCCTGTCAGAGTCTTATAAAAGGGTAAAAATGCATGCAGTCGATACCACGGTTCTGCACTAAAGCCAGCAAATTTTACTTCTCCCTGACTTCAGTTTTCCCTGTTGTTCTGTTATAAATACTCTACTTCTCTGACATAATATTTGGGATGAAATAAACTATGAGCTACTATCCAAGTCATGCAGAGGGTTTGTGATCATATGGGAAAGATTTTGTTTGCTTTATGTTCTTTTCATTGAACTTGGATTCTTGACCAAAGACATTTTGGTATTTTAAGGTATGGAGCAACTGAGCAAGAAGTGAATTCAGATAGCTCTCAACCTGGTCTGCTGTTAATAGTAATGCTTCAAATAGTGACATCATTTTTCTTCTTCTTATTTAAGGAGAAAATAATTCAACTCGTTTCACATTACATGCTTTACACTAAACAATTGTGTATGAGATGATCAAGTAAAGTTTTACGCTAATTGGTGCCAAACCAAAGTTATCTTCACTTCAGATTGACACGTTCTGTTAGTACCTAGTGGTTACAACAACACTGTGGTAACATTCTGTTAGTCTAATTCTGTTAGTATAACAATCATGGGATTTAAGCCTAGCTGTGCTCGGCTTTGACTTGCACTGGTAGCGCTGCTATACTAACTACACTAAATTTAGGTGGTGGAGAATGTACAATTGTTGATACATGTAAACAATAATAGGTAATGGAAGAAGGATAGAGAGAGGAAGCACATCATTTTGCATGGTTTGGCCATAATAAGTTAATAATCCATGTCCATGGGAAAAGATCAACAGCAGAGGAATGCATTTTGAGGCACACACATCCACATGATGAATTCTGCACGAATACAGCTCAAAGCATGAAGTTGGACTGGGCATGGTTTAAATTTCGGCCTCTTTCATTTCACCCTCTTGGCATTCGGTTTGCAACTTTTTTCACATAATCATTCACTAATATAGGGAAAAAACCCTGGTTTTTAAGCAACTGATATTTCATTTGTTCTTCTTTATCATATCCATCCTACTTGTTGGGTATCTATTTTTTCCTCTTTTCCAGGTACCTGATGTCTAATTAGTATTGAAGGTATCATGTTTTCCCTTTAGAGAAGGAAGGTATCACTTAATAACTAGTAGTACAAAACCTTTAACTCCAAGTACCCTATTTGCTACAATCTCAGGTCAGAAGATTAAAGGAGCAGAAGCTGCTTTGCTTTCATATATTTTACGGGTTCCCAATGCCTTATGTACTTATCTATGCCCTAAAGCTTATGCGTGGACAAGTTTGGGGCATTTCTTCTTGAAGGGGCCATATTTCGCGAATTGAACTTGAAACCTAACATCATGAGTTAACTAGTGGATTAATTATGTGTAGGTCTAAGTTCCATGAACTTACTTTCTCCCAAGTTGGTAGATTTGAACTAATTACCTATTTACCTCTAGGTTTGAAGTAATGACATGACTTATGGGGAATTGTCTCAGTTCAAAAGGTGCAGAGAATTCTAAGTTCTGCAAAACCACAATTGGGGGGCAATAGATAATTGTGATTTTTCTGGACCGGTACAATGCTCCTTCAATTTTAATTCGCGAATTTTGTCTTCATGTTTTAGTCAAGATCTGGGAGCAGACTTGTCCCCAGTGCCGATCCTGCTAGGGAGAAGTTTGGTGTAGAATAGTCTTGGTTAGATGTAGTAAAAGCTTGGTAAGGTTGTTTAAAGACTTGGAAAGGTAGTTTGAGACTTGGGCAAAGGAAAGAGATGAGAAATTGAAAACAAGTGCATGACCTTACACTTAAAGAAACACTGAATACAATATAGAAAAAGAATTCCAGATTCATATAGAAATCCTACTCTCCCATGGGTTTAGCAATGGTGTACTCATGGCCATCCTTTTTTGCCATCTATTTTCTTGTTCTCTTGTTCTTTGGTTCCGGCCGTGCGATTGGCAGGAATGAGACTGACAAACTGGCTTTGCTAGAATTCAAGGCCGAAATAACTAGTGATCCCTTCAGGACTCTGAGCTCATGGAGCGAATCCATCCACTTTTGCAAGTGGAGTGGTGTAACATGTGGACGTCGGCACCAAAGGGCCGTTGCGCTAGATCTTAATGGTCAAGAATTGGCTGGGTCCATTTCCCCTCACATTGGAAACTTGAGTTTCCTTGGGGAAATCTGGTTGCGCGGCAATGCATTGAGTGGGAAAATACCTCCACAACTCGGCCGTTTGCGCTGACTGCGAATCTTGAGTTTGCGCAACAATTTGATTACCGGAGAAATTCCTGCCAATTTATCGAGTTCCTCTAGACTTACTGTGATTGAGTTTCACACAATTAGGTTGGAAGGGAAAATTCCAGAAGAGCTCGATTCGTTGTCAAACCTCAAGGTACTCAGTCTTGAGAAAAACAACTTGACTGGAGTTATTCCATCTACTTTCGGGAATCTGTCATCTCTCCAAATATTTGGTGCCCTCCAAAATAATATTAGTGGCAATTTGCCGGACGTGCTAGGTCAATTGACAAACTTGGGAGCTTTAGCATTGGGAGTTAACAGGTTTGTTGGAATGATTCCTTCCTCAATCTTTAATCTCTCTTCTCTGCAAGTACTTGATGTGGGAATGAACCAACTTCATGGGAAGCTTCCTTCAGACCTAGGACTAACTCTTCCTAATCTCCAATTCCTTGGAGCTAGTGCTAACTTTTTTACAGGTTCAATTCCTTTTTCACTTTCTAATGCCTCCAAACTACAGAGTGTTGGCATCGCAGGCAATCGATTAACTGGAAATGTTCCTCATCTAGAGAAGTTGAATGATCTTCAGAAATTAAGCTTTTCCGGTAATTATCTCGGAACTGGGGAAGCTGATGACTTGAGTTTTCTCTCATCTTTAACCAATGCCACTAGTTTGTATGTTTTGGCTCTAAACGTCAATAGGTTTGGAGGAGTTTTGCCTAAATCAATCACCAATTTCTCCGCTGTTTTCGCTCAACTAATCTTGAGTAGAAATGAAATATCCGGGAACATCCCAACTGGGATAGTGCATCTGGCTAATTTGGTGCAGATTGAATTGTCATATAACCTATTCACTGGCGAGATTCCGGATGATATTGGGAAGCTTCAACAGCTGCAACTTTTGAGTCTCTCAAACAATAATTTCTCTGGGAGAATCCCATTGTCTTTGGGAAATTTATCTATGTTAACTCAACTCAACTTGGCCACAAATAAGTTGTATGGAAACATCCCTTCAGATATCGGGAAATGTGATCGTCTGAGGGCTTTAGGTCTTTATCAAAACAATCTTCATGGTACCATTCCTAGAGAAGTTACAAGTCTCACATCATTGCTGTATTTCAGTGTATCTGAAAATGATTTGACTGGTTCCCTTCCAGTTGAACTTGGAAATTTGGAAAATCTAGAAGTACTGCTTGTTTCTGAAAATAGGTTGTCTGGTGGAATTCCAAGCTCCCTTGGTGGTTGCGTAAAATTGAAATTTCTATCTATGAAAGGGAACAACTTCCAAGGGATCCTTCCTTCCTCTTTGAGTTATTTGAGAGGTATCGAGGAATTAGATCTTTCTCGCAATAATTTTTCAGGTGAAATCCCAGAGTTTTTGGGGGACTTCAAATATTAAATCTATCCTCAAATGATTTCTCTGGTGAGGTACCTGAAAGGGGCATCTTTAAGAATGTCACTGTTGAAGGAAACAGTAAGCTTTGTGGGGGCATACCTGAATTACAGCTACGCGCTTGCAACTCCGAAGTGTCTAAAAGGAAAAGATCTACTGTTGCCTTGAAATTAGTAATCCCAATAGTTTTTAGCCTTGTTGGACTACTTTTGATGGTCTTTTACCTTTGTCATTCGTGTAATAGAAAAAGAACAAATTTACCCTCTTTCCAAGTTTTTGGGAACACATTTCAGACCATATCATATAAAAGTCTAGTTAAAGCTACTAATGGTTTCTCCCCGGCGAATTTGATTGGGGTGGGTAGTTTTGGTTCGGTGTATAAAGGGATTCTTGATGAGGGTGAAAAAGTTATTGCAGTGAAGGTACTAAACCTAGAAGCCCGAGGAGCATCCAAGAGTTTCATAGCTGAGTGCAAGGCCTTAAAGAGCATCAAACATTGAAATCTTGTAAAAGTGCTCACAGCATGTTCAAGTATTGATTCGGAGTATCACGGTAATGATTTCAAAGCTCTGGTTTATGAATTCATGGCTAATGGAAGCCTCAAGGAGTGGTTGCATCCAAATGAGAACGAAGATGAGACGAATGAGGATTCAAGGCATTTGAGCATTCTACAAATGTTAGATATTGCCCTTGATGTTGCTTTTGCACTTGATTATCTACACAATCATTGTCTGGAATCTATTGTCCATTGTGATCTAAAGCCGAGCAATGTTCTTCTAGACAATGAAATGACCGGACATGTTGGCGACTTTGGGTTAGCAAGATTCCTTTTAGAAGCGTCAGACACTTCTTCAAATCAGTCAACCTCTAGCAGCGTAAGAGGCTCTGTTGGTTATATTGCTCCAGGTAACTCAACATCTTCTCTATTTTTCTTTCATATTCACTTTCCAATATGTTCTAAATCTGATTCACATAGACATTGAGTCCACTCTTGTCACTAAAATAGTGCCGAAGAATTTTTGCAAAACTCCCAATGTTATTTTGCCTTAGAAACGCAGAAATTGGGTTGTGCAGGGTCGAGGCAATTCCTTGGCTCATGAAATGGCCTCCTGGGCTCTCAGAAACAAGTCCTCTGGTTCTTTGTTGACAAATGATCTACCTTTGCTTTTTTCAGAAAAATGCAGATTTGGATATGCTTGAGTCATAAGAGTTTTGTTTTGTTTGTTTTGTGTTGTCTTTAGATCATATTCTCTCTTTGTTTTTCTCGTGCATTGGCCAAAAAAAGGGGTTACAATTATACTTAAGTCAGGTAGTATTCCTATAACTGAGTATCAAACTATTTCTGGCATCAATGGAAGTATGCCATATATAAATATCAACCCAATCTTAAGTCCATTATGTCCACTAATCTGATCTTATTACTTCTATTTATAGTATTACGTTGTTCCTTCTTTTGCAAAAGTAATGCGATGAGAAAAACGAACCGTTTCCAAAATTCTTTTGTAAGTCAATATTCAAGCTGATGGGCACAAAATACCAGCACAAAGATTGATCATGCGGTTTTGGTTGATTACTTGTTTTCGTTTTTGAATGACCAAGTGGTTGTAGTAGTTGATATCATGGGTGATTCAACTCCTTAACAATGTATTGCACTTGAAGTAATTGGTTGTGACTCGTGATAAAGCACAAGGAATCATGTTTTCTCATAAATTGAAAAAAGGGCCAGAACTATGCACACTTGTTTCTTAAAATTATAGGTTAGGGCATGAATTGCAAGTTTGTTCCAAGTGTAGTCTCTCTATTTGTGACAAAGTTTTTTTTTTTTTTGAACTTGGGTTTCTTTGTTGCTGGTTGTAAACATAATGCAGAGTACGGCCTGGGAAATGAAGTGTCAGCATCTGGCGACTTGTACAGTTACGGAATTCTCTTATTAGAGATGTTCACGGGGAAGAGACCTACGAATAACATGTTTTCCGATAATTTGAGTCTTCATAACTTAGTTAAGATGGCTTTGCCAGAACATGTAGCATGCATCATTGATCCAAGGCTGCTTCGGGATCAGAAGTTTGGTAGCAGTAGTGACAATATCGTGGAATGCTTGATTTCCATATTGGAAGTAGGAGTCGTCTGTTCAGAAGAATCGCCAAGAGATCGGATGGCCATTGGTGATGTTGTTGCTCAGTTGGGTGTGATCAGAAAGACCCATTTTGGGAAAAAGTGAAGCTCTACATTGAGGCAGAAGACCTAGAATTGCATTGCATCCCTGAAACCGGTACAGCCCTCGGTCTGGTGCGAAATTGGTTTACAGCAACATTTCTCGACGCATATATTTTCCTGGAACAGAAACTGATTGCATGTTCTAAGTGGCCTTTAGCCAAAAGAAATACGAAGTAAGAACTGGGTGCAGAACCAGCATTTATGTAACTCTAAAAGTTTGCCTATTTTATATGTTGTGTAGCTTTATGTTAAAATAGATCTTGTTTGATAGATGTTAATGAGACGCTTCTGAGCTGCGTGGCTTGATTTCGTGTGGAGAGATCATTAATAAATGTGAGCTTACAAGAAAAGACAATTATGTCTTTCCTTGTTAAATGTGTATGGAACCCACGTATATGTGAGATGTTGTATTTGGTATTGTATTCAGATGATTGTGCACCTAGCATTTCTCAAAACTATATAAGCAAATCAATTATCTCCTAAAACAACAAATTAGGCAAATCGACGGACTGATCGATCGGATTATCAATCGGCAGTCAATCGAAACCTTCTCACATCTTTGAATGTAACGTGGGACTAGAAATTAAAAATGGTGTCACATAAGTAGAAACCTTCTCACATCTTTGAAGTAACGTGGGACTAGAAATTAAAAATGGTGTCACATAAGTAGACTTTGGGTGTAAAGTATACAAAGCCCTAGTGAATAATTAGAGCCAGTGGGGTCAAAATCCCTTCGCCCATGGTTATGGTGGAGGGAATTAAAGAGAGAGAGAGAAGGTGAAATGGAAGAGGAGGGAAAGTGAGAAAGGAGAGAGAAATAGTACTAAGAGGAGGCATCTCCATCTCCATCACATCTTTACAAGTTCAAAATGGAGAATAAATGTGACATATTAGAGAAAGATTTTATAATTTATTTCCATTTTTTACATTTTATGAGAGAATCTAGGAGTTACTTATCGTACTTTTTAAAAATTTTGTTTTCAAAATGGAGATAGGGTCTCCAAATCTGGAGAACCAAAAGGCAATTTGAAGACCCAAATAACTTAAAAGTACGATAGGTACCTCCTCAATTCTCCCATAAAGTGCAAAAAATAGGAATAAATTATAAAATATCCATTCAATATGGCAGCACATCTATTATTCTCCATTTTGGAGGTTCAGAGATGGGTTGGAATGGAATGGAATCACTTTTCTCTCGAAATCTCTCAATCCAAAGGAGCCCTTAGAGCATCTCCAATCCATGCTTTATTCCTCCATTTGAGAGTATGGAACTCCTCCAACCCATCCTCTCAAGCCTCCTCTATTTTAGAGGGAAAAATAGAGGGTTTGTGGTTGGAGTAAATAGGAATAGTGATTTCCTCCAAAATCATTTTATGAATAAAATAGAGTATTTTGATACTCTCAAATAGAGTATTGGATTGGAGATTCTTAGCCACTCCGTCTTCCTTTTCTTCCACATCTTTAATCACCCGTTTTTGTAGCATCTTCCACAGAGCATGCCAAGTGTTCACCGCCATTCGTTTCAGAATTTGCTCTGCAACAGGAGCACAAAATTTGTCAAATATGCGGATATATAAAAGAGTTTTGATAAATTGCTAAATGAATCATCATTTCTCTTCTCTCACCCAAGCCAGGGATCATTTTTCTCTCATATCACTCTTGCTTTGAAAGCAAAACCCTCATCCTTTTTGTTTTTTCCCCTTCCCTTTACCGTTTGATTCTTGTAATTATGGTCTTGTTTTACCATTGCAGGTGATGGAGGCTATAGGTTTCCTTTTGCTTGAAATGTCGCCCCTGTTCAACGTTTTCGGATGCAAGACTCGATTAAGTCAAGGTGCTCCGTTTCGATTATCTTACTTCGAACTTTTGCTGGTTATCTTTAGGGGCTGGTTATCTTTAGGAGCGCTAATCAAGCCAAACAAGCCAAATACACTATTGTTTAGGCTTGGCTCAACTCCTTATTACATGTGTTGCTGAGCTTGATAGTTTTTAAGGACCAATTGTTCAAGCTCGGCTCACATTTAAAGTTTTGTGATCGTGATAAGCTTGGTTTGTGAAATATATAAGTCAATCTCGAGCTTTGAAGCTTGAGGTTAAGCTCGTGAAATTTCGAGCTACCAAGCCTGAACTTTAAGTTCGTGACTTTCCATGGAATATTTTTGTAGGATTTGATGAAGCCTGAATTTCTATGTCACACTTGACGTTTTCAATCTGGATGCAAAAGTATTGGAAATGTAGTGCTGATTGGTGAAAATATGCAAATGGAAAGAATGATCTCAAATATTTATTATATTTATTGATTTATCCTTATCTTTGAAATATTTATGGAATTACCCCTGTTCACGAGCCTACCAAACCGAACACTCATATGCTCAGGCTGAATTTATAAACAAACGATATTAAAAAGTGATTGAGCTTGGCTTCTAATTTGTTTGAACGAGTGCAAACGAGCTGAAAGTCAAGCCAATCTCGAGCTGAGCTCAAGTTGTTTGGTTCGTTTAGGATCCCTATCTAGATTATGCCTATTAGAAAAATGGGCGAAACTGACACACGCACCCAAAGAACAATCAAGAAAAGAAAAAGAACGCAACGGATAGTGATTTTTATGTGATTCCTCAACTGTATAGTTGAGTATATTGGCTCACACCAGTTTTGACAAACGAAGAGAGTACAAGTTACATCGACTGCTGGGTATACCTGTCATGACCTTAACCCGTCCCTATACGTCTTATTCATAACCAAGCACCGGTGAAACCATCAGCAAGGCCATTCCATACAAAAACTTTATTATCATATAATTTAAAGGGACTAGAGTACGTAACCAACACATTTCTTATGTGGTCCAATATAACGATAATGGACACACACATAGGGACTACAACATCCAATGACTCCTCAGAGCCATGCATAGTTCAACACTTTATGAGGGTCCTTAACTATTACAAGAACGTCAAACAAATAGTTAAAATACCACTTTCATACGAACAAGAAAAGATAGAGATCCCCACATATGCTTCAAGTCCACACAAATGGAAACCACATCATCCAATTCTTCAATTCCTGAAAGGTGGAATATTTTCATAAGCCGCAACTTGTATGAATGACTAATACATAAATCACATGCTTTCCATGGACAATGATAAAACATTTCAAGAGAAAGCTCATTTCATAGAACATAGCTTTATAATGCACATCCTCGTATCCTCGTCATTTCATGTTACCAGGCGTCCCTGGCAATAGATAAGCTTAGACGTCTTTGTGTTATCCCATATCATATCATATTCATATCTTGCTAGCCTTTTAGCATTGTCCACCTTTCATTGATATTCCATGGAGTTCATATAAGAGTACATAACATGTTCGATAAAGCATTGACGTGGAAAACTTGTATAAAATCATGTAATTTGGGTATTAGGTCACTCACCTCGGTTCACGTAACAACACGGACTTCCTAAATAATTAAGCAATGAAAATATGATTAGTCAATGCCAAATGTGTCTATTCATACTTAGAATGAGGTCCTAAGAATGTGGGAGATCAAACGTAAATTGTAAACGATGCAGAATTTCTCCAAAGTATGCAGGTGCTACCGGTAGGAAAAAACCCGTCCGACCGGTAGGATAACCAAGAATCCCAGTTCTAGAGTGGTGCTACTGGTAGGGCCAAAAACCTGCTACCGTTAGAGACTGGGTTTTCCTAAAAAGTGCAGTTCCACTTTCCTTCGATTTCCAACCTCCCAAACCACTTCAAACACCTCAACCCGCTCTAAAACCTTACAAATTGATACTCAATCAGATGGACTATAAGATCTACCCACAACATAAGGAAAATCATGTTCCAAAACCAACCTTAACACACCAATCAAGGATTCAAGGTCTAGTTCTTGAGTTCCATATAAATTCAATCCCAAAATAGATTCTCTTGAATTAAACCCAACTCAAGCCAATCTCCATGGCTTCAATCAAGTGCGATCTACATGTAGAGTATGAAATTCACTACTTAAAGCATAGGAATTACCTAATCAGGTCTTCAATTACCAAGCTGGAACCCCTCTTCCTCTTCTTCTCCTTCTCCTCCTCCTTCTTCTTCTTGCCGTTCCCCTCTCTCTCTCTCTCTCTCTCTACATCAAGCGGTGCAGATAAGAACAGAACCCCCTTGTTTTATTAGGGTCCTAGAAAAATTATTGTGTGTGTACCCATGTATTACCATTTGCTCCTACCTTAAACAAATAGGGTTAAGTGATTAAGTCAATAGCTCACGTAAGTGGTCAAGACACAACACTATGATCGAGTCACGTAATGTTATGAAATATGAACGTAAGGTCCATGTTATTGTTAACAGGTTCCTTTAATGTCTAATAGGTTAGTAAACAGATGTGATTAGTTAACTTTATTCATTTCTTGATCTGATGCTCTAAATAGCGTAAGAAGATTATTTTGTTATCTGCATGAATTGGATTGACGCCAGGCATATGTGCATGGATGATGCTGACAATCAAAGCTTCTATTGTTCAAGCAAACTAAGTTTTTTCATTGACTCTGATGCATTGTAGATTGAACGTAGAATACATATGCGGATATATACTTTGTTCTATCTGAGTGAGTAGCTATTGAACATGGCATTGAACAGGATGGCGAAGTAATTAGCTAACAAGTTCATACACTATCGGCCATGTAATTTTTGTGTTCTTATACTTCCCATCATAATCCTGTTTTCTATTGTTCCCGTTTCTGTCAATTTCCTTGGTTTTTACTTTTGTTTTTCCTTATGAACTCGTTTTTTCACATTGTGTTCATTTTTGCGTGGAGATAAATTTCAGGATTCAGAAAAGAATTCTCTGGTGTACCATGAGAATTGTTTATTCAAAAAGAACTTCCCGAAATAGCAGTTGGAAAAAGTTAGCTAGATAAGAACGGACGTTTCTTTCGAACAACCAATAATCTGAAGACCTGATCGCAAATGAGAATCATGAATTTTGTTTGCAAGTTATTCAGTGCTAAGTTACCTGAATTGCTGCATTTCATCTGGGATTAGAAAGAACTGATGCTTGCATAGGAGTTGAAAGAACTGATGATTGTAGTGTTGCAGAAACATGGCCACTGGCAACAGAAGCAGATCCCATTGCGTGGGTGAAGTCGTAGCTGATACTTGGATCAACTTCCATCACTCCTTCCAAAACCTTCACCACGGTCGACATGAGAGGCCTTTTTGTGTGATCATTTTGTAAACACCAAGCTGCAATTCTTATCATTCTCAACATTTCTTCTCGATTTTCAGGCATCTCCTTGTTCAAATTCTCCACGATGTCAAGTAATTGATCCTCCCTTGCCTTCTTCTGCATCAAACTGAGTAGATGTTTGCTGGATTCTGATCGGGTTCCATCTAAATTTTTCCTCCCGGTAACTATTTCGAGGAGAACAATCCCAAAACTGTAGATGTCAACTTTTATTGTGATATTTGAATGGCCGCATTCTGGAGCAATATACCCAGGAGTTCCTCTCAAAGTGATCAGGACCTGGCTGTCGTCTCTGTCTACTAGCTTAGATAACCCGAAATCCGAGATTTTGGCGTTGAAATTTGCATCCAAGAGAATGTTTTGTGGCTTTATGTCAAGGTGAATGATTCTCTGTCTGCATTCTTCATGCAAATAGGCCAACCCTTTGGCTATCTGGTGAATAATCTTCTTACGGGTTTCCCAATCGAGACAAGGTTTTTGGTCCCTATGGAAGATCCATTGGTCTAAAGACCCATTACTCAAGTACTCATATACGAGAAGGCAAGATTTATCTGCAGAAAACCCAACCAATCTCACCAGATTAAAATGGTGGATGCTGCCAATTGTTTCAACTTCTGCTACGAATTCCCTAACTGCGTGGCCCACTTTGTATAACCGCTTCACTGCGATCTCGGTGCCATCCTCTAACACTCCTTTGAACACCGAGCCAAACCCACCACTACCAAGCCTCTCCTTGAAATCCCTTGTTGCCACACGAAGTTGCTCGTGCGTAAACATAACGGGCATCCCCGGAACTAGTCGCATATACTCCTCGACATCCTCTGTGATTGTCTTGTTAAATTTCTTCCAGAATATCAGTATTGAAAGACTGAAAATCAATAGGACAGCAGAACCGGAGCCTGCTATTATCTCTATTAGTCTGTTTCGGTTTTTCGGTGCCGGTTTCTCCACTTTAATATATGCTGTTGATGTGAAATTGTAATTTGGAATTTCTCCTTCTCTTACGGACAAGACCTCTGATGGAATATAACAGAAACTATTTGAATGATTGTTATTATCATACCTGTAGAATGCAGCTTCACATGAACAATTATTGCGACAAGCTTCTTTACAGCTCTCTAAATCTGTGATGTTTGAAGCTGCTGCAGTTGGATCAATGAAATTGAAGTAACTGACATTTTTCATTTCAACCAGGTCTGCTTTATCAGAGGGAGCCTGGCACAATTGGGTAGTCCTGGAGCATCTATCATTGTTCCATTTAAACCCTTTGACTCCTTTGGGACAACCACATCTCCCTTCATTGCAGAAGCCGAAATCCCCGCATTGGCGAGGATGTTGACAGACTCCGAGATCTTTGGTAACCATATCGACAATCTCATTTGCCCTGGTTGCTGGTTCGTGCCTGTATAACTTCAAACTCCCATCGCTATTGAGTCGTACGTACTCAACAGACAAATCCAACGGCAGTTTTGAGCGGTTTGATCCCATGTTCTCGAGGAATCCTTTGGTTCGGAGCTCTGCGTTATCCGAGGTATTGACTTCGATTTTCGTTATAAGAGGACACCGGCCTCTCTGTGAACTTTGATCCGTGGTATTCGGCTCTGGTTTCAATTGGTAGTACATCTGCGATCCATTACCATTACCCACCAGGGTAAATGCAGCTAGTCCAGAGATTGTTACAGTGGCATAGTACAAACCCGACACAAGCTTTTGATCCTCGTACAACCGTTGTCCGGCCAACAATGTATCAGTTGGGTGATCAAAAGACTGCCAAACAACAGCTCCCGTCTCATTAAACAAAACCAAGTTTCCCAATTCGGTTAAGTTCATTCCCGCCACAGAGATCCCTGCCGTTCTCGTCGACCACACAGGTGATCCATCCGGATTCTGGAGCACTAAATCCCCCTCTCGAGTCAGTGTCAGGTTCGCGTTCTCGCTCACCGGGTTGTCCGGGTTTGCTGACCAAACCATGGCGGGATTGCCTCCGCCAACGACGGTAATGCCGAAGTAGTAAGAGCTGCAGTTGCCAGTGCAGTAGAATCCAGAGACAAAGCCGAGGCTCCTTGTTCTTGATAGAATTGCTCTTACTTTTGATCCGTCGGTGCTGTTTACGTTCATGTTGATCGAGTTGTCGTTTAGCCATGACGTCGGTTCGCTTGAGTTGAGGAGGATTGTGGGGCTGGTTGCGGCTAGAGTGCAGGCAAAGAAGTAAGGTAGAATGAACAGGAAAATGGAGGAGTCCATGGTTACTGTGAAACAAATGTATTGATGATCTGTTTAAGAGAGAGAGAGAGAGAGAGAGAGAGAGAGAGAGAGAGACCTACAAGTCCAAGTCAAGATGGGAGACTAGTCTGGCAAAGCTTGGGAGCCATACAATAGGCATCTTTGATTAGAAGAAAGATAGAAACTTCCATCCCCCTACCAAACGCATGCCAGGGCCAGTGAAACTCAAAATCTTGTCGTTTCTCATTTCCATTTAATGTGGTTTTTGGAAACAAAAACAAGAGTTCAATGAACCAACTGTAGTTACTCGAGTTTTTTCCACAAAGATAGTTCTCGGAAATTCGATATAATACGACCCGGAAGTATTTGGCAAAAATTGAGTGTTTGACAAAAATGATAAGAACGCGTTAGTGACACAGTCTTGTCTTTTCTTGTTTTTTTTTTTTGTTTTTCAATAAGAACTGCTCTGAAAATGAAGTTCCTGATTTGCATACCCTCAATTGTTATTGAGGAAATAATTTGCAGTGCAACTGATGGATGAGGAAGAAAAACAATACGTATCGATTTCTCTTTACAATTTGAAAGTATGTTTCCATTGCCTTTTCGTTTGCCGAAATTTTCATCCAAATTCCGTCTGGTTACATGTCTTTTACTCTCCGGGTTATGTTTAGACCAAAATGCATTGAATGATAACCCGTGGAGTTTGGCCAAGTGGGTATGAGAAATTAAATGTGTGATTGTTTTCCATGAGATCGCATATTCAAACCCCAAGGAAGCCAAACATTTGAAATATTGGGGCCACTGGAGGGTTTGTCTTCAGGGTCCAAGAATTAATCAAGATGCACATTTGCTGGTTTAGACATGCGGTTATTAAAAAAAAAGTGCATAGAATGATCACCTTGTCGTATAGGGAAAGGTGTTGGAAGGGGAAAAATTTTCAGTGCCGAGCGGGTACCACGTGGTGCCCGCTCGTGCATCTGAGCCGTCCATTGCGTATTTGAACAGCTCAGATTTGGAGAGAGAATAAGGAGAGAGAAAGTGTTGGGGTGAGAGAAGAGAGAGGGTTTCAATCCGAGCCGTCCAAAAGTGTATTGGACGGCTCGGATGCGCTGAGCGGGTATCACGTAGGATATACCCGCTCGGCACTGAAAAATCACAGAAAAGCATATGAATGTATGAATAAAATTTTATTTGCATTTTTAGACCTATATGAGCATAAATATATGATATTATTGGCTCGTGAACAAACTCGAGTTTGACTCAAACCTAGGCAAGTTCAACTCAAGCTCGGCTCGCCAAATCTTAATGGAGTTTTGTGATTGTGATAAGCTTGGTTTGGCTTGTGAGTCAATCTCGAGCTATACTACGTACCCCACTACAATAGCCCCTCAACTCCTGCTGGTACGTAGTTTTGTGATCGTGATAATTTTTGAGGACTAATTGTTCAAATTGTTTGGTTCGTTTAGCAGCCCCAGTTATCTAGATTATGCCTGTCAGAAAATTTGGCCAAACCGACAAAACACACTCGAAGAACAATCAAGAACAAAAAATAAGAACGCAAGAGAGAGTTATTTTTACGTGATTCCTCAACTGTATAGCTGAGTATATTGGCTCATACAAGTTTTGACAAAGGAAGAGAGTACAAGTTACATCTGCTGCTGGGTATATCAAGTATGTAGATGCCATCAATTGCCTTAATATATCTGTCTAGGTCGAATCCGACTAGTCAGCGAAGTGCAACCCAAATCGAATCAGGTTTCACAATCCCAACACCATGTATGTTAGTGTTGGTTATATCTGTCCTTATCCCTCTATTCTTTGTTTTGTTCCTTGTTGTTTGGTTTGTATCTCTAAGCTTTGAAACTCTCTGTATCTTTTACTTTGTCTAATATGATGCTCTCTTTCAGGCCACCCATAACATGCTTAGAGCTTGAATGATGGATGTTGCTTTGAAGAAGTTATAATTTGGTGAGGGTAACAAGGAAATCTAGCACAAATCCAATCTACTGGGGGGCATCGTATCCCCAGACAGACACTACCGTTACTGTCACCACAAAGCCCAACTTCCCCAAAACTTATAGACAATAGATAGAAGTGAGTTATGAGTTTTGTCTTTCTTCCTTCATCTTAGAAGCCCCAACCCCTACAGGGCAGAAGAACAAGCGACGACCTTCCGAGTTCGAGTTCCATTGTTCAGTCCAAAGTGACAGCTAACTCGCTTCCTCATTTCCAAACCCAGGCCGAAATGACCTAGGAGATGGCTGAAACTGAGAAAGAATCAAGAATTGAAGAAAAATATGAAATATCTCTTTCATTCATTGCATTTCTTACTGATTACAATGCACTTTATAACTAACTGAAAGTGGAAGTGATCCAGTGTACCAGACATACACTTAACTAATCTGGAGCTGCAGCTGATGTACTAGTATATCACAAACAGAAAACTCTTAGCCTACTTCTGTGACACAAGGAATATCTGGGTGCGCTCGTCTTCATTGCTTGCCTTTTAGCTGGTTAATTGGTGCTCTTCTAACGAAGCATGATCAACTGCGGAACATGTAAATACAATTGGTTTTGATGAAAATTTTGGTGAAGGAAAATGTCGGATATAGTTTTACAGCAATTTCTTCCCGTAGTTTCATCTTTCAACTTCATCAATTTAATATGTTTGGTACACGTAATGTTATGAACGTAAGGTCCACGTTATTGTTAACAGGTTCCTTCAATGTCAAAGAGGTGAGTTAACAGATGCGATTAGTTCACTCTATTGATTTCTTTGATCTGATGCTCAAAATAGTGTAAGAAGTTTATTTTGTTATCTGTATTAATTGGATTGACGCCAGGGATAGGTGCATCGATGATGCTGAGAATGAAATGTCTTTCAAGTACTTATATTGTTCAAGCAAACTAAGTTTTTTCATTGACTCTGATGCATTATTGTAGATTAAACGCAGAATATATATGCGGATATATACTTTGTACTATCTGAGTGAGTAGCTATTGAATATGGCATAGAGCAGGACGGCGAAGTAAATTAGCTAACACGTTCATACACTATCAGCTGTGTAATTTCTGTGTACTTATACTTACCATCATAAGCCTGTTTTCTATTGTTTCCGTTTCCGTCAATTTCCTTGGTTTTTCCTTTTGTTTTTCGTAATGAACTCGTATTTTCACATTGTGTTCATTTTTGCGTGGAGATAAATTTCAAGATTCAGAAAAAAAACTCTTTGGTATACCACGAGAATTGTTTATTCAAATGGAACTTCCCGAAACAGTAGTAGGAAAAATTTAGCGAAACAAAAACGGACGTTTCTTCCGAACAAACAACTAACCAACAATACAAAGACCTAATCACAAAAACGAATCATGAATTCTGTTTACAAGTTATTCAGTGCCTAAGTACATGAACTATACTTGTCTTTTACCTGAATTGCTGCTTTTCATCTAGGATTAGAAAGAACTGATGCTTGTTGGGTTGCAGAAACACGGCCATTGGCAACAAAAGCAGATCCATGGCCATTGGCAACAGAAGCAGATCCCATTGCATGGGTGAAGTTGTAGCTGATACTTGGATCCACTTCCATCACTCCTTCCAAAACCTTCACCACGGTCGACATGAGAGGCCTTTTTGTGGGATCATTTTGTAAACACCAAGCTGCAATTCTTATCATTCTCAACATTTCTTCTCGATTTTCAGGCATCTCCTCGTTCAAATTCTCCACAATGTCAAGTAATTGATCCTCCCTTGCCTTCTTCTGCATCAAACTGAGTAGATGTTTGCTCGATTCGGATCGGGTTCCATCTAAATTTCTCCTCCCCGTAACTATTTCAAGGAGAACAATCCCAAAACTGTAGATGTCGACTTTTATTGTGACTTTTGAATGGCCGCATTCTGGAGCGATATACCCAGGAGTTCCTCTCAAAGTGATCAGGACCTGGCTGTCATCCCTGTCTACTAGCTTAGATAACCCGAAATCCGAGATTTTGGCGTTGAAATTTGCATCCAAGAGAATGTTTTGTGGCTTTATGTCAAGGTGAATGATTCTCTGTCTGCATTCTTCATGCAAATAGGCCAACCCTTTGGCTATCTGGTGAGTAATCTTCTTACGGGTTTCCCAATCGAGACAAGGGTTTTGCCCCCCATGGAAGATCCATTGGTCTAAAGACCCGTTACTCAAGTACTCATATACGAGAAGACAAGATTTATCTGCAGAAAACCCAACCAATCTCACCAGATTAAAATGGTGGATGCTGCCAATTGTTTCAACTTCTGCTACGAATTCTCTAACTGCGTGGCCCATTTTATATAATCGCTTCACTGCGATCTCGGTGCCATCCAGTAACACTCCTTTGAACACCGAGCCAAACCCACCACCACCAAGCCTCTCCTTGAAATCCCCTGTTGCCACACGAAGTTGCTCGTGGGTAAACATAACGGGCATTCCAGGAACTTGTCGTATATAATCCTCCACATCCTCTGTGATCGTCTTGCTAAATTTCTTCCAGAATATCAGAATCAAAAGACAGAAAATCACTAGGACAGCAGAACCGGAGCCTGCTATTATTGCTATTAGTCTGTTTCGGTTTGAGTTTGGCTTTCTCGGTTCTGGTGGTCTACTCCCATCTGGTGGACCAGCTGGTCCATTAGCTGGTATCTCCACTTTAATATATGCTGTTGATGTGAAATTGTAGTTTGGAATTTCTCCTTGTCTCATGGACAAGACCTCTGATGGCATATAACACAACCCATTTGATTCAATGTAGAATGCAGCTCCACATGTACAATTATTGAGACAAGCTTTTTTACAGCTCTCTAAACCTGTGATGTTTGAAGCTGCTGCAGTTAGATCAATGAAATTGAAGTAACTGACATTTTTCATTTCGACCAGGTCTGGTTTATCAGAGGGAGCTTGGCACAATTGGGTAGTCCTGGAGCATTTTTCATTAATCAATTGAAACCCTTCAACTCCTTCCGGACAGCCGCATTTCCCTTCATTGCAGACGCCGAAATCCCCGCATTCACGAGGATGTTGACAGACTCCGAGATCTTTGGTAACGATATCGACGATCTCCTTTGCCCCGGTTGCTGGTTCGTGCCTGTATAACTTCAATCTCCCATCGTCATGGAGTCGTACGTACTCAACAGACGAATCCAACGGCAGTTTTGAGCGGTTTGATCCGAGCGGTTCTTGGGATGTCCCCATGTTCACGAGGAATCCTCCGGTTTGGAGCTCTGCGTAATCCGAGGTATTGACTTCGGTTTTCGTTATAAGCCGACATCGGCCTCTCTGTGAACTTTGATCCGTGGTATCCGGCTGTGGTTCCAATTGGTAGTACATCTGTGGTACATTTCCCCCCAGGGTATATGCAGCTAGTCCAGAGGTTGTTAAAGTGGCATAGTACAAACCCGACACAAGCTTTTGATCCTCGTACAACCGTTGTCCGGCCAACAATGTATCGGTTGGGTGATCAAAAGACTGCCAAACAACAGCTCCCGTCTCATTAAACAAAACCAAGTTTCCCAATTCGGTTAAGTTCATTCCCGCCACAGAGATCCCTGCCGTTCTCGTCGACCACACAGGTGATCCATTCGCATCCCGGAGCACTAAATCACCCTCTCGAGTCAGTTCCAGGTTCGCGTTCTCGCTCACCGGGTTGTCCGGGTTTGCTGACCAAACCATGGCTGGATTGCCTCCGCCAACGACGGTAATGCCGAAGTAGTAAGAGGTGCAGTCGCCAGTGCAGTAGAATCCAGAGACAAAGCTGAGTCTCCTTGATCTTGATAAAATTGCTCTTACTTTTGATCTGTCGGTGCTGGTTACGTTCATGTCGATCGAGTTGTCGTTTAGCCATGACGTCGGTTCGCTTGAGTTGAGGCGGATTGTGGGGCTGGTTGCGGCTAGAGTGCAGGCAAAGAAGTAAGGTAGAATGAACAGGAAAATGGAGGAGTCCATGGTTACTGTGAAACAAATGTATTGAGGATCTGTTTACGGTGGTGCTTGATCAAGCTGAATGGAGAGAGAGAGAGAGAGAGAGAGAGAGAGAGAGAGAGAGAGAGAGAGACCTACAAGTCCAAGTCAAGATGGGAGACTAGTCTGGCAAACCTTGGGAGCCATACAATAGGCATCTTTGATTAGTACAAAGATAGAAACTTCCATCCCCCTACCAAACGCCGGATATTCGATATAATACGCGCTGACTCGGAAGTATTTGACGAAAAATGGGTGTTTGATCCTTTTCTAGAAAACTATACTGGATGTAATTTCTGGAAACAATTTGTCATATCGTGTTTCGTGTTAGTTTCCCGTTCTGTTTCCGGGATTAGAGATTGATAGTAACCTCTCTGGAAAATTAACGATACGAACGCGTTAGCGACACAGTCTTGTATCTTCTTGTATTTTCTTTTTTATAAACAAGAACTGCTCTGAAAATGAAGTTCCTAATTTGCGTACCCTCAATTGTTGTTGAGGAAATAATTTTCAGTGCAACTGATGGATTACGGAGAAAAACAATATACGTATCGATTTCTCTTTACAATATGAAAGTGTGTTAATTTCCATTGCTTTTTTGTTTGCCAAAATTTTCATCCAAATTCAGTCTGGTCACACGTCTTTTACTCTCCGGGAATAATATGTTTAGACCAAGTGCATTATTGAATGATGTCTCTTACTCTCCGGGTATTATAATATGTTTAGACCGAGTGCACTGAATGATAACCGAGGAGTTTGGCCAAGTGAGTATGAGAAAAGCAAATACAACAACACAACAAGAACAGAACTCATGTAGTCTCTAATCATTGGGGGTATGGGCCGGAGAAGATTGGAGACAGGCCTAACATTTGGTAATATGCACAACGTGACTGATCTTAGAATACCATTGAAACAGTGGCCCCCCTATACCTGTATTGTTGCTGAACCATGCCTCCAAATTAAAGCCAAATGACATCGGAGAGGGCAGACTTAGAGACCCAATTCAATTTTCGTGCGCATTACCATACTTCATTCATTGATAGTCTAGAGTATCGGTATGCACAATGAGTGTTTGTTTTCCACGAGTGTTCGAATATGCATCGGTATGAATATTTGAATCCCACGAAGGGCAAACATTTGAAACCTTGATACCACTGGATGGTTTGTCTTCACGATCCCAGAATTAGTCAAGACGCGCGCATACTGGCCGCCCGGACATGTGGTTGGGAAAAAAGTGCACCGAACGATCACCTTGCCCTACAGGGAAAGGTTTTTTATAGGGTATACTTTTCTCCACAATTGTTTTTGAACTTTGTGAAGACCCCACCCGGCATTGACTCATTGAATAAAGACTTATCTTTAGAAGATTTATCAATCACAGCCAACCCACCATTCACGCCCTGCCAATTTCAGTCATTGATTTTATGTGGGTGCAAGTCTGCAACTGCAATCTGAGATCAAAGTTTGCTTCAAGAGGGAAAAAAAAAAAAAAAAGGGTTCGAGACTTCGAGTATTTTGATTTAAAGGCAAATATTGAACAAGGGAGTATGGTGGAATTCAATTTTGTATTTTCCATTTTGCATCAGAATTATTGGTGTCGAATAGGCCGGGCCGTGTCGGTGTGGTCTATTATTTCTGTGCCAAACCTACCTCGTCTTGTGCTTAGATTCCGTTCTGCTAAAGTTTTTATTTTTTAATTATTTATTTCTCACTTAATGAGTTAGGTTATTCTCTCATAATACATCACATTTAATTCAAAAAATAAAATAGTTTAGTTAGTGGAATACACCGTTAGTCCGTTTCATTTATTAATTAGGTTGTCCCTTGACTGTCCTATTTCATTTGTTAACTAGTGTTAGCCCGTGCCTACGGCACTACGTATCCCGGTTGGAAGGGGATGGCAGTTGTGTGATTTAGGTGAAACTATAGGCACTTAACCAGGAAGTGGGAGGATGCACTACAGCCTTTGGATCAAATGAATCTAAGCCGTTCCAACAACTTGTCCCCACACCCTTCTGTTTTATAATAGAGATGGTCATAGCGTGCCATGCTAGAATATTCAAAGCCGGGTCCGGATCCATGGGCACGCCAGAGTACGTGCCTGTGCCGTGCCTATTGGCATGCTGGTGTTGTATTGAGCCAAGGCCCAAACCGATAGTTACAACTTACTCAAACTGTGCTGAACCAATTGGTGTGAGTTTTCGGTTTTTAAATCATGTTTCTGATTTAAAAAAATTGGCCGTTTCGGTTCCGGTTCCATTTGATAACCGCACCGCAAACCAAACTGTAATCACAACCGTACCGGAAGATAATTACGTAAATACCCACCTATATACTTGGTATACACCCACGTGTATTATTTAGTGTTGGATAATGGATATTTAGTGTATCTGAACCTATGGTGTACTATTTTTTTGTTGGATATCAGTGTCTTTCTCTTTAAAAAATGCCGACCGTAAAAACCCGAACTGAACTGGTATCGGCGGTTTGGATTATGGTTTAGATAAAATGAAAACCGCCGGGTTTTAGATATTTGTTTGGTTTTGGTTTTACCAATAACCGAACAGCACCGGTTTATCTCTAAATCCAACTAATTTCTCAATTCCCAAGACCTCGAGCCCTCTTATGCCAATTACCCATTATTGGCTTCTAGACAAGTGATTGCTCGACACTTCTCTGTGAAGTTACTTAAGGCTTGTTTCAGGCCAAGAAGGCTTGGGTGGTTATTTCGGCAATTTGACCGAAGATAGGAGCATTTAGGCATATAAGTTGTTTGACAAAATGCTCGAACCAAGCAACCGAGTTGAACAAGAGAACATAAAACAAGTTTAACACATGAAACAACAAGGAATTATAGTAGCGGTGGCCTTTGATGAATGGTATGGGAAGTTGGGTCTTATTTATCATTCCGTCAGTAATTTAAAAATGGAGAATTTGTGGGATTGCGCTTTTGTCTGTTTGTGTTTATGTTTTGTTCTTTTCTTTCTTCTTCTTGGACAGCAATGTCCAAAGGATTGTTTCAGGTAATTACCCGCTTTGTGTTGGACAGGGGACTCATATAATTTCGGGTTTGGATCGGAGTAGGAGGTACTCCTTCCATACCCGATCTCCGAACCCCATGCTTGCATCTATACCCATACTCATATTGGTTAAACCCGAAATATTTGTCAATTTTCTTGCTGATGGACTCCTGCACATTAGCCTTCCAATTACAAATGATGATTTAAACCGCTCTAGCTCTCTCGTTTTAGCAACTTGTCCATTGTGCGTTCTTTTGATGGTCAGTTCACCGTAGTAATGTTGTTTTAAAGTCTGTTATTGTCAAACTACTACTATTCCATCATATGTTCCCTATCACGAAATGTCATGGTTATGAAATCATTCGTGTCAAAAGAATCGGAGTATGCGTTATGGTCATTGATGAGTGGCATGGGCCATTGTTTAGCAAGTTCAAGGTGCTATTCTTTGGACTATTAAAGCTGGCTTGTCTTCTGGAGGTTTTAATTTGCCTTTTCTACTCAGAAACATGCAGCATTTGGTCTCTTGTTCTCTTGCTTCCATGATAGATGGATTCCTCCCTCCCCTATTAGGAGTTGATACAAGTCGGTCGCCAGCTAACACGTTACAAACTTGATGGTAAGTTCTATCTCTTTTTACCCACTTTATAGTCCTATATATCAGATATATTGTTTACAAGTTTGCCTGTGAAGCACCTATATGCTTTTTGTTTCAACACCATTTGTTTTTACAATATCTTTTAGCTTAGTTTCATGGGTAAAAACAAACTTCTTTATTCTTTTGGAAAAAATCTAGCATAGGTCTCTTCTTGGCTTTATAGGTTGCAACATTGATACAATAAATGAAAACCATTACCATAACTGAATAGATTTAAATAGATTTCACACCGAAATACAACAACATCTATTGCTAGTATGTTGAACTAGAAAACCATTACCCTAAGTGAGTTATTTAATTCATATTTATTTACCTTTCACATATTCAATACTAGATGATGGAACTACATACTTGTAACTAACCCATAACTCATTTGATGCTTTCATCTGGGATTCGAAAGAACTGATGCTTGTGGTGCTGCAGAGACATTGTCAATGACTACTGAAGAAGATGTCAGAGCATGTGTGAATCTATAGGTGATATTTGGTTCCACCTCCGTTACTCCTTCCAAAGCCTTTATTAATGTTGACATGGAAGGCCGCCTTCTATGATCATCTTGCAGACACCAAGCTCTAATCTTTATCAGTCTTACCATTTCTTCTCTATGATGTTGCATGTCTTCATCCATGTTGTCGACAATGTCAATCAATCTGTCCTCCTTGGCCTTCTCCTGCAGTACTCTAAGCAGATGGGAGCTAGAGCCTGACTGAGTTCTATCAAAATTCTTCCGACCACTGACTATTTCAAGAAGAACAATTCCAAAACTATATGTGTCCACTTTTACTGTGATTCTTAACTGCCGCCACTCTGGGGCAATATACCCTGGAGTTCCTCTCATTGTGGTCAGGACTTGGCTTTCATCTCTCTTCATGAGCTTGGATAACCCAAAATCGGAGACTTTGGCATTGAATTTCTCGTTCAGGAGAATGTTTTGTGGTTTTATATCAAGGTGTACTATTCTCTTCCGGCAATCTTCATGTAGATAAGCCAACCCTTTGGCTATGTCAAGTATTATCTTCTTCCGGGTTTGCCAACCAAGACCTGGTTTTTTGCTGCCATGGTATATCTAGTTATCCAAAGACCCATTAATCATATACTCATATACCAGAAGCCTGCCTGCTTTCTCTGCACAATATCCAATCAACCTCACCAGATTGAAATGGTGCAAGCTTCCGATTGATACTTCTGCAAGGAACTCCTTCATCCCTTGGCTCCTTTTATCCAAACTCTTCACTGCAACCTCAGTGCCATCTTCAAGCTTTCCTTTGAACACGGTCCCGAATCCACCACTGCCCAATTTTACCCTGAAATCATCTGTTGCAATCCGTAGGTGTTCATATGAAAACCTTGTGGGCATTCCAGGAATTAGGTTCATATCGTCTTCTCCAATATCTCGGTTATTCCTCCGCATCATCACCAGTAATGAAACGATCACTGCACAGAGAACTACAAAGGCCCCGAAACTACTTCCAACCATTATTGCTACTAATTTTCTTTGGTTTTTCTGTACCTTAATTAAATTGTAATTTGGAATAGGTCTTTCTCTAAAGGACAAGACCTCAGCTGGAATATTGCAATAACCATCTGAAACATTGTTGTTGTACCTGAAAATGGCTGCTTCGCACGAACAATTTTGCAGGCAGGCCTGTTTACATTGCTCTATGAAGCGCAAAAGCTGGTTCATGCCAGTGGCGGATGTTAAGGTGGCATAGTACAGGCCATGGCTCCAGTTTGTTTTTTTGGAATTTGCAATTAGTCTTTGACCCTCTTGTAGCCGCTGCCCCCCAACTAATGTACCGGTAGGGTTATCGAATGACTGCCAAACAATTCCTCCCGTGTTGTCAAAACGGACCAAGTTTCCTACTTCAGTGATATTCATGCCCATAGAATTTCCGATGTACCAAAGAAAATAGATACTCATGCCCATCACAGACTTACCTGATGTATCAGTTGACCACACCTTTGTGCCGTCTGAATCTCGTAGCACCAGATCTCCATCTTTTGTCATTGCTATTGTGGCATTCTCCTTCAAAGGATGGTCTCTGTTTGCTGACCAAACCATGCCATACTCTCCAACACCAAAAAGAAAGACTGAGAAGAAGTTAGTGTTGTTGCAGCTTTCAGTGCAGGTGAATCCACAATGTATGTTACGGGAGGACAAGATTACACGATAATAATCTGTAGTGACAGGCCTATCAACTGCATTGTCGGTGTACCATGTCGAACCCTGAATTGGATTGCCGGAGTACAATGTTGAACCCTGCACTGGAAACGACGTTGAAGCCAGATGCCTTGGACTCAGATTTTCGCCAAAGCAAACAGACAAGAAGTAGCGGGGAACGAAAAACAGGATGAAGCAGGCCATGATTGCCGTTTCCTCGTTTTTCATTTTGCTTATCTGTTTTCTTTTGCGCTTCAATGTTTTCGATCAAAGATCAAAGAGGTACGAGAAAGAGAGAGTTTCCCAATGTAAAGGGGAAAAAACTAGTCATGCAAGGTGGGTAAGTGTAGATAAGTCCACACACTTTTTAGCTGTGCAATGCCACATCGTCATATTGTACACATGGTTGTGTTTTTTAAATCATGTTTCTGATTTAAAAAAATTGGTTTCTAGACAAGTGATTGCTCGACACTTCTCTATGAAGTTACTTTAGGCTTGTTTCAGGCCAAGACCTCGAGCCCTCTTATGCCAATTACCCATTATTGGTTTCTAGACAAGTGATTGCTCGACACTTCTCTGTGAAGTTACTTTAGGCTTGTTTCAGGCCAAGAAGGCTTGGGTGGTTATTTCGGCAATTTGACCAAAGATAGGAGCATTTAGGCATATAAGTTGTTTGACAAAATGCTCGAACCAAGCAACCGAGTTGAACAAGAGAACATAAAACAAGTTTAACACATGAAACAAGAAGGAATTATAGTAGTGGTGGACTTTGATGAATGGTATGGGAAGTTGGGTCTTATTTATTATTCCGTCAGTAATTTAAAAATGGAGAATTTGTGGGATTGCGCTTTTGTCTGTTTGTGTTTATGTTTTGTTCTTTTCTTTCTTTTCTTTCTTTTTTTTTTTGATAATCACATTTCATTGAAAAAGCACAAACCAATTACAGAACTAAAAGGGGCATTCCCCAGTAAAAACAAAACCCCCTATACAACATTCTTGGGGCCAAGAAAGAAACAAAACAAACAACCGCCTACCAAAAGTATATCAGCCCTTTACACCGAAAACACACTATCAGGAAGCCTCCAACTTGCTCCCAACAATCTGTTCAAAGAAGATCTCTTAACACTTCTTCTAGAACACAGGAAATCTCTAATGGAGTTAACAATATTGAGGGAGACAATATCAACCTGTGTCGTTAGATTTTGAAATACTCGAACGTTCCTTTCCCTCCATAAACCATACACCGTAGCTGCAAGCATACTTGAGAGGACCAAACTCCTGAAATCCTTGTTCTTCACATTCCAGACGAACCATTCCACAACATCAGCTAGTGTATCCGGTATACCAAGTATAGAAGTTGTTCCCAAAACATGGTGCCAAACTATAGAAAAAAAGGAGCACTGGAAAAAAAGATGGTGGTGGGTTTCCCTAGCGTTATTACACAGAACGCATGTATCATCCAACTGCATACCCCAACTCACTAATCTATCTTTAGTGTTCAGCTTATACTGAACAGTTAACCAAAGCATAAAAGCTCACCGGGGGACCATTTGCTTGAACCAAACAAATGAAGCCCATGGCATACTTGGTCTTTTACTTCTCAGAACTTCCCACGCAGATGCAACAGAATATTGGCCACTTGGGTGAGGCAACCAAACGACATAATCCTCATTCGAGCTGTCGGGAATAAGCTCAACAGGTGTGTGCCTCATTATCTTTTGAGTGACCCTATTTCGGAATCTAGGCCATCTCCAATTCCCTTGGTAAATAATGGAAGAGACCTTAGCTTGAAGGGATCTCCCCATATTAAAGACCACCTCTTCACCAAATCGCTTGTGTAAAGGTCCCAAGGGATGCCAATTGTCATGCCATAAGAAAGTCCCATGTCCATTACCAACCTTGTATTGGATCAAAGGTTGCCCCAACTCCCGAATTCCAAACACTTTTCTGATGGTCCAGGAGGCATCACTAGGGACCTCCATAGCCCAGAGATTCCGATCCTTGATGATGTAAGTGTGGACCCATTTAACCCATAAGGTGTCAGCTTTCATACTCAGGGCCCAAAGGTGTCTCATCATTGCTGCTCTATTCCATTCCTTAATTCTTCTAAAACCCAGACCCCCTTCTTCTTTTGGACAACAGACATGCTCCCATTTAACCTTTGCAGCTTTGTGATTCAGATCAAACCCCGACCAGAGAAAAGCCATCAGAGTACTCTCAATCTCCTTTACTGTTTTACTGGGAATAATGAAGATAGAACTCCAATAAACCTGAATACTAAACAACACAGACTGAATAAGCTGGGCTCGCCCTCCATAAGTCAACTGCATGTGAGACCACCCATGAAGTCTTTTGAGAATCCTTTCTTTAAGTACTAAACAGTCAGCAGCTTTTAACCTTGTAGAAATAAGGGGGACCCCTAAGTATTTTACAGGAAAACTAGCTTCAGGAATAGGAAAAATATCCTTTAAGGATCCCTTAATCTCCTCAGAAACCCCAGCAAAAAAAATTGAGCTCTTAGCCATATTAGGTTGAAGCCCAGAATATGCATAGAAGTCCTTGAGCAATTGGTTAATCAGAGAAAAAGAAGGACCAGTAGCACCACAAAGGACAAACAAATCGTCAGCAAATACTAAATGATGAAGATTAATCGTCCTGCACTTGGGATGGTAGGTAAACTGTCCCAAAGAAATTCTGCGTTGCAGCAAAGCAGAGAAAGCTTCCATCACTATAAGAAAAAGGTAGGGGGAGATAGGATCTCCATGTCTCAATCCTCGTTGGCCTTGAAAGAAACCTTCTAGAGATCCATTAATCACAACTGAATATCTAACTGTGGTCACACATTGATGCACCCAATGGATATATAAATCAGGGAAACCCATAACCTTCATAGTATCGAAAAGGAAAGACCAGTCCACTGAGTCATAGGCCTTCATTAGATCAAGCTTGAGAGCACATCTAGGAACATCATTGTCTCTATGATACCCTCGCACTAACTCTTGCATTAATAACACATTATCAATGATAGATCTGCATTTCACAAAGGCAGATTGCAACTTGTTGATGATGCGAGGGAGAAGAGGTTGTAATCTATTTGCTAAGACTTTAGTTACACATTTGAGGGTAACATTACAACAAGAAATAGGCCTAAAGTCTTTCGCACTCAGAGGGGCACTCACCTTAGGAATCAGAGAAATTGCAGTTGTATTCCATTCTTTGAGCAAGAATCCAGACTTGAAGAAAGATGAGACAACAGCAGTCAAGTTAGGACCCACCACCTCCCAATTTTTCTGATAGAACATAGAATTATAGCCATCTGGTCCTGGTGCTTTATCCCCATTTATAGACCACAATGCTTTCTTAATTTCCTCATCAGTGACAGGCTTAATCAACATGAGCTGATCAGAATCAGAAATTCTGGTAGTAATAGCACTCTGCAATTGAGCTGTAGCATCCACTCTACCCTCATGAGCTGTACCCAAAAGGCTAATGTAGTAATCAATGATAAGGGTTTTAATAGCTTCAGGATCTTCAACTCTGTTGCCATTAGCATCATTTAAACTGAGAATAGTATTGGTAGCTCTTCTAGCACAAACTTTTTGGTGAAAAAACTTAGTGTTTTGATCTCCCAATGCCAGCCATTTAATTCTAGATCTTTGTCTCATAAATGACTCCTTAGCAGTCCTTAGTTCCACATACCTACCCACTAGCTCTTTTTCTTGTTGACACAGAGCCGCATCATAAGGGGTAGTAAACAAAAGAGCTTGAGTGACCAGAAGTTTTTCTCTAGCCTCTACAACCCTTCTACTAATGTTGGAATAGAATTTCAAGTTCATGCTTTTCAACACCCCCTTAAGCCTCTTCAATTTAGTAGTCAGAGCATACATTGGGGTACCATCCACTCCCTCATTCCAAGAAGAAACCAGAATATGTTGAAACTGGGGATTTTGTAACCAAAAGTTAAAAAACTTAAATGGCTTCCTTCCTCCAATAGGAGGAACCATAGTAACAGACATGAGACAGTGATCAGAAATGCCTGGAGGTAAAAACACAGCTTCAGCATGTGGAAAAGAATCAAGCCATTCAATATTAGACAGGACTCTATCCAATTTACTCTTATTGTCACCTGCCCCTCCCCTTTTATTGGTCCAAGTGTACCAGAAACCTTTGATGGGAAGGTCATCCTGAAAGATATCTCGTATCTCGAAGGCACTGATTAAACTCTGATGCAGCTAAGGAATCAAACCCAACTAATCGTTCAGTGCTGAGCCTAACAGTATTAAAGTCACCCATTTGAAGCCAAGCACAATTAGGGTGGCTCTGATGAACAACCCTAAGATCTCGCCATAAAACTCATCGATCAATGATACTATTGTGACCATAGACTACAAAGAGTAGAAAACTATTGTTGCCCTGACAAAGCTCCACCTTAAGAACCAGCATCTGTTCAGATTTAAACTCCAGATGAACAGAAAAAATTTCCTTATCCCAACCCAACAAAATCCTGGCCACTGGGCCATTAGTGAAGTTATCCATCCACAACCAATCTTTAGGAAAACAGTTAGTAACCGTAGCTTGAATGTTAGAGGATCTAACTTTAGTCTCAACTACACCCATCAGACTAAATTTATTTGAAAAAATAATACTCCTGACCTCCTTTTGCTTGAGGGGATCATTTAATCCCCTAATGTTCCATGCACCAATCTTAACCATATTAACGTTTATTCTTACCCCCTTTTGCTTTACCAGTAACCTTGCCTGAGTTTCCTTTGGCTTTACTCTTGCCTCTCTTAGGAACCAGATCCTCTACAACCATGTCTTGCACCAGGCCAGCATCAAACTCCTCAACAGAAGGAAGGATAGTTGGTTCATCCTCCAAAAACCCAGAGGCATCTTGAAGGACAACAAATTTATTGCTAGCACTGTCAATGACCCCCACCTGGACAGAACCAGAACCACCAGCCCCTGCACCACTTTGAACTCTAAGTTGATCAGGAGATAAAGCACCCTTCGCAAGTTCGTCCTTATAAAGCAGAATATCACCCTCATTATTAATACTATGAACAACCACATCTGCTATATCCTTAATAGGACCAGCAGTATTAAGAACCAGGTGAACCCCATTCCCTGCTGGCTTAGAGCCCTCCTCTACTACCCTTGCCCCATCTTTAACCATCCAAACTTGATTCTGCTGCACAGGAGTTGATTTTCGAACCACCTCATGGCATGTCTTATGCCCAAAGACTTTGCATTTGTCACATTTGAAAGGTTTCCAAGGATACCACACCTTAATAGTGTACCGAGTCCCATCCTCCAAAGCAACCTCAAAACTGTCAGGCAACTCAGAATTAACATCAACCTCTACACAGACTTTAGCATAGTTGAGTCGCTTACAACCCTCTGTCATCTGATCAGCATATAAAGGTCTCCCAACTGCACTAGCCACATAGCTCAAACCTGGTGCAGTCCACAATTCCAGCGGAACATTATAAAATTGTGCCCAAATAGGAATATTCTTGAGTTGGTCCTTTTCCAAATTCATCTGTGGGTGCTATTGTTTCAGAATTAGAAGCTTACCCCCAAAATGCCACGGACCAGCCTCAACAATGTCTCGAAAGGCCCCAGCCTTGTTAAACTGGAAGAAGAAAAATCCCTCCTCATTGGATAACACATCCACCAAACCAAACCTAGCCCAAGCACTTTCAGCAATGGACTTAACAGCCTTAAAATGAAGCTTACGGTCAAGGAAATACCCTACGACACAATCTTTCCATTTATCCAACCCTAAATTGACCACATCAGAGGGAGGGCTAACAACAACCTTTTCATCAACAATGGACGGAGCATAGTATTGAAGATGCATACGATTAGGCATTGGATCAGTAGCAATTACCTTATCCTTCCATGTACCAGAGGATGGCATCCCATGCACCGCCTTCGAGACCAAGAGCTTCTCTTTTTCCTCCAAAATCCTATTCAACTTGAGCACCTCAGCATTAAGTTCCTTGATCTGCTTCGCAGCAGGGCCATCACTTGCATCCACCTTCAAGTGTTCAAAAGTAGGGATCGTTGCCTCCTCAAGCGTCCTAATAATGTCAATTTTTGGAGAAACCCTAGAAATCGATGAGTCCGAACCCCTTATTCGAGGAGGGTTGGACCTGAGGAAATCTGGAAAAGTATCAACGAGATCCCCAGCCATGAAGGCCAGGGAGGAGGAAAGGATTGTTTCAGGTAATTACCCGCTTTGTGTTGGACAGGGGACTCATATAATTTCGGGTTTGGATCGGAGTCGGAGGTACTCCTTCCATACCCGATCTCCGAACCCCATGCTTGCATCTATACCCATACTCATATTGGTTAAACCCAAAATATTTGTCAATTTTCTTGCTGATGGACTCCTGCACATTAGTCTTCCAATTACAAATGATGATTTAAACCGCTCTAGCTCTCTCGTTTTAGCAAGTTATCCATTGTGCGTTCTTTTGATAATTAGTTCACCTTAGTAATGTTGTTTTAAAGTCTCTTATTGTCAAACTACTACTATTTCCAAGATATGTTCCCTATCACGAAATGTCATGGTTATGAAATCATTTGTGTCAAAAGAATCGGAGTATGCGTTATGGTCATTGATGAGCGCCTTGAGCGGCATGGGCCATTGTTTAGTGATAAACACACAATATTATATATTATTGTGCTTAATATATCTCATTTTCTATATAATTATGTTTATTGTTGAATATTTTAGATGATATTGCGCGTAAGGTATGTTTCTCCTGATTTCAGGTAATTTAAGATAAAGTGTGTCTTTTGACATCCAATTTGGCTTGACCACTCGCTAGCGCAAGAGATGAGGCCAATGCCGTCATCATAAAATCCCAATCGGAGTACAGTTCAAAATCAGCATCGCAGAATACCAGATGTGCAAACACATTGCATTGAGACATGGGCGCGTGGGACCCTTTACTGTTGCACCTACGGAAAATAAGTGTTGTGAGTGCTGTGCATATCGGTAAGGTATTAATACTTCAAGTGGTCAAGGAGGCTTTGGATTGTTAAATGATAAAATGGACAGTGTTGGAAAATGGATTTGAATGCCGAAGACCCCACTGGTATTAATGCCTCTGAAAATATCAGCATAACAATTGAAGGATTTTAACTCCCCATGCCATGAGTCGGCTCCCGTACCGTTCGATCTTGTCTGGCATTGATCTCAACCGTTCATTTATTTGTCACAATGCCATGTGCACACCACACTGAATCATTTATTCTCTCAGCCGACTCACTCTCTTAGCTTTGTATACATATATGGGCATCCAGCCAAAAGAAAAGAGTGAGTTAGAAGCTGGGTAGCAGCCAAAAGAAATCAGTAGAATAAAAATCCTGCTCTCTCTCTGTCTTCCCTTTTCTTTTCCTTGGGCCAAATATACGAGACTTGTTTTCCCTTTTCTCTTTCCCTCTCTCTTTCTACCGAAGTTTTTCTCAGTACCAATGGAAGCTTTCAGGGCTAGGCCCTTGTAATATGCTTGTAATATTTATGCTACTTGTAATAAATTTGTAGTTTTCAAATTCCTTGTTTCAATTTTGCTTTCATATTTCTAGTCTCTTTAATAAGTAAAGATTGAGGTTTGGTTGTGGGAATTCGCAAACTACTCGGCTGTTTCTCACACCAAACTTAAATCTAAGGTTAATATTAGTGCGATTCCTTTAAAGGTTGAGAACGGAACGCCTTTGGCTTACCTCCATTGTAAACACCTTTTTGGCGCGCACTAGTACTGATCTTTCATAATCGAGTAAATAATAGTTATTATGTTTTTAGTTGTTTTTAACCTTTCCTTGGTAAGTCCTTTGTCAATGGAGGGGTAGTCGTATAGGTACGGTCGCAGGGTGATTAGCACACCGTGGCCAGGCCGGACACGTTCTGCTCCTGTTTCGGAATAATAATGAGAAGGCAACTTTAGGTTAGTAAAAAACTTTCGTTAGACGAACCCGGGCATTGTCAGAGCCCATGAGTCGTGGGGAACGAGGGACCAAAACTTGTCCTCCGCTGTGCATGGGTGAACGGCGACCATAAAGGTTCGCATCTTTCGAGGTAACTTTTTCTCTCTAAAGTCAAACGTTTTTAAGAACACCAAATGGAGCAAATAAGTCTAGGACTAGTTGCGAGTGCTATGAACCCTACGTTCGTACCTCCTTTTTAATTATTTAAAGAAAAATCAAACAATTTCCTTGGTTAGTTAATCTTTTCAACAAACGACAAGGGGTGGCCACTAGAAACATAATAACTATTATTTACGAGATTATGAAAGATCAGTACTAGCGCGCCAAAAAGGTGTTTACAATGGAGGTAAGCCAAAGGCGTTCCGTTTTCAACCTTCAAAGGAATCGCACTAATATTAACCTTTAGATTTAAGTTTGGTGTGAGAAACAGCCGAGTAGTTTGTGAATTCCCACAACCAAACCTCAATCTTTACTTATTAAAGAGACTAGAAATATGAAAGTAGAATTGAAACAAGGAATTTGAAAACTACAAATTTATTACAAGCAGCATAAATATTACTGTTGGAAATTTTCCAGGAAAATCAGATGAATAAAATCGAGGCATACAGAGGGTCTCTCGAGGCAACCGATAGGCTTCTATTTGGTTCAACGAGTCTGGACGTGGACTAATGACCAGGAGTTACAACCTGGTTTACTCCTCCCCATTATGAGGTTAATGGTAGATTTGAATTCTCAAATTCATTGTGGGAGTTACATGCAATTCAATTCTCGAATTCATTATAGGAGGTTTCCTTCCTTTATATTGGTGTATCACATTTTGGTAGAGACACCAGAGTTTCGTATTGCTCCACATACTCTGAATATTGTTCTTGTGTGAGAGAGAGAGAGAGAGAGAGAGAGAGAGAGAGAGAGAGAGAGAGAGAGAGAGAGAGAGAGAGAGAGAGAGAGAGAGAGAGAGAGAGAGAGAGAGAGAGAGAGAGAGAGAGAGAGACGCTTGTTCAGTTCGCCAAGGCGGTCGACGACGGTGTTCCGACGGCTTGCGGTTTAGCCGAGCCAACCCTGGGAGGAAGACGCTGGTGCAACCTACAACACCCTCGGTAGGCGGCGAATCTTTCTTAAGGTGACTGTGGTATCACACAGGACTCGATTCCGATTCAGAAAAGTTCTGTTTGTATCTCGTTTGGTTAAATCTACTTGGTATTTGTAATTTGTTTCGATCATGTGATTGTTATCAATGAAATTGTTCTCTGGATTTTTGCCTTTTGCCGAATTTTTCCCAACAAGCTTAAGAAAGATTTTTTGATCTCTGATCGGCAAAGAATTCCAGAAAACAGTTTTTGTTTTGGACTAACCTTGAGTTGCAAGAACAGGTTCATGACAGATTAGTTTCCATGGTGGATTACCAATGGTGGTAAGGCAGTGTAACCAGTTTTGGGTTTCGAGGAAAAAAGAAAAAACCCAACGGTCCCGTTCCAGAAACTGTAACGTTTCTTGATGCATGTTGATAATCCATAGCATATTCGTTTTGCGAATTGGATTTTGATATTAGACTCCTGGACTTCCCATTGTACGTATCTGATAAGGCACACATATCTTTGCCTGGAATTGTTCAGTTGCTAAGGGTAACTCTTCTTTTCGGATACATATGTTTGGATCTTATTTCCATTCACCATGAGGGATTGATTGGTTTTGGACCATCCAAGTTTGTGGGTCTACTAGTTTATGATTCCTGAGGGAATTCGCATAATATTTTTTTTAAAGACAAACAGAACCTGTTTTTTTTAAAGACAAATAGATATTTGTTGTCTGTTTGTGTTTGGAGGAAGTTTTATTAGTGATATGTGGATCTAACTTTTGTTGTCTACTAGTTTATGGTGACTGTTACCACAGGAAGGATGGTATCTAGATATAGTATGGTGGAGTCTCACTGCTGTGCGACATTGGAGTAATCTACTTCGCTTTGGCTTGGATAGTAGATTGCTTGGCGTTTGCTTGGAAAGGAAAAAAAAAAAAAACTGTTTGGCTTCGGCCTCGGACAGTCGTGTGCGACTGGACGCTATGTGGTAAACAGTTTGGCTTTGGCCTCGATCAATCGTGCGCGATTGGACCTTGATCGGGTTTGGGGCGAATGTTTGGCTACGGCCTCGGTCAGTCGTGCGCGACTTGGCCTCAGATCAAAGTGGTGTACTCAGCCTCGGTCCTGCGTAAGATCTGTTCGGCTTGGACCGTGTGCGGTCATTTCGGCTTTGTTTTGGGAACAAGTTACAAGAGCAAATGGAGAAAATAGAAACGATTTTGTTTTGTGAATTTTTAAAATCATTTTGGATATGATCCTTATTGGACCAAAAAGAAAATGGAAAACAAAAACGTTCGTTTTCCCAACTTTGAAAGTTGCTGCTTTGATAACATTCAAAGGCAGTGGATGTCTTTGATTACTTATGATTTTATAAAGAGATCAAAGTTTTAGAAACGGACCAATGTCTCAAATTGATTGCCATTTCGAAAGGATCACTCTTAGCATTTTTTTTATTTTGCTAATTGGTTTTATAATATGACTAGTTAGATGCCAGCGCGCAAAGCGCGCCGGTTTAGTTCTTGCTGCTCATTATATTGATTGAAAAATATTACTCATATTAGATAGCCAAACTGACTCGGATCAACTCTATTCAAACGTATCACTTTTATTCTTTTCATAGAGATCATTTGCTTGCATACGGCTCTACATAGTGGATCGGCAACCACCTGTTTGCGAAACAACACCTCTTATACTGGTACAATATTGTGAAAACAAAAAGATGGAGAGAGAGAGGGAGAGAGAAAGTGAGAAAGGCCAAAGGAAGGTTAATGGTAGAGATGGCGGAGGATGGATCCCTGTGATTAAGAACCACAGAAATCAGGTTGTAAGGCTGTCAAGGAATAAGGAGGATGAGGTTAAGGAGATTTTTACTCTGTTTGTGGACAATATCCCAGAGGAAAAGGACCAGGCCTGGTTGCGGAGAACTTTCAACCGGTTCGGGGTGGTTAAGGATGCATTTATACCTAGCAAAAGAAGCAAACGCTCGGGCAATAAATTCGGGTTTGTCAGGTTTGATTGCCATGTCTCTGCAGGAATGGCAGTGTCGAAATTAAATGGGGTGTGGGTGGACAACAACCGTCTATTTGTAAAGGAAGCTTGCTTTGGTCTCAATGCAACGAATCTTCATCAGAAGGTGCCCAACTTTTCCACCAAGCAGGACCTCAAGCAAAAGAACTCTGAGCTGAAGGAGGAAAATGTGCTTGATTATGACAGTTTGGCAAGGGGCAAGTCTACAAAGGGCAAGTTTGGGCCAGTCAAATCCTATGTTCATGCTCTGAAAGGGGAGTCTTCCAATCCTAATATAGAACAGAGTATTACTCTACAGGTTAGCCCTGTTGGAAATGGAGGGTTATTTAGAAGTGCGGTGGCTATTATGCACAGGGTTGTTTCCATGTCGACTTTGAAAAGCAATTTCAGCTTGGAGAGTGATACTGAGACCAGGTTCAGATCTTTGGGAGGGAGGTTAGTCCTTATCACATTTCAAAGCCAAGAAGTTAGGGACTTGCTTATTAAGGACCCGTGGATGAATTTCTGGTTTGATGTGGTAAAACCGTGGAATGGTGAACCCGCTAGCTTCGAAAGATTTGTATGGTTAAAGTGTCAAGGTATTCCTCTTAATGCCTGGAACGCCCAAACTTTCAAGCAGATTGGAGAGGTCTGGGGTTCCTTTATCTCAATGGATGAGGCTACTTTGAAAGAGTTATCTTTTGCCAAGGGGATGGTGCTGATAGCTACAGAGCAATTGGGAAAAATCGACAGATGGATTAAGTTAGTGGTTCAGGGTGTGGCTTATGAGGTTAAAGTTACAGAGGAATCCACATTTGTTTATCCAGAGGAGGTTGAATGTTGCACTCCAGTGGTTGCTGCTGCCCATGAAAACGGTAGAAAGCCAAAGTTAGCTCCGGTGGGCAGCAGGCCTGAAGTTCAGTTCAGAGATGGGAAGGAAGATGATGGTGACGTGGAAGTCTATACAAACTCAGCAGCCAATAGCAAAAGGGGTCTTGGTGTCAGTATAGCTGGTGTAGTAGGTTGGCGTGAGGCAGAAAAAATGCATGATGGAAGTAAAGGGTCTCAACCCAAGGTGGCAGATTTGCATTTAATGCCTGAGCGGTCCTGTACGCAAGCCCCATCAGAGGATTTTGAATCAATGGTTGAGGAATCTGTCTGTGGGGAAGTAGCTTTGGGTGAAGTGGGCCAAAATGGGGTTACTTCTGTAGCCCACACGGAAGCCCATGTGGCAGCCCCAACTCTTCAAGATGCTGGTGGGCCTGTGGGGCCTATTAATGTGGAAGGGTCGGTGGGCTTTGAAGATTTAGGGTCCACGGAAGTGGTAGCTGATTCTATTTCCCCATTTTCTGAGACAGAGCTCCATCCAAATGCTCCTCTTGCGGCTAGAATGAGTGGTGGCTACCGTGCGGAATCGACTCAGCTGGTGCGGAGCTCTCAAATCCCGAGTATTAATCTGATGGTGGATTTAAATGAGGCTGAATGTAGGAGAAGGAGAAGGCGGCAACTATCAAGCTTAGTTCTCATCAGTGAAGGGGTGGATAGGGATCGCACTCAGGTAGAGGACTCGGTATCTACTTCTTCGGTTTCTCCTCAGAGCAACTCAAGGGTTATGCGTGAGGTCAGAGCAACTATGGCAATTGGAGGTGAGTTGGGTATTAATTTCCGTCCTGATGATGATTTAATTTTATGCTCAATGATTGAAATCGAATCTAAGGAGTACTCTCAAATGCTTGAGAGAGAAGCGGAGGTTTAGATTTTAACCTCTGTTGGTGATCTGTGTGGGTACTTATGTGTTATGCTGCTGTTATCATGGAATATTAGAGGTTTAGGGAGTTCGATTAAGAAAAGATTTCTGTTTAAGCTTCTTAAAAAACAGAAACCTGATATAATTTTGGTTCAAGAAACAAAGTTGGATAAGGTGGAGAGGATAGTGATTCAGCGTATGTGGGGTAGTTCGGATTTTGGGTTTGCTTGCTCTGATGCTGTCGGAGCTTCTGGGGGGATTTTGTGTATTTGGAATGAAGGTGTTTTCAAAGTGGACAACGTAATAGTGCAGAGATCATTTATTTTACTTCAAGGAGTGATCAATAATGATTTTCCGTGTGTGGTTGTGAACGTGTATGCCCCCAATGAGGTAGCGAACCGTAGGCAGGTGTGGGAAGAGCTGTTGAACCTCAAGGCTAGCTCCAATGTCCCATGGTGTGTGGGAGGTGATTTCAATGAGATATTAGAGGTGAATGAGAGAGTGGGCTGTGTGAGAATAGAGAGGGGCATGAGGGATTTCGGTGAATTTTGTAACAACATGGAAATCCTTGATTTGCCTATGCTGGGCAGGAAATTTACTTGGACTAATTTCCAAGACCAAGCTGTCCACAGTCGCTTAGACAGATTTTTGGTCTCTATCCAGTGGCTAGAAAAATTCAAATTGCTTCAGTGGGGCTTACCTAGACCAATTTCTGATCATTGCCCTATTGCGCTCCGTGACGATAGCAGGGATTGGGGTCCTAGGCCTTTCAGATTTATGGATATGTGGTTGTCAAATCCAAGTTGCATGAAGTTAGCCAAGGATACGTGGAATGAGGTCCAAGTGTATGGATGGGCTGGATTCATGATCATGCAGAAGTTAAAAGCTGTTAAGGATAGGCTTAAAGTGTGGAATAAGGAAGTATTTGGAGATGTTAACCTTGCGTTACAACAAATTGAAGCGGAGCTTCACCAATTTGAGATACTAGCTGAAGAGAGACAACTTAGCGAGGTTGAAAAGGCTTCAAAATGCAAAACCAAAACTGAATTTTGGAGACTCTCTCGTTTGACCGAATCCATGTGGAGGCAGAAATCTCGATCTACTTGGTTGAAATTGGGGGACAAAAATACTAGGTTTTTTCAAGTGGTGGCCAATAATAGGTTCAGGAGAAATATGGTGGGTTCTATTAAGGCTAATGGGAGGGTAGTGGAAAATCCCATGGAAATTAAAGAGGCAGCTGTTGAATATTTCTGCACCAACTTCAAGGAGGACTTGAGAAGCCGACCTTCTTTGGGGGGGATGATTTTCAGAAAACTCAGTCCTATTATTGCTTCTGATTTGGAAAAGCAGTTTGATGAGGGAGAGATAGTATCAGCTATAAAAGGATGCAGTAGTCTTAAGGCGCCGGGCCCGGATGGCTTTAATTTCTCTTTTGTCAAAAAAGGATGGGTCTTCATGAAGCCTTTGCTACTTCAGTTTTTCTCGGAATTTCATACCAATGGGAAGCTCACAAAAGGTATTAATTCTACTTTTGTTTCATTGATACCTAAGGTTGATTGCCCTACTTCGTTTAAGGAGTTTAGACCAATTAGTATGGTGGGGTGGGTCTACAAAGTACTCTCAAAAGTTTTGGCAAATAGACTTAAAATCCACCTTCATTATATAATTGGTGAGTCTCAAGCAGCTTTTATTGGGGGAAAACAGATATTGGATGGAGTTCTAATAGCTAATGAAGTAATACATTGCTGGAAAAACAATTCACAGGGGGGCCTCATTCTCAAAATCGATTTTGAAAGAGCATACGATTGTGTTAGTTGGGACTTTCTTTTGGATTTGCATACGAAAATGGGATTTGGGGAAAAATGGTGTGGTTGGATTAAAGAATGTGTGTCTACCGTAGCAATGTCTGTTCTTATAAATGGGTCCGCTACGGAGGATTTTCAAACTCAAAAAGGGCTCCGGCAAGGGGATCCCTTATCCCCTTTTCTTTTCAATATTGTGGTTGAAGCATTGAATATTTTGTTGGAAAGAGCCAGAGCACTAAACATAATTAAAGGAACTCAGATTGGGGCTAATGGAGTTATCCTATCTCACCTTCAATTTGCGGACGATACGATTCTCTTTTGCAACAATGATAGAGTGGAGTTGGCTAATATAAAGAGGATTCTTAGATGTTTCCAACTTATGTCAGGTTTGAAAATTAATTTCTCCAAAAGCTCTGTGTGTGGTGTTAAGATTTGTGATCAGGCTGTGAAAGATCTTGCACTTGTAATGGGGTGTAAAGTTGAGAAATTGCCAATCAAATACTTGGGGTTGCCTTTGGGTGCTAATCCGAAAAGGATTAAAACTTGGGAACCAATGTTGGATAGGATGGCCAAAAAGTTGAATGTATGGAGCAGGAGATTTAATTCATCGGGAGGTCGTCTCACTTTGTTAAATTCTAATTTTGGTCATCTCCCCATCTATTTTATGTCTATATTCAAGATGCCTGTGGCAGTAGCAAAGGCAATTGAGAAATTACAAAGGCGATTTTTCTGGGGGGATTCGGTTGACAAGAGGAAGTTGCACTTGGTGAAATGGGAGGTTATAGCCAAGAGGAAAGAGAATGGAGGATTGGGGGTGAAGAATCTGAAGATTCAAAACCTCGCATTGCTTGCAAAGTGGTGGTGGAGGTTCAGTAACGACAAGGATTCATTATGGGTGAGGGTTATTCGCAGGAAGTACAATCTGGACCAGGGGCGTTGGCTTCCTCATCTCCCTGCTTCTGGACAGATTTCGAGTATATGGACTGATATTTGTTCCATTGGGAATGCATCTTCGTCTATTGGTCCAATAATTCAAGAGGGATTTAAAGTTCAAGTGGGCTCCGGACAGGAAACGTTATTTTGGGAAGTCAGTTGGCTTGGAGATGTAGCACTCAAGGAAGTATATCCCAGGCTATATTTGATTTCTACTCAAAAAGGGCAAGTGGTCAGAAATATGATGGTAGAAGGTGGAGTTGGCAGATGGAATTTAATTTTCGGTAGACGTTTGTATGATTGGGAAAAACTCCAGAAGGAGGAATTGCTCCAAAGACTGCATGATATAGTTTTGGACCCGTCTAAACAAGACTCGATACAGTGGAAATGGACAGCAGATAAAAGCTTCTCGGTGAAATCTGTGTATGGTCAGTGGGAGCAAGGAGTACATGTTGGTGATGAGGTGTTGGGGTCACTATGGAAGAACCTAAGCCCACCAAAGGTGGAAATTTTCTCATGGATGGCTCTGCAAGGTAAAGTGGCTACTAGATCTGTTCTTGCTCGCAGGAATATCATCCAAGAGGGTCAATTGACTCTTTGCCCTCATTGTGCCCTCTGTGAGGAAACCCCCGAGCACTTGTTTTTGCTTTGTCTCTCTTCCTGGCACATATGGTCGATCATCATGCAATGGTGGCAGATTGTATGGGTTTGTCCTTTTTCCTTGGCAGGACTAGCAAATTGGTGGTTTGGCAGTAGTTTTCGAAATTTGGAAAGACACATTTGGGAGGTGACGTTCTTTGCTACTTTGTGGTCTATATGGCTTGCGAGGAATGACCTCGTATTCAACAATGTTATAAGGTCTGCAAGTGAGGTTGGGGAACTCGTCAAGACAAGGGTGGCGATGTGGATAAAAGCAAAGTATGACATCCGGGTTTATTCGGTGGAGGATTTTAGGAGCTTTCTAGGTGGAATCCGTAAGTTAAAACTTTAAGTTTGTATTGAGGTGTTATCTCATCCAACTTTCGGTTGGATGATTTTTCTTCTTTCTTGTTTTGTTTTTGAGGTGTGGTGAGCAAGTTTGACTCACTGTTGTTTTCTTCTACTCGATGTACCCATTTCGAGCTAATAAAAATCTTTCGTTTGCCGAGCAAAAAAAAAAAAAAAAAAAAAAAAAAAAAAAAAAAAAAAATTGTGAAAACATTTCCAAATAAAGTGCGTTCTAATATGTAATTCAAATCTTCATATAAACACAAGTGAGATCTTCATCCTTTAAAAGTTTTCATGTGGGGTTCTGTGACATTTATATTTGCGACACTATTTTTCTCAAGAAAATGAGATTTGACCAAATTTCTTAACCGTTTAACTTTCTCAATTGTTTAAGCAAGGGAGTAACATTTAGTACCACCCAACAACTAAACCCAATGGCAGAAGGAAAATTAGTTGTCATGAAATTTCAAACACATTTTTTTTAAAGTATTGAAAGATTTATCTTATGCGTATAAATTAAGCCTTGATAGTTTTATATGTCCAGAGATTGATGTTGACTATTTTATTATACTCAGTAATGAAATTTAAGTGAGAGTAAACATATAAGATCAACCACTTGTTCTTTCAGGTTCTCAAATAAGCCTTTTTAATAGCCATTAATTGAAGCCTTTGATTTATTATTACGCAATCCACAACAAGAGAAGAACACACTTTATTAACAACATTTGGTTTAATTTTAATTTAGTAGATAACTGAACCGAAACTGGAAAAAGTTAATTCCAAAAAGAACATTACGCTATCTGCGTCGATTCATTATTGATCATTGTATTGATTGATCAATAATATTCATATTAGATAGCCAAATTGACATAAGAATTATAGATACTAATAGAAACACTTATGTTTTATCTACTTATAGTTTTGTATTGTTTTGGTTGGATTTGCGTGGTAAAATTAAGCAAATCTAAAGTGAAATTTGGGACAATTACAGTAGTTCTACTACAATACTAACTAATTACTAATGCAGAATATGGAATATAATGATGGTAATTACGATTATGCATTGGTGATGATTTCCCTCCAAATTGTCCAATTCCCCTAATGCAAGGCTCTCCTCCAACTCATCTTGATGTATTAGGCCTTTACCCTCATTGAAGAAACTGTATCAAAGCTCCTGTTGAGGGTTGGTATTCACCGACAAGAACCCAACAGAGAAAGTAAGAGAGAGTTTGCACCAGAAACGAGGAACTATAATCTTTCGCCTAACAAATAATTGCAAATTATACAAGGGCACTGATACTTATCCACAAGAAGGAAAAAGACAACAATACTACACGAAGGAAGTCGCCCATGAAAGAAAAATGAAGGAATGTGGAACATATATCACAAAAATAAAAGCCAGAGAATTTCGACTTATTTCTTTGTCACCTTGCCCTTATCAGCACAAGAAAAGAATTATATTAAAAAACGCTCGTAAATATAAGTGATGGAAGCGTCACTATCTATGTATGCTTTCATCACCAGACGTATTCCTGTTACGATTGAAACTGGGGATTGTAAAATATCATCTACTTAGTGTTACAAATTGTAAAATACAATTTTGAGTGTACATGAGTTTCGCATTGCAAACATTCTTGAGGATGTATACTTGAGAACTACTTCGACTGGAAAATTCTGCAAACTATATGCTCCTATAATTCTATAAACATGTCAATTCATAGGAATAAAATTGTATTATTTTTCTTTGTCATACTTCTCCATTGTTTTATAGGCTTTCTTTCCCCTTGAGCGATGAGAGCGGTTCTCATCATCAATGTTATCCATCCACCCCACATCTTTTCGTTATTGGCTTGTTAGGGCTTTCTCTTGCAATGCCTTTAAGGCATTCGGCAGATGTTCCCACTGGTGAATTTTTTTCTGGTACTTGTGTCTCGCAGGTTAATTAGGGCTTTTTTCTTCATTTTCCTCGATTTTGTTCCTTTTTTGCTGGATCTAGGGTTCAGGTAGAGTCGTTTATTGCGTTTGCAGATGAAGTTGTCGTCGTTGAAGGGTTGCCAATGTTGGGATTTTTACTCCCTTGCGACAATGGAAGCATGCCACAAAATTAATGTAAAGACCCGTAAATTTGTAAAATTAATTTAAATGTTTTACAAAGAAATAAAAGGAGGAAATTGGTTTGGAATGTTGAGATTTGGGGTTAATATGTTAAAGTGGAATACTTGTTGGGTAAATGTGTGATGTGTGCATGGTGTGTATATAGCATGTGTGTGGGGTGAGAGGCAGGGAATCCATTTTCCCTTCTCTCTATCTCCTGTCCGTCTCCCTCTCTCGGCTCCCTCACTCTCTCACCCTCTCACTCTCACTCTCACTCAAACTCAAACTCCACCCAAAACCCACACAAAACAATCTCAAATCCTTCACCCCCTTCGCGTATTTCAGTCCGTATTCGCTGGTTTGAGCTCGGTGGAGGCGAATTCCATTCGGTTTCAAAGTTTGGAGTTAGGGCTTGGAGAATCTTTTGATTTTGTTCTTCAATCCTTGAGGTAGGGAGTTCTAACTTTCAATATATGTTTATGGCTTGTTTCTCGTAGCTTGATTCTTGCCATTGATTGTTGTTGTTGAGGTTGTTGTTGCTGTGAAACCCATGGAAATCTGTTGGAAATCTGCTCGAACAGCTATCGTTATTGATAACATTTTCCTTGTTATCGATAACATTTCATCCCAGAACCCAGAAGAAATCCATTGTTATCAATACCTTCAGTAATCGTTATCGCTACCCTTGCGTCTGGACTGATTTTGGTCAGAATGTTATCGATATCTATCTCAATGGTATCGATAACATTGTGTTTTGACTGATCTCGATCCACTGTTATCGATACCTTTCTTCATTGTTATCGATAACATCTTGTTTCTGGGCTGTTTTGCTGATGTTGATTCCTATTCTACTATTTTGGGTTTCGATCACTTCTAATCTACTCCAAACACAACCCAAGTGATCCCTAACTTGATTATTCGTATCTAGTAACCTCCTTGAACGCACCTATGATTCAAATGCCCATTTGGACACGAGATCACGAAAATCATTTTGTACATCAAAATTAGATTTAAACGGCATGAACATGACAGATACATGATTTTGGAACTTTACGGATGCGATGAGAACATTCAGGACTCATCGACGGGTGAGTGCCTGGCAGAGGACATCGAGGTCCTATAATTGGCCCGGCAAGAGCTATATGCTCGTATTTGATACTTCAGGACCTCCCTATGGGTAAGGTGCCTGGCAGAGGACATTGAGGTCCTTTAACTGACCTAGCAGGAGCTTCGGCTCATGACATTTGTACGAGACATAATTTGACATATGGTGCTTTTAAAAGTTATTCATTGGGACACATGATTGGTTCTAAAAAGGAAATGTTGGAATTGGATTGTTGTTACCGTTCATTCACCAAATCTTGTTGCCATTGTCCATCTTGTGATCATTCCTACATTTCATATGCATATATTGTTAGATTAGAGCTTTCTACTGGGCTAGTGTAGCTCAGACCTTACTTCATTTTTAGGTACTAACTCGGGGCAATAGCTGCATGTTTGGATTGCTTGGACGTGGACATTGTTTTGAAAGTTAACATAGAGGAGTTACCAATTCATCTTTGTTATTTATTTTTGGAAGATGTATTTGTAACTTCATTTGATAATTCTTTTGACTTAAAAGTGTTGTAAACCTTCAACCTTTGAATATTTGGTACTTATGTTAATTTGGGTCTCGGAGCCAAAATTGTAATCTTTTGGGATACTATTGGAGGATGAGGTGTGATTATGGAAATGGACAAGTTAAACTCTTTTGGGGCATTGTACGGTTATTGCGAGGCTTTTCTTTATGGAAATTCATTTATATTTATGTTTAAAATCGAAGGTGTGACAATTAAACAAGTACAAAGAAAAACAAAGAACATAGAGTTCATGTGGTTCGGTTTTAATACCTACTCCACAAACAAAAGAGAATTCCACTATATTGATTAAGTACAATGAGTTGGAAAACATATTAATCCCCAAGTTGAAGTTCACTAATGTTTTTATCTCTCCCTAACTCTTACAATATAATTTTTCTCTTTTATTCTCATCAATTGTGTTTATCTCACACACCTTCAAATAACCTAATAACCCATTGGTATTTATAATCTTGGAGAAAACCTCATCCCAAATGGTAACTTTATTGCTCGGACATCACTCATTTTCTTATTCCAATATGATTTCCTTAGCCAAGATTCCTTAACCAATAGGTCTTCTTAAACAAGACTCACTCACTTTGAATAAAACCTTTCCAATTAGGGATTATTCAATTCCTTGGGCATCACTTCCATGGGTGGACTAAAACAATTACCCCCTCAACCCATGCAGGATAATTGAATTTGCACCTCTAATTTGAGTGTCCTTGATTTCACATGGATTATTATTCTAAACCAATCTGAACTCCATGTGGATGAAGCAAAATAAATCAACCCCCAATTTAAGTGGGCTAATTTTCAAACCCCCTCACCTAGGTGCACCACAACCCCTCATCGGGGCGCCTCGTAAACCTCACTTCGCAAATTGATGTGTGCTTACGTCGAAACCTTGCCTTCAAATAAGGTTGATAGAAACCCAAAGCGTAGGGCTAGGTCGTCGATAGCATAATAACCGGAAAGTCCGTGATCGTACCCACAGAGAATCGAATATAGCTTAATCGGATTGTAGGTTTTGTAAGTAATGGATTTCGGCGTTTAAGACGGCCAACTTGGTTTTGCTTTAAACGATAGAAGTGCTAAGTAAAAAGACTAGAAATGAACTTTATGAACTAAAAGAGGCAAGTCTAGGGATCATCTAACCCTTGACAAAGGCCGTTACCGGTTCTCAATTATAACTCAAACGAAAGTCACGACCGTGTGCTCACGCTCGGAAGATTTAGCTTTAAAGACTACGTTTAACAAAAGATGTGATTAAACGGAACTAAGCCAACCTATTTTGCTAATGTATCTAACACGTAGGAGGCCACGAGCCCTCGATATGTTGCTTGCCAAGACCGCTTGACTAAACTTCATATCAATGAGTTAACACCCCTCGCTTAGACCAAAATGGCTAGGTTAGTTCAATTCCGAAAACCATGATTTTAAGCCCGAAGATTTGAGAACCAAATAACCACCTAAATCATTGGGAAAGATTACCCCGAGACTTAGCCAAGAAACTACTCACACATAGCTAAAGACTAGACATGGTAAGAAAATGGAACAAAAGATTTAACCGAAGAAAACGTAAATAAACTTGATTTATGCAAAGATCCGAAGCGTAGCTACAACATTAATAAACGAGAAATTAACATAAGACAAATACTTACCAAGGTTCTTGAAGGAAAAGACTTAAAAGCTTGAAAGAGCTTTAATGGAAAAAGACTAGAAAACTAATAAAGACTTAGGCCTAACTCTAACTAATGGCTTCCCCCTTCCCATAAATGGCATACAAGCCTATTTATAGGGATCTAAAGTTAAGTTACAAAAGACCAAAAACTCCCCAAAATATCCCAAAAACATTCCATAAGTGGAAACTTTCCAAAAGCAAAAAGGTGAAAAAGTAGTAGATTCGGGTAAAAATTACACAGCATGAACCGGTACAGCCTATTCCCAGTACCGGTTCATGGTCTTCAAAAATCTTCCAAAATTCAAAATCTGGACTTGGTGAACCGGTACAGCTTATTCCCAGTACCGGTTCATGGTTGACAGATTTCTGGCTTAAGCTTCGCGGGCTTGCTCCGGACACTCCTGCTTCGTCCACAACCTCGCCTTCGAAAGAGGTTGAATTCCCCGAGCGTAGGGCTAAGTCACTGTCAGCATAGATACCGGAAATCCGGAATCGTTCCCACAGAGAGAATCTCGATAGCTACTTAGGATTTTTAAAAGCAAGTATTCCCGGCATTAAGACGGCCAACTATCGGTTTTGCTTTGGAAAGGTAATGAAAAAGACTAGAAACTCGGTTTTGATTAAGTTAAACAAGCGGCATGGCAATGAAACTACTATCGCCCGCAACTTAGGCCTTCGAACCATTCTCAACGAAAACTCGGTTGAATCGCACGGCTTAGGCTATCAACCGGAAGATTTAGCAATGAAACCATTAAAAGACTAGAAATGAAATATGGAAAACAAGTGAGCTCTTTTGTTCTTTTGGCAAACACAAGCCGAGACATCGCTCATGGAACCATATGAGCGAGCATATGATCACCGGAGATTAACATCGACAAGTTTTGTTACATAAAGGCGAACTCTTCTTATTTTCCATACCAAACTTCGAGCCGAGAGTTGAGAAAGGCAAGATGAACAAAAGTCGCGAGACGATAATCGCCCCATGGCCAAGCCTAAACGACTACTCACGCGACATGAAAAGACTAGAAAGCTTGGCAAGTTTGGAAAACATAATTACCGATGGAATCGAAAATTAACTTGATTTATAGAAGGATCTAGTCAAGAGCTACAACATTAATACTTGACAAATTAAACAAAACCAAATACTTACTAGTGTTCTTGAGGAAATTGTAAAAGAGGAAAGCTTGGAGAAGATAACAATGGAGTTCTCAAAACTTAAAAGACTTAAAAGAAATTGTTGCTAAGTTATGAGAGAGAAGACTCCCCCTATTTATACAAAAATGAGTTTCTCTCTCTCAAAATATCCTAAAAGGTAGAAATTCCACTAGTGGAAAGCCAAAAAGGTGAAAAATATCTGATCGGAAGCTCCCCGTATCGATACGGATCTAGGGACCGTATCGATACCATGCTGTTATCTTCATACAAGCTCAATCCCACGTAACGCCTCCGTATCGATACAGATTTTGGTTGTATCGATACGGGACAAGCTGGAGGCCCACTAACCAAATGGTATCGATACAGCTCATAGCCGTATCGATACGCGCATGCTAACTCCAGATTCTCAGGCCAGCCTCCAATGCTTGACACCCGACGGCCCCCTTGGCACACCCGACACCTCACTCTTCCAATCTTGATCACTTTAGCACGAGTTCCCTCGGGCAAAATTGCTTGAAATCACTTGAGGGTTGGCCTTGGAATCAAAACATGCCTTCTAAGGGCGCTTCGCCTGAAACACTCAACAAACAACCTTACGAGCAAAACGGCATAAAAAAAGACGAAAAAGCATAAAAACGCCACAAACTAGGGAACTTTTAGCACCACGATCTCACGATCTTAGGTGCTAATCAACTCCCGAACTCAGATTTAGGTGTTCTTTGGACCGTTGGAAAGCTCGTCGAGTCTACTTTCTAACCCAAGTGGTTTGGATCCAATATCATTTGTACATAAAAAGTTATGACAATTCTACCCTCAGCTGGTCGGAAGATGAGTAGCTTTGGTAAAATTCTCATTTCTCCTTCAATTCCCTTGACCCTTGGGCGACCCGAGCAACCTCCAAACCATCTCTTCATGACTCTTCGGGCACCACAACATGGTGGCACATGGCCTTGAACACTTGGTTGCATCCGGAGCATTCCTTGGCGTTCAAATGCGCCTTATTTATACGAATTACCTGAAACACACAAAAACCTACCTTACGAGTAATATCGAATAAAAGCTAGATAAACGCGAGATAAAACAACATAAAATGGGACTAGTCGCACCAAATATCTACAATATTGGGTGCTCATCAATGTGGCCCCACCTCTCCTTCTGCTTGTGCAAAATGGGGAGATTGCCATAACTAACCAAGTTTAAAGCAAAAGAGACACTATTTTTATTAGGCACGCCTTTGACCTCATCAACAAATTTTATCTCCTTGCTTGGAGGTTCCATGGGAACACCAACTCAGTGCACCTCTTTTCGGCCAAAATTTTGCACGACTTTCACACATTTCACATGCTCGCTTACGAGCCCAAGCATGCCTCTTTGCAACTTGTTCACTCCCATGCATCACATGTGCATTATCACATCCCATAATACTTGCTTGACTTTTGCTCCCTTAGTCAAAACAATCCTTTCAAGCCTGTATAAGGTACCCATCAGCTTTACATGCAACACCACCTTTTATCCATCGAGAAACTCAGGGACTCTACCACTTCACTGGAACTTGCAACCTCTCGAAACAAACGTTCCCAACCAAATTTAATTTTTTTTTGAGATATGGCACGTGTCTAACTCCAATTAATGTCACCTCGTGTCTATCAATCATGCGAACCCTCACTGTCTCCAACACCCACAATTTTATTAGTTATTTCTTCTACACACAGAGCACTGTACCCATGCACTCTTATCCACTTTCACTGACCAGCTCTCACCTTATTAGTTATTTCTTCTCCACGAGGAATTTTTGGGCGCCGGGTGAGTATCACGTCACCCGACTGACCTGATGCCCGAGCAACACATTCAGGCTGTCTAAAAGTGTATTGAACAGCCCAAATTAAAACATTCTCTCTCATCTCACATCAACACTTTCTCTCTCCAAATCTGAGCCGTCCAAAACCGAAATAGACGGCTCGGATGCGCCGAGTGAGCACCACTGAAAATCTTCTCGTTTTCCACGCATGCCATACAAAAATTGCACTACCCAAAACTTGTCCTTTTGTGGTTTTTTTTTAACCGCTCCTTTTGCGGATTAAAAAACCCAAAAAAGGCTTGCCCTCTTTCTGTTGTCCCCAGCTTTGACACTAACCACAAACCAAATTCACGGTTCAAGGAAAAAAACCATCATAACACCACATTGCGATTATCAATAAAAAAGAAATTACATGGCCAAAACCCAACTACTCTATCTCTGGATAATGGGAGTAGTAGATATTTTTCTTGTTCTTTCCATGGAGGGGTATTTTTTTTTAAAATTAATATAGGGGTAAGTTGAGAGAGTGCAAAAGTAATCTCTCTCGGATGATTATGTTGGGAAATCGGAGCCTTGCGCTTGACTCACAACGAACAAAAACACTTCAGAATCTTGGGATACTATCGTCATAGAAAATAAACCCGAGAAAAAGGAAGAGAAAGAGGAACAGAAAAATAAAACACACAGATATACGAGGTTCGGCAACTTGCCTGCGTCCCCGGGAGCCACACCAGTCCACTATGAACTGAGAAAACTAAAGATTAGAAGTCTTCTCTTTCCTCTCTGAGAAAAGTTTTCTTTTGCACTCTCTCTCTCTCTAGAATTCTCTCTCTGTATAGTCTCTCTAGCAAACTGCTCAAAAAATAATGAATACAACAATTAATATTTATAGGCAAACCCTAAGTGACAGTTGGACCCCTCCAACCAACTTGGGCTGCGGCCCACGACCCATCTCGGCCGCGAGCCTACCTGTCGCGCGCTACCTACCGCGAGTCTGACTGCGTGCCTACCTGTCGCGGAACTCCCCGCGCTGGTCGCGGACCACCTACCGCGGAACCCTCTGCGCGGGTCACGGATCTCTGTTGCTGAAAGTTGTCTGCATCCTCAACAATCTCCTACTTGAAGATAACTGAAGCAAACTAATATCAACAACCTCAATCAATAGCGGACGTAGTGAACTTCACCCCTCCTGGTGCAACTCCGGCCCTCCAACTCCTCACGCACGAAGGCCAACTGAAGTTGAGCACAACTTCAGTTTCTCAATGATGATCGACTTTGTCAACATATCTGCCAGATTTTAGCTCCCCAAAATCTTCTCCAATAACAATTCCCCTTCTTCCAAAAGCGAGCAAATGAAATGGTACCTCAAAATCGATGTGCTTTGTTCTGGCATGAAATACTGGATTCTTCGCAAGGTGTATAGCACTATGGCTGTCACTGAAAAGAACACTGTTCTCCTGATTCAAACCCAACTCACCCAGAAAAGCCTTCAACCAAATCATCTCCTTAGCAGCTTCTGTGACTGCTACATACTCAGCTTCTGTCGTAGACAAAGTTACCAACTTCTGCAGACGCGAGACCCAACTCACCACTGTTAATCCCAAAGTGTAGACATATCCTGTGGTGCTTTGCCTTGTATCGTGATCACCTGCGAAATCTACATCCACATATCCTCTCACCACCAAATCTGTTCTCCCAAAACACAATGGCACATCCGCGATCCCGCAGAGATACCTCAGTATCCACTTAACGGCTTCCCAATGCTGCTTCCCCAGATTGCTTGCAAACCTGCTCACAACTCCCACTGCAAGCTCAATGTCTGGCCGCGTGCAGACCATCGCGTACATCAGACTACCGATGGCTGAGGCATACGGTACCTTGGCCATGTGCTCCTTCTCAGCATCTGTCTTCAGAAACTGCACGTCAAAAAGTCTAAACTGACTTCCCAGAGGCGCGCCAACTGCCTTGGCATTCTGCATATTGAAGCTTTTAAGAACCTGTTCAATATACTCAGCTTGACTCAACTTCAAGACCCCTTGAGTTTTGTCCCTGCTGATCCTCATTCCAAGTATCTCCTTCACTGCACCCAAATCTTTTATAGCAAACTCTGCTGCCAACTGTTGCTTCAACCTGTTTATCTCGCGCAAACAGGACCCCACTACAAGCATATCATCTACATAGAGTAGTAAAATTATGTAGCTCGCCTTACATCGTTTAAGGTAGCAATAGTGATCTGCGTGGCACCTCGTGTAGCCGTTGCGCTGCATGAAACTGTCAAACTTCTTATACCACTGTCGAGGAGCCTGTTTCAACCCATACAAACTCTTCTTGAGTCTGCACACCATCTCTTCCTTGCTCTTCTCAATGAAGCCAACAGGCTGCTTCATGTAGATTTATTCATCCAAGTCACCATGAAGAAACACAGTTTTAACATCCAACTGCTCAAGGTAGAGATTTTTCGCAGCCACTAAACTCAATACCACTCTGATAGTGGTCAGCTTCACAATTGGGGAAAAAAATCTCCGTGAAATCAACCTCTTCTTTTTGTTGAAAGCCCTTCATAACCAATCTGGCCTTAAACCTCTTGTTGTTGTCGCTCTCCTGCTTGACGCGGTATACCCACTTGTTTTGTAACGCCTTCTTCCCTGCAGAAAGCTTCGCCAACTCCCAAGTCACATTCAAGTGGAGAGAATCCATCTCCTCTTGCATAGCACGTTCCCACTTCACAGCGTCACTGACCTTTAAAGCCTCGTCATAGCAAGACGGTTCCTCGCTATCTGTCAAAAGCAAATAATACAACGACGAAAGGTATTTCGGATTAGGTTTGGGTACCCTAGTTGATCTCCTTACCACGACAGCTGGTGAGCTAGACCTTGTCCCTGGAACTGCCCCAGACTCTGTCCGCGAGACTGCCTCATCCGCCCGGTCAAATCTCGACTCATCCCCACTGCTTTCTGGAAGATCCTCCAAACTAAACTACTCAGGTGACTCGCGATCCTCTCGCGTGACCACCCCTGCGGGAACTTCCGCGGTAGAACCGTCGCGATCCTCAGTAGAACTCCCACTGCATTGTTTGCTATCCTTGTCCTTGTACAGCACTGACTCATTGAATATGGCATCCCAGCTTCTAATTATCATCTAGTTTTTCTCATCCCAGAGACGATAACCAAACTCATCACCGCCATACCCAATGAACGTGTATTTCAGTGACTTAGCATCTAGCTTGTCTCTGACTTTGTCGCTGAGGTGGACATAAGCAACACAACTGAAAACTTTCAAGTGTGAAAGATTTACCTCTTTACCGCTTCAAACCTCCTCCGATATTCCAAAGTTCAACAGAACTGATGGCCCATGGTTGATCAAGTATGCTGCAATACTGATCGCGTCTGCCCAAAACTGCTTGGGCAACCCCGCGTGTATCTGTATGCTTCGTGCACGCTTTATCAGAGTCCTATTCATCCGCTCCGCTATGCCATTCTACTGCGGAGTTCCTGGAAGAGTTTTCTCTAAACGAATCCCGAATAGAGCACAGGCTCTCTTATACTCTTCCAGTTCATACTCTCCCCCATTGTCTGACCTCAAACACTTCACCTTCAAGTTTGTCTCGTTCTCTACTCTAGCTTTCCACTTCATGAAAATTTCAGATACCTCTGACTTGTATTTCATGAAGTAAACCCATACTTTCCTTGAGTGATCATCGATGAAAGTAATAAAGTATCTCGACCTGCCAAGAGAATGCACTGGCGCGGGACCCCATATGTCTGTATGAACAAGCTCCAACTTTTTTGGCTTGGGAGGTCTGACACTTTTCTGGAAACTAAACTGCCTCTGCTTGCTGAAGTTATAGTCTTCGCACATGTCGAAATCCACTTACTCAACTGGAAGCTTCCCCTGTGTCTGTAGAACCTTCATCCCCTTCTCGCTCATATGTCCCAACCTGTCGTGCCACAAACTTGAACTCACTTGGATCTCTAGCCGTGGACCTTCCGCGAGCCTACCCTCGCACGGTACCACCCCCGCGGTCCTCACGCGGGACCACCCCTGCGAGTCCTTCCGCGATGGCAAAGTGAATGACTCCCATGTGAAGTTAAATAAAGAGTACCTACTTTTTTTCCGCGCGCTATCACCATGGTACCGTTGGAGACATTCCACGCGTCTCCTGTGAATGTTGAGGTATAGCCCGCTGCTCCCAGTTGCCCAATTGAAACAAGATTCCGCTTCAGCTGCAGGACGTGTCTGATATCCTTCAAACACCATCTAAACCCCTGCGTTTCAATCTGCACATCACCCATTCCCATAATACTACATGGCTCATCATCGTCCAAGTATACTTGCCCGAAGTCGCCTGCTACATAGTTCTTCAGAACCCCCTTGCTAGCAGTCGCGTGAAATGAGGCACCCGAGTCAATCACCCATGACTCAGCAATACTATCCATCGATAGAATAAGTGCATCTTGCACGATGTGAGCCTCCTGCTCACCACTATTCTTTTTTGGAGCTTTGCAAACTGAAGACATGTGACCCGCCTGGCCTCAATTCCAGCATTCACCCTTAATACCGCGTACTTATGTTTTGCCGCGGGACTTCTTGCCGCACGACTTCGACCGGCTTTTTTCTGGTTCTGACCACCCCTGGCCTGGCTTCTGCCCCTCTACTCAAAACTTAGAGCTGAACCTAACCCGCTAGAGCCTGACACTCCCTCGAGCGATTTCCTTCTAACTTCCTCAATCAGAATCAAACTGACTATATCGTTCAGTTTGAGTTTCTCCTTCCCAGCCGAGTTACTCACCGGGGTAACTGTACCCTGCCAGCTCTCTAGCAACTGAGACAGGATCAACAAGGCTTGAACCTTGTCGTCGAATTCAATACCAACAGAGATCAATTGGTCCACTATTGTATTGAACTCGCTGAGATGCTTCATAAACGAGCCTCCTTCAGGCATCTCGAAGTTGAACAACTTCTTCATCAAGTGCACCTTGTTTGCCGCGGACGGCTGTTCATACATCTCTGCGAGCGTGTCCATCAGGTCGGACGTGATTTTTTCTTTCAGTATATTGTGCGTGACAGACTTCGAGAGTGACAACCGGATCAGCCCCATCGCCTTCCGATCAAGAACATCACATTCTTCGTTACACTCTCCTGGTTTCTTCCCCTTTTCTTTACCCAACAACGGCCGATAAAGATCCTTCTGGTACAGATAGTCCTCCATTTGCATCTTCCAGAAAGCAAAATCCGAACCATCGAACTTCTCGATCTTCGATTTCCCTTCTTCTGAACCCATAGCTCCCTCGAAAATTCGGACTGCCCAAAAGCTTCAACTTCCCAACCGAGTTACTCACTGCGGTAACTGTACCTTGCCAGCTCTCTAGCAATTGAGACAGGATCAACAAGGCTTGAACCTCGTCGTCGAATTCAATACCAACAGAGATCAACTGGTCCACTATTGTATTGAACTCGCTAAGATGCTTCATAAACGAACCTCCTTCAGGCATCTTGAAGTTGAACAACTTCTTCATCAAGTGCACCTTGTTTGCCGCGGACGGCTGTTCATACATCTCCGCGAGCGCGTCCATCAGGTTGGACGCAGTTTTTTCTTTTAGTATATTGTGCGCGACAGACTTCGAGAGTGACAACCGGATCAGCCCCATCGCCTTCCGATCAAGAACATCCCATTCTTCGTTACCTCTTGGTTTCTTCCCATTTTCTTTACCCAGCAATGGCCGATAAAGATCCTTTTGGTATAGATAGTCCTCCATCTGCATCTTCCAGAAAGCAAAATCCGAACCATCGAACTTCTCAATCTTTGATTTCCCTTCTTCTGAACCCATAGCTCCCTCGGAAATTCGGATTGCCCAAAAGCTTCAATCGGAAAACTATTGAACACCCTTACCGCAACCGCGGCTTTGATACCCGTTGTTGGGAAATCAGAGCCTCGTGCTCGACTCACAACAAACAAAAACACTTCAGAATCTTGGGATAATATTGTCACAGAAAATAAACCAGAGAAAGAGGAACAAAAATACAGAACACACAGATATAAGAGGTTCGGCAACTTGTTTACGTCCCCGGGAGCCACCCCAGTCCCCTATGAACCGAGAAAACTAAAGATTACAAGTCTTCTCTTTCCTCTCTAAGGAAAGTTTTCTCTTGCACTCTCTCTTTCTAGAATTCTCTCTCTGTAATAGTCTCTCTAGCAAATTGCTCAAAAAATAATGAATACAGCAACTAATATTTATAGGCAAACCCTAAGTGACAGCTGGACCCCTCCAACCAAACGGCCCACGGCCCATCCCAGCCACGAGCCTGCCTATCGCACGCTACCTGCCGCGAGCCTGACTGCGTGCCTACCTGTCGCGGAACTTCCCGCGCTGGTCACGGACCACCTACCGCGGAACCCTTTGCACGGGTCGCAGATCTCTGTTGCTGAAAGTTGTCTGCATCCTCAACAGATTATCAGCAAAAGAATCCGATAAAAACTGGAAAATGGGAAGCTGGATTAAAAAAAAAGTGGGGAGAGGAAAAAAAGTGAGGGGAAAAAATTCGAAAACAAAACAAAAATGCACACCGACCACCAAGCACCACTACTCTTTCAACTCCCCTTTTCCAGACTCTCTCTCTCTAACTTTTTTTGATAAGCGATAATTTATTAAAAAGAAGGGGAAAGGGGAGGGGGATCCAACAAAAAGTTGGAAAATACATCACTAGGGCGAAAGCCTAGACACAGCCAGGGCCTACAGGTCCAATCGAAAGCTGAAATAAACAATAAAGCCCGGACCAAAACCCAGATAAATACAATAAAGCTCAAAACCCAAAGTACGGCCCACGCCGGGGCCGTCCCATCCAAACCGATACCCAGAAACCTAAACAGCGACGGCAACAACCGCCGCACAAAACACCGAAACCCCAGCCTCGCCGTTAAGCAGAACCAACCTCTCCCGGATGTAGAGGCCGGTGGCAGGAAGAAGACGGCCTACGACAATGGTCACCGCAGCAATCAGGATTCTGGGTACAGACCGCCACCACCACAGCTACAACCGGAACCATCAACAAACACCCCTGCACCTAAAACGCCCAGATCCGCCAAACACCCAGACGAACACTCCCTGCCAAACACCAGACAGAAGCAGCCACACCGCCAAACCCATCGGCTGTCGAAGCCCGCACCAGCAGCAGAACATGGGAGAGAGGGGGGAAGGTCCCTAGCCGTTAGGCGTGAAACCAGTCGTCCCAGGAGAAGCCGACCAGCGGGACCCCCCATAACCACCACCGAACGCCGCTTCCACCACCGTCGAAGCGCCACGCCAACAGCTGACGAAGGAAAGCACGAGCACCTCTGAATCGAAGAAGAAGAAATCCACCGAATCCAGCCAAAACAGCTGGGGGAACAAGATGATCGGAGACCAAACTCAAGACGATAGAAAACCTCAACAGACCCAAAAGCGCAAAACAGAAGCGACCGACGACAAGAGGGAGGAGCAGAGAAGCGAAAACAGACGGATCCGAGGGATGGGACTGAACTGAAACGTGTCTAACAAGAGAGAGGGGGTGAGGGAGGAAGAGGAGTAGAGGCCCGGGGGGAGGAGACGGCGGCGCCGCTCCCCCCCCCCCAGGCGGAAAGCCCACCTGTAACCACATCTGCAGGCGGAAAGCCCACCTCTCTCTCTAACTTTACTCTCCTATCTGCAACCACATCTCTCTCTCTCTCTCTCTCTCTCTCTCTCTTCTTCAAAATACACCACCCATTCTCTCTCTGTCGCCACCACCGGATCCGTCGCCACCAACGCCGGAACACCATCAACGTCGCCGCGCCACCAAGGTCTCTTTCTCTCACCCACCGACACCCACCCCACCCCACCCCACCCCACCCCAACAACACAACAACTCTCTCTCTACATAAAATGCTCAAATCTCTCCGACGATGGCATTGCACAAATGAGAGAGCTTTCCTCTCTCACATCAAGTCCGATTGAAAAAGAACTAAAAGTATTTCACCGCGCCCGCTCTCTCTCCTCGACCTTTTTACCATCGTCGATACCACTACTTCAACCCATTTCAAGTTAGTTGGTTATTCACACCGCTGTTTCCGAATCTAGTCTTTTTCGTTTGTTTGTTTGTTTTTTTCAATTTTTTTGGTCCATATCTTCGTTTGATTGATTCTTGTTTACAAGATGAACAATGAGAATGTTAATCCAAATGTTGCCCGACGCAATCAAAAACGGCCATTATTTGTATGTCATACCGATACTGAAACGTCTAAAGAAGCACGCCATGTTAGATTAGGGATCTTACGCAACGAAAAGCTTATTCGTGAAGGTATTTTTTAATCAATACTTATTTCTAATCAACCCTTCTTTATCACCTGTGGATTTTTTTATAATGTCACCCGATAGGAGTGCATGATCAACTTCATCCGAGGGGGCGTACCGTTACAGTACTAAGAGAGATAAACTTGAATGACACAACACCGCATGGTAAAAATTCTAACCGCATGTTTGGTGAGTTTGATTTTTTTCTGAAATCTTGGACCAACTCATCATGCATTTGGATTCTACCTATCGACAATATAAAAAAAAACAAATTACGTGGACATTAACAAAACAGAATTACCTATCGAAGATGATTAACATAATTTTTAGTTTTTGTTTGGGGCTTTGAATTTTTTTTTTTTTTGGACGAGATTGGGTCACTTTGATTTTTTTCCCGAAATCTTGGGTCCACTCATCATGTTTTTGGATATATACTACCTAACGACAATATAATAATAAAAAAAACACAATTACATGAGCATTGAAAAAACAAAATTACCTATCGACAATAATGAACATAGTTTTTTTTTTGGGGCTTTGCCGTTTCATGGTTTCAAATTTCAATTATAGCTGTTGTTGAACACAAATATAAGGGTGATCACATGGTTGTGCTTTTTTGCAAATCAACTCTGTTTGGAGGAATTCAACCCTCTCAAGCTAGAGGAATTCTGTTTGCAAATCAGATACCACGTGATATTAATGCAGCACAATGCAATTGATAGATCAAATTGAAACAGTTTTTTTCTCCTTTTTTTTGGGTTTAATTTGTTCGGTACCTTTCAATCCTAGCCGTCAGTTGCATTTTTTAACAGCTCGTATGTGCTGCATGAGTACCACTTACCCTAAAATCAATTTTCTGGAATGCAACTCTCTCAACTCCCATTCCCGCGGATCAAAAAAACCATTCTATTTCCGAGTTCAGCTCCCCTCCAGTATTCAAAAGTCCATTATTGTCCTTTTTTGGCTAGGAATATTGCCCAAGCAAAAATCAACGGCCCACATCAATCCCATTTCCAAGTTTTCTCCCCACGACAGCATAACCCAACTTATTTTCATTTTACTTTACTTTCCTTAATGCTAGATCAACGGTCCACATCAACCCCATATTCAAGTTTAAGAATTAATTAACGGCTTGGATCATTCGTATGAGACCCAGAAATGGATCTCGCATGACGATCTGTACAGTGTCAGTACAAGTTACGCATAGTAGAGTTCTTAGACCCTGTTCCACTAAGCATTTTTTGTCCTTGTTCAAAGAAAAATCGCGTTTGTTAATTTTGTGCTAAACTTTTGTGGATTATTGATTCGTCTTGAAGAGACAAGTCATGTTTTTTTACTTTTACCAAATATTTTGGAAAATAACCATTTTTTTAGCAAAAAAAATAAAAAATTGACTTTTTTTTGCTAAAGAGTGGATATTTTCCAAAATATTTGGATAAAAGAAAAAAGTGAGATACAAAACTAACAAACGCATTTTTTTTTACTAAAGACAACAAAAAAAAGTCCTAAAAATCTTTAGTGGAAGTTCTTTTTAGTTTTTTTTTTTCATCAGCAAGTTCTTATTAGTTGATCAAGCATTAAGGAAAGTAAAATGCAAAAAAGTTGGGTTATGCTGTCGAGGGAGAGTAAAATGCAGAAAATGGACCGTTGATTTTTAGGTGTGTCTTGTGAGTAAATTGTAAATGCTGTCGAGAGACCTTTGATTTGTTGTTGGGCCGAACCACCCATTCTGAATGGGTGCAAAAAAATCATTACTACCATTCAGAATAAAATAATCAGAAAGATAAAATTCCCTCATCGATTCAAACGAAATGAAAATTGAAGCAATTAATTTTTTAACCATATTTTTAATATATAAAGGGTGAAAAAACTTTTGTGTGCGCTAATATATCTTTAAAATGGGAAATTTTAAAAATTATTTTTAAAAATTGATTAAACTATTATTTATACACATTATATCCCATAATAAATAAACAAGGACAACATAATAAAAAAATCAGGTCATAATTCATTTTCATCACTTATCTCCCAAACACTACCAAATTAAAAAATGCATTTTGCACATATTATCAAAACACTCTATCAGATTCAAACTATATTCTGATCAAAAAGCCAAAAAATTAAAAATGAGAAGCCAATTAAAAGTAGGCTCCCAAACACCCACTAAGCACAAAGTTTTTTTTGGAGGTTCTGTCGTTATTCCCAAAAAAATGCGCTCGACAATAGGAATTGGAAAAAAGGAGAAAAATTACTTTTACCCAAATATTTCAGATAATAACCCATTTTTAGCCCCAAAAAAAAAAGGTTTAAAAAGTTGGCCTTGGTTGCCTCAAATTAGGTATTTCTAAAAGTATTTGGATAAAAGTAAAAGAAATTCCTTTTTTCAATTCTTCAAAGAATCAATAATTTATAAAATTTTGACGCAAAAGCAACGAATGCGTTTTTTTTTTTATAACGATAGAATCTTAAAAAGTAGTAATAAAAGTTAAGCGTAATGGGGCGGAATGCATTAATTTTTGCTCCAGTAGACTGTGTCATGTGCTTCATTAATTTCTGCTAAGTAATTTCTGAGGCGAACGTGGCTTGAATTTTTTTTTTTTAATCCACGGCTTGAGTTGGCGTTTTGGAATTTTGCAGTGTTAAGTTTGCCATGACTTCCGTTAACATTTTATATGTTGGTCGTTAGTTGGTTAATAATAATTAAGGAAGTCATGGTTTAGTTAAGGCGGTAGTGGTTCAACAGATTTGATGAAGTCCAGCTCAACTTGGGTTCCACCTCAGCAATCCTTGTGACAGCTTCTCATCCAATAGGAAAGCTTAGCAAATTTTGTGAGATGTATGTTTCTTTTGTGCCTTGGTAGTAAATAGTACAGTGCCGTTGTTTTGTAGGACAGTTGTTTGAAGTACTGTGTCTTTAAAAAATTCAAATAATATGACACATTAGACAAATAAGACAGTTGTTTGAAGTACTTTTTATGTCTTTAGCAAACCTTTTTTGGCTTTTAATAATAATTTTATACTTTTTAAACTGCTCTTATCGAGATGATTGATTAATCCAAAAATTAACATGCAAATCTAATCCAAAATTCAGAAAAGGCGAATAAAACACATAAAACGAAGAAATAAGTTAATCAAACGAATTTAATTGATTATCATTCAATCAGTTTAAAGACTTTGATTGGGTTAACGATCAACTCTTTACTCCTATTTTACTTCTCAATACAAACGAGGGAAGAAATTTTTTGGTTTAATTTCTTTTTTTTCTTTCGGTTGGCACATTAATTTTCTCTTTTCTCTTTTCTTCTTTTTTTAGTTCCAAATAAACCCGAAATCGAAACACCTCTCTCTCTCTCTCTCTCACACACGTACGCCTCTACAACCCCATCTCTCTGTCACTCCTTCAAAATCCAGAGAACACCCTCTCGCTCTCTCTCTCCACCACCGGAGCCACCAACACAAATGCTGGACCACCACCCACCAAGGTCTCTTCCTTCCGCATCATTATTTATACATTGCGATTTGCACGATCAAAGACCACCGATATCTCTCTCGATCTCACACTATCTCTCACCGCCTCTAGGATTGCTACAGATTGTGGACTCAAACTGTATTCAATTCTCTCATACCGAGAAATCGATAGATCTGTTGAGAGTCGTGCTGAGCCTTCGACCGGAGTGGTCATACGTGACTCCGGTCCAGCAAGACGATGGACCGAACCCGGCTGTGCCAATCGCAAACAAGGAGAAGTTCTCTGAGACGATGGACTACTTCCGAGCTGTTTCGTAGGAGACGATGGTTGTTGGTTCGTCTCTCTCTCTCTCTCTCTGTTTTGTTTCCTCCACGTCTTCTTCATCTTCTCCGGCTTGGTTCCATTTTTCGGTAAATTTCAGTTGGGAGTGACGAGTTGCCTATACATGTTCAGATCTCTCACCCATGATTTCTGCACACACCGCATGATTTTTCCACTATGTCCAGTTCTCTCTGTTTGTGTATGTGTGTGATATATATATATATATATATATATATAAAGAGAGAGAGAGAGAGAGAGAGAGAGAGAGAGAGAGAGAGAGAGAGAGAGAGAGAGAGAGAGAGAGAGAGAGAGATGATTACCAAGATATAGCGAGAGATTTGCCATTCAAGATTTGGCAGAAGAAATCAGATTCGATTCTGATTCGTTGGGGAGAGGAAGAGAGAGCAGGTGCATGATTTTACCAAAGCACCCCCACACCAAAACTCAAATAGTAAACTGAAGCAAGGGAAAAAGGACATGGAAGGAAAACATGAAAAGTCTGAAAACCTATTAAAGTAAAAAAAAAAAAAACTACAATCTGCACACCCAAATCTGCCTAAGCCACCAGTCAGAGCATGCAAATCTACCAAAACACCCTCAGGAACACTACCCAACCATACACACTCACTGCATGCAAACAAGGGCATTTAAGTATTTCAAGAAAATGGTTTCATCCATCTGCCAATCCTCCTTAAGGGAAGCAGGAAGGGATTCTCGAAGTGTTTTTGTGATTGGGGCTCCACTATTTTATTTTATTTTATTTTTATGCATTAGGGCACTGGATTTTTGGGCATTGCATGTGAGAGCATGTACAGGTTCTAACCAGTACTTAAGAGATAATAATATGCGGTCGTGCATAATTATGTTTTCTATGAAATCTCTTTACATGCATAAATATCAGTTGAAATGGAAAATGGAGGCAGTGCCCCAAGTAATTTGATCACATCTGTTGGTGCGCCAACAGAGGTTCTTATGAACCATGCTGAGAAGACGTGTCAACATGAGATGTTGTTCTACCTAAACATCCTGAGTGGTTTGTACAACTGTCTAGTGCGCCAACAGTGGTTCCTACGGGAATATGTTCCTCTCATGTGGAAAATGAGTAGGCCGGATGGGCAAGTGGTTGCTGTTGTGAAGGTTCAAGTGATAAAGACTTCTTTTCAATTAGTTGAAAGAAGCACTAAACCATTTAACTTAATTCACACCGAGGTGTGGGATTTCAAAGTTATGTCCAAATACGAGGTGGCAATAAGTATTTTGTTACGTTTGTCAATGTTAGCATAAAATATTGCTACGTGTACTTGCTCGAGAGCAAGAACACAATAGTGGATAAAGCTCGTTCTTGTTAAGAATGGAGTTGGACATCAACTTAGCTAAGAATAAGGTGGTGGATAGTGATCGAGGTGATAAATTCAAATTACCGGTGGTGGAACTTGTGTCTAGCTAGTTCACCAAACCACTATACCTTATTCACTTCAACAATATGGAATTGTTAAAAGGCCATATCTTGCCTAAGAGGCTATGGTTGACTAATTCTGTTATCCACAGATTTTATGGAGTAAAGCATTTTGCTCCGCATATGGTGGCCTAAACAAGATACCATGCAAGAAAGTTGATAAAACCCTAAAGATGTTGGGGGTGAAAGCCTTGCGATAAATTCTAAGGAATGTAGGGGTGCCTTACAAAAGTGGTTGTTCCTATACCTAAGAAGGTGAGAATAGGCCTCACGATTGTTGATTGTATGCGCACAATAGCAACTTGTGTTATGTCTTGTGCATGAATATGAGATATCAGATATTCACAAGAATAAGAACATGGAATCTAGGAATGTGTTGTTCTTTGAACACATATTTTCACATAGATCCATAGAAGAGTCGAGTTCGGTTAAGCGAACTTTGAAGACTATAGGTGAAAGCAGTCAAGACCAAGAGGAAGAAGTTGATGTTGAGCCTAGGCGTAGCAAACTGGCTAGAACATAACATCCTTTGGTCTAGACTTCCGGACATTTATGTTAGAAAGTGAGCCTCGGACATTCAAGAAAGCAGCGAGCTCTCCTGAGAGTCCTTTGTGAAAGGAGGCTATCAAGAGTGAAATTGACTTCATTCTGCAGAAAGCGAATGAGCTACGTATGAGTCAGATGGATGTCAAGGTAGCTTTCCTAAATGGCGATTTAGATGAAGGAATCTACATGGAGCAACCTGAGAGTTTTTCAGCGCCAAGTCAAGAAAGGAAAGTATATAGGCTTGTTAGATCTCTGTATGGTCTAAAGCTAGCACCGAAACAATGGTATGAGATATTTGACAATGCTATGTTGTCGAGTGGTTTCAAAATCAACGAATGTGACAAGTGTGTTTATGTCAAGAACACAAACGAATGGTACGCCATTTTGTGTCTCTACGTTGATAGATATGTTCATTGTTGGTAGCAATGAAAGGGTCTTTTAGTCTATCAAGGATATGTTAAACTCAAAGTTTGACTTGAAGGATATGAGCCTTGCAGATGTGATTCTGAGTGTCAAGATCACCAGAACATCTGTCGGACATGCGTTGTCTTAGACACACTATGTTGACAAGATTCTTGAGAAGTTCAACCCGTCTGATTCAAAGTGTCGCAAGAACCCCTGTGGATTTAAATCTCCGTTTATCCAAGAATGGGGGGGAAGGCGTATCTCAATTAGAGTATTCTCGGATAATTGGGAGCCTGATGTACTTGATAAATTGTACAAGGCCCGATTTAACTTACTCAATTAGCAGATTGAGTAGATACACGAGTAATCCAGCACATGATCACTGGAAGGCAATAGTCAGGGTTCTGCACTATTTGAGGTATACTCGTGATCTGGAGTTGCACTACACTAGATATCCAACAATACTTGAAGGGTATTGTGATGCGAACTGGATATCAGATATAAAGGACTCGAAATCCAGAAGTGGATATGTCTTTATACTTGGTGGTGCAGCTGTTTCTTGGAAATCTTCCAAACAAACGTGTATAGCACGTTATACGATGGAATCAGAGTTTATTGCTCTAGATAAAGCATATGAGGAGGCCGAGTGGCTACATCAGTTTTTGGAGGATATTCCAAGATGGTCGAAACCTATGCCAACGATTAGTATCCATTGCGACAGTCAATCTGCGATTGGTAGGGCACATAGTAATATGTATAATGGTAAGTCTAGACAGATTCGACATAGACATAATACCATTAGGCAACTACTCTCGAGTGGGGTTGTCGCTATTGACTATATAAGATCAAAGGACAATATTGCGGATCCGCTAACCAAAGGGTTAAACTGAGAGCTAGTTGGGCAAGTATCGAAAGGGATGGGGCTAAAGCCACTACGCTCATAATTACTGTGGGGGTAGTTGTCACGACCCAAACCATACTAGTGGAATCTATGACCGGCGAGTGAAATAAAAATCACCCGAGGCCTTCACCTTAAGATATGTATGTAAAACTTTACCAGAATAGGAAGCATTAATTTTATTTAAATACTCCAGAGCTGATTTATGTGCAAATCAAGTACGTATTCGCCTAATGGCGTTAATTACAAACCTGTGGCCAGATGGTGCCACCAAATGAAATTTAAACACACAAGTCTCACAATCCTTTATTACAAATACCAAATCCACTTTATTGAAGATTAAAGACAGGAACTGCAATCACCATAATACATCACTCGATAATAGTACCACCCTTAACCCTAATTTCCTGAAAGGGTTTCATAAAAAAAAAAAAAAAACCAATTCAGTGAGAATTACGATATACCAAAGTTACATATTTCATATGGGAATAATATGCTTTTCAAATAAAACACGGTAATATCTCAAAAGAATTTATTCAATAATAAATAAATGCAACTTTTCAGGCTCGAAACTGCAAACCATTACTATCGAATTATACATCTTTAACGGGTGGAACACCGGCAACTGTTTGGGGGAGCGACCCCGCCTTTTGGAAAATGATATCAAATCCATAGGATACCCGGCTATATCCTTTATCACTTTGAGCGCCAAATCATCACCCAGATGTTTCGATACAATAAATCATTTCATTCCTTCTCTTTTAAAATTTATTCCATACTCATCTTTGAAATATCAACTTCTCAAGTTATGCTTATTATGCATTAGGACGCTTCTGTACAAGACGTCTATTTTCGCAACCTCATCCTTTTACATCGATACATTTAATAAACGCAATTATAAAACATGTCATAAAATTTATGTAACCAGGGTATATTCATTACTCACCTCTGTAGCGTGAACCACAAGCCAACACACGTACACACTTAATTATTAACGCCGGAACCTGTTTCGGTCACAAAAGTAATTACCCATTTAATACCTATTAGAAACGGAACCCAGTTCCTACAAAACTGAATCCAAAACCCACTATGATATATATGTAAGTTTTACTGATTACAATGCAATATCTCTTTCATTCATTGCATTTCTTACTGATTACAATGCACTTTATAACTAACTGAAAGTGGAAGTGATCCAGTGTACCAGACATACACAACTAATCTGGAGCTGCAGCTGTTGTACTAATATCTTGGTGGTTAATTGGTGCTCTTCTAACGAAGCATGATCAACTTAGCTTGCGGAACATGTAAATACAATTGGTTTTGATGAAAATTTTGGTAAAGGAAAATGTTGGTTATAGTTTTACAGCAATTTCTTCCCGTAGTTTCAACTTTCAACTTCATCAATTTAATATGTTTGGTACACGTAATGTTATGAACGTAAGGTTCACGTTATTGTTAACAGGTTCTTTTAATGTCAAAGAGGTGAGTTAACAGATGCGATTAGTTCACTCTATTGATTTCTTTGATCTGATGCTCAAAATAGTGTAAGAAGTTTATTTTGTTATCTGCATTAATTGGATTGACGCCAGGGATAGGTGCATCAATGATGCTGAGAATGAAATGTCTTTCAAGAACTTACATTGTTCAAGCAAACTAAGTTTTTTTCATTGACTCTGATGCAGAATATATATGCGGATATATACTTTGTACTATCTGAGTGAGTAGCTATTGAATATGGCATAGAGCAGGACGGCGAAGTAAAATTAGGTAACACGTTCATACGCTATCAGCTGTGTAATTTCTGTGTACTTATACTTCCCATCATAAGCCTGTTTTTTATTGTTTCCGTTTCCGTCAATTTCCTTGGTTATTCCTTTTGTTTTTCGTAATGAACTCGTATTTTCACATTGTGTTCATTTTTGCGTGGAGATAAATTTCAAGATTCAGAAAAAAAAACTCTTTGGTGTACCATGAGAATTGTTTATTCAAATAGAACTTCCCGAAACAGTAGTCGGAAAAAGTTAGCGAAACAAAAACGGACGTTTCTTCAATTCCAAACAAACAACAAACCAATAATACAAAGACCTAATCAAAAAAACGAATCATGAATTCTGTTTACAAGTTATTCAGTGCCTAAGTACATGAACTATACTTGTCTTTTACCTGATCAATTGCTGCTTTTCATCTAGGATTAGAAAGAACTGATGCTTGTTGAGTTGCAGAAACACAGCCATTGGCAACAGAAGCAGATCCCATTGCATGGGTGAAGTTGTAGCTGATACTTGGATCCACTTCCATCACTCCTTCCAAAACCTTCACCACGGTCGACATGAGAGGCCTTTTTGTGGGATCATTTTGTAAACACCAAGCTGCAATTCTTATCATTCTCAACATTTCTTCTCGATTTTCAGGCATCTCCTCGTTCAAATTCTCCACAATGTCAAGTAATTGATCCTCCCTTGCCTTTTTCTGCATCAAACTGAGTAGATGTTTGCCCGATTCGGATCGAGTTCCATCTAAATTTCTCCTCCCAGTAACTATTTCAAGGAGAACAATCCCAAAACTGTAGATGTCGACTTTTATTGTGATTTTTGAATGGCTGCATTCTGGAGCAATATATCCAGGAGTTCCTCTCAAAGTGATCATGACCTGGCTGTCGTCCCTATCTACTTGCTTAGATAACCCGAAATCCGAGATTTTGGCGTTGAAATTTGCATCCAAGAGAATGTTTTGTGGCTTTATGTCAAGGTGAATGATTCTCTGTCTGCATTCTTCATGCAGATAGGCCAACCCTTTGGCTATCTGGTGAGTAATCTTCTTACGGGTTTCCCAATCGAGACAAGGGTTTTGCCCCCTATGGAAGATCCATTGGTCTAAAGACCCATTACTCAAGTACTCATATACGAGAAGACAAGATTTATCTGCAGAAAAGCCAACCAATCTTACCAGATTAAAATGGTGGATGCTGCCAATTGTTTCAACTTCTGCTAAGAATTCTCTAACTGCGTGGCCCATTTTATATAACCGCTTCACTGCGATCTCGGTGCCATCCGGTAACACTCCTTTGAACACCGAGCCAAACCCACCACCACCAAGCCTCTCCTTGAAATCCCCTGTTGCCACACGAAGTTGCTCGTGCGTAAACATAACGGGCATTCCAGGAACTTGTCGTATATACTCCTCCCCATCCTTTCTGATCGGCTTGCTAAATTTCTTCCTGAATATCAGAATTAAGAGACAAAAAATCAATAGGACAACAGAACAGGAGACTGCTATTATCGCTATTAGTCTTCCCACATCTGTTGCATCTGTACCCCCATCTGGTGGAGGAGCTATAACCACATATGGTGTACTTCTACCCACATCTGGTGCAGGAGTTATAACTGGTGTAGGAGCTATAACCACATCTGGTGCAGGAGTTATAACTGGTGTAGGAGCTATAACCACATTTGGTGCAGGAGTTATAACTGGTGTAGGAGCTATAACCACATTTGGTGCAGGAGCTATAACCACAGATGGTGTATCTCTACCCCCATCTGGTGCAGGAGCTATAACCACAGATGGTGTATCAATACCCCCATTTGGTGCATGAGCTGTAACCATAGATAGTGCCTCTCTACCGCCATCTGGTGCTATTATTGCTATTAGTCTCTTTCGGTTTGAGTTTGGCTTTCCGTTTCTCGGTTCCGGTGGTCTACCCCCATCTGGTGCACCAGCTGGTCCATTAGCTGGTATCTCCACTTTAATATATGCTGTTGATGTGAAATTGTAGTTTGGAATTTCTCCTTGTCTTATGGACAAGACCTCTGATGGCATATAACATAACCCTTTTGAATCAATGTTAGTATCATTCCTGTAGAATGCAGCTCCACATGTACAATTATTGAGACAAGCTTTTTTACAGCTCTCAAAATCTGTGATGTTTGAAGCTGCTGCAGTTGGATCAATGATATTGAAGTAACTGACATTTTTCATTTCAACCAGCTTTCCGTGAACATAGGGAGGTTGGCACAATTGGGTGGTAGTCCTGGAGCATTTTTCATTAATCCATTGAAACCCGTCAACTCCTTCCGGACAACCACATTCCCCTTCATTGCAGACGCCGAAATCCCCGCATTGGCGAGGATGTTGACAGACTCCGAGGTCTTTGGTAATGATATCGACGATCTCCTTTGCCCCGGTTGCTGGTTCGTGCCTGTATAACTTCAATCTCCCATTGTTATGGAGTCGTATGTACTCAACAGACGAATCCAACGGCAGTTTTGAGCGGTTTGATCCGATCGGTTCTTGGGATGTCCCCATGTTCACGAGGGATCCTCCGGTTTGGAGCTCTGCGTAATCCGAGGTATTGACTTCGGTTTTCTTTATAAGCCGACATCGGCCTCTTTGTGAACTTTGATCCGTGGTATCCGGCTGTGGTTCCAATTGGTAGTACATCTGTGATCCATTTTCCACCAGGGTATATGCAGCTAGTCCAGAGGTTGTTAAAGTGGCGTAGTACAAACCGGACTCAAGCCTTTTATCCTCGTACAACCGTTGTCCGGCCAACAATGTATCGGTTGGGTAATCAAAAGACTGCCAAACAACAGCTCTCGTCTCATTAAACAAAACTAAGTTTCCCAATTCGGTTAAGTTCATTCCCGCCACAGAGTTCCCTGCCGTTCCGGTCGACCACACAGTCAATCCATTCGCATCCCGGAGCACTAAATCCCCCGCTCGAGTCAGTGTCAGGTTTGCGTTCTCGCTCACCGGGTTGTCCGGGTTTGCTGACCAAACCATGGCGGGATTGCGTCCGCCAACGACGGTAATGCCGAAGTAGTAAGAGGTGCAGTTGCCAGTGCAGTAGAATCCAGAGACAAAGCCGAGGCTCCTTGTTCTTGATAGAATTGCTCTTACTTTTGATCTGTCGGTGCTTTTTACGTTCATGTCGATCGAGTTGTCGTTTAGCCATGACGTCGGTTCGCTTGAGTTGAGGAGGATTGTGGGGCTGGTTGCGGCTAGAGTGCAGGCAAAGAAGTATGGTAGAATGAACAGGAAAATGGAGGAGTCCATGGTTACTGTGAAACAAATGTATTGAGGATCTGTTTACGGTGGTGCTTGATCAAGCTGAATGGAGAGAGAGAGAGAGAGAGAGAGAGAGAGAGAGAGAGAGAGAGAGAGAGAGAGAGAGAGAGAGAGAGAGAGAGAGAGAGAGAGAGAGAGAGAGAGAGAGAGAGAGTTGGACCTACAAGTCCAAGTCAATTGCTTTTGAACTTTGTGAAGACCCCACCCGGCATGGACTCATTGAATAAAGACTTATCTTTAGAAGATTTATCAATCACAGCCAACCCACCATTCACGCCCTGCCAATTTCAGTCATTGATTTTATGTGGGTGCAAGTCTGCAACTGCAATCTGAGATCAAAGTTTGCTTCAAGATGGAAAAAAAAAAAAAGGGTTCGAGACTTCGAGTATTTCACCTAAAGGCAAATATTGAACAAGGGAGTATGGTGGAATTCAATTTTGTATTTTCTGTTTTGCATCAGAATTATTGGTGTCGATCGGGCCGTGTCGGTGTAACCTACCTCGTCTTGTGCTTAGGTTCCGTTCTGCTAAATTTTTTATTTTTTAATTACTTATTTCTCGCTTTACGAGTTAGATTATTCTCTTACAATACATTACCCTTAATTCAAAAAATAAAGTAGTTTAGTCAGTGGAACACACCGTTAGTATGTTTCATGTATTAATTAGGTTGTGCTTGGCTGTCCTATTTGTTAATGGTCATAGCGTGCCATGCTAGAATATTCCAAGCCGGGTCCGGATCCATGGCACGCCAGAGTACGTGCCTGTGCCGTGCCTATTGGCATGCCGGTGTTGTATTGAGCCAAGGCCCAAATCGATAGTTACAACTTACTCAAACTGTACCGAACCGATTGGTGTGAGTTTTCGGTTTTTAAACCATGTTTCTGATTTAGAGAAATTGGCCGTTTCGGTTCCGGTTCCATTTGATAACCGCACCGCAAACCAAACCGTAATCACAACCGAACCAAAAGATAATTACGTAAATACCCACCTATATACTTGGTATACACCCACGTGTATTATTTAGTGTTGGATAATGGATATTTAGTGTATGTGAGCCTATGGTGTACTATTTTTTTTGTTGGATATTCAGTGTCTTTCTCTATTAAAAATGCTGACCGTGAAAATCCGAACTGAACTGGTATCGGCGGTTTGGATTATGGTTTAGATAAAATGAAAACCGCCGGATTTTAGATATTTGTTTGGTTTTGGTTTTACCAATAACCGAATCGCACCGTTTATCCCCAAATCCAACTAATTTCATTACCTAGACCTCGAGCCCTCTTATACCAATTACCCATTATTGGCTTCTAGACAAGTGATTGCTCGACACTTCTCTGTGAAGTTAATCACGCTAGTGATTAACTTATGTACCACAATTTTTTGGTTTTGTTCTAGTTCTAGTTCAATTTTCTTTTGCGTTTGTTAGTTTTATGCCAAAATTTTATGTGATATGGGTAAGTAAGGACGCGAGGAATTGGAAAAATAAAAAATAAGACTTTTAAACAAGTATTTTGGAAAGAAAACTGATTTTCGTGCTCTATTTTTTACTGATGGCGCTCTAATTTTAACGTGAGTTACTTCATGAACAAAGTGGAGCACCATCAGTAAAAAGTGAAGCGCGAATATCAATTTCTTTTTGGAAAATATTCAAGAAAAAGTCTAAAAATTGACTTTTTGAGCTTTTCTTTGGATATTTTCTAAAATACTTGTGTAAAAGTTAATTATTTTTTTACTTTTCCGATTCCTCTCTTCCTTACTCATATCACATAAAAGTTTGGCGTAAAATTAACAAATGCAATTTTTTTTGAATAAAGACAAAATCAAAAAATTGGGGTGCATAAATATTAATAACTTGCTCGGAGCAACTGAAGTGGTAAAAATAAAATCATGAAAAAACTAAACCCTCATCTTTTTTTTTTTCTTTTCCCTCTCTCCCTTCCCTTTACCGTTTGGTTCTTGTCATGGTTGTGTTTTATCATTGCAGGTGGGGGAGGCTATAGGTTTCCTTGTGCTTGAAATGTCGCCCCTGTTCAACGTTTTCAGATGCAAGACTCAGGTGCTCCGTTTCGATGATCTCTTCGAACTTTTGCTGGTTATCTTTCGGGGTGCTAATCAAGTCAAACACAGTATTGCTTAGGCTTGGGCTCCAAATGAACTGATCCGTTCGTGAACTGTTCGAGACTCGACTCGGTAAGCTCGTTCTCGATTAGGCTCGTGAACCTGTAATATATGTATTTCATGGGATTTTTATAAGAATTTTGTATATCTAAATAATAAAAATTTTAGAACTTGTACACGTATAAACGTTTACAATTACTAAAAACTTATTTATGTATATGTTTTTATCGTTTTGTATTTGTATGAATGTATTTATGTACATAATAAAATTTTATTTGCATTTTTAGACCTATATGAAAGCATAAATATATGATATTATTGGCTCATGAACAAACTCGAGTTTGACTCAAACCTAGCCAGCTCGTCAAATTTTAATTGAGTTCGGCTTGAGTTTGAGTTCACTTAAAAACTTAACGAACGAATTTGAACATTCTAATTTCCGGTTCAATTCAGCTCGTTTACAGCCCTCAACTCCTCATTACACGTGTTGCCGAGCTTGATAATTTTTGAGGACTAATTGTTCAAGATCGGCTCACAATTAAAGTTTTGTGATCGTGATAAGCATGACTTAGCTTGTGAGTCAATCTCAAGCTATATTACGTACCCACTACAATAGCCCATCAACTCCTACAGGTACGTAGTTTTGTGATCGTGATAATTTTTGAGGACTCATTGTTCAAGTTGTTTGGTTCGTTTAGCAGCCCCAGTTATCTAGATTATGCCTGTCAGAAAATTTGGCCAAACCGACAAACACACGTGAAGAACAATCAAGAACGAAAAATAAGAACACAATAGAGTTATTTTTACATGATTCCTCAACTGTATAGCTGAGTATATTGGCTCATACAAGTTTTGACAAACGAGGAGAGTACAAGTTACATCGGCTTCTGGGTATATCAAGTATGTAGATGCCATCAATTGCCTTAATATATCTGTCTAGGTCGAATCCGAACAAACAACTAACCAACAATACAAAGAACTAATCACAAAAACGAATCATGAATTCTGTTTACAAGTTATTCAGTGCCTAAGTACATGAACTATACTTGTCTTTTACCTGAATTGCTGCTTTTCATCTAGGATTAGAAAGAACTGATGCTTGTTGGGTTGCAGAAACACGGCCATTGGCAACAAAAGCAGATCCATGGCCATTGGCAACAGAAGCAGATCCCATTGCATGGGTGAAGTTGTAGCTGATACTTGGATCCACTTCCATCACTCCTTCCAAAACCTTCACCACGGTCGACATGAGAGGCCTTTTTGTGGGATCATTTTGTAAACACCAAGCTGCAATTCTTATCATTCTCAACATTTCTTCTCGATTTTCAGGCATCTCCTCGTTCAAATTCTCCACAATGTCAAGTAATTGATCCTCCCTTGCCTTCTTCTGCATCAAACTGAGTAGATGTTTGCTCGATTCGGATCGGGTTCCATCTAAATTTCTCCTCCCAGTAACTATTTCAAGGAGAACAATCCCAAAACTGTAGATGTCGACTTTTATTGAGACTTTTGAATGGCCGCATTCTGGAGCGATATACCCAGGAGTTCCTCTTAAAGTGATCAGGACCTGGCTGTCATCCCTGTCTACTAGCTTAGATAACCCGAAATCCGAGATTTTGGCATTGAAATTTGCATCCAAGAGAATGTTTTGTGGCTTTATGTCAAGGTGAATGATTCTCTGTCTGCATTCTTCATGCAGATAGGCCAACCCTTTGGCTATCTGGTGAGTAATCTTCTTACGGGTTTCCCAATCGAGACAAGGGTTGTGCCCCCTATGGAAGATCCATTGGTCTAAAGACCCGTTACTCAAGTACTCATATACGAGAAGACAAGATTTATCTGCAGAAAAGCCAACCAATCTCACCAGATTAAAATGGTGGATGCTGCCAATTGTTTCAACTTCTGCTAAGAATTCTCTAACTGCGTGGCCCATTTTATATAACCGCTTCACTGCGATCTCGGTGCCATCCGGTAACACTCCTTTGAACACCGAGCCAAACCCACCACCACCAAGCCTCTCCTTGAAATCCCCTGTTGCCACACGAAGTTGCTCGTGCGTAAACATAACGGGCATTCCCGGAACTTGTCGTATATACTCCTCCACATCCTCTGTGATCGTCTTGCTAAATTTCTTCCAGAATATCAGAATCAAAAGACAGAAATCCACTAGGACAGCAGAACCGGAGCCTGCTATTATTGCTATTAGTCTGTGTCGGTTTGACTTTGGCTTTCTCGGTTCCGGTGGTCTACCCCCATCTGGTGGACCAGCTGGTCCATTAGCTGGTATCTCCACTTTAATATATGCTGTTGATGTGAAATTGTAGTTTGGAATTTCTCCTTGTCTTATGGACAAGACCTCTGATGGCATATAACATAACCCTTTTGAATCAATGTTAGTATCATTCCTGTAGAATGCAGGGCCACATGTACAATTATTGAGACAAGCTTTTTTACAGCTCTCTAAATCTGTGATGTTTGAAGCTGCTGCAGTTGGATCAATGATATTGAAGTAACTGACATTTTTCATTTCAACCAGCGTTCCTTGAACAAAGGGAGGTTGGCAAAATTGGGTAGTCCTGGAGCATCTTTCATTAATCCATTGAAACCCGTTAATTTCAACTCCTTCCGGACAACCACATTTCCCTTCATTGCAGACGCCGAAATCCCCGCATTGGCGAGGATGTTGACAGACTCCGAGATCTTCGGTAACGATATCGACGATCTCCTTTGCCCCGGTTGCTGGTTCGTGCCTGTATAACTTCAATTTCCCATCGTTATGGAGTCGTACGTACTCAACAGACGAATCCAACGGCAGTTTTGAGCGGTTTGATCCTAGCGGTTCTTGGGATGTCCCAATGTTCACGAGGAATCCTCCGGTTTGGAGCTCTGCGTAATCCGAGGTATTGACTTCGGTTTTCGTTATAAGCCGACATCGGCCTCTTTGTGAACTTTGATCCGTGGTATCCGGCTGTGGTTCCAATTGGTAGTACATCTGCGATTCATTTCCCACCTGGGTATATGCAGCTAGTCCAGAGGTTGTTAAAGTGGCATAGTACAAACCCGACTCAAGCCTTTTATCCTCGTACAACCGTTGTCCGGCCAACAATGTATCGGTTGGGTAATCAAAAGACTGCCAAACAACAGCTCCCGTCTCATTAAACAAAACCAAGTTTCCCAATTCGGTTAAGTTCAATCCCGCCACAGAGATCCCTTCCGTTCTCGTCGACCACACAAGTGATCCATCTGGATTCCGGAGCACTAAATCCCCCGCTCGAGTCAGTGTCAGGTTTGCGTTCTCCCTCACCGGGTTGTCTGGGTTGTCTGGCTTTGCTGACCAAACCACGGCAGGATTGCCTCCACCAACGACGGTAATGCCGAAGTAGTAAGAGGTGCAGTTGCCAGTGCAGTAGAATCCAGAGACAAAGCCGAGTCTCCTTGATCTTGATAGAATTGCTCTTACTTTTGATCCGTCGGTGCTGCTTACGTTCATGTCGATCGAGTTGTCGTTTAGCCATGACGTCGGTTCGCTTGAGTTGAGGAGGATTGTGGAGCTGGTTGCGGCTAGAGTGCAGGCAAAGAAGTAAGGTAGAATGAACAGGAAAATTGAGGAGTCCATGGTTACTGTGAAACAAATGTATTGAGGATCTGTTTACGGTGTATTGAGGATCTGTTTACGGTGGTGCTTGATCAAGCTGAATGGAGAGAGAGAGAGAGAGAGAGAGACCTACAAGTCCAAGTCAAGATGGGAGACTAGTCTGGCAAAGCTTGGGAGCCATACAATAGGCATCTTTGATTAGAACAAAGATAGAAACTTCCATCCCCCTACCAAACGCCGGATATTCGATATAATACGCGCGACTCGGGAGTATTTGGCAAAAAATGGGTGTTTGATCCTTTTCAAGAAAACTATACTGGATGTAATTTCCGGAAACAATTTGTCATATTGTGTTTCGTGTTAGTTTCCTGTTCCGTTTCCGAGATTAGAGAATGATAGTAACCTCTCTAGAAAACAATATGAACGCGTTAGCGACACATTCATGTATCTTCTTGTATTTTTTTTTTTTATAAACAAGAACTGCTCTGAAAATGAAGTTCCTGATTTGCGTACCCTCAATTGTTGTTTAGGAAATAATTTGCAGTGCAACTGATGGATTAGGGAGAAAAACAATATCTGTATCGATTTCTCTTTACAATATGAAAGTGTGTTAATTTCCATTGCTTTTTTGTTTGCCAAAATTTTCATCCAAATTCAGTCTGGTCACACGTCTTTTACTCTCCGGGAATAATATGTTTAGACCAAGTACATTGAATGATGTCTCTTACTCTCTGGGTATTATAATATGTTTAGACCGAGTGCACTGAATGATAACCGAGGGGTTTGGCCAAGTGAGTATGAGAAAAGCAAATACAACAACACAACAAGAACAAAATTCATGTAGTTCCTAATCATTGGGGGTATGGGCGAGAGAAGATTGGAGACAGGCCTAACATTTGGTAATATGCACAAAGTGACTGATCTTAGGATACCATTGAAACAGTGGCTCCCTATACCTGTATTTTTGCTAAACCATGCCTCCAAATCAAAGCCAAATGACATCGGAGATGGCAGACTTCTCCACAATTGCTTTTGAACTTTGTGAAGACCCCACCCGGCATTGACTCATTGAATAAAGACTTATCTTTAGAAGATTTATCAATCACAACCAACCCACCATTCACGCCCTGCCAATTTCAGTCATTGATTTTATGTGGGTGCAAGTCTGCAACTGCAATCTGAGATCAAAGTTTGCTTCAAGATGGAAAAAAAAAAAGGGTTCGAGACTTCGAGTATTTCACCTAAAGGCAAATATTGAACACGGGAGTTTGGTGGAATTCAATTTTGTATTTTCCGTTTTGCATCAGAATTATTGGTGTCGAATAGGCCGGGCCGTGTCTGTGCGGTCTACTTATTTTTGTGCCAAACCTACCTCATCTTGTGTTTAGGTTTCGTTATGCTAAATTTTTTATTTTTTAATTACTTATTTTTCGCTTTACAAGTTAGGTTATTCTATCACAATACATCACTCTTAATTCAAAAAATAAATCCGTTTAGTCGGTGAAACACACCATTAATCCGTTTCATTTATTAATTAGGTTGTGCCTTGACTGTCCTATTTGTTAATGGTCATAGCGTGCCATGCTAGAATATTCCAAGCCGGGTCCGGATCCATGGGCATGCCAGAGTACGTGCCTGTGCCGGTGTTGTATTGAGCCAAGGCCCAAACTGATAGTTACAACTTACTCAAACTGTACCAAACCGAATGGTGTGAGTTTTCGGTTTTTAAACCATGTTTCCGATTTAGAAAAATTGGCCGTATCGGTTCCGGTTCCATTTGATAACCGCACCGCAAACCAAACCATAATCACAACCGAACTGGAAAATAATTACGTAAATACCCACCTATATACTTGGTATACACCCACGTGTATTATTTTGTGTTGGATAATGGATATTTAGTGTATCTGAACCTATGGTGTACTATTTTTTTTGTTGGATATTCAGTGTCTTTCTCTTTAAAAAATGCCGACCATGAAAACTGAACTGAACTGGTATCGGGGTTTGGATTATGGTTTAGATAAAATGAAAACCGCCGGGTTTTAGATATTTATTGGGTTTTGGTTTTACCAATAACCAAACAGCACCAGTTTATCTCTAAATCCAACTAATTTCATTCCCAAGACCTCGAGCCCTCTTATGCCAATTACCCATTATTGGCTTCTAGACAAGTGATTGTTCGACACTTCTCTGTGAAGTTACTTAAGGCTTGTTTCAGGCCAAGAAGGCTTGGGTGGTTATTTCGGCAATTTGACCGAAGATAGGAGCATTTAGGCATATAAGTTGTTTGACAAAATGCTCGAACCAAGCAACCGAGTTCAACAAGAGGACATAAAACAAGTTTAACACATGAAACAAGAAGGAATTATAGCAGTGGTGGCCTTTGATGAATGGTATGGGAAGTTGGGTCTTATTTATCATTCCGTCAGTAGTTCAAAAATGGAGAATTTGTGGGATTGCGCTTTTGTCTGTTTATGTTTATGTTTTGTTCTTTTCTTTCTTCTTCTTGGACAGCAATGTCCAAAGGATTGTTTCAGGTAATTACCCGCTTTGTGTAGGACAGGGGACTCATATAATGTCGGGTTTGGATCGGAGTCGGAGATACTCCTTCCATACCCAATCTCCGAACCCCACGCTTGCATCTATACCCATACTCATATTGGTTAAACCCGAAATATTTGTCAATTTTCTTGCTGATGGACTCCTGCACATTAGTCTTCCAATTACAAATGATGATTTAAACCACTCTAGCTCTCTCGTTTTAGCAACTTATCCATTGTGCGTTCTTTTGATAGTTAGTTCACCTTAGTAATGTTGTTTTAAAGTCTGTTATTGTCAAACTACTACTATTTCCAAGATATGTTCCCTATCACGAAGTGTCATGGTTATGAAATCATTCGTGTCAAAAGAATCGGAGTATGCGTTATGGTCATTGATGAGCGGCATGGGCCATTGTTTAGTGATAAGCACACAATATTATATATTATTGTGCTTAATATATCTCATTTTCTATATAATTATGTTTATTGTTGAATATTTTAGATGATATTGCGCGTAAGGTATGTTTCTCCTAATTTCAGGTAATTTAAGATAAAGTGTGTCTTTTGACATCCAATTTGACTTGACCACTCGCTAGCGCAAGAGATGAGGCCAATGCCGTCATCATAAAATCCCGATCGGAGTACAGTTCAAAATCAGCATCGCAGAACACCAGATGTGCAAATACATTGCATTGAGACATGGGCGCGTGGGACCCTTTAGGCTCCGTTCAGTTGCCAGGAATGTTGTACCGGAAAAATATTCTCAGGAAAAGTTAAGTAAAGGAAAAAGAAATATATTTTCTTGTGAGTGTTCATTTGAACAATTTTTTTGGCAGGAAAATTAAAGTTTAGTGGTTCATTTGCCGGGAAAAGACACATATGAGAAACTTCTTTGTTTTTATTCCCATAGCTAATTTTAAATAAAAGTAACTTTGAGAGTTAAATAATAGGCTATCATATTTCAAAAATTAACATATACAGAAAATGTATTTTATCTAATGCAAAGCCTTAATAATATCTTATTTTTCTGATCATTTTATCTTAAATGGTTATAATGAATTTTTGGCTCTAAGGCCTTTCAATGAGCACCCTAAGAGAGTCTTGAAACTAAATAAGGAGTCTTCGGGTGCTCGTTGAAAGGCCTTAGAGCCAAAAATTCATTACGACCATTTAGGATAAAATGATCAAAAAAATAAGATCTTCGCATTGGTTCAACCGGATTGAAAATTGAAGTACTTAATTTTTTAATCATATTTTTCCGTTAGTTTCATTAACGGTGTTAACGATTTTACCAATTTGGAACGTAAAACAAACTACAGGAACGAAATTGAGACAATTGAAACTAGAGGGACGAAATTGAGACAACCATAAAACTAGAGGGACGACTACTAAAATTTGCCCAATTATGTTTATTGTTGAATATTTTAGATGATATTACGCGTAAGGTATGTTTCTCTTGATTTCATGTAATTTAAGATAAAGTGTGTCTTTTGACATCCAATTTGGCTTGACCACTCGCTAGCGCAAGAGATGAGGCCAATGCCGTCATCATAAAATCCCGATCAGAGTACAGTTCAAAATTAGCATCGCAGAACATCAGATGTGCAAATACATTGCATTGAGACATAGGCGCGTGGGACCCTTTACTGTTGCACCTACGGAAAATAAGTGTTGTGAGTGCTGTGCATATCAGTAAGGTATTAATACTTCAAGTAGTCATTGATGTATGGACCGAGTGTTCAAATTTTTGTGAACTGGGTGTTCATTGATGCATGGACTGGGTGTTCAAACTACTCAAAACATGGGCTATCCTAAAAATTCCATATGTATATAACAAAAAAAATTGTTTGGGGTGGTCATGTGACCATTGTGGCTTGTATGCGGCGCCGCCACTCCATACACGACCAGAAAATTGAGTGTATATATGTCATTGCAATGTCCGGTTTTTTTTTTTTTTTTTTTGTGAATATGTCACCTTTGATTGAAGCAAAACAGTTTAGTACATATCTTCGGGGGTGGACCCACCTTGGGGCATGTGGGGTTACGTGCCCCCGCGCCCTTTCAAAAAAAAAAAATTCTCGATTTTATATGTATATATATTATATATGCTATTTTCAGTATGATGTTAAAGTTTGGTCTAGTGGTAACAGACAGGCCATGGGAAAGGATCAGCGTTGGTTCGAGTCCCGCTGCTGTAACCTTTTTTGGTTTTTTTTTGCCCCACTCTCCAACGTCTCCAATCATTTGTATAGTATTCAATATGAATCCGTACATTTTGTCCCCGAAACTTGTACTTGTAGAGTTAATAATAGGAAAATAGATGATGAACATGTAATAATTTTGTTTTAACGTATATAGTTAAAGTGCACAAGTTTGCCAACGTAGCTTGTTATTAAAATATATATATATATATATATATATATATATATATATACACTTTAAAATTATTACATTATCATGAATACTATTTAAAATTATTTGGGTGTGAATGTGCTTAACTGTAACTCATATATTACGGCATTACAAAGAAAATTGGTGCCCCTATTATGTCAAATTCTTGGGTCCGTCACTGCATATCTTTACGCAAAATAGATTCTAACTCGGGCGGAATACAACCCGTATGAAATACAGTAAGATTTTTCTCTCGAAGCACCTATTAGCAATCCAGTGCGCAACCCCATTGACAGCGCGATTACACCATGCAAAGGTCCATCTTCTTGTCTGTGCCCATTCCTTGACGTCCTCCACCATAGTAGCTATTTCCCAAGGGCATTGCTTCTTCTGATCATTGAGATAGCTGATAAGGTTCTTATAGTCAGACTAAAAAATGACCTCTTGCCAATTCTGCTCCTTCGCCATACAACAAGCTATTCTAAGAGCCCACGCTTCGATTGCCAAAGCTGATAAGACCATCACTCTTCTACATTGCCACACTAGAGCCGATCCACCACAATCTCTGATGAGTGATGACGACGACAAAGGCAGCTAGGCTGCGGGAAGATTTAAATGCTCCATCACAATTTATTTTCAAAACGGAGGGAGGAGGGGGGGGGGCTATCCACCTTTCCATCCGAACAGAAGTAGGGGAACTCCTCTGAACTTTATCACAGACTGCTTGAAGGTAATCTACCTGAGCTATCTGAGCTTGCTCTATGATCTCATTAGGCTTTGGTCCTTTGTTCTCGAAAACAAATTTACTCCTAGCTTTCCAAATTGCCCAGCATATCTGGAACATAGCTCCCACATCTTCTCTGCTTGTTTCCTTAGAGAGACAACCACATAAGATATCTTCCAACCATTTCTCTACTACACTGATCTCTTTTTGAAAAACCCAGAAAGCTCTACCACTCCCAAACCAAACAGCCCTACTCCATAGGCAATGAAAGAGCATGTGTTCAACCGTTTCACTAGCATTTTCACAAATTGGGCAGAGGGGGTTGGGGGCACATTTCCTTCGAAACAAATTTGCCTTGCACGCTAGCCAATTACGAGCAGCTCTCCACATAAACATACGAACCTTTGAGGCTGTTGGGGCTCCCCAGAGCTTTGTCCACATTGTTTTTGAAGGGGTGAAAGAGCTTGAGGCACTGTTTGGCATAGATTTTGAGATATTCATCCTCCTTTGAAAATATCCTGACTTGACCGTATACTTCCCTGAGTTTGTGTGCCGCCAAATGAGATTGTCAGTGGTTTTGGAGAGGCTAATTGGGATTCTGCATACTGCATGGACCTGTTCTTATGGAATACAAGTTCTGAGCTTCTCCCTATCCCATTCCTTGGAGATTGGCTTGATAAAATCAATCAAGTACGTTAAAAGTGAAGCAATTTAACTTTACTACTTCCCCTAAAAGCCCTTTTGTTTCACATGAATAATGGTGGGATTTTTTCCACAAAATATAAGATCACACAAGTTACAAATACAGAGTGAAAACAATGGATACAAAAAAATCCATATTGAACTTGAACTGAGAATTTAGACAGTAACACCAGTGGTGATAGAAGTCTAGAGGAGTCTATACAAATGCTTCTTCAGCCTGTAGGTATTACATGTTGTAGTGTGTCATTGTTAAGTTTTTCCTACTGTGATGGGTTGCTAAATATATGCATTCTTTGGCACACTGGATTTTCAAATGATGTGGTTGAAGTGAAGTGAAGCAATGCTCTGAGTATCTTGAAACTTCTCTGGGAAGGATAATGAAGATAATTTTCTTATGCTAATGGTCTTAATCAGTTTTTCGCTTCATCTTTTGCTTGGTCAGTTGTTGGGCAAATTAACACTATTAGTTATACTGGTTGATCGGTGGTTGCAGGTATGAAAATTTGATTAGAAATTCTATTTAGTTATACATTTATGTCGCTTTCAATTATACGTTGTTTAGGTCAGAGTACCACATTAAATGTACTTATCGAATTTAGGTTGTTTTTAATTTGTTGTGATTGGTGGTTGTAAGCTATTGTATGATTTTTAAGTTCATGTGCTGAAATAGGTAGATAGATTCCACTAATTTGAAAATTATTCAAAAATGACTTCTTAGAGAAGTTGGGTCGTTGGTGGAGTGGTCAATGATAAAAAAAAAAGGGTAACCCAATTTATAAGTTGCTTTAAAAACGTGTTTTGTCGCGCCTTTAGGCACGGACAATTGCTTGTTAATCAATATGCATGTAAGCTGACTCCAACATGTCGAGTTACAAAAGGAATATGCATATAAAAAAGAATGTATACGTACAGTAGGATTAATTGCATGATGATGGTTTGTGAAAAGAGTTAGGGGGTGTTCCAGTTTACCTTCTTATTTTAAAATTCTTTCTTTTAATTTTCTAACTCAAATATAATGAAAATGAGAAATAATTTTTTGATTGTTTTGGCACCGTATAACAGATCTCAATGAAATCTATCAAACAAGATCTATATTGGTAGAAAAATTATTTGTGTAAACACATGATTTTTGAGTTTGAAATTACCTTCTTTTTCAAAAAATATTTTTTTGAGTTTGAGCGAATTCTGGCCATTTATTACAGCAATGTACGGCTAGAGATTGGTTGTATGTTGTGTTTTACACAACCGTTGTTTGTTTAGCACTTTTGAATTGGTGATATTAACTCATCAAAACAGTACATCAAGATGATGACTCGTCCTTAGACAAAAGACCAAGTAACCAAGATGGATGAGACTCATTCAAAGACTATACCCCGTACCATTTAAACCTTTCCCAGCAAGAGAGTGGACAAGTGAATTAGAGGTCAATAATAGTAATATCTTGAAAGCTACCAATTGGTTATTGTATAATACTCCCTCCGTCACTTTTTAAGTGTCCTGCTTCGTAACTCCAACTTATTAAAAAGACATTATCATTATACATTTCACATCAACTTTTTTCTCCACTTTTCCTACTTACCCATCATCATTACACTTTTACTCACTAACTTTTTAAAATGGAATCTACTTTTAGGGACAAAATAGACAATGCACCTACTTTTACCCACTAACTTAATTAAATGGACACTTATTAAGGGACAGCCCAAAATAGAATACTGGACTCTAAATAAGGGACGGAGGGAGTATTGTAATATTCTGCGTATCACTCAGGCAAAGAGTAAACATTTTCATTAGGTACTTTTTTTTTTTGGGTAACGCAGGAACAGTCCTACAACCAGGCTACTAAACGGATCCGACTGCGCAATCCAAACCTCCGAGGGAGCTAGCACGGCCACACCAGTTACGGCTCCCCACTTACTTCAGGGTACTCATTCTATGGGGAATTGAACCCCAAACCTTAAGGAGTACTCTCAAAACCCACCCGGGTATCCGCTCGAACCATTGGGCCGGGCAACTCCTGGGTGTGTCATTAGGTACTTTTTACCTGTTCTTAAGCCGCAAAGTAACCACTAAAAGTCATTTGTCAACTGATTGGAACTGTTCTTGCATATTTGGTGTTAAAATATGAGAGAAGAGATATTTTATTGAATTCGATATTGAAACCATACAATGATATGATGCCACTATTTATATAAGAGGAGAGAGAACCTAACTATGGAAAGAAAATCATACTGATTAATTATGAAATAAAATCATCCTAATTACAATCAAATCACAATCTCAAGATCACGATTTGATCGCAATATTATTTTGTATATGCATTTATTCTAACATTTGGTTTCTAATTTGTTGCCTTGTTGGAACTACATGTCAAGTTTTCACCTCAGCATAGGAAAATGCAAAGCCTTTTTCCTAAAAAAAGAATTTTTCGAACACCATCCAAAGGCTTCCAATGTCACCCTTAACCACTGTTGCAGCTGCCTCAACTAAACACCCCAATGCTGCCTTGCCGCTGCCTCAAAAACAACCGATAGAAGAGCCCCAGAACAGCCCCGAAACAACTTTTGCTCTGTAAGCTGTTGTATGATTTTTAAATAATACTGAAATAGGTAAAACGACTTCTTCGAGAGAAGTTGGGTGGTTGGTGGAGTGGTCAATGGTAAAAAAAATGGGTAATCCAGTTTATAAGTTGCTGTCAAAACGTGTTTTGTCGCGCCTTTACGCACGGACAATTGCTAGTTAATCAATATGTGCGTAAGATGACTCCAACATGTCGAGTTACAAAAGGAATCTCTATTATAAAACAGAAGGGTGTGGGGACAAGTTGTTGGAACGGCTATGATTCATTTGATCCAAAGGCTGTAATGCATCCTCCCACTTTTCGGTTAAGTGTCCATGGTTTTCACCTAAATCACACAATTGCCATCCCCTTTCAACCGGAATGCGTAGTGCCGTAGGCACGGGCTAGCACTAGTATGCATATAAAAAAGAATGCATACGTGCAATAGGATTGCATGATAATGGTTTGTGAAAAGACTTATATGAGGTCAACAATAATATATATATTTTTGCCACAACGATAATTGGTGATATTATTAACACATCAAAATAGTACATCAAGATAATGAAATTTTTTTTTTATCGGAATGTATACTTGTTATATCATAAAGATTTTGTTTTTAATACATTACATTTGTATATTAAAATGATCTTAGTCTAATGCAGTTAAAATATACCAATCATTTTGTTTTTTTCCTTTAGGCAACTTCAATAGTCACGTGATTATTTTTTATTTATGAAAAAAAATTGAGAAATGAGAATGTAAAAAATAACTATTTTTTTATTAGGCCCCGTTGTACATTCCAAAATAAGTACTTAGAAAAATAAGGAATTACTTTCAAGTTTAAAAATAAGCGGTTTACGAAAATAATTTTTCGTTCTTGTCGTCAAAGAAGATGATTGTGACTTGTACTTTGGAATCTTGTAGATTTTATTCCTCTTTTGAATGTCACACTCACGATTGGCATCTTTTTTGTTGTTTCTGTATTCCCCTGATTCTTCTTTGCTGACATGAACCGTTATTCTTGGCTCACTTAAAGAGATGATGCCCTTTAATAGATTTGAAGATTGTAAACTGAAAAGATCAGAATCATTGAATTTGAAGAAAGGAATCCAGTTCTTAAGTTTTGAAGCAAAGATATGCCAAATTTTGGCCTACAATTTTTTCGCCGTATAATTTTATTTTCTTCTCATTTCCCCATGACGAAGCCACAAAAATATAGTGATGCAGGAGCATGCTAGGGAAATGAAAAGTCTATTTAAATTAATTTTCTTGTGTTAGTCTTTGAAGGCCTCTTGACTTCTATGTCTTGTTAATATGTGTTGATTGTCTTGGAAGTATGGTTTTCTTCGAAAAGTCTTAAAGCAATAAGGCTTGTTCGTTTAAGGCTTGTTTGTTTTGGGTTTTGAAGAAGATTTGAGTGGGGAGAGATAAATAGAGAAAATGTATTGGGGACCACGCGTAGGGGTTTTAAAGCCCCCAAACAAACAAGCTCTTAGTCGAGAGGGTAAATGCAGAGTCATCTATTGTAATCTCTATATATATCTTTGTTAATGAAATCTGCCAGCAAAAAAATAGTATTATGCAAGTTTTCTTCTTGCTTTGAATGAGTGATCCCTCCTAATATCAAGTCTGTGGCTTGATCGCTTGAGTGTAAATCTACATTAATGCATACACCTACTACTATAGTAAAATAAACAATTTCCTTTTTAGTTGATTACCTTTTACTAATGTTTTCCTTTTCCCCTTTTGGGGTTAGGGTTAGGTTTTAGGGCTTTTTTGAGATTGGGCTTGGCCCATTTGTTGTGCTGTCGTTTATGGCCCTTAGGTGATCTGGCTTGGCCTGTTTTTAAAGTTTGGCCTTTGGTCCTTTTGGGTGTCTGGGCTTAGTTTCTTTGGTTTTCTATCAACTTTTGGTTGATTTTTCTTTCTTTTCCTCTCCCCCACTTAATGTATCCATTATTAAGTTTCCCTAATAATATTTTGTCATTTCAAGAATCCCCCCCCCCATGAAGTTGATTTCATTTAAACAACGTTGATTACTTTTAAATTCTTACCTTTTTTATTTTTCACACCTCTGTTTTTTTATTATTTTTGTTGGAAATTTTATAGTTACTATCTCTTTAACTATCTCTTTTTTGTTCTCTCCTCTCATCTTCCAATTTCCAACTGCACAAAAAGTGAAATTTTAAGCCTTTTGTAACTCTATTTTCTTTTTCAATAGTAATCCTTTTCGTGAGCAGTATTTTATATAGTCCCAACTATGTAACTTTTTTCATGTTTCAGCAAAAATATCAACGACAAGTGCTGGATTAGAAATTGTGGAGATGGATGTTATGATGACAAATTTTCCTTTTGTCCCCTCTTATATTTGTCTTCCCCATATATTGCTAGAGAGCATACCCGTGAATTTTACTTCTAATTAAGAAATTGAAACAATACATTTTTTTAATGTTTTTTTTTGCTCGGCATTTTTTTTTTTAAATGTTGCGAGAGATCTGATTAGTAATTAGTTGGAGTATTTATCATCAAATGCTAAAAGAAAGAGGTCTCAACGCTTAGTTTTAACGCACATTGATGGGGTGAATTGAGTACAAAATATAATGATTTTTGAGATTTACAAAAATTCCATTCAAATGTATGCGATCTTTAAATTTTGTTAAGTAATAGCTAAATGGAGATGACATGCAGGCAAGGTGTCACCAAAAGGGTATTTTACTTTGCATCTAAATTAAAAAATATATATACATAGTTGGTCAATTGCAAGAGAAATAGTACATCAAGATGATGATTTAATTTATCCTTGGACAGAGGACCAAGTAACTAAAACAGAAGAGACTCATTCAAAAAACTACACCCCATACCAATTAAACTTTTCCCAGCAAGAGAGTGGGCAACTGAATTAGAGGTCAATAATAGTAATATCTTGAAAGCTATACCAATTGGTTATTGTATAATAATATTTTGCGTATCACTCAGGCAAAGAGTGAACATTTCATTAGGTAATCTACAAATCTAGAAATTTCGTGAACTTTGAAAACAAGGTCATCAAGGGCCAATGTTTAGGATTATTTTGTTTGCTTCTTTATCATCTGAGGGGTGGGTTCTCTTTTAGGTACCTTGCTTGCCCTAAGGCTTACATCTGAATTGTAGTAGTAGCATTACTAAAAAGGAAATAAAACATATATTGGAAATAAAATGATCCCTAATTCTTATTGACCAAGCAACCTGCAAAATAAGAATACTAGATCAAAACAAATAAACTAGGAAACTAAATACATACATATATATATATATATACACACTTCTAGAAAATTTTGACTAAAATAAAAAATTCCTAGTAAAATACTAATTTTGAAATAATAAAATAAAATTTCTAGATTTGTTGATTACTTAGAATACTGACCTACATTCATAGGCTAGGCACCCTATTTGGTATCGATATTGTGGCCGGTCAAAAAATTGGTATCGATATTGTAAGGTCGCTCTCTAACCTAGCGGTTGCTCCCCTTCATGTTCTGGCAAGGCCATCGATCGAACAATAATACTATTTTGATTCTATCTATGAAATCATGAAGAGTCCTAATTGAACTATTACGAATAACTTAAAGTATCTGATATTGATGTTGCTTTCTGATGATTTGATTCTATCTTGCTCATATTGATGTTGCTTTCTGAGGTCGGTTCTACTCAGCAAGAACATTGTGCTGAACGATCAGTCATGCCCGTTGTGCACGCTGCATCAAGAATCGCCTAATCATTTATTTCTCCACTGTAAGTTCTCTTGGTCTGTTTGGTCTCAAATTTTGGATTGGTGGCATTTTTTCTGGGTTTGTCCGTCCTCGATAGTCGGAATGGCGAGTTGGTGGTTTGATTCTAGCTTCCGCAATCTAGAAAAACACATTTGGGAAGCTTGTTTCTATGCGACAATATGGTCAATTTGGATTATGCAGAATAAGCTTATATTTCAGAGCGTGACGATCAGCTCAGAGGAGGTAGTGGATTTAATTAAATACATGGTGGCCATGTGGATGAAGGTTAAATTTGAGATTAAGGTGTATTCGATTGAGGAGTTCAAAGGGTTCTTAGATGGTATTCGTTTGCTAAAAATGTAATCCTTGAGGAGTCCTCATCCAATCTCCTGCTGGATGAGTTTTGTTTTTGTTTTTGTTTTCGCTAAGTTGAGTTAGTTTGCTCCCCAGCGTTTCCTCTCGATGTAACCTTTCGAGTTTAATAAAATTCTCTTTTGCCGAGCAAAAAAGAAAAAGAAAAAGTGAGGTATTATAAAATGTAAGAACGTCTCTACGGCCTATTAAACCTGTAACCTCGTTATTACGTATCTCACACGAGCTTTTGCTTATGCAAATATTTCCATTTTTTTTTTAGGAAATAGAGGGTATAGCGCCATCCAAGGATTGATTCAAGGGGGGTCACGCGGAGGCACGTGCCTCTACTCGAAATTAAAAAAAAATGTTAATATATAAACATACACACTTGGATATATCTCGAAACTACACATAAAATTAATTTTATGTTTGAATTTTATCATATGGTGCATTAATATTTGTTGGTTTACGAGCTATATATTTGTTTATTTTGAGCTATTCTTTCTTAGTTTTCTTTGTTTTTAACCGTCTGAGAGAAATATTTTAAAATAAAGTCATTAACAAAACTAGCTCGATCATTCTACAACTTGTCGTTCATTTAAAACATATTTTAAAATTTTTGTTTGAGATTTTGTGCTCATTTTTACCTAATTTAGCTTAAAGTACGCGTTATAAACTTTTGTAGTTAGTAATGCATGTCTTAATTTTGTACGATCTTACTGTGGTTGACTAAAAAAAAAAAAAACTTTCGTCATTATAATTAACAGATGCCCCCACTAAGCTATATTCCTGAATTCGTCCATGGCGCCATCAACTGCTCAATGCTCGTTTGTGCTACGTGGAAACTCATATGCTGTTTAATGGTTTGTAATTATAATACATGTACACTTATAATCTCTGAGATTACGTTAGTTACTTTACACTTTCACATTCTTTGATTTTTATTGTTTGAATTGACGTCCCTAGACATTTTTTTAATTAGCAGGCCTTCAACGGTTTAACACTTGCTTGGCCGGTCACAATTTCTAGGTCAATTTGGGGTAGTGAAAACTACAGCATTGCATGATGATTGGAGCCATTGGATTACAAACTTAAACAATCAAATACCTGAAAAATTCATCGGCATCGGGAATCTTTCCTTTGATCCTTCGTCATCGAAAATATTTATACCAGGAAAATGCAAGTTGATCTTGACCGTTTAGGGGTACCTCTTACATTATCACATCATTGTCTTAAATTATTACAATTAACCGGAAACAGCAAATTGATCTAGTATTTAAAAGCTAACCATTCCAATAATATTTCATATTTTTTAATATGCTTAGAATTATTGATAAGCCAAAACCCCATTTCGCTTAACTCTTAGCACTTTTTGAAGGTTTTATTCTTATTCAAAAAGAATTCGCGTTCGTTAGGCTTGAGACCAAATTAATTCGGTGTCTTTTAAATTCTTGAATCTTTTTAATTGAGACCAAGTAAAAAATACAAAACGATATTGACTAGTGGCAAAATATTTTTGACATTAGTTAATCAGTACGATATCTGCCTCTTGAACGGTTCAATAAAAAACTGTTCGGATGAAGCCCTTCCCGATCATTTTTTTTGTTGATTTCTCGCGGGTACCCTTAAAATCACGTTCTGAACACATTGAGCGGCTCGAATCATCACAAATCGATTGGAAAATGAGAGGTGTGGACCGTAAGAGGTGTGGACTTGAACATTTGTGTGTGTGTGTGTGTGTGTGTATATATATATATATATATATATTACGAGGGAGAGAGATAGACACATGAACTCATTTCATTGTTCAAGTGCTTAATTTTACATCCAAGTTCGAACGTCCATCCTTAAACATGTATCTCCATGCAATAATCCTCTTGGTTTTTTCAAGGCTCTTCCTATTAGCACAACCCACGCTAGCAAAAAACATAACCGCCAACATCGCCAAAAAAACCTACACCAGCTTCCTCGGCGCCAAGCCCGGCTGCCCACAGAAATGCGGAAACCTAAGCGTCCCTTACCCGTTCGGCATAGGGGTTCCCTGCTCCTACGATTCGAACTTCACAATCAACTGCACCACTGATTCAGAGCCCTTCTTGGTCGGCCTCGGGGTCCTATCCATCTCCCCAACCCAAGTCCGGCTCCGAAACGTTGTCTCTTCTACGTGCTACAACCAGTTCGGGGCCGTGACCAATTCTTCTGAGACCGCGCTCGAGAACTGGTTCCAGTTGACCTCGCCATACACGTATTCGGATACGGCGAATAAGTTCACGGTCATCGGGTGCGATGACTTTGCCCAACTCTTGGGGCTTACTCAAGATGTAGGGTTCCTTGACAGTGGATGTGGGTCCGTATGCCCCAACAGTACGGTCAGGATTGATGCAAATTGTACCGGTGTTGGTTGCTGCAAAACCGATATTCCAAAGGGGCTGACGGGGTACGAGGTTTTCTTTGATACCTTTTTCAATCATTCCGAGGTTTGGACTTGTGTATTCCTTCTTAATTTCTTTCTTTCTTTCTTTTTTTCGGAAAATCAACATGTGAAAAATAATTACGGAATTTCATTAAAAAAATTCACTTAATTGCCACAAATACTTATTGGGTACTCCAACCGCCATGCAGTACTCGAGTAAAAACTACAAACTTGTGTACCAATGCGGAGAGTATCATGGCAGTGTCCCATACCACAGGAGGACTGACTAATTACTGACTAAATCTTAGCTGTCATGTTAGATTTTCAAATTGGTTTTGTATTGAATTTAAAGCGATGAGATATTCATGAATGAAACTAGAAAGAACATGTAAGACTCACGAGATGATAAATGGGAGTATGCGTGTTGTTCGATAATTAGATAATTAGCTAATTTAACCGAAAGAAAGTTAGAAGAACTTTTATGTATATTTTTTTTGAGTGAAAAATCTTATAGAAACATATAATTTACAGATTAATATTAATTGAATATATCAAGCAACATTAACATATCAACAATTTCGATTGTCCCCGGCCCAAAATTGGGTAAAATTAATTGGACGTTCCATCCCTTCGAAGAGAAGTTGCACTGTTTTTCTCCTTTTTTTGGTCTTGTCTTAAGATCATGATAACCACCTGAAAATTCACTCTCTTCCATCTTGTGTTCTTATGCTTGTTACAGGTTTGGACATACGAAAACTGTAGCTATGCGTTTATGGGAGAGCAGGATAGCTTTTATTTCAACAATCTATCAGATTTTTCGGACCCCAATTTCGGGAACCGAGTACCCTTAGTACTTGATTATTCGATTGGAACCCAAAGTTGTGCTGCAGCCAATAACTCAAATGCATATTTGTGCAACCCAAATAATACTTTGTGTACTGATAATACAGATAGTGGCTCTAGAGGATATCTTTGCAGTTGCGAAAATGGTTATGAGGGCAATCCTTATCTGAGTCCTGGATGCACAGGTTTGTTGTTGGCTATCCTATTTTTGTTTTTCCAACTCATAATGCTATGTGGTAAACTTCTAAGTAAAAAGAAAACAAGAAGACCCAGAGATTAGCGTAGCAATATATTTCTTAATGATTGATTGGCAGATATTGACGAATGCGAAGATCCCAACCTTAATGACTGTGATGGAAATGCAACTTGCACGAATACTCCTGGAAATTTTAGTTGCTCTTGTAATGATCATTACTTTGGCGATGGAAGAAGTGGCGGACGTGGGTGCAATCCTAAGGCCTCAAAAATCCCAGTGACCAGCTTATCTCTAGGTACGTACGTATTACATAAAACGTGCTTCAGATCCAATTCCCAGTTGTTGATAAATAAAGAGTCTCGCACAATATGGTTTCTATAGTTAACATAGCAGTTATCATAAGTATTTTGGATAGAGCTATCACACAATATCGATCCTTTCATATGAATGAGTGGGGTATTGGACAATCTCGGCTAATATCAGGTTAATATAGGAATGAAATTCCAACGTCTTCACATCTATCGCCCTACAGTTAAGATATTACAGTATTTTTTGGTTTGAAAATTTTTTTTTTGATCAGCAAATTTTTTTTATTTACCTCAATAACAAAGTTACAAAAATTAAAAGGAAACAGGAAGAAGGCATTACAACCAAGTGACCAACGGTCAACATCCCAACGAGATTGACACATAGACCGAGAACAATCATGTCACCCGCTACCAAAGGGAGGGGGAGGCTGGCGAGAAACCAACCAAAGGAAACAAGACATAAACCTACAACACTTCAAAAAAACAACAACAACAGCAGATCAAATAAAAATGAGCTGGGCACCGATCTGAGAAAATTGGGTTGAACCAATTTATGGCCTGAGCATACCACTGAAGAAGACATAGACTATGACCCTGAAACTGAAGAATCACTGCGCGCGGCATCATCTTAGAAGCCAATAAGCCACACCGTTATCACTGGAAAATTTGACTTTGACAGAATCAGACCTCCACTTCAGTGTAGAACTTGCTAATTTAGGAACAAAACAATCTTCAAAACAGAGCACAATTTGGACATCCCGATTTGTTTGTCCCCTTTTTGACTTATACATGTCTCAAATTAATTGACCAATTTCAAAAATCAATGGCTCAGATTATGTAAATTTTAAAATCAATGGATTAGAGTTAGAAACCCGAGATTGGACAAACAAATCGGGACGGAGGGAGTAATAATCTTCCAACTTCATGAATCAGCATGTATGATCATGGCTTTAAACAATATCATAGGAACAAAAAAATATGCAGAAAAATCAAACATTCTCATACCTTATTTTCCTTGCAATTTTACAGAGGCCAATTACTTCTACTTTTTGCCTCGTTGAAATTCAGTGTGTTGAATATTATGCCACGTGATGTATTGAATGTACTAACGATTTGTTATGTGAACTCGGTAATTTCAGGTTTCAAAAATTAAGAAGAAATTAACTTACATGAAAATTTATAGTGACAAAATATAGTGGAGAGCCTCCTATAAATATTTGACATTGCATTTAATATTTACGTGACCATAGCACTAAATGGTTGCTGACTGAAGAAATCAAGCCAGAGTGACAAGAACGAGGATAGGGTGTAACTTCGATTGAAAAATGATTGTTTAGGGTATTTGAGTCTTTTGTCTCCAAAATTTACATCGTCAATGTTGGGGTGAGACAACCTTTCAGCATTTTGATCAGAGAGTTCCCTAGCGCTATACCTGTTTTGGTATAGCGCTACCGAGTAGCTATAGCGCTACAGCCTTTTTGCTATAGCGCTACCGAGAGCCTTTGGGCCTTAAATTGTATTTAGGGTTTTGTGAACGGCTGCGTGTGTTAGGGTTTTGGTAATCACTTTTTTTGAGCGTGAAAAAGAGAGAGGCGAGAGAAAACACATCTCAGAGAGATTGTGATAAGACTTGTACTCTTGGATTGATTTTATAGTGGACTGGTGTGGCTCCCGTGGTTTTTTCCTCACGTTGAGGTTTTTCCACGTATATCTTGTATCTCGTTTTCATTACGCACGTATTTGTTTGCTTTATTCTGTGATCCATTGTTCCAAGATCCGTAGGGGCGTTGTAGGATTGCGTAAAATCCATAACAGTCAAATCCACCTTAACTATAAAGGGCAATCTATACATCAGTTTAAAAACCAACTGATGTCACTGATATTTCAAAAACTTCATGCGATGTCTATGCATTTGTCAGAAATCTCGCGCGGGAGAAATTAATCAATGGGAATTTTTACCGATTTATTTATGTTTTTCCTGTAGAACGCCATGATTTTTTTTTTCATTTTTTTTGCACAGAGTATTGCCTATTCAAACTTTTAAAGCTTATTATAAGTTGTGGTTTACTTGCATGAGGGGTTCATTTTTCATATCATTCTAATTAATCTCCTTTTAATGTTCGTACTTTCAGTTTGTGCTTGATAGTTACCAAGTATCTTATTTTGTAATCTATCAAAATGAGGTAACAGCAACATTTTAAAGCAGCACGCCACGTGGACGGGCTTTAGCTAAAGCTGATAAGACTTCATTCTTTTTTCAAATTTGGCACATCATTTTGTATTGATTACTTGTTTTGTACATTATTATGGTTTATATTCAAATTTCATCATCGGCATAGTAGCACAGTCAATGAAATTTTCTTAGAATTCTTCCACTATAAATGGAGAGGAAGTTTCATCCATTTTCAAGGGAAAAAGGACATGAATGATGAAAAACAATGAAGAATCATACAGGAATGTAGTGCCACTAATCCATTGGAATCATAACCAATTTCCTCCCATGAAACACAAAGTCTGGGCAAAGCTCATTACAACATACTGCGAAATAGCTTTTCTTTCTTTTTAGTAGAGATTACCTAATTACTGAATCTATACATATGTTTATGTGTATAGGCTTGGGCTTTGGCTTCGTGATATTACTGATGGGTGTAACTTGGATATTCTTCTTCATCAATAGAAGGAAGCTAATCAAACTAAGAAAGCAATTCTTCAAACAAAACGGTGGCTCATTAATGAAACAAAAAATTTCTTCAATCAACGGAACAAGTGCAGAGTTATCAAAATTCTTTACAGCTGAAGAGCTAAAGAAAGCCACTAACAACTATGCTGAGAATCAAATAATTGGGCGTGGTGGATACGGTGTGGTTTACAAGGGAACTTTACCAGACCAACGCATAGTCGCCATCAAAAAGTCCAAAGTAATGGATGAGAACCAAGTAGAGCAGTTTATCAATGAGTTGTTGATAGTAACACAAGTTAACCATAGGAATGTTGTGAAGCTCTTGGGGTGTTGTTTCGAAACAGAGGTTCCCGAGCTTGTCTATGAGTATATACCAAATGGCACGCTATTTGAACATATTCATAAGACATTATCTTGGTTAACGTTGGAGCATCGATTGAGAATAGCCACAGAAGCAGCTGGTGCACTTTCCTACCTTCACTCTGCCGCATCCATTCCGATCATTCATAGAGATGTTAAGTCTACCAACATATTGTTAGACGCTAATAATGTGGCAAAAATGGCAGATTTTGGTGCTTCAAGATTAGTCCCCTTGGACCAAACTCGAGTGACTACATTAGTACAAGGGACTTTAGGTTATTTGGATCCTGAGTACTTCCACACTGGCCAGTTAAATGAGAAGAGTGATGTTTATAGTTTCGGAGTGGTTCTAGCGGAATTACTGACTGGGAAAAAGTCTATTTGTCTTGAGAGGTCTCAAGAGGAAAGGAATTTGGCGGCCTACTTCATTTTGTCAATGAAGGAAAATAGGTTGTGCCAAATTTTAGAGCCTCGGGTCGTGAAGGAAGGGACCTTGGAGCAACTCCAAGCAATTGCGGAGCTTGTGAAGAGGTGTCTTTGTGTGAAAAGTGAAGAGAGGCCTGCAATGAAAGAAGTGGTTGTGGAATTAGAAAGGTTAAGGCAGTATAAAAAGGATCCACGGGTTAATCAACAAAGTTGTGAAGAGAGTGAAAGTTTGCTGAGTGACGAAGCACCAACAAACATTCACGCTTTCTCAATAAGTCCTTCTACTGGTGACATATCTGGGCATTATAGTTTCGGTAGCAGCACGACACCTCCGCTTAGTAAGTCATTCTACTAGTGCTGGTGACATCTTGCGCAATGGGTATGCGAAGGTAATGTGTCGAGCTTTCTGATAGCATTGTGGGGGTCCTGTAGAGAAAAACGCTTTGCAATTATGCAGTGGTCAATTGTGAAAGTATGAAGATTGTTCTTCGTTTGGGTCTGAATTGTTTGTAATAAGGTGAAGATCTTGTTTGTTCATGTTGTGTTGTGAATTCATTTTCTGGACCGGTCTGGCTCATGACTTTTCTTGTTTTCTAGTAAATTATGGTCTTGTGATGGTGTTTTATAGAATGTAGTCTCTTTTGTTGCATGTCAACTCCCATAATAAGTATACAATTCGTTAAATTTGAATAGTTCAAAGGCCTAGGTGAAGGAGCTGGATCCATTCCAAAATAAAGATATCTTGTACATGAGTTAGGTTTTGAAAGCAAATACTAAGAATCAATTTCAATTATTTATTAGATTTCTTCCATATATATAAAGTGAGTATGTCAAGAGCAATAACATGCACATAGCCTAGAAATACTTTCCAATTCTTAGAATTCCAGATGCGACAAGAACCCGTATTCAACTTAATTATATAAAAAAAATCGGAAACGACAAAGGCCTTTGCCCCTATATGCCCCTTATTGCTTCCGTCTCTTTCCTAAATATACATGCCATCAGTAACTATAAAAGTTCTAAATCAAAAACCAGCAACCAAAATTGGATGCTTAATTATCTGTTTGCCTTCGAATCCACACTTGATTAATGTATTTCCTACTTCCTACTTTCTAGGGCTGAAACAACACCAATCTTCACTTGGGCGGCATCTAGTTGCATTTCGGAAATAGTGGGCTTTGACCAGATTGTTGGAGAAGATCAGCAAGGTGAGTGTGCGTGAGAGAGAGAGAGAGAGGGGTTCTTCTTCTTTTTTTGTCAAACGGAAATTAAGAGAGAGAGGTTCATCTAAAGAGAAGAACACATACACTTTGAAAGACATAATATAAACAAGGGCAATTATGTCATTGCACTGCACCTGTTAACGTACTGTAAGCCCCTCCTTTATTATTGATATATATAGATCGACGGGTCTCTTTGATCGGTTTTTAAGATGAGGGGGTTAAGTGATAGTGGCCGATAGATGGGGGTGTTTATGATTTTTACCCCAAGGAAAGTGCAAAACTTTTTCCTAAAACAAATTCACACAATTTATTGCATATTGTTCTATTAAGTGTTTGATTCAAATAGTTTTCCAAAAAGCCTGACAGAAATTGTTCTTTGTAAAAAATATTTGAATCAAACACTTTTCGGTTGCGGGAAAAAAAAAAAAACACTTTTCGGTTATATTTTGAGCTGATTTCTTGTTGGTACCCTTAAAAACATGATTTAAACAAATTGAACGGTTTGGATCATCAAAATATGATCCGAAAGGTTCCAAACTATGAGGTCCGTATTTAAGGTCCTCTTAAATCGATTGTGAACGCCCCTTTGGCACTCGAAGGAAACGAAACCACTAAGTCTAGAGACACGTGAGCACAGTTGGCCGATTTCAGAATTTGGGAGAGTGGTGCATGCTACATTGGAAGGTGTTGTGCGCTATTCTTGGTTTCCCTAGGGATATGCATTGATTTGGCAGGCCTGCCATGTCATGACAGGTAGCGCACGCAGCAGGTAAAGTTGTGTGCACTAGTTTTAAGTACCGTGCGCCAATTGGAAAGTGACGTGCACGATTTATAGGTGGGACTCAATGGCTCGTGTAGAACCCGTTCGCCTATAAAAATAGGGCCTTGCCTATCGTTTTGACTTTTGAGAGAGCCTGCATGGTACGCATAGTAAAACTCTAGAGGAATTCCCCAAGAGCCCAAATGGTGTAGTGAAACTATGGAGAAATCTCACTAGAGAGAGAGAGAGAGAGAGAGAGTTCATCGATCTCCTTCATATTCTTCTACTTCTTTTTCTTCTTTGGAATAGAAAGAGTAGCAAGGGTCTTGAGAGAGCACTCAAACACACACACACACCCCCACCCCACACCCACACCTATACACTTGAATCCTTCGTTCGAGTTTCGAAGGAAAAGCATGCAAGAGATCTGAAAGCTTGAGAGAGGTAGCCAACATATGCATGATATCCATGTTATGAATATGTTGTAGATGAATATAAAGAAGTGGACTGCATTTTTTCTCCTTATCCGTTAATCTTTGTAATGTTCCAAGGTTAACAAAAGCTTTTTTTTTTTTTTGAACAAAATTGACAACGTAATACTATAAATATACGTTTTGGTGAAAGTTGAATGCACATTATTACTGGTCTGGTGGAATGCTGCCTACTTATTGATGGACTGAGCGTTGCAATTCTTGACGGACTGAATGTTGATCTTCGCCTTTTGGGTTGCTCCTGGATGCATAATCTGATGATTACACTGTGGGGATGGAATCTTCCACTGCCATTCTCCTATGAATGCTATTGCAGACATTATGGAACCATAACTACATATGGTTTCAGCCTGTTGCTTTTTAATTGTCCCCGGCACGGGCAATTCACTAGTTTCTATATATGATAGCAAGTGGGCATAGAAAGAACGCAGAACGTGACAAACTACACGGCGCATGGGATCCTTTTTGAGACTAGAGAAAACCTCCGTTGCCAAAAATTGCATGGGATCCTTGGCCTAACTACCTATGTGCCCCAAAAAATGACTTTTTGGCCTTTTGGGTATTAAATTCGATTCCTTGGGTTATGTTTTGGACTGGACTAGGACTTGGGAACATGTTCTCAATGTTGCTTAATGTATTCAATTAATATTAATCCGTAATTTAGATATTTTTATAATGTTTTTTTTTTTTTTGGGTAACTTAGCTTGAAATAGAAAAAAGGCTAACCGAATATACAATCTACAAGGGGCATACCCCAGGAGGAAAAGAAAAAAGAAAAGGAGAAAATCTACAAAAACCTAAATAAAACATAATAGATATCCAATAACGCTCAAAGCACACTTCAAGAAAGAAACACACATGACATGCAAGCCTTAAGTACTCCTTGAAGCCTTCAACGTCTTTATTTTCTCTCGAAGCTTCTTCCTAGTTTCACCTCTAGCGGGCGTCGGTGATGTGGAATCACCCACCACTTGATTCAAGCTCTGATGAGGACTAATGAAATCGCCTTCCAAAGGGATCCTAGGAGGCTCTCGAAAACGTGTTGATCGACGGAGAGCCACGGGAGGAAGCTCTTGTTGAGTGCTACCCCTCAAGCTTGCCACACTTGCAAAATTTTTGGCCATACTACTAATACTTGCGGAGTCAAGCCCCAAGCTCCTCCTTCTCAAGTGTGGAAAGCCAAAGAGACGGTAGGACAGGAAGTCCTGGTTGTTAAAGAGCGAATTGCCAAGGAGCCAGTAGGACAAGTAGTCCCGGTTGTTCAAGAGTGTGTTGCTAAGGAGAGAGTAGAAGGAGATAAAAATGAATGGGTCGAGGTAAAGAGGAAGAAAGCCAAAAGAACTCCTTTGGCCATCTCTTCTTCTTTATGTGGTTCTTCTATAGTAAACGAAGTTGGCGATCTAGAGAGATGTGAGGATTTGGGTGCCTCCGTCGTTGTGAAAGTAACAAACAAAGATGATGCAGGGACTGTGCCTCATTCGGTTGTGCTTTATCCTATATCTTGTGACTCTACTCCGATTGTCCAAGGTCGGGGTAGCACTCAACAAGAGCTTCCTCCCGTGGCTCTCCGTCGATCAACACGTTTTCAAGAGCCTCCAAGGATCCCTTTGGAAGGCGATTTCATTGGTCTTCATCAGAGCTTGAATCAAGTGGTGGGTGATTCCACATCACCGACGCCCGCTAGAGGTGAAACTAGGAAGAAGCTTCGAGAGAAAATAAAGACGTTGAAGGCTTCAAGGAGTTAAGGCTTGCATGTCATGTGTGTTTCTTTCTTGAAGTGTGCTTTGAGCGTTATTGGATATCTACTATGTTTTATTTAGGTTTTTGTAGATTTTCTCCTTTTCTTTTTTCTTTTCCTCCTGGGGTATGCCCCTTGTAGGTTGTATATTCGGTTAGCCTTTTTTCTATTTCAAGCTAAGTTACCCAAAAAAAAAATTAAAATTGTCCCCGGCCCAAAATCGGGTAAAATTGGATGTGTCTCCTTTTTCTGGTCTTGTTTTTAAGATCATAACCACCTGAAAAGTCATTCTCTTTGATCTGTCTTTGAGCTTGATCTTATGATTGTTACAGGTTTGGTCATACGACAAATGTGGCTATGCGTTTGTGGGAGAGCAGGATAGCTTTTATTTCCGCAATCTATCAGACTTTTCGGACCCGACTTTCGCGAACCGAGTACCCATAGTACTTGATTATGCGATTGGAAACCAGAGTTGTGTACAAGCCCAAAACTCAAATGCATTTTTGTGCAACCCGAATAATACTTTGTGTACTGATAATATAGATAGTGGCTCTGGAGGATATCTTTGTAGTTGCGAAAATGGTTACTGGGGCAATCCTTATCTGAGTCCTGGATGCACAGGTTTGTTGTTGGCTACACTGTTTTTGTTTTTCCAACTCATAATGCTTATAATACTATGTGGTAATTAAACTCATAAGTAAAGAAAGAAAGAACCAGAGATTTTTTCAAGAAAGCAAGCTATCTCTCACGAATGTCGTGCTACTAGCTAGTAGTACTGTATCTATATTACGTTTGAGATTGGGTGATTATCAATATCTTGGGGTGAAACTAGCTAGCAACAACCAGCAAGGGGTAGTTTTGGGTTCTTGAGATGAGACGGGCTCTATTTATTTCTAAGCTTTTGGCCTTTTTGTTGTATCCAACCTTTGGTTAATTGGTTCCCCCTCCCTTATTCCTGGGTTTTGTTTCAGTTCGTGTTCATTTTGGGAGTTTGTTTTAGAGGTTCCTAGTAGCATTCATGTTCATAAATATAAATATACTTTCCGATAAAAAATATATATCTATTAAGCTAGTCCCCGAAGTCCTAATCTTGGCTCCACCACTGAGTATCAGTATGTAATTTGTACTCTTTTGACTTGTAAGCCTTGTATTATAACTCCACCTTTAATTATGTCACATAGACACTAGCTAGTGAGATGCACGTTTTGAATGTGGGTGCCTGTGGTGTCTTAGTTGGTCGAGCACCCTTTGCCCCATTCGCCTAGCTTAGGTTCGATTCCCATGCCTGCCTCGATCACTCATGTGGTCCCTTCCCCTTTCCCTTAACAACTAATTCACTAATCCGTTGATGTATATCGCTATGAAAAAAAAGAAAGAAAAAAGATGGACGTTTTAAAATCTCTCCGATAAGTTACTTTATTATAAAATCATAATGATTAGCGTACCAATTTCTTAATGATTGATTGGCAGATATTGATGAATGCAAAGATCCCAACCTTAATGACTGTGATGGAAATGCAACTTGCACGAATGCTCCAGGAAGTTTTAATTGTTCTTGTAATCCTCATTACTTTGGCGATGGAAGAAGCGACGGACGCGGGTGCAATCTTGATCAGGCCTCACAAATCTCAGTGATCAAGTTATCTCTAGGTACGTACGTACGTGATTGCCTAGAACATAGTAAAAACGTGCTAATTCGATCAGATCCAATTCTCTGTTGGTAAAGTCATGCACAATATGGTTGCTAGTTTATCATAGCAGTATCATAAGTATTTTGGATAGAGCTTATCACGCAATCTCGATCATTTCATAAGAATGAGTGGGTGTTTCGACAATCTTGGCGAATATCAGGTAATTCAGGTAAATATAGGCGTTGAAATTCCAACATCTTCATCTATCGCCCTACAATTAAGATATTACTGGACTTTTTGACTTATTGGTCACAATTAGGATCTAAGGCTCGACTTGGTTAGGTTTGGTTTGGCTACGATTGCTAGCTATTTCTTGATCTTAACAAGTAGTGGGAATGGTGTTGTTTTCCTTTGATGAACTGGGTTCTACAATTAATCTGGAGAAAGGAGGAATGCTTTGTTTATAACTGAATATCAGTTAAGCCCCTACCCTATTTCTATAAAGTTTATTCAAATTGTTTTCGCATTTGTTTATTTTGTGTCAATTTTTTTTGGATTATTGATTCATCAAGGAATCCAAAAACAAAAAATTGTTACCGAAAGTAATTTTTTTTGAATAAGTTACGACAATAATCCAAAAAGAATTGTCTTTTCCAGCCACAACTTACCTCCGTCGCTTGTAAGTCACTTACCGTCACAATCACCCAACGCCTTTGCTAGTTCAACCTGTACCATAGCCACCCATTCAAGTCACCACCTCATTGAACCCATAACCATCGAAGTTTGACTCCACCGTTATCGTGACATTGCCCGGCCCCCCTCTCCCTCATCCATTCCTTTATCGTTGTGTGTGTATATATACATGTATACATAAAATTGGTCATTTACCTTATTTTTCTTGTGGTATATACATAGATATATAAAAGGAGTTAGAAAGTAAATAAACATACATACGCGCATAAAAAAAGAATGTACATATATTAAGGCCTATTTTTGAGAAATCAAAAGGTTGGATTACTATTTCATCTTTATTAAAAAAAAATTAATTTTTACTTTTTCATTTATTTTTCATGGATTACTGATTTGTCTCAACAAGAGGAATCTAAAAAGTAAAAAATTAAGATAATCTTCTTTAAAAAGTTCATAAAAAAATCAACCAATAATTCGCAAAAAATTATAATAATTTTTTGGTCTTTATTCCAAAAAAAAAAAATAGTTTGGTTAATAAGTTTTTAAATCCTAAACCCTAATTTTAGATTTCACTTGTTGAGACAAACAAATAAGGTCTAGGTCACAGTATGAGAACCTATTATCCTACATCTTATTACTTGGGGTTCTATACCCCTTTCCACGAAAAGTGGATGCAAAACTAAAAACGAAAAAACAAAAAATTGAACAAAGACGAAAAAGCTATCCAGCTTTTTGATTTCTCGAAAACAGGCCTTCATATATGTGGGTTCTATGAGGTGGTGACTTGAATGGGTGGCTATGGTACAAGTTGAAGTGGCAAAGGCGGTGGACGATTGCGGCAGTAAGTGACTTACGAGCGGTGGTGGCCGGAACAAACAAATTTTTTTGGATTATTGTCATAATTTATTCAAAAAAAATTACTTTCGATAATAATTTTTAGTTTTTGGATTCCTCTCGTCAAGACAAATCAATAATCCAAAAAAAAAAAAAAGCAAAACAAACAATGAAAAAAAAAATTGAATAAACTTTATAGATATAGGGTAGGGGCTTAACTGTACTGATATGTACTTATAAATCTTAAGAGTGATATTTGTAGTTATCCCAATCATTTTGACGGAATAGGCTACGGAGTTAACAGTAGGGACCTTTTAAATGCAAAATTGAAACGTTGGGAACCAATTTTGCACAATTGGTAGGTTGGGGACTAAAACGGAACACGCGTAATACTTTGGGGACCAAAAATATCAACAAACCTAGGTTGGACTGTATGGGCCAACTATTTCCTCAGTAGAAGTTCTTGGATTAATTACTAGGAATTGGAGGAAGGAACTGTGGATGAAAAAAAAAAGTTACAAGAAGGACTTAAAAAGAAAATGGTATGTTTCCATTTGGTTCCATTAATTAAACCCAGAGAAAATTAGGTTTCTGATTTCTAAATATTAGGTGGTGCTTTGATAAGTTAATTTCTGTTTTGCCGATAAAAAAGAGAGGTTAATTTCTGTTTTATAATGGTTACATGGTCATTAGAACCAAGATAAAACCGATAACTCTTCTATATCCATCGGTTTCGTTGTATGAGTAAGATGGACTTTCCCATTTCAAAAAAAAGATAGACTTTCTCTATTTCTTTGCAAAGTCAGCTAAATGGGCCTTACTTTTTTGTTTACCTTCAGCATGTACTTTCTCAAGTCTTGGAGCATTACTTCTACTATTTTGTATGTGGTGGTTGTACCGAGAAGTCAATAGAAGAAAAGAAGCAAAGCTCAAGGAAAAATTCTTCAAACGAAATTAATGGTGGTTTGTTATTACAGCAGCAATTATCATCAGACCAAGGTAATCTTGAGACAACCAAGTTATTCACATCAAAGGAGTTGAAGAAAGCGACAGACAATTACAATGCTAATCGAATCCTTGGCCAAGGAGGCCAAGGAACTGTTTACAAGGGGATGTTAACAGATGGGAGAATCGTAGCGATTAAAAAGTCAAAAGCATTGGATGAAGGCAAACATGAGCAGTTTATCAATGAGGTGGTCATTTTATCCCGAATAAACATAAGAAATGTTGTTAAGCTATTTGGATGTTGTTTGGAGACAGAAGTTCCTATGCTGGTTTATGAATTCATCCCTAATGGAACCCTTTTCCAGTGTCTCCATGAGCAAAATGAAGAATTTCCTCTTACCTGGGATTTGCGATTACGGATCGCTACAGAAATTGCAGGAGCTCTATTTTACCTTCACTCATTAGCTTCCATAGCCATCTACCATCGGGACATCAAGTCCGCAAACATACTCTTGGATGACAAATTCAAAGCAAAAGTCTTCGATTTTGGCATTTCAAGGTCAATTTCTGTTGATAACACTCTTGACCACGGCAGTGCAGGGTACCTTCGGCTACTTGGATCCGGAGTACTTCCAGTCCAGCCAATTCATAGAAAAGAGCGATGTTTACAGCTTTGGGGTGGTACTTGTTGAGCTCCTTACTGGAAAAAAACCGATTTTGTCAGGCAAGTCTAATGAAGGGAGAAGCCTAACAGCATACTTCCTATTGACATTGAAGGAGAACCGGTTGTACGATATTCTCGATGCTCGAGTTGTGAAAGAGGGTGGAGAACAAGAGATTTTGGCAGTCGCTAATATCGTGAAAAGATGCTTGTACTTTAATGGAAGCAGCAGGCCGACAATGAAAGAGGTGGTAATGGAGTTGGATGGGATCAAAATGTCAAATGGGGCAACCGCCACGGTTAAACAAAGTTGTGATAATATTTAGTATGCAACTGAGGATGACCTTACTATACCTCAGGAGGCTGCTTCTACTTCGATAGGTTCATCTTATCGCGCAATGAATGTCGAATTACCTCTGTTGCTTGACAAATCCTCTAGCTCACTGTGAGTCCTACACATGATTAAGTGTTGGTAATCATAATATCTGTTGTTTTTGTGGTGTCTTGTATCATACGTATTCTACAATCGATGCTCTTACACAATTTTTGTGCGAAGTAATTCAAAGGCTAGTTAGAAATAAGTTTATCTCTCTCCAACACTTTGTAAAGTGTGCAGCAGAATAAAGGCTGCTGCTTTGGGGGATTTTAGCATTGTAATGCTTTGTGTATGTTTGAATAAAGGCCTCTGGACCATTTTATAACTATTGTGTTGCTTGTGATTCTTTTTTTTTGTTTATGTTTTTGTGATTAGGAACCATTTTGTTATTGCAAGACCATCCAAATAATTCATCTTGAATCGTCGGAACATTAATTTTCAAACAAGCTAGAGAGACACTAGGAGGGAGCGGTTTGTTCTTGTTTATTTTTCTTCAACGCGTGGTTACTGATTGCTCCAACACGCCATCTCGATAATAATCAGTCAAACCATCAGAAATCCATCGGCACACGCAATATTTGGATCTACGAACTTGGCCGGGGAGTACTAAACACAGGAAAAAGATTCATAGGGCAATGGGAATGATTTATATTGGGGTGGGTCGACTAGAAAGATTATAGTAAGATGATAGATATTGGCTGATAACGAATTTTTCAAAGTGGAACGTTTTGAGTGTTTTCAATTGATCAATTTTCTCTTTTCAACGTCAGGTTCAGGTTTGGTTCATTTATTAAACGGGCTTAAAATTGAAGCTCAAGTTCGGTTTATTTAGTAGACGAATCAAACTCGAACAAAACTTTACAGAATTAAACACCGAACAGCTCACGAACGTCTCATTCATTTGCAGTCCTGACGTCTCCTATTTGTTCCTATGTCTGTACTGTGTAGGCATGCGCTCATCCTTTTAGAGAGAGAGAGAGAGAGATAGATTTGGTAATTTAGATGTTTCAAATCATCTTATTGTTGTGGCCAACCACAACAGAATCATCAGCAGAATCTTCTCTAGCAAAGCCTGGGTGTCAAAAAAGATGCGAAAGCAATGACATCCCCTACCCCTTTGGAATTGGACCCAATTGCTCCATTGCTGATGGTTTTGCAGTAACTTGCAACGACTCTTTCAATCCACCCAAACCTTTTATTAAATGGGACTGTCCAAGTTAACAATCCGGTTATGTAACGACCCGGATTTTCAACCCAATTTTTTTTTTTTTAACGTTAATATTAATTAGGTCTTAATCATTATTTTTTTTCTTAATAGATAAATACAAAAGAAATAAGTATATTATCTTATTTATCCCTTTTAATTTTATTTTTTTTAGTTGCATGCATGCATGCAAACTCTCCCATCTCTCCATCTCCTATTCCTACTCGATCTCTACCACTCCCCTAACCATATTTTCGTCCATATTCCGTCCCCATCGAAACCCGAGAATTTGAAACCTTTTCGAATACAAATTATTCACCCTCATCGAAAATTCTCTTATAAATAACCCTTAAGCCCGACCCTAGGGTTCACCACGAAATTATCCATACCCCACCAGTCTAGAAGAGAGAGAAAATTCGTAGGAATTGAAGCTCCAAGCCATGGAGTTTTAGAGAGAGAAAGAAAGAGAGAGAAAAGTGGGTTTCGTGCCTACGCCCAACCGAAACTCAAATTGACCATTCCAATATCTTCCTACGACCCCAAGCATCTCCAAACATCATCTAATTCGAGCCCAAGATTCCCCAATCGAAGAAACCGAAGTCATCTTCTCCGAAAATCCAAGTTTCGTTTTAATTCAATTCAATTCGATTCGAGGTACTATAATCCCTTCCAAACACTCCTCTAAGTATATTTAATGTTTTTAGGCCTAACCCATAGTCCCCCAAGGTCCCATGCATCAAAACCGTAGCGAAAAACAAAAAAAACCAAATCTGGGCCGAACCTTGCGGCCGCAAGGACCAGTCGCAAGGTTGCGGCAGGAGGCTTAGCCGCAATGTTGACTGGGTCAAATCTTGCGGCAGGTACTGTTTTATGCCGAATTCGTTTTTCGACCCTCCGAATATCGTTTTCAACCCCCGATCTATTTTTCCTAGACTTCTAACACCTCAAAGATCATAACTTGTTAATATCATATTTTTTTTTATTTTAATATCTATTTATTAAATTTTTATTTGTTTTTCAATCAAAGTTTGTAAACGAAAAATGTTTGCGACCTTCCTAACATTGTTTCTAACACCCAAACTATTTTTCCTAGACATCTCACATCTCAAGGATGATATCTTGTTAATCTCATTTTTTTTTTAATTGCTATTAATTATTATTTTTACGCTATTTCCAATCGAAATTATTTTACGACCTTATAAACCATTTTATTAATTCCCGAAATATTTTTTTTAGATTCTTTACATCCTAAAGATGATATGTTGTTAATCTCAACATATTTTATTTATTAAATAATTTACTATCCATTTATGTTACTTTTGACAACTTTAAAAATCATTTTTATTTTAAAAATAATTCCGTAACCCTCCGGACCCACTTGTTGATACTTGAATAGGTTACGTAGGACCCTAGGACTCCTTTTAGAGCCATGTTACCTACTCTAGTGTTATTAATTACTTGTTGTATTTATTATGGTCTTTAATCAATCTATTTTCTTAAATAAAATTTATACAAGCCTAGACTTATTTTTATTTATTTATTATAAAACTTTTATTTGATAAAAGTTTCTTATTTATTTAATCACATCTTGGTCATACAAAACTAAGGGCAACGGTCCATTCATAAAAGGTTACGTGATTTTATGCTTATTGTTTATTTCAATTATTATTCTGATTGCTTATTTATCATTCCAACCTTTGATTGATCTGTTAGATTGGACCCTAAAGACATGGGGGTGGTATGCGAAATAGGAATCACTTATACGATGTTAGTTAATGGATGAATTGGAAAGTTTTTGTTATTAGATTGCCTGTAGGCGTGATTTTGAGACATAATGAGATTGTGAAGTGAATTGAAACTTGCGGGTCGCCCAGTGATGATTTAAAACCTGGCGGATAGTCCAGCGATATTTTAATGATAAAACCTGGCGGTGGTCCAGTGATATTTTGCGATGATAAAACCTGGCGGAGGTCCAGCGATATTTGGTGACAGTAAAACCTAGCGAGAGTCCAGTGGTGAATTGAGAGTCCTGGCGGGAGTCCAGTGGAACATTGAGTCCTGGCGAGAGTCCAGTGGAACATTGAGTCCTGGCGAGAGTCCAGTGGAACATTGAGAGTCCTGGCGAGAGTCCAGTGGAACATTGAGTCCTGGCAAGAGTCCAGTGGAAATTGAGTCCTGGTGAGAGTCCAGTGAAAAATTGAGTCCTGGCGAGAGTCCAGTGGAAAATTAAGTCCTGGCGAGAGTCCAGTGGTAAATTGATAGACTGGCGAGAGCCCAGTAATGACGGTGATGTTTGTGATGTGGTTTATAAGATAGGCGAACCCTAGTTGTGATGCAGGCATGATAAGCTTTCCCCTTGTTGTAGTTATTGGGGTGCACGCTCGGTATATAACTTAGGTGTATCTGCGACAGTAAAGGGAAGTGAACTCATGGGAATGAGCATAGCTAGCGGTTGAGGGAGGAAGATCTCGTGGATGAGATCTTAGACTGCACGACAGGATAATGGATGGTAATCAATCAATTTATATGAAATATCTCTGTTTTACTTATTCGTACCATGTTTATCTTGCTAACTGCTAGTTGTAAAGTAAGAGGGGTAGTTGGGTTGGATTATTCTACTGGGTGATTTATCACTCACGGATACGTCTGTATCCTGGTAAATCGATTGCTTCGGCGATCAATTTGCCAGAAGATGCAGGATTCAATGGAGAGGATTCCATGATGGTACAATTTCAAGGAGAAGCACAGAATCGCGAAGGCGAGCGATTTTATGCAGAAGAGAATCCAGAAGTGGGAGTTGAATCCGAGTACGCTTGGGATCCGTATCAGACTTAGGAGTCGGCTCTATTGCTTTATTTATTTTATTATCATAAAGACTACCATTAGGATTTTCCAGTGGTTTGTAATAAATGAATCTCGATGTTGAGAATTCTGTTTTAGATTGTTTTTAAACTTTAATTTAGGGAATGTTTTCTTTAATTAATACTTAAATGTCTTCGATTTTATTTCCGAAAATCGGGGCGTTACAGGTTAACATTTCCAATTGTTCTGGTAAAGCTGACGGTGAAGATGTTAACTTGTTAGCGACACCGTTTTCGTTCTCTGACACGTGCAATAGGGAAAATTATTCAATACTCCCGGTGTATACTCCCTTTTCTCACATAACATGTGGGTATACACAGGACCCACACGTAGGCTTCACATGTTATGTGAGGGGAGAGAGAATATACCGGGAGTACTGAATAATTACTCATACATGCAATAGATTCACAGGCATCGGTTGTAACAGTAACCCGTCAAGCTGTCATTATAACCGGTTGCGTCTCGGTTTGCAACGTTAATTCTTCAACTGCTGCCAGACCGCAATACTGCCTTCCCTTAAGTTCATTAACGCCTCTCTAAGAAGCATAGATCCCAACAATAATCAAGATGGTTGCTGGTAAGCATTCATGGTTGACTACCAATGGTATTGACTTCGGTTTTCGTTATAAGCCGACATCGGCCTCTCGGTGAACTTTGATCCGTGGTATCCGGCTGTGGTTCCAATTGGTAGTACATCTGTGATCCATTTCCCACCCGGGTATATGCAGCTAGTCCAGAGGTTGTTAAAGTGGCATAGTACTGTTGTGCCGTAAGGATCAAACCAAAAACACACAAAGAAACACACACACCCAATTGAACACAGAGACAACGAATTTACGTGGTTCGGCAAATCGCTTACTTCACGGACAGCTAATTTGTATTTGGAGGATTTACAAACTCTCACCCAATCCCAGTGTATACCCACCCAAACTCTCAAATCTCTGTGTTACTTTACAATAGCAAACTACTGGGGTATATATAGGGAGGAGAAAACCCATGTTCACAGCCCCGCCAGAGAAGAGAATTCCCATTGAGACTCTTCCTCATTAATGCAGCTTTATCCCAGAGCTTCCTTTTGTCAAACATAGCTGCTGGAGGGGATTTTGAGCCAATCCTCTGAAAATCTTTGACCAAAAACCTCCCTCTTGTGAAAAACGTGAGAAAGCTCCAATCTTCAACAAGTACAAACCCGAGCCCGACACAAGCCTTTTATCCTCGTACAACCGTTGTCCGGCCAACAATGTATCGGTTGGGTAATCAAAAGACTGCCAAACAACAGCTCCCGTCTCATTAAACAAATCCAAGTTTCCCAATTCGGTTAAGTTCATTCCCGCCACAGAGATCCCTTCCGTTCTCGTCGACCGCAAAGGTGATCCATCCGGATTCCGGAGTACTAAATCCCCCTCTCGAGTCAGTGTCAGGCTCGCATTCTCGCTGACCGGGTTGTCCGGGTTTGCTGACCAAACCATGGCCGGATTGCCTCCGCCAACGACGGTAATGCCGAAGTAGTAAGAGGTGCAGTTGCCAGTGCAGTAGAATCCAGAGACAAAGCCGAGGCTCCTTGTTCTTGATAGAATTGCTCTTACTTTTGATCCGTCGGTGCTGTTTACGTTCATGTCGATCGAGTTGTCGTTTAGCCATGACGTCGGTTCGCTTGAGTTGAGGAGGATTGGTGGGCTGGTTGCGGCTAGAGTGCAGGCAAAGAAGTAAGGTAGAATGAACAGGAAAATGGAGGAGTCCATGGTTACTGTGAAACAAATGTATTGAGGATCTGTTTACGGTGCATTGAGGATCTGTTTACGGTGGTGCTTGATCAAGCTGAATGGAGAGAGAGAGAGAGAGAGAGAGACCTACAAGTCCAACTCAAGATGGGAGACTAGTCTTGCAAAGCTTGGGAGCCATACAATTGGCATCTTTGATTAGAACAAAGATAGAAACTTCCATCCCCCTACCAAACGCCGGAAATTCGATGTAATACGCGCGACTCGGAAGTATTTGGCGAAAAATGGGTGTTTGATCCTTTTCCGGAAACAATTTGTCATATCGTGTTTCGTGTTAGTTTCCATTATGTTTCCGGGATTAGAGAATGATAGTAACCTCTCTGGAAAACGATACAAACACGTTAGCGACACAGTCTTGTATCTTCTTGTATTTTCATTTTTTATAAACAAGAACTGCTCTGAAAATGAAGTTCCTGATTTGCGTACCCTCAATTGTTGTTGAGGAAATAATTTCCATTGCTTTTTTGTTTGCCAAAATTTTCATCCAAATTCAGTCTGGTCACATGTCTTTTACTCTCCGTAAATAATATGTTTAGACCAAGTACATTGAATGATGTCTCTTTACTCTCCGGGTATAATATGTTTAGACCGAGTGCATTGAATGATAATCGAGGGGTTTGGTCAAGTGGGTATAAGAAAAACAAATACTACAACAACAGAACCCATGTAGTCTCTAATCATTGGACGTATGGCCGGGAGAAGATTGGAGACAGACCTAACATTTGGTAATATGCACAAAGTGGCTGATCTCAGAATACCACTGAAACAGTGGCCCTCTATACCTGTATTGCTGTTGAACCATGCCCCCAAATCAAAGCCAAATGACATCAGAGATGGCAGGCTTAGAGACCCAATTCAATTTCCGTGCGCATTACCATACTTCATTGATAGTCCAGAGTATCGGTATGCACAATGTGTTTGTTTTCCACGAGTGTTCGAATATGCATCGGTATGAATATTCGAATCCCACATAGGCCAAATATTCGAAACCTTGGGACCACTGAGTGGTTTATCTTCAGGATTCCAGAATTAGTTAAGGCGCGCTCATGCTGGTCCGAACATGTGGTTATTGGAAAAAAAGTGCACCGAATGATCACCTTGCCCTACAGGGAAAGGTTTTAATAGGGTATACTTTTCTCCACAATTGCTTTTGAACTTTGTGAAGACCCGTTGACTCATTGAATAAAGACTTATCTTTAGAAGATTTATCAATCACAGCCAACCCACCATTCACGCCCTGTCAATTTCAGTCATTGATTATATGTGGGTGCAAGTCTGCTAATGCAATCTGGGATCAAAGTTTGCTTCAAGATGGAAAAAAAAAATGGGTTCGAGACTTCGAGTATTTCACCTAAAGGCAAATATTGAACACGGGAGTATGGTGGAATTCAATTTTGTATTTTCCGTTTTGCATCAAAATTATTGGCGTCGAATAGGCCGGGCCGTGTCGGTGCGGTCTACTTATTTCTGTGCCAAACCTACCTTGTCTTGTGCTTAGGTTCCGTGCCAAACCTACCTTGTCTTGTGCTTAGGTTCCGTTCTGCTAAAGTTTTTATTTTTTAATTATTTATTTCTTCCTTTACGAGTTAGGTTATTTTCTCACAATACATCACTCATAATTCAAAAAATAAAGTAGTTTAGTCGGTAGAACACACTGTTGGTCCATTTCATTTATTAATTAGGTTGTGCCTTGGTCCGTTTCATTTATTAATTAGGTTGTGCCTTAACTGTCCTATTTGTTAATGGTCATAGCGTGCCATGCTAGAATATTCCAAGCCGGGTCCGGATCCATGGGCACGCCAGAGTACGTGCCTGTGCCGCGCCTATTGGCGTGCCGGTATTGTATTGAGCCAAGGCCCAAATCAATAGTTACTACTTAAACTGTACCGAACTGATTGGTGTGAGTTTTTGGTTTTTAAATCATGTTTCTGATTTAGAAAAATTGGCCGTTTCGGTTCCGGTTCCATTTGATAACTGCACCGCAAGTCAAACCGTAATCACAACCGAACCAGAAGATAATTACGTAAATACCCACCTTTATACTTGGTATACACACCCACGTGTATTCTTTAGTGTTGGATAATGGATATTTAGTGTATGTGAACCTATGGTATACTATTTTTTTGTTGGGTATTCAGTGTCTTTCTCTATTAAAAATGCCGACCATGAAAACCCGAACTGAATTGGTATCGGCGGTTTGGATTATGGTTTAGATAAAATGAAAACCGCCGGATTTTAGACATTTGTTTGGTTTGGCTTTTACCAATAACCCAACAGCACCGGTTTATCCCTAAATCCAACTAATTTCATTCCCAAGACATCGAGCCCTCTTATACCAATTACCCATTCAGAAAGTCTACTGACACAGATTTTCTGTGCACAGATTGTGCACAGATCACTGTGTGGGGCCCACTAAGGGTCCCACACAAATGATCCGAACCGTTCATTAAATTTAAAACACTTTTTCAGGCCCCCGCAAAAAATCAGCTCAATCCGATACCTATTGATCCTCGATCCATACATCTAAACTTTCATTCAGAATTTAGGATCTAAAGTATGAATGAAAGTTTAGATTTATGGATCGAGTATCAATAGATATTGGATTGAGCTGATTTTTCGCGAGGGCCTTTGAAAAAGTGTTTTAAATTTAATGAACGGTTCGGATCGTTTGTATGGGACCCTTAGTGGTCCCCACACAGTGATCTGTGCACAATCTGTGCACAGAAAATCTGTGTCAGTAGTCGATCTCTTACCCATTATTGGCTTCTAGACAAGTGATTGCTCGACACTTCTCTGTGAAGTTACTGTTATCAGAGGTGAAAGAAAGTGTATAGGGTGTTATCTTAACCCTAACACATAAAGAGTTTTATTTATATTATGTCAAGACCCATTACATAGCATAACTACTCGATGTGGGACTAAACTATTCTAACACTCCCCCTCAAGCTGGAGAATAAATATCACAAAGTCCCAGCTTGTTACATAACAACTCTAAACGTGGTTTGAACAATGATTTGGTAAAGATATCGGCCAACTAGGCTCCGGTAGACACAAACGGAGTAGCTAATACACCACTGTCAATCTTTTCGCGAACAATGTGACAATCTACCTCAATATGCTTGGTTCTCTCATGAAACACTGGATTCGAGGCAATATGTATCGCCGCCTGATTGTCACAGTACATAGGAATTGGCAATTGCACCCGAATTCCCAGCTTCTCAAGAAATGTTCTCAGCCAAACAACCTCACATATAGTATGAGCCATAGCACGATATTCTGCTTCCGCACTAGACCTTGCAACCACAGTTTGCTTCTTACTCTTCCAGGTAACTAGGTTGCCACCAACAAAAGTACATTAACCAGTTGTTGAACGTCTATCAAAAGGTGACCCTGCCCAATCTGCATCAGTAAACGCCTCAACACGCAGATGACCATTGGAACGGTAAAATAAGCCACGTCCAGGATGAGCCTTAAGATACTTCACAATGCGAATACAAGCTTCCCAATGTGGAAGACGAGGAGCAGACATGAACTGACTCACCATACTAACAGCAAACGAAATATCAGGACGGGTATTGGTAAGATAATTCAACTTACCAACCAAGCGACGATATTGGTCTGGATGAGGAAACTCCTCCCCCTGATCAACACAAAGTTTGACATTAGGATCCATCGGAGTCTCTACGGGCTTGGCTCCCAACAAACCTGTCTCTTCTAGAATATCCAACACATATTTCCTCTAGGACAAACTAATCCCATCCTTAGATCTTGCTACCTCAATACCCAAGAAATACCGTAGCTTACCCAAGTCTTTAGTGTGAAACTGACTATGTAAGAACTGTTTTAGCTCTTCGATCCCTTTCTGATCATCTCCAGTAATAATAATGTCATCAACATAGACAATGAGAAATACTTTCCCTCGAGCTGACATAAGGGAAAATACAGAATAATCTGAATGACTTCAACGCATGCCAAACCTCAAAACAGCCTCACTAAACTTGCCAAACCACGCTCTAGGAGATTGCTTAAGTCCATAAAGTGCCTTGCGAAGACGACATATGATTAGCACCTAAGATTGTAAGATCGTGGTGCTAAAAGATCCCTAGCTTGTGGCGTTTCTTTAATTATTATCGTTGTTTTTATGTGATTTTACTCGTAAGGTAGTTTGCTTAGTGTTTCAAGCGAAACGCCCTTAAAAGGCGTATTGTGATTGCAAAGCCAACCCCCAAGTGAGTTTAAGCAGCCATGCCCGGTGGAACTTGTGCCAAGATGGCCAAAGATTGAAGGCGTGAGGTGTCGGGTGCCAAGATTTGGAGGCTGGCCTGAAGATCTGGACTTGGCAGCCTCGTATCGATACAGCCTAAATTTGTATCAATACGCATTAGCTTCGTGGGCTTCCAGGTTCTTCCGTATCGATACGGCCTTATCCCGTATCGATACGGAGGGGTTACGGGGGATTTAGCCTTTTCAGGATAACAGCGTGGTATCGATACTTTGCATAATCCGTATCGATACGGGGAGCTCTCGGCCAGATATTTCTTACTTTTTGGGCTTTCCACTTATGGAATAGTTGCCTTTAGTAGCATACTTTTTCGATATTTGTGAGAGAGAAACCCATTTTGTATAAATAGGGGTGTCATCTCTCTCCTTTGTATCTAGTTCTTTATTAACTTAGTCTTTTTCTCCATTAAAGCTTGTAATCTCTTTTCAAGTGTAATTCCTCAAGAACACCTTAAGGTATTTACGTTACGTTAATTTCTCAAGTATTAATGTTGTAGCTACGGACTAGATTCTCCTTAATATCAAGTTTATTGCCGTTTCTATCGGTTAAACCTAATGTCTCAACTTCCTAGCATGCTTTATCTTTCTAGTCTTTTCAATATGTGTGAATAGTCGATTAGGCTTGGCATTGGGGTGAATAACGCCTCGTGACTTATGTTCATCTTGCTTTTCTCATTTCATGGCTTGAGGTTCGGTATGGAAAATGAAGAAGGCTCGCCTTTATGTAACAAAACTAGCCGATGTTAGTCTCCGGTGATCATATGCTCGCTCATATGGTTCCGTGAGCGATGTCTCGGTTTGTGTTTGCCAAAAGATCAAAAGAGCTTACTTATTTTCCCATACTTCATTTCTAGTCTTTCAATGGTTTCATGGCTAAAATCTTCCGATTGATAGCCTATGCTGTGCGATTCAATCGAGTTTTCGTTGAGAATGGCTCGATGGCCTAAGTTACGGGCGTTAGTAGTTCCATTGCCATGCCGCTTGTTTAACTTAATCAAAATCAATTTTCTAGTCTTTTTCATCACTTTTCAAAGCAAACCGAAAGTTGGCCGTCTTAACGCCGGAAACCCTTACATCTACAAATCCTAATTAGCTATAGATATTATCTCTGTGGGTACGATCCCGGACTTTCTGGTATTTATGCTGACAACGACCTAGCCCTACGCTCAGGGTAATTCAATCTATTTCAACGGTTAGGTTGTGGCGAAGCATATTTTGGCGCCGTTGCCGGGGATTTTCTTAATATAGCTTATTGGGAGGTTCGACAAACCACTGTAAGTATTCCATTTCATTTTTCTTTTGTGCACCATATACTCGACCTAACGGATACCTCTAATTGAGCCACCAATTCGATTTGAGGTGTAACGAAGCTAGTTTGAGTATCCATTGCCTTTTCTTTTCTTTTCTTGTTTGCATATATATATATTGAGGTGGCGGCATAGCCCTTCATAATTGTCTTGAGAGAGAGAGAGGTGGCGGCATAGCCCCTCCAGTCTGTTTTCCTTTTTACAGGGCGGTTACTTGGTTCTAAATTTGTGAAAGTAGAGGTTCATGCTTGTGGTGTATCGTAAGCCTTCGGTTTATCGTAGTCCACACTCCAACCGTCTGCATTGGTCTAGTTCTCCGCCGCGTGTAAGAAGCAATCTCCGAGCCTATTCTCCACCGAGTAGATATTCTCGGCCATATTCTCCATCAAAAAGATCAATGGCGGATGAGGAAGCTCCTCCGGTTAGGTCTCTTAAGGATTATTTAAATCCGGAAAGGGTCACTCAACGGTCACCCATAGTTTTCCCACGCCCCACCACTGCTGCAAACACATTCGTGTTCAAATCCGATTACCATCAGATTATTCCATTCTTTCATGGTATGGAGCGTGAGGATCCGTACCAACATATCCGGGAATTTGAGGAAACCCTCCAATCATTCGTTACGGTGGATGCGCATCTCAACCAAGCAAGATTGAGGCTTTTTCCTTTTACTTTGAAGGACAAGGCAAAAACATGGTTCCACTCGTTGAAGCCTCAATCTTTGAACACATGGGAGGAGGTTCAATACATTTTCCACAAGAAGTTCTATCCGGCTAGCCGAACAAAGCTCTTGATGGATCAAATCCAAACCTTTAAACAACGTGACAGAGAAGCTTTCCATCAGTATTGGGAGCGTTACAAGGACCTACTTTCAGCGGTTCCTCACCACAGTTTTTCCTTGTACCAATTGATCCACTACTTTCATATGGGTTGCTCACAACAAAGTAAGCAACTGCTCGACACTATGTGCTCCGGGGGCTTCATGAACAAATCTCCTGAAGATGGCTGGGATTACTTGGATGAAGTGGCCAAGAAGTCCTTGACTTGGAGTTACGATGACGTCGGTGATAGGGCTATGGCTAACCAAGGCCCCGGTGGCTCTGGAAAGTTCTCCATAAATGAGCATCAGGCTATTGAAACACGTATGGAACAGTTGGCCCAAAAGCTGGAAAAATTGGAGTTGAAAGGGGTAAAGGAGGTTAAAACAGTGCGAGCAGTGGAGGAGCTGTGTGTTATATGTGAGACGACGGGTCATTTGACCGACAACTGTCCGTCTATTCCCACTCTTAAGCAGTACTATAGCAACCTCAGCCTTCAGCCCGAAGAAGTTAGTGCGGTGAACCAACGGTTTGAGTCTTTTCCCCAGAACTTCAACCAAGGCCAAAGGCAACAGCCGGGATTCCGTTGGAACAATCAAATTGAAGGAGGACCCTCTCAAGCTCCTCCCGGTTCTCAAATGCAACCATGGCGGCCTGCTCAAGGCCAAGGGCAGCCTCATTTTTCACAAGGACCGCCTGGTTTTATGCCTTCCGGACCATTCCAAGGGCCAAATCAATTCCAACCTCCGCCGAGGCGATCATTGGAAGATACTTTCCAATCCTTCATGCAAGCTCAAGCGAATTACAATGAGAACAACACTCAAATGATGGGGGAGTTAAAGAACCAAATGGGAAAGATAACCACATCTATAGGGCTTCTCCAACAAGAAAGGGGAAAGTTTCCTACTCAACCTCAAGCCAATCCACAAGCTCAACTTCTCATTGGTACTTCTTCGGTGCCACCGCCCGAGCAAGCTCAAGCAATCATCACTTTAAGGAGTGGCAAGGCCGTTGACAATCTTGTGAAAATGCCAGCTACACCTCCTATAGTGCCGGCTCCAACGTCGACAAGTTCTACAACACTTGGGGAATCTCCCAAGCCAACTCCAGAGGAAGACGGGGAATCTCCTGTGTCAGTTTCAAAGGAAGCCGAGACCACACTGAGCCCACAAGTCTCTCCCGTTCCGGCACCATACTCTTCTCGACTGAAAATGCCGGCTCATCCATCCAAGAACTCCAATATACTTGATGTATTCAAGCAAGTCAACGTTAACATTCCGTTGATGGATGCCATCAAACAAATCCCTTCATATGCCAAGTTTTTGAAGGATTTATACACCCAAAAGCGTAAGCTTAATGTGCACAAGAAGGTGCTCCTTACCGAGCAAGTGAGCCAAATCATCCAAACCAACCTCGCACCTAAGTACAAAGACCCCGGATGTCCTACAATTGCGATTACTATTGAGGGTAAGAGAGTGGAGCAAGCTCTCTTGGATTTGGGGGCGAGTGTGAATTTGTTGCCATACTCAGTGTATCAAGAGCTAGGGTTGGGGGAGATAAAACCCACGCGAGTAACTCTTCAATTGGCGGATAGGAGTGTCCGCATTCCTCGTGGGGTGGTGGAAGATGTGTTGGTCCAAATTGATCAATTTGTATATCCCGTGGATTTTGTTGTCTTGGATACTTGCCCGTCGTCTTCCTCACCATTATCTACTCCCGTTATCCTTGGTCAGCCGTTCTTAGCAACCTCGGATGCGGTTATCAATTGCTGGAATGGGCTATTGAACATGTCCTTGGGTAATATGAAAATGGAGGTCAACATGTTCAACGTTGGGGTTCAAATGGGTGACGATGAAGATTGCCAAAACATCAATCTTGTGGATACATTGGTGCAAGAGCATGTGGACGAATTCTTGTCTAAAGACGCTTTAGAGTTAGCTCTTACCTCGGAGGAGGCCGCCTTTCTTGAATCCGACGAGATGGAGTCCCTTTTTTTCTTGCTTAATGGAGAAGACGGTGATGAGGGTATTTGTGGAGTTGCACCGTGGCTTCCCAAGTTTGAAGAGTTGCCACCTCTTGAGCGGAAAACCCTCCCATCTAGTGTCGAGCCGCCTATTCTTGAATTGAAAGCACTACCGGATACTTTGAAGTATGCCTTCCTTGGCGAGAATAATACATTTCCGGTAGTCATTTCCTTTTCTCTTGGGAATCTCCAAGAGGAGGAATTGCTTGCACTTTTGCGGAGGCATAAAAAGGCGATTGGATGGACTATCGCGGATATTCAAGGCATATCTCCTTCTCTATGTTCTCACCATATTTACTTGGAGGAGGACGTTAAACCGTCAAGACAACCTCAACGCCGGCTCAATCCAATCATGAAAGATGTGGTCCGGGCCGAAATTCTTAAATTGCTTGACGTGGGGATTATCTATCCCATCGCCGATTCTAAATGGGTGAGCCCTATACAAGTTGTCCCTAAGAAGGCAGGTGTTACCGTTGTGCAAAATGACAAAGGTGAGCTTGTGCCGACCCTGTGACTACGGGTGGCGAGTATGCATTGATTATCGCAAGTTGAATGCGAGCACACGCAAGGATCACTTTCCTCTTCCCTTCATCGACCAAATCTTGGAGAGAGTAGCCGGTCATGCCTTTTACTGATTCCTTGACAGTTATTCGGGTTATAACCAAATCAAAGTGGCCTTGTCCGACCAAGAGAAAACAACGTTTACGTGCCCATTCGGGACCTTTGCTTATAGACGCATGCCATTCGGCTTGTGTAATGCTCCCGGCACCTTTTCCTGGTGTATGATGGGAATTTTCAGTGATATGGTCGAGAAAATTGTGGAAGTTTTCATGGATGACTTCTCCGTGTTTGGAGACGCTTTCGAGTCTTGTCTTGCCAACTTGGAGAAGGTCTTAACGAGATGTGAGGAGAAGAATTTGGTTCTCAATTGGGAGAAGTGCCATTTTATGGTCACTTAAGGGATTGTGCTCGGGCATATCGTGTCGGCTAAGGGTATTGAGGTAGACAAAGTCAAGATTGACCTCATCTCCAACCTCCCTACTCCGAAGTGCGTCAAATATATCCGATCTTTTCTTGGCCATGCCGGTTTTTATCGGCGATTTATCAAGGATTTTAGTGCAATCTCAAGGCCCCTTTGCCACCTTCTATCCAAGGATGTTCCCTTTGAATGGACGGAAGCATGTGAGCAGGCGTTCATTAAGCTCAAAACTAGTCTTACTACGCCTCTCATTGTTCAAACGCCCGATTGGAATCTTCCATTTGAGTTGATGTGTGACGCGAGCGACTATGCCGTCGGGGCTGTTCTTGGCCAATGGAAAGACAGGCATCCGTGGGTGATTTATTATGCGAGCAAAAGCCTCAATAATGCTCAAATGAATTATTCCACTACGGAGAAGGAGCTTCTTGCCATCGTTTTTGCCTTGGATAAGTTCCGGTCTTACCTAGTTGGTGCCCCGATCACAATTTACACCGACCACTCGGCACTCAAATACCTATTCACCAAGCAGGATGCAAAGGCCCGCTTGATTCGGTGGATACTTCTTCTCCAAGAATTTGACATCACCATAAAGGATAAGAAGGGGGTCGAAAATGTGGTGGCCGATCATTTGTCACTCTTGGATTTTGAGGATCGTACTTCGCACCTACCCATTGGAGATAGTTTCCCCGATGAGCAATTGCTTGGTGTATCAACGGCCCTGTGGTTTGCTGACATTGTCAACTACTTGGTTACGGGACTGATTCCAACACATTGGTCTTCCCATGAGCGCCGGCTGTTCCTATCGGAAGTAAAGCACTTTTCTTATGATGATTCGTACTTATTCAAGTACTGTCCCGATCAAATCATCCGCCATTGTGTTCCAGACTCTGACCAACGTGGCATTCTTCAATTTTGCCATACAGAAGCATGTGGCGGGCATTTTTCTGCAAGGAAGACCACCGCCAAGATACAACAGTGCGGCTTTTATTGGCCAACTCTACACCAAGATGTTTATGCCTTTTGCAAGTCTTGTGCCCGATGCCAACAATTGGGAAGTGTGACCCAAAGGAGTGAGATGCCTCAAGCAAAATTCCTTGTTGTTGAAGTGTTTGACTGTTGGGGTATCGATTTTATGGGGCCATTTCCAATGTCGTTCGATAACTTATATATCCTCTTTGCGGTCGATTATGTGTCAAGATGGGTTGAGGCCATTGCCACTCGTACAAATGATCACAAGGTGGTGCTCGAGTTTCTTAAGGAGCACATCTTGTCGCGGTGTGGGCTCCCGAGGCCCGAAGCGCGATTTGACAGAGTCGCCACCCGGATTTTTGAGATGGATGATCCGAGGAACCGAGGGTTTGTTTTGAAAAGAAAAGGCCTTTTGATCTAGCGAAACCGTTTGAGATCTTGGATCCGGGAGCCAGGTTACGAGCGGGGAAGGTTTTGTTGAAAAGCACCCCGCTCGCCCGGTGAAAACCGGTCTCTACTAAGCATTTTTAATGGGGGGATTAATACCATTCGGAAAACCTTAAGAACACATAAAGGTAAAGGGGAACAAGATAAATCATGACACGTTGCCGTGCTTAGTGGTGCTTGCTGTACAGAGATGATAAAGATGTCATGGCTATAATATAAACAAGAAAGATATACACACGGAGTGTCTGGATCACCATCCCCTGTCAGGCGGCATATCGTTGTACAACGCGCGGCTTACTGATACGCCGTGCGTGGTTCTGATCTTGATACCAAACTTTTATCGTTTTGTAAAGCTTCGCACGGCGTACCCATTACATCGCACGGTGTTATTTTAAAATTTCAGACAACTCACAGTCGTCAGATCATCTCAGATCTGCACCATTCTTCCAAGCCATGAATAGAAAACCATTTTTTGATACGTTTGCTTGTTTTGAAAAGATCTATGGAGTTTAAAACATGGCTTGTAGATATGGTCTCATTTTGGGACTGCTTTTGGTATACAGAAAAGATCCAACAACAGACGATCGTGATCCAGACAGTCTGAACAAGAAAACAATATCATTTTGAAATGCCGTGCGTGCAAGCTTGCTACGCCGTGCGACGCTTTCAAAGCGCCGCGCGGCGTAGCACACTTTTGCACAGAACACTGGTTTTGTTTTGTAAAAGAGGTTTTTGGTCAGATCCTAACCAAAAGGGTTAAGTCTGAAAATAGAAAGGTCCCCTTAGGGCCAGGACAGAGCCTAGCCCAAGGAAACTTGGTTTTTACCTTTAATCTTGAGCTTGAATGAGTTTTGATGAAGGCGGATGGACGTCGGAAGGTTGAAAAAGAGAGTAGAAGTATGGATGTGTATAGTAGATGGGTATATTGGGTGGTTGGGGTCTCAAAGTTAGTAAGGAACTAACTTCAATGGTGAGGAGAAAAATGGAGTAAAAGGCCTAGAGAATGTCTTTTGAGAACAACATTCTCAAGTCTTGGAAATGAAAAAGTGGATGTGAAAGCAAAAAGAGAGAGAAAGGGTATAATGGTGATCAATGGCCCTTTTTCCTTGAGTGGAGGGGTGTATTTATAGGCAAGAGCCTTGGATTTTGAATTTCAAAAGTTGGAGGTATTTACTGGGCGGGTGTGGGCAGCATGCCCTGGAAATTCCGGTTTCCAAAATGCAAGGGCCCGGATCGAGGGAGCGCAAGCGCAGGTGGCAAGCGCTCAAAAATACAGAGTCGCCACTCGGGTTTTGAAGGTCCGACACCCAAGGAACCGTATTTCGAAGCACCTGTCGCGCTGTTTGTTTTGAAAAAGTGAAGGCACCAGTCCGTCATAACCATATCTGGGTTCGGGAGCCAGGTTACGAGAGGGGAAGGGTTTTATGGCACCCCTCTCGCCCAATCCGGAGATCGGTCTCTAATTAGGCATTTTGAAAACATTGCGATTCTTCTTCTTTTAATTAATTTTAGCCAATTAAGGCGGGGGAACAGTTAATCGGGGATTAAAACTGTAATAATTTGTAGGATGTGATAGATGGCATGGATGAGCAGTTGAAACAGTTAGTATAGAATGAGAACAGACTCCTGTGGGAGTTTAAACAGACTGGAAAGCCCTTGTCTTGGAGTGTCGTGCACAGGAAGAAACCAGTATGCACTGATCAAGTCAATGCATACTGACCAAACCTACGCACGCTACTACAAGACCTGCGCACGCCAGTAAGCCTAAGGCCACAGCTCTTATTCTCAAACCCTTTGGGCTCTGGAAGGACCAGTGCACACCCAGGACAAACCAAGCAGTTTATGCAGTCATAATATACAGTTTAAAGGCTGAAAAGCCTAATAAATAAACAAAAACACCCCATAAACAGTGTGTGGACAAAATAATAGCCTAAAACCAAGTTAAACATGCAAGGCCAGCCACTGATCGGGAACAGAATGGAACCGTCGCGCGAGGGTTCCGAACAGTCGCACGACAGTGCGCCCGGGCGCGCGATGGTTGCGCCCTGGCGCGCGACGATTGCGCCCTGGCACACTGGTCAACGCTCCATTTGACTATCGCGCGAGGGTGTGGGAGCAGCGCGCGATGGTTCGAGCCAACTTTCTAGTGTCTGGTTTTGCACGTTTCTGGGCTCTGGGACAGGTCCAGAATGATCCCAGGGGTACTCCAACAGAACAGAAACGAGCATTGAAATGCAAGCTAGCAATTTAAACTCTAAGAAAAGCAGTAAACTGATTTTAACATGCATCAACAGTGAGCTAATACTTAGGCTTCGTTCCGGAAACCTTCTTAAAAAATAAGTACTTATTTCCTTCACTTCTCATTCAAAAATAATCCACCCTTCTTATTTTTCCCAAACAAAAAGTTTCTTTCACATTTTCAAACTCAAAAATAATCTTAATGAAAAAAAAAATTAATTTTTTTTTCACCGTATTAAAGATCTCAATGAGATCTATCAAACAAGATCCATTGTGATAGGAAAATTATTTGAGTAAACATATGATTTTTGAGCTTGAAGTTGCCTTTACAAAAAGAAGACTGTTTTTACCAATATGGGGGCCGGCGGAGGGAAATCGGTCTGGCGGCCGCGCCGGGCCGTCTCCGGCCACCGGACGGCCGATCCGAGCCGTCCAAAAATTCTAAAAAAAAAAAACCAAGGGGGCCAACGCGGGAATCAACGGCATCCGAGGTGTGTAGGGTGCTTGATCCGAGCACCCCTTTTCCGTGTACATATGAAGTTGTGGCCGGAGATGGCCCAGCGCGGCCGCCGGACCGATTTCCCTCCGCCGGCCCCTATGGAACCTATATAAATTCTTCCAAGCCTTCTTATTTTTCAGGAACTCCCCTTCTTATTGGACAAAAAAGAAGAGCTTATTCCCGTTCTGGAACGGAGCCTTAAAAGACTTGAAAGTGACTATGAATACAACAAGAAATTTAAAGACCAGCATCCCTTCCCCACGTGGTCCATTCTCGTGCAAACAGAACTGTCGCGCGAGTGAGTGGGACCATCGCGCGAGGGTTTGCTAGGCCACGGCTTTTGAAACCTTGCTAGCTTTAGGGCCAGGACTGGTATTGATTACCAGCCTTGACCCTGCCAGCCCCCCTCAGGGATCAGAATAGAGAGCAGAACAAAAGTAAGCTATACCTTTGGTATTTGAGGTTTGAAAAGTGTTTGAGCTTTGAGTTGTGGTTGAGGTTGCTTGAGAAGTGAAAATGGGGAAGGAAGAACAAGCTTTTTTCTTAGGGTGTCTTTGTATCTCTTTTATTAGCTTAAAAGAGTACAAAGCAAAGACCCTTTGATTGCCAAAATTTGTTAACCTTTTGAAAGAGAACAAAGGGGGGTTTTTATAGGGAGAGCACCTTCCATTAATAGAAAGGTAGTTCTGGTCCAAAGAATGGAGGCCAGTCAGCCACGAGGCTGGCTGGGGGTTACTTGGTAATTAAGCTGCCCAGCTGAATAAAGGTGATGGGGACAGGTTCTGACCGTCGCGCGATGGTTCCAAACTGTCGCGCGACAATGCGCCCTGGCGCGCAATGGTGCGCCCTGGCGCGCTGGTCAATGCTCCGGTTGACCATCGCGCGATGGAGTCAAACCGTCGCGCGACGGTGCGCCCCGGCGCGCGATGGTTGCGCCCTGGCGCACGATGATTGCGCCCTGGCACACATCAATAGGGTTTTTGGCTTTTTGAAGTGGCTTAGGGTTAGGTTAGGTTCAAGGGTTTTGCAAACACTCAAAGCTCAAACACTCGACATTCCCGGGATGTTCTTGATCCATTTCATCATTGGGGAATCAAATACCGTAAGTAAACTAATCTGGAAGCCCAGATTGGGGTGTCTACAGTAGCCCCCCTTTGACGGCTCTTGGAGCACCATTGAATTGGTACAAGTAACGTCAAAGGTTTCTAGACACCCCTCAAGGCAATCCAGAGCAGATCATACTAGCAAAGTAGACAAGCATACTTACAGAACCTGATTGGTTGAATGGACGGACAGACCGTCACTGGGGATGGAAGTAGAAGTGGACGATTGCATCGCCGCTTGTTGATTGAATTTGGGCAGGACAGGCTGTTGCTGCAGATTTGGACGGGACCGGCCGTCGTTGCTGGGGATCAAGTTATCCTCGGCACAAAGTATTCCAACAAACACGGGTAGGTCGTGTCAGGCAGGTTGAATTCCATCTGTTGGGAATCAGAGCCAATCTCCTTATCAAAGACCATCCGAGACAGAGCAATAAGCCTGCTGGAAGATGCACTTGTGGCTAGATTGAGGGTGATTGTCGTTCGGGACAGGCTAAGACGGACTCTCCTGGGGAACAATCAGTTGCGGATGAACGGACCATCGAACGATGTTCTGGTCGTTGTTTGTGGATTTGACAGGACCGGCTGTCGTGAGGGTGGACGGGGAGATCATTGTGCCGAGTGATCAAGCCGTTGGGAACTTGGACAGGAGGATCATCAGTAAAAATGATCGAGCCGTTGGGGGAATTGACAGGATCAGCTGTCGGTGAAAGCGGACGGGGAGATCATTGTGCCGAGTGATCAAGCCGTTGGGGGAATTGACAGGAGGATCATCAGTATAAATGATCGAGCCGTTGGGGGAATTGACAGGATCAGCTGTCGGTGAAAGCGGACGGGGAGATCATTGTGCCGAGTGATCAAGCCGTTGGGAACTTGGACGGGAGGATCATCAGTATAAATGATCGAGCCGTTGAAGCCTGGATGGGAGGATCATCAGTATAAATGATCAAACTGTTGAAGTCTGGATAGGAGGATCATCAGTATAAATGATCAAACCGTTGAAGCATGGATGAGAGGATCAACAGTATAAATGATCAAACCGTTGAAGCCTGGACGGGAGGATCAACAGTATAAATGATCAAACCGTTGAAGCCTGGATGGGAGGATCAACCGTATAAATGATCAAACCGTTGAAGCCTGGATGGGAGGATCAACCGTATAAATGATCAAACCGTTGAAGCCTGGATGGGAGGATCAACAGTATAAATGATCAAACCGTTGAAGCCTGGATGGGAGGATCAACCGTATAAATGATCAAACCGTTGAAGCCTGGATGGGAGGATCAACAGTATAAATGATCAAACTGTTGAAGCCCGGATGGGAGGATCATCAGTATAAATGATCAAACTGTTGAAGCCCAGATGGGAGGATCATCAGTATAAATGATCAAACTGTTGAAGCCTGGAGGGGAGGATCATCAGTATAAATGATCAAACTGTTGAAGCCCGGATGAGAGGATCATCAGTATAAATGATCAAACTGTTGAAGCTCGGATGGGAGGATCATCAGTATAAATGATCAAACTGTTGAATGACCGATATGGCTGACCGTCATGGATGATATGGCTGACCATCGTTGAATGACTGATATGGCTGACCGTCATGGAATTGGAAAGGCGGATCACTATACAAAATGATCGAGCCATTGAAGTTGGACAGGACCGGCTGTCGTTGATAGAGACGGCGGATCGCTATAAAAAGTGACCGAGCCATTTAAAATTGGACAGGACCGGCTGTCGTTGATTTGAACTGGCGGATCGCTATAAAAAGTGATCGAGCCGTTGAAGATTGGACAGGACCGGCTGTCGTTGTGTTGATCCAAGTAGCACAAACAATGGATATCATGGATAGAAGCAAGGCGGACTACAATTGGGGAGAAATCAGTGACAACTGCTGGGCTGTTTACTTGCTGCCTTCGATACCGGGCAGGCTTGCTTTGTCGTTTTGAGGGATTTTTCATGCGTTCAACATTTGATATACACACAATATGCGATGATATGTATAACATATTGAAAATGCAGATGCAAACTTAGGGCGGCTCCTAGGAGGACAACGACACCTAAGGACTACCACTGAGCCTCGTCACTGTACTGTCTGTGCTTCTGAGATATGCACCCAGATAGATAGGCATTGAGTGGGTAAGCGTGCCTCAGTTGACGTTTGAGCAATGACATTGGGCCTGCGTGCCCCCTCTTCGATGCTTGGGTGGATGTGCCCCAGAGATGCCTTGCTTGGCCTTGGGCTGACGTGCCCTATTGCTTCAAGAGATTCCGCTGCTTGCGGGTAGCAATGTAACAATCGTGTTTTCCAGTTTATTGACTCTCTTTTGCAAGTGTTGAAGAGAATGCGAAAACTAACCACTAATATCTAATTTGCATTGACAAGTGATTTGAATCGACACACAGACATGCGCACATATGTACAGACTCGCCTAGCTTGAATGAAAAGGGAGAAAGAGAACCAGGGATACAATGCAAACCCTTAGACACATAGAATATAATGAAATTAATGTGCCAAAACTCACAATATTCCTGAACAGGGAAACCGACACTTATGAAAAGTGGAAAAGATACAAAGACCTGTACAAACAAAATCGAGAAAAGCATCCCGACATGACATTTGAAAAACTGGAAAAATGTCACAAAAATGGACATAAGACGCAGATTATGACACGTATAGGCCCGGACTGAAACCGACACCCCCGTGCTGTCACATTAAGTCCATATGACTTGTACAGCATGACAAGACTTGGAAAAAGCCCCTGGAACGACATTCGAGGGTAGTAGCTAACTGCTACTATCTGCTGCAAGAAGAGTGCGCAGGTTTGAGACCAACGCGTATCGCTTTGAACAAATGCGTTGCGGTTGCTTACACCAGACTTTGCTGAATTTAGAATAAACTGTGAGCCTGTTAAGGCCTCTAGCATTTCGTTCTGTTTTTGATGCTTCAATTATTTTTAAGACTTATGCTCAGCCTGTAAATTGAAGAAGCAGTTTGGTAATAAAATTGAAAGACGAAGGTTTTCCCCCTTCTGGTTCCTCCAATGAAGCTTGTATTGATCTTCGATCCTCTTCGACCTTTGATGTGTACCAAAATGTCAACCATGGATCCAATTGATAGATTGTGACCGAGTCTCAAAGAAAGACTGCCTACGTATCCCAAGCTAGGGAATCAGGTCAAAACGTAGTTCAGGCCAAGGGTTAACTCTCGAGTATTTACCTCACCTTTTTTCGCTCTAACTTTTGCCTAGAACCGCCCATTCGGGTCTTCGGTCTAGCGAGTTTTGATTGATTGCCTATTCATTTTTGCCTAAACCTCCTTCATAGGTTTTGGTCTAGCAGGCTGCTCTAACTTTTGCTTGGAACTGTCCATCCTTGGGGTTTTCAGCCCAACGAGCTTCTCACAGGGAAAAGCAACATTTGAAATGATCCAGATCGACCATGGTATTGAATTTGTTGCCGTTGAGGTCGAAGACCTTTGGCTGCAGCCCCAGATAATATGGCTTTGATAACAAAGAGTCAAGAGTGCTTCGGTTGGAAATGTCTTGCTCCGGACCGCTTTGTACACTTTCTCATTTGTACTTGGCGGAACGCCACTATTATTGCTTTGAACATGGTACAAGGCCCGGAGCCTTCTATGCTTCTGCTTTCTGGATTGGCACTAGGTAGCAGGGGATTGATACTTCTTTGTCTTAGGATCAACGTGAGGCGTGACTTGATGAGACCACGCCAAGACGTCGATGAATTCTTCAAGCCTGTCTAACCGGGCGCAATGCTCCTCTGGGGGCGGTGCTTTGACCAACTTTGAACCTTTCGGGAGGTTATACTCGTCTTTCAAGTTTATTTGAAACTACTTCTTCTTTTAATAGGCTGAGCATGCCTTTCGTCTTCCCTTTTGGCGAGGGAACACATTTCCTTGGGAATGATCCCATCGAAATCTATCCCTTCGTCGTTAGGGTTGACACAGTTTATATAAAAGCCAGCGAAGCATGTAGAAGCAAGATGATGCATATCATAAAAACCCTCAGGGTTTGCCAAGTACAACAGACTCAAAACTTGAAACAAAAGCTACGACGCGGAGGGCCAAGAGGCACAACCTCCGACTCAGAGCTAGACTTAGACGAGCGTAAAAGACTCTGTGTCAGACTCAGACAAAACGCCAATGCAAACTAGACGCGGTTTTGAAAACGCAATTGTTAAAAAGCTATCCGTAGCTTCCACAAAAAGAGGTAAGAATCAGCGGGTGTCAGGCCCAAGTAACAGCACTTCGGCCTCCTCAGCTTCTTCGACCAAACCTACTCGGTGCTCTTTTGATCAATGGAACTCAGCTGGTCAGTCCACTCCTGTGCAAGCCCCTCATCACTGTCAAACCAGATGTCGGCAGAGAAAGTCTCAATCGCACAAACAGCAGCCGGCAGGCTGTCCTCGGGCTCGGACGGGATGGGTACAGTCGGTTTGGAGCTCGGGTTGATTTGAGTAGAGTTGATTGATATTTGACCAACCAGAGGGTCAGACTCATGCTGAGGCAAGGAGTCGGAAATGACATCGGGCTTTGGTGGAACTTGAATCGTGCCATCGTCAATAAGATCTTGAATCTCGTGTCGGAGACGCAAGCAGCTATCAGTGAGATGGCCAGGCATTTGGTGGAAGGCACAGAAATGGTTGGCATTGTAGTTGGCTGGAAAGACTTTGGGTGGAGAAGTTGGGGTCAAAAGTTTGAGGTGCCCAGACTTGACGAGTTTCTCCATTACTGCAGATAGAGATACCTCTAAGACAGAGAAACTCCGGGGTTGTGTTCGAGATCGGAGGCTTTGAGCGCTTCGAATTTGGTTGATATCGGTTGTTGATGGAGGTGGAGTTGTGATGATACCACAATCGACAAGATCTTGAACGACATGTTGAAGCCGAAAACAGGCATTGGTAGAATGGCCAGGCATTTGATGGTAGGTGCAATAGAGGTTATGCTTGAAATTGGGTGATGGATTTTTGGGTAGAGGAGTTGGATCGAGGGGCTTGATGGAACCAGCATCGAGCAGTTTCTCATAAATTGAGACCAAAGGTGCAGAGAAGCATGAGAAAGTCCTCGGTGGGTTCCGGCGAGTGGATTGAGAGTTCAAAGCAGGACTCTTGTTTGCTTGGCTGTTGCAACACATTGCCCCATCAACTGGATGCATTCTTTTGCCTTCGGGGCTGAATTCATCACTAAGCATGTCCTTCCCCTTGGCAGTGGTTGTGAATAAGGATCGAGCATCCTCCTTTGGGTAGGTCCTGGCCTCATGACACTCAGCCAGGTCTTTGAATATGTCCTTTGTGCACAGCTTGATTTCGACTGTAGGAGTGTGGCAGGCTTGAGAAGGTTCTGTGACTAGCCCCATATCTGGCTGCGGGGCTGTGGGGGTAAAAAGGCCAACCAGTCCCAGGATCATAATCATTTGTTTGTCCATCTTATGACTCAATTCCTCTACAGCTTTCCTGAGCTCAGCCAGCTCCATTTGTACTGCCATTCTGAATTGATGAACAGGGTAGGTGATATAACCTTGAAAGCGAAGGTGTAACAGCCCCGGCAGACTCTCCCAAGCAGGTTTGGCTCTTCTTTTTGGTACTCTCTGACGATGCAATGGCCCGAAGCTTTGACAGTAAAGTAATGAAAGCTCAGTGACGCCCTTTCAGCAGTTTATTGAAAGAATTGAAAGAATGAAAATGCAGAGATCATCGTTGTCAGTGTCCTCCTAGACTCTAGAACTAGAGACAAGTCTGTCTCATAATGTTCGGATGCTGCCAAAATTCTCAAATTTCTTTTCGAGGGTGTATCCTTTGAATAGATCAAACTGATCCTAAGAGATGTCAAAACAGACTAAAACTTTGGCTAGTCCCTTTTGAAGATTCGACTTTGAATTAGAAACAACTCGGTGTTGATGGCGTGACATCTTAACCTGGGTGGCGTGAGCGACAACGCGCTTTAGCCGGGGTGGTGTACATGCGAAGCACGATAACCAAAATGACATCAATATCACGACATCAATACTTTGCGGTTCCTTATGTTCGGTTGAATCCTCAATCAGGCATGAGCCAAGGATTTAGTAAGGTTTGATTTCTCAAAGTCTCGCTGATTTAAGGACTTTGAAAAATTAACAACGTGCACCATCGAGATGCACGACTCTTCATCGGGTTATAGCAGCGTCCTAGTAAGCATAAGACAGACTCGAAAAATTGACAATCCTAGAAGCCGCCCTAAACATGCTCCTACGCAGAACAAAATGCATGCATGCATGACCAGAACCAGAGACGAGTTTGTCTCACAATATTTCAGACGTTGCCGGAATCCTCAGAATTCTTTTCGGCGATGTGTCCCTGAGTAGATCGACAGATCCTAAAAAATGTCAAAATAGACTAAATCTTTGGCTAGTCCCTTTTGAAGATTCAACTTTGAATTTGGAACAACTCGGTGTTGATGGCATGGCACCTTAACCTTGAACATGGCGGTGTATAGTGACAACGCACTTCAACCTAGGTGGCGCCAGTGACACGGCATCACTACCTTGTTGTTCCTTATTGTCGGTTGAATCCTAAAACGGGCATGAGCCAAGGATGTAGTAAATTTTGATTTCTCAAAGTCTCATTGAACTAAGGACTTTGCGATTGATAACGAACATTCGACAGAATGAACGATTCCTCATCGGGCCCAACAACGTCTTAGACAGCACAAGACAAACTCGAAAGACAAAACAGTCTTAAGCATGCTCCTATGTAAAACAGTGTATGTACAGAGCATGCGATAGGAAAAGCAGTAACACATAGACAGTATATGGGGTTAGATGCAAATAGATCTTAACCTGTGGGTACCTGTCCTAGTTTGGAGAGTTCTAGTGCTTTGTATATGCAAAAGGCTGGTTTTGGCTTGTAACAGGTTCCTCGGACTAGGGCCACAGATATACCTCCCGTTACCCGCGTTTTTCGCAGAGTAACAGTCGAACGGTAGCATGACCCATCATCGTCGAAGGTTGTCGGTCATTCGGGGTCCCCGGGCTCCGGTAAACCGTGCCGGATTGCCAAAACGATCCAACGAGGCTTTTCCCACATCGATGCAAATGAGAATACTAGAAATTGATTAAGAGAAGAAGAATCGCAAAATGCTTTTTCAAATTTGGCTCACTTTATTTAGTCCATCTTTAGAGGAAACTACGCAAGTGAACAATCGAAAAAGCCCAAGATTAGAATGGCCGGACACGAGGTCCTGTTAAATCACCATTCCAACCTTCGGCAGCGCGAAGCTAACCGTTTTGACAGACTTTTAAGGGATTGTTCACAAGTGTATTAAACTCTAAGTATGGATTAATATTGGTTCGATCATCCCCAGCAGGAGTCGCCACTGTGGGCAGCATGCCCTGGAAATTCCGGTTTCCAAAATGCAAGGGCCCGGATCGAGGGAGCGCGAGCGCAGGTGGCAAGCGCTCAAAAATACAGAGTCGCCACTCGGGTTTTGAAGGTCCGACACCCAAGGAACCGTATTTCGAAGCACCTGCCGCGCTGTTTGTTTTGAAAAAGTGAAGGCACCAGTCCGTCATAACCATATCTGGGTTCGGGAGCCAGGTTACGAGAGGGGAAGGGTTTTATGGCACCCCTCTCGCCCAATCCGGAGATCGGTCTCTACTTAGGCATTTTGAAAACATTGCGATTCTTCTTCTTTTAATTAATTTTAGCCAATTAGGCGGGGGAACAGTTAATCGGGGATTAAAACTGTAATAATTTGCAGGATGTGATAGATGGCATGGATGAGCAGTTGAAACAGTTAGTATAGAATGAGAATAGACTCCTGTGGGAGTTTAAACAGACTGGAAAGCCCTTGTCTTGGAGTGTCGTGCACAGGAAGAAACCAGTATGCACTCATCAAGTCAATGCATACTGACCAAACCTACGCACGCTACTACAAGACCTGCGCACGCCAGTAAGCCTAAGCCCACAGCTCTTATTCTCAAACCCTCTGGGCTCTGGAAGGACCAGTGCACACCCAGGACAAACCAAGCAATTTAAACTCTCTGGGCTCTGGAAGGACAAGTGCACACCCAGGACAAACCAAGCAGTTTATGCAGTCATAATATACAGTTTAAAGGCTGAAAAGCCTAATAAATAAACGAAAACACCCCATAAACAGTGTGGGGACAAAATAATAGCCTAAAACCAAGTTAAACATGCAAGGCCAGGCACTGATCGGGAACAGAATGGAACCGTCGCGCGAGGGTTCCGAACAGTCGCGCGACAGTGCGCCCGGGCGCACGATGGTTGCGCCCTGGCGCGCGACGATTGCGCCCTGGCACACTGGTCAACGCTCCATTTGACTATCGCGCGAGGGTGCGGGAGCAGCGCGCGATGGTTCGAGCCAACTTTCCAGTGTCTGATTTTGCACGTTTCTGGGCTCTGAGACAGGTCCAGAATGATCCCAGGGGTACTCCAACAGAACAGAAACGAGCATTGAAATGCAAGCTAGCAATTTAAACTCTAAGAAAAGCAGTAAACTGATTTTAACATGCATCAACAGTGAGCTAATACTTAAAAGACTTGAAAGTGACTATGAATACAACAAGAAATTTAAAGACCAGCATCCCTTCCCCACGTGGTCCATTCTCGTGCAAACAGAACTGTCGCGCGAGTGAGTGGGACCATCGCGCGAGGGTTTGCTAGGCCACGGCTTTTGAAACCTTGCTAGCTTTAGGGCCAGGACTGGTATTGATTACCAGCCTTGACCCTGCCAGCCCCCCTCAGGGATCAGAACAGAGAGCAGAACAAAAGTAAGCTATACCTTTGGTCTTTGAGGTTTCAAAAGTGTTTGAGCTTTGAGTTGTGGTTGAGGTTGCTTGAGAAGTGAAAATGGGGATGGAAGAACAAGCTTTTTTCTTAGGGTGTCTTTGTATCTCTTTTATTAGCTTAAAAGAGTACAAAGCAAAGACCCTTTGATTGCCAAAATTTGTTAACCTTTTGAAAGAGAACAAAGGGGGGTTTTTATAGGGAGAGCACCTTCCATTAATAGAAAGGTAGTTCTGGTCCAAAGAATGGAGGCCAGTCAGTCACGAGGCTGGCTAGGGGTTACTTGGTAATTAAGCTGCCCAGCTGAATAAAGGTGATGGGGACAGGTTCTGACCGTCGCGCGATGGTTCCAAACTGTCGCGCGACAATGCGCCCTGGCGCGCGATGGTGCGCCTTGGCGCGCTGGTCAATGCTCCGGTTGACCATCGCGCGACGGTGCGCCCTGGCGCGCGATGGTTGCGCCCTGGCGCACGATGATTGTGCCCTGGTACACAATGATTGTGCCCTGGCACACATCAATAGGGTTTTTGGCTTTTTGAAGTGGCTTAGGGTTAGGTTAGGTTCAAGGGTTTTGCAAACACTCAAAGCTCAAACACTCGACATTCCCGGGGTGTTCTTGATCCATTTCATCATTGGGGAATCAAATACCGTAAGTAAACTAATCTGGAAGCCCAAATTGGGGTGTCTACAGCGGGCCAGAAGTGTGCTTTTGGCTGAGCCGTATTGCAGCTGTGGCTCAAATAGGCGTGGCCGACAGCTTTCTGAGCCAGTTAGAACTTTACCTAAAATGCCGTGTGGCTAACCTCATGACCGCGTGCGGCGTATTAACTTTCGATACGCCGTGCGGTGTGGAAGTGTCACGCGCGGCATTACAGGTTTACTCCAGGGCTTTTTGGGCTTTCTCTGGGCTTTTTGGGTTTTTGGGTTTGTTTTGGGCTGATGGTTTATTTGGGCTGAGGATACGTTTGGGGTTAAGGGAGTCCCTCATTCAAGCTCGCAAAGGTTCCGTTTCCTTTATTTCATCATCGGGGTGAACAAAGACCCTTCGAGGTCCGGATTGGAGTGTCTACAGTAGTCCCTCTTTAACGTAACTCGGATACCATTGTTTTGATACGAGTGACGCTTAAAGAATAGGCATCCCGATCCGTTGCTCTAGAGTTTTTGAACAGAGACAAAATACTCAAAAATGCAAGTAAATAGCAATAGTGGTCGCGCTCGTGGAGCTGCCTACGTACCCCGTTTGTAGGGATCAAACCAACGTAGTTCAACTGGGACAATGCAATCGTAGCAAACAATGCGAAAATTTCGAAGTAAGCCCTTTTGAAAATTTGAGACGAGCCCTCGGGAGGCGCAATTTTGATTTGAGACAAGCCATCGGGCGGCGAAGTTTGATTTTGAGACGAGCCTTCGGGAGGCGAATTTTGATTTGAGACTTGATTTGAGACGAGCTTTTGGGAGGCAAAATTTGATTTGAGACTTGATTTGAGATGAGCCTTCGGGAGGCGAAATTTGATTTGAAATTTGATTTGAGACTTGATTTGAGACGAGCCTTCGGGAGGCGAAATTTGATTTGAAATTTGATTTGAGACTTGATTTGAGACGAGCCTTCGGGAGGCGAAATTTGATTTGAGACTTGATTTGAGACGAGCCTTCGGGAGGTGAAATTTGATTTGAGACTAGGAATGTGAATCTAGCAAATACTGCGAGCAAGTGTGAATACGACCAGTCCTCGGGGGACGGGAAAATTTTTGCGTGTCCCGGGGGACTAGGATCGAATAATTCCATCATTAATGCACGTTATTCCAAAGGATTTCTGTTGCAAAACGGCTGGAGCTTTTGGTTTCCGAGATAATTTTGGTGGCTAGAGTGCTCAATTTTCGAGAAAACACATTTATTCCTCTGAAGCCATAATGCCGTGCGGGCCTTCATTACGACGCGCGGCATTTCTAATTTCTATGCACCTCTTCGATTTTCGAGATCAGTTGGCTGGTTTAAAGGGTACCCATTAATACAGGCGTGCCCCTTCGTCAGTCGGGACCTCTTTTTAAAGGGATGGTGATGCCTCATTCTATGCACCATTCTCCCAAGTCTCTCTACCTTCTCCCCATTCTAAGAAAAAGGTTACTTTCGAGACTTGACTGCACGAGTGACTTCCCTCGAGGCTGAGATGGGTTTTTATCACGAAGAGATCGAGCAACTAAACCGTCAGATCGCGAGGCTCATATCAACGATCCGCACTCTTCGTCGCGCGGTGTCCAACCTTCAGGACTTCGCTTTTGATCAAATGGACAACAAACATGACCCGGAGTATGCACCGGGGCGTGATTCGAATGGGACTGAAGAGGACTCGGAAGGGAATCCGAATGGCTCGGATGACCGTTCCGGCGAAGGGGACGGTGCGACTGGCGGAGGGAGCGACTGAGGATGAAGATTGAGGAAGAAGAAAGGGGGGCAGTAGGATTTTTTTTAATTTTTTTTTTGTTTCGGTTTTCTCTCTTCTCTTTTTTTTTTTTTGAACGATGTAATGAAAATCCCGAGGGATTACCTTGGGCTTCGTGGAATGAAAAATCCCCTTTCCTTACTATCGCTTGTCTGCTTTTCTGCTTACTGTACACGAACGAAATCGAATGCGAATGTCATTGTCAGAAACTGCCCTCAGAATCTAAACTGTCGAATTAACCCGGTATGCCGTGCGCAGTATGGGTAATGCCGTGCGCCGTGGTAACTTGAGAATTCTCATCCAGTTAAGCTATTATGCCGCGTGCTGCTTATCAATATGCCGTGCGGCATACCTTTCTTCAAACCCGGTCCATTTAAATTCCAGACGAACTGGTTCAGGGGATATATATATATATATATATATATATATATATACGGGGCGTACACAGTACGCCTTCGTTCGAAAAATTCCCTCCTCTCTCTCATGTCTCTCTCTGGTCTCTCTCTCTCTCCCGATCGTCTCTCTCTCTCTCTCACTCATCTCCCTCTCTCCGTTGCTGCTCTCTCTCTCGTCTCTCTCTCTCCGTCGCTGCTCTCTCTCTCTCGTCTCTCATTGCTCTCTCCCTCTCTGCTCTCTCATCTCTCCCTACTCTCTCTTATACTATGGAGGACATGGATATACCCGGGGGTGATCACCCCCCGCGGGTTGAGGTTGCACCGGCCACGGTGGCCCCGGAGAGCGGTGGGACAGTTGGAGAGGGGCCGGAGACCGTGGGGGTCTCGGCCCAGGCGGCATTGGCCGAGGAGACAGCCGGGACGGCTGGTGTTGACGGTGGCGACAGCGGTAGCAGGGTGCTGGCCGGCTTTGGCCAGGAGGCGGAGACTCCGGGTGCAGTGGAGTCCCGGGGTGAGGAGGAGACTACAGGTCGAGTGGAGGGCGTGGTTGGTTTGGAGGAGAGGGTCACAGAGACTCTCGGTGGTGACGGGCTTGACGGAGTGGAGGTGGAGACAGAGGTCTCCCCTGTGAGAGAGCCTCGGACTGACCTGGGGAAGGGCCCTGTTGTTGAGGAGGAGTTGGGAGGAGAGGGAGACGCCGGCTATGTTTGTTGGTAGCGGCGAGGGTGCAGGGTCGTCGCGGCCCATAGGTTTAGGTGACTACCTTGAGGAGGCGTCTCTCGAGGACCTGGTTGAGACCCTACGGGGGGTGCCTGGACTGGCGGCGGCTTTACTTGAGGTTCGGGAGAGAGGGCTCCGGGACGAGCTTGAGACAGGGGCCGCTAGAGGGCCATAGGGAGTAGAGGAGGACGCCGCTGGAGGTGAGACAGGCCCTTGGAGGAGTGTTGTGGAGGAGGCGACGGTGGCCCTAAAAGGGCGCCGAGCTTACGTGGCGGAGTCCTACGTGCCCTTTCAGCACGTGGTGGTCCCTACACTTTTGGACGCCTATAGACCGGCACGGCCCGCATACGACGAGGCTCTGGTTCTGAGAGCAGCACCTCTCCTTGCGCCGAGACGAGGTATACCTTAAACGTTTGCATTTCAAATTTCAAAGTATCGTACTTTCATTTCTTTATCTGAATGTTGTATTCGCTTTGAATAGTATACCTGTTTACTAAATGTTATCAACTTATTGCAACAGGCGATCACCATCTCGTGCTACGGTGGTGCGGCCAACGTGCCGACGTTCTGGGAGAGACTCCCTGAGGCTGTGAGGGAGATTGTGAGACAAGCGGGCTTCGGCGAGTTTGTGAGCGTGCTGACGAGGGCGAGTAACGATCGCCAGGTGGTGAGGGCACTAGCCGAGAGGTGGTGGGACACGACGAATACGTTCCACTTCCTCTTTGGCGAGCTGACGGTGACACCGTTGGACTTCGCGGCGATCACTGGTCTGAGGGTCGGGGGCGACCCTATCCCCTACGACGCCGTTATGGGGAGGAGTGCGGTGTTCCAGTGGGAGATGCTGGGGTACGTGCTGAGGGCGGAGAAGGAGGACGCTCAGTACGCTCAGCTGTTGGGGTTTTGGACAGAGGAGCTCCCGACTGACAGGGTGCAGGAGGAGCAGATGGCGCGGTGCTTTCTGTTGTACTTGCTCGGTGCATCCCTGTTTCCCAACAGGCGCAACCGGGTACACCTTTCGCTCCTACCGGTCTTGAGGGATGTCGGGGAGATAGCCCGCTTCGACTGGGGCGGTGCAGCTTTTGGGGGCGTGCTACGCCTTCATGGGGTCTCTTTCCCGAGGAGCGGGGAAGAGCCTCGGTGGTTACTGGAGAGTCTGGGAGGTACATTTCGAACTTTCCTCGCATTTTATTTGTGTTTCTATTCACTTATTGCATATCCTGTGCTAATCCTTGATATTTGATTCTGCAGCTGTGGACGTACGAGGTACTGGACATGTACCCTCCCGAGACCTCTTGCCCTAGTGACACAGTGCTTCCCCGGGCCCTACGTTGGTCCAAGGAGTTCCGGGGAGTGAAGAAGGGGAAGGGCGACTTGAACGCCTACCGTCTCTTCCTAGACGAGCTTCGTCCTGACAGGGTATGACTGCATCTCTCATGCTTTCATTTATCGATGGTTCTTATTCAAATTCCATGCTGATGTTATTCATTTTTTATTGCAGGTTCGCTGGCGTGTGTGGGACCTCTGCGAGCTTCCTTACTTGGTTCGGAGTAGGGAGGTGGCGAGGGGGAGAGTGCTGCTCGAGTCCCCTTACGGCTGGCAGTGGTACCTGGGTGACCGGGTGTCACGTCAGTCGTTGAGGCTGGACACTTTTCGAGTCCCTGGTCCCCTTCCTGCTCTAGTGCAGAGGACGAGCTTGTACACCAGGGGGGAGGTTGAGCGGTTTGTACGACCGGACCCTGAGCTGGAGTCGCTTTTTTCAGGCTGGCGTGGACTACTCTAAGTACCGGGCTCGGTACTTGATGCCGAGTTTCGGGGTACGGGCTGCTGCTTGGGAAGCGACATTTCGAGCGCCAGGTGGTGCAGGCGGTAGAGGCAGACGAGGACAGAGAGGAGGGAGAGGAAAAGGAAGAGGACGCGAGAGTGGCGATGGTGGTCGAGGTGGCAGTGTAGGTCCGAGCGGGGCCAGCTTGCCTCGACTCTCCTGGACCGTGGACGTGACGACTGCCCAAGGGGTTTCTGGTGTAGTGGTGGTGCCACGTCCCACTGTCGCAGTTCCGGAGTTCCTTGCTCAGGTATAACTCGCATTCTTTCGCCCTATTGCATGCACTTGTTATTATCACTGTATGTTCTAATCAATTGACCTGTTGTGCAGGCGACTCCGGAGTACGTGAGAGAGATGGCCGGGGCCATGATGGGCCTAGAGCAGCTGGTGAGGCAGTACGCCATAGGCCACGCCCCAGAGGTGCTTCTTCGTGCTGGTGGGACTATGGTAAAGCTTTCAAACCTTTTGCTTTTATTTCCTATTGCTTATACTATGATTACAATGCAAATGATGAATATCATGTTATTGCAGGCTGGAGGAGGGGCTTCTCGCGGGTTGCGTAGGAAGTCCGTGCGCATGCAAGCGCCACAGGCTTCCTCTGCTGGCTCTCGGGAAGAGCCTCCGTCGAAGAGGCAGCGGTTTTCTGGGGGGATAGAGGACGAGCCGGTCGACGTCTCTGACGAGACTGAGGAGCCGACAGACGTCGACCTCGCGGACACCTCGGGGAGTACGGTGCCTAGGGCGTTAGGTACTCAGGAGGCAGCCAGCTCTCAGGCGGAGGAGGCCTCTGGGGAGGACGGCGAGGAGGATGAGAACGAGGACGAGGATGAGAGTTGAGTTCCCTTTTGTTTTGCTTTTGCCTTTTGGTGGAGCCTGCGTGCTTCTTTTGGAAGGGTGTCTGTTTACCCTCATTAGATAGGATTTTGGGCTTGCACGCCTTTTTGTACTTCGGCTCATGGATATTTTTGGAGATTATATATATAGAAAAGCTTATTCTTTCGATGTTTATGTCATTCAATTTCTCTTATTATCATTTGTCTAAGAAAGATTGAATAACAGAAACACTAACCAATGCATGCATGCAACTAGTCCTTTCGGCCATAATTTGAAGCGAACTCGAGCTTTATGATGAGCAGTATGTTGGAGCAAAGATTTATCGACGTTGGAATAGAAATCAAAGAAGATAAATGAATAACTCTGAAAAACTGATCCCTTTGTGCAAGACTTTACGAAAAATACCCCTGTTGCGGACTCTTGCTTATCAACGATGACCCTTGATACTTGACACGCGACTATAAAACTCAAGCTGTCATTTGAAAACTGAAAACCGCTTGAAAACATGCCTGAAAAGCAAGAAAACTTTGACTTTGGAGGGTGACATTCTCAAATTTTGACATTGACCGCGAAACGGAACTTGGACCAGGTCACTTTTGGCCATTATGACCTACAGGACTCGAAAGATTAACTTGAAATGGCTTGAACGGACTCCAATACCTTGACGTGACCTAGGAAATGGGTTTTATTGACTTCTTGGTGTCCTCACGTCGAATTTTGAGGGTTGACTTGAAGTGGGAGTTCCCCGAAGTCCCAAATACCCATTGAAACGTGTTCTGAGGGTTGGTGATGCTTGTGAGTGCCTCGAATTGGTTTCAAACCTCTGCTGTCAAATTTTGCAGAAATGCAGACTTAATATGTCGTGCGGGGCTACAAAGTGCCGTGCGTGGCTTCATCTGATATCACGGCGTATCCGTGTTATGCCGTGGCTTTCCCCTGGTTTTGTTATGCCATGCGTTACCTCGTTATGCCGCGCGGCACTATTTTCCTGACATTCTGCCATTTGCTGCTTCCCAAGACAGATTGCACAAAGGTTGAAGTTTGACCTGTTCTATAACATTTCCGAGCCAATGCATGTCTACTTTGTTCTTTTAGGGCATGACCAAGCTTTTCCTTATGCAAGATTTTATTGAAAATCTACACTTTTGGAACCCAAGACTCTTTTGAAAGTTGAAATTGTCCCCTCTATCCCTCTATAAATTCAGGCCTTAGGCCTCATAACAACCACATCTTTCTTGCTCAAACCTTCACCTCCTCTCAATGGCTCTTTCTCTCACCGGTTCACTACGGCCGTGGTTGATTTCCATGGAGGGGGTCGATTGGCTCAACTTTCGGGCGCACGGTCTCTACTCCATGAGATACCTTCGTAACATCCGCCTTCGTCCCGAACTTTTGAGGACTGCCACAAGTCTTTGAGACCCGGCGGTGCACGTATTCCGCTTTGGTGAACAAGAGCTTTGCCCCATAATTGAAGAGTTTCGCGCCTATCTTGGCGGTTTCGGCTCTGGAGATGTCATTGTTCCTCCCGTGCGCGAGAACATGTCCAAGGTTCTTGCTGCCTCTCTAGGTTTGAATGACGGTGTTGCTCGTTACTTGGTTAGCAATGGTCATCTCAATGTGATGCGCCTCATTGAGATGTTCTCTCCTCTTGGCAACCTAGCGGACACAACCTACCACACTCGGCGCATGACCGCTCTTTGTATGTGCTTACTTGCTGCTTACTTCTTGGTTCCTTCCACTGGTCATGCTAGCTCGGCATTGGTCAGCATTGCAGTGCAGATTGGAGCTCGGAAGGACGTGATTCCAATGGTATTGGCTGAGACACTGATGGGTTTGGACAGGGTTCGTTCTGGAGAGACTGAGACTTTTGGAGGCAGCCCCCTTCTCTTACAGGTTAGTTTTCGCCTCATCTTTTCTCTTTCAAACTTTTCCTATTTTCTTTAACGTTGGGCTCGGCTTTCTACGGTTTCTCACTTGTTTTTCCTCTTTGGCAGATTTGGCTTTGTGACAAGGTGAATGTGCTGACTCTCCCTCCTGGCAACTTGGCGTATGAGGCTAGGTTATTGTCCTCTCAGTGCTTTGAATTTGCAGACAGGCGAGCTTCCGAGTGGGTCAGCTTCTTCAAACGTCAGCGGGCTGAGACTATTTCCTGGAGATGCCCATGGCTTGACCTTCCGCCCATGACTGTACACTATATGGGCTCCCAGTGGGTGGTTCTTCCTGGGCTGGAGGCTTTCACCTTTTACATCCCCTACCGGGTTCAGCGTCAGCTTGGTCTGAGGCAGGAGGCTCCTGCAGAGGTCTTGGTGGATGTAGTTCTGCCTTTCTTCCGCCATTCAGTTCTTTGTAACTACCAGCGGTCCTGGAGGTCTCGCGAGGTGACCGATGCTCATCCTTACCCATCTGTTGCAGTGCGTGGGAGTTACAGGAAATGGCTCAAGAGGGACATTGCTGCGAGAGCAGGTGCCCAAGGAAACTGACTCGATCTCACTACCCTGATCATTGAATAAATCATGGACCTCCTTTTATTGTATTGCACTTTTAGTTTCGAAGATCATGCTCAGCCTTATGTATTAGAAGTAGTTATTTTAATAAAGTGAGTCGCAGAGGGTCTCCCCCTCTCTGATTTTGCCTTTCCGAATTCTGTCAACCTGGATTTTTGCTTTGATTGATCGTGACCGAGTCTCATAGTGAGACTGCCTACGTATCCTTTTTGGTGAAGGAATCAGGTCATGACGTAGTTCAAGGATAGGGTTCGCTCTGGTTTTGACACTCTCCTTTTGCGCTCTAATTTTTGCCTAGTACCGCCCTTTCGGGTTTTCGGTCTAGCGAGCTCGTTCATTGTATGCCTTAACTTTTGCCTAAGATGCCCTTGCAGGTTTTCATCCTAGCAGGCCTTTTTGCTCTAATTTTTGCCTGGAACTGGCTGCCCTTGCAGTTTTTCAGTCCAGCGAGCTTCTCTCAGGGGTATTAGCGCTTGAGTTGATCCAGATTGACTAGCGTTGAGAATTCGTTTCCATCCAGGTCGATGAGTTGCGTAGCTCCTCTAGATAGGATAGTCTTGATGATATAAGGCCCAGACCATTTTGGTCGGAACTTTCCTCGTGGATCATAGACTGGTGCTCGGATTTCCTTCAAAACCATGTCGCCTTCCACTAAGTCCCTGGGCTTCACCTTTTTATTGAATGCACGCGCGATTCTCCTTTGATATCCTTGAATGTGGTAAAGTGCCCTTAAGCGGCGTTCATCGAACAACATGAGTTCTTCAAACCGATTGCTCAGCCAATCTGCCTCTTGGACATTACATTCGATCATGGTTCGGAGGGATGGAACCTCTAATTTTATGGGGAGTACGGCTTCCATGCCATAAACCAAGGAGTACGGAGTTGCCCCCGTTGGTGTACGTACAGACGTGTGATATCCCCACAATGCCAAAGGTAGTCGTTCGTGCCAATCCCTTGCAGATTGAATGGTCTTTTCCAGGATGGTTTTGATTGTTTTGTTGGCCGCTTCCACGGCCCCATTGGTCTGCGGTCGGTAGGTTGTTGACTTGTGTATTTGGATCTGGAACTCTTCCAAGACTTCCCTTGCTCGGCCTTTGAAATGAACCCCATTATCGGATATGAATGCCTGTGGGACCCCATACCGATAAATGACGTTTTGCTTGATAAAGTGCGCGACTTGAACTGCCGTCAAGGTTGCATACGAGGCTGCTTCTACCCATTTCGTGAAGTAATCGATAGCCACCAGGATGAACTTACGGCCATTAGAGGCTGCGGGCACAATTCTTCCGATGAAATCAATACCCCATGTCGAGAAAGGCCACGGCGAGGTCGTTTACTGCAGCTCATGTGGTGGAACATGCGTGAGGTTAGCGTGAATTTGGCACTTATGACAACGTCATACGTATTCCACACATTCCGTTTCCATAGTGGACCAGAAATAGCCCTGTCTCAAAATTTTCTTGGCTAGCATCATACCATTCATGTGAGGACCGCATACTCCTTCGTGGACTTCCTCCATTACCCTTTTTGCCTCTTCACCATGAATACATAGCTTGTGGGTTCCATAGTGAGATCTTCGGTATAAACTTCCTCCACAAATGATGTATTGGGCTGCCATTCTCCGAAGGGCGATCCTGTCTTTCTTGCTTGCTTCAGAGGGGTATTCTCCCCTTTCTACGAATCTCCAAATATCGTAGAACCAAGGGTGACCATTAGGGGTGTAAACGAGCCGAGCCGAGCCGAGTTTCGGCGAGCTCGAGCTCGGCTCGTTTACTTAACGAGCCCAAAACTCGAGCTCGAGCTCGGCTCGAGCCTTAACGAGCCGAGCCCTTAACGAGCCGAACTTAGTCATTTACTAAATGAGCCTTCCTTAATGAGCCGAGCCTCCCTTAACGAGCCGAGTTTTTTGTCGAACGAGCCGAGTTTCACTCGGCTCGTTTAGTTAACGAGCCGAATAGTCGAGCTCGAGCTCGGCTTGTTTACTAAACGAGCCGAGTCGAGCCGAGCCTTAACGAGCCGAGCCGAGCCGAGCTCGCGAGTAGCTCGGCTCACTTACAGCCCTAGTGACCATCTTCAGGTTCATTGATGGCCATGACGTGCTGATATACCGGGGTGTCCCTTTGCTCGATCATAATCGGCCTTAGCTTCACACCGACAGGGATTTCGACCATAGAGGCCAATGTTGCCAAGGCATCAGCGAATTGATTCCTGAGTCTCGGGACATGAGTGAAAGTTACTTTGTTAAAATGGGGAATGAGATCTTTGAGATCTTGATGGTACGGCTTTAACTTCTCTTCCCTGACCTTCCAATCGCCGTTTGCTTGAGAAACGACTAAGTTCGAATCTCTCACAACCTCCAATTTTTCTATACCGATTTCAATGGCTGCTTCCATGCCGACAATGCAAGCTTCGTACTCCGCTTGATTATTGGTAACTTCGAAGTTAAGCTTGAATGCAAGTGGGATATGCGACCCATCCGGCGAAATTAACAGCACACCAATTCCAAATCCTTTCTGATTGGCCGCTCCATCGAAATACAACCGCCATACGTCTTCAACTATGGTCATTATGCCCTCATCCGAGAACTTGAATTCGGCATCTTCCTTTCCTTCGACTGGGCAGTCGGCCAAAAATTCAGCGACAACTCTTCCTTTCACTGACTTTCTGCTGACATATTTCAATTCAAATTCTGCCAGCATCAATAGCCATCGTGCCATTCTTCCTGTGAGTGTTGGCTTTTCGAACAAGTACTTCAGAGGATCCATTCGGGATATCAATCTTACCGAATAGGCCAGCATGTAATGTCTTAACTTTCTGGAAGCCCAAACAAGTGCCCAACACGTCTTTTCTAATGGAGTATAGCGTTCTTCAGACCCGACCATCTTTTTGCTGAGGTAATAGACAGCCCTTTCAACCCCATCGTCTCCTTCCTGTGCCAGCATACACCCCATGGAAGACGGAGTGACCGACAAGTATAGGATCAAAGGTTTTCCCGGTTCCGGCGGCATCAAGACTGGTGGATTCCTTAGATAGGCTTTGATGGCTTCGAAGGCTTGCTGACATCTGTCATTCCACGTAAATGGTGTTCCTTTCTTGAGCAAGCGAAATATGGGTTCACACGTTGAAGTCAATTTTGCAATAAACCGGCTGATGAACTGTATTTTGCCAAGGAAACTCCTTACGTCTTTCTCTGTCCGTGGTGGTTCCATTTCCAGAATGGCCTTAATCTTTGATGGATCGATTTCGATGCCGCGAGTGGTGATCATGAATTTGAGCATTTTCCCCGTAGTGACTCCGAACGTGCATTTAGCCGGGTTGAGGCGCATCCTGTACTTCCTTATCCTTTCGAAAAACTTTCTCAACGCGGGAAAATGGCCTTCTCGCTCTTTTGCCTTAACGATCATGTTGTCAACATAAACCTCTACCTCTCTATGAATCATATCATGCAACAAAGTTATAGCAGCTCGCTGATAGGTGGAGCCAGCGTTCTTCAGCCCGAAAGGCATGACCCGATAGCAATAAGTTCCCCATTCAGTGATGAATGTGGTCTTCTCTCGGTCTTTTGGGGCCATGAGAATCTGGTTATACCCCGAGAAACCATCCATGAAAGAAAGTAAGGCATGCCCTGCGGTGTTATCAACTAGCACGTCAATGTGCGGCAGAGGAAAGTCATCTTTGGGGCTAATTTTGTTTAAGTCCCTGAAGTCCACACAGACCCTGATTTTGCCATCCTTCTTCGGAACGGAAACGATGTTCGCGACCCACTGCGGGTATTTAGTTACCATTAAGAACCCAGCATTGATTTGTTTAGTTACCTCCTCTTTTATTTTAAGCACCCAGTCAGGCCTCATACGTCTCAGTTTCTGTTTTACTGGTTTTGCGTCAGGGTGAAAGGGAATCCGATGTTCCACGATTTCAGGATCGATTCCGGGCATGTCAGCGTGTGACCATGCAAAAACATCTTAGAATTCTTTTAACAATTCTACAAAAGCCTGGCGCTCTTCTTCTAACAGCGCGAAACCGATCTGAACCACTCGGGGATTCCCTTCATCCCTCCAATTTATTGAAACAACTTCTTCCTTTACAGGCTGAGCATGCCTTTCGTGTTCCCTTTCGATTAGGGACCGAATTTCTTCAGGGATTTCTCCCTCGAAATCGATCTCTTCATCGTTGGGGTCGACACAATTTATTTCAAAATCAGGGAAGTAAGCGGAATCAGATTCATTTATTTCATCATAAGCAGAGGCCCCGGGGGCACCATACACATGGGTAGACTCAAACTCAAAATACAAACTCTGAGGAGTTGGGCCAAGAGGCACCGACTCAGACTCGACAGACTCAGAAGACTCAGTTTTAGATTCAGACTCATGACTGGTTGCACTTGGTATGAAAGTCCAATTCTTATAATCTCCAGCGGCATCCATGATGAGCGAAGTTGGATCTTCGGGGGCCTCTCGCCCCAGCATCTGCACTTCTGCTTCCACGGATATACCCAACGGTTCGTCATCCTCGAATAAGGTGGCTAGGCTACCCATGGCAAGAGTTTCAACCCAATCTGCCATCTTTGTTGGTTTGATTACTACTTCCAATTCTTCATCACTTTCAGGCCAGACATCATTAGCGAATATCTCAAATCCTGGTAGGAAGGTGTTGGTTTCTTTGTCCCAAAATGGTTCTGGCTGTCCTCGATAAATCTGCTGTGCCTCCTCTTTGACGAAATAATCCTCCAATCTATCTCCCTTCTTTTCCTTCTTATCCTCTGAAGGGTGGTATCCCACAACTGTTACACGGGTTAAAGTTCCTGGTTCTTCAAACTGTGCTGGCCCCTGGAGATTCTTTCCCAGCCCCAAACCTGGCATGTAGGACATTTTCTTCATTATCTTTATGGCAACATTACTAACGACGAAGTCGTCATTAATCTTGACAGTGAAAACAGAATTAGAGGTGTCAAGAGAGAAGCCGCCTAGGGCAACGTCCTCTTCCCCATGTTGTATTTCCAAAAGTGGGGCATTGTCTTCCATAGGAGCACGAATCCCAGAGTCGCCATGAATGGTGAGCATCCCAGTCTCCAGTCCTAGTCTAACTTTCTGGTGGAGCGTTGAAGGAACTGCCATGATGTCAGGTCGATGCATCCAAGGTCTACCCAACAGTAGGTTGAAGGACGCGAGAATGTTTACCACATGGAACTCCACATCCGTTTGGTAAGGCCCGAAAGTCATAGGAAGCATGAGCGTCCCAGTCACATCCCGACGGGTGTTGTCATATGCCCGAACTTTGACTTCTGATGGAGAGAAATCACTGTTTTTGTATCCCAGGCAATAAGCAACACGGAGTGGACAGACATTGATTGCTGACCCGTTATCAATCAGAATTACCGGTACCCATTTTTCGTGGCATTTCAGAGTGATATGGAGTGGTCGATTGTGATTAGTTCCTTCAGCGGGCAAATCTCGATCAGTGAAGGTGATAACATGTTTGACGGGTATGGTTTTGATGAGTGCCACCAGTTCGTCAGGGGTTATGGCGGAAAGGACTTTTAGGTGAGAGAGAGCTTGGATGAATCCTTCGCGATGGCGGGTGGAGTGAACAAGCACGTCCCAAACAGACATTTTGGCTGGCGTCTGTTCAAGCTGGCGCTTGATCATTCCTTCTGGGTTTTTCTCAGGGCGTGAAGGCTCTTTAACTGGTGGGGCAAAGGGTTGGAAAGTATCTTTGATTGGAGTAACGAACGGGTTAGAAGGTTCTTTGGTCAGTGGAGCTGAAGGGTTGGAAGATTCTCCGATTTGATGATTAGGGGGTTGATAAATTCGACCACTCCTGGTCAATTGACCAATCTGTTGGTATCCAGGTCAAGAGTTGGTATTCGTCCGGAATTGGATTCCATTCCCATTCAGGCATCTCTGGCAAGTTCCCATTTTGACCTTTGAACATCATGTATAGCGAAAACCCATCCAGAGGGTCAGCATGAATATTTTGCCAATCAACCTCCCATTCCGGCTCAAAGAACGGATTTACGTCTTCTTGGAAATTAGTGACTTCAAACTCTTTCCAATCGGCAATCAAATCTCCCAAATCCCAAAGGTAACAGAGAGCAGTTTCTTCGGGAATTTCCACGACAGGCTTTGGTTCGGTATCAGGGATGATGAAAGAGATAGGATCAAAGTCTTGGCTTTTGGCTTGGGCAATTTGGTTGATATGGAAGGGGGTATTGTGTTGTGGCAAGGGATTTGTCATGGTGTTTGGTTTGTCAGAAGGAGGGGTATCAATGACTTTATTGTCGATGAGGTTTTGAATCTCATGATGGAGACGGATACAATTGTCAGTGGTATGGCCATGCATTTGGTGGAAATCGCAGTAGACGTTCTGGTTCAGGTTGGGTGGAATGTTCTGTGGTGGCTGAAGAGGATTCAGCACTCTTACCTCAGTAAGCTTTTTGAGCAATGCGGATCTAGGAGTGCTAAATTGGGTAAAGACTCTTTGTTGGGATTTTGGTTTTTCAGAAATTTGGTTTACTTCTGCCGGTTTGGTGGATGAAGTTCCAGCCTGATTGGAATTCCCGAAGAGGACATTGCTATTCCCTGAAAACACCCTTTTGGGCTTTGCTCCTGATTCTTTCTTTTCTAATGTACCGTCTCGCAGTGCCTCCTCTACAGCCAGGCCCGAGTTGTAGAAAGTTTCAAAATTTGGGGCTGCCTGGGAGAGAACCATGTATGGGGCAAAAGAGTTTGGTAGATTCTTGGTGATGATCCTTATATGTTCTTTTAAGTCCGGTTTGCTTTGCATTTGAGCGGCCTTAGCCCTCCAACGTTTTACAAAGTTAGTGAAACCTTCTTTCTCACCCATTTTGGTGCTCTCTAGTTCCCTCGTGGTCATCTTTGGATCAACATTGAAATCGTATTGAGCCACAAATGCCGTCCCAATGTCTTCCCAAATCCTTTTCTTAGAGGGTTCCAGGGTAAGAAACCACTGCAAGGCTGGCCCTGACAAGGATTCGTGAAATAGCTGGGCCATGGCTTCCTTTTCGATTGCCCTCATGGTGAGTGAACCAACATACCCTTGGAGGTGAGCTTTTGGATCTCCAGTACCGTCAAACTTTGCGAAATCCATGCCCTTAAACTTTTCTGGTAACTTAGCGTTAGGGAACAAGCACAATTTGTTCATGTCAATCTCTTCTCTCCCTAATCGCTTATTTTCTTGTACAGATTCTTCCAACTTACCAATTTTAACCATCAGGGCGGCTAAATTGGGATCGATTGCTGGCGTGTCTTTGGCTAGCGTCTCATCCTTGGGTATGTTAGTTTTAACTAAAAGCTTGTCACAAACCTCCTGCATAGACTCCATTATCATATTCATGTCGCCTTTCATGGATGCGACCGAGGCTTTGAGTTGCGTATCCATCCCAGCAAGGGATTGCCTAAACTGAGCATCCATGGTGGCCATGTTCTGCCTAAGCTCTTCTACCCCATTTCCTTGGTCAGCCATTGGTAAGGGATTTTCAAGTGACAGAGGCTCCTGTATTGTCGGATTTGGCGAAACTGCTAATGATGACTGGCCTTCCTGTTCTATGTGGACCTCAACCAGTTGGGTTTCTTCCAGGATATCTATGCGAACCAATCTTCGAGACGGACGAAACCAATTGGGTAAAGCCTCTTCTTTTTGTAGGTGTCCAATGTTTCTGAACTTGTAACAAGGCAAAAAGGGAACCACTCAGAATCCGCCCCGAGTGTCTGTCCTACCTTCTACGTGCCTCCTAGGTCCTAAAACCTACCGTGACTTGAGTTTCACCTGGGGCATTTGTACAAAAGATTTCTGGCGGTCCGGGTAGGTACTGTCAGACAGGTTAAATTCCGATCGTTTTGGAACCAGAGTCAATCTCCTTATCTTGACCATCCGAGACAAAGCAATGTGACCGTCAGAATCCAAATACGCACACCTCCAAGGTTAATCCCATGTCAAGGGAGCCGTTCGGGCACGGCAAACACTGGAGGTATCACAACCTCCATGTATTTATAGTCTCCTAGACTGACTGGCAAATCCTAAAGAATTCTAGGGAAGCCTAATCGTCTAGCCTGCAGGATGCAATGATGCGTGAATGGTATGTATGTACAGGAAAGAAATACACATAAACAGGATATATCACATAAGTCCTAGCCATGGGTTCCTGTCCTAGTTGGGAAGGTTCTATGGTTATGTACAAGTGCAAAGGCCAGTTTTGGTTTGAGAGGGGTTTCCCGGACTAGAGCCAAGATGTACTACCCCATATCAAGTGTATTGCAAGACAATGGTCGAACAATACGATGGCCCATCATAGTCGAGGGTTGCTAGGCGGCCCGGGAGAGCTTATCACCGGTAAACCGGGCAAGATAGCCAGAACACGCTAGCGCGGCTTGTGCGGTGCAAAGTGTAAACGAAAGTTAAGTTCTCCAAATTGCATTAAGTCCCCCAAGTAAAATGCCTTTCAAGTTCGGCCCTCTTGATTATTCAACACTTCTTTATGTATTTTTTTTTTTTAAAAAAAGAAGTTTTGAATAAACGTCCCCAGCGGAGTCGCCACTGTGGGCTCCCGAGGCCTAAAGCGCGATTTGACAGAGTCGCCACCCGGATTTTTGAGATGGGTGATCCGAGGAACCGATCGAGGGTTTGTTTTGAAAAGAAAAGGCCTTTTGATCTAGCGAAACCGTTTGAGATCTTGGATCCGGGAGCCAGGTTACGAGCGGGGAAGGTTTTGTTGAAAAGCACCCCGCTCGCCCGGTGAAAACCGGTCTCTACTAAGCATTTTTAATGGGGGGATTAATACCATTCGGAAAACCTTAAGAACACATAAAGGGAAAGGGGAACAAGATAAATCATGACACATTGCCGTGCTTAGTGGTGCTTGCTGTACAGAGATGATAAAGATGTCATGGCTATAATATAAACAAGAAAGATATACACACGGAGTGTCTGGATCACCATCCCCCGTCAGGCGGCATATCGTTGTACAACGCGCGGCTTACTGATACGCCGTGCGTGGTTCTGATCTTGATACCAAACTTTTATCGTTTTGTAAAGCTTCGCACGGCGTACCCATTACATCGCACGGTGTTATTTTAAAATTTCAGACAACTCACAGTCGTCAGATCATCTCAGATCTGCACCATTCTTCCAAGCCATGAATAGAAAACCATTTTTTGATACGTTTGCTTGTTTTGAAAAGATCTATGGAGTTTAAAACATGGCTTGTAGATATGGTCTCATTTTGGGACTGCTTTTGGTATACAGAAAAGATCCAACAACAGACGATCGTGATCCAAACAGTCTGAACAAGAAAACAATATCATTTTGAAATGCCGTGCGTACAAGCTTGCTACGCCGTGCGACGCTTTCAAAGCGCCACGCGGCGTAGCACACTTCTGCACAGAACACTGGTTTTGTTTTGTAAAAGAGGTTTTGGGTCAGATCCTAACCAAAAGGGTTAAGCCTGAAAACAGAAAGGTCCCCTCAGGGCCAGGACAGAGCCTAGCCCAAGGAAACTTGGTTTTTACCTTTGATCTTGAGCTTGAATGAGTTTTGATGAAGGCGGATGGACGTCGGAAGGTTGAAAAAGAGAGTAGAAGTATGGATGTGTATAGTAGATGAGTATATTGGGTGGTTGGGGTCTCAAAGTTAGTAAGGAACTAACTTCAATGGTGAGGAAAAAAATGGAGTAAAAGGCCTAGAGAATGTCTTTTGAGAACAACATTCTCAAGGCTTGGAAATGGGAAAGTGGGTGTGAAAGCAAGAAGAGAGAGAAAGGGTATAATGGTGATCAATGGCCCTTTTTCCTTGAGTGGAGGGGTGTATTTATAGGCAAGAGCCTTGGATTTTGAATTTCAAAGTTGGAGGTATTTTCTGGGCGGGCCAGAAGTGTGTTTTCGGCTGAGCCGTATTGCAGCTGTGGCTCAAATAGGCGTGGCCGACAGCTTTCTGAGCCAGTCAGAACTTTACCTAAATTGCCGTGCGGCTAACCTCATGACCGCATGCGGCGTATTAACTTTCGATACGCCGTGCGGTGTGGAAGTGTCACGCGCGGCATTACAGGTTCACTCCAGGGCTTTTTGGGCTTTCTCTGGGTTTTTTGGGTTTGTTTTGGGCTGACGGTTTATTTGGGATGAGGATACGTTTGGGGTTAAGGGAGTCCCTCATTCAAGCTCGCAAAGGTTCCGTTTCCTTTATTTCATCATCGGGGTGAACAAAGACCCTTCGAGGTCCGGATTGGGGTGTCTACACGCGGTTTGGGATTCCTCGTGCTATCATTAGCGATCAAGGGACTCATTTTTGCAACCGGCCATTCGCCGCCTTGATGAGGAAGTATGGCATTACGCATAAGGTCTCCACCGCATATCATCCTCAAACCAACGGTCAAACCGAGCTTGCCAATCGTGAGGTAAAACGAATTCTTGATAAAACGGTAAATCCCAATTGGAAGGATTGGTCTTTAAGGTTGACCGATGCTCTTTGGGCGTATCGTACCGCATACAAGACCATTTTGGGCGCTTCGCCCTATCGGCTTGTATATGGTAAGGCATGCCACCTTCCGGTGGAGTTAGAGCATAAGGCGTATTGGGCTATTAAGCAATTAAACTATCGTTTGCCCGATGCCGGAGTTCACCGTAAACTCCAATTGAATGAGCTTGAAGAAATCCGTAGGGATGCATATGATAATACAAATATTTACAAGTCTAAGGTTAAGGATTTGCATGATAAGCACATTCAACGGAAAATTTTTGAAGTTGGTCAAAAAGTTTTGCTTTACAATTCGAAACTTCATCTTTTTCCGGACAAGTTGCGTTCCCGTTGGATAGGCCCCTATATTGTGCATAAAGTTTATCCTCATGGGGCCATTGAGGTCATGAATCCCGCTAATGAAAATATTTTTAAGGTCAATGGGCAGCGGCTTAAGCCATTTTTGGAGAATTTTCCTGTTGAGGAGGTTGAGGAGGAATTGGTCGCTCCGGTATATCCGGTTGATCTTGTTGTTTGATTCTCTAGTTCTATCTATGTTTGCACGGGGAGCGAAAGCGTAACCGCTGAACTTAATTGTTTGTCGGACCCGGCCCCCAGGTATGGGGTACCCACCATTGACTTGGGTTTATGTAGCTCCGTACGCCGCTACTAAAAAAAGGATCGTGTGCCCAGCTCCGGTTAGTAAGGGCAATGTTTAGCTTCTTGTACATATTAGCATGCTTGTTTAGTTTTGGGATTTTCACACTATGAGATTTCATTAATGCATCATTGTATCGGGCTTTCACTAGTCCGTCTTTGTCGTAGTTTACCATTAATGATCCATGCTCACCAGATATGTCCCTATCGGGGGCAGTTTAGGTCTTTGGGTGAGACTTGATATTCCCGTGCTTTGGCGCTAGGCTCTGTCTCGTCTCACTTTGTTTCGATCATAGAGAACGCTGGGCTTACTTGCTTGGCGAGGTCAAGCGGTGAATTTTACTTCGGGCATGATGTAACAAACCCGCCGGTCTAGTATAGCCACCCGAGTTTTGTCTCACCGATGAGACTCGGGAAGAAAAGTATGACTCGTAAGTTTGTGTGAAAATCGGGTGGTGTTCTTTGGTGTTTTTCTTTATTTTTATGTTTGTTTGGTGTCCGGATACCACGAGCCGGGCGGTTCTAATGTCATTTGCCTATTAGTAGGTTCTTTGTACCATTCCGCTTCTGCAGGGTTAACATGCTACCACACCAGCCTTGGTGGTTTGGGTTTACTGTCGGAGTGACTGAGGCATTCAGGAGCCCTAAACATGGGTGTGATTACGTGTCGCGGTTGTTAGGCCAATAAAGCTTTGACCATGGCCCTGTGTGACTAGCTGGTGGTTCCGTCATGATGAACCGAAGGACTGAAGCCTTGGAAGCACATAACTCCGAATTGAACGTGGGCAATGACACAAAGCCTCCAACTTGGTCAAGGTATAAGGGGGTTGACATTCCCCTGTTGGTACGATCTTTTGTTCCCTTTCCTTATTGTTGTTCTCCATGCTATAAGGGCATAGCATATTTCAAGTTGGGGGGAGGGATATATCTATGATATATATGTTTTTATGCTTTTAGTTTAAAATTTTTAAAATTTCTTAGTTTTGCAATCCTTCCGTTATTACAAAATTAGTGGAAGTAAGCGGCTTAGCACATGCTCATTAGTTCTTTAATTGGCAAGAGTTCGTTGTAAATATTTTAGGTGATCTTGTACATTCCAACTCGTATGCATGTTGAAAGAATGAAAAAATGAGGTGTTGAGTGCGTTGTGAGCAAGTTTGACCCATATCCCGTTGTTTTGAACATTACATTCTTAGTTTAGGTATTCATCCCATGTCATGCCTAATTGTGTTCGTTATCTACTTTAAATCGTTTCGAAATCTATGGCATATTTAGGAAATGATACAAGGCAATCTTTGTTTGATTAAACCACAAGATTGTCTCATTGACCTTGAAAATAAAGCCAAGTTGCGTCTCACTCTTCTCCATAGGAAACCGGTGTTAGGTTGGATGGTTGGAAGTTGGTTTTGTACATTGCAATGGGCTGGCTTCAGTTTTTACAGGGTATCGGGTGTGTTTGAGGTGGCGTCGGGTATTGATTAGGCAATCGGGTGGCAAAGCAGCAATTCTGGAGATTAGCTCCACGTATCGATACAGCTTTACAGCATAAAGCTGTATTGATACCAATTTCCTTCGTGTGCTTCCAGGTTGTTCCGTATCGATACATATTATTGACCGTATCGATACGCATGGGCTAATCGTGAATTCTGCAGTTAACTATAGCCCGATCTCCTTTATCTTCTCAACCCATTTATCTCTCTTATCCTCCATAACCTCCACCCTCCACGAAACCCTAGCCCTAAATCCCCCATTTTCTACCTCTGATCTCCACCAAAACTCCATAATCTTCCATAAGACCTTCAAGCTTTCAAGGAATTCGAAGGGTTCTTAAGATTTTTTGGGCCGAAATCAAGGGTTCAAGGCTGGGTTTCTCACCATCAGTCCGAAAATTCAACATATACAAGGTAATCTTTGATTCCCAACTCTTTAGCTTGGAAATTCCTTGATCCCCACTGTGTTTCACCATGTTGATCCAACAAAGTTAGGGTTTTCATGTTTATGAGGAATCTTTCAAGTTTTAAGCTCTAGATCTCCCAAACCCAAGAGAAATTCGAAATTCTAGAGCCCTAACCACTAGGGCCTGCTGCCGTTCTTGCTCTGTTTAGTAGTTTGAAATTGTGCTGCACGTTCTTAGTTCGGTTGATTCTATGGGCTGCCTGTGTTGGTTTCTGAATTTCTGCATTGAATTTGGGGTTTTGGTGGCTGAAGTTGACTGTAGTTCAAAGCAGGTGTTGAGTTTGTTTTAATTTCAGTTTGCGGCAGGGCTGAAAATTATGTGCTATTTGCTGTGGTGGATTAATTGAAGTTTGGGGGTTACTCTGTTTGGGGGAGAGTGTAAACTATGGTGAGGAAAAAAATAGTAGCTGCTAAAGGCAAGGCTATGGCTTCCTCCTCTAGGCAAGCGGATGAAATAGTCCGGGAAATGGAGGAGGAGGAGGAAATGATCGCCAATCCGGAAAGGGGCCGTGCTAAAAGGAGAACTCTCGCCCAAGTGCGAGCGGCTAGACAAAAGAAATGGGAAGAGGGAATTCGGAGCAGGGGGTTCAAGAATGAGCGACATGTGGACGTCGACAACCTTGGCATTGAAAATCCATTTGTTCTCCGCATCCGTGAACAAGGTTTGTCTTATTACCTTGCCCCTAATCTTGGTTACAACAAAGAGCTGGTCATAGAATTTATAAGAACATTAAAGTTCCATCCGCAGAGGACGAGGGGAAGGATAATGCTAAGATTACCTCGAAGATTGGGAAGATTCCTATAGAGGTTACTATGGGGTTTATTGCGCGGATTTTGAATTACCATCAACTGTCACCTGATGATGTGAATTACTCGGATGTGGAGTATGTGGAGGATGAAGCCATTGTCCAGGATTTGTACAAAAACCCTAGGGAGGCAAGTCTTCCTCATGTGCCTGGGAGATTCAAAGATGTTTACCGTCTTTTCAATCAGTTTGTGCACCATAATTTCAATCCTAGGGGGACTGAAAACAAGCCGGATATCTACGAGGGGGAATGATTCACGCTTTTATGAATCCAGATATAGTGTGTAATTGGGCGAGATACATCTTCCAAGAGATGATTGATTTCAAAGCAAAGGCCCCAACCAATTCAAGAATGCCTTTCCCATGCTTGGTGACCGCCATTTGTTTTGCTCAAAAGGTCCCGACATCGAAGTTTGTGGAACGGGATAAGCTTAATTCGGGGGATATCAATAGCTTCATACTTACTAAAAGTATCTCTCAATCTCGATCAGTTGCTGCCGCCCCACGCGGGGCGTACTTGACTACTTTGCCACCAAAGGGTGCGAAATCGGCTACTTGGAATAAATTGTTGTTTTGCTAAGGGGTAGCCACTATGGGATGTATGAAGAAGATCAAGAAGGAAACCCGAGACAATGCGAGGAGGCAGCGGAAGATAGATCACAAGTTGGATTAGGTAATAAGGTCGAGGTATGGGGCAGTCTAGCGAGCCGTATGTACCACCGCCAGAGGAGCCCGATGCGGATAGCGATGACTTTGCTAGGGGGAGCCAGAGTTTGTGGATAATGAGTAGGGTCAGTGGAAGTGTTAGAAAATCCCTTTACTTGGTCGGGGTGCATGGTGGTTGACAGCCCACCTCTTATCCTTTTATTTTTATTGTCTATAGTTTAGTTTGGTTGAACTCTTGACTGTTATCTTAGCAAGTTTTTGTTGAGGCCGGCAGGTGGCCTATGACTTGGCATTTGGAGTTGGTGGCGGCCAAGGGTAGTTGTACCTAGCTAGTATATGGCCGCCACCCCATTTTGCTAACCGTTCTTTGATTAAACCAAGGTTAATATATGCTATGAAGCCCTTAGTTGATCCCTAGTATGCCTTGATTCCATTTTGATTTATCGCATGATAGTTAGCGTATTTGGTTTGTGGCATGTTTCTTTCGGCAATCAAGCTTTCAATTGTGTAGTCGTAATTTCTTTTTAATGGTGCTTTCCACTAAAAGGCGCAGTATTTTTGTTCCCCATGCCTAATCCGAGCACCTTTTTGAGGGATATGGTTACTTTGCATGCAATTGGAGATGTTATAGCTTTGTATCTGTCTTTTGTCTTTTGACACTCATTTTGGATACTTGTTTATAACTTGCTCAATGTTTAGCTGCTCACTCAATCTTCGGCTACGAGTTGTTTTGGAATAATTTAGTTGTTTTGAACTCTTGCCAACTAGTTGCGGTATGAGTCGGTGCTAAGTAGCTTTTACGGAAGGATTGCTTGTCTTTCTTTTTTGCTATGATTTTTGTTGTTGCTAGGGGCTAGCAACGCTCAAGTTGGGGGGCGTGATTAGCACCTAAGATTGTAAGATCGTGGTGCTAAAAGTTCCCTAGCTTGTGGCGTTTCTTTAATTATTATCGTCGTTTTCATGTGATTTTACTCGTAATGTAGTATGCTTAGTGTTTCAAGCGAAACGCCCTTAAAAGGCGTATTGTGATTGCAAAGCCAACCCCCAAGTGAGTTTAAGCAGCCATGCCCGGTGGAACTTGTGCCAAGATGGCCAAAGATTGAAGGCGTGAGGCGTCGGGTGCCAAGATTTGGAGGCTGGCCTGAAGATCTGGACTTGGCAGCCCCGTATCGATACAGCCTAAATCTGTATCGATACGCATTAGCTTCGTGGGCTTCCAGGTTCTTCCGTATCGATACGGCCTTATCCCGTATCGATACGGAGACGTTACGGGGGATTTGGCCATTTCAGGATAACAGCTTGGTATCGATACTTTGCATAATCCGTGTCGATACGGGGAGCTCTCGGCCAGATATTTCTTACTTTTTGGGCTTTCCACTTATGGAATAGTTGCCTTTAGTAGCATACTTTTTAGATATTTGTGAGAGAGAAACCCATTTTGTATAAATAGGGGTGTCATCTCTCTCCTTTGTATCTAGTTCTTTATTAACTTAGTCTTTTTCTCCATTAAAGCTTGTAAGCTCTTTTCAAGTGTAATTCCTCAAGAACACCTTAAGGTATTTACGTTACGTTAATTTCTCAAGTATTAATGTTGTAGCTACGGACTAGATTCTCCTTAATATCAAGTTTATTGTCGTTTCTATCGGTTAAACCTAATGTTTCAACTTCCTAGCATGCTTTATCTTTCTAGTCTTTTCAATATGTGTGAGTAGTCGATTAGGCTTGGCATTGGGGTGAATAATGCCTCGTGACTTATGTTCATCTTGCCTTTCTCATTTTATGGCTTGAGGTTCGGTATGGAAAATGAAGAAGGCTCGCCTTTATGTAACAAAACTAGCCGATGTTAATTTTCGGTGATCATATGCTCGCTTATATGGTTCCGTGAGCGATGTCTCGGTTTGTGTTTGCCAAAAGATCAAAAGAGCTTACTTATTTTCCCATACTTCATTTCTAGTCTTTCAATGGTTTCATAGCTAAAATCTTCCGGTTGATAGCCTATGCCGTGCGATTCAACCGAGTTTTCGTTGAGAATGGCTTGATGGCCTAAGTTACAGGCGTTAATAGTTCCATTGCCATGCCGTTTGTTTAACTCAATCAAAACCAATTTTCTAGTCTTTTTCATCACTTTTCAAAGCAAACCGAAAGTTGGCCGTCTTAACGCCGGAAACCCTTACATCTACAAATCCTAATTAGCTATAGAGATTATCTCTGTGGGTACGATCCCAGACTTTCCGGTATTTATGCTGACAACGACCTAGCCCTACGCTAAGGGTAATTCAACCTATTTCAATGGTTAGGTTGTGGTGAAGCAACATACCTTATGATGCTCCCCCTGAGCAACAAACCCAGGTGGTTGCTCCATATAAACTTCCTCCTGGAGATCGCCATGGAGAAAGGCATTTTTGACATCAAGTTGAAACAACGGCCAACCAAGATTGGCGGCAAGAGAAATAAGAATCCTCACAGAGCAAAGTTTGGCAACAGGAGAGAACGTATCGGAATAATCAACACCATAAGTCTGGGTGTAGCCTTTTGCAACCAGGCGAGCTTTGTGATGCTCAACAATGCCATCAGAAAGATACTTGACAGTATAGACCCAACGACAACCAACAGTAGATTTCCCAGCAGGAAGAGTAACCAACTCCCATGTGCCATTCGTATGAAGAGCAGCCATTTCATCCATCATAGCTGTCCGCCACTCAGACCGGGATAATGCCTCCTAAACATTTTTAGGAACAGAAACAGAGGAAACAGTAGTAGTGAAAACACGAAGAGATGGAAAGAGATATAGCATAAGAGATAAATTGAGAAATAGGATGAAAAGTGCTCGAGATAGTAGTATGACCATATTTTACCGGTGGACGATGATTTTCACGAGTCAGATAATGAGGGATAGGCGGATCCGGCGACGGGGGAGAAGACAGAGGCGTGGGCACTGAGAGTTCAGCAGACTGGAGTGGTTAAAGAGGCGGAGGTGGAGGCGGAGGCGGTGCTGGTGCTGGTGCCGGGAAACGACGAACATATACCTGCAAAGGGTTGGGTGAAACAGTGCCAGTAGGAACAGCCATAGGTAATACAGACTCAAGGGGAAAAAGGTTGGTGGTAGTAACAGGATCCGAGTAATACGGCAATAACTCATTGAACGTGACATCAGCACAGATAAAGTGACGACGTAAAGTAGGAGTGTAACATCGATATCCTTTTTGGGTGCGTGAGTATCCCAGAAAGATACACTTAAAAAACCGAGGATCAAGTTTACTCCTATCAGAGTCAAGAGCGTGAACATAACAGGTACACCCAAAAACCCGAGGAGGGTAGAGTAGAGAGGCTGACCAGGAAATAAGACCGTATGGGGAACCAGACCACCTAAGACCGTAGAAGGCATACGGTTGATGAGGTAACATGCAGTGACAACTGCGTCACTCCAATAGGACTTAGGGACCTGCATTTGAAATAATAGAGCACGCATAATCTCAGATAAGTGTCTAATCTTGCACTCAGCAATTCCATTTTGTTGTGGAGTCCGAGAGCACGACGATTGGTGAACAATGCCATGATCAGCAAAAAACTGAGAAAGTAGATGGTGAAAATATTCGCAGGCATTATCTGAACGAAATATCTTAACACAAGTATCAAACTGATTTCTGACTTCCAAGTAAAAAGTTTGAAAAACAGATTTCAATTCAGATCGCTCTTTCATTAAATAAAGATATGTGATACAAGAAAAATCATCCACAAAAATAACGTAATACTGAAAACCAGAAACACTGGGCACATGAATAGGCCCCCAAATGTTTGAATGAACTAATTGAAAAGGACGTGACGCACGACGCTCAACTCTAGGTAAAAAAGTAACTCTACGATGTTTACTAAATTCACAGACCTCACAAACCAACTTATTAATGGAACGGCAGGAGGGCACAAGGTGCTTCAGACTCTGAAGAGAGGGATGACCAAGACGACAGTGCTGTTGGTAGGGAGATTCTGATGTCTGAAGAGCTACAGGCTGAGGATTAGTTAGGTAATATAGGCCACCTCGCTCAGTGCCCCCACCAATCTTCTTCCCCGTCTTGAGATCCTGAAAAACACAACCATGAGGAAGAAATGTGATGGAACAATTTAAAGATTTTGTAAGGCGGCTCACAGACATAAGATTAAACGGCAAATGAGGAACATGTAAAACAGATGACAAAGTAAGAGAGGAAGTGACAAGGACAGAACCAAAACTAGTAATAGCAGTGGTAGAACCATCAGCCAAGGTAACATGAGATGGTCTACCAATTGGCTGCCGATCAAAGAAAATAGATGTACCAGCCATATGATCAGTGGCGCCTGAGTCAATAACCCAAGGAGAGGAAGAAGGGGAGGCAACACAAGCAACAGATGTACCGGTCTGAGCAAGCGTAGCAGTTGAGGATCCTGTCACAGTCTGAAATGACAAAAAATGCTGGTACTCATCTGCTGAAATAACCACACTATCAGCAGAAGATTGAGTAAACTGTCCAGTATCCTCAGAGACAACGGCCTGATGAGCCTGAGGAAAACCATACAACTCGTAACATGTATCCACCCAATGATTGGTTCCCCCACTGTCACGACCCAAACCCATGGGTTAAAGGTCTAATGACCGGCCAGTGAGTCCACGTCACCCTAGGCCTATCCTAATAAGTTAGTTTAGGGAATTCATAAAATCCTCTCATCAAAATAGTTTACCTTAAGAAATTCAGTAAGCTGCGGAAGTACAATTTCAATAATTCCAACATATTCCAGAGTTCTACGTGCAGAAATAAATATAGCTGCTTAACAATGCCTGCAAATAACCATAGCGTAACCTGACCGGAACAAGCCGATTATCAAAAATTCAAATGTCTTCAAGACAAGGCCTCACAGCTCTATACTCACATCAGAACAGTACTACTATATATACATAAGAACTAATCGCCAAAAAGACCTCGGCTTGAGAGCAAAGCCAAGTCCATCTAATGCTACTAACCTGAAAAGTATGGTTTTTGAAAAACTCCATAAGCTAAAGCTCGTATGAAACATGACATATCCAGTAAACATGTTAAATCATGGATACAACTAACATCTTATAAAAAGTGTAGTCATACTCCTCAGTATCGAACATGTAAAATGTACTTCTTTCAAAGATAATCGAATCTCAAGTCCATAATAAAATGAATTCAGGTATTTCAATAGGCTTATGCTAAAAGCAATAATTCTTAGACATCAGTTCATTCATAGAATGAAATCCAACTTTTCAAGATAAAGCAGAAAACCATCATGATATTAAAAATATCACATTTCATAATACTCGTCGATTTCGCACATCTTTCATGAACAAGTTTTAACCAGAATTCTAGAGGATCGAGCGACCTCTATATCATAAAGGGAATGACGTCTAACCATCAGGATACCTGGTTAATATCCCCCAACCTTATAACTCCAAATCCACTTTGTCTGTTTAAAGTTCTCAAGCACGGACACTTGTTCAGATGTATCGACAGGAAAAATACACATTTCATCAAATCATTTAGCAAGTTAATCAATATCCATGATTCTATTTAGAAAACATTTCAACAATGAAATATTTAAAACAACACATGTAAACAAGATATGCATGTTTCACCTTGCTCCTGAAGACGCAGCTAATCTCTACTCGAGTCTTCACGTATTTCATACTAATGATCACACAGACCTAATGAGAATATCATAAACGTCCAAATATGAGTACAATTAATGTACTAAGTCCAAATAGTCCAATTCTAGTCATCTAAGTCGTGGCTTAGAGCCGATCTTTTACTAGGGGTAAAATGGTCATTTTACGTTCTAAGGTCAATCTATCCAAGCGCTATGAACTCAGATCTCTCATCTTATCAAATCTGATCCAAAAATCATAATTCATTCAGAACTCAAGTATAAAACTCAGTTTTAAAACATTTATGACTAAAAAGGTCATTTTAGCACACATTGAATCCCAAGGGCAAAATAGTCATTTTAAATCTCTAAGTACGAAGTGTAAAATTTAAGTAACCTAATTATTCAAAAATTACAATCCTGTAATTTTTACAAAAATCAATAAAATTATATACAAAGTCTATTTTTGGCGTAGAAACGCAACACAATGGATCGGAGGTTCAACAACCTCTATTGGTAAAATGGTAAACACAATTCCACCTTAAGATCACATGAAATTTTCTGGGTAAAAACTTAGTTTTGTCAAAACTCTCAAAAACCTATGCATGCAAGGTATTTTAAGAAATAAAAACAATACTTTGCTCATTTACTAAAATCTGTCACCCTTTCTTTGAAAAATCATAACTTATTCATATAAGGTCCAAAAATACTCAAACCAGCGCCCAAACTTGCGTAACATCCATGTGTATCTACTATAAAAATTGAAAGACTAGATATCAATCAAATATTCTGCAGATTTCAAAAGAACAAGCTGTTCTACAGAAAACAGGGCAGCCAAACATGTTTTAGTAGAAAATTCATAACTAATTCATTTCAACTCCAAAAATATTGAAACCAGCGCTCAAAGTTTTGTAACGTAAATTATTATTCTCAGTAAAAATCTCAGATTCAAAAGTAAAAAGGATTTTCCTCGGCAAACAAAAGAAAACAGATCGATCACAGTTTATGTCCCTGTCAGACAACTCTACTTTAAAAATTCACCAAATATTGTATATTTATCCAAATGATTTGATTCCAACGCCAAAATGTTTCCAACTTAAAGGTTTAATCCCTGAAAAAAATCCATAGCCATGCAAGTAGTGAAAGTTTCCATAAATTTAAAAGAAGACAGACACTTCCAACGCCAAAATGTTTCCAACTTAAAGGTTTAATCCCTGAAAAAAATCCATAGCCATGCAAGTAGTGAAAGTTTCCATAAATTTAAAAGAAGACAGACACTTTCAAATTCGGACACACAGGTGACAGTCAGTATTCAAAATTTCATAACTAATTCTGTGTTGATCGGTTTTGCATGTTCTTGGTGTCAAAATCTTCGTCTTTAAACATACTTTAAAAGTTATGAAGACTTCAAAAATTGAATCATAGCAGAAGATTTCTCAAAATACGAATTTTTGATGGTCCAGAAAGCTGTCAGGAAAGTTTAAGAAGTTACCGGCAAGATTTGACGGAGAACCTTAGTGTCTAAGGGCTGGTCCAGACCTTGGAGGAGCTAAAATGGCTTCTCCTCTCTCTCTCTCTCTCTCTCTCTCTCTCTCTTCTGCCGACCTCTCCTCTTCTTTTTTTCTTTTTGTTTCCTTTTTCTTGCAAAATACTATTGTAATAATATGATTATATGAATAATTATATGCTAGTGTACACTTGGCACCTAACTAAACTAATGGGGTTGCCAAGTGTTGACTTGGTCTTGACACCTAGCCATGCGTGCATGGCTAGTTCCGGAGCGCGACTCGCGTGCGGCTCGAAAAATTGTACGGGTTCCGGACTCAGAAAAATATGAAATTCGCACAGTACCCTAAATAAATTATTCTAAGAATAACCCCATTCGCAGAATTTCAAGGAAAAATCCAGAACATAGAGATTTGAAATGCCTGGCCGATTGACTTGTAAAATGTGTCCGTGACCAATAATTAAAGGTAGTGACGAATTATCATGTACTAATACTATTTTTAACGCGAGGGTTCTCACACCCACAGTAAGTACACAACCGAGCACCACAGCCACAACCGCGGCCTCCCCCTGTCGTGCGGCCACCACGACTAAATGTATGATCGCCTCGACCACCAATAATAGTGTCTGTACGGCCACCAGAACCACGACCAGTCATCCCAACATCTCGGCTATGACCTCTAAATCCAAAATCACGGCCGCGACCACGACCACGACCACGGCTGACTGAGAACACAGAGCTATCAGAAACAATGGAAGTCAAAGCTGAACGGTCAGGAGTGGGTACAAAAATAGATGATGACTGACGGAGACGACTGAAAACCTCACTGAGAGGCGGTAAGTCACGAGTTTCCAAAATCTGATTACTCACAGGACCAAATCTCGATGATGCACCGAAAAGAAACCGAATAACCCTCATACATTCACGCTGGCGCCGCATAACCTGAATATCAGTAGAAAGTGGCTCACAGATATCCAATTCATTACAAATGCGCAGGAACTTAGCATAATAATTTTCAAAAGAATCATCGCCTTGAGATATATTAAAGAAAGACTGATGAAGGTCATATGTGCGACGGAGATTGTCGACACCTGAATACAATTCTTTTGCCTGGGTCCAAACCTCTTTGGCGGTATCACAGAACATCATCGTACTGGCAACCTGTTCCGTCATACGATTCCATAGCGCCGAACGAACACGGGCATCAACAGCTTTCCATGCCCGATATGTGGGTCCATCAGGAGGCTCATCAGTCAAATAGGAGTCCTCGGACTGACCCATATATTACACCTCAACAGCCTTAGCCCAAAGAACATAATTGCCACCATTTGATGGTGTGGAGGTAATAGGGCGCCTATCGCGAGACCAAAAACCACTAGATAAGCTACCAATAAGAGTAGAACCAGAGCTAAAAACAGTACCAGAATCAGAATCTTTCTTCTGCTAAGACATTTTATCGGTCAACGGAGAGGCACCAACCAATAAGAACCAACAAGATTAACTAACAGGAGCAACAACCACCGACTACTAACTAATCACCACCACCGCCAACATTAACAACCACATCAAACTTGCACTCCATGAATCAGGAGAACCAATCCAGAATAAATCGAGCAGAGGAGTATGAGAAATAGATCAGCCGAGAACAAGGATCAATAAACGAAGCAGCAACTGGTCCGAAATCAACCCCGACAGGGCTCAGAAGTGCCGACAAGTACTGGGTACGGACCAAAACAACTATTCTGGCACCGGCGATCACTGTTCATGTGCCGACGTGGGTCGAACGGGACTGGGTCAAGGATTTCAAGTGATTGGAGATGCCGACAGGGGGTTAGAAGGGCTGGGTGTAAGGTGTTAAGGATTTTTTATGGGTTTTAGAATTTGGGCAACACCGACTAGGTTTTTTTTTTCTTTTTCGAGTGCCGAATAGGGTCTTCAAGGGTTGATGATGACTGGGTCAGTGGTTGTGAAGTTTTAGGTTAGTGGCGACAGAAATGGTTTAGGATTAATGGGTTAGGGTGAGGATTAGTGATGGTGATTTAGGCGACAGTGGGTGTAGCAGGTAGTCGGATTAGGGTGATGTGTTAGGGTTAGATTTGTGGTGGTTTATGGTTAGGATTAAGGTGTGGCTCTGATACCATGTTATCAGAGGTGAAAGAAAGTGTATAGGGTGTTATCTTAACCCTCACACATAAAGAGTTTTATTTATATTATGTCAAGACCTATTACATAGCATAACTACCCGATGTGGGACTAAACTATTCTAACAGTTACTTAAGGCTTGTTTCAGGCCAAGAAGGCTTGGGTGGTTATTTCGGCAATTTGACCGAAGATAGGAGCATTTAGGCATATAAGTTGTTTGACAAAATGCTCGAACCAAGCAACCGAGTTGAACAAGAGAACATAAAACAAGAAGGAATTATAGTAGTGGTGGCCTTTGATGAATGGTATGGGAAGTTGGCAGTGGCGGACCTAGGAATTTGACATAACGGGGGCACCAATTTTCTTTGTAACGCCTTAATATGTGAGTTACAGTTAACCATATTCACACCAAAATAATTTTAGCATTCATGATAATGTAATAATTTAAAAGTATATATGCATTTTAATAACAATCTATTTGGATAAATTTGCACACCTCGATTATATGTGTTAAAACAAAATTATCAACATGTTCATCATCTATTTTCCTAGTATTAACTCTACAAGTACAAGTTTCGGGAACAAAAAATATACAAATACAATGTGCGGGTTCATATTGAGTACTACACAAATGATTGGAGACATTGAGGAGTGGGGGAAACCTTGGTTGTGAAAGAGTTTTAGTTTTAGTGGATGGGAGAAATCTTAATTGTGAAAGAGTTTTAGTTTTAGTGGATAGGGGAAATCAAGATTTTGAAAAAAGAATTAAAAAAGAAACCACAGAGTGGCCACGGGGACTCATCAGGATTTTGAAAAAAGAATTAAAAAAGAAATCACGGAGCGAGGGGGGATTCAAACTCTCGCTGAGAGTTACTTATGAATGGTTGCTTACCACAATACCACTGCAACAAATGGCAACTTACTGAACATGTAAGCACATATAATATATATATACAACAAATTCCGGGAAATTTTTTTTAAGAAAAAAGGCGTGGGGGCACGTGACCCCACGTGTCCTATGGTGGGTCCGCCCCTGGAAGTTGGGTCTTATTTATCATTCCGTCAGTAATTTAAAAATGAAGAATTTGTGGGATGGCGCTTTTGTCTGTTTATGTTTATGTTTATGTTTTGTTCTTTCCTTTCTTCTTCTTGGACAGCAATGTCCAAAGGATTGTTTCTGGTAATTACCCGCTTTGTGTAGGACAGGGGACTCATATAATGTCGGGTTTGGATCGGGGTCGGAGGTACTCCTTCCATACCCGATCTCCGAACCCCATGCTTGCATCTATACCCATACTCATAATATTGGTTAAACCCGAAATATTTGTCAATTTTCTTGCTGATGGACTCCTGCACATTAGTCTTCCAATTACAAATGATGTTTTAAACCGCTCTAGCTCTCTCGTTTTAGCAACTTGTCCATTGTGTGTTCTTTTGATAGTTAGTTCACCGTAGTAATGTTGTTTTAAAGTCTGTTATTGTCAAACTACTACTATTCCATCATATGTTCCCTATCACGAAATGTCATGGTTATGAAATCATTCGTGTCAAAAGAATCGGAGTATGCGTTATGGTCATTGATGAGCGGCATGGGCCATTGTTTAGCAAGTTCAAGGTGCTATTCTTGGGACTATTAAAGCAGGCTTGTCTTCTGGAGGTTTTAATTAGCCTTTTCTACTCAGAAACATGCAGCATTTGGTCTCTTGTTCTCTTGCTTCCATGATAGATGGATTCCTCCCTCCCCTATTAGGAGTTGATACAAGTCGGTCATCAGCCAACACGTTACAAACTTGGTGATAATTAAGTTCTATCTCTTTTTTCCCACTTTATAGTCCTATATATCAGATATATTGTTTACAAGTTTGCCTGTGAAGCACCCATATGCTTTTTGTTTTAACACCATTTGTTTTTACAGTATCTTTTAGCTTAGTTTCATGGGTAAAAACAAACTTCTTTATTCTTTTGGAAAAAATCTAGCATAGGTCTCTTCTTGGCTTTATAGGTTACAACATTGATACAATAAATGAAAACCATTACCATAACTGAATAGATTTGAATAGATTTCACACCGAAATACAACAACCTCTATTGCTAGTATGTTGAACTAGAAAACCATTACCCTAAGTGAGTTATTTAATTTATATTTATTTACCTTTCACATATTCAATACTAGATGATGGACCTACATACTTGTAACTAACCCATAAATCAATTGATGCTTTCATCTGGGATTCGAAAGAACTGATGCTTGTGGTGCTGCAGAGACATTGTCAATGACTACTGAAGAAGATGTCAGAGCATGTGTGAATCTATAGGTGATATTTGGTTCCACCTCCATTACTCCTTCCAAAGCCTTTATTAATGTTGACATGGAAGGCCGCCTTCTATGATCATCTTGCAGACACCAAGCTCCAATCTTTATCAGTCTTACCATTTCTTCTCTATGATGTTGCATGTCTTCATCCATGTTTTCGACAATGTCAATCAATTTGTCCTCCTCGGCCTTCTCCTGCAGTACTCTAAGCAGATGGGAGCTAGAGCCTGACTGAGTTCTATCAAAATTCTTCCAACCACTGACTATTTCAAGAAGAACAATTCCAAAACTATATGTGTCCACTTTTACTGTGATTCTTAACTGCCACCACTCTGGGGCAATACACCCTGGAGTTCCTCTCATTGTGGTCAGGACTTGGCTTTCATCTCTCTCCATGAGCTTGGATAACCCAAAATCGGAGACTTTGGCATTGAATTTCTCGTTCAGGAGAATGTTTTGTGGTTTTATATCAAGGTGTACTATTCTCTGCCGGCAATCTTCATGTAGAGAAGCCAACCCTTTGGCTATGTCAAGTATTATCTTCTTCCGGGTTTGCCAACCAAGACTTGGTTTTTTGCTGCCACGGTATATCCAGTTATCCAAAGACCCATATACCAGAAGCCTACCTGCTTTCTCTGCACAATATCCAATCAACCTCACCAGATTGAAATGGTGCAAGCTTCCGATTGATACTTCTACAAGGAACTCCTTCATCCCTTGGCTCCTTTTATCCAAACGCTTCACTGCAACCTCAGTGCCGTCTCCAAGCTTTCCTTTGAACACGGTCCCGAATCCACCACTGCCCAATTTTACCCTGAAATCATATGTTGCAATCTGTAGGTGTTCATATGAAAACCTTGTGGGCATTCCAGGAATTAGGTTCATATCGTCTTCTCTAGTATCTCGGTTATTCCTCCACATCATCACCAGTAATGAAACGATCACTGCACAGAGAACTACAAAGGCCCCGAAACTACTTAACCATTATTGCTACTAATTTTCTTTGGTTTTTCTGTACCTTAATTAAATTGTAATTTGGAATAGGTCCTTCTCTAAAGGACAAGACCTCAGCTGGAATATTGCAATAACCATCTGAAACATTGTTGTTGTACCTAAAAATGGCTGCTTTGCACAAACAATTTTGCAGGCAGGCCTGTTTACATTGCTCTATGAAGGGCAAAAGCTGGTTCATGCCAGTGGCGGATGTAAAGGTGGCATAGTACAGGCCATTGCTCCAGTTTGTTTTTATGGAATTTGCAATTAGTCTTTGACCCTCTTGTAGCCGCTGCCCCCCAACTAATGTATCGGTAGGGTTATCGAATGACTGCCAAACAATTCCTCCCGTGTTGTCAAAATGGACCAAGTTTCCTACTTCAGTGATATTCATGCCCATAGAATTTCCGATGTACCAAAGAAAATAGATACTCATGCCCATCACAGACTTACCTGATGTATCAGTTGACCACACCTTTGTGCCGTCTGAATCTCGTAGCACTAGATCTCCATCTTTTGTCATTGCTATTGTGGCATTCTCCTTCAAAGGATGGTCTCTGTTTACTGACCAAACCATGCCATACTCTCCAACACCAAAAAGAAAGACTGAGAAGAAGTTAGTGTTGTTGCAGCTTTCAGTGCAGGTGAATCCACAATGTATGTTACGGGAGGACAAGATTACACCATAATAATCTGTAGTGACAGGCCTATTAACTGCATTGTCGGTGTACCATGTCGAACCCTGAATTGGATTGCCGGAGTACCATGTTGAACCCTGCACTGGAAACAACGTTGAAGCCAGATGCCTTGGACTCAGATTTTCGCCAAAGCAAACAGACAAGAAGTAGCGGGGAACGAAAAACAGGATGAAGCAGGCCATGATTGCCGTTTCCTCGTTTTTCATTTTGCTTATCTGTTTTCTTTTGCGCTTCAATGTTTTCGATCAAAGATCAAAGAGGTACGAGAAAGAGAGAGTTTCCCAATGTAAAGGGGAAAAAACTAGTCATGCAAGGTGGGTAAGTGTAGATAAGTCCACACACTTTTTAGCCGTGCAATGCCACATCGTCATATTGTAGACATGGTTGTGTTTTTTGTTAGAAGACTTTCTCTCTCCGGAAAAAGCTTGAAGATACACTCCAAACTTATTAGGATAAAGTTGGAACGATACAGAGAACTTATTAGGAAAACTTTTGTTGTTTGTTTTTGATGCAGAATGAAAAGATTATTATATTATTTATAAAAAGAATATAAAGTTCCTTATTTTTGTTTTATTTATTTTGTTAGGAATCTTGCAATTATAGAAATAAGTGTCTATATTATTTAGTTTCCTTTTAAGAATTATTTGATCAAGAAGACTCGATTCTAACTTTGGTAGTTTCCTTTTTCTTTATTTCCTAGAGTGTAGGGTTTCTCCTACTATAAATTGAGTTGTAATCCTTAAAGCTATTCAGTTTTTGATGATTAATGAAATTATAAAGAGTGTTCTCTTTTATGCCAAGTTCTTTGGTATTCTACGGAATCAACAAAATGTTTGATGCCTTTATTCCTGGGTATTCTTTGACTAAACGGGTTTAGAGAAGGATTTTGATCTCCGGGTATTCGTTACGAATCAACGGATTTCGGACTCGATTAAATAGTTCTATTTTTCACTAGCTTCCGCTGCATCAGTTTTCAATTGAGACTATTAATTTTTCATATGCTACACTTTTGTTTGCAGAACTACTTTCCTAAAATTTTGATCAAACACTTTAGCCAAGAACAGGTCTGAACAACATACATGCGTGTCCCTGCTGTGTCCTGAACTTTTCCTTGCAAAAGTGAGGACAGAAGTGAAACTCAGTGTGACTTGTCTGACATGAGGATAGTTATGTTCGATTGCTGGATGTGCACATTATCAACGTGGACATGGGACCAAAATGAAGTGTTCGCGCTTCATAGCTAATATCATGACCGCCGGTTTCTTTCAAAACAGCTACAACTTTTTGCGTTAATATAGATGCCCGATTGAACTTATTTCTTGCATGAGTAATCCATGCATTAAGACTTATTAAATGAATGGGCTCAAATCATCGAAATAAGGTTGTGGTGGACTCCATTTATCCTCACACAATGATTACGCGAGTTCACTAGGGCTTGAGAATTAGACCAAGTACAGGAATAAGGGCCGTGTTACACATGGTATACTTTTCTTCACTTTTCAGTTTTTCTTCTCCTTCGAGAAGGGCCCAGTCCTCTTGCTGGCTGCTTGGTGGCTTTTGACAAAATGAAAAGTCTCATCAATTAAATAAACCCACCCTGCATAGTAGCGGCTTCAGGATTTTTTAGAAGGGTGTTAAAAAAAAAATTAAAATATACTACCTAGTATTCTAAATGGCGCTCGTCACTAGTCGGGCAGTGATTCAGCATTTTGTTTTAAAATAATATTTTATAAGAAAATCAGGAGATTATTTTTAAGGCAATATGGAATTGAAAAAAAAGAAGAAGAGACTAACACTGTATATATATATTAAAACTATGGTTAAAAAATGAAGTGCTCTAATTTTTAATCAGTTTGAACCGGTGCGAAGATCTTATATTTTATAATCATTTTATCCTAAAGGGTCATAAGTAATATTTGTCTCTAGGGCTCTCATAATTAAGTGTTCTTCATTTGGTTCTACGGCTCTCTTAAAATTAATTATGACCCTTTAGAATAAAATAATTAGAAAAATAAATCTTCACACTGGTTCAAACGGATCGAAAATCGGAGAACTTAATTTTTATATATTGTTTGTATATTAGTAAGAAATATGATGGAAAAAAAATACACAAACAGTCTCAAATAAAGAGAATAAAGAGCCATAATTTTATTGCTGATCAATAGTCATTGATGTATGGACCGAGTGTTCATAATTTTGTGAACTGGGTGTTCATTGATGCATGGACTGGGTGTTCAAACTACTCAAAGCATGGGCTATCCTAAAAATTCCATATGTATATAACAAAAAAAAAATTGTTTGGGGTGGTCAAGTTTTTCCTACTGTGATGGGTTGCTAAATATATGTATTCTTTGGCACACTAGATTTTCAAATGTTGTGGTTGAAGTGAAGTGAAGCAATGCTCTGAGTATCTTGAAACTTCTCTGGGAAGGATAATGAAGAGAATTTTCTTATGCCAATGGTCTTAATCAGTTTTTCGCTTCATCTTTTGCTTGGTCAGTTGTTGGGCAAATTAACACTATTAGTTATTGTAGGGCCCTCGGTTAGCGGCTCGGTAACCGGGTTACAAACCCTAAACCAGCAGCTAGGGTACGGGCCGAGGTCTTCTGACTAGCTCTCTTCAGGGGGGCACCTCGGTCGTTGTCCGGGCTTCGGTTATTACCGACTTCGGAGCATCGGTTCACTACATGCTCCCGTGCTTCCAGAAGCTTCCAGGTGGTAACGGTTTCTGTGAATGGGACTTATGGGGATCATGCTCCCCATGCAGCTGGCACAATCATTGAGATCTGTCCCATGTGCTCCGTAACCACCTCGCCCCCCACGTCATATGTGACGTCACCCGAGGGGGTTACCCGAGCGTACTCACCACGCGCTAGCATGAAGACCAAGCAAACCTAGGTCTATAAATACGAAGTGATACACACCTGAAAGAGGTACGCAATACTATCCTAACCCTAGACCTAAACACCTTCCCTGAGATCTAACTTGATCGTCGGAGGGTCACTGGGCTCCCATAGCCCTAGTGACTTGTTGCAGGTCAGGCGGAGGAAGCAACGGAGCAGCGGAGGAAGGAACCCAACTAGAACCACGGTCAAGGTCCCGATTAATCGAACCCCCACAATTGGCGACTCTGCTGGGGACCTAGCTGTTCTTCATTCAATCACTTTCTTCCTCACAAAGGTTCCGTTCAAAGCTCTTCAACCCAACTGTTAGCACCTTGATTTCCAAGGCTTGCTAAGCTTGGCTAACGGTGGCACCTTGCACCCTAGCCAACCGATGGAAGCGAAGGCATGAGGCAGGCATGTCTTCACAAGGTGACCCGATGGTGTCGGTTGGTGTCGGCACTGGTTCCTTAGACAAGTGGCAGTCGTGAGGCACATGATGGCCCGATGAGATCGAGGCATGGATGCTAAACGGGAAGCAGGCTTGTGGGACAAAGCAATCGAGTAAAACGGCTAAGTATTGGCGAGCTAGGGTTGGATCACGAGACTGGCCAGGCAGCCTTGAGTTGGCTCGGGCAAAACGGAGGTAGCTTTGAGTTGGCTCGGGCAAAACGGTTATTGACGGTTACACTGCATTCTGCACACGTTGCTGGGATCATGGGACAGGTGTCCAAGGCAGAAACGGGCTGCACATGTTGCTGGAAGCGTGGGACAGGTGTCCAAGGCAGAAGTGGGCAGTTATCGGCAGTTACAACCAGGCAGTTTCAGAATTCAATGTGCTGGCAGATTCTGGCGTGGCCAGCACAGCCCTAGGGCAGTTGGGGGTGTCAACTGCCAGATCATGGGCTTGCCCCATGATCTCATGTACTTAGTGGCCACGTTTTTATTGATTGTAAGCCTATAAAGGCACTGCATTTTCGTAGGCTAAGGCAGAGGGATGTTCTGTCTAGACTCTTGAGTGTTTCCTTGTATTGTCGGTGCAATAAAAGGTTGGGACGGTTCCCGTAACTCTTGTGTGTGTTTCTAGACGTTCAAACTTGTCGGGTGTGTGAGTAAACACTAGGCTGAGACCAAGTTGCTGGGGCAAACTTGGTGCCATCACGGGCAGTTTCTGTAGGCGAAATACAGATCCGTGACACCAACCATGGTGGAAATCGATGATGCACATCGCACTGAGACCCCCTTCGGCCCCGGAGATCTCGGGGACCCGGCGTCCGGCGGAACAGGCGCTCCTGGAAAGGCCCACATGTCCGTCGGACTCAGGGCAGGGACTTCGACTCAGGAGGCAGGGGCTCCGGCCGAACTTCAATCCTACATCCGCCACCTGGAGCGAAAGATCGACGACCTCACGACAGTGGTGGAGCGCGACAGAAGCGTCCGAGACGAGTTGGCGAAGATCAAACACCTCCTCCAAATGTCCCCGTCTCATTCCTCCGGAGGCCGTGGCGGAGGACGAAGCCACCACAGCCCTCCCCGCAGCCGTGACGGAGGACAGATGGTCGAACACCGATCCCGTCCTTCGGTCAAGGACCGCCTCGAACCACCAGGAATCAAAGATCGCCTCGAACCACCAGGCAAGGGTCGTAACGAAAGGGACGTTGAACGAAGGGAACGCTCCCGCTCCCCTAATCCAAAGGGTCCTCAAGGGAAGCGATCCGCCTTCGAAAGGCTTGGTGGCGGAAGCGTCTCCGCCTCCTCCACCCACCCAATCATATCCAAGGAGCGCCGCCGGGAAACCACCCCAAGTTTTGCTAATGAAAACAACGCCCTCTTGGAGTTCCAAACAAAAGGGTATCGTGAGCAACACAAGGGCCCTCGTTCAAAGAGTCCACTCGTCCACCACCCCAAAGATGGTTACAAAAGGCTGGGTGGAGGAAGCCAAAACACTGAGCGCCTCGAGCCCTACGCTCGAGATAGCTACAAGAAGCAACGATACGAGAGATCTCCCCAACGGTCAGGGAACTCCCAACCAAAGCGAAGAGAGTACGAGAGATCTCCTCAACAGTCAGGGAACTCCCAACCGAAGCGGAAGGAATACGAAAGACAGGACCGACCGCTGCCGAAGAAGCATACCGCGACCGGGGGTCCAGACGGTCTCGACCGTTCGATCCGACCCCACCGGGACGCCCGTCTCGAGAGACTCACAACCTCCCCTTTCGTTAGGGAGATCGACTCGGTCACCCCCCCGAAGGGCTTCCCCCAACCCAAATTTGCAAAGTACGACGGCAAAACCGAGGCATACACTCATCTGGTTCAGTACAAGCTGGTCATGTCTCTTTTCCTTCGCAACGAGCCTTCGGATGACGCCTTCCTCTGTAAGGTCTTCCCAGCCAGTCTCGGCAACCTGGGCCTAACTTGGTTCAACCAACTTCCTGCCAGATCGATCTCTTCCTTCGATTCTCTCTGTGACGCTTTTATGGCTCGGTTTGTCACGAGCAACAAGCACGAAAAAGAGATCGACTCCCTTCTCGCCCTACGCAAGCGAACCTACGAAACGCTCCGCCAATATGCCGGTCGCTACTGGGAATTATTCAACGAAATCGAAGGATGCGACAGTGTCATCTCCGCCCGCTGTTTCAAGCTCGGCCTAACCGCCCAGGACGAGCAGGTCTACGACGATCTCGCCCGGCATAAGCCAAACTCCATGAAGGATCTCATGACTCGAATCGAAGGTTGGTGCCAGCTCATCGAAACCAAGGCAGAGCGGGGCATGGGGAAGTCAACGAGCTCCAAGGCACCATTTACTCCGGTGTCCGCTCCGGCTCCCGCCTCGGCTTCAACACCGAAGAAGCAAGTCAACAACATCAAACAGTCCCCGAGGAAGGCACCGAAGCAAGGAGACTTCAGTGCCGAGAAAACCGTCTTTACTATGCCTATCTACAGGATTATCGACCAAGTAAAAGACCAACCCTTTTTCTCCTTCCCCAACCAAAAACTCGGTACCGAGAACGGGAAAATCAAAAACCCGATAGTCCGATGTAGCTACCACAACGAGCAAGGACACTTTACAACCGCTTGCAGGCCCTTCAAGGCCTACCTGGAGCAGCTAGTCCTCGGTGGCCATCTCAACAACTTCATCGATCATGAGAAAACGAGAGCAAGGGCGCAGAACGCCGAAACTAGAGCCGAAGAGGAGATCCAAACGATTAACGTTATCCACGGCCCTCTCAATTCCGAAGCCGCCCGTATAATCCGCGCCGAGTTGAACGACGCTTCCTCTTCTAAGCAGGTCATGCTCGTCGGTCCCGAGCCCAAACGTCCTCGAACCGACGACGGATCCAAATGGACGATCACGTTCACCGAGCAGGACCTTGCGCGCGTCCAACTTCCGCACAACGACGCCCTTGTGGTCACACTGCGCATAGGCACCTTCAATGTCCGACGTGACCTCGTGGATCAGGGGAGCTCAGCCAAGGTTATGTACTACTCTTTGTTTAAAGATTTGAAGCTCTCAGACGCCGATCTCCGTCCCTCTGAGGTCCCCCTCATAGGTTTCAACGGAGCTCCGGTCTGGCCCGTCGGTTTGATCACCCTACCCGTCCGCTCTGGCTCGGTCGTGCTCGACATGGAGTTCGTCGTAGTCGATGTCCCAAGCCCCTATAATGCCATCGTTGGCCGCACCTGGCTCCATAAGTTAAGGGCTGTTGCCTCTAATTATCACCAGGTGGTCCGGTTCATCGGTGCCAACAGACGACAGGAAGATCTGTACGGAGACCAAACCGCCGCCAAGCGCTGCTACGTCAATGCTGTCCGAAGCAGCAAACAGACCTCCAGGGTGAACTTCATCGAAGTACCGGAGGCTCCGGTTCTCGAAGACGTCGGGCGTCCCGCCGTCGAAAAGGCAATTGAAGATCTTGTCACCGTCCCTCTAACCGAGGATGGTTCCCGTTTCTTCCTTGTCGGTTCCTCACTCTCGGAAACCGAGCGGAATGACATGGTGAGCTTCCTCAAGAGCAACATTGAGGTCTTTGCATGGACCCCCTACGAAATGCCCGGGGTCGATCCAAAATTCATTTGCCACGAGCTCAACATCGACCGAACCAAGCGTCCGGTCATCCAGAGAGCACGGCGATCCTCCCCGGTCCATTCCGATGCCGTAATCGATGAGGTCAACCGACTCCTAAACGCGGGAGCCATACGAGAGGTGCAATACCCTAAGTGGTTGGTCAACACCGTGGTGGTCAAAAAGAAAAACGGGAAATGGCAAGTCTGTGTTGATTATTCAAACCTCAATGACGCCTGCCCGAAGGATTTCTTCCCCCTCCCTCGAATAGATCAGCTCGTCGATGCCACGGCTGGCCACGCCCGACTTAGTTTCATGGATGCCTACCGGAGCTACCATCAAATCGCCATGAGCGACGGCGACGTCGAGAACACGGCCTTCATCACCCCCCACGGCATTTTCGGTTATCTTGTCATGCCCTTCGGTCTTAAAAACGCCGGAGCAACCTTCCAGAGGATGATAACCAAGATGTTCGAGCGTCTGCTGGGAGATACTATGATGGCCTACATCGACGATATGGTGGTTAAAAGCATGATGGCCGGCGACCATCTCACCCACCTCGCCGAGGCATTTGAGATTCTCAAGACGCACAAGCTTCGCCTCAACGCCGAGAAGTGTGCCTTCGGTGTGAGCTCTGGCAAGTTCCTCGGGCATCTTGTCTCCCGCCGAGGTATTGAGGCCGACCCTGCACAGCTCACAGCCATCGAAAAACTCTCGGCCCCCCACAACAAGAGAGATGTGCAGCGTCTAACCGGCATGGCCGCCGCCCTCAACAGGTTTATTAGCCGATCTTCCGACAAGTGCAAACCATTCTTTGCCCTCCTGAAGGGGAGCCGACGCAGCTTCAGTTGGACCGACGAGTGCGACCGGGCTCTGCAGCAGCTGAAGGACTACCTCTCCAAGGCCCCTCTCCTTGTCACTCCTCGGGACCAGGAAGACCTGTTCATTTATCTCGCCGTCTCGGCGCACGCCATAAGCTCGGTCCTCGTCCGACAGGAGGGGCGCGACCATCAGCCGATTTATTACTCTAGCAAGACAATGACGCCCGCCGAGACGCGCTATCTTCCCTTGGAAAAACTTGTTCTCGCCCTCGTCTCCGCATCTCGGAAGCTCGCACCGTACTTCCAATCCCACCGCATCATCGTACTGACCGAGTATCCTCTTAAGTCTCTCCTCCGAAAAGCCGACCTCTCCAACCGAATCTCTCAATGGGCCGTCGAACTTGCCAACTATGAGATCCACTTTCAACCACGAATGGCAATTAAAGCCCAGGCACTCGCCGACTTTATCGTCGAACTCACTCCGGCCGACGTCCTCGCTTCAAATCCAGCCCCCCGCCCCGAAGCCACTCTCCAAGCCAATCCCAGCACCGCCTGGAAACTCTTCCATGGCGATGTATGGAAAATGTATGTTGATGGCGCCTCAAATAGCCGAGGCGCCGGGGCTGGAATCGTACTTCTCTCTCCTTCCGGTGTCTTACACGAAAGCTCTATCTCCATCAACTTTCCGGCCTCCAACAACGAGGCTGAGTATGAGGCGCTCATCTCCGGACTCAAGACTGCCAAAGCCCTTGGGATTGAAGAACTCGTCCTCTACAGTGATTCACAATTGGTTGTCAACCAGCTCTCCGAGGAGTATGAGGCTCGGGACGACCGGATGCGTACTTACCTGAGCTCTGCTGTTCGGCTCCTCAAGAATTTCAGAGCTATCCGCGTCGAACACATCCCTAGGGACCAAAACGCTCACGCTGACGCCCTCGCCGGACTCGCTACGGCCTGCGCCGCTTCGGGACAACGCTCCATCTCTTTTAGCTCCATCGACAAACCTAGCTTCGAGCTTGAAGTACTCAGTCATGAGATATTAAACGTGGAGCTTGGTCCGAGCTGGATGGATGAGATCATCGGCTACCTACGCGACGACACACTACCAACCGACAAGAAGGATGCCCACCGACTCCGCAATAAGGCCGCCCTCTTCTGGCTCAATCCAAATGGAAAGCTCTACCGACGGTCGTTCACCGGCCCCTATTTATTGGTTGCACACCCCCACCAGGTCCCCGGGATCATCGAGGAGCTACATGCTGGTGACAGCGGTTGCCACTCCGGAGGACGCTCCATCGCCCACCGAGCAATTACCCAAGGATACTGGTGGCCAACAATGAAGAAGGACTCTGAAGAATTTGTGAAGCGTTGCCAGAAGTGTCAAATGTTTGCTCCCATTATACATCAGCCAGCTCGGGATCTCAGCCCTCTCACCAGCCCATGGCCCTTCTCCCAGTGGGGCATGGACATCGTCGGCAAGCTTCCCGTCGCTCCTGGAGGATTCAAGTTCCTCTTAACCGCCACCGACTATTTCTCAAAGTGGGTCGAGGCCGAACCATTGGTCACGGTTGAAGAGTCGGACATCATGCGCTTCGTATGGCGAAACATAATTTCTCGCTTCGGTGTACCCTTCGCCATCTTAACCGACAACGGCAGCCAGTTCACCGGTCAGAAGTACCGAGCACTCCTGGATGAATTTGGCATCAAATGGGACACTTCCACTCCATACTACCCCCAGGGAAACGGGCAAGCCGAAGCTGCAAACAAGGCAATCTCGTCAGGACTCAAGCGACGGCTCGAATCACGCCGGGACAAATGGGCCGAAGAGCTCCCTCGGGTACTCTGGGGCTAGCGTACAACACCTCGGCGATCTACCGGCCGAACCCCCTTCTCCCTGGCATTTGGAATGGAAGCTGTAATCCCCCTCCAGGTCGGTCTCCCGACGATCCGAACGGAAGATTTCGACGAGGCGGTTAATGATGAGAACATTGCTTTGGACCTCGATCTGGCCGAGGAAGAACGGGAGAATGCAAGGATCAAACTAGCATCTTATCAGCAAGAGGTTGCCAAGGGCTACAACCGAAGCGTCCGCCTTCGGTCATTCAAGCCGAACGACCTTGTCTGGAAAAAAGGTGGTAGCCAAGTCCAAAAAAAGGAAGTTGATGCCTAATTGGGAGGGCCCCTTCCGAGTCCTAAAACACCTCGGCTCGGGAAACTACAAGCTGGAAAAGTTAGACGGTTCCCCAATCGCCAAGACCTGGAACGCCAATAACCTGAAGAAATTCTATGGGTAGCCAGGCTTCGGTCTCTTCGGACTTATTTATTCGAACAATTTTCGTTTCTTGTCAAAATGTGATAAGAACCAAACTACTCTTGTAATGGCCTGATTCTACGACAGTTTTTTAATGAGAATCTCTTGTTTATCACTAGTCTAATCTTGTCACTTACTCTTCGTACTCGGTTCGCCGTTGCGTGAACCGTTTTATCCTGACTTCAGGGACTGTCCTCCGCGGGATATTCCTCGGATAGATCCCTCACCAAGTCACCACGGCCTTTTTTGGTCGTTCCAGACTTTCGGGCGTCGGCGATAAGGACACTCGGTATTGATCCCGAGCCCCTTACACCGACCCCCAACAAGTCACGCACTATTTAGATTCGCTACGTCCCGAAGCCATGGCCGACGCCATTCCCACTTCAGGACCCTAGCCCTAATCTAACTAGCAACGCCCCAATGAGTTGCTTCGGCTTACTCCCTTCGGCTCGGCGTCAGTTAAAACAAAGCAGGGGGCATGCAAAATTCAAAAATTGCTAATTACTTTGCTTCGTTTTAACTTGCTCAATCCTATATTCTGCCTTACTTTGGTTTGGAATGAATTTTTGAAAACCTCCTCGGTTCATGCTTCGGCTAAAATCTGCTGATACTCCACAGCATTTCAACAGAAGCAGGGGCATGAGGCTCCCTTCGGTTACAAGCATAAAACCATTCGAGCATCTCAAAAATAAACAAGGCATTGAAACGGAAGAAACCATTCATTCAAAAGCAGTAAAGAAGATTGTAAGTTTAAACCCAACAAGACTTCGGTTATCTGTTCGGTACCTACTTAGCAAAAAAAACATTTACAAACCCTGGAACGGTAAAATCCAAATGTTCGGAACCATCCAGTCAAATGTAAAACAAAAAAGAAAAAGGTCAAATCCTAAGCGCTGGGGGGCTGAGGGGTCTGGGCACCGTCCACGGTTGAAGCAACGGCAACAGGAGCGGTCTGAGTACCCACCTCAGGGTTTGGCATCTGCTCACCCTCCTCTCCTTCCTCTGGCATGACTGTCTCCTCGGGCGGCACCTCGGGTAGAACTCTCAGTTCAGAGTCGATTGGGAGATTGAGCTTATTCAAAAGAGCTTCGTGACCGAACCGAAGCCCGTCCACGAAGCGATCCCTGTAAAGCTCGGCCTCAATCTCCCGAACCTGTTTCTGGTATTCTACCCCGGCTGCGGCCCAGCCATCGTCATAGCCCCTGCTCTTAGCAGCTTCAACCTCGGTAGCTCGGGTGGCCCTCAGAGTGTTGACATTCTCCTCGGCTTTGTCAGCCCTTGCTTCGGCCAACACCCTCTCCTTGTCACAGCGCTGGAAGTCGGAGAGATAGAGCTCGCAGGTCTCCTGAGCCACCTTAAGGTCATCTTCCCTCTGGACAAGGGTCTGCTTCAGCTTTTCCACCTCTTCCTCCTGGGCCTTGTTCCGGTCCAGCATAACCATGGCCCGAGCACCAGCCTGTCAGCAGAATGGGAAAATTCGTGAGACTTAACCGATAAGCCAAAGGTTGTAAATTAGTAAAAATTAAACAAGCTACTTACTGCCAATAGTGCCTGGGCTATCTCCCCACATAGGTCCTCGGTGGGGCCATTTACGGATCTGGCATCTCGAGGAAGGATAGCGGACCGCAGCAACCCGTATGTCGTGCCAATGTTAGTCGCGGCACTGTCAGCATGATGAATCTGGCGTCCGGCGTAGTGATGAACCTCGGGAGCCCAGGGCATCTCCCTCGTTGGTATCATGGTTTCAACATCGGTGCCCTCTCCCCCAGTCTCCACTCCTCGGTCCTCCCCCTCTGGGGTTACAATGGCTTCTATCCCTCCTCCGCAGGCACCCTCGGTTGGATTTGGCCGAGAACTCTTCCCCTGGGGACCTTGGGGAGAAATGGAGGAGGCCCCCGTGGTCCCGGCTCCGGGACTACCAATCACAATGCCGGACCCTCGTCCCCGAGGCCTTTGCCTCCTCAAATTCAGGATCTCACGAGCTCCTGGACCCGACATCTCGTCGCTCAGTCCGGTCCTCTCAGGCGTCTCTCGGTCAATTGCCTCTCTTACGATTCCTAGAGGCTCGGAGCTGCTACCCTCGGTCCCAGAAGCGCTTCCTCTGCCTCCTCTGCCCGCTCCTCCGCCTCCCCTTCGTCCTCCTCTTCCCCCTCGTCCTGCCCTCGACACCCCTTGCTTCCTCGGTTTCTTTTTTAAGTAACTGGTGTACGAGGGAACGTAACCGAGGAGCGTAACGGCTGGTGATTGGGATTGCGTAGGCGGCGGTTATTCGAGAACGGACGACTCTCTCCCGAAGCTCCTGAACGGTGCCGTCGGCTGCAAAAGGTTATCAAAACATGAAATCAGTACTGGTTTACAAGGAAAAGCGTTCATTGAAATAAACTCGCCACCGAAGGGTACGTTACCGAACAGGAGTTCCGATCCCAAATGGGACTGTGGTGACTATATCTATGCTCTCCCTGGGCTCGAACATGAAGTTCCCGGTGACCGAGACATAGATACTCGCCCACTCCTCGGAATCCGGCAGGTGATCGATCAAGAACGTGTCGTTCCCTGATTTGCAAGAGAGGTAGTATCGGTTGTGGCCTCGGTTAACCCCCAGAAGGTAGACACCGAAGAGCTCCTCAAGACCGAACACCAGGTTAAACTGCCTCCTCAGCTCGATGATGCTGGTAATAATTCGGTAAGAATTCACCGTGAGCTGGGAGGAGGTAAGGTTTAGGGTTCGGAGCACCCGACGCACGAACTGGTGAAGGGGAAACCTGATGCCGGAAGATCAATTCCCTTGGCCGATGCGGAAGATTCTTTGGGTCGGTGTCTTCCAGCAACCGAACCTCAACGTCAGGAGGGATGCTATAGAGCCTCTTGAACTCGGCGTAAGCTGCGGGATCCCCGGTGAAGTATTTATTCTTAAACGTGCAGGGCCTCATCGGTCTTCGGCGTCCCTGGATTTCCTCGGGCGCATTTCCGAATGGCCCCGGCCCGTGGTCCGACGTACTTGGGTCCTCCATCTCCCAGGGGTCAAGGGAAGTAATCTCACGAGGGGCTCGGTTAAGGTTGGCAGGCTCAATCTGGTCGATCGGGATTCGGTAAAACCTCTCCCTCCAAAGATCTTGAAAGATGGCTTCTACCAAAGGATCGTCAGAACTACTGGAGCTGTCCGAGGAGAGTTCAATGACCATTCGCCCCTGCCTAAAAAAGAAAAAAAAAGAAGACAAGGAAAATGCGCAAAACCCGTTAGCTATATGCCTAGGGGAGAGCAAAAGGTCCTAGCGCTCGGGACGAGATGGTCCTCACTCTTCGGAATCTACGGTCCTCGGTCATTCTTAAGAACTCTTCCCTCCTCGGAAAGGGTCCTCGGGGGGCTACAAATTTTCCCATTAGTCTAAAGGTTGAAGATAGGCCTCGGGAAGAGTCTAGGCCTCGGGAAGAATATGGGCCTCGGGAAGAACAAGAACAGCAGCGGCGGGCGCCAGCACCGCCGCGCACCGGACGGTTGCAGGTGGCGTCCCCGCCCCAATGCGCTCAAAAAACGTTCAAAAACTCGAAGAAAAGCACTAAAACTTGAAGATTGATTATCAAAGTTCAACATACCCAAGTCTGGAGAGGAGATCTGCTGCCAAGATGCTCGAGATCGTGATCCAAAGCTCGCAAAACACGGCGGCGGCGGTTCGACGGCGTCAGAAGGTCTCCAGTGACTTTCTCTCTCCAAATACTCTGAATTTATAGAGGAGACGCGCGGGAAACGAAGCGTCGCCAACTGAACCGTTGGATCCTCGACGCGTGTCCTCATCGGACGGTCAGCAGCCAGAGGTCTGAACCGAGGTCTGGCGCGCCGCGTACCGAGCCATTCACGCTTCGACACGTGCCCTGATAGGACGTTTCGTACCAATCATCTGACATTTCACGTGCCGAGGCGACGCATGATGTCACTCATTTCGGCGATGACTGACGCGTGGCTCCTGGGGCAGAAGCAGGCGGCTCGGCTCTCACGAAGGTCGCTCGGTTCTTCTCCAAAGCATTTCATCGATTAAAAGCTCGGTTGCGCTAGTCCATCAGAGGAATCAACTCCCCGAAGACCAGAATGGCATTCCGGAAGTTGAGGGGCTATTGTAGGGCCCTCGGTTAGCGGCTCGGTAACCGGGCTACAAACCCTAAACCAGCAGCTAGGGTACGGGCCGAGGTCTTCTGACTAGCTCTCTTCGGGGGGGCACCTCGGTCGTTGTCCGGGCTTCGGTTATTACCGACTTCGGAGCATCGGTTCACTACATGCTCCCGTGCTTCCAGAAGCTTCCAGGTGGTAACGGTTTCTGTGAATGGGACTTATGGGGATCATGCTCCCCATGCAGCTGGCACAGTCATTGAGATCTGTCCCATGTGCTCCGTAACCACCTCGCCCCCCACGTCATATGTGACGTCACCCGAGGGGGTTACCCGAGCGTACTCACCACACGCTAGCATGAAGACCAAGCAAACCTAGGTCTATAAATACGAAGTGATACACACCTGAAAGAGGTACGCAATACTATCCTAACCCTAGACCTAAACACCTTCCCTGAGATCTAACTTGATCGTCGCAGGGTCACTGGGCTCCCATAGCCCTAGTGACTTGTTGCAGGTCAGGCGGAGGAAGCAACAGAGCAGCGGAGGAAGGAACCCAACTAGAACCACGGTCAAGGTCCCGATTAATCGAACCCCCACAGTTATACTGGTTGATCGGTGGTCGCAGGTATGAAAATTTGATTAGAAATTCTATTTAGTTATACATTTATGTCGCTTTCAGTTAAGTTACATGTTGTTTAGGTCAGAGTACCACATTAAAAATGTACTTATCGAATTTAGGTTGTTTTTAATTTGTTGTGATTGGTGGTTGTAAGCTATTGTATGATTTTTAAGTTCATGTGCTGAAATAGGTAGATAGATTCCACTAATTTGAAAATTATTCAAAAACGACTTCTTAGAGAAGTTGGGTCGTTGGTGGAGTGGTCAATGATTAAAAAAAATTGGGTAACCCAATTTATAAGTTGCTTTAAAAATGTGTTTTGTCGCGCCTATAGGTACGGGCAATTGCTAGTTAATCAATATGCATGTAAGCTGACTCCGACATGTTGAGTTACAAAAGGAATATGCATATAAAAAAGAATGCATACGTACAGTAGGATTAATTGCATGATGATGGTTTGTGAAAAGAGTTAAGGGGTGTTCCAGTTTACCTTCTTATTTTAAAAGTTCTTTCTTTTAATTTTTAAACTCAAATATAATAAAAATGAGAAATAATTTTTTGATTGTTTTGGCACCGTATAACAGATCTCAATGAAATCTATCAAACAAGATCTATATTGGTAGAAAAATTATTTGTGTAAACACATGATTTTTGAGCTTGAAATTACATTCTTTTTCAAAAAATACTTTTTTGAGTTTGAGCGAATCCTGGCCATTTATTACAGCAATGGACGGCTAGAGATTGGTTGTGTGTTGTGTTTTACACAACCGTTGTTTGTGTAGCACTTTTGAATTGGTGATATTAACTCATCAAAACAGTACATCAAGATGATGACTCGTCCTCAGACAAAAGACCAAGTAACCAAAATGGATGAGACTCAATTCAAAGACTATACCCCGTACCATTTAAACCTTTCACAGCAAGAGAGTGGGCAAGTGAATTAGAGGTCAATAATAGTAATATCTTGAAAGCTACCAATTGGTTATTGTATAATACTCCCTCCGTCCCTTTTTAAGTGTCCTGCTTCGTAACTCCAACTTATTAAAAAGATATCATTATTATACATTTCACATCAACTTTTTTCTCCACTTTCCTTACTTACCCATCATCATTACACTTTTACTCACTAACTTTTCAAAATGGAATATACTTTTAGGGACAAAATAGACAATGCACCAACTTTATTAAATGGACACTTATTAAGGGACAACCCAAAATAGAATACTGGACTCTAAATAAGGAACGAAGTGAGTATTGTAATATTCTGCGTATCACTCAGGCAAAGAGTAAACATTTTCATTAGGTACTTTTTTTTTTGGGTAACTGAGGAACAGTCCTACAACCAGGCTACTAAATGGATCTGACTGCACAATCCAAACCTCCGGGGGAGCTAGCGCGGCCACACCAGTCACGGCTCTCCACTTACTTCAGGGTACTCATCCTGTGGGGAATTGAACCCCAGACCTTGAGAAGTACTCTCAAAACCCGGGCATCCGCTCGAACCATTGGGCCGGGCAACCCCTGGGTGTCATTAGGTACTTTTGACCTGTTCTTAAGCCGCAAAGTAACCACAAAAAGTCATTTGTCAACTGATTGGAACTGTTCTTGCATATTTGGTGTTAAAATATGAGAGAAGAGATATTTATTTTATTGAATTCGATATTGAAACCATACAATGATGCCACTATTTATATAAGAGGAGAGATAGCTTAACTATGGAAAGAAAATCATACTGATTAATTATGGAATAAAATCATCCTAATTACAATCAAATCACAATCTCAAGATCACGATTTGATCACAATATTATTTTGTATATGCATTTATTTTAACATTTGGTTTCTAATTTGTTGGAACTACATGTCAAGTTTTCACCTCAGCATAGGAAAATGCAAAGCTTTTTTCCTAAAAAAAGAATTTTTCGAACACCATCCAAAGGCTTCCAATGTCACCCTTAACCACGGTTGGAGTATTTATCATCAAATGCTAAAAGAAAGAGGTCTCAACGCTTAGTTTTAACGCACATTGATGGGGTGAATTGAGTACAAAATATAATGATTTTTGAGATTTACAAAAATTCCATTCAAATGTATGCGATCTTTAAATTTTGTTAAGTAATAGCTAAATGGAGATGACATGCAGGCAAGGTGTCACCAAAAGGGTATTTTACTTTGCATCTAAATTTAAAAAAAAAATACATAGTTGGTCAATTGCAAGAGAAATAGTACATCAAGATGATGATTTAATTTATCCTTGGACAGAGGACCAAGTAACCAAAACAGAAGAGACTCATTCCAAAGACTACACCCCATACCAATTAAACTTTTCCCAGCAAGAGAGTGGGCAACTGAATTAGAGGTCAATAATAGTAATATCTTGAAAACTATACCAATTGGTTATTGTATAATAATATTTTGCGTATCACTCAGGCAAAGAGTGAACATTTTCATTAGGTAATCTACAAATCTAGAAATTTCGTGAAATTTGAAAACAAGGTCATCAAGGGCCAATGTTTAGGATTATTTTGTTTGCTTCTTTATCATCTGAGGGGTGGGTTCTCTTTTAGGTACCTTGCTTGCCCTAAGGCTTACATCTGAATTGTAGTAGTAGCATTACAAAAAAGGAAATAAAACATATATTGGAAATAAAATGAACCCTAATTCTTATTGACCAAGCAACCTGCAAAATAAGAATACTAGATCAAAACAATTAAACTAGGAAACTAAATATATATATATATATATATACACATACACACACACACACACACTTCTAGAAAATCTTGACTAAAATAAAAAATTCCTAGTAAAATACTAATTTTGAAATAATAAAATAAAATTTCTAGATTTGTAGATTACTTAGAATACTGACCTACATTCATAGGCTAGGCACCCTATTTGGTATCGATATTGTGGCCGGTCAAAAAATTGGTATCGATATTGTAAGGTCGCTCTCTGACCTAGCGGTTGCTCCCCTTCATGTTCTGGCAAGGCCATCGATCAAACAATAATACTATTTTGATTCTATCTATGAAATCATGAAGACTCCTAATTGAACTATTACGAATAACTTAAAGTATCTGATATTGATGTTGCTTTCTGATGATTTGATTCTATCTTGCTCCTATTGAAAGTGAGGTATTATAAAATGTAAGAACATCTCCACGGCCTATTAAACCTGTAACCTCGTTATTACGTATCTCACACGAGCTTCTGCTTATGTAAATATTTCCATTTTTTTTTTAGGAAATAGAGGGTATAGCGCCATCCAAGGATTGATTCAAGGGGGGTCACGCGGGGGCACATGCCTCTACTCGAAATTAAAAAAAAATGTTAATATATAAACATACACACTTGGATATATCTCGAAACTACACATAAAATTAATTTTATGTCTGAATTTTATCATATGGTGCATTTATATTTGTTGGTTTACGAGCTATTTGTCTATTTGGAGCTATTCTTTCTTAGTTTTCTTTGTTTTTAACCGTCTGAGAGAAATATTTTAAAATAAAGTCATTAACAAAACTAGCTCGATCATTCTAAAATTTGTCGTTCATTTAAAAGATATTTTAAAATTTTTGTTTGAGATTTTGTGCTCATTTTTATCTAATTTAACTTAAAGTACGCGTTATAAACTTTTGTAGTTAGTAATACATGTCTTAATTTTGTACGATCTTACTGTGGTTGACTAAAAAAAAAAAAAAAAAACTTTCGCCATTATGATTAACAGATGCCCCCATTAGGCTATATTCCTGAATCCGTCCCTGGCGCCATCAACTGCTCAATGCTCGTTTATGCTACATGGAAACTCATATGTTGTTTAATGGTTTGTATTATAATACCTGTACACTTATAATCTCTGAGATTACGTTAATTACTTTACACTTTCACATTCTTTGATTTTTATTGTTTGAATTGACGTCCCTAGACATTTTTTTTATTAGCAGGCCTTCAACGGTTTAACACTTGCTTGGCCGGTCACAATTTCCAGGTCAATTTGGGGTCGTGAAAACTACAGCATTGAATGATGATTGGAACCATTGGATTACAAACTTAAACAATCAAATACCCGAAAAATTCATTGGCATCGGGAATCTTTCCTTTGATCCTTCGTCATCGAAAATATTTACACCAGGAAAATGCAAGTTGATCTTGACCGTTTAGTGGTACCTCTTACATTGTCACATAATTGTCTTAAATTATTACAAATTAACCGGAAACAGCAAATTGATCTAGTATTTAAAAGCTAACCATTCCAATAATATTTCATCTTTTTTAATATGCTTAGAATTATTGATAAGCCAAGACCCCATTTCGCTTAACTCTTAGCACTTTTTGAAGGTTTTATTCTTATTAAAAGAATTCGCGTTCGTTAGGCTTGAGACCAAATTAATTCGGTGTCTTTTAAATTCTTGAATCTTTTTAATTGAGACCAAGTAAAAAATACAGTATGATATCGACTAGTGGCAAAATATTTTTGACATTAGTTAATCAGTACGATATCTGCCTCTTGAACGGTTTAATAAAAAACTGTTCGGATGAAGCCCTTCCCGATCATTTTTTTTGCTGATTTCTCGCGGGTACCCTTAAAATCATGTTCTGAACACATTGAGCGGCTGAAATCATCACAAATCGATTGGAAAATGAGAGGTGTGGACGGTGTGGACCGTAAGAGGTGTGGACTTAAACATTTGTGTGTGCATGTGTGTATATATATATATTACGAGGGAGAGAGATAGACACATGAACTCATTTCATTGTTCAAGTGCTTAATTTTACATCCAAGTTCGAACGTCCATCCTTAAACATGAATCTCCGTGCAGTAATCCTCTTGTTTTTTTCAAGGCTCCTCCTAGTAGCACAACCCACGCTAGCAAAAAACATAACCGCCAACATCGCCAATAAAACCTACACCAGCTTCCTCGGCGCCAAGCCCGGCTGCCCACAGAAATGCGGAAACCTAAGCGTCCCTTACCCGTTCGGTGTAGGGGTTCCCTGCTCCTACGATTCGAACTTCACAATCAACTGCACCACTGATTCAGAGCCCTTCTTGGTCGGCCTCGGGGTCCTATCCATCTCACCAACCCAAGTCCGGCTCCGAAACGTTGTCTCTTCTATATGCTACAATAAGAACGGGACCGTGGCCAATTTTTCTGAGGTCGTTACCTGGCTCCAGTTGACCTCGCCATACACGTATTCGGACACAGCGAATAAGTTCACAGTCGTCGGGTGCGATGACTTTGCCGAACTCTTGGGGGCTACTCAAGATGTAGGGATCCTTCAAAGTGGATGTGGGTCCGAATGCCCCCACAGTACGGTCAGGATTGATGCGAATTGTACCGGTGTTGGTTGCTGCAAAACCGATATTCCAAAGGGGCTGACGGGGTACGCGGTTTTCATCATTGATTCCGGTGGCAATCATTCCGAGGTTTGACTTGTGTATTCCTTCTTAATTTCTTTCTCTGTTTTTTTTTTTGGAAAACCAACACGTGAAAAATAATTACGGAATTTCATTTAAAAATTCACTTAATTGCCACAAGTACTTATTGGGTACTCCAACCGCCATGTAGTACTCGAGTTACAACTACAAACTTGTGTACCAATGCGGAGAGTATCATGGTAGTGCCCCATACCATAGGAGCACTGACTAATTACTGACTAAATCTTAGCTGTCATGTTAGATTTTCAAATTGGTTTTGTATTGAATTTAAAGCGATGAGATATTCATGAATGAAACTAGAAAGAACATGTAAGATTCACGAGATGATAAATGGGAGTATGCATGTTGTTCGATTAGATAGTTAGCTAATTTAACCGAAAGAAAGAAGAACTTTTATGTATATTTTTGAGTGAAAAATCTTATAGAAACATATAATTTACGGATTAATATTAATTGAATATATCAAGCAACATTAACATATCAACTATTTCAATTGTCCCCGGCCCAAAATTGGGTAAAATTGGACGTTCCATCCCTTCGAAGAGAAGTTGCACTGTTTTTCTCCTTTTTCCGGTCTTGTCTTAAGATCATGATAACCACCTGAAAAGTCATTCTCTTCCGTCTTGTGTTCTTATGCTTGTTACAGGTTTGGTCATACGAAAAATGTAGCTATGCGTTTATGGGAGAGCAGGATAGCTTTTATTTCAACAATCTATCAGATTTTTCGGACCCTAATTTCGGGAACCGAGTACCCATAGTACTTGATTATACGATTGGAACCCAAAGTTGTGCTGTAGCCAATAACTCAAATGCATCTTTGTGCAACCCGAATAATACTTTTTGTAATGATAATACGGATAGTTCTAGCTATGGAGGATATCTTTGCAGTTGCGAAAATGGTTACGAGGGCAATCCTTATCTGAGTCCTGGATGCACAGGTTTGTTGTTGGCTATGCTGTTTTTGTTTTTCCAACTCAAAATGCTATGTGTCACTACAAGAAAATCGTTCTATAGCAACGGTCGAAAGCGTTGCCAAAAAGCCGAAAAACCGTTGGTAGAGACCCATTTAGGCTATACCAACGGTTGGTCAAACCGTTGCTATATATCCGTTGCTATAGGGTATAGCAACGGTTTTGACGAGCGTTGGTACAGATTTTTTTTTAGTAACGGTTCCTTTAAAGGCAATTTTTTTTTTTTTAAATCTGGGGTAAAATATGACGTCAGCAGCCACGTGGATTCCACGTGTCGCCATGACGCTTGCGTGGCGGCCACGTGGCGCTCGCGTGTCATGGAAGGCAACACAATTTTGTGTCTCCTGGGAATCGAACCCAGGACCTCGCGCATGCATGCGCGAGTGCTTACCAGCTGGGCTAGCCCAACACTTGTGCATTGTAAAGGAACAACTAATATTTATATTATGCGAACTGTCATTAGAGCATCCATAATGTGATAATCAAAACCAAAAAGTTGTTAAAGTTAGCAAATATTTGATCAAAAAAAGTGTTCACATTGTAATAACCAAACTTAGCAATCTCTTAATCAAATCAAATTTTGGCTTTTGAATAATCAAAACTAGCAACTTTTTTGCCAATAATCAAATCTAATGGTCTCCACATTTTTTTAATCAAATACACCCATCATTACATAAAAACTTTTTCTCTTTCTCAACAATGTTTCTAGAAAATTATTTTTAAATTATTTTTTTTTCCAGAAACTTTAAAAAAAACAGTATTTACAAAAAAAAAAAAATTTAAAGTGTTTTAACACAATTTTTTTTTTTTTTTTTTTAAACGGCTTTTAACAAATTATTTTTTTTAAATGGCTTTTAACAAATTTTCAAAAAATAATTTTTAGCAACGGTTATTGGAAAACCGTTGCTATAGTCCGGTTTTTAGTAACGGTTATAGAAAACCGTTGCTATAGTCCGGTTTTTAGTAACGGTTATGAAAAACCGTTGCTATAGTCTTGTAATCTAGTAACGGTTGCATGAAAACCGTTGCTATAGTCCTGTTTCTAGTAACGTTTTGTAAACCATTGCTAAACACCATCTATACCGACGGTTTTTTGAACCGTTGCTAAAAAAACCGTTGCGAGATCCCAAATTTCTTGTAGTGTGTGAAACACATAAGTAAAAAAAAAAACAAGAAGACCCAGAGATTAGTGTACCAATATATTTCTTAATGATTGATTGGCAGATATTGACGAATGCGAAGATCCCAACCTTAATGACTGTGATGGAAATGCAACTTGCACGAATACTCCAGGAAGTTTTAGTTGCTCTTGTAATGATCATTACTTTGGCGATGGAAGAAGCGACGGAAGTGGGTGCAATCCTGATCAGGCCTCACAAATCTCAATGATCAAGTTATCTCTAGGTACGTACGTACGTAATTGACTAGTACAAAGTAAAAACGTGCTAATTCAGATCCAATTCTCAGTTGGTAAAGTCATGCACAATATGTGTCGAATTCAATAAAATTTTGTTGCTGATAAATAAAAAGTCTCGCACAATACGGTTGCTATAGTTTAACATAGCAGTTATCATAAGTATTTTGGATAGAGCTATCACACAATCTTGATTCTTACATATGAATGAGTGGTGTATTGGACAATCTTGGCATATATCAGGTTAATATAGGCATGAAATTCCAACATCTTCTCATCTATTGCCCTACAGTTAAGATATTACAGTATTTTTTGGTTAAAATTTTTTTTTTATCAGAAAAGAAATTTTATTAACCTCAATAACAAAGTTACAAAGATTAAATGGAAATGGGAAGAAGGCATCACAACCAACGGCCAACATCCCAATGAGGTTGGCACATAGACTGAGGACAATCATATGTCACTCGCTACCAAAGGGAGGGGGAGGCTGGCGAGAAACCAACCAAAGGAAACAAGACATAAACCTACAACACTTCAAAAAAAAAAAAAACAACAGCAGATCAAATAAAATGAGCTGGGCACCGATCTAAGAAAATTGGGTGGAACCAATTTATGGCCTGAGCATACCAATGAAGAAGACATAGACTATGACCCTGAAACTGAAGAATCACAGCGGCATCATCTTAGAAGCCAATAAGCCACACCGTTATCACTGGAAAATTTGACTTTGACAGAATCAGACCTCCACTTCAGTGTAGAACTTGCTAATTTAGGAACAAAACAATCTTCAAAACTGAGCACAATTTGGACATCCCGATTTGTTTGTCTCCATTTCTTACTTATATATGTCCCATATTGACTGACTAATTTCAAAATTAATGGTTCAGATTATGTAAATTTTCAAATCAATAGATTAGAGTTGGAAACCCGAGATTGAACAAACACATCGGGACGGAAGGTGTAATAATCTTCCAACTTCATGAATCAGCATGTATGATCATGGCTTCAAACAATATCATAGGAACAAAAAATATGCAGAAAAATCAAACATTCTCATACCTTCTTTTCCTTGCAATTTTACAGAGGCCTTTTGATAATTACTTCTACTTTTTTGCCTAGTTGAAATTCATTGTGTTGAATATTATGCCACGTGAAGTATTGAATGTACTAACGATTTGTTACGTGAACTCGGTAATTTCTGGTTTCAAAAATTAAGAAGAAATTAACTTACATGAAAATTTGCAGTGTCAAAATATAGTGAAGAGCCTCCTATATATAAATTTTTGACATTGCATTTAATATTGGCAAAAGCTAAAATCTGCCCATAGGGCTGATTATAACTGGGCCCGACAGGTTTAAAATTCTGTACGTGTCCTCTGAAAATGTGGCAGGTAAAAGGTGCAGAAATTGTATGAATGAAAATGACGAAAATAACCCCTCCCCCGCCCTTTAATAACAAAACTGGCATTCTGGGACTTTTACCACCAAATGAGGACCACTTTTCCCAAAGCAACTTTCCCTCTTTTTTCTTTTCGTAAAGAAAGGTAAATTCCGGCCCCGTTCGACTAAATAAGCCAATTGGCTAATTTTTTGTCCTTATTCAATTTTTTTTTTTGTATTTGTTAGTTTTTCGTCAATTTTTTGGAAATTATTGCATCGTCATGATAAGAGGAATCTAAAAAGTAAAAAGTTATGATCGAAATTCATTTTTTTAAACAAAGACGAAAAAATTGGCTTATTGGCTTATTTTTGTTTTTATTCAAAAAAATTAAGTTTCGATCGTAACTTTTTACTTTTTAGATTCCTTTTATCATGACGAAGCAATAATCCCCAAAAAATTGACAAAAAACTAACAAATACGAAAAAAATTGAATAAGGACAAAAAAAATAAGTCAGTTGGCTTATTTAGCAGAACGGGGCCGGCCAAGGAGATTTTTGGTTTCTTGTTTTTTGTTTTGTTTTGTTCTTCTTCAAATTTTTTTCGTGTTTGTTAATTTTGCCTCAAATTTTTTTGGATTATTGATTCGTCTCGACAAAAAAATTAAAAAAAAATTTATTTTACTTTTATTTTTTGTAATATCCAAGATAAAGCTCAAAAAACTAGTTTTTTTGACTTTATCTTAGATATTTCCAAGTAAACCCTTAGGGGTTGATCTGGTGGTTAAACTTTGAGATAAATGACATGTGACATGTAAAACACTCATAGGCTAATTCAAAACTGATAATTTTTTTATTTTTGTTGTCTTTATTAAAAAAATTTAGGTTTTATTTTTATTTTTTTACTTTTTAGATTCATCTCATTGAGAGAAATAAATAATCCACAAAAAAAACAATTGGGAGTTGAGTTTTGACGGATTCATACCATAAAATTCGAAGGCCACATGGATGGTTGGACGGTACATTGCATTTTCTATTTTGACGGACTTGTAGGTGGGAGTTGAGTTCAATCAATAGGAAGGAGGGTAATGTTCACCCTCTTTAGTGGAGGGTGAGCAAAACTCAAGAAGGTGAACATTACCATCCTTCCTATTGGTTGAAACAGTGTGGCCGGATCCTACCACAAAAGACTTGTACCCTGCACATGGCATTATCATATGCTTCGGAAAACTAGTCCTAATGGGGGAGTTTCCGGTAGTGAATAAGATTTAATAATTTTTTTTGGCAATCAAGTTAGGTCATAGGTGTTTCCGACAGTGTATAAGTTGTAGAGAAATGTCAATTTATTTTCTGTAGTAAATAAGAGGGTGAACATTATCTTTTTTTTTTTTTTTTTATTCATCGGGTGAAAGGGTTGGTTGACTTGGGTAAGATTTTGAGAATTTTCATCAAGAACAGAGGGTAAAGTTTTACAAGTATAGCCGTATAAACAAAAGAGGTCCACACAGGGTAAAGTTGAAGGGCTAGTCTGGTCACTTTAGTTTCTTAGATGAAGTCTTCCGCCCTTCATCTGACACACTGCAAAAGGGACTGACAATTATGCACCGGAATTCACGCCAATCGTCCACCTCTTGGGCGGACTATAGAAGGACCCATCTTTTAATCTTGTTCTATACAGAATAATCTATCAAAATGAGGTAATTAACATCAACATTTTAAAGCAGTAAGCCGCGCGGACGGGCTTTAGCTAAAGCTGATAAGACTTCATTCTTTTTTCAAATTTGTCACATCATTTTGTATTGATTACTTGTTTTGTACAATATTACTAGGGAAAAAAAACTGAAATAGTCCTTGTAGTTAAGTGTTTGTGTCAATTTGGTCCCTATAATTATAATTGGCTCGATTTACACTCTGTACTTTCCATTTTGTTTCAATTTGGTCCAATTGCTAACTGCCGTTAGTTTGCCGTTAAGTCCTTTTAACTAGGGGTGAGCAAAAAATCCGTCAAACCGCGAATCCAGTCCAAACCAAAAGGTTTGGTTCGGATTTTTAGTACTATGGTTTGGTCATGGTTTAAAAAAATTGGAAACCGCGTTATATGGTTTGGTTCGTGGATTCATATTCACGGTTATGGTTCCAAACCGATCCGAACCGTATAATACATATATATATATATATATATATATACACACACACACACATACATACACACAATTTAATTTAATTATGATTCACCAAATAAATATGACAGCTTTAGTCAACTACTTTTTCAATTTATTGATCCTATTAAATTCACCGTGATATTTAGTTTTTCTTCGCTGCCAAGATAATTTAAATTAAACTTCTATATATCACAATTGCCGACTAGCGAAATGGAGATCACTCTGATTTTGCTAGAACGGATCTGATGTTGTGTAGGCAATTTTATTTATTTTGCAAAATGGAGATCACTCTGATTTTGCAATAGAACTCTCATTTTGGTTCTTGGGCAAAGTTGATCACTTCCCATATATCTATTTTTATTGGGTCATTTGTATTTCTTTGTTTTGTTTTGTTGTTGTTGGTGTGAGTTATATACTCCTTATATATAAAGGTGGATTACAAAATGGCTCAACTCAAGCAAGAGTGGCAGAAGTTTAATTTAAATTATCTTGACAGAGAAAAAAAACTAAATATCGCAGTGAATTTAATAGGATCAATAAATTGAGAAAGTAGTTGACTAAAGCTCTCATATTTATTTGGTGAATCATAATTAAATTAAATTATGTGTATATATATATGTATTATACGGTTTGGATCGGTTGTTTCCAATTTTTTTAAATCATGACCAAACCATACTACTAAAAACCCGAACCAAACCTTTTGGTTTGGACTGGATTCGCGGTTTGATGGATTTTTTGCTCACCCCTAGTTAAAAGGACTTAACGGCAGACTAACGGCAGTTAGCAATTGGACCAAATTGAAACAAAATGGAAAGTACAGAGTGTAAATCGAACCAATTACAACTACAGGGACCAACTTGACACAAACACTTAACTACATGGACCATTTCGATTTTTTTCCCATATTACTATTACGGTTTATATTCAAATTTCATCATCGGCATAGTAGCACAGTCAATGAAATTTTCTTAGAATTCTTCCACTATAAATGGAGAGGAAGTTTCATCCATTTTCAAGGGAAAAAGGACGTGAATGATGAAAAAAATGAAGAATCATACAGGATTAATGTAGTGCCACTAATCCATTGGAATCATAACCAATTTCCTCCCATGAAACACAAAGTCTGGGCAAAGCTCATTACAACATACTGCGAAATAGCTTTTCTTTCTTGTTAGTAGAGATTACCTAATTACTGAATCTATACATATGTTTATGTGTATAGGATTGAGCTTTGGCTTCGTGATATTACTGATGGGTGTAACTTGGATATTCTTCTTCATCAATAGAAGGAAGCTAATCAAACTAAGAGAGCAATTCTTCAAACAAAACGGTGGCTCATTAATGAAACAAAAAATTTCTTCAATCAAGGGAACAAGTGCAGAGTTATCAAAATTCTTTACAGCTGAAGAGCTAAAGAAAGCCACTAACAACTATGCTGAGAACCAAATAATTGGGCGTGGTGGATACGGTGTGGTTTACAAGGGAACTTTACCAGACCAACGCATAGTCGCCATCAAGAAGTCCAGAGTAATGGATGAGAACCAAGTAGAGCAGTTTATCAATGAGTTGTTGATAGTAACACAAGTTAACCATAGGAATGTTGTGAAGCTCTTGGGGTGTTGTTTCGAAACAGAGGTTCCCGAGCTTGTCTATGAGTATATACCAAATGGGACGCTATTTGAACATATTCATAAGACATTATCTTGGTTAACGTTGGAGCATCGATTGAGAATAGCCACAGAAGCAGCTGGTGCACTTTCATATCTTCACTCTGCCGCATCTATTCCTATCATTCATAGAGATGTTAAGTCTACCAACATATTGTTAGACGCTAATAACGTGGCAAAAATGGCAGATTTTGGTGCTTCAAGATTAGTCCCCTTGGACAAAACTCGAGTGACTACATTAGTACAAGGGACTTTAGGTTATTTGGATCCTGAGTACTTCTACACTGGCCAGTTAAATGAGAAGAGTGATGTTTACAGTTTCGGAGTGGTTCTAGCAGAATTACTGACTGGGAAAAAGCCTATTTGTCTTGAGAGGTCTCAAGAGGAAAGTAATTTGGCGACCTACTTCATTGTGTCAATGAAGGAAAATAGGTTGTGCGAAATTTTAGAGCCAAGGGTGGTGAAGGAAGGGACCTTGGAGCAACTCCAAGCAATTGCGGAGCTTGTGAAGAGGTGTCTTTGTGTGAAAAGTGAAGAGAGGCCTGCAATGAAAGAAGTGGTTGTGGAATTAGAAAGGTTAAGGAAGTCTAAAAAGGATCCATGGGTTAATCAACAAAGTTGTGAAGAGAGTGAAAGTTTGCTGAGTGACGAAGCACCAACAAACATTCACGCTTTATCAATAAGTCCTACTGGTGACATATCTGGGCATTATAGTTTCGGTAGCAGCACGATACCTCCGCTTAGTAAGTCGTTCTACTAGTGCTGGTGACATCTTGCGCAATGGGTATGCGAAGGTAATGTGTCGGGCTTTCTGATAGCATTGTGGTGTCCTGTAGAGAAAAATGCTTTGCAATTATGCAGTGGTCAATTGTGAAAGTATGAAGATTGTTCTACGTTTGGGTCTGAATTGTTTGTAATAAGGTGAAGATCTTGTTTGTTCATGTTGTGTTGTGAATTCATTTTCTGGGCCGGTCTGGCTCATGACTTTTCTTGTTTTCTAGTAAATTATGGTCTTGTGATGGTGTTTTATAGAATGTAGTCTCTTTTGTTGCATGTCAACTCCCATAATAAGTCTACAATTCATTAAATTTGAATAGTTCAAAGGCCTAGGTGAAGGAGCTGGATCCATTCCAAAATAAAGATATCTTGTACATGAATGAGGTTTCGAAAGCAAATACTAAGAATCAATTTCACTTATTTTTTAGATTTCTTCCCTATCTATAAAGTGAGTATGTCAAGAGCAATGCACATAGCCGAGAAGTACTTTTCAATTCTTTGAATTCTGGATGCCGAACGATAAAAACCCATATTCAACTTATCCACCTCCTTTTCTCTCCTAAATATAAAGGAGCAGTTTTTCGGATGCCCATTTTTTAATTTGGGACCGATTTGCCCTTTAATTTCGGGCATTTTACAGATTGCCCAGGCCAGATGGGTATAATTGTAATTTTACTTCTGGCCGCGTGGCGCGTTCTCCACCGCTTTCTCCCACCTCCCTCTGTAATTTCTCATACCGCTTCCCCATTCTCAGAAACTCCAAACCCTCCTTCCACAAACCCCCAGGGACGACGACAACAGCAACGGCCAACAACCCGACCTCCTCGCCGCCGCCCCCCAACTCACCCCCGACGACGCCCGCTGCCTCCTCTCCTCCTTCGCCCACGACCAGCTCCTCTCCATCGTCCAATCCGCCGCCCTCCGCCACCCCGACGTCCTTTCCGCCTTCCGCACGAACAGCCATCCGAGACCAAATCGCGTCTCTCCTCTGCTCTCTCTCTCTCTCTGTTTTTGCTTTGTTAGACTCACTCGAGATTCTGTTCTCTTCTCATTCTCTACAGATCGAATCGAAGAACTCAACGATGTTCAGATTGAATCGAAGAATTCAACGATCTGTGTCTTGACTCGAGATTCTGATGATTGTTGATTTTTCCGATTTCTCTTCCATTCAGCAATGTTCGGCTTTCAAATAAATCAATTTTTAGGGCTTATTTCTTGGTAAGATTTCTTAGGGATTTTGTTAGGGCTTTTTGTTTTGTTGGTATGATTTTGTATCTAGATCAGCTGATTTGAATAAGGAATTTTCTTTGCTTAACGATCTACTGATTTCTTAGCTAGGTAAAGAATGTCGACCTACTGATTTCCGCTTCTGCTCCTCTACTTTGAAATTGCAATCGGTAAGTTCTCAAGTTAGTTGTATGTTTCGCTAGAAATATAAGTTCATTTTGTTATGCTCAAAAGCTTCCTTTCTTTTGTTTTGTTATGGATTAGACAATGATGAAGAAAATGAAGAGAGCGATTTCTACTAATTTTGGTTCCAGCTCACCGATTCTGAAATCTCGCTTAAAGCTTGTGGTAACTTTTCTTGTTAGGAACTGCACTTGAAGGCTGTATTTTCTTAATCTTTTGCGATATGAAATTATAAGAGATCAGTAGTTTAAAGGAATGATGATGTTGATTTTGTTTTACCAAATGCAGATATACAGATATTGGATTCTTCTCTTCGACTTAGAAACTGATGCTTTGGTGAGCTGTCAAATAAACTTTGTGCAGCTTCCTCTTTTGATTATTAGGACAAAGAAACCCCAAACTTGAGATATTTCTTAATTTCCTGTGAAGTTTTGATGGTTGTTTGGATGCATGAATCAGTAGGTTACTTGACTTTACTGTATATTCTGCTGATTGGATTGTTAATCCTGATTAGATGAATAACCAAGAGTTTTTAGCTAGAAGAAATGGATTAGTGTAGCTTTTATTTGATGAGCATAGGTTCTACTTCAATCCAATGCACACAAAGGCAAATAAGAGGCCCCACATGTATGTATGGTGATTGGAACCCTGATGGTGGCATTTCACATTTGGGTGTGCCTCCTCTTGTCCATGAATGTGTATCCGCACTTGTATATTTTCAATTCTTTGGCTACATTATGTTTCGTCTGCCTCCTTTTGTCCATGAATATATGCTTTGGTTTCTACTTCTGGGCTTCATACGGATGACCGCCAGGTCGATCGAATATGCCCCTGGGCTTCATAAAGGTTCGATTTCTAGCCCCATCGATTGACACCTACTATAGCATCGATTTCTGCCTACCCATGAGCCTAAAAATCAGATCTTTATATGGCTTAATCAAACCTCAAATCATACCATCTATAAATACAGTTTTATTGTGGGTGTATCTCCAAACTTTGAGGGATAAAGTTAGATTTTGGGTTACTTATAAAAAAAAGGAGGAGTTCGGTTTTCAGTTTGGTATAAGATGGGTAGAAGAAGTTTGCAAGGGAGTGAAGATAATGCAGGTGGTTGTTCTCAAATTCATCTAATACAACTGAGACTACCCTAAAGCTTCATTCATCCGGATCACGGCCAGTCGACCGGATATGCATATATATGTGTGTATGGGTTTTCTATGTTTTTTTTGTTTGGTTTTCTATTTCTATTTTGTTACCAGAGAAATCATACAAAGTGAACTTAGGCCTGATACGGCGCGCGGCAAGACAGAGTCGGTTGTGAGAGCCAACTCAGCCAAGAGGCTTGATGGTGGACCGGTGGTTTGTAATCGTCGCACTGGTTAAGATAGTTAGAGACGAGGAGTAGGACTGTAGGAAGATGTCACTTTGAGAGCTCTTTAAGAAACCAATTTTTTTGGTTGAAAGTAAATCAAAAAGTGGGTCTGCCCACACTTCTTGGCTACCAATTTTTTTCCCTTAACCTCTTTCTCTAACTATTTCTCTACTTCTTTCTATATCAAGTGTGGGAATTCTACTCCATGGTCTGGTTTCGTTGACATAAGACATCTAATTTTTCCTTTTTAGTCTGCTTCTTGAATTTCTAGAGTTCTCATAAATCTGATTCATTTGGGGGCTATATACATGGCACTCCTACTTTTTAGGCTTTCTGGTTTGTATAAAACGATTTAATATGTATGTTATCAATATACCAAGATTAAATGTAAAGCTGATGTTGCTAAGGTTGTAGCATTTTGGTTGGAGCTTGGCAAGGATAAGAAGTGGGGAGGGTTTGAAATTGGAGGAATTGAGGGCTTATCACCTGGTAATGCTTTGGTGTTTGTCTCCTGCAGGTTCCAAGGAACAACAAAAGAGCCATACCATGTGAACTGAATCAAGGTTAGAAAATACCTATTGTAATTGATAGATTGTTCCTTGTGTTAGTGTTGCTTTCCTTTGTTTTGGAAGAGAAGTACTACTTGGCTACCATACAAATTTGCTTAAGATGACCTTATTTGGCAATATTTATTGCAGCAGAAAGATGGATTCAATGTTAGAGCACATGTGGAGCACGCAACGAATTCAGGAAATATTTTCCCCAAGGGCTAATGTAAGGTATTACTTCTCATTTTGCCAACAAGAAAAAAAACTTCACTTTGGAATTACTGCCTATAGCAAATAAACATTTATGTCATCGCAATTGCGGTCCATCCATGGGTGACCAGATTAGTCGGGGTATTGTATGCTATTTTGTTTGTCATGTTCTACTTCACTCCACCCCTTTCATTTACATGTTGAGTATTTCATATTTGAGAATAGGTATGATAGGGAAAAAAATAAGATAATTTTTGGTGATAGGGCTCCATTGGATGGTACAAATGCTCGGCATAATCATAGTCCTAGAGAGCTCATTTACTACTAACTCATTTAGGGCTCGGCATAGGAATGTTAGCAAGGATAATTGCACGATAGTGCGGAATTGGACTTGCTTACAATTTTGAGTATGTGAGTGCAATTGCTACTTACATTAAAATTATTACCATTGTGCCAGGCATTAGTCCTGGATTGAAATTGTTTTTTTTAAACTCAAACATGGTGGTTTAAGGTAGGAGGACAAGAAACGCATCCAGAGAAAAGAGTTGAACATCTGCTCTGATGAAATAGGTATAATTAGCTCCAGTCATATTACCAGTATACTCACTTCTTGTGCTTGTAGAGGCAGCAAACAACCAATACTCATTTCATTTTATTCGCTTCTCTCTTTCTTGTTCAATATTTTTGCTATTTCCTGGCGTCCCCTCTATGGAATGCATGCTGATTGTAGCTGTATGAGTTGATTTCACAGCGATTTAGTAGGATGAAAAAAATTCTGACCAACCACGTCGAACTGGCCTCGAGAGACTTTTTCACAAAGATTGAATCCTGTTGGCATCATTACTTTTGATTTAGGAAATTTTCGGTCTACCTAATTTTTGGCTTCCTAAAATCTTCAACAAAAAAAAAAAAAAAAAACCTGATATTGTGAGTGTAAAGGACTACAACCTTGGAATGACTATCTAGGGGGAGTTTTTTCTTTTTCTTTTTCCTAGCCCCTCTTCCCTTGATTACGTCTTGTTGCTTGTACTATTTGTAAGAAATGAGTCTGTTTTTTGTTTTAAATATGAGGACTTGAGGAGTCAATTGTTAATATTTTGGCTACCAGTATTCTAGAACATAAGAAAATATCATTGTGTATCGAACAGATTAAAGGCTTGGCCAGTTGAGATAGTTAATTGTGAGTTTGGTGAAGGCTGGGATGATCTCCGTATGATACATGGGTTGAACGCTGAATTGAATTTAAAATTATCTTAGCATGCCAGCATATAAGTGGATTTTCTGTGTTTCCTGTTGCAACATTGGCTTGTTAGAAAACACTAATAACAAAGTCAAATCTTAAGTCAATTAATCAAACCAACCATAGCAAGCCTTTGATCCCAATGCCTTGGTTAATGCCCTTCTATCATTCCTTTTCTGTTATGTTGTGCCTTAAGCCTTATTCATTCAAAGGACTTGATAACCTAAATCAGCTTTCTTATGTGGTTGAAGTGAATGAAAAATAAATATAAATATTTACTTTACACGTTCATATACTGTTGTGAGTCTGTGACTTTATCTTTGTCATGTTTCTTTGTCACCCCTACTTAGGGAGGTGGAGGATCTTGCCCGGAGATTGAATTCAGACTGGCCTGAAAGAATGCAAGAGATTTTATCTATAGGGCAAGAGAGGAGGCCAATACCAATAGCTATAAATGGCAATAATTCCTTGAGGAGATGTGCAAGTAGTTATTCTCTTTACCCCGGAATTCCAGTTATCTGCAATTGGAATGCTGCCTTTTTCTTCTGCAATTCCAGTTATCTACGTCAGTATATTTTATTTTTCGCCAGGTGGAACATATAATAATACATGACTATGAAGCTGAAAATTAAGAACACTAACAAAATATGTGTGCCTTCTGATGGAGCAAGCATATAGTATATTGGTCTAATTTTTTACTCTCTTTATTTTATGCACATAAACATGACTCATGACCCTTAGTCCGATGCGCTCTTAATGGCCACCTTAAGTTTTTGCCATTTTAAGCTCTTCTTTAGAATTATGATCATCCCCACCTTAAATAGTAAGGTTTGAAATTACTGTTGTACTGCTGAATTTAATATAAACTGTGAAATTCTCATTCCGTTGGGCAGGGTAGACAGCAGCAAAAAGTGATCCTTTTTGGCTAATGCATAAGTGATCCTTAAAATAGTATGAATGAAATTCCAGAAGGTGAAACGGTTTTTCCCATTTCCTTGCACTGTCACGTTGGCCATGGCGCCCAGATGAGTAGTTGGATTTGTTGTTTCTGTAGCACCACGTATGAGCTAAGAGGGGCGCGATTTTTGTCATGGTCTGATATGTGGGCTCATGGTTCTCAAAACGCAATTTTGGGTTTGCGTTTGATCCTTTGAATGCAAGAATAAACCAGGGTAGAAGATTTTTTCATTGAGAGAGCTGTCTTAGAGGATCATAGTTGCATTCAAGAAATTCCAAATTCCAATAGGGTATATTATTGACTACAAGAGTGACTCCCATGATAGGAAAATTGTTCAGTAAATTTGGTTTCCAAGGCTTCAAGTTTTGAGTAGGGGGAAATTTTACACCACGGGCTTAGTTGAGGACATGGCTTCTCTCTTCCAGAACAAGTATCCTATTCATGCTAATTACCCGTCTGGGGAATTAGGTGTTGTTGAGATGGTATTTGATGAAATGTGTAAATTTCTCAACTAATGAATCATTTAACTGGTAATGGCCATCTTCTTTGGATGCTTTTCTTTGGATTGATCAACTCAACTTCATTTTCTTTGTATCCAAAGCTTATTTGGGAAGCCAAATGTTAGGAGTTAGGTTGACAAGGGTGGATCACAAAACAATACGATTGGTTTAGATTAGTTTGAGAAGGGATCAAGGGCAAAGTTATTTATTGTCATATACCCATCTATGCAATGACAAAGCAACAGGCATGAACTTCACTACAACGACGTTACTTTAGCATCTTTAAATAGGGCATGTGACTTCAGTGCATTCCCCATCAGTACTCACTATTATCTCCATATTATTCCAAATAATAATAAGTAACGAATTTTGATTTTTTTCATTATGGCATTTCAGTTTTTGTGGAGACTTTCTGTTTACTGCACTTATTTGTGGAAGGTTGATTGCTCATAATGGAAGAGAATATACATTTAATCTTGGCTTCTTTGTTATTGTGGTTTGCAAATTAAATTAGTCCCTTTGTTTCTAAGTGTGCCTTATTTTTTATCCCCGATTCCCCATCCTTCCCTTTAACCTGTTGGCACAAAATCTTTTCCGCTGATAACCTTGTAGAAGTTAGCATTCCATTCGTGTTCAGATTTCATGTGGTGGCTTGGTACTAATCCGTTGTTTCTCTTTGCTATTTTCCACTTAATTAAGCTTAAGTTATTTTCATGCAGGTTTTAATGAAGGTTGTGCCTGGGCAGGTGTGTCTGGGTTGAGGAATCAGCCTTGTATCCTCATACTTTGATGCATTTCCATATTGTGACATATGTTGTTGGTTATGAGCCAAAATGAGAGATTATATTAGTTTCCTTCCAGTTTTCAGCTGTTTTTATATCAGAAAATTACCTCTAAGTACAGAAAAGTGACACTTAATTCCTATTAAGGAGAGATGAAATACTTAATTACCACTAAGTCCACTTTTACAAAAATACATTTAACATTAATGGAAGTGTCACCTTAGGGTTTTAGGGTATGCTAGGGTATAATGGTACCCTAATGGGTACCCTAGTACCCTTGGGTATCCTAAAATCTTAGGGATTTTAGGATACCCTAGGATTTTAGAGTTTTAGGGTACCCTAGGGTTTTAGGGCACTTTAAGATTTTAGGTTTTAGGATACCCTAGGGTTTAAGGTACCATAGGGTTTAGGTTTAGGCGCTTTTATAGAGCCCTAGGGTTTAGGTTTAGGCACTTTCATAGGAGTTTTAGGGTGCACTTTCCTATTATTGGGTTTTAGCGGTTTAGGCACTTTCATTGGGTACCCTAGGATTTTAGGCACTTTTATAGGGTACCCTAAGGTTTAGACACTTTCATAGGGTGCCCTAGGGGTTAGACACTTTCAGTATTTAGGGTTTTAGGCACTTTCATAGGGTTTTAGTGTTTCATTAATTAGAGGAGACTTGGTGGGAATTACTTTCTATTTTCTGGACCTAGAGGTAAATTGCCCTTTTTATATGTATGCAGGTCTGGATTAGTTGTTGGATGGCATCTATTGTTGGCTATGATGTAAATTTCATATATTGTTGGCTATGATGTTTAAAAATCTGAGCTAAAAGGCATATAGTGCAGTTTTTGGTAGAATTTGAATGCAACTTTAGTGCATATTGCTATGGAAGTGCAACTGTTGCTGTGTGTGTGTATCCAAGCTACAGTTTTAGTGCAGATTGGAAGCTGTTTTTGTGCAGTTTTTTTGTGTAATTTTACTCCAGTTTATGTGGCAATGACGATTGTCTGAGCTCACAAATAGGCTACTTCTCAGCTGTGTAGTTGTATAAGTGTTGCTTTGGAAGGTTATGAATGACTATATTTATTCATGATAGGACAATGATGATTGTCTGAGCCCACAAATGGGCTACTTCCAGTTTTCTGCTGTGTTTCTGTGTGTGTTGAGCTTGGGTGCGAGCTTGGACACAGTTTGGCACTTGACAAAATGAACTTGGAAAGTTATATGTGCGCTATATGCTGGACAGAGCTGCTATTGTGTTGTTCTGTTTTCAGTTATGTGATGCCCTGCTGTTGTTGGTGTCCAACCTGTGTCCAAACTTTTGTCATACCAATGTCCAAATTGAGTCCAACCTGTGTCCAAATTGAGTCAAACTGATGCCACTGCAGTATCTGTCAATAGACTACGCAGCATATAATTTGTGCATTAAAAAAACTGTTGCCTTCCTACTTTAAAGCAATCCAAGTAGTGTGCTTTCATAACTGTTTCCATGTTCTTCCCATACAAACTGTGCAATTAAAACCAACAATATACTGCCCCAAAAAATAACTTGCTCCCTTCAACGGGCATGCATTCGTGCCATGCACGAAGGGACAACTAGTATATAAAAAAAAATCGAAAACAACGGGGCCTTGGCCCCTACATGCCCCTTATTGCTTCCGTCTCTTTCCTAATATATACATGACATCAGTAACTACAAAAGTTCTAAATCAAAAACCAGCAACCAAAATTGGATGCTTAATTATCTGTTTTGCCTTCGAATCCACACTTGATTAATGTATTTCCTACTTCGTACTTTCTAGGGCTGAAACAACACCAATCTTCACTTGGGCAGCATCTAGTTGCATTTCGGAAATAGTGGGCTCCGACCAGATTGTTGGAGAAGATTGGCACAGAGAGAGAGAGAGAGAGAGAGAGAGAGAGAGAGAGAGAGGTTTTTTTTGTCAAACGGAAATTAAGAGAGAGAGGTTCATCTAAAGGGAAGAACACATAATCTTTGAAAGACATAATATAAACAAGGGCAATTATGTCATTGCACTACACCTGTTAACGTATTGTAAGCCCCTCCTTTATTATTTATATATAGATCGAGGGGTCTCTTTGATCGGTTTTTAAAATGAGGGGGTTAAGTGATAGTGGCCGATAGATGGGGGTGTTTATGATTTTAACCCCAAGGATAGTAGGGCTGCAAACGAACCAAGTCACTCGCGAGCAGCGAGCAACTCGGCTCGTTAGTGGCTCGTTCAAGCTCGGCTCGGAAGTTAAACGAACGAGCTAGAGCCGATTTTTTCAGCTCGTTTTGTAAACGAGCCGAGCTCGAGCTAGAATAAGCTCGGCTTGCGAGCCGGGGTTAGTAGACTTTTTACGTTAATTACTACAATTAGCATTAGCATTTTGATACCCTGATGCAGAATTCTTACAAAAACATATTACATATTATTATTCTAAAATTAAGATTATTTTCTTGTAGAGTATAAGAAAATGTTGGTTGTATTAGGCCTATGAGAGGATATATATACATTTTTCATTGGTCCGTTAAGGCTCGTGAACAAGCTCGAGCTCGAGTCAAGCCAAGACCCACTCGGCTCGAGCTCGAGTCGTTAAGTTTTCACTGAGCTTGAGCTCGGGTTCGTTAAAAACTTAATAAACAAGCTTGAACACGGTAAAACTCGGCTCGGCTCGTTTGCAGCCCTAAAGGAAAGTACAAAACTTTTTCCTACAACAAATTCACACAATTTATTGCATATTCTATTTATGGAGTCAAAGAATGAAAAAATACAGTCCCCTTCTACTAAGTGTTTGATCCAAATAGTTTTTCAGAAAGCCTGACAGAAATTGTTTTATGTAAAAAACATTTGGATCAAGCACTTTACGGTTATATTTTGATCCGATTTCTCATAGGTACTTTTAAAAACATGCTTTAAACTAATTGAACGATTTGGATCATCAAAATATGATTCGAAAGACTCCAAATTATGAGGTCCGCATTTAAGATCCTATTAAATCGATTGTGAACGCCCCTTTGGCACTCGAAGGAAACGAAACCACTAAGTCTAGAGACACGCGCGTGGGCACAGTTGGCCAATTTCAGAATTTGGGAGAATGGCGCATGCTACATTGGAAGGTGTTGTGCGCTATTCTTGGTTTCCCTAGGGATATGCATTGATTTGCCAGCCTTGCCATGTCATGACAGGTAGCGCACACAACAGGTAAAGTTCCAAGTACCGTGCGCCAGTTGGAAAGTGACGTGCACCATTTATAGGCGGGACTCATTGGCTCGTGTAGAACCCGTTCGCCAATTAAAGTAGGGCCTTGCCCATCGTTTTGAAAGAGCCTGCATGGTACGTATAGTAAAACTCTAGAGGAATTCCCCGGCCTAGAGTCCAAAGGGTGTAGTGATAAGTGTCAAAATATATATTTTTTGGCTTTTCAATCTACATTTATTAATCTTTTATATTTGTTAACTGGTTTTTATTATGTGCTTTTATGCTTATAGGTTGCTTGAGCCCGTTGTCCGAGACTTTGGATAAAAAGAAGATTTTAATGAAGTTTGGGGTTAAATGCGGAATGATTCAAAATTGAATCATTCATCTATTATTTCATCAAAGTACAAGGGCAACTATGTGATTAATTCTTTCAATCTGTAGTGGGCCGAAATATCCGAGGGGTTTAAAGGGGTCAACAGGTTGACCTGGTGGGCCCACGATTCAGTTGTCTCAATTCGTCTGTATGAGGAAAAGTCAAACGTGACACGTCATCCCCGTTGTTCACCGAACGTTAGTCGGTTTTGTGGATGTCTGCCGAATGTAAGCTGGATCTCCGAACGACGTTGCAAGACCCTCGTTCGGCGTGAGTCTTGTTTATTCGGATGGGCGTCTTCCCTGTTCGAGAGAATGGTTTGGCGAGCAGGTCTTGTGCTCGGCAGATCCCTTGCTCGGATGGGATCCTCGGAAGATTAAGGCGGCGGTAGAATGTTCTGGAAGTTTCTGCTGATAGAAGCAAAGATAAGTACGTTCACCTCTCTGATAACCGATGGGACATATCTGACACTGGCCCACGTGGGTCCACGTGGGTCTGCATATCTAGAAGGGCAGGATCCATCGAGTGCTTCTGACACGTGACGTCATCCGAGCGTAGCAACGCGCGTGCAATACACTTCCACCTTGTTCAACACTCCAAACCTCCGCCTATAAATAGCAAAGTACCCCTTCTGGGAAAATGGTTAGATTTCTTCTCCCCTGAGCATATTTTTCCCTACCAAACTTCTTCTTCCTCCTCCCTCTGATTCTAACTAGACCGTCGGAGCTTCTACCCGGAGGAACACCACCCTCCGGTTCGCAGGTACACGGCGTCGCCGGTCAAAGTCATCTCAGTTCAGGCAACAAGAAGGGGTTCAGGAGGTTTACGGATAAATCACGCCCCCACAATTGGCGACTCTGCTGGGGACGGAACAAAGCTTTCCCAACAAAACACAGTGGGCCGTGGTCCATTTCAGGCCTCCTCCTTTCTCCGCCGCACGCCGCCACCCATTCGGGTTATGGCGCAACGTCTTCCCCCACCAGGTCCGGAGAACTTCACCCTCGGTTTAGCTAGGTTTGGTTCCATAAACGCTGACCCCAGCCAAACTGCAAGAACCACCTTGCCAGTCGCACGGCAACTCTCCTACCCTCCAACCGAGCTCGAGGTTGCTCTGGCAGAGCAAAGGCGTCAAGCTACGGTCATTGCACTCCTCCAGCAACGTCTTGAAGAACGGGACGGAGGTGTGGCCATGACTCCTGTGCATGGCCACCCTGCCGAACCGAGTCGACCGAAGAAAACTCATAAGCGCAGCAGGAAATCTCACCAGGCGCACGCATCCGAAGGTGCCCCTTCCGAGCGACGTACCGTTTTTGATCGGCTCGAACACGTTCCCAGGATACAACCTACGGCCTCCCGCCCACGGTTGGAAAGTATCGTCCGAAATGAGAGCACTCGCTCTTCGGCGACGAGCTCTACAACAGGTACACGAAGAGTGGAAGCTTCTGGGAGAATGTACAATGCTTCTCGACGGCACCAGGAGCACGCGGACGGAAAGAGACCCTTGGATCTCAATGACCCGCCACGTCGTGTTCGGTCCAATGAATGCCCCGAGCGTACCGAACAATCGAGATCGCATACAAAGTGTTACCCGGATGGACGACGCCCAGCTGGCTCGTCTAGCCACCGCCAAGCAGAAAGTGGAGAACGGCGGAGGCAAGATAACACCATTATTCTATATGACCAATTTACAGGAATGCCTACGGTATACCAACCGGTCAACGGAGATTTCGATCTTCGGCAAGCTCGGCTCGAGGATCCAAGAATCGAGCAACTGGAACGTTCAGAAGGTGCTAGGCATCAACAACGAGAGCATAATAGGCGGCCGCGACATCACCATAGGGAACCTCGGAAAAATCGAACCAACCGCCTTGATGCTCCTCTGCCCATTATTCCGAGCGTCTCGGAGCTGGTCAATAATTCTAAGCTCGGTAAGGCCAAGGCCTCTCCCTTCACCGACGCCATACAGCAAGAGCGACCTCCGGATCGCTTTGTCTTGCCGAAGCTCAAGCGTTACGAGGCCAAGGAGGACGCAGTCGCGTTCGTTTGCCGATTTCGACAAACGATAAGCCTCCACAACTTCTCCGACGCTCTCATTTGTAAGATCTTTCCTCTCACACTAAGTGAGCCAATAACGCTATGGTACAATCAGCTTAAACCGAAGTCAATTAGGTGCTTCAACGAGCTGGAGTTGGAGTTCACCAAGCGATTTGTGACGAGCAACATCCAGCCCAAGACGCTCTCAATGCTGGTGAATATGAAGAGGGCACCAGGCGAAACCCTTCGGTTATACACCGAGCCATATTGGGAGGTGTATAACCTCATTTCCGATTGTGATCAGAGCGTGGCGGCCGAGTCATTTATGAACGGGTTGGATCCAACCTCGGCGATGTTCAGAGATTTGTCCCAGAACCTGCCGAAGACAATGGGGGAGCTTATGGTAATTATCGAAAAAGATTGCGTGCACGAAGAGGCAGTGGCCGAGCGTAATGCACCGAAGGGGACAGAAACATCAAAGACAACTACTGCTAAGAAGCAAGTGGTTAATGTTCGGCAGGGGCAAACAGGTCAAAATGGCGCAGGGGCGAGCAAACCGAACAATCGGAGTAAACCTCCCCAACATCCGCAGCAACAACCTCAATGGCAGCAGACAAGGAGGGAACCAAGGCCGGAGGAATATGTCGCCGAGCGAACCGCATTTACCGAACCAATCTATAAATTGCTAAGTATCATTGGGCAGATGCCATTCTTCGTTTGGCCGACAGGATTCTTAGGAACGGCGGGCAATGGCTCTGGGATGTATACGTACCACAAGGAGCGTGGTCATTACACCACCCAGTGTCAACCATTCAAACGCCACCTGGAGGAGCTCGCGGCAGCAGGGCACCTCAATCAATGGATCGACCTTCGGCGAAATCCATTGCCCCCTCCTCCGCCTCCTCCAGTTGGGAATCTCGTTGGGGTAATTCAAGGCATTGTGTCCGAGGGACGAGCGGCCGAGCTCTATTCCGAAATCAACAAAGCCGTTGCTGCCTTGGCCGTTTGCAATATTGGAGTTTCGCCGAAGAGGAAGTGGGTTGATCCTAGCCTCGATGGCCCGATAACCTTCACGTCCGAAGATTTACAAGGGGTTCAAATGCCACACACCGACGCCCTCGTCGTCTCGGTCACAGTTGGCACCTCTACTGTTCAATGGGTGCTGGTGGATCAGGGAAGCTCGGCGGAGGTTATGTTCTACTCAACGTTCAAGAGCCTTGGTCTCAAGCCGAACCAGCTTCGGACAGCAAGGATTGATCACTCTTCCTGTACGAGCCGGCCCCCGAGTGATTGATGTCGAATTTGTGGTGGTTAGTTCTCCTAGCCCCTACAACATCATCCTCGGTCGAACCTGGCTACACGGAATGAAGGCGGTCGCCTCTACCCTCCATCAGGTCATGAAATTTATCGGTTGGAATGGAAGGCAGGAGAGCCTTCGGGGGGACCAGATCCAATCAAAGAAGTGTTATGTCAGTACAGTGACTAACGAGCAGAGCTGTTTGGAGGTACAGTGCGTTGAAAGGGGCGACTTTCCCGAGCCCGAAGAAGTAGGGTTGCCTGCCGAACAAAGGTCAACCGAAGAGCTAGTGCGGATGCCGATCACCGAAGATGGAGGAAGATATTTTCTCGTCGGCAGCTCCTTGAGTGACTCCGAGCGTACGAACATGTTCAATTTCCTAAAAGCGAACATGGAAGTGTTTGCTTGGACTCCTTAGGAAATGCCCGGGGTGGACCCGTCTTTCGCTTCTCATTCACTCAACGTGGATCCGAACAGACGCCCCGTGGTACAGAAGGTTCGTCGCTCGGCGGCCTTGCATGTGGAAGCGGTCATGGCTGAAGTGGATCAACTACTGGCGGCTGGAGCTATTCGGGAAATTCTATACCCGACTTGGCTCGCCAATCCAGTCGTTGTTCCGAAGAAAAATGGAAAGCTCAGGGTTTGCGTCGATTACACCAACCTCAACGATGCTTGTCCAATGGATCGATTCCCTCTTCCTCGGATAGAGCAAATGGTGGATGCGACGGCTGGTTACGAGCGCCTGAGCTTCATGGATGCATACAGGGGCTACCATCAGATTGCCCTTGCCAAAGGAGATCAAGAGAAGACGGCGTTCATCTCTCCCCGAGGAACGTTTTGCTACAACATCGTTCCCTTTGGATTGAAGAATGCCGGAACAACCTTTCAGCGAACAATCACTAAAATGTTCCTTCTCAAGCTCGGCAAAACTTTGGAAGCATACATTGATGACATGGTGGGCAAGAGCAAGTTCGGTGAAGATCACCTTCAGGACCTTGGGGAAATCTTTGACATTCTCAAGGAACACCGGCTTCGCCTCAATGCCGAGAAATGTGCGTTCGGCGTAGGTTCGGGCAAGTTCCTCGGGTACATGGTTAGCTGCCGAGGGATAGAAGCTGATCCAACCCAGCTTACCGCCGTGCAAAACCTCCGGGCTCCAACCACAATCAAAGAGGTCCAACGATTGACGGGAATGGTTGCAGCATTAAATCGGTTTATTCGGCGTTCAAGCGACCTTTGCAGGCCCTTCTTCCAAGCTATCAAGACTAGTCGGCGTAGGTTTGAGTGGACTGAGGAGTGTGAGCAGGCTTTGCAATCCTTAAAGGATTACCTTGCCCACGCTCCGCTCCTCGTTACTCCTAAACCCGACGAGGATCTGTACTTATACCTTGCTGTTTCGGATCATGCAACGAGTGCTGTTCTCGTTCGGAAAGAGGGAATGGACCACTTGCCGATTTTCTTTTCGAGCAAGACGATGACGGACTCTCAGACGAGGTATCTGCCTATGGAGAAGTTGGCTCTAGCGCTCGTTTCAGCTAAAACGAGCCTTATGCCCTACTTCCAATGCCATAGGATTGTGGTTCTCACTGAGTTTCCCCTCAAGGCCGTTCTTCGGAGAACTACCTCCTCCAGCAGGATCTTGAAGTTCTCACAAGACCTTGCAAACTATAACATCCAGTTCGAGCCGAGGACCGCAATCAAGGGCCAGGCATTAGCTGACTTTTTCGCCGAGCTAACGCCTGGGCTGAAGGACGAGGAGAACGCTTTAGCAGCTGCTGCTGAGGAAGCTCGGATTGCAAAGGAAGAGGAATTTGTTGAATGGAGCAACCCACCCCCCGAATCTCTTCGGGCTCGGTTCACCCTGGGAACGAAAAAGCCGAGGAAGGAATGGAAGTTGTTCTTTGGGGATGCTTGGAGGATGACGGTTGATGGAGCCTCGAACATCAACGGGGCTGGGGCTGGTATAGTTCTCGTTTCACCGGCTGGAACGGTCCACGAGAGCTCGGTCACCATCGGCTATCCTGCCACGAATAACGAAGCCGAGTACGAAGCTCTCATTGCTGGGTTGAAGCTTGCCCTTAGGATGGAAGCCGACTCGGTCCATGTCTTCTGCGACTCCAGACTGATTGTAGGCCACCTTAACGACGATTATTAGGCCAAGGATGAGCGGATGAACGCTTACGTCAGTCATGTTCTCTCCCTGCTAAAACAGTTTGGACGAGTTGAAATAGAGTGGATCGCTCGGGAATATAATGCACATGCTGATGCTCTAGCAGGTCTCGCCTCGGTGTACCGAACTTCGGGTGGTCGCACTATTATATTTGGTGAGGTCGAGTCACCGAGCTTCGAACCCATGACTTGCTCGGTTAATGTTATCACCTTCGGTCCAAGTCTAATGGACCCTGTTATCGCTTATTTGAAGCATCAAACCCTCCCCGAGAACAAGAAGGAAGCTCATAAGATTCGTTGCCGAGCAGCTAACTACTTCCTTGATCTAAGTGGAAATCTGTACAGACGAACTTTCACTGGTCCAGATTTACGCGTCGTACATGAAGACCAGGTTCAGGGCATATTTGATGAGCTTCATTCGGGAAGCTGTGGTGGTCACTCGGGCGGCCGAACGATGGCCCAGCGGGCGTTAACGCAGGGCTATTGGTGGCCTAAGATGGTTAAACAATCCGAGGAATACGTGAAACGCTGCGTTCGGTGTCAGAAGCATGCTTCCATCCCTCACCAGCCAGCCTTTCCTCTTAAGATGATCACTAGTCCTTGGCCGTTCGCTGTCTGGGGCTTCGATATTGTGGGAAAACTGCCGAAGACACTAGGGGGGTTTGAATACTGTAGGGAGTAAATCCCGAACAGGCACAAATAGGGCCCGAACACGTGGTACGTGGGACCATGATATAGTTATGATAAGGACAGTCGCCGTACAATACGATGGTCGGCGACTGGGACCAATGATATGAGAAATTATTGGTCCAGGGAGTCTATACTGAGTCAAGGTCCAGTAACATGAGAGAGTATTGGACCGAGAGATTGATGAAAGAGCAATGACATGCGAAGTCATTGGTCCAAATAGGCTGTTCGGCAATAAAAGAGCCGAACAAAAGGGGGTTTGTAGGAAAAGCAGTCTCAGGAGCAGGAAACGTTCCAGAAGGTTCTGGTGACAGGGATATTCCGTGATTACTATAAGATCCCAATAAGATAGGATCTTGGAGAGATACCCAACGGGAATGGGAAGTTCGGCCAACTGTGGAAAGGAGTCCTAAACGGACTAAGGTAATGAACTGATAAGGAAACGAGAATCCGAGATATACTGGGTTTCCTATACGAGATAGGAAACCTAGGGCAACATGGATACTTGGGCAGCAAGCATCCATAAACCTATAAATACAAGGCAAACCGAGAGGAGGAAGGTACACAATACATTACTATCACACCTATTCTCTTATGCTTAGTTAGGGTTTTCCTTTAGTACGTGATACTAACTTAGGCATCGGAGGGCCTTTGCCACGAGAGGCAAATGTGCGCTCACCCCTTGTCTGTTTTGCAGGTAGGGATTCCGGCGTCACATTAGGGTTCCGGCGAGGACCTCAAAGTAGCCGTTACGTTCTTGTGCTGCCAAAACTACTCTTAGTTTTTCTGCACTTACAATTGGCGCCGTCTATGGGAAACGAAAGAGATCCCTCTGAAAAGCGACCATGATGGAAGAAGATCCAAAAACTCCACATGATCCGAAACACCAGTTGGGGGGAGGAGGTGGCAACTCCCCACCAGATCCTCCAAGAAAGCCCGACGGTGGGCAAGCAAAGAAGCCCACAAACAAGGATAACCCCCTGACTGTCCATGACGACTCCAAGAACAAGGAGGGAAGGACGGCCACAGAATCCACGAGAAGGAGTAAATCCCATCGTGAGGGAGAATCAGTGGCGCATTCAAGGAGTGCACACGTGTAACGACCCGCTCCAAGGGGATTAGGTTAACCAGTCCAAAACTACCTGATAAATCGAAGTTTCTCCACTAATACAAAACAAGATCAACAAAGTGTCTTTCAACCAGCTTCTATAGCAAAAATATACAATGAAAAGCTATACAAGATGTGTTATGTGTCCATAAGTCCAAATGTTACAAGCTTTTCCCCGTAAATATATCACATATGCACAAGGCCTCTAAGGACTCCAAATCAACTCCCATCTCAACTCCTAAAGCCTGTCAGACCAGTAGTGGACCAAAAACTCTACCTCATTCACCTGAAATGGTTAGTGAGTGTTACTGCTTCATTCAAGCGGAAAGCATATAAACAGTTTACAAAAGCAAACATGGATCAAGTGATGCTTCCAATCGTAGATAGCAAGAAACATACATCTTTTCACAAAACCACAAGTAAGCAACAATATTTCAAGAAGCCATAGGGTTGCTTCGAGTCTTATTGAATCGAGTAAGATTCTGAGGCTTAAGTGAGATGTTGTAATGTTTCATTCTTGTGCTATTACATTGACAGTAGGCAGTCATAGACTCATAGCCGTCAATCGCACTCACACTCTAATTAGGTTTGAGCTTAATTAGACAGACATACATTATTATTATTATTAATAAACTCTCAATGTGTGAGGCTCCAATTTGGGGTAATGTGGCCTTAAGAAAGACAAGTCGGTCTATCCTGTCAATTAAGATTCCTAGACATGAGTTTATGTTCGGATTTATTATGTTGGGCATGACTGATTATGGTTTTCATTAATGGCAAGTAGATTGGTGGTGTATCAAGTCATAATTTATGGAGAGAAGTGCTTAGGTCACTTGGTTCTATTGCCAATGAGGGAAATATAATTTGTGATGAGCTATTCTTAGTACTCTTGGCATTTGACGGTCTCCCGTCAGTTAGCATTGACCGAGTTTGGGAAGTGAATGTTCAATCCCAAGAGAAATTGGATAAATGGTTTAATTGAAAAATAAAATAAAATTATAGGGAGCTTCAGTTTTGTTTGCCAAATGGAAAATAAGAGAAGGTTGAATCTTAGATCTATAATGACGTGTCCCATTGTTGGTCAATATCAAAGTGATGAGGACCTTGAGCTAAACTTATCAATGGTGTAAAATTTGAGAAGGTATCATTTGTTTTCTTTGCTAAGTTAATTGTTGGAGGTGAAAATTCTTTATGAATATTTCTGAAGCTGCACTAGAAATATACCTGATGCTAAAGAAGAAGAAGAAGAAGAAGAAGAAGAAGAAGAAGAAGAAGAAGAAGAAGAAGAAGAAGAAGAAGAAGAAGAAGAAGAAGAAGAAGAAGAAGAAGAAGAAGAAGAAGAAGAAGAAGAAGAAGAAGAAGAAGAAGAAGAAGAAGAAGAAGAAGAAGAAGAAGAAGAAGAAGAAGAAGAAGAAGGGAAACTAATTGAAGGTAAACCCTATTTTATACCTAATTTATGTTTTGGGTATTGATCAAACATGTGTATACCTGCATATTCATGTAGTTTAAATCCTAATTAGGTCATAGAAGAATGGATTTTGTGTAGTTAAAGTAGTTTAGAACAGAAATTTCTTGGTTTAGAATTCTGCAGAATTGAAAAGTTCATATTTGTCTGATTTTGGGGAATTTTATTGAGATAGTTCGGAAGTTCTGAAATTTCTGGGAATTTTTCTGAGAGTTCCTCTAGGAGTCTTCTATCTACAGTAAAAATTTCGGGTTCTAGTTCAAAGTATTGAGCTCTATAGAATTTTTTAAACTAGCATCACTCAAATTCGGAATTGAGCAGTCTGCGCTGACACAAGTTGGAAAAACAGTCATATCTTTTAGCTCGAGACTCGAAAACACATTCCGCTTGTTTTGTTGAAAACTAGACACATAGAGCTTTCCTACGATGTAACCCGTGCGCGGTGGTTATGCCTGAGCAATAACAGATTTGTTGTTAAAGTCAACCCAAAATCTGTCCCTGCACCAGTTTTAACATTACGTTAAGTTATAATTGCGAGGCCGTAGTAAGGTCACCCGAACTCCATTTTTGATGTATGACCTGTCGATTCGAAGAGGAGGAAGTTAACTTTTCAACGGGTTAAGTGACATTCTTAAAATTCATGATTTTGTATTGGATATGGTCGGAACAGTTCACGTTGGCCATGGACTAAGTCTCCATTCTTGAAATCCTTGTGTCTAATCTCATTGAGTCATCTTTGAAGCATTGAAACACATCGTCCATCATTTTTATTGCATTGGTTGCATTTGGCTCCATATTAGGGATGGAGATTAAAGCTTAGAAGTGGATGTTAGGTTGTTCATGCATTTCCATTGCATTACGGCATAAATTGAGCATGAGTAATACTAAGTATAGTGTCATTCATATTTAAGGTTCGGGGGACGTGTCTCTACCTCAAGATTGAGAAGGAGGCTTCTCGCTTTTGTCTTTTTGGATCTTTAAGGTGAGTGTGCTGTTTCATTGAAGTGGCTAGCTAATATTAAACTTATATTTTATTTCTGCAAATGTTGATATACTTTGACGATTGTGGATATGGATCAAGTCTCATGAAATGTGTTCTTATTTCAAGAGTATGCCATAGCTTTGATGTTGGTTGGATTCGTTTTCTTCTTGATGTACACAAGAAGGGTATATAAATTGTCTGTTTGCTGTACACAAACAGGGTATATAAATTGTTGGAAGTACCCTGTTCACAGGGTCACGGTACCGTCATAACTCCTGGTTGCGAGGGAAGCAACCCTATGGCTTCTTGAAATATTGTTGCTTACTTGTGGTTTTGTGAAAAGATGTATGTTTCTTGCTATCTACGATTGGAAGCATCACTTGATCCATGTTTGCTTTTGTAAACTGTTTATATGCTTTCCGCTTGAATGAAGCAGTAACACTCACTAACCATTTCAGGTGAATGAGGTAGAGTTTTTGGTCCACTACTGGTCTGACAGGCTTTAGGAGTTGAGATGGGAGTTGATTTGGAGTCCTTAGAGGCCTTGTGCATATGTGATATATTTACGGGGAAAAGCTTGTAACATTTGGACTTATGGACACATAACACATCTTGTATAGCTCTTCATTGTATATTTTTGCTATAGAAGCTGGTTGAAAGACACTTTGTTGATCTTGTTTTGTATTAGTGGAGAAACTTCGATTTATCAGGTAGTTTTGGACTGGTTAACCTAATCCCCTTGGAGCGGGTCGTTACAACACGACCGTGACGATATCTTGGATAAAAAGAGACAAGAGATCGAAGAGTAAGCTCGTTTGATTAAAAAACGAGAGTATGAGATATAGGAATTGCAACGGATACGAGGACATCCGGAGGATTCTGGACTGTCACGAAGAGATTCCAGAGGAGAAAGGCTGGCAATAGTGGAGCACAAGAAGGCTCCTTCACGAGGAAGGAGGAGCAGGTCCAGGAGTCCCACTCCGAAAAAGAAAAGGGCTTCTTCACGAAAAAGAAGAAGCAGAAGCCTCACCCCCGAAGAAGGAGAGATTAGAAGACATCACAGGGATAGGTACGAGAGACCTGATTCCGATTGGGAAAAGAATACTCCCAAGAAAGCAAAAGGACGAGAGGAGGGAGCCATGTCTGCACGAGAAGCAGCACGGAAAGCCCTCAGCAACATAGCTTCATCCCCTTTTTCAAAGAAGTTGCAGGAGGCAAAGCTTCCGAGCAGGGTGAAGCACGGGGCATTCGTACTTTACGAAACAAATAATGATCCCGTGGCGCACATACAACACTACCGGCAGGCAATGTTCATGTATGACGGGGATGATGCGATCATGTGCAAGATGTTCCCATCGAGTTTGGGGAAAGTGGCCTTGTCATGGTTCCATAAGCTAGGGCCGAACACCATACGAGGATGGAGATAGTTGGCCGAGGAATTCACTGCTCGGTTTCTGACGAGCAGGAAAGCACCAAAAACCTTTGAAAGCCTCTTTGTTATGAAACAAGGAGAGAGTGAGCTGATCAGGAACTATGCTAAGAAGTACTGGGAGACTTTCAACGAGATTGAAGGATGCAGTGAGGAGTATGCCATAGCCACATTCAAGATAGGGCTGCCTGTTCGGGGAGAGCTACGTAAATCCCTGAACATGAGCCCGGTAGATACATTGGCAAGGCTAATGGAACGAATCGAGCAGCATGCCAGGAACGAGGATGACATAACGCGAGAGGACAACAGGATGGTTGCCGAACAGGCGAAGGTTCTACCGAAGAGGGCAGACAAGCCGGAGCCCAAAACCTACAAAGAAAGGAAGGAGTACGGGCAGATTAAGAAAGAACCGTATAAAGAGAAGCACGCCCCAGACCCTAAGTCTTTCTTTTCGGTGACAACGGTTTGGAAGGAACCAATCTATCGGATTCTTTACAAAATAAAGAATCGTCCATATTTCAAGTGGCCCCCAAGGCTGGAAGGAGACAAAGATGCAAAGAGGGATACGAGTCAGCATTGCAGTTATTATAAAGACTGGGGGCACATGACGGAGGATTGCGAGATGTTCAAGCAACACCTCGATGATCTGGTCTCACGGTATTACCTGAAAGAATTTATTCAGGAGGAGCACAAGGGTGCGGAGAAAGCGTTTGAGTTGGATTATGAGCAAAATCCAAGAAGGGTAATCCATATGATACATGGATTGGCCGCACCTTACACGAGAAGTGAGGTGAGGTTGCTCCAGAGACAAGTAAAACACGACCAGCATGTGATGCAGTTGGGAAAGAAACGAGGACGTGAAGGAGAAGAATGCGGTGAAGGAATAGTCTTCACGGATGAGGACCTGGGGGGAATCCAGGTGCCACATAATGATGCCTTAGTCATAACCCTACGAATTGGGGAGTATGACATAGAAAGAATCCTGGTAGACTTAGGAAGCTGCACTGAGATACTGTACTATGACGCGTTCAAGAAGTTAGGGCTGACACAAGCAGACTTGGTGCAATCAATAACCCCTTTGGTCGGGTTCAGTGCAGGAGCAGTCTGGCCGTTGGGCAAAGTAACTCTTCCTGTTCGGGCTGGAACAGTTGTATTGAGAACTAATTTCCTGGTGGTGGATGTACCATCTTCCTATAACGCGATTATTGGGAGAACATGGTTGCACAAGATGAGGGCGGTTTCCTCCACTTACCATCAGATGGTAAAATTCCCCGGGTCAAATGGTATTGAAAGAATTAAGGGAAGTCAGAAGGTTGCCCAGCAGTGCTTGGTTTCTATAATCAAGAAGGCACCTAAGGCGCAGTTAGTTCAAGCAATCGAGGTCCCGGACCAACCGACCATTGAGGATGTCGGAGGGGATCCCGCCGAGAAAGTGGTGGAAGGATTGAAGAAGATTCAGATCAACGAGAATGATCCAGAAAGGTACTTTCTGATCGGGGAAAACCTCAATAAAGCAGAAGAGGAAGAGTTGGTAGGGTTCCTCAAAGAGTACGTTGATGTGTTTGCTTGGGTGCCCGAAGAAATGCCTGGAGTGGATGCAAACGTGGTTTGTCACCACTTGAATGTGGATCCACAACATAAGCCAGTGATGCCGAAGAAGAGACGATCTGCCGTACAGTACGTGGACGCTGTTATCGAGGAGGTAGACCGATTACTCGAAGCAAAGGGTATACGAGAAGTATACTACCCAGAATGGCTGTCCAACACTATGGTGGTAAAGAAGAAGAACGGAAAATGGCGAGTCTGCGTCGATTTCACTGACTTGAATAAAGCATGTCCGAAGGATAGCTTCCCCCTTCCCAGGATAGATTAACTAGTGGATGCAACGGCTGGGTACGGGCGGATGAGTTTCCTTGACGCTTATCGTGGGTATCACCAGATAGCAATGTACGGTCCCGATCAAGAGAAGACTTCCTTTATCACACCAAGAGGGCTGTACTGTTACAGCGTCATGCCCTTTGGGTTAAGGAATGCAGGTGCAACATACCAGAGGTTAGAAACGATTATGCTAAAGGAGTTGCTCGGCAAGACCATGGAGGTTTACATAGATGACATGGTGGTCAAAAGCAAGGAGAAGGAAAACCACATTGTTGATCTAAAGAAGGCCTTTGAGATATTGAGGGAATATAAGCTGAAACTCAACGCTTCGAAGTGCGCGTTTGGGGTAAACTCGGGAAAGTTCCTGGGGCATTTGGTGACCATAAGAGGGATAGAGGCAAATCCCGATCAAATCACAGTATTGCAAAAGCTCCAAAGTCCCAGGACCACGAAGGAGGTCCAGAGGTTAACGGGGATGGCAGCGGCTCTAAACAGATTCATCAGTAGGTCCAGTGACAAATGTAGACCTTTCTTTCAGTTGCTGAAGAAAAGAGAAGGATACGAATGGGGAGCAGAATGCGAGCAGGCGTTCCAAGACCTGAAGAAATACTTAGCAGCAGCCCCCCTATTATCCACACCCGAACAAGGTGAGTCTTTGACTTTGTACTTAGCAGTCTCCGAACATGCTGTGAGTGTAGTGTTACTGAGGGATAAGGGATCCGAGCAAATCCCCATCTATTATGTGAGCAAAACATTGCTGGATCCAGAAACGAGATATCTGCCCCTAGAAAAGTTGGTCCTAGCTTTAAGAACGGCGGCAAGAAAGTTGTCCCATTATTTTCAGAGTCACAGGATTGTGGTATACACTGAGTTCCCATTGAAATCTTTGCTACGAAAGGCGGACTTCTCGGGGCGTATCTCGACTTGGTCGGTTGAATTAAGTCAGTACGACATAGACTATCAGCCGCGCACTGCAATAAAGGGGCAGGTGCTGGCAGACTTCGTAGCTGAGTTTTCACCTACGGTGGCTCCCCAGCCTCCTATGAGAAAGGAGCCGAGAGAGGAGCAGGGAAAGGAGCAATCAACGAGAATAAAGAAAGCTCCCGCCAAACAGGATCCCACGGAGTGAAAATTATTTGTTGATGGCTCTGCGTGTAACACGGGATCAGGAATTGGGGTGGTACTCTTTCCTCCTGAGGGAGCAATGATGGAGTTGTCCCTTCGATTGGGATTCAGTGCCTCAAATAACGTCGCAGAGTATGAGGCACTCTTAGCGGGGTTAAGGAGTGCAAAGACCTTGAAGGTAAAAAGGATACGAGTGCATTGTGATTCGCAACTCGTGGTGAACCAGTTGTCCGGGGAATATGAGGCCCGGAACGAAAAGATGGCTGCTTACGTGATGGCCGCCAAGGATTTGCTTGACACTTTCGAGAAAGTGTATATTGAGCAAATAAGTTCTGGGCAGAATGCCCATGCTGATTCTCTTGCCTGGTTGGCTGCAGCTGTACCTACCGAATTCAAGAGACGGGTGGCAGTAGATTATCTTGCTGAGCCGAGCATCTAAAGAAGTGTGGAATTGGTCTTGGACGTGAACCAAGAACCAAGTTGGATGGATCCAATAGTGGAGTTCCTACGAGATGGGTCACTCCCCATAGATAAAAAGGAGGCTCACAAGATAAAAACAAAGTCCGCACGGTTTTGGCTGTCGCCAGAAGGAAAGTTGTACAGAAAATCCTTCACCGGTCCATACTTACTTTGCGTGCATCCCGAGATGGTGCAGAAATTTCTCCACGAGATCCACGAGGGAACGTGTGGGAGTCATGCTGGGGGTAGGTCCATTGCCCACCGAGCAATAACCCAAGGGTATTGGTGGCCACATATGCAAGAAGATGCAAAGGTGTATGTTAAAATTTGTGAGAAGTGCCAAAAATTCTCACCAATGATCCGAACACCAGCCGAGGATCTAGTACCATTGACTAGTCCTTGGCCTTTTGCACAATGGGGGATGGACATCGTGGGTCCACTTCACAAAGCAACAGGAAATAGGAAATTTCTGTTGGTAGCGACAGACTATTTCACCAAATGGATTGAAGCTGAACCACTGGCTAAGATCACTGAGCCTATGATAGAAAGGTTCATGTGGAAGAACATAATCACCCGGTTTGGGGTCCCTTATTCCCTGATTACGGATAATGGGTCCCAATTTCAGAAAAAGTTTAAGGCTTTTTGTGCCCAGTACGGGATAAGGAATTATTACTCTACCCCAGCCTACCCACAAAGTAATGGGCAGGTAGAAGCGTCCAACAAAACTATACTTGATGGGATCAAAAAGAGGTTGGACAAGGCAAAGGGCAAGTGGCCCGATGAATTGCCTCTGGTTTTATGGGCGCACCGAACAACGCCTAGGAGGTCAACGGGAGAGACCCCCTACTCATTAGCATATGGAACAGAGGCTGTAATTCCATTGGAGGTTGGTCTGCCGACCAACAGGACCACTTTGGTTGAAAGTGGAGGCAATGACAGAGCCTTGGAAATAGAACTGGACCTTGCCGAGGAACGTAGAGAAAGGGCACTGGTGCACTTGGCTTCTTATCAGGAGCAGCTGATGAAAAGCTATAACAAAACTGTCCATCCACGAGAATTTGGTATAGGGGATCTTGTGCTTCGAAAAGTGCTCGGCAATACCAAAGTGGCCAACGAGGGCAAGTTGGGGGCAAACTGGGAAGGCCCATATCGAGTTACAGAGATTGTGGGCATTGGGGCTTATCGTTTGGCGGACCTGGACGGGAACCCGGTGCCGAGGCCATGGAATGTCCATAACTTGAGGAAATTTTTTGTTTGAAAAAACTTCAGTTTATTTTTTATTCTGTTTTAGGATGCACATCGTGATTGTGTGAGAATTACGAATAAAATTCCTTTGTTTTCTTTCTGTTAGTTGCAAGGGGCACACATAACGCCCCCTTGAGTTTTTAAATTATGAATAAATTCTGGTCTTGATATAAGATATTGTTGTTTATTTCCGTTGTGATTAAAATACGAAGTTAGGCCTGGTCCTTGCTCCTCACTTCGTATTGGGGAGCAGAAGGAATAGGTTCACGCCAAATACGAAGATATTTGAGCAGATTCAAAAACCTTGCAAGTACAAATACACTTGGTTGCTTATACAGGTATGAACAAACCTGGCATGTATACGTGGAAATACACACTTTTGCCAAATATGAAAACATTTGGACAAACTAAGTACGAATACACTTAGACTTAAAGAGCAAACGTTTGACATGCATACGATAAAATGCATGGCCTTCCCGAATACGAACACATTCGGGAATCTAAGTACGAATAAACTTAGAGAGTAATATTCTGAACCAATGAAAAATGGGCAGCTTACGAATATATGCAGATTTATCCAAGTACGAATACACTTAGGAATTATCTCCAAGTACGAGGAAAACTTGAAGGCATGCGAATAAATGCTGAGCAATAGCTAAAGTACGAATCAATTTAGCTGGCTATCCAGGTATGGGTTAACTCGAGAAGCACCCTAACAAGAATAATGAGCGACATACTCGAAATTACCTAAGCACGAGAGACTTGGGCAATTGAGATTAAAACAGTCAGGCCACGAAAAGGGCCACCAGTAATATCAAAAGGCCACGAAGGGCCGGGCAAAACAAAGTTAAACGCCACGAAGGGCCAAATACTTAAAGTGTTGAGAATGTATCTATGCCACGCAGGGCCACCATAATTAGAAATGTTCCGAGAGAGGGGAATTTATACCTGCAGATCAGTAGTCGGATTTTCGACAGTTGGGTTCTCAACAATAGAGGAAGAGACCTGCGCAGGAATTGCCTCCACAGCTGTACTCCCATCAGCTGGACCACCACTGGCTTCCTTCTGTCCAGGGTTGGTCTCTTCAACGTTTTGATCAGCTTCTGCTCCATGATGCTCGGAGACATCGGTATTGAGCACCTCCTGATAGTTGTCTTCCTCCTCAACGACTTCCTCTTCATCTTGGGCTGCCATGCCGCTAGGGAGATCAATCTCTGTCCAGAGAGAAGAAGACTCAGCTGTTCCCAATTTCCTGAGGTAGGCGGTCCAACCAGCAGTCCAGATTTGGTCCTGGATCCCAGGCATTTGGCCTTTATAGCTTTCAGTGGCTACATTGATGCCTTCATTATAGCCCTATTGATAAGACGTCTTTGCCTCGCTTTTGCTCATCTCCAGCTCTATCAGAGTCTGGTTCAGGCTATCTTCGGCACCATCCAGCTTGTTCTTCAACTCAGTTGCCACATTTCGAGCTTGGTTTCTCTCTCTCTCAAGCCGGGCTATAGTAGTCAGGAGTTTGGCGTTTTCACTGGCCAACTTTGCACGTTGGGGCTCTGAATGGCCCAACTTTTGGGCCATGGCCACCATCTTTTGCGCAGCCTAAACACATTATTAGTGGCTCAGTAACACAATTGAAAAAAGACCTATTTATTCAACCAAGGCAAGAATAGAACAGATTTACCTTGAAGCTGTGCACCATGAATGACCCGAGCAGGTTGTCCGGCGAATTGACCACCTCCTTCTGCATGTCCCCAGGAAGCATGAGAGCTTGGGATAGGGCCAGAACAGTCCCTTCGGACTCCACACTATCCCGGGTAGTGACAGTCTTATTCCCATGGATAAATTGGGGAGCCCAGATTGGGGTTTGGGTTATGGGTGTTTGAGTCAAAGACGCCGCAGATGCTTCCAGACGCGGGCGTTTGTCCCTGTGACTAGCCTCGATTTCCTCAGGAGAAAATCCAGGAGGGGCGTCGATTTGTGTTATTCCTCGGCGGCCATGCGAAGGCACCGGACTTTGGGAGCGACCTCGGCCACGAGAAGTGCCGCGGCCTCTTCCTCGGCCAGCTCCTGGGATTGTGAGGAGGCTTTCAAGGCTGATGGGCTGATTCATTTCTGGAGAAGGAGGAGATGGAGAGTAACCGTCGGATGACGTTGATGCTTCCTCGACAATTTCCACAGATGCACTGCGGAATGGGGGAGTCCGAGAACGCCTTTCTTCTTCTATTTGCTTGGGCTGTGCGGGCTGTGCAGCGGCAGGTCCAGGGACTGGTGGGTCGTCTGCTGCTCGGATGCGCCGATCAATGAAGCCCCCGTAAGATGCTCTGTAGCTCAGGAGCACCTGCGCTGCTCTTGCTCGGCCTGCCAAATAGGTGCCCTCACCATCGAAATTTAGGGCCTGGTTGATGTGTGCCACATGTACTTGGGGAGTGATGATGGCGTGCCCTTGATTGACGTTTTCGGCTGCAACACGAAAAGTTAACAGTTAGAAAATAGGTGATCAAAGTGCAATATGAAAAATTGCTAAGTAATTCTACGAGGAAAAAAGAACTAACGCGGTTGCCCGAATCTGTGAGGGGCATGAAAGCCTATCACTTGACCATCCTCATTTCTGGGCTCGAAATGTCCAGTAACGACGAGGAAGTCGTCATCATCTCCTCGGGCGGAGTCAGGCAACTCAAGCACCAGTCGCCTTCTAGAATCCCTACTCTTTAAGTAGTAGGTAAGGGCGTCTTTTGTACGTGAGATGTTATACAAATGATGGATGTCATGTAAGCCTAAAGATGTGCCTAACATCTGATTTAGGGCATTGATGCCCATCACGACGCGAAAGAAATTGGCAGACACCTGCATTGGTGATAACCTATAGAAAGCTAGAACTTGCCGAAGTAATGGAGCCAGGGGGAACCTGACACCACCCTCAACGACGGCCATTACGGGAATGTGGAGGGTGTCGTTATCTGGGCTCTCCCGAAGGGCGTCCTCGCGAGCCAGCACAGTGGCGACATCATCAGGGATCTCATAGCGAGACCTGAATGTCGCCATGGCTTGAGGTGTGTTACAGTGACGGCGGAATCTCCCCATTATAGACAGAAGTGAAACAGACGACAGATATGGGTACGAAGAAACCCTAAAAGATCCCTAGATCGACGAGAGATAAGGGAAGAAAGAATGATGACTTACGATTATGGTTTTCAGAGTCCTAGGTGCATAGGCAAGGAGTAGTGAACAGGGCTCCAATGGCGGATGTGCTTGAGAATTCTGGTTGCAGAGGGAATCGAGACAGAGAAAGGGGTTTCGAAATAAGGGGAAAATCCAAAAGTGCCCCAACCTAATAGAATGGCGTATGCGAAACGTCATCCCGACGCCGTTTGGGCGTTCCGTTTCCCAAAGGATGTCCATTCGAATTCAATGCAAGCGGTACGGTGGGTGCCACGTGGAAAGATTGGGGCAGGAAAAGCCTGTCTAGCCCAAACGACGAGACGTTTTTGGGCTAGTATAATGATGATATTCGCACCAGTTTTGAGAAGCAAAGAGTGCAGGAGCAACAAATATATGCTGCTCGGATCCTGAGAAGGTTTGCTCGCCATATTTAGAGTAAATGAACGAGTAAAGCTGGGGAGCAATTGTAGGGAGTAAATCCCGAACAGGCACAAATAGGGCCCGAACACGTGGTACGTGGGACCATGATATAGTTATGATAAGGACAGTCGTCGTACAATACGATGGTCGGCGACTAGGACCAATGATATGAGAAACCATTGGTCCAGGGAGTCTATACTGAGTCAAGGTCCAGTAACATGAGAGAGTATTGGATCGAGAGATTGACGAAAGAGCAATGACATGCGAAGTCATTGGTCCAAATAGGCTGTTCGGCAATAAAAGAGCCGAACAGAAGGGGGTTTGTACGAAAAGCAGTCCCAGGAGCAGGAAACGTTCCAGAAGGTTCTGGTGACAGGGATATTCCGTGATTACTATAAGATCCCAATAAGATAGGATATTGGAGAGATACCCAACGGGAATGGGAAGTTCGGCCAGCTGTGGAAAGGAGTCCTAAACGGACTAAGGTAATGAACTGATAAGGAAACGAGAATTCGGGCGAGTTTGTTCATGGAAGTTTCCTGTTCTTGCTTAATTGTTTCTTCGGATGCGCGGCACTTCTACCCTACATTCGTTCGGATACTTGGTGTGGGCGAAATTCTCTACGCCTCGGTTTACCCGCTCTCCTGCCTTAGTGTATACACTAAGACAGGGGGGCTCCTATGGGTAAACATGAGAGGTGAACAAATTCACATGGGTGGCTTCCATCGTTCGGACCCCCAGGGAACGTACTCCGTATAGCTGGGTGGCATCCATCGTTCGGACCCCCGAGGAAACTAATTTGTATGATAGAGAGGCATCCATCGTTCGGACCCTTCAAACGTGTTCGGTTGAACAAGCCATTATACTTGTGAATTTTTGTGTAAACAAATACGCGTTTGTGGGCACTTGAAGGATAACATTATAAAATACTAAGGCATATAAACCGAACAAAAATACTTGGACAAAATTGCGAGTTACTAATATGAATTGTTGCAAAAACCGTGCATTTACCGAGCAAAACCTTACCGAGGAGTGGCCATGGTAAATCGTTCTTGGCCACCCTCTACCTGTGTTAGTTACAGAACTATGGCTCGGCTAAAGCCTATCGTTCGGCGCCGACCATTCCAAGCAAATGTTTAAACATTCGAAAAAACAAACAAAAGATAGAACAAGTACAAATTCAAGCTAAACAAGTCTTATGCTTCGGGAGTAGAAGTGACTGGGGGAAGGTTGGTGGAATCAGGGGCTGGAGTTGCAGTGCTCTCCTGCTCGGTTGGACTAGTCACAACCTCGTTGACAATGGGCTCTTCGGCCACAGCTTCTTCAGCAGGAAGAGGGGGAGTTTCGATAAGGCTCCTACGCTCGTCATCAGGTTCAACACCAGCTTTGTCGAAACCCGTGTTGAATCCGAGCTTGAAGCTTACTTGGTGCTATCCCTCCCTTATTTCAGTTCGAAGGGCCAGGATCTGGTCTGTGGAGTCTTCTTCAGCCTGGTAATACCCCCTGTCGAACTCCTCCTGGAGCAGCTTCTGCATCTCCTCCTCCATTTCTTTCCTCCCCAGGGCTCGCCCTTCTTCCAAGCCCTCGTCCTTCCCTTCGGCTGTGGTTCGCTCGGCAGCATCCTGAAGGCCCTTCACTAGATCGTTCAAGGTTTTGATCTGGACCTCCTGTGCTCGGCGAACGCTTTCGGAGTGGTCGAGGCTTTTCTTGTACTCTTCCACCGTTATCTGACCGAGTTCCACCTTCTGCTTTAGCAGCTTAGCTTGCTTGTCATGCTCGGTCAGATAACGTTGGGCGCTCATTATAGACTGTGTCGCCTGAAAGTAAGAGACATGAGTAATCTAAAGAACACGGGCAGCAAAATTGCAAAGGAGATGGTAAGGTAAAAGGAATTGAACCTACCCTGCCAACGTGAAAGTAGTAGTCGTTCAACGCAGTCTTGAGAGATGGGGAAGCAGAGATATCCCTCGGCAGCATGAGCCCCGAGTGCAGTGTAAAGGCAAGGGAAGGGTCTTCTTGGAGGCTGTCGGATTTCAGGATCTGCTTCTTGTTGGGCGTAATGAAGTTCGGAACCCAAGGCGCTTCAATATCCGAAGGAGCAATTTTCTCTCATTCGGCAGCCTTCTTCTTCCCTGCTTCCTTCTCCTTCTCCTCGACCCTCGGAAGGCCGGCCCCAGTCGACTTGGTGGCGTGGGATTTGGTTCTCTTCGGTACCGGGGGAGCATCCTCGGACGAGTGAGTAGAGGGAGGAGGGCGCTTTTGTGCCCGAGGAGGTGTGGGGCCGCTGCTCTTGCTCGGTGCCGAGCCTGAGGCCCCGGAAGCACCATCCTTCTTTTGCTCGGCTAGTTGTTTCATCTGGTCCTCCAGCTTCTTTTGTAGCAAGGCCTTCATGCTTCAGGGAGGCATTGTCTCGTCTCCGGTGAAGACCTCAGTAATCGGCACGCGTAAAGTCCCTCGAAGCGGTTTCTCTTTGCTCGGAAGGAGCCCCTTGGGAAGCCTGACTGTTTTCTCTTCGGGTCCTTTGTTCGCCGCCTTCCCTCGGATCCTTCCACCGTACGTGGGGTCGTACTCAAGGATGGTAGGCGCGTCTCTCTCGGCGCTCGGGATCGTTAACAGCGCCGAGGCTAAGCCGCAACCTCTGGCTACCCTGAGGAGATCCTTGTTGATCTTGCTTGTATCTGCCGAAGAAAAACAGATAAAGAAAATTAGACGCGACAGGTTCATGTTTAAAGCGAAATAAAACTATGACGAAGAGAGCGTAAAACATGTGAAGAATAATGCGAGATGCTTACAGGGTTCTCCCCTATGGGTTGCAACTTCAAATTGCCCATATTCTTCGGGCGGGTATTGAAAGTTTCCTCGGACTTCAACATAATTCGAGGCCCATTTCTCCGAGTCATACATACCCTCGGGAATGATCTTATCCATATTCCTCCGAGAGCACAAGTAATACCGAGAACGTCTAATGTTCATCGATACCATGTAGTTCTCAAAGATATGGTGGTATTCGAGAGGGAACATTTTTACCTCGGCAAGCTTGATGATCGAGTGGATTATGCGGTAGGAGTTTACGCTAAGTTGGCAAGGTGTAAGACCGAAGCGATGGAGGATCTGTTTTAAAATTTTGTGCATCGGGAATCGAAGCCCGCCCTCGGTGATTGCCATTAGCGGAACAGTGACATGCTCGTCACTAAATAGTATTCGGGGCCCTTTCACGCGCGTGAGCGCAATGTCGCTCGGGATGAAGTAGGCCCACCGAAAGAGTTCAATCCCCCTTTGATCCTCGAAATAGTCCCAGTAGGGACATGGATCTTTTCCCTTTCGGTCAGGGATCAAGTCCGGGTACAAGGGAATGATCTTCCTCTTGACCTTCTTCTTCGGAGCCGCGGAAGATGACTCGCCGAGGGTGGTAGTTTCCTCCTCCGGCCGACTAGAAGAAGCAGCAGGCGTGTCCCTTTCGGATTGTTCTTCTTCGTCCTCGTCTGCTGCTTCCTCATCTATGTCTTCTTCTTCGTCAGGATCTTCTCCCGCTTTATCCGAAGAATTGTCGTCGTCGTCGATCTCGACAATATCAGGGCCCATTGATCGAAGAGGCGTCACGTTCGAGGGAAAGTCGATCCCCTCGATTCCGGCGTATGGCAATCCGGACCCTACATGGTACTTCCGAGCCTCAGCCCTAATTGCTTCGGCAATTCTGGGGTCCATCTCACCAAAATTAGGTGCATCGGAATCCACCGAGCGATAGGACTCTCCCGAGGAAGTTGGCGACGATTCCATACCTAAAAAGAGTGCATGGGATAAGACCGTTAGCTAAAGGCAAGGTCGTTATTCCTAAAGTGCCTAATTTCAGTGTCCTAAAAATACCGAACAAATACATCGCTCCCAAACGACTATGTGTCGAATAGGGATCTCGAGCGCGATTATGCTTCGGAAGCCATTAAGGTTGCTAGTTGTTCGGTATTTTTGTTCGGAGAATTCTTGATTTTTATTTTTTGGAGTTAGTTTGTGTTCGGAAGAACACGGGTTGAAGGTGTTCATGGGTTCGGAAGAACACATGAACATGTTCAACCTGTTTTACAGCGCACAGAAACGAAAACGGACGGAACGGAAAGAAAAAATATAATTTTGAGGTCAAAACATGCACGAAGTGACTGAAAATGCAGAGAAATACTAAGAAAAGCGAAACATACCTGAATATCGAGAGGAATCTGTGATTCGATGTGGTAATCTTCAGATTTCAAGCGATGTTGGGGTGAGAACCGTCGAGAAGTAGTTGAGGCGTCTGATGGAAGGAGAGAAAAAGTGATTTTCTCTCTCCTTCCATCCCTTTTATACCAAGGGGGGAATTCGAAACGACATGTAACCCCCAGCCGTTGGATTGAAGCGGGAGTTTGATGCCCCGCGCGATGGTTGACACGTGGAGAGCTTTGTACAGCGCCGTTTCACTATCCAATGAATTGATGACACGTATCAAATTTGAAATCGGTGGTTTCAAAAGCATTAAATACGGGTCCAGAGCTTGTCTGCTTCGGGAATCGTAAACAGCTACTGTTCGGCTAAGTTCCACGATCGGCCTAAGGAGAAGTTAACGAGGCAAAGGTTGTTAGGACAAGAGTTGTTCGGCCACTACTGTCAACTCCTCCTTCCTTTGGAAATACACAAAGCAGGAGTTGAGGGGCTATTGTAGTGGACCAAAATATCCGAGGGGTTTAAAGGGGTCAACAGGTTGACCTGGTGGGCCCACGATTCAGTTGTCTCAATTCGTCTGTATGAGGAAAAGTCAAACGTGACACGTCATCCTCGTTGTTCACCGAACGTTAGTCGGTTTTGTGGATGTCTGCCGAACGTAAGCTAGATCTCCGAACGACGTTGCAAAACCCTCGTTCGGCGTGAGTCTTGTTTATTCGGATGGGCGTCTTCCCTGTTCGAGAGAATGGTTTGGCGAGCAGGTCTTGTGCTCGGCAGATCCCTTGCTCGGATGGGATCCTCGGAAGATTAAGGCGCTGGTAGAATGTTCTGGAAGCTTCTGCTGATAGAAGCAAAGATAAGTACGTTCACCTCTCTGATAATCGATGGGACATATCTGACACTGGCCCACGTGGGTCCACGTGGGTCTGCATATCTAGAAGGGCGGGATCCATCGAGTGCTTCTGACACGTGACGTCATCCGAGCGTAGTAACGCGCGTGCAATACACTTCCACCTTGTTCAACACTCCAAACCTCCGCCTATAAATAGCAAAGTACCCCTTCTGGGAAAAGGGTTAGATTTCTTCTCCCCTGAGCATATTTTTCCCTACCAAACTTCTTCCTCCTCCTCCCTCCGATTCTAACTAGACCGTCGGAGCTTCTACCCGGAGGAACACCACCCTCCGGTTCGCAGGTACACGGCGTCACCGGTCAAAGTCATCTCAGTTCAGGCAACAAGAAGTGGTTCAGGAGGTTCAAGGATAAATCACGCCCCCACACAATCCTTATAAATCCAACCTTTTACCCTACTGTTCGGAAGAACGGGGGCTGCGATCCGAAGGTGCGGCTCACGCACAAACAAGGGGCTACTGCACTTTTGACAGCCGGTGATTGTTCGAACGCAGAAGACGAAGAACGGGCTGCCATCAGTAAAATTCTTTTGTTTTGAATATTGTTCCGCTTTCTTTCGAGTCTTTTCCCTTCAAGTTTTGTTCAATTATTCGCATTCTAGTAACTCGTTTTAATTTCTATTCTTTATAAAAGTTGTTCGTTAGTTCTTGTTTAACTTAGATCTCTTGTTTATTTTCTCTGTCCAGTATTAGAAGCATGATTAATTCTAGGGTTTTATTCCTTTTATTTTTAATAATGAGTGAGTAGTTTTTCTAAGATTTGGTCGCTGGGTAAATGCGTGTCCGACCCAATTAGGATTCGTCTTGCAATTTTTTCGTTCATTGATTTAATTAAATAATCTTAGTTGGTGAAAACTACGTTCGTTGGACGAATCCGAGGCATTGCCAGGACTCATGTGAGCGGGAACGGGGGACCAAAACCTGTTCGCCGCTGTGTACGGGACCGGCAACCTTAGGATTCGCATCCTTTGGAGTTTTCAATTCTCCCTAATTTTAACCGTTTTTAGAACTTTGAAAAGCGAGCAGATTCTGATTGGGTAGTGAGCGCCGGATTCCCTACGACAGTGCCTCTCTTTTAATCATTTGAGCAAGTTATCTGTTAGTATTAGTTAATTAATCAACTAAAAGATAAGGGGTGGCTACCTAAGAGCTAATTTTTATACTACAACCCAAGGTTCCACAACACACATTTCATCGTCCTTAGTGGATTCGACTCAGGTCTTACCGGATATTGTGCTACATCGGTCTCAGCCCTACGCTTGGGGCAACCCATTATTTTAGGTCTAGGAATCGGTCAAGCATTTTTGGCGCCGTTGCCGGGGACGGTAACGTGTGTTAAGAATTCGGGTAGTTGTTTTTATTTTTGTTTATTTTTGTTTCTTTAGTTGTTTCGAGTCAACATAGGTAGAGGTAAGCAATCCTCCATTGTAGGAAAGCAATCACCTCTAAAGCCTAAGTACTATCGAAACAATACTAGGCGTCTCGTAGCCATTGAGAGAGAGCCGGAGTAGTCGTGGAGAAAGAGTCTTTCAGTGGTGAGTCGTTTGATATTGGTGGTCTTTTTGTTGATTTAGTAATCGAGCCACCAATGGCAGAACCACCAATGTCGATGCGTGCGCACATGCATCCTGAGAGAACCACTCCTCTCGGTCCAATAGTTCTGCCAACCGAGACGGTGGAAGCACGTAATGCTTTCACCATAAAGCCTGGTACGCATAATGCCCTTCCCCTGTTTTGTGGGAAGGAGAATGAGGATCCGTATGAGCACGTTCGTTATTTCGAGGGGTTGGTGCGCATCTTTGCCACCACTCCTCAGTGGGAGAATGCTTGCCTTAAGTTTTTCCCAGCCTCGCTCAAGGACAGTGCAGTTTTTCCCAGCCTCGCTCAAGGACAGTGCGGATAAGTGGCTACGGATGCAGAAGCCCCAATCTCTGACGACGTGGGCTGCTGTTCGAGATCTATTTTACAAGAAATATTTCTCGAAGAGTAAGTCAAAGTACCTAACTCGCCAAGTCCAGTCATATAAGTAGAAAGAGGGTGAGTCGTCTTTAAGGTGATGGGAGCGGTTCAAGAACTTGCTGTTGTCCTTGCCGCATCATGGGTTCGCAAAACACCAGTTGGTGTCATTTTTTTATTTGGGCTTGAATGTTGCTATGGTCCAACAAATTGAATACCTCTATAAGGAGGAGGATTTTCTAGACAAGCCCCCGGACGATGCGTGGGACTTTCTAGATGAGTTGGCCAAGAAACACCGAAGTTGGGAACCTTCCGACCTCGGTGATAGGGCCATGGCTGCACAGGGACCCAGTGGGTCCGGCATTTTTCCTTCTAGTGTGCGAGAGCACAATGTCCAGTCTCAGCTGGACAAGATGGCTGAACAATTAGAGGACTTGAAGCTTAAGCAAGTCCATCAGGCTAATGAGGTGAGAGTCGAGGAGGTGTGTGCGTTATGTGAGTATCCGGGGCATCTTGTCACTTGCCCTGCGTTTCCCATTGTTAAAGATGCATACCATAGTAATCAGGCTGAGGTGAACGCGCTTAACCAGCGTTGGGATCCATATTCGAATACCTACAATCCTGGGTGGGCCCAAAACCCACTTTTGAGTTGGAAGAGGCTAAGGCGATCACCACTCTCAGAAGTGGGAATGTGATCAACAAGGACTTACCTCCCAAGCAAAAATTAGTGCCACCCCTGGTGCCGATTGCTACACCAGTAGTCATTCCAGACTTAGGAAGTGTTCCTGAGGTAGAGAAAGAGGCGGAGTCTCCTGAAGTGGTGGTGCCTGCACTTGCAGTTCCCACGACTCCGTTGCCACCCATTACTCCATATCCAAATCGCTTGGTGGCAAAGCCTAAGGTTAATGTGAACTTTCAAATGCTTGAGTTATTCAAGAAAGTTCAGTTTCCTATCTCTTTGATGGAAGCCATTAACACAATCCCTTAGTTTGCAAAGGTCTTGAAGGATCTATGCACGTCAAAGCGGAGAACCAAGAGTCAGGACAAAGTGCTTCTGACGGAGCAAGTGAGCTCCATTCTCCAGGCTGAGATCCCCACCAAGTGTAAGGACCTTGGTTGTCCCACCATTTCCATAGCGATCGCAAGCCAAAAGTTTGATAAGGCTTTGCTGGATTTAGGAGCAAGTGTCAACTTGCTCCCTTATTCGGTATACTTAAAGCTGGGCTTAGGCGATTTGAAAACCACACCAGTCACACTACAGTTGGCTGACCGAAATGTGAGAATTCCGAAGGGGGTGGTGGAAGACGTTTTAATTCAAGCGGGCGAGTTTCTTTTTCCAGTCAACTTCATTGTTCTGGATACATGCCCAATACCGGAGGTCTTTGAGAAGACTCTTATCATTCTTGGCTATCTTTTTTTGGCCAACTCCAGTGCTGTCATGAATTGTAAAACTGGACAAGTCCAATTGTCGTTTGGGGACTTGAAAATGGAGGTGAATGTCTTTAATGTGGATAGTCGGGTCGAGGATGATGAGGAGGTGTATGAGGTGAGTTTGATCGACACGCTAGTGCAAGAGCATGTCGATAATGTGTTGTACGAAGATTCTTTGCAGACAGCCTTAACCGCCGAAAAGGCATCATTTTTAGATTCTCTTGAGGTAGGGAGTTTAATGGAGATGCTTGCAGTTGAGGATGTGTATGATGTCGCTTGGAACTCAGTTCCTATGCCGCTACGCGCCCCACTTCCTAAAGCTCTCCCATCATCTGTCCAGCCGCCTAAACCAGAGTTAAAACCTCTGCCGGACACACTTAAGTATGCCTTCCTTAAAGGCGATAATATTTTTCTGGTTGTGATCTCCTCATCCCTTGAGGCGGATCAAGAGGCTAAATTACTTGCCTTACTGAGAGAGCATGTGGGCGCGATAGGCTGGACAATATCAGATTTACAGGGTATTAGTCCAACGGTGTGTACACACCTCATTTTTTTGATGAAGACGTGAAGCCTTCTAGGCAACCTTAGCGTCGTCTGAACCCCATATGAAGGAGGTGGTTCGAGCTGAGGTGCTAAAGCTCTTAGATGCGGGTATCATTTACCCGATAGCCCATAGTGAGTGGGTGAGCCCGATGCAAGTGGTGCCTAAGAAGGTTGGAGTGACCGTCGTGAGGAACGGCGAGGGCGAACTAGTGCCAACCTGTGTTCAAATCGGGTGGCGAGTTTGCATAGATTACCGGAAGCTCAATGCAAGCACCCGAAAAGACCACTTCCCTCTCCCATTCATTGATCAAATTCTGGAAAGGGTGGCTGGCCGGGCGTTCTATTGCTTCCTGGATGGGTACTCTGGCTACAATCAGATTGAGGTAGCCATGGAGGATCAGGAGAAGACCACCTTCACATGTCCTTACGGCACGTTTGCCTACCGTCGCATACCATTTGGCTTGTGCAACGCTCCTGGAACCTTTTCAAGGTGCATAATGGGAATATTTAGCAACATGGTAGAAAAGATCGTGGAGGTGTTTATGGATGACTTTTCGATTTTTGGGGATTCGTTTGATGAATGCCTTGAGAACTTAGAAAATGTCTTGCAACGGTGCGAGGAGAAGCAACTTGTGCTCAATTGGGAGAAGTGCCACTTCATGGTGACCCAAGGAATTGTGTTAGGACACATTGTCTCTTCCAGGGGTATTGAGGTGGACAAGGCAAAGATTGATTTGATCGCAAATCTTCCCACTCCAAAGTTTGTAAAGGACATTCGGTCTTTCCTCGGTCATGCCGGTTTCTATCGGCATTTCATTAAGGATTTCAGTGCTATCTCCCGACCGTTGTGTCATTTGTTGTCCAAAGACATGCCCTTTGTGTGGACTGAGGCATGTGAGGAGGCATTTAAGACGTTAAAGCGGAGTCTCACTACTTCGCCGATCGTGCAGCCTCCGGATTGGAGTTTGCCCTTTGAGTTGATGTGTGGCGCTTCCGACTATGCAGTTGGGGCGGTTTTAGGGCAACGGCGAGGGAAAAATCCCTGCGTCATGTACTATGTGAGCAAGACGTTGAATGAGGCACAAATGAACTACACCACTACCGAGAAGGAATTGCTCGCGGTGGTATTTGCCTTAGACAAGCTCCGGTCCTACTTGGTGGGTTCGCAGATTGTGGTGTATACCGATCATGCGGCCTTGAAGTATCTGATGACCAAGCAGGATGCGAAGGCTCGCCTTATCCGATGGATTCTTTTGCTGCAAGAAATCCACCTTATCATTAAGGATAAGAAAGGGATTGGGAATGTAGTGGCCGACCACCTGTCTCGTCTGGAGTTTGAGGACACCACCTCTCATCTCCCCATCGTGGATACTTTTCCTAACGAGCAGTTGTTTGCTGCTAATACGTGCCTATGGTTTGCAGATATCGCTAATTATTTGGTGACTAGGCAGATTCCACCCCATTGGTCTACAGCTGAAAAGCAACGGTTTTTTAGAGAGGTCCGGCAATATATTTATGATGATCCATATGTGTTCAAGTATTGCGCGGAACAAATTGTGTGCCGGTGCGTCCCTGAAATTGATCAAAGGGGAATTTTAGAGTTTTGCCACACCGAGGCGTGCGGAGGTCATTTCTCCGCAAAGAAGACCGCCGCCAAGGTCAGTGAGTGTGGTTTCTTTTGGCCGAGTCTATTTAAGGATGCGTACGTCTTTTGTAAGTCGTGTGACCGGTGCCAGAAATTAGGCAAGGTTGGCCCGCGGAATATGATGCCCCTCCAGAACATTTTTGTGATAGAGGTTTTCGATTGTTGGGGCATTGATTTCATGAGCCCATTTCCGGTGTCACATGGTTTTGAGTACATCCTCCTGGCGGTGGATTATGTGTCGAAATGGGTGGAGACAATCCCCATTAGGACCAATGATTCTAAGGTCGTGTTTGAGTTTTTAAGGACCAATATTTTATCGAGGTTTGGCATGCCACGTGCCATTATCTCTGATCAGGGCACGCATTTTTGCAATAGGTCATTTGGCGCGTTAATGAGCAAGTATGGCATCTCTCACAGGGTGTCTACTGCTTATCACCCTCAAACCAACGGTCAGGCTGAGCTAGCAAATTGTGAGATCAAAGGGATCCTTTAGAAGACCGTGAACCCGAATAGAAAGGATTGGTCACTTCGGTTGACCGATGCCTTGTGGGCCTACCGCACTGCTTACAAGACCGTGTTGGGTGCTTCACCCTACTGGCTCGTTTATGGTAAGGCCTGCCACTTGCCCGTTGAGATGGAACATAAGGCCTATTGGGCCATTAAGACGCTAAACACGCATTTACCAGAGGCGGGTGCCCATAGGAAGCTCCAGTTGTGTGAGCTTGAGGAGATTAGGAATGATGGGTATGAGAGCACGAGTATTTATAAGGCTAAGGTTAAGGCGTACCATGATAGGAATATTCAACGCAAAACCTTTAGTGTTGGTCAAAAAGTATTGTTGTATAACTCGCGCCTTCATTTATTTCCTGGGAAGTTGAGGTCCCGTTGGGATGATCCCTACGTTGTGCATAAGGTTTATCTGAATGGTTCAGTAGATGTTTGTGACCCGAAGAATAATAATATTTTCAAAGTTAATGGGCAGCATCTTAAACCATTTTTGGAATATGTGGAAATAAGTGAACCTGATGAGGTTTTGGTCAATCCTGTTTATTCGGACGACCCTGTTGTGTAGCCGTTGTGGCTACGTTTTGACGGGTAGCTTTTACGTACCACTCTCTTCATTGAGAAGTGGATCCGGCTCCTAACGATAGGGGTACCCATCATTGACTTGGGTTTTGGACACAATCTTTGTATATTTATTCTTTTATTTATTGTTAAGCATTAAAATCCAAAAAAAAAAATTGGAAAAGAAAAAAATTAGCATTTTGGTTTGGTATAGCCACCTGGTCGAAGCTATGTATGTAGTACTTAGGAGGTTAGGTCTAACGGCAGACGCATAGTTAGCGGCGAGAATTCTGTTTGAACCATTTGACTTTAATGTCCAAACTCTGTGGAGATTACTTCACAAACGGAGTGGTGGGTAAGGAATCTGGCAGCCCCAGAGGGAGTGACAGCCTATTAGATGATGGCACCACTTCTCAAGATATCGTTGAATCCTATGTATATTGTCCTTCCAACACATAGGGAACCACAGTCTTTGGCCAGGGAGAAAAGTAGTACCCGTGTCTTTCACGTGAAGAAAGTGGATGGTTTTTTGTCTTTCATTTTATTTCTTGCCTTGTTTATTTCTTTTAGTTATTTTTCTTGCTGTCTTGGAGGTTAACATTTTGCAGGTTGTTCGATCCACGTTGGGGGGTCTCCCTCTCTCTATAGTTTACTCTGCTTAGCCCCTCCTTTTTGAGGTGATATCTCTCCTCTCTTTTACGTTTCTGTCTGATCTTTATTTTTTTCATGCTTTCAATGTGGACATTGAATAGTTCAAGTTGGGGGGGGGGGGGGGGGGGGGATTCACTTTGTTCTTTATTTTGTGTAGATTCAAAAAAATTGAAAACAAAAAAATGGTGGAAATCTTTTTGCATGAGACTTGAAGGCTGTTGAGATTGGCTCGTGATTGATAGAGTTTGAGATGTGATAGTCATCCTTTTAATATTGTGGTGGCAATGTAGTTCTTTTTGCTAGCTTGTCGCGAAGAATTTGTCATGGCATTTATTTTTAGCACATTTCCACTTCACGTCTATTTGGGCTTTGGTTGCTAGTGAGTTATGGCTTAAATGTTTTTGATGGCTTGTTTAGTGGAGACTTATACCCATGTGAGCTTAGAGCCTATCTTTTCTTGGAGTGGTGTCAAATAAATTCTTGTTTGTCACGAAAGAGCAAATTCATTGTGGGTCTCATTATTTTTGTTGTCAAGTGTTGGGAATGTTATAAATTGCCTACTTATCTCTTGGGTTTGGAATTTGCATGGTTGTATTGCCCCTTGGAAAGGATTATAGGTCATCTTTGTTATTTTGAGCCGGTTTGTTTCTATATTTATCTCTTGTTAGCCCATTTGAGCCTCTCGCATTATACTATTTTCATGTTGAGTTCTACCATCTATATTGTGTCATGAGAAGGGCTAGTTAATGATGTGAATGTGAATTATTGAGAAAAGAAGGAGATGAGTGGAGTTGAGAATTATGCTTGATTTGTGGTGATCTTTCCCATTCAAAAATAGGAAAAAAAGAGTGGGCTTGTAAGGAGAAAAAAAAGTGAAAAGGGAAGACACCAACTTATTGTGAAAAGGAGAAACACTTATTCTTAATGTAGGGATTGTGTTAAAAGTAGGAAAGAGAGATGTGGTGGAGTTGAAAAGAAGGAAAATTAAAAAGAAAGAAAGAAAGGGTACGCATCGTTATATTTGCCCTATGTGAGTTGTGGTTAGCCTATTCTCGGACACTTGAATGTTTTACCCTAACCTTGAAATATTTTCCCTACCCTAATGTTATCACCGGAATTGAAGTCCTATTTGATCGTAGGGGCAATGGGTTGTGAATTGATGGATAGAGAGAGTTTCCAACACTTGGTATTCCTTTCATGAGATCGTGTGTCCACTTTATAGAGCATTCTTTTCGTGTCATAATGTGCGAAAGTATTTTGCTTTCATTTACATAACATCCGCCCGCACATATTGAGAGTAATATGCACTTTGTTTCGAGTGATTTCATTTGTTGAGTGCATGACACAATGAGATTTGAAGTCGAGACTCGGTCCAGAGAAAACTTTTGGTTATTTTTCACTTGTGACTGAAGCCCTTGTTCACACACGCTGAGTATAGGTGCCGTGACTCATTTTTATGACTTGATAGTATCTAGAACTGCCTTTGTCGTTATCTCTTTGCAATGGCTTCATATTCTTTACTTGATATATAATTAAGCTGTCTTACAGATTTTCAGGTTTCATGTGAAGAGGATTCACGGTGTTTTGTGGGTGATCACTGTTGGAAACCCTCACGAGACTCCACTCGTCCTTTAGGGATCGCCTAGGGGTTTAAAAGGCTTGTTGTACGTGCTAAGTGCAATCGTGAGTCCTACGAAAGTGGCATAGTTAGAATTTATTTATTTTTATTTTCTTTGCTCGAGGACTAGCAAAGTGTAAGTTGAGGGGCGTGATAAGTGCCAAAATATGTATATTTTGGCCTCCAATCTACATTTATTAGTCTTTTATATTTGTTAACTGATTTTTATTATGTGCTTTTATGCTTATAGGTTGCTCGAGCCCATTGTCGGAGACTTTGGATAAAAAGAAGATTTTAATGAAGTTCGGGGTTAAATGCGGAATGATTCAAAATTGAATCATTCATCTATTATTTCATCAAAGTCCAAGGGCCACTATGTGATTAATTCTTTCAATCCTTATCAATCCAACCTTTTACCCTACTGTTCGGAACAACGGGGCTGCGATCCGAAGGTGCGGCTCACGCACGAACAAGGGGCTACTGCACTTTTGACAGCCGATGATTGTTCGAACGCAGAAGACGAAGAACGGGCTGCCATCAGTAAAATTCTTTTGTTTTGAATACTGTTCCGCTTTCTTTCGAGTCTTTTCCCTTCAAGTTTTGTTCAATTATTTGCATTCTAGTAACTCATTTTAATTTCTATTCTTTATAAAAGTTGTTCGTTGGTTCTTGTTTAACTTAGATCTCTTGTTTATTTTCTTTGTCCAGTATTAGAAGCATGATTAATTCTAGGGTTTTATTCCTTTTATTTTTAATAATGAGTGAGTAGTTTTTTTAAGGTTTGGTCGCTGGGTAAAGGCGTGTCGCGACCCAATTAGGATTCGTCTCGCAATTTTTTTGTTCATTGATTTAATTAAATAATCTTAGTTGGTGAAAACTACGTTCGTTGGACGAATCCGAAGCATTGCCGGGATTCATGTGAGAGGGAACGGGGGACCAAAACCTGTTCGCCGCTGTGTACGGGACCGGCAACTTTAGGATTCGCATCCTTCGGAGTTTTCAATTCTCCCTAATTTTAACCGTTTTTAGAACTTTGAAAAGCGAGCAGATTCTGATTGGGTAGTGAGCGCCGGATTTCCTACGACCGTGACTCTTTTTTAATCATTTGAGCAAGTTAATTATCTGTTAGTATTAGTTAATTAATCAACTAAAAGATAAGGGGTGACTACCTAAAAGCTAATTTTAATACAACCTGAGGTTCCACAACACAAACTTCACTGTCCTTAGTGGATTCGACTCCGGTGTTACCGGATATTGTGCTACATCGGTCTCAGCCCTACGCTTGGAGCAACCCATTATTTTAGGTCTGAGAATCAGTCAAGCATGTAGAAATCTCCCTAGAGTAATGGGTTAGAGAGAGAGAGTGTGTTCATCAATCTTCGATCTCCTTCATATTCTTCTACTTCTTTTTCTTCTTTGGAATAGAAAGAGTAGTAAGGGCCTTGAGAGAGCACTCAAACACACACACACCCCCACAACCACACCTGTACACTTGAATCCTTCGAGTTTCGAAGGAAAAACATGCAACTAAGAGATCTGAAAGCTTGAGAGAGGTAGCCAACATATGAATGATATCCATGTTATGAATGTTGTAGATGAATATAAAGAAGTAGACTGCATTTTTTTTCCTTATCCGTTAATCTTTGTAATGTTCCAAGGTTAATAAAAGCTTCTTCTTCTTCTTTTTTTAAAAACAAGATTGACTACGTAATACTATAAATATACGTTTTCGTGAAAGTTGAATGCACATTATTACTGGTCTGGTGGAATGCTGCCTACTTATTGATGGACGTTACAATTCTTGAAGGACTGAATGTTGATCTTCGCCTTTTGGTCGGGTTGCCCCTGGATGCATAATCTGTTGATTAAACTGCCATTCTCCTATGAACGCTATTGCAGACATTATGGAACCATAACTACATATGGTTTCAGCCTGTTGCTTTTTAAAGACCAAGGAGCTTGGATGATGCTTTAGTGCTTACTGTTATGCTTTGATTAAGAAAAGTCTTTTGGGTGTGATATTAGATGTATCTTGTAATTTGGGTGTTGTGTGGATTGATTTATTGTCAATCCTTGGAGCTTGAATAGCATATGATTGTCGTGGTGTAGGGTGTCAACTTAGTTGGGATGCTACTTTCACGTTGTGATGTTATCGTTTCTTGCTCAAACTATTGTACTTCTTCCATTATTATTTTTAATTTAATCTCTTTTTTCGCCGTTCAAAAAAAATTACTGGTCTGGTGGTACCTTAGATTAGGGGTACTTGGGTTTATACGTACCTTTTTTATATGTTGTCCGACATTATTTTTGTTGTTAATATTGGTCAATTTTCTGTGGTATGCCAAACACCCAAGTGACTCAAAATAACTTTTCTATTTTCTTCCGTTTCGCCACTGTATTGCATGATGATTGGAGCCCTTGGATTATAAACTTAAACAATCAAATACCTGAAAAATTCACCGTCATCGAAAAATCATTCTTTCCTTTGATCTTTCGTCATCGAAAATCAAGTAGAACTCAGCAAACTTTTATATCTCCATTTTTTAGGCCCTTTGTTCGATTTGAGCTGTTTTTGTTTTTGATTCGGGCATTTTAACGCCCTTAGGTGTTCGGGCTCTTCGCCCTCAGGTGTTGTAGGACTTTGCCCTCTTCAAGCATTTTGTCCAACCGGTTGGATCTCTCTCCCCTCTTCCCCACTTGATCAATTACATGTGTTTGATGTAATCGTCCACCTAATCTCAAGCAAAAATTAAATAGTAGTTCAAATATTTGATATTCTTGGCTGACACTACTCAAATTGTTAATGAAGCGGATCACAAAAAAAAAAAAAAAAAATGTTAATGAAAGACTTTGTCTAAAGTACGTAGTCAGTGATTGGAAGGCATATTTTATGTATTATACGGATAGAGACACGTGCAGTAATTAATCAAGGGATATATTAGATATTTTGACATTTTTTTACTGATGTTTTTTTAATTCAAATGTCAACCATTGAATTCAATTATTTCTCCCCTAGTATATAGTTTTTTTTTCCCCCAAAAATGATAAGAGTTTCATTGATAGAAACACAAGTACATAAGATAATTAATCACTAAAAGGTACGTTGCATCCTTGGATCCCGAACTCAAATTTTTGCTCCCAAAATTTTAAATAGAACGTGAACCCAAAAAAAAAAAAAAATTTGCTAAAAAGTTTGTTTAGCCTGAATAATATATTGAAGATATACAGTTCAAACAAAAGATTGTAAGTTTAGTATGTCATAAATATGAAGCGAATATAATTAGAAATTTCTTCATTCACAGCTAGGGTTCTGTCGTCATTAAAATGGAGTTTTTTTTTTTGTTTTCTTGTTTGGTGGTTTAGAATGTTATAAAATTTGAACGCAAAGGAGTTCTGCATCACGCGTGCGCGTGAGTACCAAAAATAGAATCAAACCATACTAACACAAAAGAAGCTACTAGTCTAGAATATGCCTGATATCCAGGCTATCCCTAATTAAGAATTCCCTAATGGAAATGGGAGTGTCCTCTGTGACCACTAAGCTCTCGTACCCTGCTCCGCGCCTAAACGCGCTAGATGGTCAGCTAGTGTCATGGTAAATGTGAATCAAATTGGCTCCCGTCTGTCTGAGGAGAAGGTTAGCTTCAATAATGATGGTGCTTTGGGGGTGGTTCACGGGGGCTCCATCCTTGATCAGATTAAAAGCAACCAATGAATCTATAGATACTCCATCCAAGGTTCCACCGGTGATACCTTTCTCTAGAATGATGGAGAGCCCTCTATAGATAGTCCAGACGACTTTCGTTTCCAGGCTTGACTCAGCTGCCGTCTTTCCATAGACACCCAGAATCCACCTGCCGTTTTCGTCTCTGAAAATGCCTCCAAAGTCAGCCTTTCCATTACAACCTGCACAGGGTGGTTTCCATTGAATTGGTCTACGCTTGCGTTCCTTGTTCTAAAACAACATTCTTTTTTTTTTTTTTTTTCCATATGGAGAGCGTTCCACTTGTATTTAAATAGTATTCTTCTGTATTTACTATGTAGAGAGAGAGAGACACATGAACTGATCATTTCGTTGTTGAAGTGGATTCACATCCCAGTTCCAACACTATGTGTCCATCCTTAAACATGTATCTCCATGTAGTACTCCTCTTGTTTTTTTCATGGCTCCTCCTGCTATTAGCACAACCCACACTAGGAAAAAACATAACTGCCAACATAGCCAACGTAACCTCCACAAGCTTCCTCGGCACCAAGCCCGGCTGCCCACCTAAATGCGGAAACCTAAGCATCCCTTACCCTTTCGGCATAGGGGCTGCCTGCTCCTTCGATTCGAACTTCACAATCAACTGCAGCACTTCAGAGCCCTTCTTAGGCGTCCTCGAGGTTCCTATCCATCTCACCAACCCAAGTCCGGGTCCAAAACGTTGTCGCTTCTATGTGCTACAACAAGACCGGGGCCGTGACCAATAATTCGGGGACCTCGATCTGGTCCCAGCAGTTGGCCTCGCCATACACGTACTCGGACACGGCGAATAAGTTCACGGTCGTCGGCTGCGATGACTTTGGCGAACTCTGGGGGGCTGGTCAAGCCGAGTTCCTAATTAGTGCATGTGGGTCCATCTGCTACAACAGTACGGACTTTATTGATGCAAATTGTACCGGTGCTGGTTGCTGCCAAACCGATATTCCAAAGGGGCTGCAGACGTACGAGGTTGTCCTTTCTAGCTCTTCCAATCATACCCAGGTTTGGACTTGTGTATTCATTCTTTTTTTTTTCTTTTTTCTTTTTTGAAAACCAACACATGAAAAATAATTAAGGAAATCATTAAAAAAAATTCACTTAATTACCACAAGTTATTGGGTACTCCAACCGCCACGTAGTACTCTAATTTCATCCACGTACAACTAGTAACTTGTGCGTGAATTTGGAGAGTAACTACAACAAATAGTACCTTTTGGTGAGAAAATGGTATTTCGTCACCAAATTGGACCTACGATGATGAAAATAAAAATTCGTCGCCAAAAGGTACCATTTAGCGACGAAAATGAATTTTTCGCCCCAATTGGTATCTTTTGGCGACGAATTAATTTCTATTTTCGTTGCCAAATAGTATCGCGACGAATTTTTATTTTCGTCGCCAAATGGTACTCCCTCCGTCCCATAAAGTTTGGCACTTTCACTATTCCAGCCTTATGAAAAAATTAACTATATCATTTAATCCGTAATGATTTTTATAAGCAATATGGATCTTGTTTGATAGATTTTAATTTGTTCTATTAAACAAAATTCAAAAAATCGTCTAAAACATTATGGATTGAAATATATATGCAATTTAAAAATGCCAAACTTTATGGGACGGAGGGAGTATATTTTTTGCGACGAAAAGAAAATTCTTCGCCGAATGCAATACTAATTCATATTGATATATATATACAGAGGTGGAGCCAAGATTTTCGATAAGTGGGGTCGAAAATTTGAACTATGTATGATTTTTTCTAGTTGCTAATTGAAAGAAACAATCAAATTAACAAGTTAATCAAAAAGTAGATATATATTAATAACAAAATACAGCTTCGATTCACAATTGACCTCGACGATTTTTCATACTTTGGAAACGATGCATGATAGCCTCATTTGTAATGGTTCCAAAGATATCTTTTTCTATATACACAACCAAACTATCATGCATCCATTGATCACACATACGATTTCGAAGTCTACTCTTTACAATCTTCATAGCGGAAAATGCTCTTTCTACCGTGGCAATAGCAACCGGTAAAATAAGGGCCAAAGTAAGAAGCCTATAAACCAAGGAATATGTCATATCTCTTCGGGTCTCAACCATCTTCTGCGAAAGGTCACTAATTCCTTTCAAATCTGAAAACTCCTCACTAGAACGCACATCCCTGATGAAATTCTCTAGTTGATTCGGAAGTGCCCAAAGCTCGACATCTGAGAAGTCCTTTGGATAAAACTCTGCTAGCCGAACCAATCTTTTCTTATCGAAACTTGAGAATGAATCAGATGGATGTAGACATGCAACACAAAGAAGTAATTCTGTATTCCCTCATTAAAGCGACTATTTAGCTCTTGAAGTTGCCTATCTACAACAGTATTGAGTAACTCAAAACGACAATGATGCAAATTTGTCATTGCTTGAGCTCTACGCCTTGATCTTCCTTGACAAATATATGTGCCATCCATGCTAGGAACATCAATTGAATTTGCATCACAAAAAATGGAAACTTCTTCCAGTAAGGAATCCCACCCACTATCCCTCATCAATTGGAGTCGATCCTTGGACACTTGAACCAATCTCATGGCATTTACAATGTCTTGATCCTTTCTTTGCAATGCTTGTGACAACTCATTTGTAATCCCCAAGATGGAGCTCATCAAATGAAGACTATATACAAACTCAAAAGATTGCATCTCCTTTAATAGATGAAATGCATCTGATTTTTGCTCAGAATTGCCATCTTCCACTATTACATCAAGTACATCAATTACCGTTGAAAAAATGTGAAGCAAGCTAAGCAAAGTCCCATGATGCGATCCCCAACGTGTATCACTAGCACGAATAAGAGTGCTCTCTTGATTAAGGCCTCGCCCACTCGGAATCTCATCATTACTAAGGGCTTCAATAATCCTCTCAGCTCTTTTATCTCGAAAAGTATCACAACGCTTGCATGAGGCTCCAACAACATTAACAATGTTGGAAATCAAAGTAAAGAGATTGGAAATATGAATGTGATTCTTTGCTACGGCAACAAGAGCTAATTGAAGTTGGTGCGCAAAACAATGAACATAATATGCACTTCCATTCTCATTCAAAATAAGTGTCTTTAGTCCATTGAACTCTCCTCGCATATTACTAGCCCCATCATAACCTTGGCCACGTAGCCTAGAGATGCTTAAATCATGTGTGGAAAATAAGTCTTCAATCGCATTCTTAAGTGAAAGAGCACTTGTGCTAGTAACATGCTGAATGCCCAAAAATCGTTCAATCACATTACCTCTTTTATCAATGTATCTCAAAGCAACCGCCATTTGCTCCTTCATTGAGACATCTCTAGATTCATCAAGCAAAATTGAGAATAGTCCATCACCAAGTTCTATAATGATAGCATTCGTCGTCTCAACAGCAATGGCATTGCAAATATCCTTTTGAATATTTGGAGATGTCAACTTAAGATTTTCAGGAGCATTTTTAAGTGCAACAGCCCTTACAACCTCATTATGCTCTGCAAGAAACTTCAAAAGCTCAAGAAAGTGTCCTTGATTGCTTGAAAGCTCAGATTCATCATGCCCACGAAAAGGAAGCCCTTGTCGCAAAAGAAACTTAATGCAATTGATTGACGCTGTCAACCGTACTCTATAATCCCTCTTGGCTTCATCAGATTGCTTGGTAATGATAGTTTCGATATGTTGCTTCTGATTCAATAAGTCTAGGCATTTTTTTCGATGCCCGATTATGAGCACTATTAATGCCCCCTTCATGTTTTTTCAATCTGTCCATCTTTTTCCAATTCTTGAAACCTTGACCAACAAAAGAATCACCACCCCCTTGGTCGCCTATTTCAGGTTTGAAAAGATAGCAACAAAGGCAAAATATGGCATCATGGGATATGCTATACTCCATCCAACTCTCACCTTCTTTAAACCAAGGGGGGGGGGGGGGGGGGGGGGGGGGGGTAAATCTTCTCAGTGATCCTGAAAAATCTCTTTGAGGGAAATTGTGATTTCGAGGTTGACAAGGGCCTTTAAGTAGGTACGCCCTACGAACCCGCTCTCGGATATTAGTCTCGTAATCTGTAATTGGAGGTCGCAACCCCGGGTCCGAAGGAAGATCAGGCAAATCAACTTCTAAACGGCTTTGTTTTGGAGGATCATTGTTACTTGTCGGCGTTGAAGATGATTCTACACTTCTAAAATATCGCTTCACATCTATATGGCAAAATCATTCAACATATAATAATCAATATATATGTAAAATTTGGTCCACCTTCCACAAACAACTTCAAAGAAACACTAAACAATATTTTAATCGAACACTTTACAAAATGCAAAGCAGTGAAAGCACTATTTTAATCATGCATCTACTCAGGGGCGGAAACTATTTTAATCACTTATGTTTGGGATCAGAAACTATGTTAATCACTCGGGTTTGGGATCAGAAACTATTTTAAACACTTACGTTTCGAAAAAACAAAAGACAGAGTATTAATCCCAGAAACCAACAAAACAAGGGCAAAATTAGAGATTGATTTTGGGGGGGGGGGAGAGAGAGAGAGAGAGAGAGAGAGAGAGAAGACGACAAGTACCTGTTTAAACGATGAGGAAGAGTCGACGCGAGACGTAGAGATCTCTCCACCAGAAACGGAGAAACCTAATTTTTTTTTCTTCAGAGACGAATGAAACGCTATTTTCACGTTTTGGGGATTTTTGTGGGTGGAAATTTTATTTTGAGTCCTCTTTTTTCTAAGTACAAAACCCTTATATATGGGTTGGGGCAAAAATGAATTTTAAAGGGGGGTCAAATGAGTAAAAATTGGGTGAAAATTATACCAATCCCTAAAAAAATTTGGGAGGCAGTGGGGTCAGCTGCCTCCCCTTAACTCTTAATCCCTCCGCCCCTATATATATATATATATATTATACATAGATAGTTAGTCTCCCATGAGGGGGTCCTCATTTTAGTTAAAATGCAGACCTCCTCATTTCTGATCGAATTTCGATGATCCAAGCCGCTCAATGTGTTCAGAACGTGATTTTAAGGGTACCCGTGAGAAATCAGCAAAAAAAAAAAAAGACCTTCATCTGAGCAGTTTTTATTTGAATAGTTCGATAAAAAATACTCGTAAACAAAAACTGCTCGGATGAAGCCTTTCTCGGTCTTTTTTTTGCTGATTTCTCGCGGGTACCTTTAAAATCACGTTTTGAACACATTAAGCGGCTCAGATCATCGAAATTCGATCAGGAAATGAGAGGTCTGCATTTTATTAAAATGAGGTGGTCCTTACGGGAGACGGACTATATACATAGATTACTTTAAAAATCAATATATATATATATATATATATTTAAATATATTTTAAATAAATAATACATATATTACTTTAAAAACTATTAAAAGAATCTAATATATATTAAATTCCGCAATAATACCAATGAAATGATAAATGGTGCAGTGGTGGGAGTTGTAGTTTGGGAACCGGAGGTCTCAGGTCTTAGTTCGAACAACAACAAATTGGAATTTTTTTTCCTATTTGGTCGTTTTGGTGACTGCCAAAATGTGCATTTGCCGATGAAAAAAATCGTCGCCGATTGGTGGTACCATCCCTTAGGAAGAGAAGTTGCACCGTTTTCTCCTTTTTCCGGTCATGTTCTTAACATCATAACCACCTGAAAAGTCATTCTCTTCTGTCTTGGTCCTATGCTTGTTACAGGTTTGGTCATTTGACAAATGTGGCTTTGCGTTTATGGGAGAGCAGGATAGCTTTTATTTCCGCAGTCTATCAGATATTTCGGACCCCAATTTCGTGAACCAAGTACCCATAGTACTTGATTTTGCGATTGGAAACCAGAGTTGTGTTGAAGCCCAAAACTCGAATGCATATTTGTGCCAGCCGAATACTTTGTGTACTAATAATACGGATGGTGGCTCTGGAGGATATCTTTGCAGTTGTGAAAATGGTTACAAGGGCAATCCTTATCTCAGTCCCGGATGCACAGGTTTGTTGTTGGCTATGCTGTTTTTGTTCTTCCAACTCATAATGCTATGTGCTAAACTAATAAGTAAAAGAAGAAGACCCAAAGATTTTTTCAAGAAAGCATGCATCTCGAATGGGACAAAGCAAGCATCGGTACGTAATTAGTGTTGGAAAGTGGAAGCGGCACAAATTCATGCACTGAACAAACTCAACTTTTATTGATTTCTAACACAAGTATATTTACAAAATTACACCTCTCTTACCCACACCTCACAACTCTATTTCTCACATTCACTGGTGGTGGAGGAGTTCGGGCCTCCCTGATTCTCTCTTCCTCTCTGCATGCTCTCTTCTCTCCATCCGAAATCTCCATGAATTTTTCCAAATCAAACGTGGGAATTGGAAAGTCCACAAAAGCTGCTTGGTGTGATCTTGAATGGTACCTTCCCTGTAAGGGTCATCATCGGGCCGGGCCGGGCCGGCCCAGCCCGCCAGGTCACTGCCCGAGCCCGCCCACGGGCCGGGCCACTCGGGCTTTTTCTTTTTGACGGGCCGGGCGGGCCGGGCGACCTACTATAAATTGAAGCCCAAGCCCAGCCCACGGGCTGGCCCAATTGGCGGGCTGGCGGGCCAAAAGCCGGGCGGGCCCACGGGCGGGCTGGTATTACTACACCATGCCACTCTTGCAATGAAAACACCACCACACAACTTACACAAATGATAGGACTCCGGAACTGTTTTCAGTACAAATAATGATAAAAAAAAAAAAGACTAAATAACAAGTAAATATCAAATTACAAGTACGAAAATGCAAAAAAATTTGAAATAAATAAAATCTGTTACAGATCGGCAGAGAAGAGTGGAAATCGGAGAGAGTCGACTGTTGAGTGCTTGAGAGTTGAGTGCGGAGAGACGGAGGAGGTCGTCGGACAGGGCGGCGGAGAGGCGGAGATTGGAGAGATGGTCGCTCTCGTCTCGTCGACCTCGTCGGACTGTGGTTGAGATCGGACTGTGGTTGTGATCGGAGAGAAGAGAGATGATTGTTGTTTGCATGTGAGAATGGGAGGAAGAGGAGAGGACTGTTGAGCAGAGAGATTGAGAGGCGAGAGAGAGCAGATGGGTTTTGCTTTTGGATCTGAGAGGCGAGAGAGAGCAGATGGGTTTTGCGTATGATGTCAGCAGAAGAAAAAGAGTATTTATAGCTAGGGTTGGAGAAAGAATTTTATCCTGTGTGGTTGCAGCACAAAGTTCATCAGTGTGGTGGTTTATTATGACCCACTGATCTCTAGTAAAGAGCCGTTGGAAACTATAACGGGCAGATTCGGCAGAACCATAGAGACTGAACAGGAACGGGCTTTTGGGCGGGCTTTTCGGGCGGGCTTGTGGGCGGGCTCACGGGCCGGGCCTACGGGCGGGCTGCCTAAAAATTCATAGGCCCGAGCCCGCCCATTACAAACTCCGGGCTGGGCTAGCCCGCCCGTTTCACGGGCTCGGGCCGGGCGGGCTCTGGACGGGCTCTGGGCCTTCGGGCCAAATGATGAGGCTTACTTCCCTGTATCACTAATGGGGACCCACTCCAATAATCAAGATTAAATCTACAACAATTAGTGCTCTCGGTTGGCTTGTATTATAACTCTACCTTTAATTATATCACATGGACACTTGTGAGATGGACGTTTTGAATGTGGGTGGTGTCTCAGTTGGTCGAGCACCCTTTGCCCCCATTCGTTTGGCCTGGGTTTGATTCTAACACCTGCATTGAGGAAGTTTTGAACATCAACATTTTATTGGTCGACTGTGTATTTCTGCAAGAAATATCACTTTTCCCCGCACTCAATTCCCAGCATTTACAAAAAATCCTGGGAATGGTTAAAAAATGCACTGCCAGCCGGAGAAAGCAACGTACGGCGAAGTGGGGTTAAAATCCCACACATGAAACGCTGTCGTTTCATACCCCACACTTCCCTCCCCCAATTTCCCAATCCCAGCTCAAAATTTCCCAATTCCCTCCCTCAAAATTTCGGCAAAAGCTAGCCCTAGCTGCTCCCTCGACGATTTCTCACGCCTCTCTCCCTCCTCGACGATTTCTCACGCTTCTGTCGCTGCTCTATCATGTATGCTCTCTCTCTCTCCATCTATTCCGATCGTTTCCTCTCAGTTTTTCTCTGCGACTGCAGGATGTGCGCCGGCGTCGGAGTCGGCGAACGATTTCTCCTCTTGGTACGTTCACACGCCTCTCTCCCTCCTGGTACGTTCCCTCTCTCCCTCCTGGTACGTTCATACGATTTCTCCTCTTAGACGTTCACGGCGTCGGAATCGGCGAACGATTTCACACGCCTCTCTCCCTCCTTGACGATTTCTCCTTTCAGTTGATCTAGTAGCACTTTACTAAGCCGTTGTTTAAGTAGTCGGTTCAGCAGATCTAGTTCCAGATAGAGACCCAGTACCGGATCCACCATCAATTATAGAGACATTTATAGACCCACCAGCAGTTGCTTAGTGAACGATTTTTCTCTGCGACTGCAGGACGTGCGCCAGCGTCAGAGTCGGACGTGCGCCAGCGTCGGAGTCGGAGTCGGCGACAAGAGGCTCCCTCCTCTTAGTACGTTCTAGGGTTCCCTCGTCTGTTCCGTTCACCTCCTCTCATCTGCGGCTCCCTCCTCTTGGTACGTTCCTCTCTCTCTCTCTCGATCTGTGGCTCCCTCTCTTCGTCCGTTCATTCTCTTTTCTGACTAAAGTCCACACGAACAGAATTCAGGCAAAGTTCGTTTTCTTTTGCTTACTAGCTTCAATTTGCTTCTAAGATCTAAAATATAGTAATATACTGCAATTTATGAGTCTGTCGAAAGTGTATTACGTCTAGTTTGGGACTATTTTTTCCCTCCCACGCTGCTTAATATGTTCTGTCTATGGTCTTTCTCCAAATACCATTATTCTGCTACCGATTCGTGCTTGCTGCTTTGAATTTGTTGTTCTTCTAGATGTATAATATGTGGTGCTTTCCAAAGAAAATATTACTACTTCTATATGGAATATATAGATGTCTTCTAATGGTTGTTTGTGGATATTCTTTAAGTACGCTAAAAATGGTTGTTTGTGGATATTCTTTAAGGTATGCTAAAAAGTTTGTTATTTGCTTTTACGAAGCCTGATGAGGATTTGAGTCCTGCCCATGGTGATGAATCCAATTTTTTACTTGTAGGTATCTCGAGAACCAAAAGATATTTCTTGATCTTTGTTAAACCTTTGTAGATATGCACAGCAACTGTTTGATAATTGTTTTAGTATGGATGAACTCATTGTATTTTAAGTGACGGATTCTATTGAAGTTGATCTTTCTTTAGCAATTTTGTTATGTAAGCTCCACTCATTTAGGCCCTGAAGATTACATTAATGAATTTCTAGAATTGCATTTGGGTGGGTCAGACTTACTAGTTAGTAGTTACTCCCATAATCCTAGTCTATTCTATTAATCCCCAACAGCATACCCATTAAATGAAAGCACTTGCACCAATACAGAAGTAAAATATTAGTCTAACATTCACCTTTTCTTTTTAGGGGCTGTGGCTTAACCAATTCGAATTAAACAGATTGAGCAAGTCTTACATACGTACAAGGATCAAGATTTGCATTTCAGTAAGTTGTTGCTCAGTTTCTTTAGATGCAAAGATTATTATTTTTTTTTGTAGCTTCACAAACTAGATGCAAAAGAACAAACTTCAAAATTAATGCTCTACAAATTTCCACAATTACAGTGTTCAATGCTCGAGGCCATGTAAGAGGAACTTGTCTATTTTTTTTTCAAATGTGCAATGCTCTACGAATTTCCACAATTACAGTATCCTCGAGTATTTATTTGCGAACTCCCCTAAACATATTACTACTGATTTTGTTTGATAATGTCTTTTGATCACAGGCTGATTCTCATCATCAGTGCGAGGTAAGTTGCACAATTTCTTCATCTCTCATTTTCTCTTCTTTTTTTTTTCCCCATACATTAATATAGTCTTTGTGCTCTAATTGGGATATCCCAGCCGGGATCTACGACTGCTGCTGACCTTGCCATGTGGAAGCAAGCTGAGGCAAGTCGAGATGCTCGCAAGGTGGGTTGCACCACCCTCTTATAAGCTCAATAATCTATTGTAGTCATCTTTCTTTTAGGCTGAGATATAGTCTTCTTGTTGATAATTGGAATCATGAGCTGAAGCTTTGTTTATGACAATGTGTTTGTGTTGTATATGTTAGACTACAAGAGTCACAAACAAGAAGAGAAGAACATCGCAAAATGGTTCAAATTGAGTTTCTTTGGGGCATCTTTGTGTCTGTTTTTGCTGCTTTCACTGTGAGTTGCTGCTTCCACTTTCTTGCACTCTATCTCCCCATCATATTTGTGCTTGGACTGGTATACTACTACTATGAGTAGCCTGAGCAAGAATTTAATGAGCAGTATTGGCGCATATTTTTTGTGAATCTGGTTGTGGTTGTTTGTTGCTTATGTATGTCTGCTGTGCGCTGACATTGAAGTATTGAACACGTCGCACAAGACTATGACTCTACTTTGCAGAAAGACATTTCACTAGAGGGGTGTACATTACTTGTGACTGGTTTTTTGCACTCTGTTTGTGACTGGTTTTTGCACTCTGTTTGTGACTGGTTTTGTGAAGATGCACTCTGTTTTGTGACTGGTTTTTGCTCTCTGAACTTGTGAAAATGCAGCTCTTTGAGCTTAGGAATTGCAGGTCTCCAAGGGAATAGATGGACCAATAGAATAGATGGATCAGATCACATACACCCAACACACACACACACACGGACCAATAGAATAGATGGATCAGATCACAACTTTCCTGATCCCCTCGAGGCATCTCTTAAAATCCTCCACATATCCTTAATGTTATACTTTCCTTTGATTCAAAGTGCCATTCTTGTCTTCACCAAATCAACCATCTCATCTCTGTCCCAATTCTTATTGTTGAATATGACATTGTTCCTCCTTGACCAAATAGTCCATAGGACTGCATAAAAGCAAGCTAACCAACAAAGTCTCTCCAAATTTTTATACTTGAGATCCCACCACAACTGTAAATGGCCACCAAAGCTTCCAGGGCACACCCAAGATAAACCCCACTAATTTAATACTTCAGACCAGATTCCCCAAGCTTTCTCACATAATAGCAACAAATGATCTGGAGTTTCTGTGTTAGAGTTACACAGAGGGCATTGATCCAAGCTTTGAGGGAGAATCCCTCCACTGGCAAGCACAGCTCTGGATGCAATGCTACCTTGCATAGCCATCCATGTGAAGAGTTCAACCTTGGGAGGGCATATGTTCCTCCAAACCGAAAATAATGCCTTATCTTCCATATATTGTTGTTGCTCCCACTTGGAATAAGCTGATTTGACTGAGAAAACCTTATCATTACTCCATTTTCATTGAACACAATCTGTACCAGATTCCAGCAGTTGAATGGAATCCAGATGGGTTGTGAGGGGTGAAATTCCTATTCTGCCCTTACATTGGTGGGGCAATATGTCATTTGGGCACTTTGCCGTCCAAACTTACCTTTAGCTTATGCTTGACATATATGACTAAGGTTCCACTCGCTTTTGCAGTTCATCATTAGAACTCCCCAAATATTTGGTTGATCGCATGGAGCTACATGAGCTGTTTCCTAAATTGCAGTAACTTGAACATTAAGAACTGAAATCCATAAGCCGGGTTGATCCCATGGAAAACAATGAGTTATTTCTTAATTGCAGTTAAATTGAATACTACTAAGAACCGGACTCTATAAGCTTTCACTATCTGCAACAAGCAACTTACTAAATAGGAATTGAATCTGTAGAAACCTCTGTCACAATGCATTGAGCAAGTCAATCTAGTATTCAACTTACATAGTGAATTTTGTATACAAGGAAGAAACAACGTACCTATTCGCACTTGATTTGTATTTCAACCTTGTGTTAAGTTAGTTCCTTTCTGAACATGTATCTTCTTCATCACATGTTTGCACTACCATTCATGATGGGGGGGGGGGGGGGGGGGGGGTGTGTTCTTAGTTATGTTACCTGTTACATGACCTATGTATTTTCAAGTGATTTTACTTTCCGTGCTAGGAATGTGTTGTAGTGACCGACTTCCATAGATAATTGATCGTGCTTATGATTGATTTTTGTGGCTCTTAGAACTCACTGTGTCGTTGAGTGCTTATGATTGATTTCATATATGAAAAAGCATGACTTACATCCTCTTAATTTTGAAGTTACGCACTAGAACCCATTATCGTCTGTTGCATCGGCCGCATATCATCCATGAGTCCAGCAAGAACTAGCACTCAGAATTTGTTGATTCATCAGATGGCCATAACAATCATATACATTGGCCTACCACTTAGTCAATGGCTAAGATTGAGATTGATATATTGCCATTAACAACAGGTGGCTTTTGTCTCTGCCGTTGTTTTCTAGATAATATGAATTGTAATTTATTTATTTTTATCAGCAAAAGGGTGGGAGGGGACGACGATCGTAGCAATCATACAAATGATATGTTCTAGTGAAAGATGTGACCTGAATGCTTTTGAGTTTATTTTGGTCTTATTATAGTGTTCCAATACCAAGCTAATGTTCTGATTCTCTTATTTTTTTGTTTGATTTTAGGTTTATCGAAGTTAAAGACGGTGTAGAATCAAGTGGCTAATTGACGTAATGTGATGTTTGTCTACTATGGCGGTACCAAGACCTAATGTTATGTTCATCTATTATGGTGGATTTTTTGTATTTTAGAAAATATTTGGTTTAATGTACTAGAGATATTGAAAGACAACAATGGTTATGGCAGGATTTATTTTGACATTAGTTGTGTTATGAGACATTTAATACTTTGAGCCCTTATATGTTAGATGTGTTTGAAAAGTTGTATGCTGTGAACTAGTTAATTGGATGTGAAAAATGGTGCAATAGGGTAAAATTTTCTAAATTAATCCAATGATATATTACCAGCGTTTGTGTATGTTATTTCAGGCGTTTATTAATTGGCGGAAAGTTCCCGGCGTTTAAAAAAAACCCGGTAAAAGACAAGCTTTCCCGGAAAAAACCTCCAAACTTTTCCCGGCGTTTTAACAAACCCCGGTAAAAGGTGTCAAATCCGGTCACCGGAACACTTTTACCGGCGTTTCTTAAACGTCGGAAAAAACGCCGAGTACTGTTCCCGGCGTTTTTAACAAACCCTGGTAAAAGTCACCAGCTCCGGTCACCGGAAAACTTTTACCGGCGTTTATCAAACGCCGGGAAAAATGCCGGAAAAACGCCGGGTCCATTCCCGGCGTTTACCAAACGCCGTATAGTATTCCCGAGCCCGGCAGTCGCGGCGTTTATCGAAAACGCCGGGAAAAACGCCGGGAAGACCTTTACCGGCGTTTATTTCACTTTTACCGGCGTTTTATAAACGCCGGGAAATCCATTTTTTCTTGTAGTGGCACCATCGTTCAATAAAAACTTGAATGACTGGATTTAGTTTTGAAAATTCACTGAACGAAAATTCCGCCACTGCATGCACGACGCCTGCCCCACTCGTGTGGTGGCATCCCCTTCCCCTTTCCCCTGACAACTAACTCACTAATCCGATGATGTATATCGCTGTGACAAAAAAATAAAAAAGAGATGGACGTTTTAAAATCTCTCCGATAAGTTACTTTGTTGTAAAATCATAAGATTAGCGTACCAATTTCTAAATGATTGATTGGCAGATATTGACGAATGCAAAGATCCCAATCTCAATGACTGTGATGGAAATGCAACTTGCACGAATACTCCAGGAAATTTTACTTGTTCTTGTAATCATCATTTCTTTGGCGATGGAAGAAGCGACGGAAGTGGGTGCACTCCTCAGGCCTTGCAGATCTCAGCGATCAAGTTATCTCTAGGTACGTACGTACGTAGTACATAACACGTGCTTCAGATTCAATTGTCACCTGTTGGTAAAGTCATGCACAATTTGGTTTGCTAGTTTAACATAGCAGTTATCATAAGTATTTTGGATAGTGCTATCACGCAGTCTCGATCGCCGCATAAGAATGAGTGGTGTATTGGACAATCTCGGCCCCAATATCAGGTAATCATAGGTATTGAAATCCCAACATCTTCATCTATCGCCCTACGGTTAATATATTACTGGAATTTTTGGCTTATTGGTCATAATTGGAATTTAAGGCTCGATTTGGTTAGGTTAGATTTGGCTACAATTACTATTTCTTGTTCTTAACAAGTAGTGCGCCATGTTCATACTTTCATTTTGTGCCACGTAATATCTTATCTTGTAATCTTATTCTATATAAAATACTCTATCAAAATGAGGTAACAACCACATTTCAAAGCAGTATGCCACATTGACGGGCTATAGCTAAAGCTGATCATCAGACTTAATTCCTTTTTCAAATTTGTCACATCATTTTGTATTGATTACTTGTTTCTATATTGTTACGGCCGTTTAGATTCAAATTTCAACATTCACATAGTAGCATAGTCAATGAAATTTTCTTAGAATTCTTTCACTTTAAATGGAGAGGAGGTTTCATCCATTTTCAAGGGAAAAAGGACAAGAATGGTGAAAAAAAAATGAAGAATCATACGGGTATTGAGTGCCACTAAATAGCTTTCATTTGTTTTTAGTAGAGATTACCTAATGACGAAATCTATACCTATGTTTCATGTAGGATTGAGCTTTGGCTTCGTGTCATTACTGATTGGTGTAATTTGGATATACTCCTGCATCAATAGAAGGAAGCTAATCAAACTAAGAGAGCAATACTTCCAACAAAACGGTGGCTTACTAATGAAACAAAAAATTTCTTCAATCGATGGAACAAGTGCGGAGTCATCAAAAATCTTTACAGCTGAAGAGCTAAAGAAAGCCACTAACAACTATGCCGAGGACCGAATACTTGGGCATGGTGGATACGGTGTGGTTTACAAGGGAATTTTACTAGACCAACGCATAGTCGCCATCAAGAAGTCCAAAGTAATGGATGCGAACCAAGTAGAACAGTTTATCAATGAGTTGTTGATAGTAACACAAGTTAACCATAGTAACATTGTGAAGCTCTTGGGGTGTTGTTTTGAATCAGAGGTTCCCGAGCTTGTTTATGAGTATATACCAAATGGCACACTATTCGAACATATTCATAAGCCATTATCTTGGTTAACATTGGAGCATCGATTGAGAATAGCCGTAGAAGCAGCTAGTGCACTTTCCTATCTTCACTCTGCCGCATCCATTCCGATCATTCACAGAGATGTTAAGTCTGCCAACATATTGCTAGACGCTAATTACGTCGCAAAAATGGCAGATTTCGGTGCTTCAAGATTAGTCCCGTTGGACCAAACTCAAGTGACTACATTAGTACAAGGGACTTTAGGTTATTTGGATCCCGAGTACTTCCACACTAGCCAGTTAAACGAGAAGAGTGATGTTTACAGTTTCGGAGTGGTTCTAGCAGAATTACTGACTGGAAAAAAGCCTATTTGTCTTGAGAGGTCTCAGAAGGAAAGGAATTTGGCGACCTACTTCCTAGTGTCAATGAAGGAAAATAGGTTGTACCAAATTTTAGAGCCTCGGGTGGTGAAGGAAGGGATTTTGGAGCAACTCCAAGCAATTGGGGAGCTTGTGAAGAGGTGTCTTTGTGTGAAAAGTGAAGAGAGGCCTGCAATGAAAGAAGTAGTTGTGGAATTAGAGAGTTTAAGGAAGTATAGAAAGCATCCATGGGTTAATCAACAAAGTCATGAAGAGAGTGAAAGTTTGCTGAGTGACGAAGTAGCAACAGACATTTACGCTTTCTCAATAGGTCCTTCTACTGGTGACATATTTGGGCAATATAGTCTTGGTAGCAACACGACAATTCCGCTTAGTAAGGGCTTGTTTGATAACCTAAATTCAGTACTTAAAACTGAATCAATTAAGTAATAAGTGATTCAGTGGATTTGATAACGACATTTTACATTGCTTAACAAATTAAGTGCTACTTAAAATGTAGGCTAAAAAGTTGAAAAAAAATAAGTAGCTTTAAGCTACTTAATTCTGGCTGAATTCTTGTGTTCTTGCATTTAATTACCATACCAACACCACAACCACCACCACTCTTACAACCACTCCGCCACCATCACCACCACCACTTCGCCGCCGCCACCACCGCCGCCACTTTGCCACCATCAGCACCACCACCACCACTTCTACCACTCCACCACCACCATCACTCCCACCACCACTTCTACCATTCCACCACCACCATCACCACTTCACCACCACCACCAACACTCTACAACTCCCACCACCACCTCTACCACTCCACCACCACCACCACCACCACCACTCTCCTTTCACTCCATCACCACCACTACCACCATTACCACACTGCCGCCACCACTACCACACCGCTGCCGCCGCCACCACAATGTCACCATTGCACAACTATCACTCCACTGACACCACTTATTGCCACCATTATACCATCATCACTCCACCACCACCACCACCATTACACCACCACCACTCACTACTAGCATTACACCACCACTCCAACACCACCACCACCACAATCACCATTCCACCTTTACTATAAGTACATTTTGACCATTAGTAAATTAAAAGAGATCAATCGGAACTAAAATTATTTTATCATTTTTTTTTAATTCAGTACTTAATATGTTTACCAAATAGTTTTTCAGCTTAAAAAATTCAGCATTCAGCTTTCAGTACTTAATTTTTCAGCATTCAGATTCAGTTTTCAGTTTTATCAAACAGGCCCTAAGTCATTAATTCTACTAGCGCTAGTGACATCTTGCGCAATAGGTATACAAAGTTAATGTGTCAGGCTTTCTAATAGCATTGTGGCCGGGGTCCTATAGACAAAAACACATTCAAATATGCAGTGGTCAATTGTGAAAGTAGATTGTTCTTCGTTTGGTTTGAATCATTTGTAATAAGGTGAAGATATTGTTTGTTCATGTTATGGTTCATGTTGTGGTTAGTGAATGCATTTTCTGGGTCTGGCTCATGACTTTTCTTATTTTCTAGTAGACTATGGTCTTGTGATGGTGTTTTATAGAATGTAGTCTCTTTCGTTGCAAGTGAACTCTTATCATAAATCTATAATTCGTTGAACTTGAATAATACGAAGGCCCTGGGGAGGGAGCTGTATCCATTCCAAAAGGAAGATATCTTGTACATGAGTGAGGTTTTGTTAAGACTTTTAGCTACCAAGTATAGTTCTGCGCCTCTTTTTTCTTGACAGTACAACTATTTGGCAAGGAAAATGATAGGCGACAATTTCTTCTCAAATTAGTGAGGAAAAATTTGAAGTTTTGGAGTTGAAATCAATTCCTTGTGATAGGTAAGTTGTTGTAGTACCCTTTCAATCCAAAAAAGAGAGAGGCTATTAGAGTCCTAGGAACTACACAAACAGAGACAGAGGCAACACAAACAAACAAACCAAGGAGAACATGTTCCAAATGGGTGCTTTAGTGCTGCTATTTCTTTCTGATGTTGCTGCCTTGTTTACTCTTCTGCTTTGACGCCTTTTTTTTTTTTTTTTTATCGGCAAAAATAAATGTATATAGATAGCTCGATAAGGGTACATCGAGGGAAAGAAAGAGAAAGGAATAGCACCCGCTCTATGATATTGATATTCATAGATGAAGCAAAGTGATACACCAAGAAAGACCATCCAACCAAGGGATCCAACCAAGGGTTGAATGATGATACAACCAAACACCAAACCAAACAACACCCGAAAACAAAAGCAAATGCAGCTTCAGAGAGCTACTCCAAAGCTCCCCATCGAAAACATCATAATGCTGATGATGTCAATGCTTATGCTCTCAACTGAAAACGTGCTCAACCTCTGATATTCTCTGTTCCTAGCTACTATTGGATTTGGATCTTGCTGATTCTCTTGGTGTTGTTACTGGATGCATGGGAGCTGTTTGAATTAGAGACAATGGAAGTTTGCATTCATCTCCTAGGGTTTCATTCAATCTTTGGTTGGATGTACTTTTTTTTTTCCTTTTTCTTCTTCTTTTTTTCTGGCCTTCTCTATTCTTCAAGTATTTCCTTTTGTATCTACAGTTGGCCGCCTCTATGTACTTTGTCGAGTTTAAATAAAATCTTTTTGCCGGTAAAAAAAAAAATGTAAGCAGGAACGTGCAAAATTAATACAGTGGGGGAGCCTCAAAAAGCCGAAAGGGCACGTTCTAGAGATTGCTGAGATCCCTATTCGCAGAGCTTAATTGGTTTAATGTTTCTCCATACCAGCATGGAGTCCTAGATAGCATTGGATTAGAAGATTCATGTGTAGTCATATTGTAGTCTTAAGCTATTGCGTTTTCTAAAACGTGAATGGTTCGGATATGGGCTCGAGATGAGGACAAAATTGGGGAGTATTGAGGGATGGGGTATGGAGAGGAGTGCAACCCATTTAAAAGCTCTCCATTCCTAATGATATCTCATCTTTTTCAATGTGCTTAGGGTTGTAGATTAGCCAAGTTAAACTGAGTATTTACTAATCCATCAAACTTGACCCGAACGGACTTTAAAAAAGAAGAAGAAGCGATCAAACCGATCTCAAAGGACACTATATATAAAGCCAGATTTGAGCAAATTATTTTCTTCTGTTACATTAATTACTTAATTACTGAGCAGAGTCGCGCTAATAAACAAATTACAACGATAATATATGTGTTCAATGTATGCATGATTGTTTATCATTTACATCATCTGAAACTAATTTCTAATAGATCACGAGGTCAGCTGAAATATTTCTCCTAATATGGAAAGTCTGCTAATTAAAGACTTTGTCTAAGGTGTGGGTGTTTACGAGAAATTATTTTTGCAGATTTTAAGATTTTAGTTTTGGAAAATCATGATCAGTTTGGAGTGGTTACCAAAAATTATAAAGAACAGATTCTCGGATTCTGGAGATTTTAAAAGGGAAATGATATTGACACTCCAAAAATTGATGCAGGCACTCCAAAATACAAAGGAAAGTGGCTTTGGAGTTACACTAATTTTGGAGTGCCTGCATCAATTTTTGGAGTGCCAATATCATTTCCCTTTTAAAAAGCTAACAATCCGATGTTGATAACTACTTATTTAAATCACACAATTTGAAGTTTTGATTGGTGATTTAATCATTCAATTACTGATATCCACGTAGTTGATTTTTTTGCAGGGAGAGTTAAAATATAATGTTCTAAGAGATGGACCATTATGATCATCAAAATAAGACTGGAAATATGATGGGTAATGTTTAACTACTTTTGAAGGCGGCTTAACAAAATTGAACTCAACGGAAACCCTATTAATACAACACTTTGCATAACCATTTGTCCAATATGTTGAGGTGTTACCGTATCATTGAGCAATGTCAACTAGCTAGTTTGGCCGGCGATCGGGGTGCTGCCGTCTGATCGTGGGCGGCGGCGGCGGGCAGCTTGGTTGGGTTGGATTGTTAGGGTTTGTTTTGGATTCCTTGGGTTGGGCCTAGCCTTCTGGGCTAGCTCGTCTTTTTTTGTGCTTAATTGTTTGATTCGGGCTTTTTAGGCCTTTAGGGGTGTTGAGCTTTATTTGTTTTATTTGGGCTTGTAGGCCTTTTTAGGTGTTTGGGCTTTGGCCCTTTGGATGTATCTTTCAACCTTTGATTGATTGTACCTTTTCCCCTCCCCTTAATAAAATGTTTGCTTTCGCCGTTCAAAAAAAACTAGCTAGCTAGCAACTCATTCATTGCCCAATGATCCACGGCCAACTATGCATCTTGTGCATATTATTGTACAAAGTATTGTGTTAACAGCATAACTTGTAAAGGGAAAGTCTATTAGTCTTGGCTAACAGATTAATCTCTCTCGAATCCAAACTTAATTAAATGGGAGCTATGCAATATAAAAGAATTCCATGTTCGTTTTGGGTTTCTAGACCCAAACTTTCTCTCTGCACATGGTCTCAGTAATTTTTTTCTCCAATTATTATCCTCATTTCTCAATCGATTTCTCTCCACTCATTACCTCAAAAAACTAAACAACCCCCCCCCCCCCAAAAAAAAAAAAAAGAACTAATTCCTTCAAACCCAAAACGAACATGGCCCAATCTTTGGGATAGTTACTCTAGCTACCTCGATCCCTTATTCTCAAATCGTACATAATAATCCCTCCGTCCCGATTGTTTGTCCACTTTTTGACTTTGTCTTGTCCCAATTTATTTGTCCGTTTAACTTTTAAATGGATAAAATTCACTTTTTGAGCTTATTTTTTTGAAATAAAGTAACTTTTCAAAAAAGATGAAGGGTAAAATATTGGGAAGTTAACAACTTTTAGGTGTAATCGTTATGCTTCCTAAATAAGTTGGATTCTCAATATTGGGACGGAGGGAGTACAAGGTTGCAAAAATTGAGCTTCTGTGGTTCTCAAATATAGGTGTTGAAAAATTTCTCAATTCAATATGCCTGTTGACACGAATTGACAAGTAAAATGTATCGACATATATGTAATTTATAATAGAGAAAGCAAACTTAAGGGGTTGATTATGGGGTGGCTTGTGACATACAAGTTTAGAGCTTGCTTCTTCCAAAAGTCTCACGTTTGAAACTTTTCTGGTGCTATCGATCTTTTGTGACCAAACGATACGGGATTTTATCATGATTTTAATTAAACTGATTCTCTGCTTCTGGACAGAAAAATTAAATCACTAGGAATTAATTAAGATGGACATTGCTATTTGCAGCCACTTATTTTCTGAATGTAGCATGTATATAATATGGTACACACCTGTTTATAATATGGTACACAGACTACGTTCAGAAAATTTGTGACTGCAAATAGCAAGCCCCATTAAGATTCACGTACCTTGGTTTGTGATGAAAGATTTATGATCAGGTCAATACAATTCTCAAAGCTACCAATTGGCAATGGTATAGGATTTTCCATCAGCAGGTTTTGAGCACTTCTTATAAGCTGCAAATTAGTCCCACCAGAAGCAGTCAACCCATTGGAACTGTTTGTGATCAATATATGGTAATTAGTTGGTCACTCGCGCGGGACCACGCTTCAAGTTTTCACCTCAGCAAGGAAAAGGGCAAAAATCATAAACACCCCCTCATCTTCAAAACCGGTAAAGGAGACCCCTTCATTTATCAACCATTATCACTTAAACTCCTTCCCCCACAATTCCATCCATCATTCTTATGGGAAATGGTCACATGATTACATCCCAAATAGTTTTATTCCTATGAGGGCGTCCTCATTTTAAATAAAATGCGGAAGTCCCCTTTGCTCCCTTTAAATTCACGTTCTGAACATATTGAGCAACTCGGATCATCGCAAATTGGTCGGAAAAGGGACGTCCTTAACTTAATAAATTAAGAGCGCCCTTACCTGAAGTTTTAAGTGTGTGTGTGTATATATATACAAACCCGATCAATTCCACACCTCTTACGGTCCACACCTCCCCTTTTCCGATCGAATTTCGATGATCCGACCCGCTCAATGTGTTCAGGACGTGATTTTAAAAATACCCGCGAGAAATCGGGAAAAAAAAACACCGGAAAAGGCTTGATTTGAGCAATTTTTTATTGAACCGGTCAATAAAAAACTGTTCGGAGAGGTCCTTCCCGATCATTTTTTTTTTTGCCGATTTCTCGCGAGTACCCTTAAAATCACGTTCTGATCACATTGAGCGGCTTGGATCATCGAAATTCGATCGGAAAAGGGGAGGTGCGAACCGGAATCAAGTCAGGGATTCCTGACCTGATCCGGACTGTATGTATATATATATATATTGGGGCGGTTCCGGGGACAACTAATTAGACACCTAAAAAAATACCTCATAGTTCCTGATAAAATTTTGATGATCCAAGTTGCTCAATGTAATCAGAACGTGATTTTAAAGATACACAAACACACACACACCAGCCTTCACATAAGGGCACCCTTAACTTGCTAAAATGCGGACGTTCCCTTTTTCGATCAAATTTTGATGATCCAAGCCGTTCAATATGTTCAGAACGTGATTTTAGAGATCCCAGCGAGAAATCGACAAAAAAATTGACCGAGAAGGGCTTGATTTGAGTAGTTTTTTATTGAACCATTTAATGCAAACTGCTCAGATGAAGCACTTTCCTATCATATGTTTTTGCTGATTTCTTGTGGGGATCCTTAAAATCACGTTTTGATTTCATTGAACGGCTCGAATCATCGAAATTTGATCGAAAAAGGAGATATCCGAATTTTGCTAAATATGGTCGCCTTTATAGGAAGGGAACTGTGCATATATAAGTTTCGAATGAGGACCTCTTAAAATGCGGACTCCCTTTTTTCGATCAAATTTTGATGATCCGAGCTGCACAATGTGTTCAGAACGTGATTTTAAGGGTACCCATAAGAAATCGGCAAAAAAATGTCCGGAAAGGGCTTGATTTGAGCAATTTTTTATTGAACTGTTCAATATAAAATTGTTCGGATGAAGCCCTTTGCGGTCATTTTTTTAATTGATTTCTTGCAAGTATCTTTAAAATCACGTTCTGATCACATTGAGCGGCTCAGATCATCGAAATTCGATCGGGAAAGGGGAGAAATGGGGAGGTCTGTATTTTAACTAAAATGAGGATGTCCTCATTTTGTTACCGGTACAAGTTAGGGATCTTTGATTTTGTTACGGTCGGGACCTCGTGTAGAAGTCCACATTTCCGATCAAAATTTGATGATCCGAACCGTTCAATGTGTTTAAAATGTGTTTTTAAGGGTAAAGCGAGAAATCAGCAAAAAATATAACCGGAAAGGCTTGATCTGATGAGTTTTTCGTAAAAATGCATTTTAGTGTTTATGGTCCACGTGTTTTGAATATGGCACATACGCGGTTTATGGGTTTTATGAGATTCTCCATATCTTTATGCCTAAGATTTATTCTATTGGTCAAATAGAGAAGTTGTTTCCTAAATATACTATACTTTGATGGTAACTAGTTTGGTGTGGCAGAAAATCAATCTCGTTCCAAGCCCAAAATCGCAGAAAATAAAGACCTTGGTGTTGTGGAACCATAAATCGTTCGGATTCGAGATATAGAATCGTTCGAATTCGGATTCAGAGAAAACCCTAACAATCGAACAAGGGAAAACCGAACTAGGGAAAACCCTAATAATCAATAGATACAGAGATCACAAAGAATTGAGATACAAGAGATACAGAGTTTGAGATACGAGAGAGAAGACAGAGATACCTTTCAATCTTCTTCTTTGTTCTAGGGCTTCTCTCTCTCTCTTTCTCTCTCCGCGTCTGATCGAAAAAGGAGGAAATGGGAGGTGTACGGCTGGAATCTGAGTTTCGTTATAACCCGAATTCCCACCCGGATCCTGACCCGCATCCCATTTTTAACTGACCCAAGTCCCCTAGGATCCGCGAGATGCCATTTTAAAACGGGAGCCGTTGGATTAGATCCAACGGTTGTGATGGGAGGTCCACACAAAGCTTAAAATCCGGGATCACTCATGTGAACCGAGTGTATATATATATATATGCATGATATCCATGTTATGCATGCATACACATTTTGTAGATGAATACAAAGAAGTGCATGGACCGCTTCTTATTTAGTAGAGAGATGAATACAAAGAAGTGGACTGCTTCTTTTGTTTGTTGTTCTACTATAAATATACGTTTTCGTGAAAGTTGAATGCATATTATTACTGGTCTGCTGGTACCTTAGATTAGGGGTACTTGGGTTTATACCTTTTTTTTTTTTTTGTCCCTAAAAAAAAATATTGGTCAAGTTTCTATGTTGTTAATATTGGTCAATTTTGCCGATCAAAAAAAATATTGGTCAATTTTCTGCGGTGGACAATACTAATCGCCATTTATACCACCATGCCAAACACCCAAGTGACTCAAAATAATTTTTCGAAAAATATATTCATCATCATCGAAAATCTTTCTTTCCTTTGATCCCTTCGTCATCGAAAATCTTTACATCAGGAAAACGCAAGTTGATCTTTTTTTTTCCCGACAAAGCAGAAACAATGCAAGTTGACCTTGAACGTTAGTACCTCATACGTACATTATCACATCATTGTCTTAAATTATTACAACTGGAAAAAGCAAGTTGATCTCTATTTAAAAGCTCTCCATTCCCAATAATATCTCATCCTATTCAATATGCTTAGAAATATTGCAGATAATTAAGCTGATCTAAGTAACTAATCGATGACTTGAAAATTTAACGATCGACTTGCAGAAGTGTGTAAGACTAAATTTTGTATTTAGTGTTTATGGTCCACATGTTTTGAATATGGCACATACGGTTTATGGGTTTAATGAGATTCTCCATATCTTTATGCCTAAGATTTATTCTATTGGTCAAATAGAGAAATTGTTTCCTAAATACGCTATACTTTGATGAGAAGTTAGTATCAATGTTTAATAAGGAAACCGGTTCTCTCTCTACCTATAAAAGAGCGTCTAGGGTTCCATCAAATTTTAACATCATATACTAAACAGCTAGAAAGTGAGGCAAGGGAGAAACCGTTTTCCACCTAGGGCTTAATTATTTATCTACCGCTAAATGTTTGTACTATGATAATCATGATAGTTCTAGATCCTGGCATAATAGTGGGTTGTTATTTATCTAACACCATAAAGAATAAATTTACATGTGGTATCAGAGCATTAGGTTTATGAACTTCATGATTTTTCCGTTAAAAGAAGGGGAATTTGCACTTACACCCCTTGTACTATCACCGATTTGCACATACACCCACTGTACTCCAAATTTAGGCACTTACACCCCTTGTACTTTGGACTGAAGTGCAACTGTTAAAAATTCCGTTAAAATGGATGGAAAAGCTATTGGCGGGAGATTTCCCTCCAAAATGAGGAAAAAAATGTCCAAACTAACCCTAATAGCCATTTATAAGCTCTGTCAAACTCTCATTCCCAAAAACAGAGCATCCAAACCCCTCTCTTCCCCTAACCCACTCTCTCTCTAGTCTATTATTATCAACAGAAAAAATAACATTTATGTCTAATCAGTCCCAAAACATCTGCAAATGTAGCAACACAAACACCTAGCAGCACAGTAAAAAAAAAAAGGACTTACACTATCCAAATCCACAACATAAATGGCCAGCAATGACCAAAAAAAAAAACATACTTCAAATGCAGATATTCAATACCAAACTGAGCTCTTTTCTTAAACAAAAATCTCTATGTTACGAATTGACTTCAAACAGAGTTCCCAAAACAGAGTTCACAAACAGAAGTCAACCTAAGAAATATGCAAAACAATCATTTGATGCTGCTGTGAACTCTATTTTGGAAACTCTGTTTGAAGTCAGTTTGTAACTCTGTGTGACTTTTGTTTAAGAAAAGATCTCGGTTTGAACTACCTGGTACTGAATATCTGCATTTGAAGTATGTTTTTTTTTTTGTTATTACTGGCCATTTATGTTGTGGATTTGGACAGTGTAAGTCCATTTTTTTTCTGTGCTGCTGGGTGTTTGTGTTGCTACATTTGCAGATGTTTTGGGACTGATTAAACATGAGATATAGTGCTAGATGTTGCTGTTTTCTGTTGATAATAATAGACTGGATTAGGGGAAGAGAGGGGTTTGGATGCTCTGTTTTTGGGAATGAGAGTTTGACAGAGTTTATAAATGGCTATCAGGGTTAGTTTGGACATTTTTTTCCTCATTTTGGAGGGAAATCTCCCACCAATAGCTTTTCCATCCATTTTAACGGAATTTTTAACAGTTGCACTTCAGTCCAAAGTACAAGGGGTGTAAGTGCCTAAATTTAGAGTACAGGGGGTGTATGTGCAAATCGGTGATAGTACAAGGGGTGTAAGTGCAAATTCCCCTTAAAAGAATTAGTATGACGTTAATTCAATTTTGTGCCGTTGTCGGTTGTGATTAACATGAATGAATCCCGTTGATGTTTGGTATATTACGGAATAGAGAACAGAATCGCATAGTTTCTTGTTCCCGTTTATTTGTTTATGAAATGTAGACCCCATTGATTCCTTGAATACACAGTTAGATCAATTTATTAATCAAGTGATGGGCTCTAATGGTACTGAGGGGCACAAATTAACGGTTTTATTTTGATCCAACTGAGACTAATCGATTCTTGGTATGCAAGTAATATTTTATGATGCCATGATGTTTGCCGTATGAAGTAAAGCCATCATGTTGATGTAGTCAAGTTTCTTTGATCGAAGGAATTATAATGCTTTTTGTTCAGTTTTATATACTGTGTATACCCCTAAATTGATGCTATCAATTTTTATTTTTATTTTATGAACCGTATATGAGAAAACGGAGGATATCAAATGATTCGTGGATATCAAATCATATTATGGAATTGTAATCTAGTATTTACCTAATGTCTGGGAAAAATCACTATTTGATTTGACTCTATATAAGGATGATAGATGTTAATCAAATTATGAAATTTTAATACCTATTACGAGCATGTGTTAAAATAGTGATATTTTGTTTGGATCACCTAATGTTAATGCAAAAGTCATTATCTTGATTGAAATCTACATTAAGATGTCGTTCTTTAGTCACCAAAGTGGCCCAACTGGAATGTTTCATAGATTTCAATTAAATTACTGAAACTTAACACTTATTTTATTTGATATTTATATTACGATACGGTTTGGTAGTCACCAAAGTGGCCCAACTGGAATGATTCATATATATCAAGTTAGATATGAAACTTATTCCCATTTTTAAGTGTTAAGAGTAATGACTTTGCAAATCGTAGTTCTCTAGTTGCATGAATATTAGGTAGGCCCAAAGGTGCACCACTTCTAAGTGATTAGTGAATTGGAATAAGATAATTTATAAGTATTCACAATTCAGATTGGAATTGGATACTCAAAGGTGTAGTGGGCCGAAATATCCGAAGGACCAAAGGGGTCAACAGGTTGACCTTCCGGGCCCACGGTCCAGCTGTCTCAGTTCGTCCGTATGAGAAAAGTCAAACTTAACACGTCACCCCAGTCACCAGCCGAACGTTAGTTAGTCTTGCGGATGTTCGCCGAACACAAGTTGCTTCTCCGAGCGAACTCGTAACACCCTTGTTCGGCACGGGTCCAATTTACTCGGGTGGGCAACCTCCCAGTTCGAGCGTACGGATCGACGAGCAAGTATCATACTCGGCAAATTCTATGTTCGGAAGTGTTCTTCGGCAAAAGCGGTCGTGGAACGTTCTGGAAGCTTCTGCTGATAGAAGCAAAGATAAGCACGTTCACCTCTCTGATAACCAATAGGACGTATCTGACACTGGCCCACGTGGGTCCACATGGGTCTGCAGGTCTAGAAGGGCGGGATCCATCGAGTACTTCTGACATGTGACGTCATCCGAGCATAGCAACGCGCGTGCAATACACTTCCACCTTGTTCAACGCTCCAAACCTCCGCCTATAAATAGCAAGGTACCCCTTCTGGGAAAAGGGTTAGATTTCTTCTCCCCTAAGCATATTTTTCCTACCAAACTTCTTCTTTCTCCTCCCTCCGATTCTAACTTGATCGTCGGAGCTTCTACCCGGAGGAACACCACCCTCCGGTTTGCAGGTACACAGCGTCGTCGTTCAAGATCAGCACGGTTCAAGCATTGAGAAGGGGTTCAGGAATAAATCACGCCCCCACAATTGGCGACTCTGCTGGGGAAGAACAAAGCTTTCCCAACAAAGCACAGTGGGCCGTGGTCCGTTTCAGGCCTCCTCCTCCTTTCTCCGCCGTACGCCACCACCCATTCGGGTTATGGCGCAACGTCTTCCCCCTCCAGGTCCGGAGAACTTCACCCTCGGTCTGGCTGGGTTTGGTTCCATAAACGCCGACCCCAGCCAAACTGCAAGAACCACCTTGCCAGTCGCACGGCAACTCTCCTACCCTCCAACCGAGCTCGAGGTTGCTCTGACAGAGCAAAGGCGTCAAACTACGGTTATTGCACTCCTCCAGCAACGTCTTGAAGAACAGGACGGAGGTGTGGCCACGACTCCTGTGCATGGCCACCCTGCCGAACCAAGTCGACCGAAGAAGACTCATAAGCGCAGCAGGAAATCTCACCAGGCGCAAGCATCCGAAGGTGCCCCTGCCGTACGACGTACCGTTTTTGATCGGCTCGAACACGTCCCCAGGATACAACCCACGGCCTCTCGCCCACGGTTGGAAAGTATCGTCCGCAATGAGAGCACTCGCTCTTCGGCGACGAGCTCTACAGCAGGTACACGAAGAGTGGAAGCTTCTGGGAGAACGTATAATGCTTCTCGACGGCAACAGGAGCACGCGGACGGAAAGAGACCCTTGGATCTCAATGACCCGCCACGGCGTGTTCGGTCCAATGAACGACCCGAGCGTACCGAACAGTCGAGATCACATACAGAGCATTACCCGGATGGACGACGCCCAGCTGGCTCGTCTAGCCACCGCCGAGCAGAAAGTGGAGAACGGCGGAGGCAAGATAACACCATTATTCTATATGACCAATTTACAGGAATGCCTACGGTATACCAACCGGTCAACGAAGGTTTCGATCCTCGGTAAGCTCGGCTCGAGGATCCAAGAATCGAGCAACTGGAACGTTCGGAAGGTATTAGGCATCATCAGCGAGAGCAGAGTAGGCGGCCGCGACATCACCATAGGGAACCTCGGGAAAACCGAACCAACCACCTCGAAGCCCCTCTGCCTATTATTCCGAGCGTTCCGGAGCTGGTAGATAACTCTAAGCTCGGTAAGGCCAAGGCCTCTCCCTTCACCGACGCCATACAGCAAGAGCGACCCCCGGATCGCTTTGTCTTGCCGAAGCTCAAGCGTTACGAGGCCAAGGAGGACGCAGTCGCGTTCGTTTGCCGATTCTGACAAACGATGAGCCTCCACAACTTCTCCGACGCGCTCATGTGTAAAATCTTTCCTCTCACACTGAGTGAGCCAATAATGCTATGGTACAATCAACTCAAACCGAAGTCAATTAGGTGCTTTAACGAGCTGGAGTTGGAGTTCACCAAGCGATTTGTGACAAGCAATATCCAGCCCAAGACGCTTTCAATGCTAGTGAATATGAAGAGGGCTCCAGGCGAAACCCTTCGGTTATACACCGAGCGATATTTGGAGGTGTATAACCTCATTCCCGATTGTGATCAGAGCGTGGCGGCCGAGTCATTTATGAACGGGTTGGATCCAACCTCGGCGATGTTCAAAGACTTGTCCCGGAACCCGCCGAAGACAATGGGGGAGCTTATGGTGATTATCGAGAAAGATTGCGTGCACGAAGAGGCAGTGGCCGAACGTAATGCACCGAAGGGGGCAGAAACATCAAAAACAACTTCTGCGAAAAAACAAGTGGTTAACGTTCGGCAAGGGCAAACTGGTCAAAATGGCGCTGGGACAAGCAAGCCGAACAATCGAAACAAACCACCCCAGCATCCGCAGCAACAACCTCAATGGCAGCAGACGAGGAGGGAACCAAGGCCGGAAGAATATGTCGCCGAGCGAACCGCATTTACCGAACCAATCTATAAATTGCTAAGCATCATTGGGCAGATGCCATTCTTCGTTTGGCCGACGGGATTCCTAGGAACGGCGGGCAATGGCTCTGGGATGTGTACGTACCACAAGGAGCGTGGTCATTACACCACCCAATGTCAACCATTCAAACGCCACCTGGAGGAGCTCGCGGCAGCAGGGCACCTCAACCAATGGATCAACCTTCGGCGAAATCCATTGCCCCCTCATCCGCCTCCTCCAGCTGGGAATCTCGTTGGAGTCATTCAAGGCATTGTGTCCGAGGGACGAGCGGCCGAGCTCTATTCCGAAATCGACAAAGCCGTTGCTGCCTTGGCCGTTTGCAATGTTGGAGTTTCGCCGAAGAGGAAATGGGTTGATCCTAGCCTCGATGGCCCGATAACCTTCACCTCTGAAGATTTACAAGGGGTTCAAATGCCACACATCGACGCCCTCGTCGTCTCGGTCACAGTTGGCACTTCTACTGTTCAAAGGGTGCTGGTAGATCAGGGAAGCTCGGCGGAGGTCATGTTCTACTCAACATTCAAAAGCCTTGGCCTCAAGCCAAACCAGCTTCGGACAGCAAGCACACCACTCGTCAGCTTCACTGGAGCACCTGTGTGGCCCCATGGATTGATCACTCTTCCCGTGCGAGCCGGCTCCCGAGTGATTGATGTTGAATTTGTGGTGGTTAGTTCTCCTAGCCCCTACAACATCATCCTCGGTCGAACCTGGCTACACGGAATGAAGGCGGTTGCCTCTACCCTCCACCAGGTCATGAAATTTATCGGCTGGAATGGAAGGCAGGAGAGCCTTCGGGGGGACCAAATTCAATCAAAGAGGTGCTATGTCAGTACAGTGACTAACAAGCAAAGTTGTTTGGAGGCACAATGCGTTGAAAGGGGCGACCTTCCCGAGCTCGAAGAAGTAGGGCTGCCTGCCAAACAAAGGTCAACCGAAGAGCTAGTGCGGATGCCGATTACCGAAGATGGAGGAAGATATTTTCTCGTCGGGAGCTCCTTGAGTGAGTCCGAGCGTACGGACATGTTCAATTTCTTGAAAGCGAACATGGAAGTGTTTGCTTGGACTCCTCAGGAAATGCCCGGGGTAGACCCGTCTTTCGCTTCTCATTCACTCAACGTGGATCCGAACAGATGCCCCGTGGTACAGAAGGTTCGTCGCTCGGCAGCCTTGCATGTGGAAGCGGTCATGGCTGAAGTGGATCAACTAGTGGTGGCTGGAGCTATTCGGGAAATTCTATACCCGACTTGGCTCGCCAATCCAGTCGTTGTTCCAAAGAAAAATGGAAAGCTCAGGGTCTGCGTCGATTACACCAACCTCAATGATGCTTGCCCAATGGATCGATTCCCCCTCCCTCGGATAGATCAAATGGTAGATGCAACGGCCGGGTACGAGCGTTTGAGTTTCATGGATGCATACAGGGGCTACCATCAGATCGCCCTCGCCAAGGATGATCAAGAGAAGACGGCGTTCATCTCTCCCCGAGGAACGTACTGCTACAACGTCGTTCCCTTCGGATTGAAGAATGCCGGAGCAACCTTCCAACGAACTATCACTAATATGTTCTTACTCAAGCTCGACAAAACTTTGGAAGCATACATTGATGACATGGTGTGCAAGAGCAAGTTCGGTATTGATCATCTTCGGGATCTCGGGGAAATCTTCGACATCCTCAAGGAATACCGGCTTCGCCTCAACGCCGAAAAGTGTGCGTTCGGCGTAGGTTCGGGCAAGTTCCTCGGTTATATGGTGAGCCGCCGAGGGATAGAGGCTGACCCGACCCAACTTACTGCCGTACAAAACCTCCGAGCTCCAACCACAATCAAAGAGGTCCAACGACTGACAGGGATGGTTGCAGCGCTGAATCGGTTTATTCGGCGTTCAAGTGACCTTTGCAGGCCCTTCTTCCAAGCCATCAAGACTAGTCGGCGTAGGTTTGAGTGGACTGAGGAGTGTGAGCAGGCCTTGCAATCCTTAAAGGATTACCTTTCCCATGCTCCACTCCTCGTTACTCCCGAACCCGACGAGGATCTGTACATCTACCTTGCTGTTTCGGATCATGCAACGAGTGCTGTTCTCATTTGGAAAGAGGGAATGGACCACTTGCCGATTTTCTTCTCAAGCAAGACGATGACGGACTCTCAGACGAGGTATCTGCCTATGGAAAAGTTGGCTCTAGCGCTCGTTTCAGCCAAAACGAGCCTTATGCCTTACTTCCAATGCCATAGGATCGTGGTTCTCACTGAGTTTCCTCTCAAGGCCGTTCTTCGGAAGACCACCTCCTCCAGCAGAATCTTGAAGTTCTCTCAAGACCTTGCCAACTATGACATTCAGTTCGAACCAAGGACTGCAATCAAGGCCCAAGCGTTAGCTGACTTCTTCGCCGAGCTTACGCCTGGGCTGAAGGACGAAGAGAACGCTCTAGTAGCTGCTGCTGAGGGGGCTCGGATTGCCAAGGAAGAGGAATTTTTTGAATGGAGCAACCCACCCCCCGAATCGCTTCGGGCTCGGTTCACCTTGGGAACGAAAAGACCGAGGAAGGAATGGAAGCTGTTCTCTGGGGACGCCTGGAGGATGATGGTTGACGGAGCCTCGAACGTCAACGGGGCTGGGGCTAGTATTGTTCTCGTTTCTCCGGCTGGGACAGTCCACGAGAGCTCGGTCACCATCGGCTACCCTGCCACGAATAACGAAGCCGAGTACGAAGCTCTCATTGCTGGGTTGAAGCTTGCCCTTCGGATGGAAGCCGATTCGGTCCATGTCTTCTGTGACTCTAGACTGATTGTGGGCCACCTTAACGACGATTACCAGGCCAAAGATGAACGGATGAATGCTTACGTCAGTCATGTTCTCCCTCTGCTAAAACAGTTTGGACGCGTCGAGATAGAGTGGATTGCTCGGGAACATAATGCACATGCCGATGCTCTAGCAGGTCTTGCCTCGGTTTACCGAACTTCAGGTGGTCACACTATTATATTTGATGAAGTCGAATCACCGAGCGTCGAACCTGTGACTTGCTCGGTTAACGTCATCACCTTCGGTCCAAGCCTGATGGACCCTGTTATCGCTTATCTGAAGTATCAAACCCTCCCCGAGAACAAGAAGGAAGCTCATAAGATTCGTTGCCGAGCAGCTAACTACTTCCTTGATTCGAGTGGAAATCTGTACCGACGAACGTTCACTGGTCCAGATTTACGCGTCATACATGAAGACCAGGTTCAGAGCATATTTGATGAGCTTCATTCGGGAAGCTGTGGTGGTCACTCGGGTGGCCGAACGATGGCCCAGCGGGCGTTAACGCAGGGTTATTGGTGGCCTAAGATGGTTAGACAATCCGAGGAATACGTGAAACGCTGCGTTCGGTGTCAAAAACATGCTTCCATCCCTCACCAGCCAGCCTTTCCTCTCAAAATGATCACCAGTCCTTGGCCGTTCGCTGTCTGGGGCTTCGATATAGTGGGAAAGCTGCCGAAGGCGCTCGAAGGATTTGAGTATCTGCTCACTGCCACCGACCTCTTCACAAAGTGGGTCGAAGCCTCTCCGTTAGTAAAAACTACGGCCGGGGATGTCGAACGCTTTATTTGGAAGAACATCATCTCCAGGTTCGGCGTTCCATACGCTATTCTTTCAGACAACGGTTCTCAGTTCGTTGCTTCGGCGATCCAAAGTTTTTACCAAGAGCATCACATTACCATTCATACTTCGTCCGTTGCTTATCCCCAGGGAAACGGCCAGGCCGAAGCATCTAACAAGACTATCACTCGGGGGCTGAAACGTCGTTTGGATCGCAAGCTCGGTAAGTGGGTTGACGAGCTTCCACAAGTTCTATAGAGCTACCGCACTACACCTCGGCGTTCCACTGGCCGAACACCATTCTCCATGGTGTATGGTATGGAGGCGGTCTTGCCCCTCTCCACACTAATCCCTACCGTTCGGTCTGAGAATTTCAATCCGGTGGATAACAACGCTTTGGTTGGTGCGGAGCTGGATTTTGCCGAGGAGCTCCGTGATAATGCCAATCTTCGGCACGCTGCTTACCAGCAAGAGGTTGCTCGGGGATATAACAAAAATGTTCGGGCTCGACCGTTTTACGTCGGAGACCTGGTCCTTCGGATGGTGGTCGAAGCGAAGAAGTTGACAAAATTCAAGGATCCCTACAAGGGGCCCTACCGAGTGGTTCAGAAGATTGGCCACGGCGTCTACAAGCTAGCCGAAATGGATGGAACACCGATTGCAAACCCCTGGAACGCCCAAAAACTTCAGAAGTTCCACGGGTAGCTTCGGCGGGTCTCCGCCCTCTTATTTTTGTTAAATTTATTTTTCTTCGGAATGTAAGCCCTCGGGCGCCTTTATTAATAGAAATTTCCTATTCTTGCATAATTGTTTCTTCGGGTTACACACTCGGTTAACTCGGTATACTATCTCGCCCATAACCTTCGGAACGTGGCACTTCTACCCTACAATCGTTCGGATACATGATTTGGGCGAAATCCTCTTAGCCTCGGTTCTCCATCGTAGGGGCTTGGCACCTGTGTTCCTTTGTTTACCCACTTTCCTGCCTTAGTGTTTTCCCTCACTTTGGTAATACACTAAGACAGGGGGGCTCCTATGGGTAAACATAAGATGAAAGCAAATTCGCATGGGTGGCTTCCATCGTTCGGACCCCCAAGAAAAGTACTTCGTTTGGTCGGGTGGCATCCATCGTTCGGACCCCCGAGGATACTTATTTATACGTTAAAGAGGCATCCATCGTTCGGACCCCTTAAACACATTCGGTTGAACGAGCAACTGTACTTGTACTTGTTTGCGGGCATTTGAAGAAAAACATTATAAAAATGCTAAAGGCACATACACCGAACAAAAATACTAACATGAAATTGTTGCGTTGCAAAAAGTGGTTTCACCAAGCATGAACACTTGGAACAATTTCTAAATAAATGTCACCAGGGGATGGCGGGTGGTGTATTGTTCGGTGCCATCCCTGGACAACCTTACCGAGGAGTGGCCATGGTAAATCGTTCTTGGCCACCCTCTACCTGAGTTAATTACATACGGTTTGGCTAAAACCAATTGTTCGGTGTCGACCGTTCCAAATGAAGTCTACTAAAACAAAAATGGAAAAAAATTAACAAGTCTTATGCTTCGGGAGTAGTAGTGAGTAGGGGAAGGTTGGTGGAATCAGGGGCTGGAGTTGCAGCACTCTCTCGCTCGGTTGGGCTTGCCACAGCCTCGTCGACAATGGGCTCTTCGGCCACCACAGCTTCTTCAGCAGGAAGAGGGGGAGTTTCGATGAGGCTTCTACGCTCGTCATCGGGTTCAACACCAGCTTCGTCGAAACCCGTGTTGAATCCAAGCTTGAAGCTTACTCGGTGCTGCCCCTCCCTTATTTCAGTTCGAAGGGCCAGGATCTGGTCTGTAGAGTCTTCTTCGGCTTGGTAATACCCTCTGTCGAACTCCTCCTGGAGCAGCTTCTGCATCTCCTCTTCCATCTCCTTCCTCCCCAAGGCTCGTCCCTCCTCTAGCCCTTCTGCTTTTCCTTCGGCCCTCGTGTGCTCAGCAGCGTCTTGGTGACCCTTTACCAGCTCGTTGAGAGTTTTAATCTGGACCTCCTGGGCTCGGCGGACACCTTCCGAGTGGTCCAGGGTCTTCTTGTACTCCTCCAACGTCAGCTGGCCGAACTCCACCTTTTGCTTCAGCAATTTTGTTTGCTTGTCGTGCTCGGCGAGGTACAGCTGGGTACTCATGATTGATTGTGTTGCCTGAAAATAAAGGGGATATAAATTGTTCAAGATGTAGAAGCAACAAATGTACAAAGGAAGGAAATAAAGGAACTGTGGACTTACTCTCCCAACATGGAAATAATAGTCGTTCAAGGCTGTCTTCATTGATGGGGGAGCAACGATGTCCTTCGGAAGCATAAGCCCCGAGTGCAGCGTGAAGGCGAGGGAGGGATCCTCTTGGAGGCTGTCAGACTTCAGGACCCATTTCTTGTCTGGAGTGACAAGGTTCGGGACCCATGGAGCATCAGCATCCGAGGAAGCTCTTGTTTCTCCCTCAAAGGCCTTATTCTTCTCCTTCTCCTCTACCCTCGGAGGGCCGACTCCAGATGACTTGGAGGCATGTGACTTTGTTCTCTTCGCTGGGGGAACGTCCTCGGATGAGGGAGTGACGGAAGGGGGCCTCTTTTGCACCTGAGGAGCGGCACCACTCTTACTCGGAACCGAGCCTGAAGCTCCCGGAGTTCCACCCTTCTTTTGCTCGGCCAGCTTTTGCATCTGGTCATCCAGCTTCTTTTGTAGCAAGGCCTTCATGCTTTGGGGAGGCATTGTTTCGTCTCCGGATAAGAGCTCAGTGATTGGCACGCGTAAAGTCCCTCGGAGCGGCTTCTCTTTGCTCGGAAGAAGCTCCTTGGGAAGTTTGACCGTCTTCCCCTCGGTTTCTTTATCCGCCGCTTTCCCTCGGATCCTTCCACCGTATGTTGGGTCGTACTCAAGGATTGTAGGCGCGTCTCTCTCGGCACTTGGGATCGTCAACAATGCCGAGGCCAAGCCACAACCTCTGGCTACCCTGAGAAGATCCTTGTTGATCTTGCTTGTATCTGCCGAAGACAAACAGATAAAGAAAATTAGACGCGACAGGTTCGTGTTTAAAAGCGAAATAAAACTGACGAAGACCGAGCGTAAAATATATGAAGAATAACGCGAGATGCTTACAGGGTTCTCCCCTATGGGTTGCAACCTCGAATTTCCCATACTCTTCGGGCGGGTATTGAAAGTTTCCTCAGACTTCAACATAATCCGAGGCCCATTTCTCCGAGTCATACATACCCTCGGGAATGATCTTATCCATGAACCTCCGAGAACACAAGTAATACCGAGAACGTCTAACGTTCCTCGATACCATGTAGTTCTCAAAGATATGGTGGTATTCGAGAGGGAACATTTTTACCTCGGCAAGCTTGATGATCGAGTGGATTATGCGGTAGGAATTTACACTAAGCTGGCACGGCGTAAGGCTGAAACGGTGGAGGATTTGTCTCAAGATCTTGTGCATTGGGAATCGAAGCCCGCCTTCGGTTATTGCCATCAAAGGAACAGTGACATGCTCGTCACTAAATAGTATTCGAGGCCCTGTTGCGGGTGTGAGCACGACGTCGTTCGGGATACTGTACGCCCACTGAAAGAGTTCAGTCCCCCTTTGATCCTGGAAACAGTCCCAGTAGGGACAGGGGTCCTTTCCCTTCCGGTCAGGGATCAAGTCTGGGTCCAAAGGAATGATCTTCCTCTTAGCCTTCTTTTTTGGAGCAGCAGAAGGTGATTCGCCGAAGACGGCACCTTCTCCTTTTGGCCGACTAGAAGAAGCGGCAGGCGTGCCTCTCTCGGATTGGTCTTCCTCATCCCCGTCCGCTGTTTCCTCCTCTAAATCCTCCTCTTCGTCTGGGTCTTCTTCGGCCTTCTCTGAAGAATCGTCATCGTCTATCTCGACGATGTCGGGGTCCATTGACCGAAGGGGAGTCACGTTCGAGGGGAAGTCGATCCCCTCGATACCGGCGTACGGAGATCCGGACCCTACGCGATACTTCCGAGCCTCAGCCATAATTGCTTCGGCGATTTGGGGGTCCATCCCGCCAAAACCGGGTGCTTCGGAATCCACCGAGCGATGCGACTCTCCCGAAGAGGATGCTGACGACTCCATACCTAAAACAAGTGCATGGGATAAGACCGTTAGCGAAAGGCAAGGTCGTTGTTCCTAGGGTGCCTAATCTCAGTGTCCTAAGCTAACCGAGCAAACGCGTTACTCCAGAGCGACTATGTGTCGAGTGAGGATTCCGAGTGCAGTTATGCTTCGGAAGAAACTTATTCGGTTTCGTTCGGAAAATTCTTGATCGTTATTCTTCGGAATTAGTTTGTGTTCGGAAGAACTCGGACTGAATATGTTCATGGGCTCGGAAGAACACATGAACATATTCAACCTGTTCTACAGCGTTCAGGGAAGGGAACGGACAGAGCGGAAACAAAAACCCACTTTCGTGGTCAAAACATGCGTGAAAACAACTGAAGATGCAGAGAAATACCAAGGGAAGTAAAATATACCTGAATATCAAGAGAAATCTGTGATTCGTGGTGTTGATCTTCAGATTTCAAGCGATGTTGGGGTGAGAACCGTCGAGAAACAGTTGAAACGTCTGATGGAAGGAGAGAAAAAGTGATTTTTCTCTCTCCTTCCCCCCCTTTTATACCAAGGGGAGCATTCGAAACGGCGCAGAGCCCCCAGCCGTTGGATTGAAGCGGGAGATTGATACTCCGCGCGATGACTGACACGTGGAGGACTCTGTACGACGCCGTTTCAATATCCAATGGATTAGTGACACGTATCAAATTCGAAATTGGCGGTTTCAGAAGCATTAAATGCGGGTCCAGAGCTTGTCTGCTTCGGGTTAAGCGAACGTCTAACGTTCGGCATACTTCTTCTTTCGGCTCGAAAGGAAGCTAGTAATCCTTCGGCCACTACTGTCAACTCCTCCTTCCTTCGGACATGTAAAGCAGGAGTTGAGGGGCTATTGTAGTGGGCCGAAATATCCGAAGGACCAAAGGGGTCAACAGGTTGACCTTCCGGGCCCACGGTCCAGCTGTCTCAGTTCGTCCGTATGAGAAAAGTCAAACTTAACACGTCACCCCAGTCACCAGCCGAACGTTAGTTAGTCTTGCGGATGTTCGCCGAACATAAGTTGCTTCTCCGAGCGAACTCGTAACACCCTTGTTCGGCACGGGTCCAATTTACTCGGGTGGGCAACCTCCCAGTTCGAGCGTACGGATCGACGAGCAAGTATCATACTCGACAAATTCTATGTTCGGAAGTGTTCTTCGGCAAAAGCAGTCGTGGAACGTTCTGAAAGCTTCTGCTGATAGAAGCAAAGATAAGCACGTTCACCTCTCTGATAACCGATGGGACGTATCTGACACTGGCTCACGTGGGTCCACATGTGTCTGCAGGTCTAGAAGGGCGGGATCCATCGAGTGCTTCTGACATGTGACGTCATCCGAGCGTAGCAACGCGCGTGCAATACACTTCCACCTTGTTCAACGCTCCAAACCTCCGCCTATAAATAGCAAGGTACCCCTTCTGGGAAAAGGGTTAGATTTCTTCTCCCCTAAGCATATTTTTCCTACCAAACTTCTTCTTCTTCCTCCCTCCGATTCTAACTAGATCGTTGGAGCTTCTACCTGGAGGAACACCACCCTTCGGTTTGCAGGTACACAGCGTCGTCGTTCAAGATCAGCACGGTTCAAGTATTGAGAAGGGGTTCAGGGGGTTCAGGAATAAATCACGCCCCCACAAAAGGTAACAAACCTACTTAATTGTGAATCTTTATCGATTAGTCCTATTGGTGAAGGGAATCACCATAACTGTTAATAGTGTAACATTAGATGAACCCAAAGGCAGATCATCGTTGCACTATTTATTACTATTTGGACAAAATTTATTTTGTCAACTTATTGGTTACTCAAAGCATTATTGTAGTGAGCATATATTATGTGTGCATTGTTAATTATATCTGTTTTACATTCACACGCTTGGTATGTTTCATTTTAATTTAAATGATTGAATTTCTCATTTTGAAAAAGAAAAGGATTAGTTTCCTTTTGAATACTAGATGTTGATAAATAATTATTTTTGAGAAATTATTTTATTTTGGTGAAGTATGAATGAAATGGAATAGACTAAGCTTTATGTTCGTGTGAATGTTTAAGGTGAGCACTATCATGTTTATTGTGCATAGAATGTTTGAGGATGCCATTGAAATGTTATATTTGGCCTACTCAATTAAAGTACTTGAGAATTAAAGTAGAGGAAGTCTAAATGGGACATGAAGTTGGCATTATGTGATACTAATGAGTCTGGTAATGTTTTTAGACTCGAAAATATGTAATGGACAATGATATATGTCACTTCTATAAATGGTTGAGGCATTATCAGTAAGTTAGGAAGTGATTCGAAAGGGAAAAGTAATTACTAATGTTGTATGTTTCGAATCAAACCTAGCTAATTGTAAGTCCCTCAATTATGAAGTGATTTGATTATGAGCTACTACTTATGTTTATAACCAAGATGCATAGAGATTTGAAGTTATTAAAAACACAAGCCCATTGAGTTCTAAAAATTAGGTTAAAGTTTTATTAAAAGGGTATTTGGACTTATCGTTTGCTATTTAAGAGTTAGTCATCATTTTGTATTTTCTATAATGTTTACAAATTTAGTTTCCTTCATTCAAACTAAATTTTATTGTTATGTTTTTCAAGTTTCGAAATCAAATTTATGGTGATTGAAAAATACCAATTATTGTGTTATGGTATTTTATTATGATTTGAACGAACTAAAGTTCGATGACCATTTTATTGAGAACTCTCCTTATATTGCATCATATTAGTTTGGTTAGTAGCCTCATGAATGAAAATTACTTCATCTTGTGACATGAATGACTAAAACGTATTTAGAGATTAATCTATGACTAAAATTTTATTAATCTCTTATATGTGTGATTTGCATTAAGTACAAGCAAACTATATACATAAGGAAGTAAGTCACAAGAAATAACAGGCTTCTTAAGTGATTCATATAGACATGAATTTTTTACATCTTTTGATGAACAGACCTACTTTATCACATGTAGATGGTTTTTCACGTTATGTTAGCTTTCTATTGCATAAAGATCTCAATCAATGAATACTCTTAAGGTGTACATTGTTGAGGTAGAAAGGGCAAATAGAAAATAATGTAAAAGTCATGAGGTAGGACATATGTGGTAAATATTATGAGAGGTCTGTTCCATTTAGCATAATGTGATAGCTGAAAGGTAATCGTATATCTGTATGGTTAAAAGTATATTTGTAACTCCAAAATACCCATCATGTAGTGGATATAAAAATTCTCTAATGATCTCTGCGTTTATGTGAATCTGATTTCTCGTAAGGCAGTTTTAAATACTTCTTTTGAACTGTGGATAGGAAGGAACCTGAACTTATGACACTTGAACGTTTAAGGTTGTCCAGCAGAGACTAGAATTTTTAATTCACATGACATAATTTGAACTTTAGAATGAGCTATGATGACCTTATTGGTTGCTTTAGAAGATTCAAAGGGTATGAGTTTTACTACTTAACCATAGTACGACAATTATAGAAATCGGTCATTCAGATTCTTTAAGAATGGTGAAATCAGTGGGAGTGGTAAGCCATAGGATGTGGTTATTTAAAAGTTAGGGTATAAGTTTCTTTAAAAGTTAGGGTATAAGATAAATTTTTGTTTGAAGCTTTAATAGTAGAAAGTCTACTTTTGATTAGTTATTCCTATTATGTAAAGGAGCAAACAAAAGTTTTAAAGTAGCTTTCAATACTTCATCCATTATGATAGTTGAATTATGACATGCTTTGAGGTCATATTTCTTGAATAGGAGTTGGAAAATTTATCTTAGGACTTGGGGTTGTCGACACCATTACCAAGTTGCTAAGAATTTATGATTCCGCAACTATTTTCTTTTCTAAGAAAAATTTCAGAAACAAAAGTGCCACTTAAGGCATAAGCACACGGCTTATGATTGCATATCCACTTATGAAGGGGTTGACGCATAGACGTTTAAGAAATATACTAATTGAATGAGTCTAGCATAACCCATAACAGTCAAAATTTATGGACTGTAATATGATGATGATGTTATTCGGCACTTTGAGAGATCTCAATTACGTGTTTCTGATAATTTTCTGTAATGAACAGTGTACGTACATGTATGTGAATGATTAATGATTACAGGAATAGTCTTTGACAAAAGACACTATCGTTGGACCTTATGAAATCGCTTCTCACTTAAAGACTATGTTAAACAGTTTGTTAGTGTTGTGGTACATGGAAGGGACTATGTCATTGTGATGTAGAACCGCCATGACTCGCACTAGTGGGTTGTTTAATAATAGTATTATGATTGTGACTAAATTAAGAAGGGATTGATATGGACTTATGGCGCGCCTTATGTTTACCTTGTTAGACCTAATTAAGTTTATCATATGGGCCAAGTGGGAGAATGTAAGACTAAATTTTGTATTTAGTGTTTATGGCCCACATGTTTTGAATATGGCACATACGGTTTATGGATTTATTCTATTGGTCAAATAGAGAAGTTGTTTCCTAAATACGCTATACTTTGATGGGAAGTTAGTATCAATGTTTAATAAGGAAACCAGTCCTCTCTCTGCCTATAAAAGAGCGTCTAGGGTTCCATCAATTTTAACGTCATATACTAAACAGCTAGAAAGTGAGGCAAGGGAGAGAAACCGTTTTCCACCTAGGGCTTAATGCTCTAGCAATATTATGGTTGGTTCAATTAATCACTGGATCGCTCAAGTTCCGCATAAATGGATCCGAGTATGCCGTTCTTAATTATTTATCTACCGCTAAATATTTGTACTGTGATAATCATGATAGTTCTAGATCCTGGCATAATAGTGGGTTGTTATTTATCTAACACCATAAAGAATAAATTTACAAAGTGGTCAAGTTAATTTTACTTGTTATTCCAACTAATCTCACAGGAAATTACATCTAAGTCGAGCTGTGAAAGGTGTAATGATGATTTTTTTTAATAAGTTGGAGTTACGAAGTGGGACACTTAAAAAGGGACAGAGGGAGTATTATTTTTCCCCGTCAGTACTGTATCAAAGACAGTGGTCCTATTAGTCTTGGCTACCAGATTAATCCCTCTCGAATCCACCTTAATTAAACGGGAGCTATGCAATATAAAAGATCTTCCATGTTTGTTCTGGGTCTCTCTAGATCCAAACTTTCTCTCTACGCATGGTCTCATTAATTTTTTTCTCCAATTATTATTTTCATTTCTCTATCTATCCCTCTCCACTAATTACCCCAAAAAACTTCCTTCAAACTCAAAACGAACATTGCCCAATCTTTGGGATAGTTACTACTTCGATCCCTTATTCTCAAATCGTACATAATACAAGGTTGTAAAAATTGACCTTCTGGTTCTCATATATATGTGTGTGTGTGTGTGAACAAGTTTCTCAATTCATGCCTGTTGACATGAATTGACAAGTAAAGTGTATCGACATATATTTATTTACAATAGAGAAAGTAAACTTAAGGGGTTGATGGGGTGGCTTGTGACATACAAGTTGAGAGCTTCCTTCTTTCAAAAGTCTCATGTTTGAAACCTCCCTGGTACCATTGATCTTCTGTGACCAGTCGATACAGGATTTTATCACGATTTTAATATGATTCTCTGCTTCTGGATAGTAAAATTAAATTACTAGAAATTAATTAAGATTTGCGTACCATGAGTTATCAAAAGGATTATGTACATATCATGACGCCATGATGTTTAGTATGTGTATAATCTAATGGAATGATGATGCATGGTTTGCGATGAAAGATTTATGGATAGTAAAATGTAATACCATCAGCAGGTTTTGAGCTCTTCTTAAACTGGTAATTAATCCACCAAAAGTCATTTAAGCAGTACTCAACCAATTGGAATTGTTTGGGAATATTGGTTTATAATTGGTGACTCGGGACCACACTTCAAGTTTTCACCTCAGCATGCAAGGAAAAATAGGGTAAAAATCATAAACACCCCCTCATCAATGGGAGGCTATCACTTAAGCCCCATCATCTTGGAAACCGGTCAAGGAGACCCCTCCATTTATCAACCATTATCACTTCAACTCCTTCCCTCACACTTCCATCCATCATTTGTATGGGAAATGGTCACACATGACACCAATGTGACATATAACAGAACACATGCACTTATCAAAAAAAGAAAGAAAGAAAGAAAGGGGGGACATAGAACAGTGTCTACATCCCAAATGTGCCCTCCATTTTGGACAAAATGTTTTTTTTCTTTTTTTTCTCGGCAAAAGAATTTTATTAATCTCTGAAAAGATACAAAGATTAAAAGGATAAGAGCATCCGAAGGAGAAATTACTAACCTAAGATTACCTGAGACCCAAACGTTGGCAAGAGACCAACAAAAATGGGCCAAACCCAAACCCTAAAAAAAAAAAAGTTTCCTTTCTTCCATTCGATACTTTTGTATATTGCAGAGATTCTTCTCTCAGCTTGCACTCAAATGCTTGAAAAACAATTTTGGAACCAATGCAGAAAGGGTAATTTCATCGTGCAAGTTACAAAAGTTGCATAAATACGAATATTCTTACGCACCTGAATAAAATTTCATAAAAATCGAAAACAAGGTCATCAAATGTTTTTAGTGATTTTCTTTATCTAATAGCAAATATTTAAATACTCACTCCATCCCATATTATTTATCCTTTCAGTCATAGTGCCAGCTTCAGACTGAACAATAAAATATTTCGTGCTTAATCTTTCAAGTTTTCATAGTACACACTTACCATAGGCCGGCCACCAATCAAGTGTTGTACAGATGTAATTGGCATACATATTAGAAAGCTAGCTTCAGGTCCATAAACACTATTGTTGAAGGAAAACTATGACAACAAAATTTCAATAGAGCAACAAATAAAGGTCTACCATAACCCTTACTCTTCCAGTACTCTAAAACATCACTAATAAATCACAAATTAATAAAATAAGAAGTCCTAAATCAGGGCGGAACCAGGATTTGCAAAATGCAGGGGCCGAACTATATGAACAACAAGATTTTAAAATTTCAAGATTCGGGAATCTAAAGGATTTAAATGTCTAAATAACACCAAATACAAAACACAATATTTAGGGTACTTTTTATGTTGTTAATATTAGTCAGTTTTCTGTGGTGGACAATACCAATCGCCATTTATACCACCCATGTCAAACACCCAAGTGATCACTCAAAATAATTTTTCTATTTTCTTCCATTTCACCACTGTATTGCATGATGATTGGAGCCATTGGATTATAAACTCAAACAATATTCAAATACCCGAAAAATTCATCAGTCATCGAAAATATTTCTTACGTCAGGAAAATGCAAGTTGATCTTATCGTCTAGTAGTACCTCGTGCATTGCCACATCATTGTCTTAAATTATCACAACTTGAAAACGCAAGTTGATTTATTTAAAAGCTTAGAACTGTAGATAAGCTAAGTTGACTACTCAAATTGTGCTAATGAAAGATGTTGTCTAAAGTAGTCAGTAATTGGAAGGCATATTTTATGTATGGATAGAGTCACAGTAGAGGTGACAATCTCAACCCACATTTTTGAACCCGTCCTAATCCGCCCACTTATAACCCAACCCAATCCGTCCATATTATAATATGGGTTGGTATGGGTTGAACCCATATCAACCCATATTTACATGGGTTTAGATGGGTTAAAAATGGGTTCTATATGGGTTGAAGTTAAAATGGGTTACGAGCTACAGTCGTGAAAGAAATTTCAAATTTCCACTTCATTGCTTCCGTTGTGCTGTTGGTCCAATAGAACTTAGGTCCTATCTGCAGTTGAAGCAAATCTCCACCTCTTTTTGCCAATTCTCTCTCTCTCTCTCTCTCTCGTCCACGCGGCCAGCCCCGACGAGGACACAAGCCGCTCATCACCGCCTAGTACTCCACATTTGTTAATTCATTCAAACTGTTATTTTTCTCATTTGCTATCCGAGGAACCAAGCAGGGAAAAAAAAAACAAGGGGTTTCCTGGTTGTAAAGACAAAAAAATCGACTTTACTTTTTAATCCAAAACTAACCTATATACTCTTTCGATTTCATTTGGTCTTCACCGATATTTGAACAAACTCTGCACTTTCTTTTCATTTCATTGCAACAAAAATGGTTTATCGCGACGAAACGATTTCATCACCGAAACAACACAATTTGGCATGTGATTACACACACAAAATCAAGAGATTTTGGAAGACAAAATTTGGCATATGATCAGAATTCACATGTACGTGTCGTGGGGATTGAAAAAAAAAGAAAAAAGAGAATAGCACACAAAATTCCATCATTCAACAGTTGGAATGTATTTGAAAGGGAAAAATGGTGTGACGACATCGTACATGGTGCGGGTCAGGGAGTCGAGTTGATTTTGAGTAGTATTTGAAACAAGGGGAAACGGGGACGGGGGAGAAGAGGGGGAAAAAAAGAAGGGGGGAAAAGAAAAAAAAAACGGAAAAACGGGTCGGGTCGGGCGGGTTTGGATTTACCTTGACTCATATTTGACCCGACCCGTTTCAACCCGTTTACTATTTGACCCATATTTGACCCGCAACCCGTTTCAATCCGCCCAGACCTGCCCATTTGCCACCTCTAAGTCACAGTACTTAATCATGCGATATTTGTATGTGAAATAACTCATCAACATTCTTTGTGATAACTTTGAACCGTTGTTAGGTATTCAGGACCAAATGTCAACCATCGAATTCAATAATTTCTACACATTTCTACCCTAGTGTATACATAGTTTTTTTAATTTTCAAAATGGTAAGAGCTTCATCGATAGAAACACAAGTACATAAGATAATAATCACTAAAAGTCTAAAACATAGCATCCATCACTAATCGAAGGACTAGAAAGCCACAAAGAAGATTAGTCTTTCAGGTAATACCTAGACCACAACTATCTGTCCTAGCCAAAGAATGGACCACCCTACTCGCAGTGCTACGCACAATACAAAACTCACACTGATAAAAAAAAAAAAAACCCAACACATGAAGCATGCAACGAGGCTACCAAGCCAATCGATTTGATTCGCCATTGGACAACCACTGCTGTCGCCTTCCTTTGTTAGAGAACCATAACCTCCACTGTGGCTGAAATTTGAAACGGCAACTCAATGATGAAGAAGAAGCCGAGAGAAAGAAAATGAAGAAAAATCATGAAGAAACTCTCAGATTTGAGATCGAGAGAGAAAATCCTCAATAAAAAGTATGAGTACGTTATCGAAAGTGATAGAAGCCATAAATCAAGAGGAAGGGAAACACCTATCAAAGGTAAAGCCCTCCCCCGCCACTGCACAAGCTTAGGGTGGTGAAAACCCTAGGAGAGGAAGGGAAAGGAAGAGAAGTGCCAAGAGATTTTTTAGAGGGAGACTGAATTTCTCCCCTAATAGTTGTGAAGTAATCTATAATTGGCGAGCAATGACAATTGATTTATAAGCGTATATGTTTCTTGTTTATGTTTTTTGGTTGGTTTCTCGCCAACTTCTTCCTCCTTTGATAGTGGGTGACATATGATTATCCTCAATTTTGGTGCTAACATAGTTGGGATGTAGGTCGTTGGTTGTGATGCATTCTATCCCCGTATCCTTTTAATCTTTGTAACTTCGATTCATTGATTAATAAAATTTTCTTTGCTAATAAAGAAAGAGAGTGTAAGTTTAGTTTGTCATAAATATAAAGCGAATATAGTTAGAAATTTCTTCATTCATAGTTAGGGTTCTATCGTCATAACTCAAAGGAATGATCAAGAGGCTGCTCCTCTCTTTGATCTGTATCAGAAACCGTTTACCGTTATTGGGCCTTGTTTGGCAATCCTCATTTCTTTTCTGTATGTTACTCGGTTGACTTCTTGTTAACCGTTTTTTTCTTTGGGCGGTGTTTGGCATATGATTGTCAAGGATTTGGACGCTAACATAGTTGCAATGCATTTCTCTTGTTCTGATGTCTATTCTCATGGTCCTTTTAATCTTTGTAACATCGACCTCCAAAGATTAATAAAATTTTGCCTTTCAAAAAACAGAAATTTAAATTGGAGTTGCTTTCCTTGTTACTAGAATAACATTCTTTTCAATTTCTATATGGATAGATTCGTAGCACTCCACTTGTATTTAAATAGTATTTTTAGGTATTTACTATGTAGTGTATATGTATATATGTACACACATGAACTCATTTCATTGTTGAAGTGTATTTACATTCAAGCTCCAACCCTATGTATCTCCATCTTTAAACATGTATTCCCATCTACTCCTCTTGGTTTTTTCATGGCTCCTATTAGCCCAACCCACACTAGGAAAAAACGTAACCGCCAACATCGCCGATGTAACCTCCAACAGCTTCCTCGGCGCCAAGCCCGGCTGCCTACCTAAATGCGGAAACCTAAGCGTCCCTTACCCGTTCGGCATAGGGCCCAACTGCGCCTACAATTCGAACTTCACAATCAACTGCACCTATTCAGAGCCCTCCTTAATCGTCCTCGAGGCCCTGTTCAACACAAAAACCACCCAAGTCCTGTCCATCACACCAACCCAAGTCTGGGTCCAAAACGCTGTCGCTTCACAGTGCTACAGCCAAAACGGGACCGCGGTCAATGATAATGGGACCGCTGTCTGGTCCGATCAGTTGGCCTTGCCATACACGTTTTCGAACACGGCGAATAAGCTTACGGTCGTCGGCTGCAATAGCTTTGGCCAGCTCTTGGGTCAAAGTCAAGCTGGGTTCCTCGGTAGTGGATGTGGGTCCCAATGCGTGTCCAGTGCGGGCTTGATTGATGCAAAGTGTACCGGTATTGGTTGCTGCCAAACCGATATTCCAGAGGGGCTGACGTCATACGTGCTTTACCTTTCTAGCTTCTCTACCTTCAACAATCAGACAGGGGTATGGAGTTGTGTATTCTTTTATTCTTTATTTTTTTTTCTTAGAGAAGTGCTACGATACACACCTCTTATTTGGGTGTGTATCATATGCACTTTCATTGAAACACACCAAAACGTTATGATTCCCAAAATGTTATGAATCTTTTGCTAAAAAGTTACGAATCATATTGATGAAAAGTTACGAATTTTTAGTATAAAAGTTACAATGCGAAATAAAATGTTATGAATGACCGGTCCCACAAGTAATTTTTTATGAGGTGGCGCAATATGAACTACACAATAGGTGCATATAGTACACACCTTAAACGGGTGTGTATTGAAGACTTTCTCTTCTTCTTTTTAATACAGATGAAAAATAATTAACGAAATCATTAAAAAAATTCACTTAATTACCGCCACGCAGTACTCCAATTTCATCTACATACAACTACAAACTTATGATCCGGATCCTCTGTGAGGATCTTGTGAGGTTTTCGTTGTGGAGTTGATAACACATCAAAACAGGAGATCTAATAGTCAACAATAGCCCTCATTGTTTTTTTTTTTTTTATTACAAAACTACGCCGTTTTAGAAGACAAAAAACTAATGGAATGAAAACCCCCCAACCGGCTGATTGTGATTCTCCGTGTCTTCATCTTTTCCGTTAATTTGGATATATAAGCGAAGTGAATTGAAACTTCACTTTATCAAAACTCAAGGTCTAGTTTTGCAAGTGGTGTGGAGTGTAGTTGGTGCCTCGCTTATATTCTTATGCACATGGGCAGAGTTTGTTTCCCGTAAGTATTCATCCTCCTCCCCAAGTCCCCTAGGATAGAGTAGATTAGGATTAACGAATGACAAAAAAGAGAGAGGTCTAGTTTGGATATAAAAAAAAAACTCAAGATCTAGTTTGGAAAAATAAGTGAATTGAGTTTTTTTTTTCCTTATTTAATTAATTTTTTGTCGCATTTGTTAGTTTCATGTCAAATGTTTGTGAATTATTAGTGTTGTGTTCGGATGGATTTTTGAGAATTTTTGAGTTTGGTTTTTTGGGTAATGAGTGGAGAGAGAAATATGGTAATAATTGGAAATAGAGGTAATAAGTGAAAATGAATAGAAAGAGAAATGAGAATAATGATTGGAGAGTGGAAAGAGAAATTAGAGTAATGATTAAAAGTAGAGGTAATGAGTGTTTTTTGAGTTGAATTTTTTTTTTTCCTCTTGATGTCTCGTGCTTTGAATCTTTGTAATTTATTTCTAAAGATTAATAATTTTTTATTAGCTATTCAAAAATAATAATTGATGAGCTATGCATTTGTTACTTTTGCAACGCAGCAGCTGATAATTTTCCAATACCAAGATGCCATATCACTCCCATGATTTTAGGCTTTTAATACTAACTAGTAACTACGGTTAAATTTAATGGGACCTACAAGTTAGAAAGAACCAATTAGAGCGAATGTAATATTAACCTTTATTTGATAAGGATGAACAAAATCGGACTCCTAGTTTGTCTCATTCTGCGCTTTCTCCTTTTTTCCGGTCTTGTTCTCAAGATCATAACCACCTGAAAAGACGACATTCTCTTCTGTCTTGTTCTTATGCTTGTTACAGGTTTCGTCATACGACAACTGTGGCTATGCATTTATGGGAGAGCGGGATAGCTTTCAGTACAGCAATCTATCGGTTTTTTTGGACCCCAATTTCGTGAGCCGAGTACCCATAGTACTTGATTATGCGATTGGAACCCAGAGTTGTGCTATAGCAAATAACTCAGATGCATATTTGTGCAACCCAAATAATACTTTGTGTAGTGATAATACGGATAGTTCTGGCTATGGAGGATATCTTTGCAGTTGCGAAAATGGTTACGAGGGCAATCCTTATCTCAGTCCTGGATGCACAGGTTTGTCGTTGGCTATTCTGTTTTTGTTTTTCCAACTCATAATGCTATGTGCTAAACTCATAAGTAAAAAAACAAGACCTACAGATTTTTTTCAAGAAAGCAAGCATCTCTCGCGAATGACGTCGTTTGAGATTGGGTGACATTTTATCAATATCTTAGCAAAAACCGGCAACGGGGTGAACTAACAACAATATCCTTTTTGTTGTTCTTTCTCCATGCATTAAACTAACAACGATCCGGATCCCCTATATTTGAAATTGAGATCTATGGACCATAATGATCTTGGGTGTGACCATAAATCAGACCGATTTTTAAATCATATATCGATCACACACATCAATTATTATTTCTTTGTGTAAAATTAACTATGATCGATCGTGTAGTTAAAATCTTTCCGACAAGTTACTTTGTTGTAAAATCATAAGACTAGCGTACCAATTTCTGAATGATTGATTGGCAGATATTGACGAATGCATAGATCCCAACCTTAATGACTGTGATGGAAATGCAAAGTGCACGAATACTCCAGGAAATTTTAGTTGTACTTGTCATCATCATTTCTCTGGCGATGGAAGAAGCGACAGAAGTGGATGCACTCGTCAGGCCTCACTAATCCCAGTGATTCTAGGTACGTACATAGTACATAAAACGTGCTTCAAATCCAATTCTCTGTTGGTAATTAAAGTCATGCACAATATGGTTGCTCGTTTAACATAGCAGTTATCATAAGTAGTATTTTTGATAGAGTTATGAAGCAATGACTCCATTCAGACTCTGAGGAGCTGTCATAATCTAAACTAACATCTCCAACAAAGATGTGCGGCTCAAGTTCCTCTTCCATTGCGTTTGAGTTGCTATCTTCAAAATGTTTATCATAAACCCCTTTTTTTTTTTTGACAAAAAGTGAAGAATTCATCTGTAGGCAAAAAGCCTACACATAGAGAGTGAGGGACCCCATGGGGGCAAGATATTTTCTTTTGGATAGGCAACAAAATTTTATTAAGAGATTCGACAAAGGGAACATCGAAAAAAAATCAAATACATACCACGTACGAAGGAAGAGGTACTGTAAAGGCCTGCAGAAAAGAGAAAACAAAACAAAATTACATTCAATGAAAATTGAATGAGTCACATCCAATCAAAACAAACAGCTCCAGACTGAACTCAATCAAAATTTCTTTAGAGTTCAGGTCATCTTTCATCTCATGACCATCGGCCCCAAATGCAGCAAAATAATCCCATGAGAACATGAGGCTCCCAGACAACAGATTTCCAGCAATATTTAGAAATCTAACAGCTCATCATTCAGTTTGATCCAACATCAACGGCCTTCATTAGTTGAGATAAAGTAGACAAGCACACAACTTCAAAATCAAAACCATCAGCATTGGAAACATCCAAAAATCTCTTAGCCCTCCCCAGAGATGGGGGTTGAAAAGAGAGAAAGACACACACCTCCAGTATAACATTAACGCCTTTAAGTTCTGAAACCTTCTTCATTTGACACCAGCAGCAGCAAGCTAAACGTACTTTGCCTCTACACAGAGGAGGCCCAAAACTGTTTAAAAAGCTCTTATCCTTCCAAGATTGAGAAGCTGAAAACTATTTGATCTTCAAATATATCTTCATAATTTCTTGACTAAACATATTCAGATTTGATCTGTTCATTTGGGGGCAAGATTGTTGTTCATAGGTCGGACGAACCACTAGAAAGAGCCTTCTTTGCACAATTATGTGCAGCTCAATTACAATCATGTTTGACAAATTTAAACACACAAGACATGAAATATTCTCTAAGAACTATGCAATCATGCACCAAAACACCAATATTAGAAGGCAGTTCTTTTGCCGTAAGAAAACTTCTAACAACCGACTCGATCCGGATCTGATTCGATAATAACTCGTGATAAGCTCATAGCAATACCCAACTTCATACCGTCACAAATTGCAAGTGCTTCAGCGACTTTGGGGGAGCTAACTCCTTGATGAGTGTTTAGGAAAATTCCAAGTACCTTGCAATCTCCTCCTCGTGCTATGGCTCCTGTACCACTTCCATTTAACTGTTAATTTGGACACCCCCGCGTCCACATGAATCTTCACCGCATTAAGATCTGGCCATACCCATGATTGATTTTTAGTTGGAGCCGTCTTGTTTACCAATATTTCCCTCGATCGAAATCGACAGAGATTTCGGGAAACAATGCCAACAACAAAAATAAGGGCGAATGTGGCTTGTCTCCACAAACGGATTTGAGGTTCCACGCCGTATTTCAGGACTTCACCGGAGAGAAATGGCGGTCGAGTCAATTGTGAGATTGGTGATATCGATTGGGCGGAGTGGATTGATGGTTTAGTGAAGTGGGGTGGAGCGGAAGAAAATAACAAATGGACTTTGTTATTTTTTCAAGGTAGAATTACAATCAAGAAGGACGGATCCTCATTAAAGTAAGAAAATTAAGTTAATTCTACTCCTACTCCTAATTATAACCCGAATGGGTTAGTAGTTCCAAAAATTAAGACAAATAAAGATAGACTTTGATTTGTTGGAGAGGAATTACAATGAAGTCTTAAAAGACTATTTAGAGAAAACAACAAACGTAGGAAATAACTTCCTAACTTCTCCACTAGTCTTCATTCAATCTTTTGCTTCCACTTGTCAAAATAACTTCCCACTTCCCTTCAAATGTGTAGGAGCATGACAAGTGTCCTTTTAACTTCCACATGTGTAGGAGCAAGCCAAGTGTCCTGCATGCAAATAACAATAATAAAAGAAATACTAATACTAGTTCTAATATTAATATGAATACTTAATAATAATAAAATAGGTTGCATACTCATAATCGCCACCTTCCGGTCGATCATCGACAGGCGGTGAAATATGGTACAAACAATGCCCCCCTTATTCATTTGGGTGAAGTGCTAACGTAACCCAAGTGAATAATTTAACTAGTTTTTAAATCACCCATCTGTCGATATCGACGGGTAATAACCTTTTACGGTGTAAAGATTTATGCCCCCAACTCTCGAAGAGTTTTAGATAAATTTTACACCAATATTTTCACTTTTCGACTGGTACAACAAAGCCTTCAAGGCTTAATAACCACCGTCGGCTCAGTCGATTAGTTCCCTTGACGGAAACTTTAATTTGGTTGAATTGTCCACCCTCGACTATACAAAAGCATGGAGCAGTGTCTAGACCTTTTATCTATCAAGCAGTTACACGGTGTTTTTGGGAGCCAAAAACAGTTTACCGATGAACTCTACCGCCTTCTCGTAAATCATTGTATAATGGGGCCATTCTAACAGTCGATTTGGCCTTATTAATTTCCTTCGAGAAACTGTAAGCAGTTACCCCACTTCCTGGGTCATTTTGGACTTCCACCACTTCGTCGGTCCAGTTTTTTAATTGAAACAATGGAGTTCAACACCTTCTAATAAACTGATTCCCATAGGAAAACTATTAGAAGCATCTCCCTCTACGGGTGTAAACATGGTTATAATTTAGTTTCACAGCCATGATTGGCTTGAACTTGTATTCCATGGTTAAGTTTTCACCATTCTTAACCCGTATAGATGGAGTGGAGGGATCATTTTCGACTTTGACCATTCATGGTCTAAATTGAAAAACTCTAGTCGAATTATATTCATAATTCGACTCATTTTGAGTTTCAAACTTTCGAGCCATTTAAGTTTTATAGTTGGCTCTTCTAAAATGAATTTTCGCCCCCCAAAATCATTGGCGGCGAGAAAAGGAAATCAAAAATCACTTCCTCTGTCCGTGATCACCACACAGTGATTCGTAATAAGACGAAATTGTTACCTATTACATGTTAGTCCTTCAGTTTTGTGAGGACAAAAGACTTTAGAATCCATTGTCTCATAAAGGCTTTCTTTTTCGACAGAAAACACTTCTTTCGATCGAAACTTCTTTACATTTTTTCTTATATCGATCAAAGGAACACATCAGGAGCCATTACAAATGGCCAACCAATGAAATCTCTGTCGAATTATTTTTATGTTTCAACTCCCTTCGAGTTTCGACATCAAAGCCGAATTTGCCCCCCTTGCAAATTTGTTACCAAAAAGATGGCTGTTTGCATTGCAAGGTTTTGGCCAAATATGATGAAGTGCCATTTTTCGTTACTGGCGTATATTGACACCAAATATTAGAAACTTTGAACAGGCCTTTTCATTGATGGCCAAATGTTCACAGATGGTGTAAACTATTGGCACGACTAACTGCCAAATGGCACCAAGACAGCCCCAAACCATGACAGAAAAAAGAGACAAGCAGTTAACTTGTCCCAAAGTTAACTTAGTCGATTGCAGTTGTCCCTTTAAATACTAGTACAATCAACTTTTTCTTTTGAATCGACTAGTTTTTTTTTAAAAACCTTAATTTCTAGGCTTTCATTCCTCATTACACTGGCTTCTCATTCTATCGATTTTTTAGAATGATTCCAAAGTTGGCCAACTTAAAATCCATACCCTTTCAAAGTTTGCACTGGGTAAAGCAAATATATAAGGGGAAACAATTTATGAGCAAAAGACCAACTTTTGGTCAAAGATCTTCTAATTGCCCTTGTATTTCTGAACACAAAGAATGTTCGACTGATCATAATGCCTTTTTTTTTTAAACAGAATTGATCAAAAATTGTTAATCCCTGATTGTTCCAAAGATTTGGCCAATTTATAGCCGGCCTCCTTTGAACAATTTAATTGATCAAGCCTTCAATGCAAGGCTTAAATGCCATTTTTTAAACTAGAGGCCTGTGGAAAGGGAACGAGGCCACAAACTACTGGCACTGATCAATCGATGCATGGCAATAAAAATTCTCAGAAGATTTCGGCATAAAAATCTTATAAGATTGGGGCCTTCCATAAATTGGCCAAGTGTTGATCAATTTTGTTTCTTCATAGACTTGGCCGACACTCATAGGATGTCGAATCCATGCATACAGAATACAGTTTGTTAGACTTTTGTCTAACAAGAGACAAAGCCATTACAAATGGCCAACAAATGGCCATGTTTGGGTGGAAATTAGTTTCCTCTGTTATCATAAATGAGGCCTTGAAAGGCATCAATATATATGGATCTCTATATCCAAGAATTGGCCAACAAATGGCCGGTTTTCTTTTAGCAAATTGTTCAAGCCTTCCATGAAAGGCTCTCGTTTACACACTTGATCTTTGCCATTACTTCCGATTTAGTAATGTTGCCCTCCTTCTAGCGCCAAAATTGTTTACCAATATTTCCCTCGATCGAAATCGACAGAGATTTCGGGAAACAATGCCAACAACAAAAATAAGGGCGAATGCGGCTTGTCTCCACAAACGGATTTGAGGTTCCACGCCGTATTTCAGGACTTCACCGGAGAGAAATGGCAGTCGAGTCAAATGTGAGATTGGTGATATCGATTGGGCGGAGTGGATTGATGGTTTAGTGAAGTGGGGTGGAGCGGAAGAAAAATAACAAATGGACTTTGTTATTTTTTCAAGATAGAATTACAATCAAGAAGGACGGATCCTCATTAAAAGTAAGAAAATTAAGTTAATTCTACTCCTACTCCTAATTATAACCCGAATGGGTTAGTAGTTCCAAAAATTAAGACAAATAAAGATAGACTTTGATTTGTTGGAGAGGAATTACAATGAAGTCTTAAAAGACTATTTATAGAAAACAACAAACGTAGGAAATAACTTCCTAACTTCTCCACTAGTCTTCATTCAATCTTTTGCTTCCACTTGTCAAAATAACTTCCCACTTCCCTTCAAATGTGTAGGAGCATGACAAGTGTCCTTTTAACTTCCACATGTGTAGGAGCAAGCCAAGTGTCCTGCATGCAAATAACAATAATAAAAGAAATACTAATACTAGTTCTAATATTAATATGAATACTTAATAATAATAAAGTAGGTTGCATACTCATAATCGCCACCTTCCGGTCGATCATCGACAGGCGGTGAAATATGGTACAAACACGTCTGCAGAGACGTGGAGATTTTTTTTACATTAGCTTCCATAAACTCGTGATAATCACCATGCGCTTTCCCTTTAACTGCCTCTGTTGCCGATTTGATTCCATTGAAGACAATCATTTCTCATTCTCCAAATCCACCACAAATAAACCAGGCCCAAACCAAAAGAAGATGAGGGGAGAAGTTGATGCAGGGAAGCGTATGAACTACAGAACAATCATGCAACAAGAAAAGTCACAAACAATATGGTTTAGAGAAACGCTCTCTAGACTCTTTTTAATTCAATATCAATAACAACTGTCGTGCCTTGAAGGCTTACAACTTATTAAATAGTGCGGGAAAAAAAAAAACCATAACCCTAATTGATTCGTCCAAAACGGAAGCCGAATCAATTAAAAGCAAAAATTACCAAAAAACGAAAAAATTTGGAATAATAACAAAACAGAAAAAATAGACCAAGTATTAGTGAATATTCACTAGTTCTAGCATAATACCGGGGTATTAGTTAATATTCACTGGTTTCCTTTTGAGAGGGGTATTAGTGAATATTCATTGGTTTCCTTTTGCTATTCTTCGACTAAAACGTGTTCCCAAAAGAACGGCTTAGTTCGTATCGAACCCATATGGGCCCGTCGCATAATTCCGTAGTCACAAAATTATGATTTTGCCATCCTAGGCTTAAAATGCCTTAGATACTCCTCGGCCATGGCGTCTGCATCATCCTCCCCTTCTAAAAAGAAATTCGCCCTCGAATTTGCATCATCATCAGACGAACTATCACCCCGGAAAGGAATCAAATGCATCGGCTGTACGAATATGGCTGCGAAGTTTCAATTGGTAGGCATTCGGATTTATCTTGTCAAGAATCTCCACAGGACCAACCTTACGAGCTTTGAGCTTGTTGTACTCCCCCTCTGGAAATTGGTCTTTGGTAAGAACAGCATAAACGAAATCACCAACCTCAAACTCCACCAACCTGTGCTTCTTGTCCGCCACCTCTTTATACTTTGCAGTAGTACTGTGCAAACGTTGTTTAGTGACTGTGAATCTCTCTCAAATTAAACCTTTCATAAACTCTTCAGCTTCACCATTGTTGCGCTTCATATCAGGAACAAGAGCCAAATCAACTGGAGCACGTGGATTGAATCCATAGACAATCTGGAAAGGAGACAGACCCGTGCTACGGTTAACATAACGGTTGAATGCAAACTCAGCTTGGCACAGTTTTTTTATCCCAACTCCCTCGATGGTCCTCGAATAGGCTACGAAGAAGATTGCCCAAAGAACGATTCACCACTTCTGCCCATTCGTTTGGGGGTGATAAGCCGTGCTAAAATCCAGATTGGTGTTGGCCAATCCCCACAAACAATGCCAAAAGTGGCTTAGAAACCGTGTATCACAGTCAGAAACAATGGACTTAGGCATCCCTTGCAAATGATAAACCTCTGAAAAATATAACTGCACCACCTTTACTGCATTTGTTGTCTTCTTGCAAGCAATAAAATGGGCCATCTTTGAGAACCGATCCACCACCACAAAAACAGAATCGTTCCTACGTTGGCTGTGCGGCAACCCCAACATGAAGTCCATACTGACATCGGCCTATGGCTAAGATGGAATGGGCAATGGCATGTATAAACCAGTGTTAATGGTTGAACCCTTTGACACTTGACAAGTATGACAACCGACAACAAACTTGTAAGAACACTGCTAGAGGTACAGCAGCTGCTGTACCATTAGACTTTCTGAACTTGTAAGCATCTCGCCACAACGTCGGCCAAAGGTACGACGCCGACACCAATGCATACGTCTTATCACGGCCCACATGCCTCTCATCGTGTAGTTCTTTAATAATCTTCAAACGAAGGCTAGAATCTGGAACACAAAATGCATTCCTTTTGAATAAAAATCCCCTTTGCTCATGAAACTCAGGGCAACCCCAACCTATGTGCTCTTCAAGCACAATGAAAAAATATAAATGAACTACTAATAACTCACGAAAAGCATCAAAACCTATTACCTTGGTTGGTATGAAAATCAAGAAACCTGCACGGTGATTGAGGGCATCAGCTACCCTATTCAAAGCACCAGACTTGTGCTTAATAGAGAATGAAAACTGTTGGATATACGCAACCCATTTGGCATGCCTATTGGTCAACTTGTCTTGCGAGTTGAGGTGTTTCAATGCCTCATGATCAAATAATAATATAAAATCACTATGAATGAGATAGTGATACCAGTGCTTCAATGACTGGACCAAGATATAAAACTCCACGTCAAAAGTGTTGTAATTTAATTTTGCGTCGTTCAGTTTCTCACTAAAATAGGCCACTAGCTTGGAATTTTGGCTAAGGACAACCCCAATCCTAACCTTTGAAGCATCGCAATGTAACTCGAAAGGTTGCGATAAATCTGGCAAGATTAGAATAGGGGCAAAATTTAGCTTCTGCTTGACCGATTGGACTCTTTAGTGGCCTCGTCACTCCAAGAAAACCTACCACCTTTCATACAATCTATGATAGGGGCCATAATAGTGCTAAAATGGGGTATAAAACGACAATAAAATGCTGCAAGTTCATGGAAACTGCGAACATCGAACAAGGTCCGCGGTTGGGGCTAGTTTCAAACTGCCTCAACTTGAGACTCGTCCACTGAAATACCATCCTTGGACACAACATACCCAAGGAAAAGCACTGAATTTGTCATGAAGACACATTTTTTAATTACCCGAAACAACTTCTCCACTCGCAAGACAATGAGAACCTCCCGCAACTGCTGCATATGTAAGTCCGAAGTAGCACTATAAATCAAAATATCATCAAAATAAACAACCATAGATTTACCAATAAACGTCCAAAGCTCCTGGTTCATCATCCTCATGAAAGTGCTCGGCGCATTGGAGAGGCCGAATGGCATAACCATCCACTTGTAGAGCCCCTCTCTGATTTTGAAAGTCATTTTTCACTCATCCTCCGGTCTAATTGAAGCTGATGGTAACCGCTCTTCAAATCCAGCTTTGAAAACACCTATGCGCCGCCTAGCCATCCAGGAGATCATCCAGGGTATTGGAAAGCAGTATTTCACAATGATCTTATTGATGGCCCTGTTATCTACGCACATCCTCCATGTGCCATCTCTTTTGAGAGTTAACAAGGCTGGGACATCACAAGAACTAAGGCTTTCCCTGACAAAGCCCTTAGTCAGTAGCTCCTCCACTTGGCGTCGCAGTTTCTCATGCTCTCTTGGGCTCATTCGGTAGTGGGGCCGATTTGGTAGACTGCAGCCTGGAACCAGATCAATTTGGTGCTGGATATCCAGCAATAGGGGCAACCCTTCGGGCAGCTCATTTGGGAACACATCCCGAAACTCTTCCAAAAAGGGCCTAATAATTGTTGGAACATTCTGATCAGGTGTCAGTTGAGAACTTTCCTGCACGACCAGTACAAATACCACTTTGTTTACCATAACTCCTCAAACTGTGCTCTCATCAGAAGGGTGGTACCCTCCCCAGTCCCCAGTTTGTGGTTTGGGTACAACTTCTTTGGAAGGCAACAGCACAATCTTCGTACCACCAAACGACAGGGCATAAGTGTTAGTGTCATCGTCATGTGCCACCTTGCGATCGTATTGCCAAGGTCGCCCCAACAAAAGGTGGCAAGCATCCATCGCCACAACATCACACCAAATTTCATCCCTATACTTAGAACCAACAGAAAAGGCAACTAAACAACGTTTAATAACTTTAACCTCATAACCTTTCTTTAACCATGACAGCTTGTAAGGATTGGGATGCGCTTCTGTTTTTAACCCAAGTTTCTAGACTGCCTCTTCTGCCACCACATTCTTGCAACTCCCTGAGTCGATCACAAATCGGCACACCTTGCCCCCCAATCATGCAAGTGGATTGAAACACGTTGCTATGGAGACACGTATCGCCCTCGGTTTCACGAGGGGCATAACACAGCCGACGAACCACCAATAAGGGTCTAGATTCCCCAGCAACCTCTTCTACGTTCTCCTCTTGCGGGGCTAGTTGAAGGGAATTGTCATACATCGCATCTTGGTCATACGGTGCATACTGATCACTAACAACCCCCTCAGTATCCATGAACAAAGCTTTACCCGGCCTATCACCCTTTCTGCACTCAAAGGCATGATGACCTGGTTCACCGCACTTAAAACACTTGGAACCGATAGTGCCCGCCCTAATTGCTAGCGGCACCGTAAGGGGCGGATTACCAACTGGCTTCACCGGGGAAGGATTGGCCGTGGGCTGGGCGACAACATCCCAAGGAGTCGCCGTGGGTCGGCGGTTGGCTTGCTTTTCCAGCTGTAACACCCTCTGATGTGCATTTGCAACAGAATATAATTCGAACATATTTAGAGTAAGCTGCAACTGTTCGCACAACCCACCCACATACTTCGAAACCAACTGCTCGTCTATTTTTTCTAGGTCATTGCGGGTCACCAACTGATAGAACTCTGTGGTATAAGCATCCACTGAATGCATATTTTAGCGGAGATTCTGCAGCTGCTGATACATCTAACGAGAGTAGCTGCGGGGAAAAAAAGCCACCCGCATCTTTTTCTTCAACTTCTCACACGAACTAATCTTGTCTTTGCCTTGTCAAACACAAGATTGTTTTAATTGTTGCCACCATGCCGCAGTCCTACCCCCAAAATCTGGTAGCGACTAGCAACACCTGTCTATCCTTCGGAACCTGCTTAAACTCCATAATCTCATCAATAGTTGTAACCCAATCAAGGAATTCTTCTGGCATCAAACCCCCTGGAACTCAGGCAGATCAATCTTCAAGCCAATGTCCTATTGTCGAATGTCGCGATGATCAGTCGCGACCTCCATGCCTCTCCCCCTTGGTTGATAGTAACCACCACCACTAGTCCTGCTAGCACCGATAGCGCCTACCGCGAAAGGGTTTTCAACATCTTCACCATCCGTATCATCGTCCTCCTCCTGAGGCTGCCGATTATACAGCCGATGGCAAGGTGGATTTCCCCCAACAAGTAGTGCTGCAATCTTGTTAGTCAAGGCGCCGACCGCATCCACATACCATACCAACCATATGATGCTCCAATTGTTGAAATCGCGCCTCCTGCACTACATCATCCCTTTCATAGACATCATCCATAGGAGTTGTACGACTGCCTCATCCCCCTCGACCTCCAGCACGTCCTCCGGCCTAGTCAGGATTAGAACTCACGCTCTGATACCAACTGATATAGGGAAGCGTATGAACTACGGAACAATCGTGCAACACGAAAAGTCCCAAACGATATGGTTTAGAGAAATGCTCTCTTGACGCTTTTTAATTCAATATCAATAACAACTGTCGTGCATTGAAGGCTTACAACTTATTCAATAGTGTCGAAAAAAACCCTAACCCTAATTGATTCGTCCAAAACAAAAGCCGAATCAATTAAAAGTAAAAATTACCAAAAACGGAAAAATTCAGAATAATAACAAAACTGGAAAAATAAACCAAGTTTTAGTGAACATTCACTGGTTTCCCTTTTGCTACTCATCGACTAAAATGTGTTCCTAAAAGAACAGCTTAATTCTGATTGAACCCGTATGGGCCCGTCACATAATTTCGTAGTCACGAAATTACGGTTTTGCCATCCTAGGCTTAAAATGCCTAAGATACTCCTCGGCCATGGCATCTACAATAGAAGTCCTTGGGTAACATGGTCCTGGATACATTCCCACTAGTCAGTCAAATACCGATACTCCATGAGCTCCTCCAGTCTTAAACGGAAAGGTGAAAGAATCCACACTCTAATAGCTAATTCACATTGAAAAAATTGTGATATTTCAGCCAATTGATCAAAGAGATTTAAAGTTTCAACAGGTTCTTTGTCCAAAAATTCACCATTGCACATCATGTCCAAGAATTGTTGACTCTTTTGAGAAAGTCCTTTATAAAAATAGCCAACTATGTGGAAAATGTCATAACCATGATGCGGGACTGCTTTGAACAAATCCTGATATCTTTCCCAACATATATAAAATGACTCATTCTCTCTTTCGGAAAAACTTTGAATTTGTTTCTTGAGAGTCCAGGTTCTATGTATGGGAAGGAACTTTTAAAGAATTCATTAAGCAAATCAACCCAATTCCGCACGGATTGACAGTTCAAGGAATCGAGCCAAGTTATGCCACTATCCCTTAAAGAGAGAGAAAACAGATTCATCCGCGCGAACTCTAATTTCGCAAGGGTACCAACTTTGTCCTCGAAAGCCCTAACATGAGAATAAGGGTTTTTGTGATCCATGCCATGAAAGTGGGGCAGCCAATTGGAAATGCCCGGTCTAATCCTAAAGACATTAACATCATGAGTGGCTATGTAAGGGGGCGTAAATGTGTGTTCAAGATAACATAACTCCCACATAGTCCTAGAGACTATTTCCTCATGTGTTGCTGCCATTCCATTTAAAGATAAAAACATAAAGTAAAAACAAAAGATGCATGGATGAATACTTATAGTGGGTGTAAAGCAATACTTCCAAGTTAGCGACCAATTGATTCCCCGGCAATAGCGCCAAAAAATGCTTGTGACCTAATTGTGTGTTGTAGTAGAGAGGGTGCCCCGAACATAGGGTTAGGTCAGTTGTAGCATAATACCGGTAAGATTGGAGTTGAATCCACAGGGAGCCAATGTAGCTAGGCTGAAGGTTTGCTTCATGAAGGGTTTTCGACGTTAAAACGGCCAACTTTTGATTTTGATTTGGGTAGAATTCTTTATTTACCTCCTAATTTAGACTAGAAAATGAAGTTTGTACGAAAATTAAAAGCGGCAAAGTCTATGGGATTAATCCACCCATAACTTAGGTCGTTTAATGCTTCTCTTTGATGACTCAAGTGAGAGTCCTAGTGATCATTTGCTCTCACTTTGGGGATTTAGCTATGAAAATCAAGTTTAACTCATACAATGGGGTTTGGAAATGGAAAGCAACTCATTTAGGCATTTTATCAAACACATAGAGTGCCATGTTTGAGGTCACTGATATTTCAAAAAATTTATGCGATGTCTATGCATTTGTCACAAATCTAGGGGAAAATTAATCAATGGGGTTTATTTAAGTTCTATAGAGAGCCAATGAGAAAAAGTTTTTTTCGCATAGAGTATTGTCACACAAACTTGCAAAGCTTATTATAAGTTGTGGTTTACTTGTAGGTGCGTTTCCTTTTTCATATCATTCTAGTTAATCTCCTTTTAGTGTTTATACTTTCATTTTGTGCCTGATAGTTACTGAGTATCTTGTCTTGCATGTAATCTTATTCTATATAGAATACTCTATCAAAGCAGTACGCCACGTTAACGGACTTTAGCTAAAGCTAATAAGACTTCGTTCTTTTTTCAAATTTGTATTGATTACTTGTTTGTACGTTGTTATGTTTTAGATTCAAATTTCATCATTGACATAGAACCACGGTCAATGAAATTTTCTTAGAATTCTTCCACTTTAAATGGAGAGGAAGTTTCATCCATTTTCAAGGGAAAAGGGACATGAATGGTGAAAAAATGAAGAATCATTCGGGTATGTAGTACCACTAATCCATTGGAATCAAAACCAATTTCCTCCCATGAAACACAAAGTCTGGGCAAAGCTCATTACAACATATTGCGAAATAGCTTTTATTTGTCTTTAGTAGACATTATCTAATGACTAAATCTATACCTATGTTTTATGTAGGATTGACCTTTGGCTTCGTGTCATTACTGATTGGTGTAATTTGGATATACTCCTGCATCAATAGAAGGAAGCTAATCAAACTAAGAGAGCAATTCTTCCAACAAAATGGTGGTTTATTAATGCAACAAAAAATTTCTTCACTCGATGGAACAAGTGCGGAGTCATCAAAAATCTTTACAGCTGAAGAGCTAAAGAAAGCCACTAACAACTATGCCGAGAACCGAATACTTGGGCGTGGTGGATACGGTGTGGTTTACAAGGGAATTTTACCAAACCAAAGTATAGTCGCCATCAAGAAGTCCAAAGTGATTGATGGGAACCAAGTAGAGCAGTTTATCAATGAGTTGTTGATAGTATCACAAGTTAACCATAGGAATGTTGTGAAGCTCTTGGGGTGTTGTTTCGAATCAGAGGTTCCCGAGCTTGTTTATGAGTATATCCCAAATGGCACGCTATTCCAACATATTCAAAAGTCATTATCTTGGTTAACATTGGATCATCGATTGAGAATAGCCGCAGAAGCAGCTAGTGCACTTTCCTATCTTCACTCTGCCGCATCCATTCCAATCATTCATAGGGATGTTAAGTCTGCCAACATATTGCTAGATGCTAATTATGTGGCAAAAATGGCAGATTTTGGTGCTTCAAGATTAGTCCCCTTGGACCAAACTCAAGTGACTACATTAGTACAAGGGACTTTAGGTTATTTGGATCCTGAGTACTTCCAAACTAGCCAATTAAACGAGAAGAGTGATGTTTATAGTTTCGGAGTGGTTCTAGTAGAACTAATAACCGGAAAAAAGCCTATTTGTTTTGAGAGGTCTCAAGAGGAAAGGAATTTGGCGACCTACTTCCTTGTGTCAATGAAGGAAAATAGGTTGTACCAAATTTTAGAGCCTCGGGCGGTGAAGGAAGGGACCTTAGATCAACTCCAAGCAATTGCAGAGCTTGTGAAGAGGTGTCTTTGTTTAAAAAGTGAAGAGAGGCCTGCAATGAAAGAAGTGGTTTTGGAATTAGAAAGTTTAAGGAAGTATAGAAAGGATTCATGGGTTAATCAACAAAGTCATGAAGAGAGTGAAAGTTTGCTGAGTGACGAAGCACCAACAGACATTTACGCTTTCTCAATTGGTCCTTCCACTGGTGACATATCTGGACAATATAGTTCCAGTAGTAGCATGACAATTCCGCTTAATAAATCATGCTACTAGTGCTGGTGACATCTTGCGCAACGGGTATACGAAAGTAATGTGATGAGCTTTCTACTAGCATTGTGGGATCCTACATACAAAAACGCGTAGCAAATATGCAATGGTGAATTGTGAAAGTACGAAGATTGTTGTTCGTTTGGGTCTGAATCATTTGTAATCGGGTGAAGATCTTGTTTGTTCATGTTGTGGTTGGTGAATTCATTTTCTAGGTCTGTCTCATGACTCTTCTTGTTTTCTAGTAAATTATTTCCCTACACATTATCTTGTAAGTTGTTCAGCCTTTGAAAGCTCAAAAGAGAGAAGATTGAAATCAATTACTAACATGACTATTCGTCCTACTATAATGTATACATCACTATCTGTTATCTTGCACATGTCCAAGTAAAAACCCTTTGAGGGGGTCAATGTCATTGGCATAGTCAAGCGCTGCTTTTATCTATACTACTTCTTTTGATGTACGAAGATGTTTCCTCCTTTTTGCTTTCCACAAATGCCCCTACCACTTGCACCTAATACCTGCCCTATCATACACCTCTTCCAACAAACACCATACTACTTTCTCTTTTTCAAAACCACCCTCAAAGAACTAACCCAACCAATTGGAAATAATACATGCTGCCTCCTACACCCCCACCGCATCCTGCCTTTCCGAAACGACGAAAACCTGATACGCCACATTCCAACGGTTGCATCTCTCAAAAAACATATTCCCCTTGTCGTGGTCTTCTCTATGAACCGTGTTCTCTTCAAACATACAACTGTTGCATCTCTCACAACTCTCCCAGACCATTTGAAGAGCCTCACGAATGCCCTTCTTCCTCTCAACTGTGCAACAGTCGAGTGTTCCCTTGAATTAGCCTCTCGATTCTCCTCCGTTCTCATCTCAAGACTGAATTCTGGGGAAGAAATTTCCAGTCATCCAGCTGATTGGCTTCGAAATTAAAAGTTCACTTCGTTAGGATCCATCGGTAAGTTTCCGAAAAAATATGTATTGCTCTCCCTCTCTCTCTCTCATGGTGAATCTACGTTGAAGCTTTTCCTGCTTGTATGTTTACTATCATGCTCAGGAGTTCGATAAATACTCATTGCACTTAAGGTGTTTGATGAATTACTCCTGTTGCGCATCTGTTTATTCCACCAAATGATATTTCATGGAATATACAGAGTGGATGTTTGAAACAAGGAATGTACATAGTGGATATCCAACTTGGGAAAAAAACGGAACTAATATAGTAAATGGAATATACGGTTAATGTTTGCTTATAGGGATACCAGGCTTATATATTGTAACAATTGCAGAGAAAATTTAGCCAATCGTATTGAACCTTTGCTTAGCCTATGTCGATATCCAGTTTTCCGAAGGATACTGACCCGTTCAATGTCTGATTAGAGGGTAACTTTTCATCACTTAAATGCTTTTATGAAGATCTCTCTCTTGTTGGTGCTTTAACTTGGGGATCTAAAAAGAAGTTGTTGAATTTGATAATTCATCTTCCCATTTATTTGTTCGATTTTTGGAAAGAGTATGGTTCAATTAGTTTTAGTTACGGATATACCTTTGTAATTGAATTGAAGGCGGCTATTTGGTGAACCTAAATAGAATTCCACGCATTTGTACTAACTATTTTGCCTTTGTCCTAGATTTGTGTTATCCTTCTACTGAGGAGACAATTCTTCTACCTTAGGGACTCCTTAAGGTATAAAGCTACAGTGTTTACAATCTCCTCTAGGCAACAGAATCTTTGACATGTTGAAAATGAAAATGATTTTCTAAGTAATTGTTTTTATACAGAGAATTATGATCAGTTTTATTATGGCAGGGATTCAGTCTTCAGGAATTCACAGATCAATGGTTTGGAAACAAAGCTGATTATGGAAAAGGCAGGCAGATGCCTATCAATTATGGGTCCACTAAACACAATTATGTCTACGTTTCATCAAGTTGCATAAGGTATACAATGCTGTATATTTGAAAATTGGCACATGAATATTGTAGGGCTTTTTATTGTTAGAAAAGGAAGGCAACAAAAAATGTTCTTTGTCTTTCTTGCCATGGTTGTTAGACATATATATAACTCCATCCATAGATCCATGGCCTAAACACAGTCTATATGCTCAATGTAGACATAAGGGAGGCTCAAACCATTCTAGATTTTGAGAATTGACAATTTATTCATGGTATAGGGTCGGAGTTTTCATGATCCAGAGAATGTGGACCTCTGTTACCCCACACTCAGACAACAAACTCTTCGAAATCCAGTTAGAATAAGAGCAGTGGAAGAAAATATGGACTGTTCTAAATGTTGTGATACACGAGATCTTAAATGAGGGAAAAAAACAATTATGTGATGTGATTCCTAGGAGTGGTTACTAGCATGCACACTTAGGTGTGAATTTTGTCACAGCCTTATGCATAGGGTAATGCTTTACAAACACAAATTAAATTCGACGGTTTCTGTCTGGATGAGTTGTCACCGTGTCAGTAACATTGTCAGTTTCGTCAAATTTCAATTGGAAACATTCATTTAGATATGAATAACGCTCCTTAAAATTAGAATAGGTTTACTCATCTCATTTTTTAGTTGAAGTGAAACCAAATGTTCCACAACCATTCAGTTAGGCGACCAAAATCACCATTCAGTGGTGTGCTGTGCTCGCTATGTACCTTCAATGGTTTATTATAGCTCTAGGATGAATGCCTTGTGGGTGGCTTTTCCAAGGTATACTTTGATGCTTCCTTTTTCAGTCATTGTACGACTTTGTTGCAATGGCATGGGACCATACCCAGTCACTTCTTTGAGCCCAAATGGCCCTGGTTATTCTTTTAGTTTCCCCTCCTCGCTGCTAGAATGGCTTTTCTTTGGACTTCAGAAGAACAATAGTGAGATTCTACTATTTTAATTTGAGGGAGATGCTCAGCCTACTCACTGCTCTATCCTTTCTCTTCTCTCGAGTGAAATGGATAAATTTTGAGCTGTTAGAATGTTGGCATATACTCTATAGCCTTCAATTACAGACAAGTGGATCCTTTGCGGTAAATGATCGTCGTTTTCATTTATCTGTTTACAAGTGAATTGGGGGTGAATGATCATGAGTAGATGTGTATTTATTCTTTTATTGCTCTGCTACTTTCTGTTGGTTTTTTGAATCTTCTTGATATCTTGTACTGGTTTAGGAGAACAAGATTATCATTTTTTGCACTTGTCCAAAATGTTGAGGTATATATTTGAACATCAACATATATATGGACAATCTTCTCCCGCCCATACCCTCAAAGATTGGGGACTACATGGGTTCTGTTGTTGTTGTATATATATGAACAACTATGTTAGCTTCCATGGTGACCTTTGTTACTAAATACTCCTATATATACTTGACTCATTTTCTTTTTTCATCTTTAAAGCATCACCAGTACCACGTATGGATAAGCTATGTATGTTTATGGGAAAGGGTTGCAGGTATTGAAACCCTTACAATGAATTTTCTGAACTTTGTGACTGTTTTAATTTATTTTTTTATCATGTTATGATTCACGATATTCATGAATAGTTTTATGCGTTGCAGGTTTGTCTTTTATTTTCTATTTTCTGAGGGGCCGTAATAGTGCGACGCACAAACCGCCAAAAGGTTTCTAACGTGGGGGTGCTTGGGTTATTGGGTACAGGTTGCACTATTTTGGTAAGGGGGAATCTCTTGTGGAAAGTGATGTCCTATTTGTTGATGTATTTTTGTTTCTTGTTCTCCCATTGTCATGAATGAACCCATCTTTTTTGACAACCCCCCCAAAACAAAACCTTTCGTATCAAGGAATACGGCTATTTTTGGGGTGGAATAGAGCAACATATATAGATCCTTTGGCAATAAAATATTGTCATTCTGTAGCCAATCTAAGTCTGCTGTAATATTGTAATGGTCTAAAAAAGTATGGAGTATCCAAATTGTCATCCAAATAACAGTGAATGGACAAGTCAAATTCTAAAGAGAGAAAAAATTCCACTGAAGTTGAAGAATTCCACGTGCGAAGCACGTACACTTTTACTAGTTCCTAAAAGTTTTGGAAGGAGTAGGTTTTCTACATTTATTTGCTTTGTTCAATATGGTTACCATCCTTGGATGCAGATACGCTCAATATGGCAATATTTCTCCTAAAATAGATGTATATGCATTCGGGGTTGTCCTCTATGAACTAATTTCAGCCAAAGAAGCCATAGTCAATGCAGGCGGTTCTATGCTTGAATCGAAGGGCCTCGTTGCTTTGGTAAGTTGCGTCCTCATTTTCCTGTTTAACAATTAATCGCTCTTAACAACAGGCATGCTTAAGGTCTAATTAGTCTTCTCTAAAAGTACCAAGCCATATGCTCTAATTTGTTTTCATGAGCTAATTACCGTTGTCTCAAATGCTTTGTAGTTTGAGGATGTTCTTAATCAGCCTAATCCAAGAGAAAAGCTTTGCAAGCTGGTTGACCCTAGGCTTGGAGATAGCTACCCCATCGATTCAGTTCGCAAGGTGATTTTTTTTTTTCCCTTTCCCGATACCCATATTCAGCTGTCGTTGCAGTGAGGTTAGTTCTTACGAAGCTTCGGTGTCCTATTTGGTTGCAGCTGGCTCAGCTTGCGAAAGCGTGCACACAAGAGAATCCGCTACTACGGCCTAGCATGCGGTCTGCTGTCGTGGCGCTCATGACTCTTTCGTCCTCGACGGAAGACTGGGATGTTGGTTCCTTTTATGAAAACCAAGCTCTAGTCACCATAAAATAGGGCAAACACCATGGAGACAGAAAGAGTCTTAAAACTCAGGTGACCCAATCCCATGGATATCCACCTACAACCATAGACTAGAAGAAGCTTCAGTCCTTCAAAATCATGTTCACTTGTGATATTAAAGTTGGTCCTGCATTTTCGGAAGTCTCCCAAACAGAAAACTAGCAAAAACAAACAGACCACAGGACTACACAATCAAATCATCTAATTTAGCCAATCAAACTGACCACAAAAAATCCCCAATTTTGTAGTGGATGACAAATACTAATTTTGGGAGTCCCCAAATTTTGGAACCCTAAGATGGAGAATCTAGGGCTCATTGGCAGAGAGAGAGAGAGGAGAGAGACCTTGATAATGGAGCTTCAATGGTGCGTCATGATTTGATTTTCGCGATTTGATCGTGCTTCGGTGGAGGTGTCGCCGGAGGTGGTGATGGGGTTCGGCGGTGGTGGTCGGCAGTGGTGATGCGTTTGTCCTCCTCGTCCCTTCCTCGCTTGCGCTCTCTCTCTCTCTCTCTTTGAACTCGTTGGTACCAAATTGACCGGATTCAACCCCAGAAGAAAAGAAGTTTTGAATTTGGGGGTTTCCTTCCCTTTTCCTTTTCCTTTTTATTTTTTTTTATTTTTTGTGTGTGTGACTGATGGGTGAAATTGTGAGGCTTACTGATGACATGACATATGTGGTAGCTAGCAAGAGATTAAGGTGGTGTTCCAGTAAAAGTGTTTTTTGTAAAAGTTTCTTTTTTTCAAATTTTATAATGAAAATAAAAAATAATTTTTTTAATTTTTTTTGCACCGTATAAAAGATCTCAACGAGATTTGTCAAACAAGATCCATATTGGTAGAAAAATTATTTGCGTAAACACATGCTTTTTGGGCTTGAAATTACCTCCGTTTGAAAAAAAAGCACTTTTACTAAAAGTGGAACACCACCTAACTTGTTTACAAATGGCCGGGGTGTAAATTCCAAGTTTGCTCTCCCGTCATGTAGGCCTATTGACAGTACTTTATTGCAATAATTTAAATTGTTCATTTTATAGGATTCATAGAGTAATGTATATATGCAAAAAAATCAGTTTCACCCAACATCGATAGGTTTATCAAAAATTAAATTTTGATTATAAAATCGACGGACTTTAGTAGATATATGATCGGCAAACGTGAAAATTAAAGAAAACCCAAAACTGGATAAAAAACACACTGAATCGGAACCCATCTTTGTTTTTTTTTTTTTTTTGCAATTTTCACGTGTACTGATCATGTACCTACTAAAGTTCAATGAACACGATTAATTTTTGGTACAATTAAAGTTTTTGCCGAACTCTACTAAATGAACGAGACCGATCATCAAAGTGTGACCGAAACATAGTCAAAAAAGTGGAAACGGACCAGAGGGACTACTACCTCCCCTTGTATTCCCATTATACATAAAAGTTTATCGGAAGAGAGAGGGTGGGAGAGAGAAAGGCAGAGATAGTTAATGGAGACTGTACATATGAAGATGACTTTACAACCACCACTAGGCTTTTGCACGGTTGCACCATACACGTCCTTATTATTTCTTCCATCTCGATTTGTTTGTCTATTTTTCTATTTGAGACTTTTTACAAAATTGTCTATATGTTTTGGTATATTTTAAAAGACCTCAATTAGGTCTATAATACGATATTTTCAAAATTATATAAAATATATAAATTATGAGATATAGATAATTTTTTGAAGGGCACATATATCGAAATTGGACAAATCAATTGGGAGGGATCGAGGGAGTACATTAAACGCACCATACACGGCCAAAAAACTATAGCAGTCAGAAAATAAATGTTGTCGCTGAATGCATGTCCCTAGGCCATCCACAGTGGTATAATCAAAAGCCAATTGTTTTTAAAGTTAACAATATTGGTGCAAAAGATGGCTCACAATAGTATAATCAAACTTAGCAACATTCTTAGAAATAATCAAATTTTGGGTTTTGGATAACCAAAACTAGCAACATTTTTCAATAATCAAAATTTGTGGACTCCACACCACATAAATTAACTAGTTCCAAAATTTGTATACACGCGTGTTTCAACTAGTATTTTCTTCTTCTCTTATTTGCCTACTCTATATCTTCTGCACTTCACTCACAAACTATTTCTTTTTTTTTCCCTCAAAAAGTGAAGCTCATATATCTCAATCATCTATAATTCAACCCATCGTCGCTGGATTAAGATATTTCACTCTTCTTTCCCGTTTCTATTTTTTCCCCCCAAAAAAATTCATAATTGGAGGGAAAGAAGTCACCGATTTTTTCCCCAAAATTAAGGGAGGGAATCGATATATTTTTGCCCCAAAAAAACTTAAATGATGGGGAGTGAATGGCGGGAAACAGAGGGGGAGAGAGAGTGTGTGTGTGTGTGAAATTGTAGTGGACCCCTTATTTTGGTTATGGACTAGAAGTGACCATTGTGAACCTCAACATATATTGTTAAGCTTAGCAACCTCTTAAATGAATAATCAAAAACTGATGTGTCAACTTTTGATTATCCTATTTTGATTATACCACTGTGGATGGCCTTATTATTTATAAATGGGAAATTTATGTAAATGGTCCTCCTAATTTTATCCGAGTCTTATTTTCATCCTCCAAGTATCAATTACAACTCTTTTGACCTTCAAGTTTAGTTTTCGTATCAAATTGGTCCAATTGATAACTTATGTTAGCCAAACTGGACTCAAAAAAATCTGATTGATGGCAGATATTATCAAATGGACCTACTTGATACGAACTGCAACGTCCAAATTGTCCTTAATCTGATTTTTTCTGTTCAGTTTGGCAGACATAAGTTATCAATTAGACCAAGTTGGTACAAATTTCAAAATTGAAGGTCAAAAGAGTTGAAATTGATACTTTAAGAACGAAAATGAGACTCGGATGAAACTAGGAGGACCATTTCTATAAATTTCCCTTTATAAATTTAGAATGTCAGACAACATTTCTTACTAATTAATCCTTAAACTTTCCTTACTATAGAACTTTAATTAGGAACAAAGTTAATTTTTCAACTAAATTTGCGTACTCTATTGAAAAAGCCTTCTGTGAGAAGTTTTCGTGCACAAAAAATAAACTATGTATCTTTAATATATCCATGTTATTCTACATTAATTTGTAGATGTTATATATTTCCAACATAAACAACAAATTAAATTTTGGTTTATAAAATCGACAGTCTGGATCATTTTAACTTAAAAAACTATTGACAAATCCAAGCCATCAATTTTATTAACCAAAATTTAATTTTTTATATACTTATTGATGTTGGGTCAAGCTGATTTATTTGCATATAAACATTATTCTACGGATCCTACAAAATGAACGTTTCAAATTATTGCCATAAACTATCGACTGGGCCCACATGCACCTGGCGGGGGTGCAAACTTGGAGTTTACACTCCCCTCCGTAAACAAGTTAATCTCGTTGTAGCATATGCTGTCATCGTAATTCGTAGCATCTTAACTGAAAAAAGCAAGTTGTGTTACGATTGTGGAATGTGGACCGTGGAAACTAGACCAAATCCAATAATACGGAGTATATCTCATCCTTTTTGGATATGCTTAGAATTGTAGATAAAGCTAAGTTGAACTGGTCAATGACTTGAACATTTAACCAGTTGCAGAAGTGGTCAAGTTTTACTTGTTATTCCAACTAATCTCACAAGAAATTAACGGGCCCTCCTATTATGACTTCTGTCTGCTTCATTAACTCCCCTGGAAAGCAAACCTCGCACCTCTCTATGCTCTGATGCTTCCAAAGTTTTACATGTATCTCCTCTTGTTTTTTCCATGGCTCCTCCTATTAGCACAAGCACAACCCACACTGGGAAAAAACATAACTGCCAACATCGCCAATGCAACCTACAACAGCTTCTTCGTCACCAAGCAGCCTAGCTGCCAACCTAAATGCGGAAACCTAAGCATCCCTTACCCGTTCGGCATAGGGCTTGACTGCTCCTTCGATTCGCACTTCGAAATCAACTGCAGCTCTTCAAAGCCCTTCTTGGCAGACCGCGAGGTCCTCTCCATCTCACCAACCCAAGTCCGGATCCGAAACGTCGTCATTTCTAGGTGCTACGACCAGACCGGGGCCACGACCAATATTGTCTATGCGGCCTCGATCGCGTTGCCGTTGGATGGGCCGTACACGTTCTCGGACACGGTGAATAAGCTCACGGTCGTCGCGGCTGCGATGACTCTGCCCAATTCTGGGGGTATAGCCAAGCTGGGACCCTCACTACTTCATGTGGGTCCATGTGCTCCAACAGTACTGCGGAAATGATAGATGAATTTGATGGAAATTGTACCGGCATTGGTTGCTGCCAAACCGATGTTCCAAAGGGGCTGAAGGCGTATGAGGTTTTGCTTTCTAGCTTTCAAAATCATACCCAGGTTTGGAATTGTGTATTCTTTTTCTCTTTTTTTTTAAACCAACACATGAAAAATAATTAAGGAAATCATTAAAAAAATTCACTTAATTATCACAAACTTGTGTATGAATGTAGAGAGTATCATGGCAGTGCCCCATACCACAGGAGCACTGCATATATAATAACTGACCAAAATGTAACAGTTATGTTAGATTATCAAATAAGTTTTGGATTGGATTTAAAATAATGAGATTGATTATGAATAAAACTAGAGAGAACATGTAAGATTCACGAGATGATAAATGGGAGCTAGCTAGTATACGTATTGTTGGATTAGACAGTTAGCGTGCTAATTTTACCGAAAGAGAGGTAGAAGGAATTTTATGTGTATTTTTTGAGTGAAAATTCTTATACAAACATATAATTTACGGTCGTCTTCTTCTTGGTCGTTTATGAAGGCCGGATCAACGGTTTCTCGGTGTTCGTTTTGGGGGGTTTCAGCCGGCGACGGGATCGGCAGATGAGGTTCTCTGATCCTCTGTCTCTATCTCCCCTTTCCTCTTTTTTTGGACCCCCTCCCTCTCTATGGCTGTTCTTGCTTTGCCGTTGTATCTCCGGCATTCCCCCTCTCGGTCGTGTTTCATCCACGTCTCAGATCCATCGCCGGCTTTTGTCTTGGGTTTTTCCGGTCTTGGCCTAACAGCTAGGTGGATCTGGTGGTCTTGGGCATGGTCGGCGTCGGTCTCCCACCAGCTGCATTGTTAGAAGCATCGATCTTCGCCTAACAGCTTGGCGAGCTTCCGCGGCAGACTTGTGGTTCGTGTTTGGTGTCTTCTCCGGTGGTGGCCAATGGTGGCTTTTCTGGAGCAGCACTGTTTCGTTCATTTGGTGGTTCTGTATGGTAGTTTGGTCGCCGGTGTTGGGGCGGCGTTGCTTTGAAGAATCAAAGAAGTTTAGGGTAGGTTTTGAGTATTCTTGGGCTCGATTTAGTGGGTTAGATTTTCAAGAGGTTTTGGGCTTTTATTTTTTAATCTAGTCATTTGTAGACCTTTGCTTGTGTTCAATTTGTATTGTTGTATCTGGATTTGAGGCCTTTAGGTGTTTGCGAGTCATGCCCTTTGGCTATAGGGTTTTGCCTTTTAATCCAATTTTGGTTGGATTCCTCTTTTCTTTTTCCCGATCTTGATGTACCCTTTATCAAGTTCTCTAATAAATTGTTATTTTGCTGATAAAAAAACATATAATTTACGGATTACTATTAATTGAATATATTAAGCAAGATTAACAAGCCGATTGTTGCCGGCCCAAAATTGGGTAAAATTGGACGTTCCATCCCTTCGAAGAGAAGTTGCACCGTTTTCTCCTTTTTCCGGACTGCTTGTTCTTAAGATCATAACCACCTGAAAAGTCATTCTCTTCTATCTTGTTCTTATGGTTGTTACAGGTTTGGTTATACAACAAATGTGGTTATGCGTTTATGGGAGAGAAGGATAGCTTTCATTTCCGCAGTGATCTATCAAATATTTCGGACCCCAATTTCATGAACCAAGTACCCATAGTACTTGATTTTGCGATTGGAAGCCAGAGTTGTGTTGAAGCCCAAAACTCAAGTGCATATTTGTGCCTGCCGAATAATAGTTTGTGTACTGATAATACGGATAGTGGCTCTGGAGGATATCTTTGCACTTGCGAAAATGGTTACCAGGGCAATCCTTATCTCAGTCCTGGATGCACAGGTCTGGCTACGCTATTTTTGTTTTTCCAACTCATAATGCTATGTGCTAAACACATAAGTAAAAGAAAAACAAGAAGACCCAAAGATTAGCGTAACAATATATTTCTTAATGATTGATTGGCAGATATTGATGAATGCATAGATCCCAACCTTAATGACTGTGATGGAAATGCAACTTGCACGAATACTCCAGGAAGTTTTAGTTGCTCTTGTAATGATCATTACTTTGGCGATGGAAGAAGCGACGGACGCGGGTGCAATCCTAATCAGGCCTCACAAATCTCAGTGATCAAGTTATCTCTAGGTACTTGCGTACGTAATTGCCTAGTACATAAAAACGTGCTTCAGATCCAATTCTCTGTTGGTTAAGTCATGCACAATATGGTTGCTAGTTTAACATAGCAGTATCATAAGTATTTTGTAGAGGTGGCAAATGGGCGGGTTTGGGCGGGTTGAAACGGGTCACAGGTCAAATATGGGCGGATCAAATATGGGTCAAATAGTAAACGGGTTGAAACAGGTCGGGTTGGATGTGGGTCAAGGCAAACCCAAACCTGCCCGACCCGACCCGTTTTTACTCTTTTTTTTTTTTTTGGGGTTCCCCCCTACCCCGTTTCCCGCCGGTTCCCTTCATTTTCTGTCCTTTTCAAATATAACTTAGAGCTCAATTTATGTTTTTTTTACCCCATCAACTACTTACACACAAAATCCATCTATCCATTCAAAAAACAAGTATTGAACCCATTTTAGGCTTAAAAATGACGAAATTTAATTTTACTTTATTTTTGTTTCGTACTTTTCGGGAACGAAAATAAACGACAACAAGATAACTTCGACGAGGAGTCAGAGGCTAAAAAGACTTAAAGAATCAGGTTTTTACTTTTTTTTTCCATTTCCAAACAGTAATTTTTTTTTACTTTTCTGATTCTTTTCGTCGAGACGAATCAATAACCCACAAAAATTCAGCGCAAAATTAACAAATGCGAAAAAAATTCAAATAAAGACAAAATTCACAAATTTAAATTAAGTTTAAGAGAACGCATTAGGCCAAAATGTGGAATCAAAATGTGGTGGACTGATAGTGACAGAGAGAGAGAGAGAGAGAGAAGAGTGAGTGTTGGTGAGCTGATTGAATAATGAAACCGATTGAAAAGGGGAGAGTGATTAGAAATGTTGATCATTGGAGGAAACATAGAGAGAGAGAGAGAGAGAGAGAGAGAGAGGGGGGTTACTGGGAAAAGGGAGAGAGAGAGATTAAAAACGGGAATTTTTAGTTGGGAAAATCAGTTGAGTTAGGTGGGAGCAAATTGAAAATAAGGGCAATGGGTCTTCTAGTTCTAACCCATATTAAACCCATTTCCAACCCATCTAAACCCATAAAAATATGGGTTTATATGGGTTGAACCCATATAAACCCATTATTCAATATGGGCGGGTTGGGTTGGGTTATAAGTAGGCGGGTTTGGACGGATTTTAAAATATGGGTTGAGATTGCCACCTCTAGTATTTTGGATAGAGCTTATCACGCAATCTCGATCATTTCATAAGAATGAGTGGGTGTTTCGACAATCTTGGCCAATATCAGGTAATATAGGCATTGAAATTCCAACATCTTCATCTATCACCCTACAATTAAGATATTACTGGACTTTTTGACTTATTGGTCACGATTGGGATCTAAGGCTCGACTTGGTTAGGTTTGGTTTGGCTACGATTGCTATTTCTTGATCTTAACAAGTAGTGGGAATGGTGTTGTTTTCCTTTGATGAACTGGGTTCCACAATAAATCTGGAGAAAGAAGGAATGCTTTGCTTATAACTGAATATCAGTTAAGCCCCTACCCTATTTCTATAAAGTTTATTCAAATCTTTTTCGCATTTGTTTATTTTGCGTCATTTTTTTTGGATTATTGATTCATCGAGGAATCCAAAAACAAAAAATTGTTACCGAAATTAAATTTTTTTGAATAAGTTACGACAATAATCCAAAAAGAATTGTCTTTTCCTGCAGCCACAACTTACCTCCATCACTTGTAAATCACTTACCGCCACAATCACCCAACGCCTTTGCCAGTTCAACCTGTACCATAGCTACCCATTCAAGTCACCACCTCATTGAACCCATAACCGTCAAAGTTTGACTCCACCGTTATCGCGACATTGCCCGGCCCCCCTCTCCCTCATCCATTCCTTTATCGTTGTGTGTGTGTGTATATATACATGTATATACCGTAAAATGGGTCATTTACCTTATTTTTCCTGTGGTGTATATACATATATATATAAAAGGGGTTAGAAAGTAAATAAACATACATACGCACATAAAAAAAAGAACGTACATATATTAAGGCCTATTTTTGAGAAATCAAAAGGCTGGATTACTATTTCATCTTTATTCAAATTTCTTTAATTTTTACTTTTTCATTTATTTTTCGTGGATTATTGATTTGTCTCAACAAGAGGAATCTAAAAAGTAAAAAATTCAGATAATCTTCTTTAAAAAGTTCATAAAAAAATCAACCAATAATTCGCAAAAAATTATCATAATTTTTTTGTCTTTATTCAAAAAAAAAAAAATTTGGTTAATAAGTTTTTAAATCCTAAACCCTAATTTTAGATTTCTCTTGTTGAGACAAACGAATAAGGTCTAGGTCACAGTATGAGAACCTATTATCCTACCTCTTATTACTTGGGGTTCTATACCCCTTTCCACGAAAAGTGGATGCAAAATTAAAAACGAAAAAACAAAAAATTGAACAAAGACGAAAAAGTTATCCAGCTTTTTGATTTCTTGAAAACAGGCCTTCATATATGTGGGTTCTATGAGGTGGTGACTTGAATGGGTGGCTATGGTACAAGTTGAAGTGGCAAAAGCGATGGGTGATTGCAGCAGTAAGTGACTTACGCTCGGTGGTGGCCGGAACAGACAAATTTTTTTGGATTATTGTCGTAATTTATTCAAAAAAAATTACTTTCGATAATAATTTTTAGTTTTTGGATTCCTCTTGTCAAGATAAATCAATAATCCAAAAAAAAAAAAATAGTAGCAAAACAAACAAATGAAAAAAAAAATTGAATAAACTTTATAGATATAGGGTAGGGGCTTAACTGATATGTACTTATAAATCTTAAGAGTGATATTTGTAATTATCCCAATCATTTTGACGGAATAGGCTACGGAGTTAACAGTAGGGACCTTTTAAATGCAAAATTGAAACGTTGGTAACCAATTTCGCACAATTGGTAGGTTGGGGACTAAAACGGAACATGCGTAATACTTTGGGGACCAAAAATATCAATAAACCTAGGTTGGACCGTATGGGCCAACTATTTCCTCAGTAGAAGTTCTTGGATTACTAAAAATTGGACGAAGGAACTGTGGATGGAAAAAAAAAAAAGGCTGCAAGAAGGACTTAAAAAGAAAATGGACCGCCTTTGTTCGGTTTGTAGTTTAGCTTTTAATTTCATTTTTGTTTTCAATCATTACTCCAATCTCTCCTCAATTATTACCCCTATTTTCAATTATTACTTTATTTTTTTCTTTCTATATATCTCCAATCATTGCCCCTATCTCCCAATTATTATCCCTATTTCTCTCCATAATCATTACCCAAAAACAAAAACATAACTACAAACCGAACAAAGCCATTCGGTTCCATTAATTAAACCCAGAGAAAATTAGGTTTCTGATTTCTAAATATTAGGTGGTGCTTTGATAAGTTAATTTTTGTTTTGCCGATAAAAAAAAGAAGTTAATTTCTGTTTTATAATGGTTACATGGTCATTAGAACCAAGATAAAACCAATAACTCTTCTATATCCATCGGCTTCGTTGTATGAGTAAGATGGACTTTCCCATTTCAAAAAAAAGATAGACTTTCTCTATTTCTTTGCAAAGTCAGCTAAATGAGCCTTACTATTTTGTTCACCTTCAGCATGTACTTTCTCAAGTCTTGGAGCATTACTTCTACTAATTTGTATGTGGTGGTTGCACCAAGAAGTCAATAGAAGAAAGGAAGCAAAGCTCAAGGAAAAATTCTTCAAACGAAATGGTGGTTTGTTATTACAGCAGCAATTATCATCAAACCAAGGTAATCTTGAGACAACCAATTTATTCACATCGAAGGAGTTGAAGAAGGCGACAGACAATTACAATGCTAATCGAATCCTTGGCCAGGGAGGCCAAGGAACTGTTTACAAGGGGATGTTAATAGATGGGAGAATCGTTGCGATTAAAAAGTCAAAAGCATTGGATGAAGGCAAACATGAGCAGTTTATCAATGAGGTGGTCATTTTATCCCGAATAAACATAAGAAATGTTGTTAAGCTATTTGGATGTTGTTTGGAGACAGAAGTTCCTATGCTGGTTTATGAATTCATCCCTAATGGAACCCTTTTCCAATGTCTCCATGAACAAAATGAAGAATTTCCTCTTACCTGGGATTTGCGATTACGGATCGCTACAGAAATTGCAGGAGCTCTATTTTACCTTCACTCATTAGCTTCCATAGCCATCTACCATCGGGACATCAAGTCCGCAAACATACTCTTGGATGAAAAATTCAGAGCAAAAGTCTCCGATTTTGGCATTTCAAGGTCAATTTCTGTTGATAACACTCACTTGACCACGGCAGTGCAGGGTACCTTCGGCTACTTGGATCCGGAGTACTTCCAGTCCAGCCAATTCACAGAAAAGAGCGATGTTTACAGCTTTGGGGGTGGTACTTGTTGAGCTCCTTACTGGAAAAAAATCGATTTTGTCAGGCAAGTCTAATGAAGGGGGAAGCCTAACAACATACTTCCTATTGACAATGAAGGAGAACCGGTTGTACGATATTCTCGATGCTCAAGTTGTGAAAGAGGGTGGAGAAAAAGAGATTTTGGCAGTCGCTAATATCGCGAAAAGATGCTTGTACTTGAATGGAAGCAGCAGGCCGACAATGAAAGAGGTGGTAATGGAGTTGGATGGGATCAGAATGTCAAGTGGGGCAACCGCCACTGTTAAACAAAGTTGTGATAACATTGAGTATGCAACTGAGGATGACCTCAGGAGGCTGCTTCTACTTCAACAAGTTCATCTTATCGTGCAAACTGTGCAATGAATATCGAATTACCTCTGTTGCTTGACAAATCCTCTAGCTCACTGTGAGTCCTACACATGATTAAGTGTTGGTAATCATAATATCTGTTGTTTTTGTGGTGTCTTGTATCACACGTACTCTACAATCGATGCTCCTACACAGTTTTTGTGCGAAGTAATTCAAAGGCTAGTTAGAAATAAGTTTATCTCTCTCCAACACTTTGTAAAGCGTGCAACAGAATAAAGGCTGCTGCTTTAAGGGATTTTAGCATTGTAATGCTTTTTGTATGTTTGAATTATTCTTCCACTCGGCCTCTGGACCATTATATAACTATTGTGTTGCTTGTGATTCTTTTGTTTTGTTTCTGTTTTTGTGATTAGGAACCATTTTGTTATTGCAAGACCATCCAAATAATTCATCTTGAATCGTCGAAACATTAATTTTCAGACGAGCTAGAGAGACACTAGGAGAGAGCGTTTTGTTCTTGTTTACTTTTCTTCAACGCGTGGTTACTGATTGCTCCAACACGCCGTCTCAAAATAATCAGTCATACCATCAGAAATCCATCGGCGCACGCAATATTGGATCTACGAACTTGGGGAGTACTAAACACAGGAAAAAGATTCATAGGGCAATGGGAATGATTTATATTGGGGTGGGTCGACTAGAAAGATTATAGTAAGATGATAGATATTGGCTGATAAAGAATTTTTCAAAGTGGAACGTTTTGAGTGTTTTCAATTGATCAATTTTCTCTTTTGAACATCAGATTTAGGTTTGGTTCATTTATTAAACGAGCTTAAAATTGAAGCTTAAGTTCGGTTTATTTAGTAGACGAATCAAACTCGAACAAAACTTACAGAATTAAACACCGAACAGCTCACGAACGTCTCATTCATTTGCAGTCCTGACGTCTCCTATCTGTTCCTATGTCTGTACTGTGTAGGCATGCGCTCATCCTTTTAGAGAGAGAGAGAGAGAGATTTGGTAATTTAGATGTTTCAAATCATCTTATTGTTGTGGCTAACCACAACAGAATCAGCAGCAGAATCTTCTCTAGCAAAGCCTGGCAGTCAAAAAAGATGCGAAAGCATTGACATCCCCTACCCCTTTGGAATTGGACCCAATTGCTCCATTGCTGATGGTTTTGTAGTAACTTGCAATGACTCTTTCAATCCACCCAAACCTTTTATTAAATGGGACTGTCCAAGTTAACAATCCAGTTATCACTTCCAATTGTTCTCGTATACTTATAAGTTTGAAATTTATTTCGGTATTCTTTACTTTTCGTAATTTTCTATTTAGCTTTTCGTCATAAAATGGAATAAATAATTAAGTTTACAAGAATAAGGTCAGAATTTATCAAACGAACCAGGTGGAGGAAAAAAGCCGCGTTTTTTTTTTTTGTTTTCCACTTCTTTTTTTTGGCCGTGTTAAATCAGTGGGTCCCAGAACTGACGTGGCATGCCACATCAGCGTGTTGTAACCATGTTGTAAACGGATGTCGTAATTAAGCGTAAGCGTAGCATTTCTGCAAGTTGAATTCTTGTTTAGAAAATTCGAAAATGGCTGTATTCCATTTCCACGCCCTCCTATTATGACCTTTCTTATATTAGCTTAATTTCCTTCTCTCGCTTTCCACTTTGTACATTTAAATAGTACCTCCGCGCACGTAACTTCATTTCATTTGTGGAAGTGCATATTAACATCCTAAGTTCCAACACTATTATACATGTCTCCATCCTTTCATGGCTCCTCCTATTAGCACAACCCACAGTACTAGCACAAAACGTAACCGCCAACATCACTGATGTAACCTCCAACAGCTTCCTCGGCACCAAGCCCGGATGCCAACGTAAATGCGGAAAACTAAGCATCCCTTACCCGTTCGGCATAGGTCTTGACTGCTCCTTCGATCCGTACTTCAAAATCAACTGCAGCACTTCAAAGCCAATCTTAGGCAGCGGCATCGAGGTCCTATCCATCTCACCAACCCAAGTCCGGGTCCGAAATGCTGTCACTTCTAGGTACTACAACCGGACCGGGAACGTGACCGTATTAGTTACTACTTCGGCCCAGGTCCAATTGCCGTTGTCCTGGCCGTACACGATTTTGGACACGGCGAATAAGTTTATGGTTTTCAGCTGCGATGACTTTGGCCAACTCTTGGGCTCTAGTCAAGCTGGGGACCTGATCAGTACTGGATGTGGGTCTATATGCTCCAACAGTACGGACATGACTGGTTTAAATTGTCCCGGTATTGGTTGCTGCCAAACCAATATTCCGAAGGGGCTGAAGTCGTATAACATTTCCCTTGAAAGCTTTGAAAATCGTACCCAGGTTTGGACTTTTGTATTCGATCTTTCTTCTTCTTTTTTTCTTTTTTCTTCTTTTGGACACCCGACACTTGAAAAATAATTAAGGAAATCATTAAAAAAAAATCACTTAATTACCACAAGTTATTGGGTACTCCAACCACCAGATAGTACTCCAATTTCATCCACGTACAAGTTAGAACTACAAACTTGTGTATGAATGTGAAGAGTATCATGGCAGTGCCCCATACCACAGGAGCACTGCACAATTACTCACCAAAATGTAACAGTCATGTTAAATTTTCAAATAAGTTTTGGATTGAAATTTTTTAATTTTTTAATTTTTTGCCAAAACGACAACAGGTAATATTATAGATATAAGAAACAGTACATCAAGAGGAAACTACATCCTTAAACAAGAGATTAAGAAACCAAATAGGGGGGAGACTCAATCCAACGTCTACACCCAACTCAAACTAAACTCACTACTCCAAACAGACGGAGCAAAAACACTCAAACATGGGTAATAGAAGCCCCACAAATGGGGAGAAATACACACGGGACACCAAAGAAGAGAATCAAAAAAAAAAAAAAGAAGAAGAAGAAGAGAAAAACCAATAATGGAACAGTCCGCCATCCTGGAGCAGACTTTATCCACCAACCTAGATCTCCCACTCCGGCGGGGGAGGACGCCTCTGGCAACCACGATTTGCAAGGCACTATCTCCAAAAGCCGTCGGACTACACAGCGGGAAAGGCGGAGGAGGAGCAGCGGATGGTGATTTGGAGAAGAGGAGGATGGAGGTGAAAGGAAAAGGTGAGAAAACCTCTGAGATCTGGGATCAGGAGGTGGAAAACCCCCACTAGGGGGAGAAATCCCTCCCCTCCCGTCACCCATTAGGGCGTAAAACCCTTGGGGGGAGGAGATGGAGGGAGATGGTGGGCAATGCTTCATTAGGGTTTGAGAGATCGAGAGAGCGCAGAGGGTTAATATCTATTCTTAATTTAGGCTTGGTGTTCCGTGTTTAATTACTCTAATATGCTCAATGGAATGAAACTAGAGAGAACATGTAAGATTCACGAGATGATAAATGGGAGCTAGTATACGTATTGAAAGACAGCTAGCCAATCTTATTGAAAGAAAGTAAGAAGGACTTTTATGAATATTCTTTGAGTGAAAAATCTTATAAAAACACCTAATTTATGGATTAATATTAATTTAATATATTGAGCAACATTAATAAATCAACGAATTGTCCCCGGCCGAAAATTGGGTAAAATTCGAAGAGAAGTTGCACCGTTTTCTCCTTTTTCCAGACTTTTTCTTAAGATCAAAACCACCTGAAAAGTCATTCTCTTCTATCTTGTTCTTATGCTTGTTATAGGTTTGGTCATACAACAGTAGCTATGCGTTTGTGGGAGAGGAGGACAGATTTAATTTCAGCAGCCTATCAGATTTTTTGGACCCCAATTTCAGGAACCGAATACCCATAGTACTTGATTATGCGATTGGAAACCAGAATTGTGTTGAAGCCCAAACCTCTACGGCATATTTGTGCCAGCCGAATACTACATGTTCTAATAATACGGATGGTGGCTCTGGAGGATATCGTTGCAGTTGCAAAGATGGTTACAAGGGCAATCCTTATCTCAATCCTGGATGCTTAGGTTTGTTGGCTATGCTATTTTGATTTGTTTTTCCAACTCATAATGCTATGTGGTAAACTCATAAGTAAAAACAAGAAGACCCAGAGATTAGCGTACCAATTAAAATATTTCTTAATGATTGATTGGCAGATATTGACGAATGCGAAGATGATCACAACCTTAATGACTGTCATGAAAATGCAACTTGCACGAATACTCCAGGAAATTTTAGTTGCTCTTGTAATGATCATTTCTCTGGCGACGGACGTGTGTGCACTCCTCGGGCCTCACAAATCTCAGTGATCAAGTTATCTTTAGGTACGTACGTAAATTTTATTTTATTGCCTAGCTATTACATAAGAGCAAGTTTATCAATAAAAAGGTAAAAAAAGGTAAAAAAAAACTTGTGAACAGTGCATATTTTTTATTTTACCTATTCACATTTCTTTCAACACTACACCAACACTATCTATTTAACCTATTCTTTATTAAAATAATTACTTTTAGAGAGAGGGAGGGAGTGAGAGAGAAGTGGAACAGTGCTTTGGGTGAGAGAGGGAGGTGAGAGAAACTATTTGTTTAAAGGGTGGCTGATAAACAGTGCTGAGGTATTAATACCTAACCATTTTATCAAATCTATTTTACCTTTGCTTTTAGCTCAGCTGGTGTAGCTTGGATTTTTTGGTTTTCTTCTGTATAATGGCTCAAAAAGCCATTTTACCTGTACTGATACACTTGCTCTAAAATGTGCTTCAGATCCAATTCTCTGTTGGTAAAGTCATGCACAATATGGTTGCTAGTAGCAGGTAAACATAGGTGTTGGTCGCGGGCCAGCATCCTACCCACGAGGGTCGAACCGTGGCGCTTGGGGCCTGCTACGCTATGGTATAAGGAAAGAGAGTTGCGCCTTTACCACTACCTGCGGGTTTTGGTAAGATGGTAAGCGCTTGATCCTACAAGTGGTATCAGAGCCAAGGTCGCGGGTTCGACTCCCCTGGATGGCATGCTGCTTGCGGGCAGGTGCTGGGGGGGGGGATTGTTGGTCGCGGGCCAACATCCTGCCCACGCGGGTCGAACCGTGGCGCTTGGGGCCTGCTACGCTATGGTATAAGGAAAGAGAGTTGCGCCTTTATCACTACCTGCGGGTTTTGGTAAGATGGTAAGCGTTTGATCCTACAATAGGTATTGAAATTCCAACATCTTCATCTATCACTCTACGTACGGTTAAGAAGTCGCTATGTTATGACTTATAATGTCATTAATCAAGATAAAAAATAATAATGTTAATTTTATTAAAATTTTTGCACCCGCGATCTGGAGAAGACTCTGGAAAACATTCGTAGACAACGGAAATAGAATGATCAAAAGACATCAAAATGATGACAAGACAATCGTTGTCTTACCAGCTACAAACACTTCTTTTTCTCACTTAGAGAGTTTGTAGGGTTACTTTGTAGTAGTAATTACATATGATCAAAAAATATTCGCCTACTTTAATTAATTGACCACATTCTAATTAACCCCCATCTAATTTAAATTTTTTGACACTATCATATAAATAATATATTGTATTTTTTTAAAAAGAATGATTTTAAAAAATGGCATGGCACGAGAATGTGCTTTTTGGGGAAAAAAATTCGGATGAAAATCGGTTTGCGATGTGCCGGCACGGGCACGACACGATTAAGTAAACAAGTCAGCACGACACGATTTAAAAAAGGCACGGCACGACACAATCGATAAAGTAAATGGGCCAGCACGGCACGCTTAAATAACGGCACGGTACGGCGTGGCACGATTATGTAAACGGGCCTAGCACGTTTGACACCTCTAGTTAAGATATTACTGGATTTTTTGGCTTATTGGTCACGATTGGAATTTAAGGCTCGATTTGGTTAGGTTTGGTTTGGCTACGATTGTTATTTCTCGATCTTAACAAGTAGCGGGAATGGTGTTGTTTTCCTTTGATGACCTGGGTTTCACAATTAATCTAGAAAAAATACGCGTTATTCTTTTTTTTTTTTTTTGGGGTAAATTTCATTAACCTCCCTTGAGGTTTTAATTAACAAATGCAAAGACCCCGCATGCAGTGGCAGAGCCAAGAATTTCCTTCAGCGGGGGCATCCAGTGGCGAAACCACTAATCATTCATGCGGTTCTACAATTGATTGTTCAACTTCTATTTTGCAAAGCTAAAAAATGAGTTGGATAGAATAAACATGTCAAACAAAGTAGCAATTTATTATTTGCCTCCTTGAAACAAGCATTTAATTCTTGGGCAAATTTCACTCAGACCCCCTGAGGTATCTGACAATGACAGAAGGTACCCCTCAGTTTTGAAAAATGACAGAAACCTCCCCTAATTCACAGTTTGGGTTTCATTCCGTTAGTTCCGTTAGTGAGATGGACGGAAAATGTACGGAAATGTACGGAAAATGAAATCTTCAATTTTATTTAGTTCTACAGCTATCTTAGGGCTCTCATTGAAAGTCCTAGAGCAAAAAATTAATTATGACCCTTTAGGATAAAATGATCAGAAAAATAAGATCTTCGCGCCGATTCAAACGGATTGAAAATTGGAGCACTTAAGTATTTTCTCTTCATTTGGTTCTATGGCTCTCTCAAGGCTCTCATTGAAAGCCTTGGGGCCAAAAATTAACTATGATCATTTAGGATAAAATGATAAAAAAATAAAAATCTTCGCACCGATTCAAACGAATTAAAATTTGGAGCACTTAAGTATTTGCTCTTCATTTGGTTCTACGGTTTTCTTAGGACTCTCATTGAAAGCCTTAGAGCGAAAAATTAATTATAACCCTTAAGAATAAAATAATCAAAAAAATAAGATCTTCGCACCGATTCAAACGGATTGAAAATTTGAGCACTTAAGTATCTCCTCTTCGTTTAGTTCTACGGCTATCTTAGGGCTCTCATTGAAAATCTTAGAACCAAAAATTAATTATGACACTTTAGGATAAAATAATTAGAAAAATAAGATCTTCGCACCGATTCAAATGGATTGAAAATTGGAGAACTTAAGTATTTGCTCTTCATTGAAAGCCCTAAAACCAAATGAAGAGCAAAAATTTAAATGCTCCAATTTTTAATCCGTTTGAATCGGTGCGAAGATTTTATTTTTTTTAATCGTTTTATCCTAAATGCTCATAATTAAATTTGGGCTCTAGGGCTTTCAATGAGAGCCCTAGGAGAGTCGCAGAACCAAATAGCAGATATTTAAGTACTCCAATTTTTAATTCGTTTAAATCGGTGCGAAGATCTTACTTTTCTTATCATTTTATATATCCTAAATGATTATAATTAATTTTTGGCTCTAGGACTTTCAATGAGAGCCCTAAAATAGCTGTAAAACTAAATAAAATTGAAGATTTCATTTTCCGTATATTTCCGTACATTTTCCATCCATCTCACTAACGGAATGAAACCCAAACTGTGAATTAGGGGAGGTTTCTGTCATTTTTCAAAACTGAGGGGTACCTTCTGTCATTGTCAGATACCTCAGGGGGTCTGAGTGAAATTTGCCCTTAATTCTTTAATGAACAGAAAAGATAAAGGGACTAAAGGTCCCCATACTGATGGCCACGTGGGGCCCACTATGGGTCCCACACAAAAAATTTGAGCTGTTCAATGGAGTACAATTTAAAAAAAAACGAGTGCGCGTCGCTGAAAATCATCTCAATTCGATATGTGTAGGTGTTCAATCCAATCTTCTCATTTTTTAAAAATTGGCAAAAATGGAAAGATTGGATAAAAATTTGAGAAATTAGATTGAGCACCTACACATATTGGATTAAGCTGATTATCCACATTTTTTTTGATAGGCAATAAATTTTATTAAGAAGACTTGACAAAGGGTACATCAAGTTGGGGGGAGGGGAGGGGAATCCAACCGAGGTTGGAAGAAAATGGACCGAGGTCCAAACACCTTACGGGCAAGCTGATTATCCAAATTGCCCACTCGATTTTTTGTTTTAAAATTATTGAACGATTCGAATTTTCCGTGCGGGGACCCGTAGTGGCCCCACGTTGCCATTGGCCCCATCGGTACCATAGCAATGTTCAGGGACGGAGGGAAAGGGGGGCACGTGCCCCCGCTCGAAACTAAAATAATTTTGTTATATTTTCGTATATTTTGCATAATTATGAAATTAAGTGTGCTACTACACATAAACACGTGCATATCTTGAAAATATACATATAAAACTTGTTTTATGTTTCAATTTTGTCATATGGCGCATTTATACTTTTTGATTTTCGAACTATTTGTCTATTTGGATCAATTCTTTCTTAATTGTACTTATTTTTAAACCGTCTAAGAGCAATATTTTAAAATAATATCATTAATAAAACTATATCAATCATTCTAAAACTTGTTGATGTTCATGTAAAATATACTCTCAAATTTTGTTTGAGATTTTGTGCTTACTTTTACATAATTTAAGTGAAAGTATGTGTTATATATTTTTGTAATTTGTAATGCATACTTTAATTGTGTACGATATTCTTATTGTGGTTAACTAGAAAATAAATTTTCGCCACTATGATTAATAAGGTGCCCCACTAAACAACATTTCTGAATCCGTCCCTGGCAACGTTGATTAACAAAACTCATATAGGCCCACTCCCCTTAAAATTATATCACACTGCACGGATAAGTATGTGTATATATATCTTAATATATGCCAACAATTATATAGTATCACGATAGAAAAATAACCCTAACATTTTGGAATATAATAAATGTGTTTTAAAAGTAATACGGAGTAGTTTAATTGTATTGGATACTATTAAAAAAAATTCCTAAAAAATCTTGTGTTTTTTGTAGGACGGATTTTGAGAAAAATCTAATTCTAGTGGGAAAGTTAGAGATACAAGTCTTATGACTTTCTTACTAATTAATTGAACACCCAAAAAATGCAGAAAACTCAAACATTCTCATGCCTTCTTTTTGCAATTTTACGGGGCCTTCGTGCAGGCCTTTTGATAATTACTTCTACTTTTTGCCTAGTTGAAATTCAGTGTTCGGGTTGAATATTATGCGATGTGATGTACTACTACATATGGTACCAATCAAGAACGATTGGTTATCTCAACTCGGTAATTTCAGGTTTCAAAAAGTAAGAAGAAACTCACTTACATGAAAATTTATAGTGTCAAAATATAGTGATCGAAGAGCCACATACAAATATGAGGTAACAACAACATTTCAAAGCAGTACGCCACGTTGACGGGCGCTTTAGCTAAAGCTGAGAAGACTTAATTCTTTTTTCAAATTTGTCACATCATTCTATATTGATTACGTGGTTGTACATTAGATTATTACGGTTTATATTCAATTTCATCATTGACGTAGTACAAGCACAGTACATCAATAAAATTTTCTTAGAATTCTTCCACTTTAAATGCAGAGGAAGTTTCATCCTTTTTCAAGGGAAAAAAAAGAAGAAGAATCATACTGGTATGTAGTGCCACTAATCCATTGGAATCATAACCAATTTCCTCCCGAGAAACACAAAGTTTAGGCGAAGCTCATTACAACATATGCGAAATAGCTTTTATTTCTTTATAGTAGAGAAGATTACCTCGGGACTGAATCTATACCTATGTTTTATGTAGGAATGAGCTTTGGCTTCGTGTCATTACTAATTAGTGTAATTTGGATACACTCCTGCATCAATAGAAGGAAGCTAATCAAACTAAGAGAGCAATTCTTCCAACAAAACGGTGGCTTATTAATGAAACAAAAAATTTCTTCAATCGAGGGAACAAGTGCAGATTCGTCAAAGTTCTTTACAGCTGAACAACTAAAGAAAGCCACTAACAACTATGCTGAGAACCAAATAATTGGGCATGGTGGATACGGTGTGGTTTATAAGGGAATTTTACCAGACCAACGCGTAGTCGCCATCAAGAAGTCCAAAGTAATGGATGCGAACCAAGTAGAGCAGTTTATCAATGAGTTGTTGATAGTAACACAAGTTAACCATCGGAACGTTGTGAAGCTCTTGGGGTGTTGTTTCGAATCAGAGGTTCCCGAGCTTGTTTATGAGTATATACCAAATGGCACGCTATTCGAACATATTCATAAGACATTATCTAGGTTAACATTGGAGCATCGATTGAGAATAGCCGCAGAAGCAGCTGGTGCACTTTCCTATCTTCACTCTGCCGCATCCATTCCAATCATTCATAGAGATGTTAAGTCTGCCAACATATTGCTAGACACTAATTACGTGGCAAAAATGGCAGATTTTGGTGCTTCGAGATTAGTCCCCTTGGACCAAACTCAAGTGACTACATTAGTACAAGGGACATTAGGTTATTTGGATCCTGAGTACTTCCAAACTGGCCAGTTAAACGAGAAGAGTGATGTTTATAGTTTCGGAGTGGTTCTAGCAGAATTACTGACCGGCAAAAAGCCTATTTGTCTTGAGAGATCTCAAGAGGAAAGGAATTTGGCGACCTACTTCCTTGTGTCAATGAAGGAAAATAGGTTGTACCAAATTTTAGAGCCTCAGGTGGTGAAGGAAGGGACCTTGGAGCAACTCCAATCAATTGCGGAGCTTGTGAAGAGGTGTCTTTATGTGAAAAGTGAAGAGAGGCCTACAATGAAAGAAGTGGCTATGGAATTAGAAAGTTTCAGGAAGTATAGAAAGGATCCATGGGTTAATCAACAAAGTCATGAAGAGAGTGAAAGCTTGCTGAGTGACAAAGCACCAACAGACATTTACGCTTTGTCAATAGGTCCTTCTACTAGTGACATATCTGGGCAATATAGTTTCGGTACCAGCACGACATTTCCGCTTAATTAGTAAGTCGTTCTACTAGTGCTGGTGACATCTTGTGCAATGCGTATACGAAGGTAATGTCGGGCTTTCTAATAGCATTGTTGGGTCCTATAGACGAAAACACTTTGCAAATATGGTGGTCAATTGTGAAAGTAGATTGTTCTTCGTTTGGGTCTGAGTCGTTTGTTATTTGTGAATTCATTATCTGGGTCTGTCTCATGACTTTTCTTGTTTTCTACTGTAGTAAATTATGTTCTTGTGATGTTTGTTTTATAGAATGTACGTAGTCTTTTTTGTTGCAACCCAACTCCCATCATAATTGTATAGTTCGTTGAATTTGAATAGTACAAAGACCCGGGGGAGGGAGCTAGATCCATTCCGAAAGAAAAATATCTTATACATGAGTGAGGTTTTTTTTTTTTTGATATCAGCAATTAATAAAATTTTATTGAGGAAAATTCTTGATAAAGGGTACGTCAAGTTGGAAGAGAGGGGAGAGTAATCCAACCAACGGTTGAATAAAAACAGCAGAAGGGACAAAGCCCAAACACCCTAGGCGTCTATTTGTGTTCTAGAGAGAAGGAGGAGAGTTTGTATCCTGAGGGGAGATAAAACTTTGCCATTCTTTTTGTGCATGAGTGAGGTCTCGAAAGCAAATACTAAGAATCAACTTCAATTATTCATTAGATTTCTTCCATATATAATGTGAGTGTGTCAGCAGCAATAACATGGTGTAGACCAAATTTCCATCAAGAAATCATTGATGTCTTGGATGTTCGTTCCACCACTACTCGTCGAGGAACCTATACACAATATCTGGTTCATTGGACGGGAATAGCACATTGTGAAGATGCTTGTATTTCAGCTCAAAAGCTTAAGAAGTTTGATGAAAGGCTCTGGGAAGATTTAGTTGCGAATTCCGGGAAGGCTTCTTTGGACGGGAAAACACATTGTGAAGATTCATGGGTTTCAGCTCAAGAGCTTAGGAAGTTTGATGAAAGGCTTTGGGAAGATTTAGTTGTGCGAATTCCGGGAAGGCTTCTTTTCCAGCGGAGGAGAATGATGCAGCAGCATGCTAGGGAAATGAAAAGTCTATTTAATACAGATCAAGTGAAAACAAACGATACAAAAGCGAACATAGTAAAAGTTGAACTGAAAATTTAGACAGTAACAAAAACAACAATAGCAATATCCACATGATCCCCAATAGATGGGGTATGGGCCAGGGAGGACCGAGTTGGACGTGATTTTTGACAATATATGCACAAAATAGCTACTCTCAGAAACCTTTACTATTGATATATCGTCCCCCTGTATCTCCAAAATTTGAGAAACACAATGGACATTATGATGCGAAACCATGGCTCCAAATCAAAACCGCAAAGCACCAGAGAGGGCAGGGAAAGAGGCCCAATTCAATTTATGTGCTCATTACCTTGCTTCCTTCTTTCAAAATTTAGATCATCAATACACAAACAAAATCTAGACAGTAACAACAGTGGCAATAGAAGTCTAGGGAGTCTATTCAAATGCTTCTTCATTGGCTCTTATACTAGACATAAGCTCTCCCGCGAGTATACCGACTTTTAGGCTGTAGGTATTACAGGTGTAGTGTCATTGCTAAAGGTCATTGGATTTGCATTCTACAATCTCTCATTTACTGAGGAATCGCAAACCGGCAAACTGGGCATCGACTGCTGCTCTTCACCGATGGCAAGATACATTCTCCATGGAAAACATGACTGCATGGAGTGACCATAACCTCCTGTCTAGATTCAAAATCTTCCAAGCAAATGGCACACCTGTAATAATCGTTGTCGTCCTCTTTTGTATCCTTCTCATTGAGAATATTTCGGGCATCATCTCTATAGTACAGGTTCAGTGATCTCCATCTTCTCCGTGGGGGGATGTAAATTCCTTTCCTCAGCTTGTTCAAGGCTTTATTTTGCTTGTCTTGCATGATTGATTGGCCCGGCCTAGGGTTGATGTCATCAAGGACTAGAACATGCATATGAGTATAAGGTGGTACTGAAACACTGCAAATTGATCAATATTTGGAGGTATGAAATTCGTAAGAGCCATAGAGAAACATTCAAAAAAATACACGTGCAAAATTTCAACCTTGGTCAAACTTCAAAGTAGATACTGACCGGAGGGGCTCCCGAAGGAGGCAAATGTTGCATCAAGTTCCAATTTCCTGGTGCTTGCATCGATAAGACATAATAATCTTTAATGGGCAGTTATATATTTTATGTTTCAAAAATATTAATCTTTAATGGACGAATCTATAAGACATAATAATGCTCAAATCACCGATATGTACTGGGGATTTTAAACGAGCGATACGATTATAAATTATCAAATTATAAAAATAGTCATGGTTAGCTGCCAATCTCAATTAATTGTGGGACTTCAAGTTGCCCATAAAATCGCCGGCCTTGGAATAATTACGTTAAGACTGTGCAAATGGCAATGTTTGTGTTACGGCCTAGAATTTTTATTTAATTAATTAATTACATTGCCATTTATTAATTGGGTGCATGTTATGGTCGGATCCTAATTAATTATTTTGTGCGCGGTATGGGTATTATTGGTACGATTGTAATTTTTGGAGTATAGGAATTGATTTAGTTATGTAAATTTTATTAGTTTGATAATACAGTTGGTATTAGACTAGACTTCATAATTAGTATTTAGTTTATATTAATATTACGGGGTCTATTATACCGAGTAGCTTATTATTAGGGCCAAGAGAGAACGTGGGTCAGAGGAAGTCATTATATTAGACTAGGGTTGTTTATTTTGAGAGAGAGAAGTTGCAGCAGTCTAAGGGTTTTGTCTGGTTCGGAGTTAGCTGTCGGACCACTTTTCCACCATCTCTCCTAAAACCAATTGGTGGTAGGAAGGGTTTCAATTAAGTCTTTTATAGCATTCGACATCGCACCCGCAAGTCTGTTTTTAGAGCGGTCGCAGGGAGTGGCATTGTGTAACCAAATCCATGGGGGCACTCCGGGCCCAACAATCTCTCCCTCACGATGACGCTCCCGCGACTCGAACCCATGACTTTCTGGCTTTGATACCACTTGTCGGACCACTTTTCCACCATCTCTCCTAAAACCAATTGGTGGTAGGAAGGGTTTCAATTAAGTCTTTTATGGCATTCGATATCGCACCCGCAAGTCTGTTTTTAGAGCGGTCGCATGGAGTGACATTGTGTAACCAAATCCATGGGGGCACTCCGGGCCCAACATTAGCCACAAGTAAGTGATTCCTCTTCTCCTCATGTCTATTTCTTTTTCCCTTTCTTTTTCACCTTCTCACGCTAGGGCTGAAATTGTGAACATGGCGGTGTGGCGTGCAATATTGGCCCAGGGTGGGACTGTACGTGGATTTGATAATAACAGTGGTAGAAGAAATCAAATGGCCTTGTGCTTTGATTTTTGTGTTGTGCGTACTTGTGGCTTATACATAGTTTAGGTGTAGACAATTGATGTTTGGGATTGGAGAACAGGTGGTTGCGTAAGAGACAAATTGCTGGGAATTGAAATCCAAAGTTTGGGTTAAAGCTTTGGTTTGGTACTCTGATTGAACTAGTAACTTAGATTGAGGTTGGGTAGTTTATTGATACATTGTTCCCTAGCTAGTACATGGCCAGCGCAAGTGCAGATTAGTTAATTATTTTGTATTATTCGTTTGTTCAGGTTAACTTCTTTTCGCGTCATTCAGTTACATTATCTTTGGATCCAGGTGAATTGTTAAATATGTTACATATATTCGAAAGTTCCCTGTGTTCCTTAAAAGTATTTCTTGCATAAATTTATATGAATGTTTTTCGGAGACTCAAAACTGTTTATAAGTTGTTCTAAAAATTGGCATGTGATGAATTTTCTGAGATCAATTGATAATATTCTTTTTGGTGAGAACTTGGTGGATATTAATAGGAACATTTATTTCGGAAGTCCAGGGAAATTATTCATTCTCGTGTTGGTGACCCTGGCCATTGGGGAAAAGACTGTGTTAGGCCGGTGACCCTAACACAACCTCGCCTTCAAATAAGGTTGAAATACCTCAAGCGTAGGGCTAGATTGTCGTCAGCATAATAAACCGGCAAGACCGGGATCGTTCCCACAGAGAATCGGATGAAGCTTATTCGGATTGTAAGTGTTTAACGATGGTTTGCGGCCTTCAAGGCGGCCAACTAGGATTGCTTTGAAAGGTGGAAAATATGAAAGTTGAAGACTAGAAACGGGTTTGATAAACTAAAAGTGGCAAGTCTCGAGATCTTCTAACCCTTGACAAAGGCCGTTATCAGTTCTCGAATATAACTCAGGCGAGAGTCACGACCGCGTGCTCACGCCTGGAAGCTTTAGCTTTAATGAGTAAGTTTAACAAAAGATGTGATTTCCCGGAGGCGAACCGACTTGGTTTTAATATTTATCGAACACTTAGGAGGCCACTAGGCCTCGGTAAGTCACTTGCCAAGACCGCTTGACTAAGCTTCTTACCAAGGGGTTAACACCCCTAATTTAGACCAAAAGTGCAAGTTAAGCCCTATTCCGGAAATCATGCTTTTAAGCCCGAAGGTTTCGATAACCAAATAACAACCTAAGTCCCCGGGAAAGATTATCCCGAGACTTAGCCAAACGACTACTCAATCATAGCTAAAGCATAAACTAAAGCACGAAAATGAGACATAACTTTTAACCGACGAAAACGGAATTAAACTTGAGATTAATAAGAATCTAAACCGTACGAACAACTTTAATAAACGAGAATTAAACAAACGGAAAAGACTTACAAGAGTTCTTGGAGAAATTACACTAGAAAGCTTGGAGAAGCTTTAATGGAGGAAAGAAGAAATTAAAGAAGACTTAAGGGTAAAAAGACAAGAGATATTATGGAGAAGAGAGAGGTCCTATATTTATACAAAAAGGCCAATCTCTCTCACAACAAATATCTAAAAAGGTGATATTTCCAAAAGTGGAAGGCTCAAAAAGCAACAAATATCTGCTCGGAAGCTTCCCGTATCGATACGGGTCTAGGGAAAGTATCGATACCACGCTGCTATCTCCAAATGCCCATTTCCCACGTAACGCCTCCGTATCGATACAGATTTGGGCTGTATCGATACGGAGCAAGCTGGAGGCCCACTAAACAAATGGTATCGATACAGCTCAAAGCCGTATCGATACGCGATGCTAACTCCAGAACCTCAGGCTAGCCTCCAATGCTTGACACCCGACGGCAACCTTGGCATACCCGACACCTCACTCTTCCAATCTTGATCACTTTAGCACGAGTTCCAACGGGCAAAATTGCTTGAACTCACTTGAGGGTTGGCTTTGGAATCAAAACATGCCTTCTAAGGGCGTTTCGCCTGAAACACTCAACAAACTACCTCACGAGCAAAACGGCACAGAAATGACGGAAAAGCATAACAATGCCACAAACTAGGGAGCTTTTAGCACCACGATCTCACGATCTTAGGTGCTAATCACGCCCCCCAACTTGAGCGTTGCTAGCCCCTAGCAACTAAACCAACAAGAAAAAGGGAAAACAACAATCCTTCCGTATAAGCTACTTAGCACCGAAACATATTGTAACTAGTTGGCAAGAGTTCAAAACAACTAAATTAACCCAAAACAACTCGTAGCCGAAGATTGAATGATCAACTAACCTTGAGCAGGTTATAAACAAGTATCCAAAATGAGTGTCAAAAGACAAAAGGCGGATACGAAGCTATAACAACCAAAATTGCATGCAAAGTAACCATATCCCACAAAGAGGTGCTCGGATTAGGCATGGGGGAGAAAAATACCATGCCCTTTTAAGTGGAGAGCACCATTAAACGGAAACTACAACTACACAAAAGAGAATTGAAAACCGAAAGCAACATGCCACAAACTAAGTATGAAAACTATCATGCAATAAATCAAAATGGAATCAAGGCATACTAAGGATCAACGAATGACTTAATAAGCATTTAACGACCTTGGTTTAAACAATGAAAGGTTAACAAAAAGGGATGGCGGCCATTTACTGGCTTGGTTCAACTACCCTTTACCGCCACCACTCGACTACCAAGTTAAAGGCCAAAACACGGCCCAACAAAAACTTGTTAACAGCTAACAGTCAAAAGTTCCAACAAACTAGACTATAAACAACAAAATAAAATGATAAGAGGTGGGCTGTCAACCACCATGCACCCCGACCAAGTTGAGGGATTTTCAAACTACTCCACCAACCCTACTCGTTATCCAAGAATTCTGGCTTGTCTCCAGCAAAATCATCGCTATCCTCAGCGGGCTCCTCTGGCGGCGGAACATAAGGCTCACTAGGCTGCCCCACCTCTCGACTCAACACCCAATCCAACTTGTGGTCAATCTTCTGCTGCCTCCTTGCGTTGTCACGGGTTTCTTTCTTGATTTTCTTCATACATCCCATAGTGGCCACCCCTTGACAAAAAAGCAACTTGTTCCAAGCAGATGCCTTCGCACCCTTTGGTGGCAAAGTGGTCAAGTAGGCCCCACGTGGGACAGCAGCAGGAGCAACAGGACGGGACTGTGAGATACTCTTGGTGAGTATGGAGCTGTTGATGTCACCCGGATTAAGCTTCTCCCTATCCACAAACTTTGATTGCTGAACCTTCTGGCCAAAGCAAATGGCGGTTACTAGACATGGAAAAGGCATCCTTGAATTGGCTGGAGCCTTTGCTTTGAAATCGATCATCTCTAAAAAGATAACTCTCACCCAATCACACACCACAGCCGGATTCATAAAAGCATGGATCATCCCCCCCTCATAAATATCCGGTTTGTTCTCAGTCCCTCTTGGCTTGAAGTTATGGTGTACGAACTGATTGACCAAGCGGTAAACATCTTTAAATCTCCCGGGTGTATGAGGGAGACTTGACTCCCTCGGGTTTTTGTACAAGTCCCGAACTACGAATTCATCCTTCACATATTCCTCTTCTGGGTAATTCACATCATCGGCAGGCGGTTGTTGGTAACCCAAGAGACGAGCAATAAACCCTGGAGTTACTTCTATGGGAATCTTCCCAATCTTTGAGGTAATCTTGGCATCCGCTTTCGCCTCATCCTCCTCAGATGGAACCTTAATGTTCCTATAGAATTCGATGACTAAGTCCTTATTATAACCAAGGTTAGGAGCAAGGTAGTAACCCAAGCCTTGCTCACGGATGCGGACAACAAAAGGATTTTCAACACCAAGGTTGCCGACGTCTACATGCCGTTCATTCTTAAACCCCCTCCTCGGAAGTCCCTCTTCATACTTCTTCTGTTTAGCGGCTCGCATTTCAGCGAGCGTTCTCCTCTTAGCCCGGCCCCTCTCAGGATTAGCAATCATTTCCTCCTCTTCCTCCATTTCCCGGACAATTTCTGATGCTTGCCCGGATGAGGAAGCAGGAGCCTTTCCCTTCCCCTTATTCGCCAATTTTTTAGTTCTCGTCATTGTTTCCCAAAGGCACCAAACTGAGCACAAAAGTCTGCGACAGAATCAAACCCAGGCAACACAAAACAATTCCCCCAAACTTCAACAGAATAAACAGGTAGCCCAATCAACGAAGGAATTCACAGCTAAGTAATCACAATTCAAGCCTACTAAACAGAGCAAAACCAGTAGCAGGCCTAGGTGGCTCCTAAATTTTGGATTTCCCAAGGGTTAGGGGTCAAAACTCAGAAATTCCTCATCCAACTCGAACAACCACCACATTGTAAAATAAACATGATGAAAGACCGAGAACAATGAAAGGAATCCAGATTACCTCGTAAAGGGAGCAATTTCGAAAAAAGAGAGCAAGATCCCGCCTTGAAACTCTTGATTACGGCCCAAAAACTTTGAGGATCCTTCAAATTCCTTGTAAACTTGAAGATTTATGGACGAATTTGGGGTTTGGGTGAGGATTGGAGGGTGAAAATGGGAGATTTTGGGGTTAGGGTTTCGTGGTCTATGGTGGTTATGGAGGATAAGAGAGAGAAAAAGTATAAGGGGAAGGAAGATGATCAGGCTAGTTAACTGCAGTTTTCCCAGATAAGCCACGCGTATCGATACGCCCAATATTCTGTATCGATACGCGTAAGGCTGGAATCCCACGAACCAAATGGTATCGATACAGATTTTTTCTGTATCGATACGGAGAGCTTAATTCCAGATTATGCAGTTTTGCCACCCGATGGCCAATGCCACTGCCCGATGCCACCTCAAACACACCCGATGCCTTGGAAAAGCTGGAGCCAGCCCATTTCAAAACACAAAACCAACTTCCAACATCCAACCTAACACCGGTTCCCTATGGATAAGAGTGAGACGCAATTTGGCTTTATTTTCAAGGTCAATGAGACACTCTTGTGGTAAAATCAAACAAAGATTGCCTAGTATCATTTCCTAAATATGCCATAGATTCCATAATGATTTAAAGTAGATAACAAACACAATTAGGCATGACATGAGATGAATACCTAACTAAGAGCATTATGTTCGAAACAACGGGATATGGGTCAAACTTGCCCACAACGCGCTCAAAAATTCATTTCTCATTCTTTCAACAAGCACACGAGTTGGAATGTACAAGATCACCGAAAATATTTACAATAACTCTTGCCAACTACCAAACTAATGAGCATGTGCTAAGCCGCTTAATTCCACTAATTTTGTAATAACGGAAGGGTTGCAAGACTAAAAACGAAGAAAAAATGAAAAACTTTGTACAAACGAGCATAAAACTTATATATCATAGATATATCCCTCCCCCAACTTGAAATATGCTATGCCCTCATAGCATGGAGAACAACAGTATTGAGAGGGAAAGGGATTAAAGATGTTACCCACGGGGGAATGTCAACCCCCTTATACATCGACCAAGTTGGAGGCTTTGTGTCATTGCCCACTTCGATCCGGAGTTATGTGCTTCCAGGGCTTCACTCCTTCGGCCGGAACCACCAGCTAGTCACACAGGGCCATAGTCAAAGCTTTTCGGACTAACAACCGCGACACGTAATCGCACCCATGCTTAGGGCTCCTGAATGCCTCAATCACTCCGACGGTAGACCCAAACCACCAAGGCTGGTGTGGTAGCATGTTAACCCTGCAGAAGCGGAATTGTACGAAGGACCTACCAGCAGGCAGATGACATTAGAACCGCCCGGCTCGTGTTATCCGGGCGCCAACAAACAAATATATACAGAAAAACAACAAAGAACACCACCCGATTTTCACGCAATCTTACGAGTCATACTTTTCTTCCCGAGTCTCACCGAAGAGATAAAACTCGAGTGGCTATACTAGACCGTCAAGTATGTTACATCATGCCCGTGGTAAAATTAATCGCTTGACCTCGCCAAGCAATGAAACCCAGCGTTCCCTTGGTCAAAACAAAGTGAGATAAAAAGACAAAAGCAAAAACTCACCCAAAGACCTAAGTTGCCACCGATAGGGACAATCTCGGAGAGCACGGATCATTAACGATAAACTACCACAAGGAAGGGCTAATAAAAGCCCGATACAATGATGCATTGGTGAAATATCGTAGTGATAAAATCCCGAAACACAGAAAACAAACGAAACAAGAAAAGAACTATAAACAATATATACAATATGAACATTATATACAAACATGCATAGAGTTAATACCAGAGCTCGGAGCGTCCAAGTCACCGCTGGACTCCGCCAAACAATTAAGTCTAGCGTCCCCTAAGATCGTAGCTAGGCAGGCACAAGATAGAGCCAAGTGCGGTTATGGAGCACGGGATTACCAAGGCCTAACCTATGATCTATACCGCCCCCGATGGGGCTAATCTGGTAGACGTGAGTGGTGCACGGTGAATTACTCCTATTAGAAGAGCTAATGAAAGCCCTATGTCACTGATATTAAAAAGAATTGCCCTTCGAACCGGAGCTGGGCACACGATCCTTATTCTAGTAGCGGCGTGCGAAGCTACATATACCCAAGTTAATGGAGGGTACCCCATACAATTAAGTCAAGGGGCCGGGTCCGACAAACAATTAAGTTCAGCGGTTACGCTTTCACTCCCCGTGCAAGTTCAAGTTACACAAAACTAAACCGACGGGCCATCCGTGTAAACTGGATCGGCCAAAACCTCGTCGGGCTCCCCAATTTCGAAACCGCCAAGAAAAGGCTTAAGCCTTTGACCATTAACCTTAAAAGCACTACCGTTGGACACGGCTTCAATTTCAATGGCTCCATGAGGAGCGACGGATTTAACAATATAGGGACCGGCCCAACGAGACCTTAACTTACCGGGATGGAGATGCAAGCGGGAGTGATATAATAAGACTTTTTGACCGGGCTCAAAGAGTTTAACCACAATGTTTTTATCATGCTTTACTTTGATTTTAGACTTGTAAGCACTAGAGTGGTCGTAAGCATTGTACCTCATTTCCTCTACCTCGGTCAATTGGAGCTTGCGGCGTGCACCGGCTTTAGCCATATTGAAATTAAGCTTCTTGATTGCCCAATACGCCTTATGCTCAAGCTCCACCGGCAAGTGGCACGCTTTTCCGTAAACTAGGCGATAGGGAGACATGCCCAAGATGGTCTTGTACGCAGTACGGTAAGCCCACAAAGCGTCAGTCAAACGAGCTGACCAATCCTTGCGGGTAGGATTAACCGTCTTCTCCAAGATATTCTTTATTTCCCGATTTGCCAACTCCGCTTGTCCATTGGTTTGAGGATGGTATGTCGTTGAGACCTTATGAACAATGGAGTACTTCCTCATCAAAGCAGCGATTGACCGGTTGCAAAAATGAGATCCCTGATCACTGATGATAGCCCTCGGCATCCCAAATCTCGAGAAAATGTTAGTTCGCAAGAATTCGACTACAACAGTATCGTCGTTAGTACGCGTAGGAACGGCCTCAACCCACTTGGAAACATAATCAACTGCCAACAAGATATACAAGTACCCGAAGGAAGACGGAAAAGGCCCCATGAAGTCAATGCCCCAAGAGTCGAAAACTTCGATGATCAAGATAGGAGTAAGCGGCATCTCATTACGTTGTGTCACACATCCCAAAATCTGACAACGAGCACAACCCCGGCAATAAACAAAGGTATCCTTGTACAAGGTAGGCCAATAGAAACCACTTTGCAAAATCTTGGCGGCGGTCTTCTTAAACGAGAAATGGCCGCCACAAGCCTCCGTGTGGCAAAACTTAATAACACTCTGTTGTTCGGAGTCGGGCACGCAACGTCGGACAAGTTGGTCGGCACAATACTTGAAAAGGTATGGATCGTCGAAGGAAAACCGTTTCACTTCCGCCAAAAACCGCCGGCGGTCTTGCACACTCCAATGAGCCGGCATCAAACCAGTGACCAAATAATTCACAATATCCGCATACCATGGAGCCGTGGAGATCCCAAACAACTGTTCATCGGGAAAGGAATCTCGAATCGGAATATGAGAAGTGTGGTCTTCAAACTCCAAGCGAGACAAATGGTCAGCCACCACATTCTCAACACCCTTCTTGTCCGTTATCGTGAGGTCGAACTCTTGCAAGAGCAAAATCCACCGAATCAACCATGCTTTGGCATCTTGCTTAGTGAAGAGATATTTAAGTGCAGAGTGGTCGGTGTAGACAGTGATTGGAGCTCCCATCAAATAAGACCGAAACTTGTCAAGTGCAAAAACAATTGCCAACAACTCCTTCTCGGTGGTTGAATAGTTCATTTGAGCCTCATTGAGAGTCTTGCTAGCGTAATAAATCACGTATGGCTCCTTACCCTTCCTTTGTCCTAACACGGCCCCGACGGCATAGTCGCTGGCGTCGCACATAAGCTCAAACGGCAATTCCCAATTCGGAGACCGCACGATAGGTGGGGAGGTGAGATTTGACTTCAACTTGACAAAAGCACCCTCACAAGCCGGCGTCCACTCAAATGGTACATCCTTAGCAAGCAAATGACACAATGGCCGGGGAATCGCACTCAAATCCTTTATAAACCGCCGATAAAACCCGGCATGCCCCAAGAAAGATCGGATATCCTTTAAACACCTAGGAGTCGGGAGGTTCCCAATCAAATCAATTTTGGCCCTGTCCACTTCAATGCCACGGGCGGAAATGATATGGCCAAGCACAATGCCCTCGGTAACCATAAAATGGCACTTCTCCCAATTTAAAACCAAATTCTTCTCCTCACAACGGGCTAACACAAGCCCCAAGTTGGTAATACATTGCTCGAAAGAATCACCAAAAACGGAAAAGTCATCCATGAAGACCTCCATAATTTTTTCAACCATATCGCTAAAAAGACCCATGATGCACCTTGAGAAAGTACCGGGGGCGTTGCAAAGCCTGAACGGCATCCGACGATAAGCAAAGGTTCCAAAAGGGCACGTGAATGTAGCCTTGTCTTGATCTTCCAAAGCCACCTCAATTTGGTTATACCCGGAGCACCCATCGAGGAAGCAATAGAACTTATGGCCGGCCACCCTCTCCAAAATTTGATCAATAAAGGGAAGAGGGAAATGGTCTTTTCTCGTACTCGCGTTTAATTTCCGATAATCAATACACACTCGCCAACCGGTTTGGACACGCGTTGGGATAAGTTCATCCTTCTCGTTTCACACAACCGTAACCCCGGATTTCTTAGGTACCACTTGTATCGGGCTAACCCACTTAGAATCCGCAATCGGGTAAATTATGCCAATGTCCAACAACTTGATCACCTCAGTCCGGACAACATCCTTCATGATCGGGTTCAAACGCCGTTGAGGTTGGCGAGATGGCTTGACATCATCTTCCATGTAAATGTGGTGAGAGCAAAGGGATGCATCAATACCCTTGATATCGGCTATGGACCACCCAATAGCCTTTGAATGTTTCCGGAGCAAATCAAGTAATTCCAACTCTTGGGGTTCACTTAGGGCGGAGGAGATCACCACCGGGTATGTTTGGCAATCGCCAAGATAGGCATACTTAAGTGTGTCCGGAAGTGGCTTCAGCTCAAGTATCGGAGGCTCCACACAAGAAGGAACGGCTTGCTTTTCAATTGGGGGTAGTTCCTCAAATTTAGGAACCCACGAGCTAATACCACACGCCTCCTCCTCATCTAGTAGAGAAACCAAATATGCAACTTCGGGAGCGTCAAGAAAGTCGGCCTCGGCCGAAGTGAGTGCTAATTCCAATTCATCCTTGCAAATAAACTCGTCCACATGGTCTTGGACAAGCGAATCGATCATGCTTACCCCGCATACATCTTCATCGTCCCCCAGTTGACTCCCTATATGGAACATGTTGACTTGCATCTTCATGTTACCAAAACTCATGTTAAGTCGGCCATCCCGGCAATGAATCACAGCGTCCGACGTTGCTAAGAAAGGCCGACAGAGAATAATTGGGACAGAAGCCTGAGCCGCCGGCACCGGACATGTGTCAAGAACCACGAAATCCACCGGGTACACGAATTGATCAACTTGTACTAGAACATCCTCCACCATCCCTTTAGGTACTCGGATACTCCGATCCGCCAATTGCAAAGTCACTCGAGTTGGCTTCATCTCGCCCAACCCAAGTTGCTCATAAACGGAGTATGGCAAGAGGTTCACGCTTGTGCCCAAATCAAGAAGGGCCTTCTCAACAACCTTACCCCCAATTGTGATGGATATCGTAGGACACCCCGGATCATTGTACTTGGGCGGAAGAGTCGATTGGAAAAGCGAGCTCACTTGCTCGGTCAAGAATACCTTCTTCTGCACTTGAAGCTTACGTTTATGAGTACACAAATCTTTTAAAAATTTGGTATATGGCGGAATCTGTTTGATGGCATCGAGCAAAGGGAGATTGACGGTAACTTGCTTAAGCACTTCATAAATGTCGGAGTTCAAATTTGGCTTGGCCGGCGTCTTTAGTCGGTTGGGATATGGAGCGGGAACGGTGAAGGCTTGCGGAGCATCACTCTCCTTAGTCTTTCCTTTTTCCTCCTCCGTGGGCGCTTGCTTGGGAGATTCCCCATTTGGCATAGTAGGCTTAGACGGTACCGGAGTAGGTAGCAAGATTGGCGTCACCGGCGGCTCCACTTGGGCATTATCCACCGCCCTTCCACTTCTCAAAGAAATAATGGCTTTGGCTTGCTCGGGGAAAGGCACCGAAGAGCTACCAATTAAATGTTGACCTTGAGGATTAGCCAATGGTTGAGTGGGGAGCTTCCCTCGTTCTTGTTGCAACACACCAATAGCCGTCGTCAACTTCCCCATTTGAGTCCTTATGTCATTCATGGCTTGAGTAGTTTGCTCATTGGTAGTTATTTGCATATGACAAAAGGTATTCATTGTATCTTCCAAAGTTCGACGCGGAGGTGCTTGTTGGGGTTGGAACTGATTTTGGCCTTGGAATTGGCCCGATGGTACAAATCCCGGTGGGTCTTGAATAGCAGGAAACCGTGGCGGGCCCTGAAGCTGAGGTTGTCGCCAAGGCTGAGATTGAAATTGTGACGGGCCTTGAGAAGATCCGGCTTCATTCGGTTGGTTCCAACGTGGGCCCGATGTTTGCTTCCACCCCGAGTTAAACGGTTGCGAATTAGGTTCAAAACGTTGATTCAAAGCATTCACCTCTTCCGGAGCATAAGCACTCAACACATTCTTGAGAGCAGGGATGTTCGGGCAATTATCCGTTGTATGTCTCATAGTTTCACAAATCATACACATCTCTTCCACCCGGTTTATAGGCTTAGTTTCCTTCTCTCCTTTCAATTCCAAACGCTCCAACTTTTTAGCCAATTGTTCCATTTTCGTTTCGATAGCTTGGTACTCACTGATGGAGAACTTTCCGGAACCACCCGGGCCTTGACTAGCCATCGCCCTTTCACCGGCATCCTCGTAACTCCAGGTTAAAGACTTCTTGGACACCTCATCCACATACTCCCAACCGTCCTCGGGAGACTTGTTCATGAAACCCCCGGTACACATGGTGTCAAGCAATTGCTTGCTTTGCTGCGAGCATCCCATATGGAAGTAGTGGATTAATTGATATAACGCGAAATTATGATGAGGCACCGCCGAAAGTAGGTCCTTATACCGCTCCCAATATTGATGGAACGCCTCTCCCTCCCGTTGCTTAAAACCCTGAATTTGATCCATCAAGAGTTTTGTACGGCTCGCCGGAAAGAACTTCTTGTGGAAAATGTCTTGAACCTCCTCCCATGTAGTCAATGATTGAGGCTTCAACGAGTGAAACCAAGTCTTTGCCTTATCCTTTAAAGTGAACGGGAAGAGCCTCAGGCGTGCTTGGTTTAGGTGAGCATCCACAGTAACAAAAGATTGGAGGGTTTCCTCGAATTCCCGGATATGTTGGTACAGATCCTCTCGCTCCAGACCATGGAAGAACGGAATGCAACGATGATAGTCTGATTTGAATACAAACGTGTTCGCCGCAGTGGTGGGTCGTGGAAAAACTATCGGTGACCGTTGCGTGACCCTTTCCGGATTCAAATAGTCCTTAAGAGTCCGAACCGGGGGAACTTCCTCATCTGCCATTGCTCTTCTTGTTGGAGAATACGGCCGAGAATAACTGCTTGGTGGAGAGTATGCTCGTAGAGTGCTGATTCTTGCGCGAGGCAGAGAATTAGACCGATGCAGGCGGTTAGAGCGAGGACTACGATACACCCGAGGCCCCCGATAAACCACAAGCATGAACTTTTGCCTCACGCAATATTTGAACCAAGTAACCGCTCTGCACTAAGAAAGACAGACTGGAGGGGCTATGCCGCCACCTCACTCTCAACAAACAGTTATGAGGGGCTATGCCGCCACCTCAATATATGCACAAGCGAATAAAAGAAAAGAAAAGACAAAAGATACTCAAACTAGCTTCGTTAAAGCTCAAATCGAATTGGTGGCTCAGTTAGAGGTATCCGCTAGGCTGAGTATATGATGCACGAAAATAGAAAAAAGATGGAATACTTATAGTGGTTTGTCGATCCTCCAAATAAGCTACTTCCTCCGTCCCATAATATTTGTCCGGTCCGCAAAACAATGACGTAAAAATAATATGTTTTTTGCAAGAAAAATTCAAAATTTTTTCAACAATTCATTAGATATCGATGAGTTCTTGTAATTTATGAAAAAAGTTTGAATTTTTTATTGACAGAAATGCATTATTTTTTAGTCCTCGTTTTGCGGACCGGACAAATATTATGGGACGGAGGGAGTAAATAAGAAGTCCCCGGCAACGGCGCCAAAAATGCTTAGCTCTACAACCTCGCCTTCAAATAAGGTTGAAATACCCCAAGCGTAGGGCTAGATTGTCGTCAGCATAATAAACCGGCAAGACCGGGATCGTTCCCACAGAGAATCGGATGAAGCTTATTCGGATTGTAAGTGTTTAACGATGGTTTGCGGCCTTCAAGGCGACCAACTAGGATTGCTTTGAAAGGTGAAAAATATGAAAGTTGAAGACTAGAAACGGGTTTGATAAACTAAAAGTGGCAAGTCTCGAGATCTTCTAACCCTTGACAAAGGCCGTTATCAGTTCTCGAATATAACTCAGGCGAGAGTCACGACCGCGTGCTCACGCCCGGAAGCTTTAGCTTTAATGAGTAAGTTTAACAAAAGATGTGATTTCCCGGAGGCGAACCGACTTGGTTTTAATATTTATCGAACACTTAGGAGGCCACTAGGCCTCGGTAAGTCACTTGCCAAGACCGCTTGACTAAGCTTCTTACCAAGGGGTTAACACCCCTAATTTAGACCAAAAGTGCAAGTTAAGCCCTATTCCGGAAATCATGCTTTTAAGCCCGAAGGTTTCGATAACCAAATAACAACCTAAGTCCCCGGGAAAGATTATCCCGAGACTTAGCCAAACGACTACTCAACCATAGCTAAAGCATAAACTAAAGCACGAAAATGAGACATAACTTTTAACCGACGAAAACGGAATTAAACTTGAGATTAATAAGAATCTAAACCGTACGAACAACTTTAATAAACGAGAATTAAACAAACGGAAAAGACTTACAAGAGTTCTTGGAGAAATTACACTAGAAAGCTTGGAGAAGCTTTAATGGAGGAAAGAAGAAATTAAAGAAGACTTAAGGGTAAAAAGACAAGAGATATTATGGAGGAGAGAGAGGTCCTATATTTATACAAAAAGGCCAATCTCTCTCACAACAAATATCTAAAAATGTGATATTTCCAAAAGTGGAAGGCTCAAAAAGCAACAAATATCTGCTCGGAAGCTTCCCGTATCGATACGGGTCTAGGGAAAGTATCGATACCACGCTGCTATCTCCAAATGCCCATTTCCCACGTAACGCCTCCGTATCGATACAGATTTGGGCTGTATCGATACGGAGCAAGCTGGAGGCCCACTAAACAAATGGTATCGATAGAGCTCAAAGCCGTATCGATACGCGCATGCTAACTCCAGAACCTCAGGCCAGCCTCCAATGCTTGACACCCGACGGCACCCTTGGCATACCCGACACCTCACTCTTCCAATCTTGATCACTTTAGCACGAGTTCCAACGGGCAAAATTGCTTGAACTCACTTGAGGGTTGGCTTTGGAATCAAAACATGCCTTCTAAGGGCGTTTCGCCTGAAACACTCAACAAACTACCTCACGAGCAAAACGGCACAGAAATGACGGAAAAGCATAACAATGCCACAAACTAGGGAGCTTTAAGCACCACGATCTCACGATCTTAGGTGCTAATCACTCAACGGCTTTCTTTTGCCGGATCGTCTTAGGGAAAAGTACCATGCATGGGCTGCCAACCCTGGTGACTCTAAGTTCGATGTTGGATCCAATTTTGATGAGATTTATTTTTGGCCATGGTATTGTTTCATTGTGGTTCCCCATTGTTGATGGAGTTAATGTTGTGATCACCACCAAGAATATTTATTGGTTAAATACTTCATTGATTAATTTATTATTCTACTGGACACCTCGTATGCCAAATTATGATTTAACGGTAAATTATTTTAATCCCCGCTTTTAACTTTATTTAATATACATACTTGCTACTCACTGAGCTCGTCAGCTGACGGATTTATTCCAACTTCTTTTTCAGGCAAGTTGGGGAATTTAGGCATGGACTCTCGCGGTATCTTGGGGATTTATTTTTATTGATCTCCATAGGATGTTGCACTTAGTATAGTGATTTTAATCATCGCTTCCGCACTTTGTATAGCTTTTGAGTAAAATGGAATTACTATATTGTTGGTGGTAAATTTTTATTGGTTGGTTCATGGATGGTTGTGCCCCATGTTTATGATTGTGATTTATTTGGCTTTGGATTTATTTAAATAAAAATATTATTATTATTTGACAATTTATTTTATTCTAGGCTACGTGTTTCATGAGTTGGCCTTGTGGTACACGGCCGGTCACTTCTCATTTTTGGGGTGTGACAGTTTGTGAGTGCGACCGCTATGTTATAGTACATGGCTGAAATGTATGAGTGTATGGCCGCGAGATCGGACCTGGTCCTTGACTGTTTTTTGCTGGAACTCCATAAAATGTGTTCTATGGTCCAAAAACAATGGCGGAAGAGCAAATCCACCAAAGATTAAGCCGCGGAAGATCAAGTTGGCGGGAAAAAATGGCGGTTTGTCGTGGCGGCATGGAGCTCGCGATCCAACGGTGGGTGCTTGGGCTGCCTTCTTCTTCTCTCTCTCTCTAGAAACTTTTATATATCCCAAATATAGGAGGGGTCTTGGTATCCCCTCCGCTCCGTTTCAATTTTTCGGCCATTTTTCAAGTACATTTTGATGATCGGCTTCATTCATTTTGATGATCAGCGAGAACAATAATCTTGTCAAAAATTATGATCATAGGACTTTAGTAAATAAATGATCGGCACACATGAAAAATGAAAGAAAATAAATTTGGGTTCCGATTCAGTGTGTTTTTGGATTCAATTTTTGTTTTTCTTCAATTTTCACGTGTGTTGATCATGTATCTACTAAAGTCCGATGAACATGATTTTGTTGAAATTAATTTTCTCACCAAGCTCTACAAAATGAACGAAGCCGATCTTCAAAATGTGATCGAAAAATTGCCCAAATTGTGGACAATTTAAGATTCACCTAATGTCTGTTAAAAGTTACTCCGTTATTTTGATTTAACTCTAGTACCACCTCCTTGGATCCCGAACTCAAATTTCTGCTCCCAAAAATTTAAATAGAACTTAATCCAAAAAATATAGTAATTTGCTAAGTTTGTTTAGCCTGAATAATATATTGAGATATACAGCTCAAAGAAAATGTTTTTGGACTAGCCTCTAAACAAATTGCATGCACTAAGGATACCTTTTTAGGGGAAAATTGATATAGAAAGACTTCAAATCTCTAAGTCCCAAAAAGCTGCGTTCTAATTGGTTGGCAATTTCATTTACAAAACACACTTTTGTTTGTATCCCATTTTTATCGAGTCAGTATTTTTTTATTTTAAGCTAACGAGTCTGTATAAGATTCGAATGGAAGGAATCTTGTGATGTAATTGAGAGTGAGCGTATCAGCCGAATAAAATAGGAAAGATTTACCTGATTAACTTTCCAACTTGCTGACCAACTTGGGCTAGCTCAGTTAGCCGACCTCTTACATCACACTAGCTACGAGGTCAGGAATCGAGTCTTTCTACCTGCATGTGGATGTTCTTTCCTATATATTTGTTGGGGTTATTTCTCCTTTTTATGGGGCATGTAGTTGAGTTTGGCTTATAGTGATTGTGGTCCATTTGATGGACTTATTTATCTTGTTGGTTCAGTTGTTGGACTTGGTTATCTCATGAACTCTCACACAATGGATGTAGTATCTTGTGATTTGTACTTTGTTCTTTATACATGATGTAATGATCTCTCCTTGCGATTAGGGGAAAAAAAAAAAAAAGTTTCCAATTCGTTGGGCGACTAACAAATTCACGAAATTAACTTTCCAATTGATCGGGCCATTTAGTGGCAGCTAGCCTCTCAATTTACGTGATAAAAAAGATTGCAAGACTTCATATAAAAGGAAAGGGGTTTTCGAATTTACGTGTTTTTCTCTTTTTGTTAAGTTGATGATGTTGGTGTGTGAAACATGAGAAGGAAAAGTACCCATTTATGTTTAGCCGCCACTCTTGTGGGATATATTGGAAGTGGTCTTTACTTTGTTTGAGTCTTGGAGTACAGTGACAACTCCAAGAAGTTTACACATCTTTGATTCAACTATTTGAATTGTTTTTCGGTGGATTTCTGGAAGTATTTTGGAAGGCTTGTGGATTCAAAGCAATGGTGGTCAAGCACTGAATGTGGTGAACGAGCGATTGGACAAGTAGGTCTTAGCTGGCAATTGTGAGGATTCAAATCGTAGGTTAGATTACTTGTAACTGCACATTGAGTATAGTGTTTTGATTCATTCTCGTGGTTTTACCCATGTGGAGTTTTGTACGTATATCTTGGTTTTCGTTATTTGTTTGTTTTCCATTTGTGAAATTGGTTTACTTTTCAGTTTGGGGGTTGATTAATTGAAGATATAAAACATCTTTGAACCTAGGCGATCTAGGATTTTTCAAAATCTATTTTCCATTAGTTTAGTTTTGACCAAAAATTAAACATTCTCCCTCAACTTATAATTTTGGGATGCGAGCCAGTGTGTAATTAACGGGGTGTCTTTAAAATCTTTTATAAATTACAAAAGAGTGTAAGTTTAGCTTGTACAATAAAAACTTTATAAAGCGAATCAGAAGGAGAGTGATTTTGCCACTCTCAAATTGTTAATGCACTTCCCGGGAGGAGTGCCAAAATTAACTCATATTGATTTTGCCACTCCCCAAAAGTTAAGAATTTGGGGAGTGGTAAAAACAACCTATAATATTTATTACAACACACTGACGTGGCAGTGTCCCACAATTGGGCAAATTTTGCTAATTAGAGCGCCCATACTCTCAATAATTGGGGACTAAATGGGTTTTCCTGCTATTGTTGTTGTTGTAATTATAAAGTAGATATACACTTACAAAATGTATTTTTGCTTTATAATTAATTGGTCCCAAAGACTAAATACATCTTGAAAACGATGCATTTTAGGCCCAGCTATTACCTGGTACATGTGGGACAAAAAACAATAAACAAATGGAGACCAAAATAGATTGGCAGAATGATCTCGTACACTTACATTAGCCTAGGAGGACAAAAATGAAAAAAGGCAGAAAAGACTCAAGAAGTATGTGTGGAGTCTTTGGATCAAAGTCACGCATGCCCAAGTCATTGGGATATGAAGGCCTTATCATCGACCATGACAATTGGCAGAACCATCCAATGACCAAGACTTAGCATTTAAGTCTGTGGAACCCATGATGACTCCGATAGGATGTCCATGTAATTGGGCAAATTGGTCAAAAGGACATATTTAAAGAGTTTCTCAAGTAATAAGGACATCAAAATATTTTCACCATTCAATAAAAGCTTTACCGGCGGTTGTATTACCGGCATTAAATAAATGCCGTTAAAAGACACTTTTAGCGGCATTAATAAGACCGCCGGAAATAATTACCCTAAAACGGCAGTTTTCCTAAGACTGCTGTTTTTAGTGACTTTTACCGGTGATTTTTTAAATTACCACTAGGAAAAGTATAATATACAATTGTTTTTAATACCGGCAATAATACTTAAAATAAAACCAACTCGTATAATATAAATAATATTATTTATCTTACTTGACCCAAAATGTGGGTTAGCCAGTTGGTCACACGCGTGTGCGTAGATCTGGAGGTTCCGAGTTTGACTCACGGGGAAAGCAAAAAAAATTCACCGCCCAATTTATTGCCGGCGGTAATATTTCCGGCGTTTTTGTAATGCCGTTTTTAATATTACCGGCGATTTGTTACCACCATTTTTGTTTTCCTGACAATTGCTCTACCGGTGGTTTTTTGACTATTACCAGCAGTTGTTAGTATTACCGGCGGTTTTTGGACTATTTCCGGCGATTTTCTAATGCCGCTAAAGGAAAAATTTGGCGTAGTCTAATGTGGTCTATTACCGGCAGTTTTTGAACTATTACCGATGGTTGTTAGTATTCAACTTGATAATTTTGGGATGCGAGCCAGTGTGTAATTAACGGGCTGTCTTTAAAATCTTTTTTTATAAATTACGAAAGAGTGTAAGTTTAGCTTGTACAATAAAAACATAAAGCGAATCAAAAGGGGAGTGATTTTGCCACTCCCAAATTGTTAACGGCACTTCCTGGGGGGAGTACCAAAATCAACTCATATTGATTTTGCTACTCCCCAAAAGTTAACAATTTGGGGAGTGGCAAAATCAACCTATAAAATTACAACACGCTGATGTGGCAGGGTCCCACAATTGGGCAGATTTTGCTAATTAGAATGGTTCCTCCTGTCCAATGATTTGTCATGAACTTGCAGATTAATTAGAATGGTTCTACAATTGGGGAGATACTTACTTGATTATGCCGTGTCCGAACCTGTTTCCTTGCCCCCATCGGGTCCCAAAGTCGATGTTACTTTGTATTGCACATACTAGTCGAAACAGACAACAGAAAACTAAGCTCTCACTAAAGACCAGGGACACCATCTTTTCTTTTCTGAAAGTTGCATGAGAAAGCAACATGACCACTTTATTCCATTTAAAGATTCTACTATTTCTTAAAACTTAGGAGACCCAATCCCATGCATGTCTATCCACCTACTACCATTGGCTAGAGCAAGTTTCAGACCTTCAAAATCATGTTCACTCGTGAGCTTCAAAATCGTAGATACAAATAAAGACAAACAAAGGACACCGGCACTTCCTGGGGGGATTACCAAAAACAACTCATATTGATTTTGCTACTCCGCAAAAGTTAACAATTTGGGGAGTGGCAAAATCAACCTATAATATTACAACACGCTGATGTGGTAGGGTCCCACAATTGGGCAGATTTTGCTAATTAGAATGGTTCCTCATGTGCAATGATTTGTCATGAACTTGCAGATTAATTAGAATGGTTCTACAATTGGGCAGATTCTTACTTGATTATGCCGTGTCCGAACCTGTTTCCTTGCCCCCATCGGGTCCCAAAGTCGATGTTACATTGTATTGCACATACTAGTCGAAACAGACAACAGAAAACTAAGCTCTCACTAAAGATCAGGGACACCATCTTTTCTTTTCTGAAAGTTGCATGAGAAAGCAACATGACCACTTTATTCCATTTAAAGATTCTACTATTTCTTAAAACTTAGGAGACCCAATCCCATGGATGTCTATCCACCTACTACCATTGGCTAGAGCAAGTTTCAGACCTTCAAAATCATGTTCACTCGTGAGCTTCAAAATCGTAGATACAAATAAAGACAAACAAAGGACACCGGCAATTCCTAGGGGGAGTACCAAAATCAACTCATATTGATTTTGCTACTCCGCAAAAGTTAACAATTTGGAGAGTGGCAAAATCAACCTATAATATTACAACACGCTGATGTGGTAGGTTCCCACAATTGGGCAGATTTTGCTAATTAGAATGGTTCCTCATGTGCAATGATTTGTCATGAACTTGCAAATTAATTAGAATGGTTCTACAATTGGGCAGATTCTTACTTGATTATGCCGTGTCCGAACCTGTTTCCTTGCCCCCATCGAATCCCAAAGTCGATGTTACATTGTATTGCACATACTAGTCGAAACAGACAACAGAAAACTAAGCTCTCACTAAAGACCAGGGACACCATCTTTTCTTTTCTGAAAGTTGCATGAGAAAGCAACATGACCACTTTATTCCATTTAAAGATTCTACTATTTCTTAAAACTTAGGAGACCCAATCCCATGGATGTCTATCCACCTACTACCATTGGCTAGAGCAAGTTTCAGACCTTCAAAATCATGTTCACTCGTGAGCTTCAAAATCGTAGATACAAATAAAGACAAACAAAGGACACCGGCACTTCCTGGGGGGAGTACCAAAAACAACTCATATTGATTTTGCTACTCCCCAAAAGTTAACAATTTGGGGAGTGGCAAAATCAACCTATAATATTACAACACGCTGATGTGGTAGGGTCCCACAATTGGGCAGATTTTGCTAATTAGAATGGTTTCTCATGTGCAATGATTTGTCATGAACTTGCAGATTAATTAGAATGGTTCTACAATTGGGCAGATTCTTACTTGATTATGCCGTGTCCGAACCTGTTTCCTTGCCCCCATCGGGTCCCAAAGTCGATGGTACATTGTATTGCACATACTAGTCGAAACAGACAACAGAAAACTAAGCTCTCACTAAAGACCAGGGACACCATCTTTTCTTTTCTGAAAGTTGCATGAGAAAGCAACATGACCACTTTATTCCATTTAAAGATTCTACTATTTCTTAAAACTTAGGAGACCCAATCCCATGGATGTCTATCCACCTACTACCATTGGCTAGAGCAAGTTTCAGACCTTCAAAATCATGTTCACTCGTGAGCTTCAAAATCGTAGATACAAATAAAGACAAACAAAGGACACCGGCACTTCCTGGTGGGAGTACCAAAATCAACTCATATTGATTTTGCTACTCCCCAAAAGTTAACAATTTGGGGAGTGGCAAAATCAACCTATAATATTACAACACGCTGATGTGGTAGGGTCCCACAATTGGGCAGATTTTGCTAAGTAGAATGGTTCCTCATGTGCAATGATTTGTCATGAACTTGCAGATTAATTAGAATGGTTCTACAATTGGGCAAATTCTTACTTGATTATGCCGTGTCCGAACCTGTTTCCTTGCCCCCATCGGGTCCCAAAGTCGATGTTACATTGTATTGCACATACTAGTCGAAACAGACAATAGAAAACTAAGCTCTCACTAAAGACCAGGGACACCATCTTTTCTTTTCTGAAAGTTGCATGAGAAAGCAACATGACCACTTTATTCCATTTAAAGATTCTACTATTTCTTAAAACTTAGGAGACCCAATCCCATGGATGTCTATCCACCTACTACCATTGGCTAGAGCAAGTTTCAGACCTTCAAAATCATGTTCACTCGTGAGCTTCAAAATCATAGATACAAATAAAGACAAACAAAGGACACCGGCACTTCCTGGGGGGAGTACATAATCAATGTGGTATTCAGGAGTGTGGTTGGTGTCACCTCCCGTGCGCTAGCTGTGCCTTTGCCGGATGTTTATTCGCCCACTCCTTCACAGAGCGACGACTAACAGCCGGGAATTCTGTTAGTAAAGCCTGAAAGTAGCGCTTGGCTTGATTCCTACCACGGACGGGGATACATTTCATCCATATCGCCGGCCTCACATGGACAGAGATGCTTATCATATCACGGCTTCCTAACCATGAGGGAAATACTTAAAGAAGTAATAAGTCAATATCTCAAAAGCCATAGAAGACTTCCGCTTAATGGAGCTCCTTTACTTGAACTGTGGAGGATGTGCGTAGCATTATTAGCTAGCTGGTGGAAATTCCTCAGAGTGAGAAATGAGCTATCCAATACAATAATTTGATTTTCCTTTTTAGCAGCCCCTGTTATCTCCATCTCCTTACTTGGAAGACCAAAGGCCAGCAAAGGCTGATCTAAGCATATCTTTTCTCAAGCTTGGTGAAACGGGTGCTCCTCATATACCCAAACCGTGAAAAAACAATCTCTTATGATACTTTTTCAGATGAGGAAGGGATAAGGCCCTAAAGATGGAAGAAGAGCAGGTAGAGGCGCGAAATAGAAGGATGAGGCACTTGCTTCAAGACCGTTCCCTCGTGATTTGAAATTGGGATCCATAAGGATGTGCCATCAGGAACGGCGGGATACACCACATTTGATGGATCTGATCCACACAGTAAATAGGCCAGGGAAATGGTTCTAAATACTGCAAAAATAGTTGCATCCATCGTCTGCTGACAAGGAAGAGGCTCGGCAGGAGACTCGCAACTAAGCACCTAAGCCCTAATTGAATCAGGATTAAGCTACTTTGTGCACCCGAAGTATTTTAACATTTTGTCTGGTGGTTTCGCCTAGTATGTATGACGTACATAGCACTAACTCGACTTTAGGGGGCAAGTAGGCCAGGCCTCTTAAGGTTACCTAGTTTTCTTCATCGCCATGATCATTAGAGCTCTCGATACCGGCTGGATCGGCACACTTGTCACTCTCATTTTCAATGGGAAACTAAGTTTCATCCATCACACGAAAGAAAAGATCAGACTCGGCACACGGATCAACCTTCAAGCTGTCCAAGTTATCTCTGTCATCTGTTGATAGAGTCTTTTCTTTATAACCCGGGCACCAATAGTCATTGTTTTACTGAAAGTCTAGTGAATAAGGAGACGGCTTCCTTCGCTGCCTACTATGCTTTGGCTGCTTAGCTTATGCTATCCTCTCAACTTACTGTAGGTAGCCAGTTTTCTCCGACTGAAGAGAATACCAAGTCAGGTCAGGAATGCACCAAGGTGGAAGAGTCCCTTGTATCGGTCAGTTAATCAATAGTAGAATAGAAGAGTCCCAGTAATAGTTTCGTCCAATTGCCTAGCGTAGGCTTAATACACTTCCCTATCTCGGTCCTCGCTCTCAACGCAAACGGTAGCCAGGTAGTCAGGGAGTTCAACCAAGCAAGCCTTCTCCTACTGCTACTAGTCCTAGCAAAGAGCGGTAATGCCCCATCTATTCTAGCAAACCAAGGGAGACCCAAGCAGCAAGAACAAGAGGGGATCTTGCCGATTCTGATTCACTTGCGAAAAACAGGGAAAACTAAACCACATCTTCCTCTTAAGGGCTCGATAAGCATAAGCCTTTTCTATTATATTAGTCCCACAGCTCCTTACAGAACACTTGCTACCGTGGCCTAAATGCTACGCACCTTCTACGAGGGTATCCGGGAACGTGCTACTTTATAAAAGACCGGGATTTGGGGCAAAGGAGTAAATACACTTGTCCCCTTCCTTGCTTCCCCTTCTTTATGTGTGATTGGCTTCGTCGCAGCCTATTCTGTGATGGAGAGATCGAAAGCATTAGGGTCGTAGCGTGAATGTGCAATTCTCTTCCTTTCACCGACATCTAGCCTATTATAGCACCAGCTCTTCGTCTTCTCTGCCTCTTCTTATACTAATGATGTTCCCACGGTTCGTCGATTACCGGATTTGCACACTTGCGAGTGACATATAATAGTAATAGATGCCGAGATCGGATCTTGTTCAATCTGCATCTGCACTCTGTCTATTAGTGAAAGGCTCCATCCCAACTGTCGAAAGCTGTCCAATTCAAATTGCTAACATGCTAAGACTACTACTCCTACTAGGCGAAATGGCCCTCCCCCTAGGTAAAGGAATTGACTTGCTAACAGCCTTTATATATGATATATGCAACTCCTTCTCTTCCGAAAGAGCTTACTTTTGATGGCATGAGCTTGTGAAGTCCCACAGCCCTCCAACAGCTGATTCGATACCATCCATACAAGCAGCGGATTCTACCCCCTGGGTTTGGGGCAGAAACTCTAATGACACGGACACTTACGCTAGTTGAGTAATGAATGTGCATGTGTTGTTGTACATCTCTAAATGCGAAGTTATTGAATGCACATGTGTTAGTTTGGTTACTAACATGTATCATTGCTTATTGACTTGCTATGTGTAAGTTAAGGGTTAATGGGTATAGGATTATTCTGCTGAGCTCTCGTAGCTCATGGTGTTACCTTTGGTGACCTTAACATATTATATCGGTGGCAACGCTGGTATAATGTGTCAGACTTTGTAAATGATCAAGATAAACCGTACACCTTGGAGGCTTTTGGAGCTGAGGAGCTGGTTAGGAGGGAGGAGCAAACGGAGCTGTAGTTTAGGAAATAGGAACCTTAGAGCCACTTCATTTGTGTAAATATTGAACTCTTGTGGGAGTTTTGTTGTAATAACGAGCCAGACTCAATTTGGTTTTATCAATAAAAATGTTTACTTAACGTACCCAAAATTCGGGGCGTTACACCTACTACCATAGGCTAGAACAAGTTTCAGTCCTTCAAAATCATGTTCACTTGTTAGATTCAAAATTGTAGATACAAATAAAGACAAACAAAGTATTCGGTTGAAAAAGGCGATTATCACCGGTTCGAAATACAGAGAAACGATTTTCTCCGGACACGAATATATTATCATGCACGACGATAAATTAAACAAAGAGGGTACTAAGATGTAAAAAGTACTGGTACGGATCGGAGTTATAGCTCATGCTAGTTGATAAGCAAAGGTGCCAGCAAGGGCACAAAACTAAAGTTGGTCATGCATTCTCGCAAGTCTCCCAAACAGAAAACCAGCAAAAACAGACCACTAGACTACACAATCAACTCATCTAATTTAGTTAGTAACTGACCACAAAAAATTTCCAATTTCGTAATGGATCACAGACCCTAATTTTTGGGGGTCCCCAAATTTTAGGACCCTTAATGGAGAATCTATATAGGGCGCAGAGAGAGAGAGACCTTGGTCGAAGTTCGAGCTCGTTGTAGGTGTCGGTGCGGTGGTGGTGGTCGCCAAAGGCCCAAAAGTGGGGAAGGCAATGGTGGTGGTCAGCGGCGGTGGGGATGGTGGCTGGGTGGGTCGCTCCTCACTCTCTCTCTAGCTTGGAGGCTGCCTTTTTGTAAACTTATAAGTCTGAAACTTATTTCAATATTTTTTACTATTTGTAATTTTTTGTTTAGTTGCGTTTTCGTAATTTTTGGTGTTAATCGTTGATTTCGACGAGATAAATCGGAAAAGTATAAAAACATAGATCGATGTTGAAAAAAATTCAAATAAAACGGCATTTTAGACAAAGAAAATAACTGTTTGATATTTTTTTGTCCAGTCAACTTTTTTTTGCTTTCATAATTTTGTACTTTTTAGGCTCCTCTCGTTGAAACGGATAATTAATCCAAAAAATATCACTCAAATCTAACAAAAATTCAAAAAAAATGAACAAACACACAAAACGGAAAAAATAATTAAGTTTACCAGTATGAGGTCGGAATTTATCGAACGAACAGAACGAGGAAAAAAGCCACGTTTTTTTATTGTTAGGATCGTCACACACACGCACATGATTTACGAGTATAAAACAGTAAAGAATTAACACAGAGATATACGTGATTTCCCAAAACCGAGTACGTTTACGGGAGCGAGAGCGGCTGTTCTTTATTATCACAGTTATGAACTAGGGTTTACAATATAGAGTATTTATAGTGACTCTATTCTAACCCTAATCTGGTATTTGGTCTGAATCCCAAAAATACCCTTGTACCCTAATCTGGTATTTGGTCCGCTCCGCTCCGCTCCACTCGTTGCGCTTTGCTCCACTCGTTCCGCTCTGCTTCGCTCCGGCATTTGGCTTTCTTTCTAGAACTTCTTCGTATCTCTTCATATTAAACATATGAGTCACAATTTTTGATCTTACCACGTGAGCGTGTTGTAACCAGTTGAATTCTTGTTTAGAAAATTCGAAAATGGCTGTATTCCACGCCCTCCTATTATGACTTTTCTTATATTAGCTTAATTTCCTTCTCTCGCTTTCCACTTTGTACATATAAAAATAGTATCTCCATGTAACTTCATTCCATTGTGGAAGTGCATATTAACATCCTAAGTTCCAACACTGTTATATATGTGTCCATCCTTAAACATGTATCTCCATCCAGTACTACTCTTGTTTCTTTCATGGCTCCTCCTCCTATTACCACAACCCACAGTACTAGCAAAAAACATAACCGCCAACATCGCTAACGTAACCTACAACAGCTTCTTCAACGCCACCAAGCAGCCCGGTTGCCCACTCATATGCGGAAACATAAGCATCCCCTACCCGTTCGGCATAGGGCTTTACTGCTCCTTCAATTCGTACTTCGAAATCAACTGCAGCACTTCAAAGCCAATCTTAAGCGGCAGCATCGAGGTCCTATCCATCTCACCAACCCAAGTCCGGGTCCGAAACATTGTCACTTCTAGGTGCTACGACCAGGCCGGGAATTTGATGACCAATAATACTATGGCCCGGGCCCGATTGCCGTTGGCTTCGCCGTACACGATTTCGGACACGGCGAATAAGTTTATGGTTTTCAGCTGCGATGACTTTGGCCAACTCTTGGGCTCTAGTCAAGCTGGGGACCTGATCAGTACTGGATGTGGGTCTATATGCTCCAACAGTACGGACATGACTGGTTTAAATTGTCCTAGTATTGGTTGCTGCCAAACCAATATTCCGAAGGGGCTAAAGTCGTATAACATTTCCCTTGAAAGCTTTGAAAATCGTACCCAGGTTTGGACTTTTGTATTCGATCTTTCTTCTTCTTTTTCTTTTTTTCTTCTTTTGGACACCCGACACTTGAAAAATAATTAAGGAAATCATTAAAAAAAAATCACTTAATTACCACAAGTTATTGGGTACTCCAACCACCACATAGTACTCCAATTTCATCCACGTACAAGTTAGAACTACAAACTTGTGTATGAATGTGAAGAGTATCATGGCAGTGCCCCATACCACAGGAGCACTGCACAATTGCTCACCAAAATGTAACAGTCATGTTAGATTTTCAAATTAGTTTTGGATTGAAATTTTTTATTTTTTTTTGCCAAAATGACAACAGGTGATATTATGAATCTAAGAAACAATACATCAAGAGAAAACTACATCCTTAAACAAGAGATCAAAAAACCAAACAGGGGGGAGATTCAGTCCAACGTCTACACCCAACTCATACTAAACCCACTACTCCAAACAGACGGAGCAAAAACACTCAAACATGGGTAATAGAAGACCCACAAACGGGGAGAAATACACACGGGACACCAAAGAAGAGAGTTTGGAAAAAAAAAAAAAGTAGAGAAAAACCAGTAACAGAAGTCCGCCATCCTACAGCAAATTTCATCCACCAACCTAGATCTCCCACTCTAGCTGGGGAGGACGCCTCTGGCGATCACGATTTGCAAGGCACTATCTCCAAAAGCTGTCGGACTACACAGTGGGAAAGGCGGAGGAGGAACAGCGGATGGTGGTTTGGAGAAGAGGAGAATGGAGGTGAAAGGAGAAGGTGAGAAAGCCTTTGAGATCTAGGATCAGGAGGTGGAAAACCCCCACTAGGGGGAGAAACCCCTCCCCTCCCGTCACCTATTAGGGCGTAAAACCCTTGGAGGGAGATGGGTGGCAGTGCTTCATTAGGGTTAGAGAGAGAGCACGCAGAGGGTTAATCTCTATTCTTAATTTAGGCTTGGTGTTCCGTGTTTAATTACTCTAATATGCTCAATGGAATGAAACTAGAGAGAACATGTAAGATTCACGAGATGAAAAATGGGAGCTAGTATACGTATTGTTGGATTAGACAGCTAGCCAATCTTATTGAAAGAAAGTTAGAAGGACTTTTGTGAATATTTTTTGAGTGAAAAATCTTATAAAAACACATAATTTACGGATTATTATTATTAATTTAATATAGTAAGCAACATTAATAAATCAACGAATTGTCCCCGGCTGAAAATTGGGTAAAATTGGAGGTTCCACCCCTTCGAAGAGAAGTTGCACCATTTTCTCTTTTCTCCAGACTTGTTCTTAAGATCAAAACCACCTGAAAAGTCATTCTCTTTGGTCTTATTCTTATGCTTGTTACAGGTTTGGTCAGATGGCAAATGTGGCTATGCGTTTGTGGGAGAGCAGGATAGCTTTCCTTTCCCCAGTCTACCAGATTTTTCGGACCCCAATTTCAGGAACCAAATACCCGTAGTACTTGATTATGCGATTGGAAACCAGAGTTGTGCTGTAGCCAATAACTCAAATGCATATTTGTGCAACCCCAATAATACTTTGTGTACTGACAATACGGATAGTTCTGGCTATGGAGGATATCTTTGCAGTTGTAAAAATGGTTACAAAGGCAATCCTTATCTGAGTCCTGGATGCACAGGTTTGTTGTTGGCTATGCTGTTTTTGTTTTTCCAACTCATAATGCTATGTGCTAAACACATAAGTAAAAAACAAGAAGACCCAGAGATTAGCGTACCAATATATTTCTTAATGATTGATTGGCAGATATTGACGAATGCAAAGATGATCACAACCTTAATGACTGTGATGAAAATGCAACTTGCACGAATACTCCAGGAAATTTTAGTTGCTCTTGTAATGATCATTTCTCTGGCGACGGACGTGTGTGCACTCCTCGGGCCTCACAAATCTCAGTGATCAAGTTATCTCTAGGTACGTACGTAATTTTTTATTTTTTGTATCTTTAGGTACGTACGTAATTGCCTAGCTAGTACATATAAAACGTGCTTCAGATCCAATTCTCTGTTGGTAAAGTCATGCACAATATGGTTGCTAGTAGCAGGTAAACATAGGTATTGAAATTCCAACATCTTCATCTATCACCCTACGTACGGTTAAGAAGTCGTTATGTTATGACTCATAATGTCATTAATCAAGATTAAAAAAAATAAAGTTAATTTTATTAAAATTTTTGCACCCGCGATTTGGAGAAGACTCTGGAAAACATTCGTAGACAACGGAAATAGTATGATCAAAAGACATCAAAATGATGACAAGACAATCGTTGTCTTACCAGCTACAAACATCACTTTGAGAGTTTGTAGGGTTACTTTGTAGTAGTAATTACATCTGATCAAAAAATATTCGCCTTCTTTAATTAATTGACCACATTCTAATTAACCCCCATCTAATTTAAATTTTTTTACACTATCATATAAATAATATATTGTATTTTCTAAAAAAGAATGATATTAAAAAATGGCACGGCCGGGAACAGCACGAGAATGTGCTTATTGCGAAGATTTTTTTCGGATGAAAATCGGTTGGCGATGTGCCCGCACGGGCACGACACGATTAAGTAAACAGGCCAACATGGCATGGCACGACACGACACGATCGATAAAGTAAACGGGCCAGCACGACATGCTTAAATAACGGCACGGCACAGCGTGGCATGATTATGTAAACGGGCCCGGTATGTTTGACACCTCTAGTTAAGATATTACTGGATTTTTTTGGCTTATTGGTCACGATTGGAATTTAAGGCTCGATTTGGTTATGTATAGTTTGGCTACGATTGCTATTTCTCGATCTTAACAAGTAGTGGGAATGGTGTTGTTTTCCTTTGATGACCTGGGTTTCACAATTAATCTAGAAAAAATACGCGTTATTCTTTTTTTTTTTTGGGGGTAAATTTCATTAACCACCCTTGAGGTTTTAATTAACAAATGCAAAGACCCCACATGCAGTGGCAGAGCCAAGAATTTCCTTCAGCGGGGGCACCCAGTGGCAAAACCACTAATCATTCATGCGGTTCTGCAATTGATTGTTCAACTTCTATTTTGCAAAGCTAAAAAATGAGTTGGATAGACTAAACATGTCAAACAAAGTAGCAATTTATTATTTGCGTCCTTGAAACAAGCATTTAATTCTTTAATGAACAGAAAAGATAAAGGGACTGAAGGTCCCCGTACCGATGGCCACGTGGGGCCCACTATGGGTCCCACACGGAAATTCGAGCTGTTCAATGGAGTATAATTTTTAAAAAAACGAGTGCGCGTCGCTGAAAATCATCTCAGTTCGATATGTGTAGGAGCTCAATCCAATCTTCTCATTTTTAAAAAATCAACAAAAATGGAAAGATTGGATGAAAATTTGAAAGATTAGATCGAGCACCTATACATATCGGATTAAGCTGATTATCCACAATGCCCACTCGATTTTTTGTTTTAAAATTATTGAACGATTCAAATTTTCTGTGCGGGGACCCGTAGTGGCCCCACGTTGCCATTGGCCCCATCGGTACCATAGCAATGTTCAGGGACGGAAGGAAAGAGGGGCACGTGCCCCCGCTCGAAACTAAAATAATTTTGTTATATTTTCGTATATTTTGAAATTAAGTGTGCTACTACACATAAATACGTGCATATATCTTGAAAGTATACATATAAAACTAGTTTTATGTTTCAATTTCGTCATATGGCGCATTTATACTTTTTGATTTTTGAACTATTTGTCTATTTGGATCGATTCTTTCTTAATTGTACTTATTTTTAACCGTCTAAGAGCAATATTTTAAAATAATATCATTAATAAAACTATATCGATCATTCTAAAACTTGTCGATGTTCATGTAAAATATACTCTCAAATTTTGTCTAATATTTTGTGCTTACTTTTACATAATTTAAGTGAAAGTATGTGTTATATATTTTGTGTAATTTGTAATGCATGCCTTAATTGTGTACGATATTCTTATTGTGGTTAACTAGAAAAATAAATTTTCGCCACTATGATTAATAAGGTGTCCCACTAAACGACATTTCTGAATCTGTCCCTGGCAACGTTGATTAACAAAACTCATATAGGCCCACTCCCCTTAAAATTATATCACACGGATAAGTATGTGTATATATATCTTAATATATGCCAACAACTATATAGTATCACGATAGAAAAATAACCCTAACATTTTGGAATATAATAAATGTGTTTTAAAAGTAATACGGAGTAGTTTAATTGTATTGGAAACGTACTATTAAAAAAATTCCTACAAAATCTTGTGTTTTTTGTAGGACGGATTTTGAGAAAAATCTAATTCTAGTGGGAAAGTTAGAGATACAAGTCGTATGACTTTCTTACTAATTAATTGAACACCCAAAAAATCAGAAAATTCAAACATTCTCATGCCTTCTTTTTGCAATTTTACGGGGCCTTCGTGCAGGCCTTTTGATAATTACTTCTACTTTTTGCCTAGTTGAAATTCAGTGTTCGGGTTGAATATTATGCGATGTGATGTACCACTACATATGGTACCAATCAAGAACGATTGGTTATGTCAACTCGGTAATTTCAGGTTTCAAAAAGTAAGAAGAAATTAAACTCACTTACATGAAAATTTATAGTGTCAAAATATAGTGATCGAAGAGCAACATTTCAAAGCAGTACGCTTTAGCTAAAGCTGAGAAGACTTAATTCTGTTTTCAAATTTGTCACATCATTCTATATTGATTACGTGGTTGTACATTAGATTATTACGGTTTATATTGAATTTCATCATTGACGTAGTACAAGCACATGCAGTACGTCAATAAAATTTTCTTAGAATTCTTCCACTTTAAATGCAGAGGAAGTTTCATCCTTTTTCAAGGAAAAAAAAGAAGGAAGAAGAATCATAACCAATTTCCTCCCGATAAACACAAAGTTTAGGCAAAGCTCATTACAACATATTGAGAAATACCTTTTCGAAAAAAACATATTGAGAAATAGCTTTTATTTCTTTTTAGTAGAGAAGATTACCTCGGGACTGAATCTATACCTATGTTTTATGTAGGAATGAGCTTTGGCTTCATGTCATTACTAATTGGTGTAATTTGGATACACTCCTGCATCAATAGAAGGAAGCTAATCAAACTAAGAGAGCAATTCTTCCAACAAAACGGTGGCTTATTAATGAAACAAAAAATTTCTTCAATCGAGGGAACAAGTGCAGATTCGTCGAAGTTCTTTACAGCTGAACAACTAAAGAAAGCCACTAACAACTATGCTGAGAACCAAATAATTGGGCATGGTGGATACGGTGTGGTTTACAAGGGAATTTTACCAGACCAACGTGTAGTCGCCATCAAGAAATCCAAAGTAATGGATGCGAACCAAGTAGAGCAGTTTATCAATGAGTTGTTGATAGTAACACAAGTTAACCATCGGAACGTTGTGAAGCTCTTGGGGTGTTGTTTCGAATCAAAGGTTCCCGAGCTTGTTTATGAGTATATACCAAATGGCACGCTATTCGAACATATTCATAAGACATTATCTAGGTTAACATTGGAGCATCGATTAAGAATAGCCGCAGAAGCAGCTGGTGCACTTTCCTATCTTCACTCTGCCGCATCCATTCCGATCATTCATAGAGATGTTAAGTCTGCCAACATATTGCTAGACGCTAATTACGTGGCAAAAATGGCAGATTTTGGTGCTTCGAGATTAGTCCCTTTGGACCAAACTCAAGTGACCACATTAGTACAAGGGACTTTAGGTTATTTGGATCCTGAGTACTTCCAAACTGGCCAGTTAAACGAGAAGAGTGATGTTTATAGTTTCGGAGTGGTTCTAGCAGAATTACTGACCGGAAAGAAGCCTATTTGTCTTGAGAGATCTCAAGAGGAAAGGAATTTGGCGACCTACTTCCTTGTGTCAATGAAGGAAAATAGGTTGTACCAAATTTTAGAGCCTCGGGTGGTGAATGAAGGGACCTTGGAGCAACTCCAAACAATTGCGGAGCTTGTGAAGAGGTGTCTTTATGTGAAAAGTGAAGAGAGGCCTACAATGAAAGAAGTGGCTATGGAATTAGAAAGTTTAAGGAAGTATAGAAAGGATCCATGGGTTAATCAACAAAGTCATGAAGAGAGTGAAAGCTTGCTGAGTGACGAAGTACCAACAGACATTTACGCTTTGTCAATAGGTCCTTCTACTGGTGACATATCTGGGCAATATGGTTTCGGTAGCAGCACGACATTTCCGCTTAGTAAGTCGTTCTACTAGTGCTGGTGACATCTTGCGCGATAGTTAACGAAGGTAATGTTGTCGGGCTTTCTAATAGCATTGTGGGGTCCTACAGACAAAAGCGGTTTGTCAATTGTGAAAGTAGATTTTTCTTCGTTTGGGTCTGAATCTTTTGTAATAAGGTGAAGATTTTGTTTGTTCATGTTGTTAATTATTTGTGAATTCATTGTTGTTTTATAGAATGTAGTCTTTTTTGTTGCAACCCAACTCCCATCATAATTGTATAGTTCGTTGAATATGAATAATACAAAGACCCGGGGGAGGGAGCTAGATCCATTCCGAGAGAAAAATATATTATACAAGAGTGAGGTTTTTTTTTTTTTTTTGATATCAGCAATAAAATTTTATTGAGGAAAACTTGATAAAGAGTACGTCAAGTTGGAAGAGAGGGGAGAGTAATCCAACCAACGGTTAAATAAAAACAACAAAAGGGACAAAGCCCAAACACCCTAGGCATCTATTTGTGTTCTAGAGAGAAGGAGGAGAGTTTGAATCCTGAGGGAAGATAAAACTTTGCCATTCTTTTGTATATGAGTGAGGTCTTGAAAGAAAATACTAAGAATCAATTTCAATTATTCATTAGATTTCTTCCATACCACATATAATGTGAGTGTGTCAGCAGCAATAACATGGTGTAGACCAAATTCCCATCAAGAAATCATTGATGTCTTGGATGTTCGTTCCACCACTACTCGTCGAGGAACCTATACACAATATCTGGTTCATTGGACGGGAATAGCACATTGAGAAGATGCTTGTGTTTCAGCTCAAACGCTTAAGAAGTTTGATGAAAGGCTTTGGGAAGATTTAGTTGCGAATTCCGGGAAGGCTTCTTTGGACGGGAAAAACACATTGTGAAGATGCATGGGTTTCAGCTCAAGAGCTTAGGAAGTTTGATGGAAGGCTTCGAGAAGATTTAGTTGTGCGAATTCCGGGGAAGGCTTCTTTTCCAGCGGAGGAGAATGATGCAGCAGCATGCTAGGGCAATGAAAAGTCTATTTAATACAGATCGAGTGAAAACAAATGATACAAAAGTGAACATAGTAAAAGTTGAACTGAAAATTTAGACAGTAACAAAAACAACAATAGCAATATCCACGTGATCCCCAATAGATGGGGTATGTGCCAGGGAGGACCGAGTTGGACGTGATTTTTGACAATATATGCACAAAGTAGCTACTCTCAGAAAGCTTTACTACTGAAATATCGTCCCCCTGTATCTCCAAAATTTAAGAAACTCAATGGACATTATGATGTGAAACCATGGCTCCAAATCAAAACCGCAAAGCACCATAGAGGGTAGGGAAAGAGACCCAATTCAATTTATGTGCTCATTACCTTGCTTCCTTCTTTCAAAATTTAGATCATCAATACACAAACAAAATCTAGACAGTAACAACAGTGGCAATAGAAGTCTAGGGAGTCTATTCCAATGCTTCTTCATTGGCTCTTATACTAGACATAAGCTCTCCCGCGAGTATACCCACTTTTAGGCTGTAGGTATTACAGGTGTAGTGTCATTGCTAAAGGTCATTGGATTTGCATTCTACAATTTCTCATTTACTGAGGAATCGCAAACCGGCAAACTGGGCATCGACTGCTGCTCTTCACCCATGGCAAGATACATTCTCCATGGAAAACGTGACTGCATGGAGTGACCATAACCTCCTGTCTAGGTTCAAAATCTTCCAAGCAAATGGCACACCTGTAATAATCGTTGTCGTCCTCTTTTTTATCCTTCACATTGAGAATATTTCGGGCATTGTCTCTATAGTACAGGTTCAGTGATCTCCATCTTCTCCGTGGAGGGATGTAAATTCCTTTCCTCAGCTTGTTCGAGGCTTTCTTTTGCTTGTCTTGCATGATTGATTGGCCCGGCCTAGGGTTGATGTCATCAAGGACTAGAACATGCATATGAGAATAAGGTGGTACTGAAACACTGCAAATTGATCAATATTTGGAGGTATGAAATTCGTAAGAGCCATAGAGAAACATTCAAAAAAAAGCACGTGCAAAATTTCATGTACTCATTCTCAAATACCCACTAATATAATATTTGCATGCCGCATGGTATTTTCTCAATTGTAGTTGTTTGACAAAAGTTACTTCTGTTCTCCAAGCAAAGCTCATCGCATCGCAATCCATCATAAGTGGAAATAAATAAAGACGCTTACTGTTGCCCTTGATTCCACACTTATGTGTCCAAGTAGATACTGCTACCAACTCTCAAACCATAGTAAAGTTAAAGGAAAGGCAAGACCTTGGCATCCTGGTTTGGATTTTGAATATATGGGGAGAAGAACCAAGATGAAAAAAAAAATTCTAAAAAGATAACGAAGTGAAAGAAGCAAATAAATGGAGAAGAAGCAAAAACATTTTTCACTTTTCTTATTGGGCTTAGGAAAACAAGAAGAGAGCAAAATTATATCTTCCAGAAGAACGTTTTTCTTTTTCTTTTTCTTTTCTTTTTTCGTTAACTGAAAAAACTGGGTTTAAGTCTGCCGAAAAGAGAACTTTTCTTTCTGTTGTAAGGTGGATTAGGTCTTTGCCTTTGGAAGTAGAAGGACATATTTGTGGAGTCTCGATCTAAGTGATTCAGTGTTCTTTAGGTTTGATGCTATGTCGTCAATAGTTCCTGGCGCAGGAATGTCTTTAGAGGTTAAACTTTCAGGCCAGTGAATAGAGCTTCAATGAAATATCTCTGGTTTTAAGGTAATAAAATCAATTACTTACCAAATAATAATGAAAATAAGCGTCTGTAAGACATGTTGTTGCCATTTTCCTTTCCTTATCCTATACAAAACAAAGATCCAAATATAGCCTTTTTGATGATGTAGAACGGTTAGCTATCACCTGGTTAAGCCCGAAGATCCTGTCCTCACTCTTTCCTCCACAGGCAAAGTTCCACTGACATTCTGCAAAATACACATGCCAAAAATTGTCATCAGTCAATTATAAAGTTTTACAACCTTGGTCAAACTTCAAAGTAGATACTGACCGGAGGGGCTCCCGAAGGAGGCAAATGTTGCATCAAGTTCCAGTAGTTATTATTATTCCAATCATAGGCTCCATATCCCTGTCAAGATTGCCAATTTCCCGGTGCTTGCATCGATGGGGCATTGGTGGTGTTGCGACTCATACTATCTGTCCGTTCTCTTGGTTGCCAGAATTTTGGTTCTTGTCACCAGAGAAGATGATGGTGACTTCGACTCTGGAGTCTTGTAGGTTTTATTCCTTGTTTGAATGTCACTCAGAATAGCATCTTTTTGTTGTTTCTTTGTTCCCTTTATTCTTCTATACTGACATGAAGTGTTATTCTGAGCTTACTTAAAGAGATGCCCTTTCATGAATTTAAAGACTGATAAAAGAACAGATTCAATCAGTGAATTTGAAGAAAGCATCCCATTCTTTCACACAGCAGTAACATATGATCTTACTTTCCAAAGCAAAGATATGCCCAATTATGACCTTGAGTTTTTTCAGCAAATATTTTTGTTTTCGTTTCCTTTCCCCCAAGGAAACAAGAAAAAAGAGAACATAAAAATAAGTTCTCTTCACCTTATGTGCTTTTCCCATGTATTCTTTTCCCTCAGCGAATCAAGTACCCAAACTCACACATTATAATGAAGTGCTTACAGCTCTTCAGCTCCATGCGTAAATAGGGATGTGTAACATGTGTTAGTCGCATGTGACACACAACAAGTGGCTCTAATTATGAAACTAAAATCGAAGAACATAGCTTAATCATCCAAAAGTAGGTAACTTTAAATGATACAACTCCTAGTTTAATCTAAGCTACGTCACATGGTTAGGGTGGTTAACAATCCCTCTTCAGAAACTGTAGTCATGGCTCCTTGTACACACTGTTTTTTAAGGTTAAAACCTAGTAGGTTCAAGGTGAGGACTCCCATCCATATATTTCTACAATACTCATTGCTCACGTCACATGGTCAATGAACAAGCAGCTCAATCAGAACAATCGCCAGAAATTCTGCTTCAGAAGCAGCACAACATACCATTGTGCCAGAATAAACTGAAAGAGAAATACTCTTATGTCCAAGTCACAACAACAGGCAGTTTCTTTTATCCAATGGGTAGTAATTTCGGGATCCATAATTCAGCTCTAAATCTAGTTAATCAAGAGCTAACAAGTTGGTAGTGATATGGCAATGGAAAAAGCACAACAGGTGTGTTAATCTATGTCCCAAAAGGGGGGAAAAGCTCCCAAGAGAGACAGAGCACATCCATTGCACAACAAGAACCATTGAATCGTGTGATTTCAACTCCCTTCTCTTTCCACCAGAAATCTCCAAAGTTGCAAATTCCATCCTTGAAATGATGAAATCGACTGGCATCTCTCACAGTTATTTCTCTCCTCGTAATGATCGTGATATACTTTAGGGCTTCATGGCAGTCTCCACAAATTCTCAAATTCTTAGTTACAAGAATAGGCTTATCAGAGCCCAGAGTAAGAATCCCAAATGTAACAGCCAGCTTCTCACTATGATAAAGGAGAATGCTTTCCTTCTCCTCCTCTTCAACATCTTGGAAAACAAAACTAGATTCCGATTGATAACCCAACCTCTTCATCTCCATTAGCAGATCTGCTAATTTATTGTATATTTCTGCTGAATGAGGGTGTGACCGATCTCCACCCACAAATGCATGGATAACCCCATTTATCTCCACCCAACTGCATCCGGGTCTTTTCTTGAACCCCTGATCCCTTTGTTTTATTCTTACATGTGCTGCATCATCCCACCTTCCAGCGACACTGTACATATTGGGCAAGATAACAAAACCAGTGTACTGCTGCCCTTTCACTAAATCGCAAGGGATGCCCACACCAAAACAGCTAGCTTTCTTACCAAATCACCAACAACAACAACAATTAGAAAAACTGCAGTTGACCCCTAAAAATATAGTCCAGTGGGCTCAGAAAAGTATTAAGAAAAACACGAGGGTACTCATGGCTGCAACAAAAGTTACCCCGCCAAGGCACTACCTTCATTTACATTGTAATTGTTTCATCATCGCCCTATTAGGGGTACCAAAAACTGCAAAAAATAGCATGCTTAACTCAGAAAGTCCAATAACAGTAGCACACATTGGATGAGGCGCGCGCACACACACACACCCATCAGAAAAAAGCATGCTCAAATACCTGCTGCACACACAAGTTTGAACCAAAAATCTGCCCCACGCTGGTTTTAAATCCAAAGTCACTTGAGAAGTGGGATTATGAGATCGACAGTACCTAACATGTTTTTTTGTGCCTTTTGGCTCAGATTACTTAACATCATAGCCAACTATACAACTTTTTCATAACCCATAAAAACTGCAAAAAAAAATGCAGAACACATCACTTAAACAGCAGAAAAGTGGTAAATGCATAAAACAACACTTAAACAGTAGAAAACTGCATGGTCAATGTAGAAAACAGCACTTTATAAGCAAAAAATTGCCCTCCAACAGAACAGAATAGCATAGTAACAGCAGAAAATTGCCCTCAAACAGAACATAATAGCATGGTAACAGCAGAAAACAACATTGCCAATCAAATTTGGCTCAGCTTTTACAACATCATAGCCACCTGTAACACACACTCACTTAACATAGCAATTGAAACAGCAGCAGCAGTAGCACAAACAGAAAGCTAAGCTAGTCATAGCCAGACCATATCCACCAATATATGTCAAACCACATGTACGTCCTTAGGCTCAGAACAAATATCATCACAGCCAATCCACTAATTTTACCAACTAACCTGCTGTTCATGGGGTTTTTTAACCAACAAACCACTGAGTTTTCAACCATCAACCAAGACTTAACTTGGACCAAAAACCTGCCCTTTTTTTAACCACAAAACCTACACTTTTGAACCAAAAACCTGCTGCACACACAACACTTAACTGAGCGCGCGCGCACACACACAGCCTGCCAATTGCATGGTAAACCCAAAAACAGCACAAAACAACAAGAAAATCCATGAACATAGCCTGCTAAAAGGGTACTCAGAGCTGAAAACTTTTTTGGGCTCAGAAAATATAAGTTAGGAATCATAAGGGTACTCATGGCTGCATTTAATTATACATTGCCAAGGTATCTACCTTAATTATTCATTGAATTCATTCATCATTGCCCAGATAAGGGTACTCATGGCTGCATGTAGTTGATTTATGGGTTTGGCATGCTGTTTTCTGCAGTTTAGCATGGTGTCTAGTGCCAAGTCAAACCTGTGACACTTGCACTTTGCACTGGACTGCAATCACACACACACACACACACTATCTAGTTGCCAGCAAGCACAACCAAAAAAATGGTGAGGGCTCATGGCTGCATATATTTAATTATACCCCGCCAAGGTATCTACCTAATCCAACACCTCGGACTAAAAAAGCACAACCTCATGAACGTATGTCTATTCACCCTCGATCAACTGATCGTAGTAATCACTTTCATTACCCCTCACAAGCCTATTGAGGTTATCTACTTGGGTTTGGTAAAAGTTTGGATTAGGAGACAAGTGTGGACATGGACGTCGTTTTGTGGAGGTGATGAAGAAGTAGAGGCGAAACACAGCCAATGTAGAAGTAACAAAGGCGGATAACGCCATGACTGCCTTTTCGTTTCTTCTCCTCCTTATTTGGGTTATGTTTTTCCTTGCCATCCTATCAACCCTAAAAACAATTTGTAGTGGGCCGAAATATCCGAGGGTTTTAAGGGGTCAACAGGTTGACCTTGTGGGCCCACAACCCAGTTGTCTCAGTTCGTCTGTATGAGGAAAAGTCAAACATAACACGTCATCCCAGTTACCCACCGAACGTTGGTCAGTCTCACGGACGCCCGCCGAGCGTAAGCTGGTTCTCCGAACGAAACCGTAACGCCTTTGTTCGGCATCGGTCCTGTTTACTCGGATGAGCGTCCTCCTTGTTCGAAGGGATGATTTGGCGAGCAGGTCTTGTGCTCGGCAGATCCTCTGCTCGGATGGGTTCCACGGCTGATTAAGGCGGCGGTAGAATGTTCTGGAAGCTTCTGCTGATAGAGGCGAAGATAAGCACGTTCACCTTTCTGATAACCGATGGGACATCTCTGACGCTGGCCCACGTGGGTCCACATGGGTCTGCAGGTCTTGAAGGGCGGTATCCATCGAGTGCTTCTGACATGTGACGTCATCCGAGCGTAGCGACGCGCGTGCAATACACTTCCGCCTTGTTCAGCACTCCAGATCTTTTGCCTATAAATAGCAAGCTACCCCTTTTTGGGAAAAGGGTCAGATATTCTTCTCCCCTAACATATTTCTTCCTACCAATCTTCTTCTTCTTCTTCACTCCGATTCTGACTAGATCGTCGGAGCTTCTACCCGGAGGAACACCACCCTCCGGTTTGCAGGTACACGGCGTCGCCGGTCAAAGTCATCACGGTTCAAGCAACAAGAAGGGGTTCAGGAGGTTCAAGGATAAATCACGCCCCCACAATTGGCGACTCTGCTGGGGAGGAACAAAGCTTTCCTAGTAAAACACAGTGGGCCGTGGTCCATCTCAGGCCTCCTCCTCCTTTCTCCGCCGTACACCACCACCCATTCGGGTTATGGCACAACGTCTTCCCCCTCCAGGTCCGGAGAACTTCACCCTCGGTTTAGCTGGGTTTGGTTCCATAAACGCCGACCCCAGCCAAACCGCAAGAACCACCTTGCCAGTCGCACGGCAGCTCTCCTACCCCCCAACCGAGCTCGAGGTTGCCCTGGCAGAGCAAAAACGTCAGGCTGCGGTGATCGCACTCCTCCAACAACGGCTTGAAGAGCGGGACGGAGGCGTGGCCATGACTCCCGTGCATGGTCGCCCTGCCGAACCGAGTCGACCGAAGAAAACTCACAAGCGTAGTAGAAAATCTCGCCAGGCGCACGCGTCCGAAGGTGCCCCTTCCGAGCGACGTACAGTTTTTGATCGGCTCGAGCACGCTCCCCGGATCCAGCCTACGGCCTCTCGCCCACGGTTGGAGAGTATCGTTCGCAACGAGAGCACTCACTCTTCGGCGACGAGCTCTACAGCGGGTACACGCAGGATGGAAGCTTCCAGGAGAACGTACAATGCTTCTCGACGGCACCAGGAGCACGCGGACGGAAAGAGACCCTTGGATCTCAATGATCCGCCTCGGCGCGTTCGGACCAATGAACGCCTCGAGCGGACCGAACAGTCGAGATCACACACAGATCGTTACCCGGATGGACGACGCCCAGCTGGCTCGTCTACCCACCGCCGAGCAGAAAGTGGGGAACAGTGGAGGCAGGATAACACCATTGTTCTGTACGATCAATTTACAGGAATGCCCACGATATACCAACCGGTAAACGAACATTTCGATCCTCGGCAAGTTCGTCTCGAGGATCCAAGAATCGAGCAACTGGAACGTTCGGAAGGTGTAAGGCATCAACAGCGAGAGCAGAATAGGCGGCCGCGACATCACCACAGGGAACCTCGGGAAAACCGAACCAACCACCTCGAAGCTCCTCTGCCCATTATTCCGAGCGTCCCGGAGCTGGTCGATAACTCTAAGCTCGGTAAGGCTAAGGCCTCTCCTTTCACCGACGCCATACAGCAAGAGCGACCTCCGGAGCGTTTTGTCTTGCCGAAGCTCAAACGTTACGAGGCCAAGGAGGACGCAGTCGCGTTCGTTTGCCGATTTCGACAAACAATGAGCCTCCACAACTTCTCCGACGCGCTTATGTGTAAGATTTTTCCTCTTACACTGAGTGAGCCAATAATGTTGTGGTACAATCAGCTCAAACCGAAGTCCATTAAGTGCTTCAACGAGCTGGAGTTGGAGTTCACCAAGCGATTCGTGACGAGCAACATCCAGTCAAAGACACTCTCAATGCTGATGAACATGAAGAGGGCACCAGGCGAAACCCTTCGGTTATACACCGAGCGATATTGGGAGGTGTATAACCTCATTCCCGATTGTGATCAGAGCGTGGCGGCCGAGTCATTTATGAACGGGTTGGATCCAGCCTCGGCGATGTTCAGAGATTTGTCCCGGAACCCGCCGAAGACAATGGGGGAGCTTATGGCGATTATCGAAAAAGATTGTGTGCATGAAGAGGCGGTGGCCGAACGTAACGCACCGAAGGGGACAGAAACATCAAAAACAATTGCTGCAAAGAAGCAAGTGGTTAACGTTCAGCAGGGGCAAACAGGTCAAAGTGGCGCTGGGTCAAGCAAACCGAAACCGAACAATCGGAACAAACCTCCCCAATACCCACAGCAACAACCTCAATGGCAATAGACGAAGAGGGAGCCGAGGCCGAAAGAATATGTCGCCGAACGAACTGCGTTTACCGAACCAATCTATAAATTGCTGATTATCATTGGGCAGATGCCGTTCTTCGATTGGCCGACGGGATTCTTAGGAACGGCGGGCAACGGCCCTGGGATGTGTACGTACCACAAGGAGCGTGGCCATTACACCACCCAATGCCAACCATTCAAGCGCTACCTGGAGGAACTTGCAGCAGCAGGGCATCTCAATCAGTGGATCGACCTTCGGCGAAATCCACTGCCCCCTCCTCCGCCTCCTCCAGCTGGAAATCTCGTTGGAGTCATTCAAGGCATTGTGTCCGAGGGACGAGCGGCCGAGCTCTATTCCGAAATCGACAAAGCTGTTGCTGCCTTGGTCGTTTGCAATATTGGAGTTTCGCCGAAGAGGAAGTGGGTTGATCCTAGCCTCGATGGCCCGGTAACCTTCACGTCCGAAGATTTGCAAGGGGTTCAAATGCCACACACCGACGCCCTCGTCGTCTCGGTCACAGTTGGCATTTCCACCGTTCAACGGGTGCTGGTAGATCAGGGTAGTTCGACGGAGGTTATGTTCTACTCAACATTCAAGAGCCTTGGTCTCAAGCCGAACCAGCTTCGGACAGCAAGCACACCCCTCGTCAGCTTCACCGGAGCACCTGTGTGGCCCCAAGGATTGATCACTCTTCCTGTGCGAGCCGGCTCCCGAGTGATTGATGTTGAATTTGTGGTGGTTAGTTCTCCTAGCCCCTACAACATCATCCTCGGTCGAACCTGGCTACACGGAATGAAGGCGGTCGCCTCTACCCTCCACCAGGTCATGAAATTTATCGGCTGGAATGGAAGGCAGGAGAGCCTTCGGGGGGACCAAATCCAATCGAAGAAGTGTTATGTCAGTACAGTGACTAACGAGCGGAGCTTTTGGAGGTACAGTGTGTTGAAAGGGCAGACGTTCCCGAGCCCGAAGAAGTGGGATTGCCTGCCGAGCAAAGGTCAACCGAAGAACTTGTGCGGATGCCGATCACCGAAGATGGAGGAAGATACTTCCTCGTCGACAGTTCCTTGAGTGACTCCGAGCGTATGGACATGTTCAATTTCCTAAAAACAAACATGGAAGTATTTGCTTGGACTCCTCAGGAAATGCCCGGGGTGGACCCGTCCTTCGCTTCTCACTCACTCAACGTGGATCCGAACAGACGCCCCGTGGTGCAGAAGGTTCATCGCTCGGCAGCCTTGCATGTGGAGGCGGTCATGGCCGAAGTGGATCAACTACTGGCGACTGGAGCTATTCGGGAAATTCTATACCCGACTTGGCTCGCCAACCCCGTCGTTGTTCCAAAGAAGAATGGAAAGCTCAGGGTCTGCATCGATTACACCAACCTCAACGATGCTTGTCCAATGGATCGATTCCCTCTTCCTCGGATAGAGCAAATGGTGGATGCAACGGCTGGATACGAGCGTCTGAGCTTCATGGATGCATACCGGGGCTATCATCAGATTGCCCTTGCCAAAGGAGATCAAGAGAAGACGGCGTTCATCTCTCCCCGAGGAACGTATTGCTACAATGTCGTTCCCTTCGGATTAAAGAATGCCGGAGCAACCTTCCAACGAACAATCACTAATATGTTCCTCCTCAAGCTCAGCAAAACTCTGGAAGCATACATTGATGATATGGTGTGCAAGAGCAAGCTCGGCGTTGATCATCTTCGGGATCTTGGAGAAATCTTTGACATCCTTAAGGAACACCGGCTCCGACTCAACGCCGAGAAATGTGTGTTTGGAGTAGGTTCGGGAAAGTTCCTCGGATACATGGTGAGCCACCGAGGGATAGAAGCCGACCCGACTCAACTTACCGCCGTGCAAAACCTCCGAGCTCCAACTACAATCAAAGAGGTTCAACGACTGACAGGGATGGTTGCAGCGCTGAATCGATTCATTCGACGTTCAAGTGACCTTTGCAGGCCCTTCTTCCAAGCCATCAAGACTAGTCGGCGTAGGTTTGAGTGGACTGAGGAGTGTGAGTAGGCTTTGCAATCCTTAAAGGATTACCTCGCCCACGCACCGCTCCTCGTCACCCCCGAACCCGACGAAGATCTGTTTCTGTACCTTGCTGTTTCGGATCATGCGACGAGTGTTGTGCTCGTTCGGAAAGAAGGAATGGACCACTTGCCGATTTTCTTTTCGAGCAAGACGATGACGGACTCTCAGACGAGGTATCTGCCTATGGAGAAGTTGGCTCTAGCGCTCGTTTCGGCCAAAACGAGCCTTATGCCCTACTTCCAATGCCATAGGATCGTGGTCCTCACTGAGTTTCCTCTCAAGGCCGTTCTTCGGAAGACCACCTCCTCCAGCAGGATCTTGAAATTCTCTCAAGACCTTGCCAACTATGACATTCAGTTCGAGCCGAGGACTGCAATCAAGGGCCAAGCATTAGCTGACTTCTTCGCCGAGCTAACGCCTGGACTTAAGGAAGAGGACAACGCTTTGGTAGCTGCTGCTGAGGAGGCTTGGATTGCTAAAGAAGAGGAATTTGTTGAATGGAGCAACCCACCCCCCGAATCTCTTCGGGCTCGGTTCACCTCGGGAACGAAGAAGCCAAATAAAGAATGGAAGTTGTTCTCTGGGGATGTTTGGAGGATGACGGTTGACGAAGCCTCGAACATCAACGGGGCTGGGGCTGGTATTGTTCTCGTTTCTCCGGCTGGAACGGTCCACGAGAGCTCGGTCACCATCGGCTATCCCGCCACGAATAACGAAGCCGAGTACGAAGCTCTCATTGCTGGGTTGAAGCTTGCCCTTCGGATGGAAGCCAACTCGGTCCATGTCTTCTGTGACTCCAGACTGATTGTGGGCCACCTTAACGACGACTATCAGGCTAAGGATGAACGGATGAACGCTTACGTCAGCCACGTCCTCTCTCTGCTGAAACAGTTTGGACGCGTTGAGATAGAGTGGATCGCTCGGGAACATAATGCACATGCTGATGCTCTAGCAGGTCTTGCCTCGGTGTACCGAACTTCGGGTGGTCGCACTATTATTTTTGATGAGGTCGAATCACCGAGCTTCGAACCTATTACTTGCTCGGTTAATGTTATCACCTTCGGTCCAAGTCTGATGGATCCCATTGTCGCTTATCTGAAGCATCAGACCCTCCCCGAAAACAAGAAGGAAGCTCATAAGATTCGTTGCCGAGCAGCTAACTACTTCCTTGATCCGAGTGGCAATCTGTACCGCCGAACATTCACTGGTCTAGATTTGTGCGTCGTACATGAAGACCAAGTTCAGAGCATTTTCGATGGGCTTCATTCGGGGAGCTGTGGTGCTCACTCGGGCGGCCGAATGATGGCCCAGCGGGCGTTAACACAGGGCTATTGGTGGCCTAAGATGGTTAAACAATCCGAGGAATATGTGAAGCGTTGCGTTCGGTGCCAGAAGCATGCCTCCATCCCTCATCAGCCAGCGTTTCCTCTCAAAATGATCACGAGTCCTTGGCCATTTGCCGTCTGGGGCTTCGATATCGTGGGAAAGCTGCTGAAGACGCTAGGGGGATTTGAGTACATGCTCACTGCTACAGACCTGTTCACCAAATGGGTTGAAGCTTCTCTACTGATAAAGACTACGGCCGGGGATGTCAAGTGCTTTATCTGGAAAAACATCATCTCCAGGTTCGGGGTGCCATATGCGATTCTCTCGGATAACGGTTCCCAATTCGTCGCTTTGGCGATCCAGAACTTCTACCGAGAGCATCATATCACCATCCATACTTCGTCCGTCGCTTATCCCCAAGGAAATGGCCAAGCCGAAGCTTCGAACAAAGCTATTACTCGGGGGCTGAAGCGCCGTCTGGACCGCAAGCTCGGCAAGTGGGTTGATGAGCTGCCTCACGTTTTGTGGAGCTACCGTACCACCCCCCGACGTTCCACTGGCCGAACACCATTCTCCATGGTGTATGGTATGGAGGCGGTCTTACCCCTCTCTACCCTTATCCCTACCGTTCGGTCTGAAAATTTCAATCCAGTGGATAATAATGCTTTGGTTGGTGCGGAACTAGATTTTGCCGAGGAGCTTCGCTATAACGCCAATCTTCGGCACGCTGCTTATCAGCAAGAGGTTGCTCGGGGATATAACAAGAATGTTCGGGCTTGGCCGTTTAACGTCGGTGACCTCGTCTTTCGGATGGTGGTCGAGGCGAAAAAGTTAACAAAATTCAAGGACCCCTACGAGGGCCCCTACCAAGTGATTCAGAAGATTGGCCACGGCGTCTACAAGCTCGCCGAGATGGATGGTACGCCCATCGCAAACCCATGGAACGCCCAAAAACTTCGAAAATTCCATGGGTAGCTTCGGCGGTTCTCCATCTTGATTTTTGTTTCGATCTCGTTCGGTATTGTAAGCCTTCGGGCGCTTTTGTTAATGAAAGTTTTCTTTTCTTGCATTCTTGTTTCTTCGGATACACGTTCGGTTTCCTGGGTATACTATCTCGCCCACGTTCTTCGGGATTTGGCACTTCCACCCTATATCCGTTCGGATACTCGGTTTGGGCGAAATTCTCTAAGCCTCGGTTCTATGTTTGGGGCTCGGCACTCTATGTTCTTTTGTTTAACCACTTTCCTGCCTTAGTGTCTTCCTGCTTCTTCTTTGGCAAAACACTAAGCAGGGGGCTCCTATGGGTAAACATCAGACTCTGCAAATAAAAAAGATAAGAAGTGAACAAATTCGCATGATTGGGAGGCATCCATCGTTCGGACCCCCGAGGAAACTAATTTGTATGATAGGGAGGCATCTAACTTTTGGACCCCCTAATGTTCGGACCCCTTAAACGTGTTCAGTTGAACGAGCAATTATACTTGTGTTTATTTGTGTAAACTGATACGCGTTTGTGGGCATTTGAAGAACGTTAAAACATTATAGAATGCTAAAGGCACATGCACCGAACAAAAATACTTGAATAACTTGCAAATTACTAGTTTGAAAATTGTTGCAAAAAGTGCATTCACCGAGCTCAAACACTTACCGAGGAGTGGCCATGGTAAATCGTTCTTGGCCACCCTCTACCTATGTTAATTACATAACTACGGTTCGACTAAAGCCAATTGTTCGGCGCCGACCGTTCCAAATAAAATCTCTAACATCCAAATTACTAAAACAAAAAATGAAAAATAACAAGTCTTATGCATCGGGAGTAGGAGTGATTGAGGGAAGAGTGGTGGAATCTTGTTCTGGAATTGCAGTGCTCTCCTGCTCGGTTGGGCTTGTCAAAGCCTCGTTGACAATAGGCTCTTCGGCCTCAGCTTCTTCAGCAGGGAGAGGAGGAGTATCGATAAGGCTTCGGCGTTCGTCGTCAGCTTCAACACCAGCTTCATCAAAACCCATGTTAAACCCGAGCTTGAAGCTTACTCGGTGTTGCTTCTCCCTCATTTCGCTCCGAAGGGCCAGGATCTGGTCCGTAGAGTCTTCTTCAGCATGGTAATACCCTTTGTCGAACTCCTCCTGGAGCAGCTTATGCATCTCCTCTTCCATCTCCTTCCTCCCCAGGGCTCGTCCCTCCTCAAGCCCTTCAGTCTTGCCTTCGGCCCTCGTGTGCTCGGCAGCGTCTTGATGGCCCTTGACCAGTTCGTTGAGGGTTTTTATCTAGACCTCCTGGGCTCGGCGAACACCCTCGGAGTGGTCCAGATTCTTCTTGTACTCATCCGCCGTCATCTGGCCGAGCTCCACCTTCTGCTTCAGCAATTTTGTCTGCTTGTCATGCTCGGTGAGGTGCAGCTGGGCACTCATGATCGATTGTGTAGCCTGAAAATAAAGGGAATGTAAGTTATTCAAGGTGCAGAAGCAACAAATGTACAAAGGAAATAAATAACGGAAAGATTTGGACTTACTCTCCCAACATAGAAATAGTAATCATTCAATGCTGTCTTCAGTGATGGGGGAGCAACGATATCCTTCGGGAGCATAAGCCCCGAGTGCAGCGTGAAGGCGAGGGAGGGGTCGTCCTGAAGGCTGTCAGATTTGAGGATCCGTTTCTTGTCAGGAGTGACGAAGTTCGGAATCCATGGACTCTCAGTATCCGAAAGAGTTCTTGCTTCTCCCTCGGCGGCCTTATTTTTCTCCTTCTCCTCTACCCTCGGAATGCTGACCCCGGATGATTTGGTGGCATGGGATTTGGTTCTCTTCGACAGCGGTGGAGCGTCCTCGGATGAGGGAGTGGTGGAAGGGGGCCGCTTTTGTGCTTGAGGAGGAGCGGTGCCACTCTTGCTCGGTGCCGAGCCTGAAGCCCCGGGAGCACCATCCTTCTTTTTCTCGGCCAGCTGTTGCATCTGGTCCTCCAGCTTCTTTTGTAGCAAGGCCTTCATGCTTCGGGGAGGCATTGGCACGCGTAACTTCCTTCGGAGTGGTTTCTCTTTGCTCGGAAGAAGCTCCTTGGGAAGCTTGACTGTCTTCTCCTCAGTTTCTTTGTCCGCTGCCTTCCCTCGGATCCTACCACCGTATGTGGGATCGTACTCAAGGATTGTAGGCGCGTCTCTCTCAGCGCTTGGGATCGTTAACAACGCCAAGGCCAAGCCGCAACCTCTGGCTACCCTGAGGAGATCCTTATTGATCTTACTTGTATCTGCCGAAGACAAACAGATAGAAAAGAAGTTAGACGTAACGGATTCATGTTTAAAGCGAAGAAAATAAAATTGCGACAAGAACCGAGCGTAAAACATGTGAAGAATAGTGCGAGATGCTTACAGGGTTCCCCCCTATGGGTTGCAACATCAAACTGCCCGTACTCGAGCGGCGGGTATTAAAAGTTGCCTCGGACTTCTACGTAATCCGAGGCCCATTTCTCCGAGTCGTACATACCCTCGGGAATGATCTTATCCATGTTCCTCCGAGAGCATAAGTAGTACCGAGAACGCCTAACGTTCCTCGATACCATGTAGTTCTCAAAGATATGGTAGTATTCAAGAGGGAACATTTTCACCTTGGCAAGCTTGATGATCGAGTGGATTATACGGTAGGAGTTTACGCTAAGCTGGCACGGCGTAAGGCTGAAACGATGGAGGATCTGTCTCAAGATCTTGAGCATCGGGAATCGAAGCCCTCCTTCGGTGATTGCCATCAGAGGAACAGTGACATGCTCGTCACTAAACAGTATCCGGGGCCCTGCCACGGGTGTGAGCACAACGTCGTTCGGGATGCTGTAGGCCCACCGAAAGAGGTCGATCCCCTTCTGGTCCTCGAAATAGTCCCAGTAGGGGCAGGGATCTTTTCCCTTCCGATCAGGGATCAAGTCTGGGTCCAAGGGAATAATCTTCCTCTTGACCTTCTTCTTCGGAGCAGCAGAAGATGATTCGCCGAGGACGGCACCTTCTCCTTCTGGCCGACTAGATGAAGCGGCAGGCGTGCCTCTCTCGGATTGGTCTTCCTCATCCCCATCTGCTGCTTCCTCCTCTAAGTCCTCTTCTTCATCTGGGTCTTCTTCGGCTCTCTCCGAAGAATCGTCATCGTCAATCTCGACGATATCAGGGCCCATTGACCGAAGAGGCTTCACGTTCGAGGGAAAGTCGATCCCCTCGATTCCAGCGTACGGAGATCCGGACCCAACGCGGTACTTCCAAGCCTCAGCCCTAATTGCTTCGGCTATTCGGGGGTCCATCTCACCGAAACTGGGTGTTTCGGAATCCACCGAACGATGCGACTCTCCCGAAGAGGATGATGACGACTCCATACCTAAAACAAGTGCATGGGATAAGACCGTTAGCGAAAAGCAAGGTCGTTATTCCTAGGGTGCCTAATCTCAGTGTCCTAAGTTAACCGAGCGAACATGTTACTCTCGAACGACTATGCGTCGAGTGGGGATTCCGAGCGCAGTTATGCTTCGGAAGCCATTAAGGTTGCTACTTATTCGGTATTTCGTTCGGAGAATTCTTGGTTATTATTCTTCGGAGTTAGTTTGTATTCGGAAGAACACGGGCTGAATATGTTCATGGGCTCGGAAGAACACATGAACATATTCAACCTGTTCAACGGCGTTCAGGAAAGAGAACGGACAGAACGGAAAGAAAAACCCACTTTTGTGGTCAAAACATGCACGAAATGACTGAAAATGCAGGAAAGCATTGAGGAAATCAAAACGTACCTGAATATCAAGAGAAATCTGTGATTCGATGTGGTGATCTTCAGATTTCAGGCGATATTTGAGCAAGAACCGTCGAAGGGCAGTTGAGGCGTCTGATGGAAGGAGAGAAAAAGTGATTTTCTCTCTCCTTCCACCCCTTTTATACCAAGGGGAGAATTCGAAACGGCGCAGGGCCCCCAGCCGTTGGATTGGAGCGGGAGATTGATGCTCCGCGCGATGACTGACACGTGGAGGTCTTTGTACAACGCCGTTTCGCTATCCAATGGAAGGATGACATGTATCAAATTTGAAATCGGCGGTTTCAGAAGCATTAAATGCAGGTTCAGAGCTTGTTTGCTTCGGGTTACGCGAACGGCTAATGTTCGGCAGACTTCTGCGTTCGGCCTGAGAGGAAGTGAACGAGGCGTATACTGTTCGGATAAGCTTTGTTCGGCCACTATTGTCAACTCCTCCTTTATTCGGACTATGTAAAGCAGGAGTTGAGGGGCTATTGTAGTGGGCCAAAATATCCGAGGGTTTTAAGGGGTCAACAGGTTGACCTTGTGGGCCCACAACCCAGTTGTCTCAGTTCGTCTGTATGAGGAAAAGTCAAACATAACACGTCATCCCAGTTACCCACCGAACGTTGGTCAGTCTCACGGACGCCCGCCGAGCGTAAGCTGGTTCTCCGAACGAAACCGTAACGCCTTTGTTCGGCACCGGTCCTGTTTACTCGGATGAGCGTCCTCCTTGTTCGAAGGGATGATTTGGCGAACAGGTCTTGTGCTCGGCAGATCCTCTGCTCGGATGGGTTCCACGGCTGATTAAGGCGGCGGTAGAACGTTCTGGAAGCTTCTGCTGATAGAGGCGAAGATAAGCACGTCCACCTTTCTGATAACCGATGGGAGATCTCTGACGCTGGCCCACGTGGGTCCACATGGGTCTGCAGGTCTTGAAGGGCGGTATCCATCGAGTGCTTCTGACATGTGACGTCATCCGAGCGTAGCGACGCGCGTGCAATACACTTCCGCCTTGTTCAGCACTCCAGATCTTTTGCCTATAAATAGCAAGCTACCCTTTTTTGGGAAAGGGTCAGATATTCTTCTCCCCTAACATATTTCTTCCTACCAATCTTCTTCTTCTTCTTCCCTCCGATTCTGACTAGATCGTCGGAGCTTCTACCCGGAGGAACACCACCCTCCGGTTTGCAGGTACACGGCGTCGCCGGTCAAAGTCATCACGGTTCAAACAACAAGAAGGGGTTCAGGAGGTTCAAGGATAAATCACGCCTCCACACAATTATCGTACGTGTTAGTGAATGTGATACAATAACCTATATTTTGTGCCTTTTACAAGACGAATGTGATACAATGCATGATGCAATTCCTCAGAATGAGCTGACTATTCACACCTCATTCACGTTGTTTGGTGTGAATATGGAATGCAAGCCAGTTGAAGAGGACAAAGGAATGGAGCTCCATGCATATAATGGAACCCTAAAAGAATATTATGATGAGCTGACTATTCACAACAATGAAAGAATATTATGATGCTCTCATCTTCCGGAGACCATTGAAATATTCAATCAACGGCAGACCAAATCCTCATAAAATTCTTAAACTTTCAACACAACCCCTAGATAATTTGACCTTTTACTGCAAAGTTAATTGGAACACCATTGAAAATTGAGAAAATGATCATATTCCAGGTCAAGAATTTAGACGAAGGTAAAGTTCAAGTGTAGTTTGTCACGAACACTTGGCATATGGGAAACAGCTAAAGCTACTTTTGATTTATGATGAGAGCAACACGCCTTCACCTTATAAAGCAACCAGTTGTATTGATGTTCTGGTGCAATCAATGCGAAATACAGCAAGAAGAAACTAAACTACAAAATAATGTCTAATAGCCAGAAGAAACGATGCAGAAACAGTACCCAATCTATGGGAGCATGGGCGGGGGAGGACTAGATAACCTTTGGCAATATATGCACACAAAAAAAAAAAAAAGTGTTTGCTCTCAGAAAGTTTTGCCACTGAAATAGCAACACCCTGTATCTCAAAAAATTGAGGAACTCAGGGGAACATTATGCCGGGGACATAGCAAAGCAGTTTATGCAGCAATTCTCCATAAGTGGCTCTAAAAGGAGTACTAGATTGTCTTAAGAGTTTTTTTTTTTGGATTGGGGGGGTCGGTTGGGGGTGGTGGCGGGGGTTGAAGAATCCAGAATTGACTCCAACCGCAACCTTAGGTCGCATGGCCACACCATAAATCGAAGCTCTCTTCCATAGCTTAGGTCGCATGCCCTGAAGGATTTTGCTCTTAGATTGTGTTAGTGTTGATAGGATTTATGCCCATGCAGTGTATTCAATAGAACTATAATGTGCACTTCACTAATCAGATTCTCCATGATGAAATTCATGGAAACTTCAGCACATTAGATATGCAAATACATTTTGGACACAAGGAGTTTGAACACTAACACAAGATTAACTAGTGTGTAATACTTTTCTGAGTTTTACCCAAGATTAACCATATTCGGGAAACCCTAACCAAAAAATCAAAAAAAATGCATTAATCTAGCAACCCTAATCAGAAATCGCGAAACCCTAACCATAAAATGCATTAAATGGGAAGTAAATCTGGACTGAGTTCAACACACACACACAGTTGTTCATACAGCAACAGCACCACACATGCAAGCCCCAAATCGAAAATCAGCTTTGAACCTATCGTTATGCATGACCCAAATCAAAACTTTTATTAGGATTTCGAAAATCACAGAAAAAAGTAGTCCAAATCAGGCAACAAAACCCTAGTTTTTGGGTAAAACGCCCAAAATCAAAACCAAAATCGAAACCCTAATCAAAACCATAATCGAAACCAGGAGTAAATCATACCAGAATCGCACAAGGAATCGGACACCACAATCGCCAAAATCGCACCTCAGAATAGCACAACAAAACCCACGGTTTTCTGATTGTGTTTGTAAAGCGGAGAGGACTAGAAGAGGGGGATTAGGGAGGGCAGAAAGAGAAGAATCACACTTGTATTGCACCGGATTAGCTAACGATCGGTCCAGGGGTAGCAATAAAATAGCACCTCTTCCGCCGGATTGAGGTGTATTCGCGAAGAAGGGGGATTGAACAATACAGTAGGAAATAGGCTTGCCAAACCCAGCTAAAACTATTACATCACTCCTAAACTGAGTGTATTCCACAATACACCCACCCAAAGCTACAACCAATCGGCCCCTTAAAGTCTTAAGACCTACTTGCCGAGAAATGCTACACTTAACAGCATCCCGTTACACTCTGACGTGGTACGGTGGCAGTGTCCCACAATTGGGCAGATTTTGCTGATTTGGTACTCCCTTCATCCGGATTTAATAGTTCCTCATTCAATTCTAACTAGATAGAAAATGAGTTACATCTTTAAATTGGTAATGAATTTTATATTCAATATGGATCTTGTTTGATAGATCTCAATTAGTTTTATAAGACAATGTTTTCAAAATTACATAAAAATAATAAATTAAAAAATATAATCGATTGAAAAATGACACAAACTCCCAGAAAAGACTATTAAATTTGGACAGGGAGAGTAGAATGGTTCTTCCTGTGCAATGATTCACTACAAGAAAAATCACATTAGGTGACGAATGAAAATCGTCACAAATTGCATGTTTTTCGTCACAAATAATATAGGTGACGAAAAAAAATTTGTCGACTAAAGGTTGTCGAGGATTCTTACCTGGTGACGAAATCTATTTTTTGTCACCTATTGTGCCTTTTGATGACAAAATATTTCGTCACCAAAAAGTGAATAATTGGTGACGAAATTTATTTTCTCGCCTATTGTGGTTTTTGACAACGAATTTTTTTGTCATCAATTATTCCTTTTGGCGACGAAAAAATTCGTCACCAATGGGTCACATCGGTGACGAAAATTTTCGTCACCAATATAAGAAATCAGTGACGAAATTTTTCGTTGCAAAAGACGTTTTCATATGGAAAAAAAATCCTTCTTTCTTGCTCTTGCTGGGTTTCGAACCCGAGTCCCTTGAGTTTTTCGCGCAAACTCCGACCAACTGCACCACACACACTTTTCGGTAATAATTTGAAATATCTAATATATAACATGTATGTTTAACATGAAAATATATTTCGAATGTAATTTTGAACCATTAAACATTAAAATTAGCAGTTTTGATAAACCTGAAAGTTGTGGGCAATTGAGTTATTGTTCAACCCCAATTTGAATTATCTCAATCGGAGTTTTTAGTAAAGAGTTATTTCAGAAATAAATTTAGTGACAAAGCGCAATTCATGAATTTCATCACGAAAGGTACCCATTTGACGACGAAATATATTTTTCGTCGCTGAAAGCGTTAAAATGGTGACGAAATTATTTTTCGTCACCAAAGTTAAGCATTTGGTGACGGAAAAATATTTTGTTACTAAATTGGTCTCATTTGACGACGAAATATATTTTTTGTCACCAAATGATTATCTTTGGCGACGAAAAATAATTTTGTCACCTTTTTAAAGCTTTCGGAGACGAAAAATGTATTTCGTCGCCAAATGGGTACCTTTGGTGACGAAAATATTTTTTCATCGCTAAACAGGTATAATTGGTGACGAAATTATTTCGTCACGGAAGTTGTCAAAACAGTGACGAATTTATTTTTTCGTCACCAAATATACTCATTTAGTGACAAAATTAAATTTCGTCGCCACTTTTTCGTCACCAATTTTTATTTTTCTTGTAGTGATTTGCCATGAACTTGCAGATTCTTACTTTATTATGTCATGTCCGAATTTGTGTCCATGCCCAATGTTACTATTTATTGCACATGCAAGAAAACTAAGCTCTCTCAAAAAACCAAAGACACCATCTTAATTCCTGGAAGTTGCATGAGAAAGCAACATGACCATATTATTCCTTTGTTCCCACTTTAAAAACAAAAAAAAAGAAGATATAACTTGAAGGACATGTACAAACAAGTAGAAGAAAATAACACAACAAAATCCATTTAAACTGATTTTTTATTTATTTTTATTGAAGGTTTGATGCAATTACATCATCTGAGTACAAGTTACAAGATTCATCTCTCTACATGTGGAAAAAAACCCTTCTAAAGTACATGACTATTCGTCCGATTATATATAATATATACTCCTACATCACTATCGTCTTGCACTGTCCAAGGAAAAGCCATCTACTACCACAAAATAGGGCAAATTACACCGTAGAGGGGCAGAAAGAGTCCACTATTTCTTAAAACTCAGGAGACCCAATCCCATGGATATCCACCTACTACCATATATACAGTACTAGAACAAGTTTGAGTCCTTCAAAATCATGTTCACTTGTGAGCTTCAAAATTGCAGATACAAATAAAGACAAACAAAGGATTCCGCTGAAAAAGGCGATGGTCACCGGTTCGAAATGCGGAGTTATAGCTCATGCTAGTTGATTACCAGAGCCAACAAGGGCAAAAAAACTAAAGTTGGTCCTGCATTCTCGCAAATCTCCCAAACAGAAAATCAGCAAAAACAAACAGATCACTGGACTACACAATCAACTCATCGAATTTAGTCAATCAAACTAACCACAAAAAATATTCCCAATTTTGTAATGGATCACAAACCCTAATTTTTGGGGGTCCCCAAATTTTAGAACCCTAAGATAGAGAATCTAGGGCTCATAGAGAGAGAGACCTTGGTCGAAGCTAGTTTGAGCTCGTTGTCGATGTCGGTGCGTTGGTGGTGGTTGACAAAGGCCCAGAAGTGGTCGTCGAAATGGGGAAGGCAGTGATGATGGTCCGCGGTGGTGGGAATGGTGGCTGGGTGGGTCGCCCCTCTCTCCCCCTCACTCTCTCTGGTCTGGAGGCTGCGTTCTTGTGAACTTATAAGTCTGAAACTTATTTCGGTATTCTTTACTTTTCGTAATTTTTGTTTAGCTTTTCATCATAATTTTTGAGGCTAATCGTTCGTCTCGACAAGACAAATCGGAAAAGTATAAACACATGGGCCGATGTTGAAAAAATTCAAATAAGACGGCACTTTAGACAAATAAGACAGTTTTTGATACTTATTTCGTGTTTAGTGAACTTTTGTTTGCTTCCGGTCATAATTTTATACTTTTTAAACTCCTCTCGTCGAGACGGATGATTAATTCAAAAAATATCATTCCAATATAACAAAAATTCAAAAAAAAAACAAACAAACAAAATACATAAAACAGAAAAAAATAATCAAGTTTACAAGAATAAGGTTGGAATTTTTTGAACGAACAGGCGGAGGAAAAAGGCCGAGTTTTTTAGTTTTTATTTTTCACATTTTTTTTGGCTAGGTTAAATCAATAGGTCTCGGAGCTAACGTAGCATGTCACATCAGCATGTTGTAATCATGTTATAAAGGAATGTTGTAGGTGTAATATTTCTGCAAGTTGATCTACCTCTTGCATTTGTCACATCATTGTCTTATATTATTACAACTAGTCCATCTAGGGCAATTCTAGTCTTGTGGTTAGGTCTGGGTTTGATTTGGCTCACTACTAACTTAGCCATGTTGGTCAGTTAGGTCCTAATTAAGTTTACATGTGACTACATCTTCTAGCTAGCCACCAAGTCTAGCAAAGTTATTCTAGTCAATTATGCTAAATTCCTGCAAAATCTTGTGTTTTATGTAGGATTGATTTTGAGGAAAATCTAATCCTAGTGGGAAAGTTAGAGATCTCACAACTTTTTTACTAATTAAAAACCCAAAAAATGCAGAAAAATCAAACATTCCCGTACCTTCTTTTCCTTGCAATTTTACGGGGCCTTCTTGCAGACCGGCCTGTTATAATTACTTCTACTTTTTGCCAAGTAGAAATTCAGTGTTCAGGTTGAATATTATGCCACGTGATGTCATATATATATTTTTTTTTTGGATGAGTATTGACGTTTATAGAAGCTCAAAACACCTTACAAGATCTTGGGGGCATTCCCCCGTAAAACAAAGCACAACTGTACAACTTTTAGCAGCCCAAAACCTATGCTTTAACAGCCACAAACCTAAGCCAACAGAAAAATCAGGCTACTGTATCAGTCAATGAAGGAGGGATATGATCAATTGATGACCTCCTCCAAACTTCACTCCATAAAGAACGATTTGTTATGTCAATTCGGTAATTTAAGGTTTCAAAAAGCAAGGAGAAATTAACTTTGCATGAAAATTTATATATAGTGTCATATAAATATAGTGAAGATCCTCACATAAATATTTGACATTGCAAGCCAGAGTGACAAGAACAAGTATTTGATTAAAATATAGCGAAGAGCCTCATATAAATATTCGATTAGAAATTGACTGTTGAGCATATTTGAGTCTTTTCGCATAGAGTATTGTCTTTTCAAACTTGCAAAGCTTTTTTTAAGTTGTGGTTACTTGACTGAGTTGTTAATTCCTTTTTCATATCATTCTACTTAGAGAGAAACTTATTCACGGAGGTTTCGTGAACGACCTGATCATGGAGCAGCGCAATTTCAGTCATCCATTCGCGCAATCAATGGCTGAGATTCTTTTTTCAATTATGACCGGTTACAATTAAACAATTAATTGTTACAGGTCATAATTGATTTTCTATCCGGACAGTCCGAAAACACTTTGGACGCTCGCAATTGGCCTCCGTACGTAATCTCTTCTTTACGAAATGGTCCGCAAATAAGATTTTCTCTTCTACTTAATCTCCTTTTAATGTTCATACTTTCATTTTGTGTCTGATAGTTACTGATTATCTTATCTTGTAATCTTACTCTATACAGAATACTCTATCAAAATGAGGTTATAACAACAACATTTCAAAGCAGGACACCACGTTGATGGGCTTTAGCTAAACCTGATAAGACTTAATTCTGTTTTCAAATTTGTACGTCACATCATCCTGTATTGATTACTTGTTTGTACATTGTTACGGTTTAGATTCAAATTTCATCATTGACATAGTACTAGCACAGTCAATGAAATTTTCTTAGAATTCTTCCACTGTAAATGCAGAGGAAGTTTCATCAATTTTCAAGGGAAAAAGGACATGAATGGTGAAAAAAATGAAGAATCATACGGTTAGGTAGTGCCACTAATCCATTGGAATCACAAGTACCAATTTCCTCCAGTGAAACACAAAGTCTGGGCAAAGCTCATTACAACATACTGCGAAATAGCTTTTATTTGTCTTTAGTAGAGATTATGAGATTATCTAATGACTGAATCTATACCTTTGTTTTATGTAGGATTGAGCTTTGGCTTCCTGTCATTACTGATTGGTGTAATTTGGATATATTCCTGCATCAATAGAAGGAAGCTAATCAAACTAAGAGAGCAATTCTTCCAACAAAATGGTGGCTTATTAATGAAACAAAAAATTTCTTCAATCGATGGAACAAGTGTAGATTCGTCGAAGTTCTTTACAGCTGAAGAGCTAAAGAAAGCCACTAACAACTATGCTGAGAACCAAATAATTGGGCATGGTGGATACGGTGTGGTATACAAGGGAATTTTACCAGACCAACGCGTAGTCGCCATCAAGAAGTCAAAAGTAATGGATGCGAACCAAGTAGAGCAGTTTATCAATGAGTTGTTGACAGTAACCCAAGTTAACCATAGGAACGTTGTGAAGCTCTTGGGGTGTTGTTTCGAATCAGAGGTTCCTGAGCTTGTTTATGAGTATATACCAAATGGCACGCTATTCGAACATATTCATAAGACATTATCTAGGTTAACATTGGAGGATCGATTGAGAATAGCCGCAGAAGCAGCTGGTGCACTTTCCTATCTTCACTCTGCCGCATCCATTCCGATCATTCATAGAGATGTTAAGTCTGCCAATATATTGCTAGACAGTAATTACGTGGCTAAAATGGCAGATTTCGGTGCTTCAAGATTAGTCCCCTTGGACCAAACTCAACTGACTACATTAGTACAAGGGACTTTAGGTTATTTGGATCCTAAGTACTTCCACACTGGCCAGTTAAATGAGAAGAGTGATGTTTACAGTTTCGGAGTGGTTCTAGCTGAACTACTAACTGGAAAAAAGCCTCTTTGTCTTGAGAGGTCTCCAGGGGAAAGGAATTTGGCGACCTACTTCCTTGTGTCAATGAAGGAAAATAGGTTGTACCAAATTTTAGAGCCTCGTGTGGTGAAGGAAGGGACCTTGGAGCAACTCCAAGCAATTGCGGAGCTTGTGAAGAGGTGTCTTTATGTGAAAAGTGAAGAGAGGCCTACAATGAAAGAAGTGGCTATGGAATTAGAAAGTTTAACGAAGTATAGAAAGGATCCATGGGTTAATCAACAAAGTCGTGAAGAGAGTGAAAGCTTGATGAGTGACGAAGCACCAACAGACCTTTACGCTTTGTCAATAGGTCCTTATTCCAAACCGGATAACCGGTTTCGACCGAAAAATATGTCAAAACCGGTCGAAACCGGACCGGTATCACCCCTACAAAAAAACATAGAAAGGCGAAAAGCTAGGTGGATTAAACGGTTGATGAGTACTTTGAATTGCGCTTTCAACTCGATACGAATGCAGTTACAGTATGACTATATTTATTTTTTTAAACAGAAAAGAAGTTTCATTATTATGAAATCATAACAATATTAGGAAAAGAAATGCATTGAAAGAGTCTTGTAGAGTATAATACCCTCCTAGCGCTGCCAATTAACTCCTAAACTTATCCTACCCCTCAGCCTTACAAATTTTTGTATAAATAAAATAACAAAAAACAAATACAAAAATCAGGAAATGAAGTTAACAAGATGCATAACTATTATATTCATCATTGTCACTCATTTAAGGCTGTGTTTCACCTGTGGATTCATTTGAGTCCATCCATTTTAGCAGTTCAAACCAAAAAAAAATCCATCCATTTTTGCTCCATAATTGGCATAAACATGACTATGGGGCCTAAAAACTGGACCACACTCTCAATCAGCAGGATGGGGACTTGGGGAGACTATTAAGCCTGATAGGGATGGGCCTGTCTCGAATCCAATAGATGAGTCATTGTTTTTTGGTGCACAAGAAAGAAAAATGGAAACTAGATCCCCTCATAAGACACTTACTGTATAATTGTCGTGGCGGCATGGAGCTCGCGATCCAACGGTGGGTGGTTGGGTTTCCTGCTTCTTCTTCTTCTCCTCCTCCTCCTCTCTCTCTCTCTCTCTCTCTCTCTCTCTCTCAACTTTTATATATCCCAAGTATAGGAGGGTTCTTGGTATTCCCTCCGTTCCGTTTCAATTTTTCGGCCATTTTTTTAGTACATTTTGATGATCAGCTTCATTCATTTTGTAGAGTTCGGCGAGAACAATAATATTGTCAAAAATTATGATCATAGGACTTTAGTAAATACATGATCAAGCACACGTGAAAAATGCAAGAAAATAAAATTTGGGTTCTGATTCAGTGCGTTTTTGGATCCAATTTTTGTTTTTCTTCAATTTTCACGTGTTGATCATGTATCTACTAAAGTCCAATGAACATGATGTTTTTGAAATTAGTTTTCTCGCCGAACTCTACAAAATGAACGAAGCCGATCTTAAAAGTGTGTTCGAAAAATTGAAAACGAACTGGAAGGGGATACCAAGACCCTTCCTATACCTGAGACATACAAATTATTTATTATGGGACCCTAATTGTGGACAATTTAAGATTCACCTAATGTCCGTAAAAAGTTATTATATTGATTTAACTCTAGAACCTCCTCCTTGGATCCCAAACTCAAATTTCTGCTCCCAAAAATTTAAATAGAACGTAATCCAAGAAATTAAATGTTTGTTTAGCCTGAATAATATATTGAGATATACAGCTCAAAGAAAATGTTTTTGGACTAGCCTCTAAACAAATTGCATGCACTTAGGCTACCTTTTGGGAAATGATTTTGCCACTCTTTTTTTTATTAACGGCACTCTCCTGCAAGTGTATTTTTATTTTTACACCAAAAATACACTTGCAGGGGAGTGCCGTTAACAAAAAAAAAAAAAAAAAAGGAGTGGCAAAATCAGCAGCCTACCTTTTTAGGCGAAAATTGATATAGAAAGACTTCAAATTTGTAAGTCCCAAAAAGCTGCGTCCTGTTTGGTTGGCAATTTCATTTACAAAACACACTTTTGTTTGTATCCCATTTTTATCGAGTCAGTATTTTTTTATTTTAAGCTAGCGAGTCTGTATAAGATTCGAGTGGAAGGAATCTTGTTATGTAATTGAGAGTGAGCGTATCAGCCGGATAAAATAGGAAAGATTTACATGATTAACTTTCCAACTTGCTGACCAACTTGGGCTAGCTTAGTTAGCCGACCTCTTACATTACACTAGGAGGTCAGGAATCGAGTCTTTCTACATGCACGTGGGTGTTCTTTCCTATGTATTTTTTGGGGTTATTTCTCCCTTTAATGGGGCTTGTAGTTGAGTTTGGCTTATAGTGATTTTGGTCCCTTTGATGGACTTATTTATCCTGTTGGTTCAGTTGTTGGACTTGGTTATCTCGTGAACTCTCACACAATAGATGTAGTATCTTGTGATTTGTACTTTGTTCTTTATACATGATGTAATGATCTCTCCTTCCGGTTAGCAAAAAAAAAACTTTCCAATTTGCTGGGCGACTAACCATTTCAGAAATTAACTTTCCAATTGATCGGGCCATTTAGTGGCAGCTAGCCTCTCAATTTACGTGATTAAAAAGATTGCAAGACTTCATATAAAAGGAAAGGGGTTGTGCTCTCCAAAGTTGTCAAGAGATTGAGAGGGAGAAAAAACTGAAGTGTTTTTCCCTTTTTGTTGATGATGTTGGTGTGTGAAACATGAGAAGGAAAAGTACCCATTTATGTTTAGCCGCCACTCTTGAGGGATGTATATTGGAAGTGGTCTTTGCTTTGTTTGAGTCTTGGAGTAGTGACAACTCCAAGAAGTTTACACATCTTTGATTCAACTATTTGAATTGTTTTTCGGTGGATTTCTGGAAGCATATTGGAAGGCTTATGGATTCAAGGCAATGGTGATCAAGCACTGAATGTGGTGAACAAGCGATTCGACAAGTAGGTCTTAGGCAATTGCGAGGATTCAAATTGTAGGTTAGATTACTTGTAACTGCACATTGAGTATAGTGTTTTAATTTGATTCCTTCCCGTGGTTTTACCCATTTGGAATTTTCTACTTATATTTTGGTGTTCGTTTTTTGTTTGCTTTCCGTTTGTGAAATTGGTTTACTTTTCAATTTGGGGTTGATTAATTGAAGATATAAAACATCTTTGAACCTAGGCGATCTAGGATTTTTCAAAATCTATTTTCCGTTAGTTTAATTTTGACCAAAAATTAACATTCTCCCTCGACTTGATAATTTTGGGATGCGAGCCAGTGTGTAATTAACGGGTTGTCTTTAAAATCTTTTATAAACTACAAAAGAGTGTAAGTTTAGCTTGTACAATAAAAACTTTATAAAGCGAATCAGAAGGGGAGTGTTTTTGCCACTCCCAAATTGTTAACGGCACTTCCGGGGGGAGTGCCAAAATCAACTCATATTGATTTTGCCACTCCCCAAAAGTTAACAATTTGGGGAGTGGCAAAATCAACTTATAATACTACAACACGCTGATGTGGCAGTGACCCACAATTGGGCAGATTTTGCTAATTAGAGCGCCCATACTCTCAATAATTGGGGACTAAATGGGTTTTCCTGCTATTGTTGTTGTTGTAATTATAAAGTAGATATACACTTACAAAATGTATTTTTGCTTTATAATTAATTGGTCCCAAAGACTAAATACATCTTGAAAATGATGCAGTTTAGGCCCAGCTATTACCTGGTATATAAGGGACAAAAAACAATAAATAAATGGGGACCAAAATAGACTGGCAAAGTGATTTCGTACACTTACAGTAGCCTAGGAGGACAAAAATGAAAAAGGCAGAAAAGACTACTCCAAGAAGTATGTGTGGAGTCTTTGGATCAAAGTCACGCATGCCCAAGTCATTGGAATATGAAGGCCTTATCCTCGACATCGACCAAGACAATTGGCAGAATCATCCAATGACCAAGACTTAGCATTTAAGTCCGTGGAACCCATGATGACTTTGATAGGATGTCCATTTAATTGGGCAAATTAATTGGCCTAAAGGACATATTTAAAGAGTTTCTCAAGTAGTAATAAGGACATCAAAATATTTTCATGCTAAGGGAAGGACACAAAGGGTTTTTCATCTGCCACATCATCACCGGAGAGCTGACCGTTGACCGGTATTGACCGGCGTTGACCATTCAATAAAGGCTTTACCGGCGATAGTATTACCGGTATCGGCATTAAATAAATGCCGTTAAAAGACACTTTTAGCGGCATTAATAAGACCGCCGGGAATAATTACCCTAAAACGACAGTTTTCCTAAGACTACCGTTTTTAGTGACTTTTACTGGCGGTTTTTTAAATTACCGCCGGGAAAAGTAGAATATACGATTGTTTTCAATATCGACGGTTTATTACCGCCGCTTATAATAAAACCAACCCGTATAATATAAATAATATTATTTATCCTATTTGACCCAAATGTGGGTTAGCCCAGTTAGTCACACGCGTGCGCGTAGATCCGGAGGTTCCAGATTTGACTCACGGGGAAAGCGAAAAAAAATTACCGCCCATTTTATTGCCGGCGGAAATATTAATTTTTGGAGGTTTTGTAATGCCGTTTTTAGTATAAATGGCGGTTTAATTGTTACCTCCGTTTTTGTTTTCCCGACAATTGCTTTACCAGTGGTTTTTTGACTATTATCGGTGGTTTTTGGACTATTTCCGGCGGTTTTCTAATGCCGCTAAAGGAAAATTTTGGCGTAGTATTAATGGTTCTTCCTGTGTAATGATTTGTCATGAACTTGCAGATTAATTAGAATGGTTCCACAATTGGGCAGATTCTTACTTGATTATGCCATGTCTGAACCTGTGTCTGTGTCCCCATCTGATCCCAAAGTCGATGTAGTATTAATGGTTCTTCCTGTGCAATGATTTGTCATGAACTTGCAGATTAATTAGAATGGTTCCACAATTGGGCAGATTCTTACTTCATTATGTCGTGTCTAAACCTGTGTCCGTGCCCCCATCGGATCCCAAAGTCGATGTTTCTTTGTATTGCACATACTAGTCAAAACAAACAACAGAAAACTAAGCTCTCACTAAAGACCAGGGACACCATCTTTTCTTTCTGGAAGTTGCATGAGAAAGCAACATGACCACTTTATTCCATTAAAAGAGTCAACTATTTCTTAAAACTTAGGTGACCCAATCCCATGGATATCTATCCGGCCACCAACTACGTACCATAGGCTAGAGCAAGTTTCAGACCTTCAAAATCATGTTCACTCGTGAGCTTTAAAATCATAGATACAAATAAAGACAAACAAAGGATTCCGCTAAAAAGGCGATGATCAGTACCGGTTCGAAATACAGAGAAACAGTTTTCTCCACAAGCGAATATATTATCATACACGACGATAAATTAAACAAATAGGGTACTAAGAAGTAAAAAGTACTAGTACGGATCAGAGTTATAGCTCATGCTAGTTGATAAGCAGAGGTGCCAGCAAGCGCACGAAACTAAAGTTGGTCGTGCATTCTCGCAAGTCTCCCGAACAGAAAACCAGCAAAAACAAATAGACCCCCTAGACTACACAATCAACTCATCTAATTTAGTCAATTAAACTAACCACAAAAAATCCCCAATTTCCTAATGGATCACAATCCCTAATTTTTGGGGGGCTCCAAATTTTAGAACCCTAAGATGGAGAGAGAGAGAGAGAGAGAGAGAGAGAGAGAGAGAGAGAGAGAGAGAGAGAGAGAGAGACCTTGGTCAAAGTTCGAGCTTGTCGTAGGTGTCGGTGTGGTGGTGGTCGCTAGAAGCCCAGGATTGGTCACCAGAGTGGGGAAGGTAGTGGTGGGGATGGTGGCTGGGTGGGCCGCCCCTCTCTCTCTGGGGTCTGGAGGCTGCGTTCTCGTATACTTATAAGTTTGAAATTTATTTCGGTATTCTTTACCTTTCATAATTTTCTGTTTAGCTTATCGTCGTAAAACGGAATAAATAATTAAGTTTACAAGAATGAGGTCGGAATTTATCAAACGAACCAGGTAGAGGAAAAAAGCCGCGTTTTTTTATTTTTGATTTTCCACTTCTTTTTTTGGCTTTGTTAAATCAGTGGGTCCTGGAGCTGACGTGGCATGCCACATCAACGTGTTGTAACCGTGTTGTAACCATGTTGTAAACTGATGTCGTAATTAAGCGTAGCATTTCTGCAAGTTGAATTCTTGTTTTGAAAATTCGAAAATGGATGTATTCCACGCCCTCCTATTATGACTTTTCTTATACTATTAGCTTAATTTCCTTCTCTCGCTTTCCACTTTGTACATTTAAACAGTACCTCCGCGCACTGTTGGGGTGCAGATAACAAAGCAACAAACAATACAGAAGGTTTTCTAGCGCTACACCATTTTAGGTGTAGCGCTACCGCGTGGTCTAGCGCTATAGCAATTTTGCTATAGCGCTACCGAGAGCCTTCGGGCCTTAAATTGTATTTAGGGTTTTGTGCGCGGCCGTGCGTGTTAGGGTTTATTGTAATCACTTTTTCTGAGCGTGAAAAAGAGAGAGGCGAGAGAAAACACATCTCAGAGAGATTGTGAGAAGACTTGTACTCTTGGATTGATTTCATAGTGGACGGGTGTGGCTCCCGTGGTTTTTTCCTCACGTTGAGATTTTTCCACGTATATCTTGTGTCTCGTTTTCTTTCCAGTTTTCATTACGCACGTATTTGTTTGCTTTATTCTGTGATCCATTGTTCCAAGATCCGTAGGGGCGTTGTAGGATTGCGTAAAATCCATAACAACTGGTATCAGAGCCAGGTTGCGGTAGGTTTTGTTCGACAGGTTAGGGTTTAATCTCGTTCGGGCAGGCCAGAGTTCAGTGGGAGCTATGGGTTCTGAAGAAGGCAAGCAGAGGATGGAGAAATTTGACGGGTCAGACTTCGCGTTCTGGAAAACGCAGATAGAGGACTATCTGTATCAGAAAGATCTTTACCGGCCGCTGCTGGGTAAAGAAAAGGGGAAGAAGAAAGATGAGAGCAACGAGGATTGGGACGTCCTGGACAGGAAGGCGTTAGGGGTTGTTTGCCTGTCCCTTTCAAAGTCAGTCACCCACAACATCTTGAAGGAGAAAACGACGGAGGGTCTTGTGGAAGCACTGAAAAAGATGTACGAGCAACCGTCTGCTGCGAATAAGGTACATCTCATGAAAAAACTTTTCAATCTGTCTATGGCTGAAGGGGTTTCCTTTATGTCACATCTCAGTGAGTTCAATACGATAGTTGATCAACTTATGTCTGTCGAAATCAAGTTTGATGATGAGGTTCAAGCCTTGTTAATACTGTCTCAGTTGCCAGAGAGCTGGCAGGGTACTGTTACTGCAGTCAGTAATTCGGCAGGGAAAGAAAAGTTGAAACTGAGTGAGGTTGTTAGTTTGATTCTGACTGAGGAGGTCAGAAGGGGTTCGATCGATGGTTCAGGTAGTTCAGGTTCAGCTCTAAGTTTTGAGCAGAGGGGCAGAAGCCAGACCAAGGGTGGTCAGAATCAGAATAGGAACAGGTCGAAATCGAAGGGCAAGGGCAAGGGAAATAAAGATAGATCTCAGGTTCGGCCCATTAAAGGTGAATGTTGGAATTGTGGTCAGACAGGCCATATGTCACAAACTTGCAAAGCACCGAAAAAGAATAACGGTGGGCAGGAGGCTCACGTTGTGCACGATGCACTTATTCTTTCCATGAACAGCGACACTGAATCTTGGGTGATTGATTCGGGTGCCTCATTCCACGCCACTGCTAACAGGGAGGTTCTGCAGAACTATGTAGCAGGGGACTTTGGGAAAGTATACTTGGGGGACGACGAGCCTTGCAGTATTGTGGGAAAAGGGGATATTCAGATTGCATCGCATGGGTTCAAATGGTGTCTGAAAGATGTCAGGCACGTTCCGAAGTTGAAGAGGAATCTTATTTCGGTTGGACAGCTTGCAGCAGCAGGTTATACATCGACATTCACAGGGGACATGTGGAAAGTCTCCAATGGTACCATGGTGACGGCTAAAGGCAAGAAAGTTGGTACACTTTACTTGACTTCACATGGTAGCGACATACTTGCAGTTATAGACAGCAAGGAGAGTTCAAATCTGTGGCACTATAGATTGGGGCATATGAGTGAGAAGGGAATGAAGGTTATGCAGTCAAAAGGGAAGCTACCGGGTTTAGGGTCAGTGGATATTGACATGTGTGAAAATTGTATCTTCGGAAAACAGAAACGGGTTAGCTTTCAGAAAGGCGGCAGGCCTCCCAGGGCTCAGAAGCTAGAGCTTGTCCATACAGATGTGTGGGGTCCAGCTACAGTGTCTTCTCTTGGCGGTTCTTATTACTATGTTACCTTTGTCGACGATCACTCGAGGAAGGTATGGGTATACTTCATGAAGCACAAGTCAGAGGTCTTTGAAGTCTTCAAGAAGTGGAAGGCCATGGTTGAGAATGAAACAGATTTGAAGGTGAAAAGGTTGAGGTCCGACAACGGCGGAGAATATGAGTTGGGGGAGTTCAAGAAAGCCTGCGCTCTATCCGGGATTCGTTTAGAGAGGACACCTCCAGGGACTCCGCAGCACAATGGCATTGCAGAAAGGATGAACAGGACTTTGACTGAGCGTGCTAGGAGCATGCGGTTACACGCAGGGTTGCCCAAGATGTTTTGGGCAGATGCAGTCAGCATAGCAGCACATTTGATCAATCTTGGGCCATCAGTTCCGTTGAATTTTGGCATACCAGAGGAGGTTTGGAGTGGTAAAGAGGTAAGTCTCTCACACTTACGTGTTTTCGGTTGTGTTTTCTATGTGCATATTAGCGACAAGGACAGGGATAAACTTGATGCTAAGTCACAGAAGTGCACCTTTATTGGATACGACGGAGATGAGTTTGGTTATCGTTTTTGGGATAACAAGAACCGGAAGATAATCAGAAGCAGAGATGTTGTGTTTGATGAAAAGGTGATGTACAAAGACAGGGACAGCAAACTGAGCAGTGGGAGTACCACTTCGGATGGAGATACATCCGAGTACTTTGGGTTGGAGGATCTTCCAGGTGACAGGGGGGTTGAACAGGGGTCTGGTCAGGCAGAGGAGAGAGTTTTAGATGAGACAGTTTCAGAGGGGACAGTTTCAGATGAGGCAGCTCCAGAGACAGGGACTAGTTCAGCGGTCAGAGAGTTGAGGAGGACAACTAGAGTACACAAGCCGAATCCGAAATATATTTCTTCGCTTGATTACTTGCTTTTGACGGACAGTGGAGAACCAGAGTGCTATGATGAGGCTATGCAGGTTTCTGAGTCAGCAAAGTGGAAGACTGCGATGCAGGAAGAGATGGATTCTCTTTATTCCAACGGTACTTGGCAGTTAGCTCAGCTTCCCGCAGGAAAGAAAGCCTTACAGAACAAATGGGTTTTTCGGCTTAAGCAGGAGAGTGATGGCAAGAAAAGGTACAAGGCAAGATTGGTTGTAAAGGGCTTCCAACAGAAGGAGGGGATTGATTATACAGAGATATTTTCACCCGTTGTGAAGATGGCCACTATCAGAGTGGTGCTGAGTATGGTTGCTGCTGAAAATCTCTACCTTGAGCAGTTAGATGTTAAAACTGCTTTTCTTCACGGGGACTTGGATGAAGAAATCTACATGAAGCAGCCTGTTGGCTTCATTGTAAAAGACAAGGAAGAGATGGTATGCAGGCTTAAGAAGAGTCTGTATGGTTTGAAACAGGCTCCCAGACAGTGGTACAGAAAGTTTGACGGTTTCATGCAGCGCAGTGGCTACACAAGGTGCAATGGGGATCACTGTTGTTACTTCAAGAGGTTTGAGTCTAGCTACATCATTTTATTGCTCTACGTAGATGATATGCTTGTAGCAGGTTCCTGTGTTAGGGAGATCAACAAATTGAAGCAGCAGTTGGCAACAGAGTTTGCTATGAAAGATCTGGGTGCAGCTAAGCAGATACTTGGGATGAGAATCAGCAGAGATAAGGCTCAGGGAACCTTACGGTTGAGTCAAGCTGAGTATATTGAGCGTGTTCTGGAGAGGTTCAATATGCAGGGTGCCAAGGCAGTTGGCACACCCTTGGGAAGTCATTTCAAACTTTCTCAGGGGCAATCACCCAAGACAGATGCAGAGAGAGAGTACATGGCCAAGGTTCTGTATACCTCGGCCGTGGGTAGCCTGATGTATGCGATGGTGAACACGAGACCAGACATTGCCCATGCAGTGGGAGTTGTGAGCAGGTTTGCTAGCAATCCAGGGAAACAGCATTGGGAAGCAGTAAAGTGGATTATGCGATACTTGAAAGGTACCACTGATTTGCCACTTTGTTTTGGGAGAGGGAAATTGACAGTGCAGGGATATGTGGATGCTGACTTTGCCGGTGATCATGATACGCGGCGAAGTACCACAGGATATATCTATACTATGGGTTCAACAGCGGTGAGCTGGGTCTCACGTCTGCAGAAATTAGTGACATTATCTACTACAGAAGCTGAGTATGTGGCCGTGACTGAGGCTGCAAAGGAGATGGTTTGGATAAAGGGCTTCTTGGAGGAGCTAGGTTTGAAGCAAGAGAACTGCGTTCTTTTCAGTGACAGCCAGAGTGCTATACACCTTGCCAAAAATCCAGTGTTCCATGCCAGGACGAAGCACATTGATTTGAGGTATCATTTTATTCGCTCGCTTTTGGAAGATGGGGATTTGTTGCTAGAGAAGATTTTGGGGGAACGAAATCCGGCAGATATGTTGACCAAGTCTGTTACTGTTCAGAAACTGAAGTTATGTTCGACTTCAGTTGGCCTTCATGCTTGAAGAGATGATGGGCCTGGAGCCACACCAAGAGGGGTCAGATGACTACGTCCATGATTGATTGAGACTATTTGGGTTTGCTGTTGATTGTTTGCAGATGCTTCAGGTTATCTTCAAGTGGGAGATTGTTGGGGTGCAGATAACAAAGCAACAAACAATACAGAAGGTTTTCTAGCGCTACACCATTTTAGGTGTAGCGCTACCGCGTGGTCTAGCGCTATAGCAATTTTGCTATAGCGCTACCGAGAGCCTTCGGGCCTTAAATTGTATTTAGGGTTTTGTGCGCGGCCGTGCGTGTTAGGATTTATTGTAATCACTTTTTCTGAGCGTGAAAAAGAGAGAGGCGAGAGAAAACACATCTCAGAGAGATTGTGAGAAGACTTGTACTCTTGGATTGATTTCATAGTGGACGGGTGTGGCTCCCGTGGTTTTTTCCTCACGTTGAGGTTTTTCCACGTATATCTTGTGTCTCGTTTTCTTTCCAGTTTTCATTACGCACGTATTTATTTGCTTTATTCTGTGATCCATTGTTCCAAGATCCGTAGGGGCGTTGTAGGATTGCGTAAAATCCATAACAGTAACTTCATTTCATTTGTGGAAGTGCATATTAACATCCTGAGTTCGAATCAGTACGTGGGGTTTCATGGGGTTTTGTGAGGATGAGGATGAGGGGTTTCATGGGTTCTGTGATTCAACTGGCTTTGAATCAGTACGTGGTTGATATTAGGAGACGGAGGTGCCGATGTTCAAACCGGTGATGGGTTTCTCGTCGATTGCTATTTCGATCGGCAACGTTTAATACTAACTGTTTTGGAAATTTCAGAGAATAGTTTAGGTCACAGTAATGAGAGAAATAGTATGAAGGTCAATATGGTCATTTGGTTCTTAAATTGCAATCACTTCATGATTACATGACATCATTGCATTGGAACTCACATAAAGTATCTCAAAACAGAGGCGCGTGCACACCACTATTATCCGCCCTGTGGGCTGACGGTAGATTTTAGCCATTTTCAAAACAGGGGGAGAAATGGCCAAATGGGTACCATTCAATTTTTTGGGCAGAGAGGAGAGAGAGGGGGATCCACGTGCTTTCCACTTGTTGTCTTCTTTGCTAGCTTCCTTGCTAATACTCCACTACCACTAGACTTTTCCACCATACACGTCCAAAAAAAACTAGGAACACAGTTGATTCCAAACAATGTGTTGAAAGTTAAACTTAATTGGTTACTATGTGTGCATGTGTGTGGGCCTTGTTGTGTTTGGTTGAGGAGACAAAGAGATAATGAAGTTGAGAGAATGAGTGGAGGAGAGTTTGCTAATTTGGTTTCTATATGTACGTGTCTATGTATTGTGTAGAAGTGTGGGAAGAAGAGTGGGAAAAAGAGATCAGAGAGAACAGAGAAGTGAGAATGAGTAGATGAGAGTTTGCTAATTTGTTAAGATGGCAGTTGAGAGAATGAGTGGATGAGAGTTTACTAATCTCACAAGAAACGTGCCCTCCTACTATGACCTCGCACCTCTCTATGCTCTGATGATTCCAAAGTTTTACATGCATCTTCTCTTCTTGTTTTTTTCATGGCTCCTCCTCCTATTAGCACAACCCACAGTACTAGCAAAAAACATAACCGCCAACATCGCCAACGTAACCTCCAACAGCTTCCTCGGCACCAAGCAGCCCGGTTGCCCACTCGAATGCGGAAACATAAAGGTCCCTTACCCGTTCGGCATAGGGGTTGACTGCTCCTTGGATTCAAACTTCAAAATCAACTGCAGCACTGATTCAGAGCCCTTCTTGGACGACCACAAGGTCCTATCCATCTCCCCAACCCAGGTCCGGATCCGGAACGTTGTCATTTCTAGGTGCTACGACCAGACCGGGGCCACGACCAATTTGGTCTATGCGTCCTCGACCGCGTTGCCGGCTGGGCCATACACGTTCTCGGTCACTGTGAATAAGCTCACGGTCGTCGGCTGCGATGACTCTGCCCAATTCTGGGGGTATAGCGAATTTGGGACCCTCTTTACTTCATGTGGGTCCATATGCTCCAACAGTAGTACTGCGAAAATGATTGATGAATTTGATGGAAATTGTACCGGCTTTGGTTGCTGCCAAATCGATGTTCCAAAGGGGCTGAAGGCGTACGAGGTTGTGCTTTCTAGCTTCCAAAATCATACTGAGGTTTGGACTTGTGTATTCTTTTTTTCTTTTTTTTTAAACCAACAAATGAATATTAATTAAGGAAATCATTAAAAAAATTCACTTAATTATCACAAACTTGTGTATGAATGCAGAGAGTATCATGGCAGTGCCCCATACCATAGGAGCACTGCATAATTACTGACCAAAATGTAACAGTTATGTTAGATTATCAAATAAGTTTTGGATTGGATTTAAAACAATGAGATTGATTATGAATGAAACTAGAGAGAACATGTAAGATTCACGAGATGATAAATGGGAGCTAGCTAGCTAGTATACGTATTGTTGGATTAGACAGTTAGTGTGCTAATTTTACCAAAAGAAAGGTAGAAGGACTTTTATGTGTATTTTTTGAGTGAAAATTCTTATACAAACATATAATTTACGGTCGTCTTCCTCTTGGTCGTTTATGAAGGCTGGATCGACGGTTTCTCGGCGTTCGTTTTGGGGGATTTTAGCCGGCGACGGGATCGACAGATGAGGTTCTCTGATCCTCTGTCTCTATCTCCCCTTTCTTCTTTTTTTGGACCCCCTCCCTCTCTGTGGTTGTTCTTGCTTTGCCGTTGTATCTCTAGCGTTCCCCTTCTTGGTCATGTCTCATCCACTTCTCTGATCCATCGATCGCCGTCCTTTCTCTTGGGTTTTTCCAGTCTCGGCCTAACGGCTAGGTGGATCTGGTGGTCCTGGGCATGGCCCGCTAGTTGCATTGTTAGAAGCATCGATCTTCGCCTAACAGCTTGGCGAGCTTTCGCGGCAGACTGGTGGTTCATGTTTGGTGTCTTCTCCTGTTGTGGCCAATGGGGGCGTGGTGGTTTTTCTGGAGCAGCACTGTTTCGGTCGTTTGGTGGTTCTGTCTGGTGGTTTGGCCGCCGGTGGTGGGGCGGCGTTGCTTTGAAGAATCACAGAAGTTTAGTGGGGCGGTCGTTGCATGCCCCGTTCTAAAACACCTTCTTAAAAAATAAGTACTTATTTTACATTTTCAAACTCAAAAATAATGTAAATGAAAAATAATTTTTCAATTTTTTTTGCACCGTATAAAAGACCTCAATGAGATCTATCAAATAAAATCCATATTGATAGGAAAATTATTTGCGTAAGCACATGATTTTTGAGTTTGAAATTGTCTTCTTAAAAAATACTCCATCTATCCCATTTTTATTGTCCATTTTCGTTTTATTGGGCAATAAAAATGGGACGGAGGGAGTAAGTACTTATTTCCCTTTCGAAAACGGGGCCAATTGGTGGGTTAGGTTTTTAAGAGGTTTTGGGCTTTTATTTTTTAATCTGGTCATTGGTAGGCCTTTGCTTGTGTTTGATTTGTATTGTTGTATTTGGGATTTGATGCCTTTAAGTGTTTGCCAGTCATGCCTTTTGGCTGTAGGGCTTTGTCCTTTAATCCAATTTTGGTTGGATTTCCCTTCCATTTTTCCCGATCTTGATGTACCATTTATCAAGTTCTCTAATAAATTGTTATTTTGTCGGTAAAAAGACATACTCCCTCCGTCCCTTATTTAGAGTCCAGTATTTCATTTTGGGCTGTCCCTTAATAAGTGTCCATTTTATAAAGTTAGTGCATTGTCTATTTTGTCCCTAAAATTAGATTCTATTTTGAAAAGTTAGTGAGTAAAAGTGTAATGATGATGGGTAAGTAGGGAAAGTGGATGAAAAAGTTGATGTGAAATGTATAATGATGATGTCTTTTAATTAATAAGTTGGAGTTACAAAGCAGGACACTTAAAAAGGGACGAAGGGAGTATAATTTACGAATTACTATTAATTGAATATATTAAGCAAGATTAACAAACTGATTGTTGCCGGCCCAAAATTGGGTAAAATTGGACGCTCCATCCCTTCGAAGGGAAGTTGCACCGTTTTCTCCTTTTTTCGGACTTGTTCTTAAGATCATAACCACCTGAAAAGTCATTCTCTTCTATCTTGTTCTTATGCTTGTTACAGGTTTGGTTATACAGCAAATGTGGTTATGCGTTTTTGGGAGAGAAGGATAGCTTTCATTTCCGCAGTGATCTATCAAATATTTCGGACCCCAATTTCGTGAACCAAGTACCCATAGTACTTGATTTTGCGATTGGAAGCCAGAGTTGTGTTGAAGCCCAAAACTCAAGTGCATATTTGTGCCTGCCGAATAATAGTTTGTGTACTGATAATACGAATAGTGGCTTTGGAGGCTATCTTTGCACTTGCGAAAATGGTTATGAGGGCAATCCTTATCTCAGTCCTGGATGCACAGGTCTGGCTATGCTATTTTTGTTTTCCCAACTCATAATGCTATGTGGTAAAACTCATACATAGTGGATTAAAAAAAAAAAAAAAAACTCATACGTAAAAAAGAAGACCCAGAGATTTTTACACGTATCCATATTACGTTTGAGATTGGGTGACATTATATTTTGTCAATATCTTAGAGCAAGTACATTACTTATTAGCAAAAATGGCTATGAACAGTATTTATTTTATCTTTTACCTATCCATATCTCTTTTAATACTACATCAATACTCTCTATTTTACATACAAAGAGTGGTAAGACTGAGAGGGGTTGGGTTCTCTTGTGCGGGGCTGGGTGAGTGAACAGTGAAATTCAATCTTGTACTAATATTCTCTCCATAATAGTGAAATTTCCGCCATCTCCTGCGGATGTATCCGAATTTGAAGAACCACGTAAACCTCGTGTGTGCTCTCTTTTCTCTATGATCATGTGTGTTTGGTTCAATTGATCCATGCATAACAGTTAACAGCAAAAATTCTAGAGTCCAGGAGCCAAGCATCACAAAGACCTCGATTCTGGGCCAAGAACTTCACCGTTGCCCAGGAGCAGCCACATCTCTAGACCTGAAAAATTAGTGCACTGTTGGCTTGTATTATATTTGCCACCTTAGACACTTGTGAGATCGATGGATGTTTTAATTTTAAAATCTCTCCGATAAGTACTTAGATATAAAATCATAAGATTAGCGTACCAATATATTTCTTAATAATTGATTGGCAGATATTGACGAATGCAAAGATCCCAACCTTAATGACTGTGATGGAAATGCAACTTGCACCAATACTCCAGGAAGTTTTAATTGTTCTTGTAATCATCATTTCTCTGGCGATGGAAGAAGCGACGGACGTGGGTGCACTCCTGATCCGGCCTCACAAATCTCAGTGATCAAGTTATCTCTAGGTACGTACGTACGTAATTGCCTAGTAAATAAAACGTGCTTCAGATTCAATTGTCACCTGTTGGTAAAGTCATTCACAATATGGTTTGCTAGTATAACATAGCAGTTATCATAAGTATTTTGGATAGAGCTATCACGCAATCTCGATCGTTACATAAATATAGGTATTGAAATTCCAACATATTCCTCTATCGCCCCATAGTTAAGATATTACTTGACTTATTGGTTTATTGGTCACGATTGGGATTTAAGGCTCAATTTATTAGGTTTGGTTTGGCTATGATTGCTATTTCTTGATCTTAACAGGCAGTGGGAATGGTGTTGTTTTTCTTTGATGAACTGTTATTCTTACACTGTTCAAAAAACAAAAAAAAAACTGTTATTCTTACAAAAAAAAATTGGGTAAATTTCATTAACCTCCCTTGAGGTTTTTAACAGATGCAACGACCTCGCATGAGGTTTCTAAATGAGACTAATATTGTTCAATATAGTTAACAAATTCAGAAAGTTATTATAATTAAGATTTCGGTGGGGAAGTTGTATTTGGAAAAGGAATGAAGGTGTATTTGAAAAATAGAGATAGAGAAATAGAGAATTGTAGTTGGAGTATGAATGAATAGTGGCATTCAATCTCTATATATACACTTTTTCAGTAAAATATAATATTTTGAGTCTCCAAAATAGAGGAATTGAGAGAATTGTATAGTGATGAAGAAGGGGTGTGAGGGAGTATGGGAGGAAGCCATTTGGTTCATGATCAACTATTTGGGTTAGGTCATAGTAAATGTTGTCGATCTAGGACAATTCTTGTCTTATGGAATTAGGTCTTGGTTTGATTTGGCTCGCTACTAACTTAGCCATGTTGGTTAGTTAGGTCATAGGTTTACATGTGACTAGATTTTCTAGCTAGCCACCAAGTCTAGCAATGCTATTCTAGTCAATTATGCTAAATTCCAATATAAATCAAACAATAATTCATACAATTTAGGCAATTAAAGAATACTTTAATCGAAGGAGTAAATATGTTTTCAATTAAACTTAAAACTTCAGAATGTTACACATTTTCTCAAATCTGGCTCCATTCACTTGTCAAGATATAGATGCGGAAAAATTGCTCTCGAGAAACTTTTAGTGAGGGGAAAGTAAAGGAAAATACAACTTTTCTTTCTACATGTGTTGGAAACTATTAAAGTCTAAATTTGCGGAAAAGTTAAAAAGTAATACGGAGTACTAGTTTAATTGTATTAGAAACTACTAAAAAAGATTGCTGCAAAATCTTGTGTTTTTTCCAAGATGGATTTTGAGGAAAATCTAATCATAGTGGGAAAGTTAGAGATACAGATCTCACGACTTTCTTCCTAATTGAACACCCAAAAAAATGCAAAAAACTCAAACAATCTCGTACCTTCTTTTTCTTGCAATTTTACAAGGCCTTCGTGCAGGCCTTTTGACAATTACTTCTAATTTTTGCCTAGTTGAAATTCAATGTTTGGGTTGAATATTATGACACATGATGTATTGAATGAACTACCATATATATGGTACCAATAATCAAGAACGATTTGTTATGTGAACTCAGTAATTTCAGGTTTCAAAATGTAAGAAGAAATTAACTTACCTGAAAATTTATAGTGTCAAAATATAGTGAAGAGCCTCATATAAATATTTGACATTGCATTTAATATTTACGTGGCCATAGCACTAAGACCCGTTCGGCCGTTCCAGTTTCTTTCAAAAAGTACTTTTTGAAAAGGAAGGTAATTTCAAGTTCAAAAATCATGTGTTTACACAAATAATTTTGCTACCAATATGGATCTTATTTCATAGATTTCATTGAAATCTTTTAAATGGTGCAAAAAAATATCAAAAAATTATTTTTACATTTTCATTATATTTAAGCTTGAAATTACCTTCTTTTTAAAAAAGAAGGTTTAAAAAGAAAGTGGAACGGCACCAAAATGGTTGTTGACTGAAGAAATCAAGCCAGAGTGACATGGAACGAGGATAGGGTGTAACTTCGATTAAAAAATGATTGTTCAGGGTATTTGAGTCTTTTTGTCTCCAAAATTTACATCGTCAAATGACTCAAATCCACCTAAATTGTAAAGGGGGATCTATACAGCTGATAAGATTTAATTCGTTTTTCAAATTCGTCACATCATTTTGTATTGATTACATGTTCGTACATAGTTACGGTTTAGATTCAAATTTCATCATTGACATAGTAGCACAGTCAATGAACATAGTTACGGTTTGGATTCAAATTTCATCATTGACATAGTAGCACAATCAATGAAATTTTCTTAAAATTCTTCCACTTTAAATGGAGAAGAAGTTTCATCCATTGGAATCATAACCAATTTCATCCCATGAAACACAAAGTCTGGGCAAAGCTCACTACAACATACTACAAAATAGCTTTTATTTGTTTTTATAAGTAGAGATTACCTAATGACTGAATTTGTTCCTTTGTGTTATGTAGGATTGAGCTTTGGCTTTGTGTCATTATTGATTGGTGTAACTTGGATATACTTCTGCATCAATAGAAGGAAGCTAATCAAACTAAGAGAGCAATTCTTCCAACAAAATGGTGGCATATTAATGAAACAAAAAATTTCTTCAATCGATGGAACATGTGCGGAGTCATCAAAAATCTTTACAGTTGAAGAGCAAAAGAAAGCCACTAACAACTATGCCGAGAACCGAATAATTGGGCGTGGAGGATATGGTGTGGTATACAAGGGAATTTTACCAGACCAACGCGTAGTCGCCATCAAGAAGTCCAAAGTGATGGATGGGAACCAAGTAGAGCAGTTTATCCATGAGTTGTTGATAGTAACACAAGTTAACCATAGGAACGTTGTGAAGCTCTTGGGGTGTTGTTTCGAATCAGAGGTTCCCGAGCTTGTTTATGAGTATATACCAAATGGCACGCTATTTGATCATATTCATAAGCCATTATCTTGGTTAACACTGGAGCATCGATTGAGAATAGCCATAGAAACAGCTAGTGCACTTTCCTATCTTCACTCTGCCGCATCCATTCCGATCATTCATAGAGATGTTAAGTCTGCCAACATATTGCTAGACGCTAATTACGTGGCAAAAATGGCAGATTTCGGTGCTTCGAGATTAGTTCCCTTGGACCAAACTCAAGTGACTACATTAGTACAAGGGACTTTAGGTTATTTGGATCCCGAGTACTTCCAAACTGGCCAGTTAAACGAGAAGAGTGATGTTTACAGTTTTGGAGTGGTTCTAGCAGAATTACTGACCGGAAAAAAGCCTATTTGTCTTGAGAGGTGTCAAGAGGAAAGGAATTTGGCGACCTACTTCCTTGTGTCATTGAAGGAAAATAGGTTGTACCAAATTTTAGAGCCTCGGGTGGTGAAGGAAGGGACCTTGGAGCAACTCCAGGCAATTGGGAAGCTTGTGAAGAGGTGTCTTTGTTTGAAAAGTGAAGAGAGGCCTGCAATGAAAGAAGTGGTTGTGGAATTAGAGAGTGTAAGGAAGTATAGAAATAATCCATGGGTTAATCAACAAAGTCATGAAGAGAGTGAAAGCTTGCTGGGTGACGAAGCACCAACAGACCTTTACGCTTTGTCAATAGGTCCTTCTTCTAGTGACATATCAAGGCAATATTGTTTCAGTAGCAGTACGACATTTCCGCTTAGTAAGTCGTTCAACTAGTGCTGGTGACATCTTGCGCAATAGGTATACGAAGGTAATGTGTCGGGCTTTCTAATATAGCATTGTGGGGTCCTATAGACAAAAACACTTTGCAATTATGCAGTAGTCAATTGTGAAAGTAGATTTTTCTTCGTTTGGGTCTGAATCGTTTGTAATAAGGTGAAGATCTTGTTTGTTCATGTTGTGATTTATGAATTCATTATGTGGATCTGTCTCATGACATCATATTTTTCAAGTCGTGCAACCTTGTAGTAGTAGAGAAATCAAAGCAGTGAACTCGATCCTAAGCCAATCCCAAATGTCTCTTCAAAAATCCGGAAATGGACCAAAAACAACCAACCACCCACAATTTTAAATTGGGATCGTATTTCGATTTTATATGTAACAGAAATAACAAGTGAATGAGCAGTTATTTTATGTTTCAAAAATATTAATCTTTAATGGATGAATCTATAAGACATAATAATGCTCAAATCACCGATATGGTCAGGGGATTTTAAATGAGGGATACGATTATAAATTGCCAAATCTTTTTTTTAATAAGTTAATCTTAGTTTGAAAAATCTACATCATGTAAAAATAGTCATGGTTACCTGCCAATCTCAATATCTATGCTCCATCTATCTTCTTCCCAATTGTGGGACTTCAAGATGCCCAGAAAATCACCGGCCTTGGAATAATTTCGTTAAGACTGTGCAAATGGCAATGTTTGTGAGTGCGACCGCTATGTTATAGTACATGGCCGAAATGTACGAGTGAGTGACTGGCCGCGAGATCGGACCTGGTCCTTGACTGTTTTTTGCTTTAAGTACTCCATAACTTGTGTTCTATGGTCCAATAACAATAGCGGAAGAGCAAATCCACCAAAGATTAAGCCGCGGAAGATCAAGTAGGCGGGAAAAAATGGCGGTTTGTCGTGGTGGCATGGAGCTCGCGATCCAACGGTGCATGGTTGAGCTGCCTCCTTCTTCTTCTTCTTGAAACTTTTATATATCCCACGTATAGGAGGGGTCTTGGTATCCCCTCCGCTCCGTTTCAATTTTTCGGCCATTTTCCGAGCATATTTTGATGATCGGTTTTGTTTATTTTATAGAGTTCAGCGAGAACATTAATCTTGTCAAAAATATGATCATACGACTTTAGTAAATATATGATCGACACACAAGAAAAAAGCAAGTGGGTTCCGATTCAGTGTGTTTTTGGATCCAATTTTTGTTTTTCTTTATTATTCACTTGTGTTGATTATGTATCTACTAAAATCCGATGAACATGATTTTTTTGAAATTAATTTTCTCGCTGAGCTCTACAAAATTAACGAAGCTGATCATCAAAGTGTGCTCGAAAAATTGCTGAAAATTTGAAAACGAAGTAGAAGAGGATACCAAGACCCTTCCTATACCTGGGACATATAAATTATATATTATGGGACCCTAATTGTGGACAATTTAAGATTCACCTGTTGTGTATAAAAAGTTACTCCTATTATTTTGATTTAACTCTAGAACCACCTCCTTGGATCCCGAACTCAAATTTCTGCTCCAAAAAATTTAAATAGAACGTAATCCAAAAAATATAGTAATTAATTTGCTAAGTTTGTTTAGCCTGAATAATATTTTGAGATATACAGCTCATAGAAAATGTTTTTGGACTAGTCTCTAAACAAATTGCATGCACTTAGAGCATCTCCAGCCTTGACCCAAATTTGGGTCAAAATTTGGGTCAAAACTCATTTTGGGTCAAGCTCACCCCAATGGCAAAATGATCATTTACCCAAATATATATTTTTTCTAAGTATTCAATGGCAATAATGTAAATAATAGAAGGGTACAAATTTGATTTGGGGTAAAGAGTGACTGACTGCTATGAAGAAGAAGAAGAAGGAGGAGAACTCGGCCCACCTCCATAACCACCGCCAACCACCCATACAATCTACCACTTACCACCATCCACAATACTCTGATCCATATATCTTCATTTCTTTTCCATCTGTAGAAACTCGTTGTGGCGGCGACAACCATGTGAAAGAGAGAGAGAGTGTGTGTGTTGCAGTATCCAAGCTTGGGAAAGCTGACGCCATGCTCTCAGAATGGCATGGAAGGAGCCGTTGAAAAGAGAAAAGAGCCGTTGGAATATTGAGGAAACAAAATGGGAAGAGACTTGGGTTGTCTCAAATTTGGGAAAAGAAATGGGTAAAACCCAAAATGGGAAAGGATTTGGATCAAAGATTGGAGAGGATTTTTTGTGGATTTTGCCCAAATTTTAAATTTGGATCTTAAAATGGGTTAAGATTGGAGATGCTCTTAGGATACCTTTTTAGGGGAAAATTGATATAGAAAGACTTCAAATCCGTAATTCCCAAAAAGCTGCGTCCTATTTGGTTGGTAATTTCATTTACAAAACACACTTTTATTTATATTCCATTTTTATCGAGTCAGTATTTTTTAATTTTAGCTAGCAAGTCTGTATAAGATTAGAGTAGAAGAAATCTTGTTATGTAATTGAGAGTAAGCGTATCAGCCGGATAAAATAGAAAATGATCTGATTAACTTTCCAACTTGCTAAACAACTGGGGCTAATTCAGTTAGCCAGAACTCTTGCATCTCACTAGGAGGTCAGGAATCGAATCTTTCCACATGCGTGTAGGTGTTCTTTCCTTTGTATTTGTTGGGATTATTTCTCCCCTTAATGGGGCTTGTAGTTGAGTTGGGCTTATAGTGATTATGATCCCTTTGAAGGGCTTATTTATCATGTTGGTTTAGTTGTTGGCTTGGTTTGGCTTGGTTATCTCGTAAACTCTCACACAATGGAAGCAGTAGCTTTGTGATTTGTACTTTGTTCTTTATACATGATCAAGGCCGGCCCAACCCCCAAGGCCCAAGAGGCCTGGGCCTTGGGCATCCCACATATTCCAATTTTCAAGACACTCTTGTAGACACCTCCCTGGAGCGGGGCATCGCCATACAGATTGATCGTTTGTTTGCTCGTTTGGTTGTTTGCTTCATAAACCAAGATCGTGGACATTCCCATGGCTAGGAACATCGCCACACGATAACGGTTATCATCAAAACAGAGTCGCCACCCAGTTTATTAAAACTGGGAAACTAGGTAGAGATTCTGGATACGGGAGCCAAAAGTACAGTAAGGGGAAGGTGTTAGACACCCTTCTCTGCCCAGCCGTGAGACTGGCCCATTGCTTGCCCGACCAAATTGTGTCGTAGTAAAGAGTGCCCCAAGCGTAGGGCTAGGTCGGTTGTAGCATAATAAACTCGAAAGTCCGAGGTCGAATCCACAGGGAGCCAATGGAGCTAGGCCGGAGGTTTGATTTACGAAGGGTTTTTAGCGTTAGGACCGCCAACCTTTAGTTCGGCTTTGAGACGGCCAACTTTTGAGTGATGGAAATTCTCTTTACCTCCTAACTTAATTGAAAACAAAGATTGACTAGAAATTAAAAGCGGCAAGGTCTAGGGGTTCATTCCGCCCATAACTTAGGCCGTTCAATACTTCTCTTTGATAACTCAAGTGAGAGTCATTGTCATTTGATCTCACCCGGGAAATTTAGCTATGAAAATCAAGTTTAACTTATACAACGGGGTTTGGAAATAGATGAAAACTCGTTTAGGCATTTTATCGAACACAAAGAGAGCCATGGTTCCAAGCATTGGGTGTGCCAAGAGACTTGTCTACACCCAATCAAAGAAGTTAACATCTCTAGGTTTAGACCAAATATTAGAGCTGAACAAGTTCTTTGAGGCATTTTGGCAAACACTTAGAGTGACATAGCTCCAAGCATTATATGTGGCAAGAGATCAAGTCCTTGCCTACACATAATCAAAGAGGTTAACAACCCTATGTTTTGTTACATAAAGATGAACTTAATCCATTCACAAATCACATTAAGCACAAGAAATGAGAGAAGCCATTAAACTACCTAAATCATGGGGTAGAAATCACCCCATGACCAAGCTTAAATCACTACTCACCCATAGTGGGTGTAAACACAAGGCAAAATGAAGAGAGATATGAAAACATGGGCAAAAATGAAAATAAAAGCTAGATTAATGTAAAGAATAAGAGTACTTACAACATTAATGAAGGAAATCTATCCCAAAACCTTAGCAATCCCCCTCATTTGAAGAGAGAAGGAGAGCTAGAGAAAAGAGAAGAAGAGGGAGGTAGAGAGAGAAAGTGAAAGTGAAGAATGCCCTAAAATCGGGCTAAGGGTGGTATATATACCCCCTTTACAAAATATTTACAAAAATGCCCTTAAAATGTCCGCGCAGGAGTGAGGGATCGATCCCTAAACATTGGGGGATCGATCCCTGTGCTGGCTGGATTCTGCAGACACTTTTCCAACTTCGCGGGCTCGCTCCGGACACTCCCGAACTCGATTTTGGGTGTTCTTCGAACCGTTGGAAAGCTTGTTGAGTCTACTTTCTAACCCAAGTGGTTTGGGTTAAAAGTATTTTGTACATCAAAAGTTATGATGATTCTACCCTCAGCTGGTCGGAAAATGAGTTGCTTTGGGTAACGTCCTTGCATCTCCCTCACTTCCCTTGATCCTTGGACATCCCGAGTATGCTTCGAAGCTTCTTTTCATGAATTTTGGGACTCGGTCGCGGAGCGCCACGTGTTCTTGGGTACTTGGACACACTCGGGGCTATCCATGGCCTTCAAATTCGTCCTATTCACACGATTTACCTGAAAACGCCAAAAACACACCTTTCGTGCAATATCGTTCAAATCAAGCAAGTTATGCACTTGTGTGTGACAAAAATGAGAGAGATAAACCCCATTATTTACACTATTGAGGGCTTATCACACCCCCCAACTTGGACTTTGCTAGTTCCTAGCAAAACTAAAATAAAACATAAGTAACTAATGCTATGCAATCTTCCCCCGAAACAAGATACGACAACTATGCTCAACGACACTTGGCAAGAGTCCAAACAAACACTCCTTCGATCTCAATCACATGCAACCCACGCACATGCATACAATGAACTAAGGTGAACAAATTATGCCAACGGCCAAGCAACACACATCCACCTTGAATTTCAATTCCATGATTCAAAAGAGCGTACTCTGATATGAACTTGCACAAAGTAATAAATTAGAACATCCCATGATAAGCGCTAGCAAGAATTGCAATAGCAAGATACAAAAAGCTATGCATGCTAATCAAAAGAGTGCCGACAAAGAGAGCTAAGCAATTATTCACAAACAAACTAAGCTAACGGAAATTCCATACTAAATTAGCATTAAATATCGATCATGCATCAAAAGGAGTTAGATGAGCGTACACAAGATCAACGGAGGACTTTATTAGCTTATAACGACCTTGGATACAAAGGGAAACGGACTACAAAATGTGTAGTGGCCATATGCTAGCATGGTTCATCTACCCTTGGCCACCACCAACCCTAAACTACCCAAGGCACGGCCACATGTATTGGCCAATCACCAAACAAAGTTACGAAGAAGAAATAAAGAAAATCTACTAGATTAATTCTGCTAAAACTACTACCACCGACTCCACCACACCTAGTCATAATTCTCATCCGGCTCCTCATGTTATTGAGCCTCGAGCTCCCCCTTCTCAATCGAACTTTTTTCTCATTCAGAATGTATGCTAGCCTGAAGGTCTAACCAATCCTCTCATCATGGTATTCAACCCTCTTTCGAATTTGATTTTGCTCTTTCATAGTATTTCTTTGATTTTTCTTTGAGGATTAGGGTCATTTGAGGTGAGATTTGTTGTGAGAGAGATTGAGGGGCCAATTCCAAGAGCTTTGGAGAGGGAGATGAAAATTTGGGGCTTTAGCTTTTGAAGTGGGAGAGGAGAGATAGGGAATCGTGTACCAATTCTTAGCTTTTTCGCATCCCAACCACTTCTATCACATTCACACCACCCCCAAACCTCCTTGAATAATTGAAAATCAATTTCACACAACCCTCCAAACATCCGGCTTCCTAAGCTTGAGCAAAAATGCAGACTCGGACTACGGTTCAACAAATTGGAACGAAGGGACACATTTGTGGTTTTATCATGCAAAAATTGCCTTGTATCATTTCCTACGTACGCCAATCAACTCCAATATGATGCATAAAAGATATCGAAACTACTCAAGTATGAACAAACAGATATTATTTACGCAAGTGCGGAAAAAGAGACAAACGAGCATGGGGTGCTTCAAAACGAACTTCAACTCTAAGCAATGCATACTACTTGACACACCTTGGAGCTCAATTTGTTCAACAAAGTTCACGTATATGCATGCAGCATGAATTCAACACATAATCAAATTCGACGGGGTGTACAACTCTTGCCAATATTAGGGAAAATTGAGCATAATCTAAGTATCTAGCACTTGAAATCACTAATTACAAGGGAAAATTGCACAAAAAATTTTAAAATTTTCTATGCAAAATCGAGAACGAAATAAACTTAAAGCATAAACTATCCCCCCCAACTTGAAATATACAGTGTCCTCAATGCAAAAAGACAAAAAAGTAAGGAGAGGGATAGAACAAAAGTACCAACGGGGTGGAATGTCAACCACCCGATACCTCGACCAAGTTGGAGGATTTTGCGTCATTGCCTCCATTCGTCATTAGCAAAGCTTCCAAGGCTCATTCCTGCAAAAGGCTTAAGAACCAACCTCCTACTTGGAGACAAAACACATTAGAGCACCAACTTGCTATGTTAGCCAAGTCCAAAAATTGACAGGTAAAATTAAATCCACCATAATCGTCACGTGATTGCACGGGTACTACTTTTCTCCCCATGTTTCGCTTAAGGCGTTGCAGAGCAAGTCATACGACATCTTAGGTGTGACACGGGTGGCTATACCAGACCACAAAAGCGAAATAGAAACAAAATAAAAAATAAAATAAAATTGGAAAGCCAAGTTCAAACGTAGATTTCGAACATTGATTATGCCATCAAAAGCTATTAACATGAGCACGTCACTCCACTCCAAAATCTTGGTAAAAAATTGGACTCGGCCATGCCACAAAAAGAGATACTTGGAGTAAAGTAATTGCCGAATTTGTTTCAAAAACGTAAGTTCCACCAAGTGCATAGTCCAAACTAGATTGATTTTCAGACTGTTGACAAAATCTACAATGTAAGGATGGTAAACTAAATTAAAATCATCAACACCAAGAAAATCAACTAGTTCAACTTCAACAAAATCGTGCCATGGTGGAGACTTAATAGGAGTTCGGGCAACATCTACAAGATTCTCCAAAGTAGAATACCGATTCTTGGTCTCATTTGCATCCTCTGGCTCTTCTAACAAAGAGTACATGTAATTCACCTCCAGTGAGTTAAGAAAATTTGCCTCTTCAGCGGTAAGGCATTCTTCCAATGGGTCGTCACACAGAGGGGAAAATACTTGGTCTATCATGCTCATCACAATATATAATAACGAAAATTAGGAAGGAGAAAAGAAAAAAAATGGATGCTTACAGTGGGCGTAAAACGATACCTTCAAGTTAGCTACCAATTGATTCCCCGGCAACGACGCCAAAAATGCTAGCCCGACCAAATTGTGTCGTAGTAAAGAGTGCCCCAAGCGTAGGGCTAGGTCGATTGTAGCATAATAAACTCGAAAGTCCGAGGTCGAATCCACAGGGAGCCAATAGAGCTAGGCCGGAGGTTTGATTTACGAAGGGTTTTTAGCGTTAGGACCGCCAACCTTTAGTTCGGCTTTGAGACGGCCAACTTTTGAGTGATGGAAATTCTCTTTACCTCCTAACTTAATTGAAAACAAAGATTGACTAGAAATTAAAAGCGGCAAGGTCTAGGGGTTCATTCCGCCCATAACTTAGGCCGTTCAATGCTTCTCTTTGATAACTCAAGTGAGAGTCATTGTCATTTGATCTCACCCGGGAAATTTAGCTATGAAAATCAAGTTTAACTTATACAACGGGGTTTGGAAATAGATGAAAACTCGTTTAGGCATTTTATCGAACACAAAGAGAGCCATGGTTCCAAGCATTGGGTGTGCCAAGAGACTTGTCTACACCCAATCAAAGAAGTTAACATCTCTAGGTTTAGACCAAATATTAGAGCTGAACAAGTTCTTTGAGGCATTTTGGCAAACACTTAGAGTGACATAGCTCCAAGCATTATATGTGGCAAGAGATCAAGTCCTTGCCTACACATAATCAAAGAGGTTAACAACCCCATGTTTTGTTACATAAAGATGAACTTAATCCATTCACAAATCACATTAAGCACAAGAAATGAGAGAAGCCATTAAACTACCTAAATCATGGGGTAGAAATCACCCCATGACCAAGCTTAAATCACTACTCACCCATAGTGGGTGTAAACACAAGGCAAAATGAAGAGAGATATGAAAACATGGGCAAAAATGAAAATAAAAGCTAGATTAATGTAAAGAATAAGAGTACTTACAACATTAATGAAGGAAATCTATCCCAAAACCTTAGCAATCCCCCTCATTTGAAGAGAGAAGGAGAGCTAGAGAAAAGAGAAGAAGAGGGAGGTAGAGAGAGAAAGTGAAAGTGAAGAATGCCCTAAAATCGGGCTAAGGGTGGTATATATACCCCCTTTACAAAATATTTACAAAAATGCCCTTAAAATGTCCGCGCAGGAGTGAGGGATCGATCCCTAAACATTGGGGGATCGATCCCTGTGCTGGCTGGATTCTGCAGACACTTTTCCAACTTCGCGGGCTCGCTCCGGACACTCCCGAACTCGATTTTGGGTGTTCTTCGAACCGTTGGAAAGCTTGTTGAGTCTACTTTCTAACCCAAGTGGTTTGGGTTAAAAGTATTTTGTACATCAAAAGTTATGATGATTCTACCCTCAGCTGGTCGGAAAATGAGTTGCTTTGGGTAACGTCCTTGCATCTCCCTCACTTCCCTTGATCCTTGGACATCCCGAGTATGCTTCGAAGCTTCTTTTCATGAATTTTGGGACTCGGTCGCGGAGCGCCACGTGTTCTTGGGTACTTGGACACACTCGGGGCTATCCATGGCCTTCAAATTCGTCCTATTCACACGATTTACCTGAAAACGCCAAAAACACACCTTTCGTGCAATATCGTTCAAATCAAGCAAGTTATGCACTTGTGTGTGACAAAAATGAGAGAGATAAGCCCCATTATTTACACTATTGAGGGCTTATCACCCATAGTTGCTCAACATAAGACATATAGATGCTTTGTTTAATTCTAACACATAGTCTGTTTAATTAAGCCTTTAAACAGTAAATAAGGTGAACCAATGCGATAAGTAAAGTGTGCATCAGAAAGCAGAAAAGCAAAACAAACTGTCCCAGGGAAATGGATTCCGCGGCCGGTGAATGGATGTCACGGCCGAGGGATCCTCCTGGTTTGATGTATCGGCCGAGGGATCGAAGCCGCGGTCGATGTTCTTCCTCACACCAGACATAAAACTTAGCAGATAATCAAAACGCTATAATTAAGCATGAAAACAATAAGTAAACCAAACCAGAGGTCATTGGGCCTCACCACCTTGATCCCTCAGTTGCTTGATTGCTTCGGATTGGTGGAGATTGACTGATTGCTTCTTTGGAAACCCTAGGGTTAGGGTTTGAACTTCAGGGTTTGATTGTCGGATTGATGGCTGCCTTCGGGAGATTAAGGCTTTCGAGGAGGGGGTTTGAGAGAGTGTTTCTGCAGAGTTTCGTGACTGATGGTGGTGTGTTGTGTGTTTAATTTCGTGGGTGAAGCCCTCTTTATATAGGCATAGGGATGACACAACTCGACCAATCAAAGCACACGATTGGAATTTGAGTTAGGGAGTGATATAAACTCTTCGTGGTAATCTCCTGACGTAGCCCGAACGCATCGGAAAGGTATCGTAGTTGGATCAAACAATCGACAGAATGTTCCAGAGTCTAGGAAAAGGACGATCTGGCGGTCGAGCAATGGATCTGGCGGCCGAGAAATGGATGTTGCGGCCGAATGATAGATCTTGCGGCCGAAGGATTGATCTCTCCGGGAGATTTTCATGCAACAGGTTGCTCGGGTGAAGAAATGATGTTGAGGCCATGAGATCGATGTTACGGCCGACAGATGGATTCTCCTAGGCTTCTGTATTTTCTGTCTGAAAGGCTATTTGGCTCTGGATCGATTGAGTCCTTTAAGTGGCTCAAAGTTCTTACCGAAAGTCCTAAGGTTCGCAAGAAGGCAATCAGCAATCACTGTATCCATTTCATCATCGGGATGGTCCCCAAGGTGGGACTTGAAATAATCGTTAGGCCAAATTGGGGTGTCTACAACTCTAATATTTTTACTATTTGGGTTTGAGTAAGACTCTTTTTAAGCCCAATAGAATGAAAAAAAATGCCCAATTAGAGGTAATGAGTTAGCTCAACTTACCATTGCATAAACCCAAGTGCTCAACTTTCTAAATTCCCAAAATCATTTCCCCCAAACCACCGAATAACACCTCCCCAAAATCGTTTCCCCCCAAACTCACCCCAAAATCTTGACGATCTCGTATTTTGTATTCGTATGTAATGATTAGTAAAATTTTATATTGGTTTGGCTGTCTCGTATTATGATTGTTACTGTAAAAATTGTTAAGTATTAACTCTTTAAGGGCACACTTTTTTTAATTGGCCTTGGGCACTAAAAATCTTTCGGCCGACCCTGTACATAATGTAATGATTTCTCCTTCCGATTGAAAAAACAAAACTTTCCAATTTGCTGGGCGACTAACAAATTAACTTTTCAATTGATCGGGCCATTTAGTGGCAGCTACCCTCTCAATTTACGAGATAAAAAAGATTGCAAGACTTCATATAAAAGGAAAGGGGTTGTGCTCGCCAAAGTTGTCAAGAGATTGAGAAGGGGGGGAAAAAAAAAAACAGTAGTGTTTTTCCCATTTTGTTTGGAAAGTGTGTGGACACAGCAAATCTTTGCGCAGATCGTGCACATATTGCGATGTGGGGCCCATTAGGGGTCTCACACAAATGATTCGAGACGTTCATTATTTTTAAAACATTTTTTAGAGGACTCCTGCAAAAAATTAGCTCAATCCGATACCTATAAGTACTTGATCTAATCGTCTAACTTTTCATAATCCAAAAACCTGAATAAAAAATTAGACAATTAGATCAAGTACTTATAGGTATCGGATTGAGTTGATTTTTCGTGGAGATCCTTGAAAAAATGTTTTAAACATAATGAATGGCTCGAATCATTTGTGTGGGATCCATAATGGGCCCCACAATGCAATTTGTGCACTGTGTCAGTAGCAAGGTTGCATTTTGATGATGATATTGCCATGTGAAACATGAGAAGGAAAAATACCCATTTGTGTTTAGCCGCCACTGTTGAGGGATACTCCCTTCGTCTCAATTTGTTGCACCTATTTTGACTTTCACGTAATTTAAGAAAAGATTATAATTACATTGACTTTGTGCAAATTTTACTATTTTACTCCACTTTCCTTTCAAATTAAGTTCAAATTTTGAATTTGGGAGGTAGAAATGAGAGGTAAAATGATAATATAGACAACCAAAATTGAAAAGTTTTGAAACAAACACATCATTTGGGGACATTTCAAAAAAGAATAAGAGCACAACGAAGTGGGACGGAAGGAGTATATTGGATGTAGAGACCCGTAAATTTTTCCTATTTTCTTTTATCGTTTAATACGTAAAAGATTGTATGTTGATGCTGTAATGATGTTTGGAAGTATTGGTAGCGATTGGGATTTGATTGGGTGATTGTGGGTGAAATTACATTTTTCTGTCCAGCCAGTACCGGTACTGCCTTTTGCCCAGTACCGGTACCCAGTGTCCAGAGCTTGTCCAATTTGGGCATTTTGGGGTTCCAGTACCGGTACTGGGAATTGCCCAGTACCGATACCCGCTGTGATTTTTCTAAAAATTCAGCACGCATTTCAGACTTCTATAAATACCCCATTCTGCTATTTTTCACACCCAAACCCACGAAATAACCCTAAAAACACCCCCTCTCACCTACCCCACTCCAATCTCACTCAAATCTCTTGATTTCTACCTCAAATCATCAAGATCCAAGTGATTTCTACCTCAAACTCTCTTGATTCTTGCATTTGGTGAACAAATGGTAAGTTTTGTGTTCTTGCTCTCATTCCTTGACTCTTAATCACGTTTTTCTCTCTCTCCTCTCAATCACATGTTGATCCATGCTTGTTTATCTTGTTTTTGGGCTATATACACTCTAGATTTTGTAGCAAAACTTGGGAGGAGCTTGTTCTTGGTAGATTCAAGCTTGTAGCACTTGGTGTACTTGAGGTTTTGCTCAAAACCCACTTTGGTAGGGATTTCTTACTTTTGTTATACGTTTATGTGATGTTTATGTACCTAGATCGTGCTTTGTTTCGTGTTTGAGGTTGGGTTTTGCGTTTCGGTCGAATCTGAAAATTTCAGCCCGTTTTCTGAGTTTCAGCCAACTTTAAACGGCCATAACTTCCTCATCCGATGTCCGTTTCATGCAAACTTTATACCGAATCGAAGGTCTTGAAGTCAGCTTTCCATTGCCACCGGAATCGCCTTAAAACTCTTTGTACACAGAAAATTATGATCATTTGAGTGGAGGTGTGTCGGTCTGCCAATATCTGCTGGCTATTCCTAAGTTGTTTTCGTTCCATGTTATGACTACCTATATGATTAGAACATGTTTAAGTCCCTCTCGAGTATGATTGCTTGTGTCCTAATGACTCGTTGTTCGATCTTGTCTCTTGGCACACGTTAGAGTATAACATTAGTGTCGTTGGGTAGGGAATGTACCGTAAGGTTGATAGGAGTACCGTGGACTACAACGGGTAATGTGATGAGTGTTATCGGTAGATGTGAGCTTGTCTCGTGATCCGATGAGTAGTTTTGTGACTCGTATCCTCGTGCTTTGTCTTGTTGAGCTCCATAGGTTCCCTTGGTATTCGTTCTATAAGATTCTTGTTTAGAACCTAGCCGATGATGTGTCGTGGAGTCGTTGTGGGTTCGGTACGTGACATAGGGTGACGTGATAGATTTAGAGGAATAACGTGGACTTAAAGTATTTATCAATGTGCAATGGGGTGTGCTTATGGGTTCGGTATGGAATGAGGAAGTTGTTTATGGCATTCGTTTGAACAATTGTTGTAATTTGTTAGGTTCATATGAGATTAATTGTTGCTTCTAGTTGACGTGTGAACGGTTAGGGTCATCTCTAAGATGTCTGAAGTCTTGAAATCTAGATTCGTCAGTTCATTCTGGTAACCCCCTTGTATCTCATATTTGCTTGTTGAGTCTCATTCACGTTTGGTGCATACTTCATCTCATTTTCATATAACTTGAATATAGATTTCTCTACTGGACTAGTGTAGCTCAACCTATCATTTTTAGGTACCAAACAAGGAAGTTGGCATGGTGTGCATTGCGTGCTTGTTGATCATGGGTTTCGAAGGTATAAAAGAAGCGACAATTTACATTTGTTTTGAGAGTAGTATTTGGAAGAATGACAAATGTAAAACTGTAAGATTATTTTGGTATTTATAACTTGGGGCTTCGAGCCTAGCTTGTATATTTTAAATTTGAATTCGTGATCAGGGGTAGAGATGTCATTTGGATATTATCGGTATTTCAGTAGAGATTCTATTTTTTTGTAAATGATTATTATTTATGTTAAAAATCGAGGGCGTGACATTGGAAGTGGTCTTTGCTTTGTTTGAGTCTTGGAGTACAATGAGATCTTCGAACATTGATATACAATGACAACTCCAAGAAGTTTACACATCTTTGATTCAACTATTTAAATTGTTTTTCGATGGATTTTTGGAAGTATCTTGAAAGGCTTGTGGATTCAAGGCAACGATGGTCAAGCACTGCTGCACTGGGTGTGGTGAATGTGGGCTACCACAGCCCTGGGTGCTCTTGAGATCGGGGCGGCCCAATTTTGGATTAAAATCGCGCGCCTCGTGCCGTTTTGGATAAAATAGTTTAAAAAAATCGTTTTGGTTTGATTTGAAGAGTCACCACCCGGATTTGTGGTATATCACCCGAGAAACCGTTTTATTTCAAAAAAAGATCGATTTGAAATTGAAAACCAGATATCGTTTTGAGGGTCCGGAAGCCATGTTACGAGGGGGGAAGGGTTTTACGGCACCCCCCTCGCCCGATTTGAAATCGGTCTCTACTAAACGTTTGCGGGATTTTTAAAAGGGATTTTGTTTCATTTAACCAGCTAGCAAGTATCCACAGTAATATCATGTATGAAGTGTATGCATGTGCATGTGTACAGGGGAGGATGAAATAGTCATGCAAAATGTGCAAGATGACTGAAAATGCAACACTGTTACTGGATTCACTCTCGAGCGCTCGGGAGTGGTCCCGAGCGCTTGGGAGTTCTGACACTCTCAACCTGCAAAACTTTGTTAGCACAAGCAGGATATAATGTAAAACTGGAAATTGAAATGCTATTATGTACACTACTGGCTCAGCAGAGGACTTGAAAGACTGAGCTAAGCCTTCAATCTTTCAGATCATGCATCCCTGCCTCAACAAGGCTAGATCTATAAATTTAAAAGAGCAACAGGCTACACTTATGCATGCAGAAACCAGAGAACACAGCAGACTGGGAAAATGGGATGCAATGGCATGCATTCACTCCCGAGCGCTCGGGAATGGTTCGGAGCGCTTGGGAGTGAGCTGCATGTCAGCTTGCCCTCAAATAGGAAATGGTACTGACTTGACATGCAAAAACCTTTGTTTTGATATTTCCCAAGAGGAGAACATCTTTTAACTTTGGAAATACCTTATTTTACATGAAAACTTGTAAGAAATGCTTCTGTTTTAGTGGAAAATGACTTTCTTGTGCATGCATGCCAAAATAAAACCATTTCACTTAAGAGTGCACCTCATTTCCAACCTACTATGTGACAAAGGACCATGCATGAAACTGGGAACAGTCCCGAGCGCTCCGGAGCATTCTCGAGCGCTCGGGAGTGTTTCCAGTAAGGGTTTTGTGAAAACATTTTTGTACCCCATTGCTCTTGTTTTTACACTAGGGTCTCCCAACCATGCACCCAGTATTGAAGACTGGGTCAGGCTGAGAGACCCCCCTCAGAAGGGAAGAACAGCCTCTTTGGTTGTGATCAAAGGTAAAGGTTTCTACCTTTTGCTTGAACTTTGCTCTTTGGAATAGCTTTGAAAGGTGGATGCAAAGAGAAGAGTACAAGAAATCAGAAGCAGAGAGTGTTCTGGATTTCTTGCCCTTTTCCTTGGTGATTTCTAAAACCTTTGGAGTTTGGAAAGTGAGTTTGAGTTTGGAAAACTTTGGTCTTGAGCAAGAGAGAGAAAGAGAGCAGAGAATGGAGTTCTGCAAGAGAATGATTTCGTAGCCCCTTCTACTGAAACCAGACCCCCTTATTTATAGGCTAAAATAACCTATAGTTTTGAAATCAAATGGTTTTGAATAAAACATTTTAAAATGGGGAAAATCCTTGGCCTGAAGATCTCTGCCACCAGAGGTTGAGTGTTGACTGAACTATCAGCCGGCTCAAGATGGTGGTAATGATGAGTTGCATGGGTAGTGGGTGAAACTGCCATCCATTGGGCAACACATCAGTCTCGAGCGCTCGGGAGCAGTCTCGAGCGCTTGGGACTTCACTCTCGAGCGCTCGAGAATGAGCCAGGCCAGAGGTTTTGGAAAATGGTTTTGAGCGCTCGGGACTACTCCCAAGCGCTTGGAAATGCTTTTGACCATTTTTATTCCCTTTTCAAATCTTTCAAGGAGCAAAGTCTCGATCGGTGTGAGGCTTGTTTCAATCCAAAGTCGTCATCGGGGAGCCTCCGGGCCACAAATCAAGGAAATTCGACAAGTTCAAATTGGGGTGTCTACAGTGAACAAGTGATTCAACAAGTAGATCTTAAGCGATTGTGAGGATTCAAATCGTAGGTAAGATTACTTGTAACTACACATGGAGTAGTGTTTTGATTCCTTCCCCTTTTTTTTTTTTTTTACCCATTTGGAGTTTTACACATATATCTTGGTGTTCGTTGTTTGTTTGCTTTTTGTTTGTGAGATTGATTTACTTTTCGGTTGATGGGTTGATTAATTGAAAAGATAAAACATAGCGAATTTTAAACCTAGGCAACTAGGATTTTTCAAAATCTATGTTCCGTTAGTTTTAATTGGACCAAAAATTAACATTCTCACTCGACTTGATAATTTTGGGATGCGAGCCAGTGTGTAATTAACTGGGTGTCTTTAAACTTTAAAGTCTTAAGACCTACTTGCCGAGAAATGCTACACTTAACAGCATCCCGTTACACATGACAACAAAGTCTTATTCCAAGTGCACATAAATTAGGAGCTCTCTCTCCTTTCTCTCTCTACTTCTTCAGTTAGGGTTTCTCCCGGGGGGTGGGGCTGCCGCCCCTTGCTCCACCTCTTCCCCTCATCCTTTGCCGGCCACCCTGCCTCACCTCGCTGCCCGTCAAGACCCAAGACCAACCAGATCCACTCTTCCGCCGCCTCCTCCTCCTCTTCCTCCTCCGCCTACTCCTCTCCGCTACCGCCTCCCCAACCGCCTCTTCCATCTCCGCCTCCTCTCCGCCGCCACCTCTTCCATCTCCGCCTCCTCTTCCGCCGCCGCCGCCTCCTCTGCCTTCTCGCCGCCACCGCTTTCTCCTCTCTGCAACCGCCTCCCTCTGGTTTTGGTTTTTGGCCTGATCTGACAACAAGATGATGTTTGGGTGGCTTGGCTCCCTCCGGCAATAAGTTTCCAGATTACGGGCGGCGTAAACCGGCGATTTTTCCTTGGCCGGAGGTTTTTACCGGCCGTTTTGGTCTGGCTTTTTCCGGCTGGTTTCCCTAGTCCGGTGACTGTACCGGTCTAGACTTCCTAGATCCGGTGGGCGTGGTTGGTGGGCGAATAAGTCCAGTTTTATTTTGTTTCTATTTTTGCTTTCTTTGTTACTGGTTTGTAGTTGATTTCATCTTGTGCTTAGGGCTATGGTTTGAGCTGGGTGTCCCTTTGAGCTTTACTACTAAAATCGGAGACGGGTTCAATGCCCTGCATTTATATATGGTCTGCTTTGACAGTATGTGCTTTGTCTAGGTTTTGGTAGTTTTGGTTCATCCCTGTATTTTTTTTGATGAAATCGTTGTAGCCTTCGGGCCTTATACCTTCGAGTATTGTGAATTGAATTGATTGACTTCTCAAAAAAAAAAAAAAAAAACAGCATCCCGTTACACTCTGACGTGGCAGTGCCCCACAATTGGGCAGATTTTGCTAATTAGGTACTCCCTCCGTCTGAATTTAATAGTCCCTCTTTCAATTCTAACCGAATAAAAAATGAGTTATATCTTTAAATTGGTAATGGATTTTATATCCAATATGGATCTTATTTGATAGATCTCAATTAGTTCTATAAGACAATATTTTCAAAATTACATAAAACATAATAAATTAAAAAATATAATCGATTGAAAAATGACACAAACTCCCAAAAAGAACTATTAAATCCGGACGGGGAGAGTAGAATGGTTCTTCCTGTGCAATGATTTGCCATGAACTTGCATATTCTTACTTGATTATGCCGTGTCCGAATCTATGTTCATGCCCAATGTTACTTTTTATTGCACATGCATATATATTTATATACTACGTCAAAACAGAAAACTAAGCTCTCTCAAAAGACCAAAGACACCATCTTTAATTCCTGGAAGTTGCATATATGAGAAAGCAACATGACCATTTTATTCCTTTGTTCCCACTTTAAAAACAAAAAAATAAGATATAACTTGAAGGACATGTACAAACTAGTAGAAGAAAATAACACAACAAAATCCATTTAAACTGATTTTTTTTTATTGAAGGTCTGATGCAATTACATCATCTGAGTACAAGTTACAGTACTAGAACAAGTTTGAGTCCACTATTTCTTAAAACTCAGGAGACCCAATCCCATGGATATCCACCTACTACCATACAGTACTAGAACAAGTTTGAGTCCTTCAAAATCATGTTCACTTGTGAGCTTCAAAATTGCAGATACAAATAAAGATAAACAAAGGATTCTGCTGAAAAAGGCGATGATCACCGGTTCGAAATGCGGAAACAGTTTTCTCCACACACGAATATATTCTCATGCACGACGATAAAGTAAACAAAGAAGGTACTAGAAAGTAAAAAGTACTGGTACAGATCGGAGTTATAGCTCATGCTAGTTGATTACCAGAGCCAGCAAAGGGCAAAAAACTAAAGTTGGTCCTGCATTCTCGCAAGTCTCCCAAATAGAAAACTAGCAAAAACAAATAGGTCACTGGACTACACAATCAACTCATCGAATTTAGTCAATCAAACTGACCACAAAAAATTTCCAATTTCGTAAGATCACGTACACTCCCTAATTTTTTGGGGTCCCCAAATTTAAGAACCCTAACTAGGTCCGGTCTCGTGCATGGCACGAGTTTTGTGCCCATTGAATTGTATTTATTGTTGTCATTTTTTTATTATTATTATTTTTTTTTTTTGCGGTTAGACATTTACAGATAACATGGGTTAGAAAGAGGGAGAGAGGGAGAGGTATTATGTGAGTGGGAAAGAGAAGGGGAAGGGGAAAGAAAAGATGGGTAGATGGTTAGGGTCTGAGGAGCTCTTTCCCTGTTGCAGCATGTAGCCGACAATACATAAGAACCGGAATGATAATTAAGGACAATTGGCAAAGAAGCATGCCCAGTAATTGAGGGACAAATGTGTTGGAAATTTGCACTTTACCCATTTCCATTACACAGATTGAGATGGAAGACAATTTAGTGATTTTTATCCTGCGGAAGAAAGCAGAACTACATCACAATAAACATTAAAAACATGATGGTGAAAGTAATATAAGCTGATGCAGAGATACATTACTCTATGCGATAAGTTATGAAATGTTGGACTTCAATATGGAAATTTCAGAATGAATATGGTCAGTGTCCCTCTCCAATGACCTCAAGGCAATACCAGCAAAGGCTTCAAGGTAGTACCAGCAAAAGACCCTAAATTCATGTGAGCATTAGCAGATGGAATAATGAAGGTACCCAAAACTAATTTTGCTCAAATGGTCCATCCAAAACATAAGACAGATGACAAAACAGACCAGACAAGAGTTTTCATTCGTGGATAAAAAAAAAAAAGAGTTTTCACTCCCCTTGCCTTGAGCATAATAATAAAGAAAAACTAAGCATAGCAAAAAGCAGAAGAACTGACATGGAAGAGTTCACCATATGATAGTTCCCACAGCCATGTAAATATTCTTTAGTTTTTGTTCCGTCTGTATTACCCATAGTGATAATTGTTAGAGCTCTAAATTGATACTATGGTATTGTTTCACACGGCCCAATCGTACAAGCCCATCGTAAATAGTTCTCTAACAGTCCACACGAAAGGGCATCTGCCCATTTAGTGACAAGGTACACCCATTTTTTTCCCACCACTCACATAACAACCGAAATGATAGTGCAATGGAAGTAAATGCTCATGCCTTAGCCTTCGAATCCAATGCCATTGGGCGAAATTCTTGATCATCAAATACGATTTCATCTGCACTTATATTCTACCCTTCTCGACCATAATATAAACGAAGGTTGATGCTAAACAGTCCCATAAATAAAAAATCTCAAGGAGTGCAAAATAAAAACCTAACCATAACTAAATACACACATTCAGTTCAGCCAACAAAAACACCAGCCCTACACATTAGATTCGCACCAAACAGTCCCACGAATAGAAATTCCCAAGAGGCGGCAATAAAAACCTAACTATGTACACACATTCAATTCAGGCAACAAAACACCAGCCATACACATCAAATTAATACATTTGTGTTTTTCTTTGTCTACCTAACGCTGTATATAACTTACAAAAGAAAGAGAGACAGAAAAAAGACCACACTTGTTGAAGTTTAGGCACACCTAAAAGACGGAAGCCGTAGGAAGCTATATCCAACAAAACCCTTAAAAAATTAAACCCGAGACCCAAAATTAAAACCTTAGCTGCAAATCAAAGCCTACGATGAAACACACAGAAGCGAAGAACACACGAGCAGCAAACATCAATCAAAGATCATACCTGACCAACAAACCACAGCCGAAGGCGAAACACCAAACCCCAAACCCTGTAATAAAACGAACCAACAAAACACAGTAAAGTTTCACAAATCACCAAAATCACAAATAATAACAGACAGAAATGCGAGTACAGCAGAAGCGAAAAAATGGGCCAAAGGAGAACACAGAAACCTACAACGAACAAAACCCTTACAAAAAATATATAAAACCCAAAATCCAAGACCCAAAACTAAAACCTTAGTTCCAAATCAAAGCCCAAGACGAAAGACACAGAAGGAAAGAAAGCACGAGCAGCAAACATCGATCACAAATCATACCTGATCAACGAACCACAGACGAAGTCGAAACACCAAAGCCCAAACCCTGTAATAATACCAACCAACAAAAAACACGGTAAAATCTCCGAAATCACAAAAATAATAGAAACCGGAGCACAGCAGAAGCGATAACGGTACGATATAAACGGGAACACGCGGGGGGGGAAAAAAAGGGCAAAACCCATGGCCAAACCTAAACACCGACGGCCCAAAAACCCATTGAAGCTGACCTTGCAGTAATAATAACACGCAAAATCCAAACTAAACACACCCAAAGCAAAAACAGGGGAAAAAAAAAAAAAAGTTACGAAATCGCTCACCATCGGTCCGAGCAAACGACCACAACAAGCACACCACAAGCAGAAAAAGAACAAAGGAAATCATGCAAAAAGGAAACGAAAGGAAAATGGAAAGAGAATAAATTCTTTACACCGTCGGTATAAACATTTGTTTCCTCCAAATTAATTGTATTGCGATACGTGTCAAAACAGTAGTCCCAATTAATAAAACATGGCGACGTGGCGCAATGCAATTGATTTGGAGGAAACAAATGTTTACACCGGCGGTGTAAAGAATTTATTCCCAAATGGAAAAGGAAAGGGAAAGAAAAGACAAGTACAAGTACAAGTACGAGCCCGGTGTGAATCAACGGACCAAATACATCACAAATCCCGCAACAGGACCGGATGGCAACAGCTGGCCACTGACGCATGCCAATGCAAAATGACATCAGTACCCCTCCCCAAACTACGCGGCCGCCAGCACACCAGGGACCCAATTGGAAAAATTGACCAAATTTGGGCCACCGAAAACCTCCCCCTTATTATATCAGTAAGTCTACTGGTACAGCAATATTGTACAGATTTTACGTACAGATTTTTTGTGGGGCCCATTACGGGTCTTACACAAATGATTCGAGCTGTTCATTAAATGTAAAACAATTTTTCAAGGGCTCCCGCAAAAAATCAGTTCAATCCGATACTTATAGATGCTCAATCCAATCATATAATGTTTTATTATCCGGGAATCTAAATCAAAAGTTATATGATTGGATTGAGCATCTATAAGTATCGGATTGAACTGATTTTTCGCAAGGGCCCTTGAAAAATTGTTTTACATTTAATGAACGGCTCGGATCCTTTGTGTGGGACCTTTAGTGGGCCCCACAAAAAATCTGTACGCAAAATCCTGTACATTATTGTTGTACCAGTAGACTTACTGTTATTATATAACGGTAGGAGATAGAGAATCTAGGAGAGAGAGAGACCTTGGTCGAAGTTTGAGCTCCTCGTCGATGTCGGTGCGTTGGTGGTGGGAGACAAAGGCCTAGAAGTGGTCGTCGAAATGGGGAAGGCAGTGGTGATGGTTGGCGGTGGTGGGAATGGTGGCTGGGTGGGTCGCCCCTCTCTCCCCCTCACTATCTCTAGTCTGGAGACTGCATTCTGGTGAACTTATAAGTCTGAAACTTATTTCAGCATTCTTTACTTTTCATAATTTTTGTTTAGCTTTTGATTTATTTAAAAGCTAACCATTTCCAGTAATATCTCATCTTTTTGAAATATGCTTAAAATCGTAGATAAGCTAAATTGACCTTCTTTTTTTTTTGAAAGGCTACCAAAAAAAGCATAATTTTTTTTATTAGAGTACTATTATGAGTACCGATGGGGTGTTGGGAAATCGTACAGAGGCCGCGCCGGGCCGTCTCCGGCCACTGGACGGCCGATCCGAGCCGTCCAAAAATTCTAAAAAAAAACAAAATCAAGGGGGACATCCAAACCCGGGCGCTTCAACCACCACCCATCACCGATTAACAGCGGCACGCAGTGGCCGGTTCGTATGGACCGGCTGTCGCCCAAAAACCCACGCCACCACTGCCACCATTGCACAACACCACCCAAAACCAGGCCGGATCCAAAAACAACCAGATCTCAGTAATATAAGCTGAGTTGACCTAGTAACTGGTCGATGACTTGAACATTTAACGACTTGCAGAAGTGGTCAAGTTTTACTTGTTATTCCAACTAATTAATCTCACAAGAAATTACATCTAAGTCGAGTTTAATTTGAGCAATTTGATTTCTTGTTTTACATAATCTTACCACGTTAATCAAGTAGAACTCAGCAAACTTGAATTACATGTTCGATGTAATCGTCCACGTAATCTCAAGCAAATATTTAACATATATATATTGATCAAGAGTCGAGTTCAAATATTTGATATTCTAGGCTGACACTACTCAAATCATGCCCACCATGCACTTGATTTGTGGTTCAGGGGCACCCAAACTTCTGTTCCACAAATTGCAACCTGGATGAGTCACTCTCATAGTAAATGCACCACTTGAATTCTTGTCTTGTTTGCTGTATTCCACGCCCTCCGATTATGACTTTTCTTATTAGCTTAATTTCCTTCTCTCGCTTTCATTGCTTTTCACTTGTACATTTAGGCTGTATTCTTATGAACTTAACTTAAATCTGAAAATTGTCTTCATTTGAATTTTTGTCGCATTTATTAGTTTTGCGCCAAACTTATTAGCTTAATCTCGTTGAGATGAATCAATAACCCACAAAAGTTTGGCGCAAAACTAACAAACGCAAAAAAAAAAATTCAAATAAGGACAAAATTCTCAAATTTAAGTTAAGTTCATAAGAACGCAGCCTTAACTAGTGGAGTATTTTTTGGTATTTTAGTATGTAGTGTAAATGTATATATATGTACATCCTTAAACATCCATGTTCCAACACTAAGAATCCAACCTTAAACATGTATCTCCATGTACTGATCCTCTTGTTTTTTTCAAGGCTCCTATTTGCACAACCCACAGTACTAGCAAAAAACATAACCGCCAACATCGCCCATTTAACCTCCAACAGCTTCCTCGGCACCAAGCAGCCCAGCTGCTAGGATTCGGGGATCCTGCAGGGAGAGAGCCCTGTAGGTCTTGCAGCTCTTTACCAAAACGGCGCCGTTTTGAGGCGCAAAGGGGGGAGTCAGATTAAAGTTCAAAACGACGGTCGTTTTGGCCCTTCAAAACTCAAAACCCTTCTTCTCATAGAAAACACGATGGAGCTTTCAATGGAGAGAAGCGATTAACACGATGAAGCTTTCACGCGATGGACTCCTCTCACCACCCTCCACGTCGGCGACCTGTGGCTCCGGCGAAAAGCCCACCGACGCCACCATCCACGCTTGCCGACCCACCAAGGTTCTCTCTGTCTCTGTGTGTCTTCTGGACTTGAGAATTTGTGGGATTTGGTGGTTCGAGCCCTAAAAAATTAGAGCCTCAACGCGATTCGTGCGGTGCTCGAGAGCCTCGAGGACCAGCTCGAGTTCTTCCACGTGAGTGAGTTTTTAATTTTTCCGTAATTTGGTAGCTCAATTTCTAGGGTTTCGTTTTTTGTGCGTGTTTGGTTGCTGAGAAAGGGGAGGATAAAGTGGGAATTAGGTTTCTACTGAAGTTCAATGAAGTACTCTGGCATTTTTTTATTCCTCATATTTAGGTTGCGTTTCTTTGGAACTACTGCTGTTTCTATCCTTATGCATTATGAAGCCTAACATTGTGAAGCCTTGTTGATTCCTAACATTGCGAAGCCTCGTTGGAAATTTGCAATCTATACAAAACAAACATGATGAATGGGTCTTTTGTTGTTCTCTAATCAATTCGTATAATTGATCTGGAATATTTTGGAGAGAGCAAGTGTTCAGTAGTTTGGTTCAGGGGTTCTATTAATGTGCCATTGTCTTGCATCCTTTTGCCCTTGGTCTACTCCTTCAAGCTACTCCTTCAAGCGATATGCCAAAATAAATCTTGACATAGAATACTTGGGTATGATTAGCAAAAGCTGTAAATAGTGAGCTGTATACGCAGACAAAAACACGAAGTACAATGATTCATGAGTTACATATCGGGAGTATGCATATCTCTTATGTCAACATTGTGATTTCTTTTTTCTCCCTCCCGTTCTTCCAACGTGATACATGAGTTACTTTGGTTTGCAGTGGTTCATAGTACACAAGGAGCGAGGATACGGACGATGTGGCCCTGGTAGACATGAATTGTGAAGACTTCAAGGAAGCAACCCCGTCAAGACTCGACATTGAAGCCACCTCCAAAGAAATGGTGTTGATGAAGCATTAGAGCGAATGCAAGTTTGAAGAAGGGCTTGAACACGCCATTGGGCGATCAGTGCTATGGTTCAAGAAGCATTTTACTGTTTTCATCTTGTATCTCTTTTGTCAATGTCAAGAAAGCGAAAAAACAAAAATCAAGTACCAAGATGATTATATAGAAGATAACTGTAGAAACCCGTAGATTACTATAATTTCAAAAAATAAAAATAAAAATCGTTTAACGCAGGAAAGAATCGTATTATTCATAAAGTTGTACGTTTTATTTGTGGGGGTGTACGGATATACGTTTACTGTTGTGTGTCGGACATTCAGAGAATAGTTGGATTTTGATCTTCGGTGTTGAAATGATGTGTGGAAGTGTTGGTAACAATCGGGGTTTGATTTGATGAACGTTGGCAAAAATTTCGAATCTGTCTTTAATGTACAGGTACAGCTTTTTCCAGTACAGGTACATCGCAACCAGAAACTGTGAAATTCTGAAATTTCTGGGTTGATGTACAGGTACTGCAGTTTCTCAGTACCGGTACATCAGGCAAAATTTTCTGATTTTTCAGCACGCTTGACAGCTCACTATAAATACATCACTTTACCATTTTTCGGCCCACTACAGGGATCTTTTCGGCTGGAGGTTAGCCGTGTAAGAGTGGGTGCGGTGGTTTGGGTTTTTGTTTCGACAGGTAGCGAGGCGGTGGTTCGACACTAGTGTATGGAGGTGCTCAATTTCTGGCTTCCCAAATTAACCACTTATGAGGACAGAATCGACAGCTCCTTGGCGGTTATCCATGGGTTCCAGTTGCTTGCGGGGCTCGCTGCGGCGTTTGGACTATTTTCTTATTGCCTGTGGTAGCAAATTGTTTGGTGGTTTTAGAGGGGTGGTGGTGATGGTAGGTGGTGGTGTTGGGGTGGTAGTGGATGGTGGCCATCTGGGCAGGTGGGGTGGTTGGTTGCGGTGGTGGGGTTGGGGTGTGGTGGTTGGTGGAGGCAGTTGTGTAGTTACGGCAGCGGTGGTGATTTTTGCAGGTGTTTGGAGCAATTTTAGGTTTGTTTTGGTTCTTGATTTGGGCCAGGCCCATGTGGTTTCTTGGGATTTATATTTTTTGGGGCCTGGCCCTCTAGGTGTTAATGGGCTTTGACGGCCAAGGATATGTTTTGATAATTAATATCTGCCAAGGATATGTTGAGAACATTTGTTAATACTGAAAATGTCCTTAGCAAATATTAATTATCAAAACACGTCTTGAGCCGTCATTTCCCCATTTTTTTTCATCCAACCCTTGGTTGGATTCCCCTCCTCTCTCCCCCCATTTGATGTACCATTTGTCAAGTGTTCTTAATAAAACTTTTATTGCTTATAAAAAAAAAAAAGACAAAAAGCAAAATATTCCCTTTTAAGTTTTGAATTAAAAAAGAAAAGAAAAGAAATCCTGCTCTTCCCATACTACCTCCGCCACTGCATACAACTACAAACTTGTGTATGAATGCAGAGAGTATCATGGCAATGCCCCATACCACAGGAGCACTGAATAATTACTGACCAAAACGTAACAGTCATGTTAGATTTTCAAATTAGTTTTGGATTGAATTTAAAGCGATGAGATTATGAATGAAACCAGAGAGAACTTGTAAGATTCACGAGATTATAAAGAGAGCTAGTATACCTATTGTTGGATTAGAGAGTTAGTTAATTTTACTGAAAAAAAGCTAAAAGGACTTTTATGTATATTTTTTGAGTGAAAAATCTTATAAAAACATACTATAATTTACGGATTAATATTAATTTAATATATTAAGCTACATTATTAATAAATCAACGATTTCGATTTTCCCTGGCCCAAAATTGGGTAAATTTGGAGGTTCCATCCCTTTCGAAGAGAAGTTGCACCGTTTTCTCCTTTTTCCAAGCCTTGTTCTAAGATCATAAGCACCTGAAAACTCATTCTCTTTTTTCTTGTTCTTATGCTTGTTACAGGTTTTGTCAAAAGACAAATGTGGCTATGCGTTTGTGGGAGAGCAGGATAGCTTTCATTACAGCAATCTATCAGATTTTTCGGACCCCAATTTCGGGAACCGAGTACCCATAGTACTTGATTATGCGATTGGAAATCAGAGTTGTGTTGAAGCCCAAACCTCTACGGCATATTTGTGCCAGCCGAATACTTCATGTTCTAATAATACGGATGGTGGCTCTGGAGGATATCGTTGTAGTTGCAAAGATGGTTACAAGGTCAATCCTTATCTCAGTCCTGGACGCATAGGTTTGTTGTTGGCTTTGCTATTTTAATTTGTTTTTCCAACTCATAATGCTATGTGGTAAACTCATAAGTAAAAAATAGAAGACCTAGAGATTAGCGTACCAACATATTTCTTAATGATTGATTGACAGATATAAACGAATGCGAAGATCCCAACCTTAATGACTGTGATGGAAATGCAACTTGCACGAATACTCCAGGAAATTTTAGTTGTTCTTGTAATCATCGTTATGTTGGGGATGGACGTGGGTGCACTCCCCAGGCCTCACAAATCTCAGTGATCAAGTTATCTCTAGGTACGTACGTAATTGCCTAGTACATAAAACGTGCTTCAGATCCAATTCTATGTTGGTAAAGTCATGCACAATATATATGGTTGCTACTTGCTTGTTTAACATAGCAGTTAATTATCATAAGCATTTTGAAATTCCAACTTCTTCATCTATCGTCCTACGGTTAAGATATTACTGGATTTTTGATTTATTGATCACGATTGGATTTAAGGCTCGATTTGGTTAGGTTAGGTTTGGTTTGGCTACAATTGTTATTTCATAATCTTACAACAAGTAGTGGGAATGGTGTTGTTTTCCTTCGATGAACTGGGTTACACAATTAATCTGGAGAAAAAATACGCATTATTCTTATAAAAGTATTTTGGGTAAATTTCATTAACCCCCTTGAGGTTTCTAAATGATACTAACGTTCGATATAGTTAACAAATTCATAAAGTTACTATAATTAAGATTTTGGAGGGAAAGCTGTATTTGGAAAAGGAATTGAGGGTGTTTTTGAAAAATGGAGATAGAAATAGAGAATTGTGGTTGGAGTATATATATATGAATGAATAGTGACAATCTCTAATTCTCTATTTACACTTTTTCAGTAAAATACAATATTTTGAGTCTTCAAAATAGAGAAATTGAGAGAAGTGTATAGAGTGAAGAAGGGGTGTGTGGGATAATGGGAGGAAGCTTGATTGGAGAGGTGGGAGGTGAAAGGTGGGTGGTGGAGATTTTTGGAGCCAGCCATTTGGTTCATGATCAACTATTTGGGTTAGGTACCGGTCATAATAAATGTAGTCCATCTAGGACAATTCTAGTCTTGTGGTTAGGTCTTGGTTTGATTTGGCTCACTACTAACTTAGCCATGTTGGTCAGTTAGGTCCTAATTAAGTTTACATGTGACTACATCTACTAGCTAGCCACCAAGTCTAGCAAAGTTATTCTAGTCAATTATGCTAAATTCCAATATAAATCAATTCCCCAAAAAAATTCCAATATTAATCAAACAATAGTTCATACAATTTAGGCAATTAAAGTATAGTTGAATTGAATAAAAATGTTTTCAATTAGATTTAAAACTTCAAAATATTACGCTCTCAAATCCGGCTCCGTTCACTTGTCAAGAAATAGGTGCGGAAAAATTGCTCTTGAGAAACTTTTAGTGTGGGGAAAGTAAAGAAAATACAACTTTTCTTTCAACATGTGTTGGAAACTATGGAAACTATTAAAAAATTAATTTGCAAAAAAGTTAAAAAGTAATAGTTTATTAATTTAATTGTATTTGACACTATAAAAAAAAATTCCTGCAAAATCTTGTGTTTTATGTAGGATTGATTTTGAGGAAAATCTAATCCTAGTGGGAAAGTTAGAGATCTCACAACTTTTTTACTAATTAAACACCCAAAAAATGCAGAAAAATCAAACATTCCCGTACCTTCTTTTCCTTGCAATTTTACGGGGCCTTCTTGCAGACCGGCCTGTTAATAATTACTTCTACTTTTTGCCAAGTAGAAATTCAGTGTTCGGGTTGAATATTATGCCACGTGATGTCTTTTTTTTTTTGATAAGTATTGACGTTTATAGAAGCTCAAAACACATTACAAGATCTTGGGGGCATTCCCCCGTAAAACAAGGCACAACTATACAACTTTTAGCAGCCCAAAACCTATGCTTTAACAGCCACAAACCTAAGCCAACAGAAAATTCAGGCTACTATATCAGTCAATTCACTCCATAAAGAACGATTTGTTATGTCAATTCGGTAATTTCAGGTTTCAAAAAGTAAGGAGAAATTAACTTTGCATGAAAATTTATATATAGTGTCATATAAATATAGTGAAGATCCTCACATAAATATTTGACATTGCAAGCCAGAGTGACAAGAACAAGTATTCGATTAAAATATAGCGAAGAGCCTCACATAAATATTCGATTAGAAATTGACTGTTGAGCATATTTGAGTCTTTTTTCGCATAGAGTATTGTCTTTTCGAACTTGCAAAGCTTTTTTTAAGTTGTGGTTACTTGCATGAGTGGTTAATTCCTTTTTCATATCATTCTACTTAGAGAGAAACTTATTCACTGAGGTTTCGTGAACGACCTGATCACGGAGCGGCGCAATTTCAGTCATCCATTTGCGCAATCAATGGCTGAGATTCTTTTTTCAATTATGACCGGTTACAATTAAACAATTAATTGTTACAGGTCATAATTGATTTTCTATCCGGACCGCCCGAAAACACTTTGGAGTTTGGACGCTCGCAATTGGCCTCCGTACGTAATCTCTTCTTTACGAAATGGTCCGCAAATAAGATTTTCTCTTCTACTTAATCTCCTTTTAATGTTCATACTTTCATTTTGTGTCTGATAGTTACTGATTATCTTATCTTGTAATCTTACTCTATACAGAATACTCTATCAAAATGAGGTTATAACAACAACATTTCAAAGCAGGACACCACGTTGACGGGCTTTAGCTAAACCTGATAAGACTTAATTATGTTTTCAAATTTGTCACATCATCCTGTATTGATTACTTGTTTGTACATTGTTACGGTTTAGATTCAAATTTCATCATTGACATAGTACTAGCACAGTCAATGAAATTTTCTTAGAATTCTTCCACTGTAAATGCAGAGGAAGTTTCATCCATTTTCAAGGGAAAAAGGACATGAATGGTGAAAAAAATGAAGAATCATACGGTTAGGTAGTGACACTAATCCATTGGAATCACAAGTACCAATTTCCTCCAGTGAAACACAAAGTCTGGGCAAAGCTCATTACAACATACTGCGAAATAGCTTTTATTTGTCTCTAGTAGAGATTATGAGATTATCTAATGACTGAATCTATACCTTTGTTTTATGTAGGATTAAGCTTTGGCTTCCTGTCATTACTGATAGGTGTAATTTGGATATATTCCTGCATCAATAGAAGGAAGCTAATCAAACTAAGAGAGCAATTCTTCCAACAAAATGGTGGCTTATTAATTAAACAAAAAATTTCTTCAATCGATGGAACAAGCGCAGATTCGTCGAAGTTCTTTACAGCTGAACAGCTAAAGAAAGCCACTAACAACTATGCTGAGAACCAAATAATTGGGCATGGTGGATACAGTGTGGTTTACAAGGGAATTTTACCAGACCAACGCGTAGTCGCCATCAAGAAGTCCAAAGTAATGGATGCGAACCAAGTAGAGCAATTTATCAATGAATTGTTGATAGTAACACAAGTTAACCATAGGAACGTTGTGAAGCTCTTGGGGTGTTGTTTCGAATCAGAGGTTCCCGAGCTTGTTTATGAGTATATACCAAATGGCACGCTATTCGAACATATTCATAAGACATTATCTAGGTTAACATTGGAGGATCGATTGAGAATAGCCGCAGAAGCAGCTGGTGCACTTTCCTATCTTCACTCTGCCACATCCATTCCGATCATTCATAGAGATGTTAAGTCTGCCAATATATTGCTAGACGGTAATTACGTGGCAAAAATGGCAGATTTCGGTGCTTCAAGATTAGTCCCCTTGGACCAAACTCAAGTGACTACATTAGTACAAGGGACTTTAGGTTATTTGGATCCTGAGTACTTCCACACTGGCCAGTTAAATGAGAAGAGTGATGTTTACAGTTTCAGTTTGGTTCTAGCAGAACTACTAACTGGAAAAAAGCCTATTTGTCTTGAGAGGTCTCCAGGGGAAAGGAATTTGGCGACCTACTTCCTTGTGTCAATGAAGGAAAATAGGTTGTACCAAATTTTAGAGTCTCGTGTGGTGAAGGAAGGGACCTTGGAGCAACTCCAAGCAATTGCGGAGCTTGTGAAGAGGTGTCTTTATGTGAAAAGTGAAGAAAGGCCTACAATGAAAGAAGTGGCTATGGAATTAGAAAGTTTAACAAAGTATAGAAAGGATCCATGGGTTAATCAACAAAGTCATGAAGAGAGTGAAAGCTTGATGAGTGACGAAGCACCAACAGACCTTTACAAATAGGTCCTTCTTCTAGTGACATAACTGGGCAATATAGTTTCGGTAGCAGCACGACATTTCCGCTTAGTAAGTCGTTCTATTAGTGCTGGTGACATCTTGCGCAATAGGTATACGAAGGTAAGGTAATGTGTCGGGCTTTCTAATAGCATTGTGGGGTCCTACAGACAAAAACGCTTTGCAAATTTGCAGTAGTCAATTGTGAAAGTAGATTTTTCTTTGTTTGGGTCTGAATCGTTTGTAATAAGGTGAAGATCTTGTTTGTTCATGTTGTGATTTGTGAATTCATTATGATGTGGGTCTGTCTCATGACATCATATTTTTCAAGTCGTGCAACCTTGTAGTAGTAGAGAAATCGAAGCAGTGAACTCGATCCTAAGCCAATCCCAAATGTCTCTTCGAAAATCCGGAAATGGACCAAAAGCAACCAACCACCCACGATTTTAAATTGGGATCGCATTTCGTTTTTATATGTAACAGATAGAACAAGTGAATGAGCAGTTATTTTATGTTTCAAAAATATTAATCTTTAATGGACGAATCTACAAGACATAATAATGCTCAAATCACCGATATGTACAGGGGATTTTAAACGAGGGATACGATTATAAATTATCAAATCTTTTTTTTTTAAAGTAAGTTAATCTTAGTTTGAAAAATCTACATCATGTAAAAATAGTCATGGTTACCTGCCCCCTTCATTCTTGATTCTACACCAACCGTTGAAGTAATGTATTGCTGATGAAAACTGGAATTTAGTTTGAGGCTCTGGATGTATGCGGATTTCCACCTTTGTTTTTCAGCGGTGTTCTAAAAGTTGGCCTCCTAGGAACTAGTCCTAGCACCTAGGCGGGGACTAGGTGCTGATTAGCTTTAGAACATTGTTTGCCAGAGAGGAAGATTGTATTAGATTATGGACTCCTTTTGCATGGATTCAAGTTGGAATATTGTTTGCCGAGAATGGATGTTGCAGAATCTGGACGCAGTTACGTTCTTTTGGTAGAACTCCCAGGTGTAAGTATCCATGATATCAGAGTGGAAGCAAGTGATCAAAGGTAAGTGAGTTTTGCTTTTCATTAATTACAAGTGGATCAGAAAAATTACAATTGGATCTCGATATTGGCCTCACGAGCGGGGAGTTATTTGGTTCATTTCATAACAGCTTGACAGTGTCTCTAGATTTCACAAGAGGGAGATTTCACATGGACCATACCAGGTTGTATGGCCACTGCCTAGTAATGCAAACAAGGACGATATCTCTGCTGAATTTGTGTAAGTCATAGGCTGGAATACTTTCCTTCTTCTTGATACTACTCATCATTCTATGGATCAGCGGCACTAGGAATTGTCTGAAAAGTTACCCCATGAATTTTGGCATCTCGGGGAAAATAGTTTGCTAATTTTATGGTTCCCCTGTTCTCGTGCCCTCTTTGACCGCTCATTCGCGCTATCAGTGGTGAACTCAGCACCGGCATTTTTCTTCTGGATTTTGTTGGAAGACTCAAGTTTTAAGTAAAGACTTGAGATGAAATTTAAGTTAGAACAAAAAAATGGAAATCCCTTTAGTAGGTGATTTCAACTGCAGATGATGTTTCAAGATTTGAGTTCTAGGATATCATCATAACCTAATAAGCACTGACACGTCTATCGACCTCGTGTATCCGTCTCCGACACATTTCGGTCACGGACACGACACTCTCCGGACACATATCAAACGTGCCTAAATACTTGCCCAATTTTCTATTTTTTATTTTTAATCATATTTCTCTTACTCAAACACATTGTGGATACTCTATGACATGTTAGCGCTACTCCTGGAACATGTTAAGGACACATCAGGAGGATGAAATCTAATGTTTAATACTCAAACCCCGGTGAATTTCCACAAATGTATAGTCCATGTATACAACATACATGCGGGCCGCTTATTTGTATCTTCGATTCTTCATAATAGTGTTTTTAATTTGATAGAAATAGTATCTTTAACTTTTATATATGCATTCATGATATATCATAGTACAAATCTAATTTACATTCAACGTGTCCGTGTCCAAATTTTCGAAGAAACGACATATCCGTATGTCCATGCCATGTTGTATCCGTATTCGTATTTGTGCTTCTTAGATCATAATCATCTTTGCTATAAAGAAAAAAGGGTTGGTAAGGCCATTGCGTAGCTTGATATCGATCGGTTGAACTTTTATGGTTCGATTAACCTCTAGCTCCGAACAGGCAGCATGTTAGGTTCCGGCCTTGGATTAGAAAAGATATGGATTGTTTCACTTTATGCTTACTTTCAAAAAAATAACTATAGAAAAAAATCCGGCCAAGTAATAATTGGCGTTAATCATGCTTCTTTTGTACTTTTTTTTTTGACAAAAAAGGAGAAGATTTTATAAATCTGAGAGGCGAAAAAACGCCTAAACATCAGAGAGAGAGGAACCCCATGGGGGCAAGGTAGTTGTCCACAGACCGGACAAACTACAAGAAAGGGCTTTCTTTGCACAAGCATGTGCAGCCCTATTACAATCACGTTTGACAAAACTAAATTCACACAACTGAAACGAATCCTTCAATGCTAAACAATCTTGTACCAAAACTGCGATATCAGAGGGTGGATCTTTTGACATTGAAAAGCTTCGGACAATCGATTCCGCATCCGATTCAATGAGAATACGTCCTACATTCAGAGCAATGCCCAAATTCATACCATTTCTAATTGCCATAGCCTCCGCAAGCCGTGGAGAGGTGAGTCTTTCATATGACTTAAGAAAGATTCCCAAAATAGAGCCGTTCGCATCCCGAGCAATTGCTCCTGTTCCAATAGTACTCGTTGCCTTTGATACCGCTGTATCAACATTAATTTTTACCATGCATTCATCAGGTCTCCTCCAAACCAAAGTCTCAGGATTTGAAGAAGCCACTTGAGTAGGGGAAGGCACTACTAGAATAATGGATAAAGAACACACTAAGAAAGTTAGAAAGATCACAGTTTTGATGAAAACGTGATAAAGAAATGTGAGGTGAATTTTTAATGTCACTTTGCTAATAAAACCGTGGTAATTAACATTTATTATAACAGTTTTAATAGAACCGTGATTATAAGTGCTTAATTTAACCACATTTTCCTACAAGCGTGATAAAAATGTGTCTATTTAATCATGCTTCATTACAACCGTGATAGAAATGTGTCTATATTAACCACACTTTCTTACAAGCGTGATAACATGAATCTATTTTAACCACGCTTTGTTACTATCGTGATAAAATCTTTCTTGTTTGATTTAACCACATTTTTTTAAAGCGTGATTAAATGTGTTTACTTATTTTAACCACGTTTATCTAAAAGTGTGATAAAATTTTCTTTTATTTATTTTAACCATGTTTTATTAACAACCGTGATAAATTATTTAGGTGAGAAGAGAGGACCTTCAAGATTTCCAAAACACACCTAAAAAAAATTAAAAAGTTGGGCGCGCATTTTGCCGCCAATCCACCCAATCCTATAGGCTGCCTATAACCCCTCGTTTGAGCAACTAAAGGAAAACCCAATAGTTTCAACGCTTTCTCCTCTCATTCTGCATCCCGGTGAGGTCGGCGCCCTCTTTCTCTCCACTGTCGCGTCTCGTCATCTTCATTAACCTTCGTATCCTGCAGCATGTTTCATCGCTTGCTTCCTGTTGCAACATCCGCGATCACCACCACCCTTCCGATGAGAAGAGGATCCCTCGCCCACAACCATCTGTTGAGGTGATTGTGATTAGAAGAATCATCCTCTGCGGTAAGTGTTTTGCCCAGATTTGATTTCTCTTTTCGAACTTTCCCTCCTTGTTCTTGTTTTGTACTTTCAACCTACGGTGAGTGTTTTGGGACTTAGTCTCGGTTATCTAATCAATGACGGGCTATTTAGTTTAGTTCTGATTTCCAGGAAAGATATTCGAATGTTGATGGCGCTTCCTCCATTCGCACCAAAGTCGTGCTTATTTTTCACGGTAAGCATGCTCTTGGTCTTTTGGATTGTGATTATGTGGATATTGACAGATTGTTATGTGTTTTTTACAATCACGGATGATTCTGCATATTAGGTGTTCGATAAAAGTACCAAACGAGTTTTGGTATTAATTAGTACAAGAATTGTAATCTATAGGAGTCTTAAGTCCTACACCGGTACTCGGTGGTTCCAATATTGTTGTTTCTACTTTATCTTCCCAGTTTTTATGTGCTATATTTCATAAGTTAAATTAAAGCTTCAATTGTTGTTTCTTGAAAAAACAAAAAGGAAGTAAAAATGGTCTCCTATTCATAGAGTGATCATGAGTGGCAATGGCACTGGAATCCCCCCTATTGCATCGACAAAAGGTGGAATTAAGTTCTTCGAAATTGGCTTTGTTAACAAACTCAACTTATATTATGTTTGTTATTTATAATGCTACACATGGTTGACCACTGACCAGATAACCGACCTTACGGCGCTACTTTATTTAAGTGTTATTTAGTAATATTTTAGAATCGTCAATTTATCCCGTGATGTTTTTTAGCACCCAATGTGCTTAGGGTGTCTGTGTAAAAAGCAAGATTGTGAAACTAGAGAAAAACTGATGAGGCTCTGTTTCAGTCTCCCAAAACTCGACTTTAGTGCAGTTATTTGAATTGAAGTTGAATTATGTTTTTTTACTGTGGGAGGATTGTAATATTGCTTGTGACCTTTTGCAGGTGGTAGAAGAGATGGGTTGGTCACAACTTTGCAACTACAAAGCTAGAGGTCATTGTATGTATGTATGTATGTTGTTCTATGATATATGTGACATAATTTATCCTTTTTCTCTGTAAATTATTGATGTGTTTGTAATTTTCCTGCTTGCAGACGACTGCCAATATTCAGATTTCATATGGAGACTATGGACTATAGTATGAGTCTTGAAGAAAACACATTTGTTGTTGTGGCAAATGGTAGACGAACTTGAGAGGCTAGTTAGCGTATTTGTCATTCATTTTTGCCTAAACATTGATCTAGCTAGGCTTTATTTTTTTGGCTCAATACCCGGGCCATGTAACATGTTTGATTGTCTTATTTGTGTGTAAAACGCTTTCAGATTAATATATTATAAGTTCACATTCTGGCTTTTTCAGTTAGTAAATGTATTTGCCATATCATTGCAGTATGATGCACTTGTACAGTTAGCAATGGGGAACAAATTTTAGGTTCAGAGCTGGAAAGTATCTAATTTAAGAAAATAAACAAGTTCACCACAGTTTCGGAATAAAGCGAGATATTTTAAGTCCATTAACAACCACAGTATCCGAAAAAACTGTGATGTTATAGATGATAAGATCACAGTTTTAGTAGAAACTGTGCTTATTTGATTGAAAATGATCACAGTAAAGAAGATATGTGTGGGCTCCCGCGCCCGGCGGTGCGATTTATGACAGAGTCGCCACCCGGATTTTTGAGATGGATGATCTGAGAAACCGAGGGGGTTTTGTTTGAAGGAAAAAGAGCTTTTTGATCTAGCGAAACTGTTTGAGATTTTGGATCTGGGAGCCAGGTTACGAACGGGGAAGGTTTTGTTGAAAAGCACCCCGCTCGCCCGGTGAAAACCGGTCTCTATTAAATATTTTAAATGGGGGGATTAATACGATTCGGAAAATCTTAAAAACACATAAAGGGGAAAGGATAACAAGATAAATAATAACATGTTGCCATGCTAGTGGTGTCTGCTGTACATAGATGATAAAGATGTCATGACGATGATATAAACAGGAAAGATATAGAAATGGACTGTCTGAATCACTGCCCTCCGTCAGACGGCATATCGGCTTGTAGCGTGCGGCTTACCAATATGCCGTGCGTGGTTCCGATCCCGATACCAAACTTTTATAGTTTTGTAAAGCTTCGCACGGTGTACCATTACATTGCACGGTTTTATTTTAAAGCTTCAGACAACTCACAGCCGTCAGATCATCTCAGATCTGCACAATTCTTTCAAACCATGAAGGGAAAACCATTTTTGATACGTTTGCTTGTTTTGAAAAGATTTATGGAGTTTAAAACATGGCTTGTAGAAATGGTCTCACTCTGAGATAGCTTTTGGTATACAGAAAAGACTCAACAATGGATGATCGCGATCCAGACAGTTTGATCAAGAAAACAGTATTCTTTCGAAATGCCGTGCGTATTAGTCTACTACGCCGTGCGACGCTCTAAAGAGCCGCGCGGCGTAGCACACCTTCGTACAGAACTCTGGTTTTGTTTTGTAAAAGAGATTTTGGGTCAGATCTCAACCAAAAGGGTCAAGCCTGAAAACAGGAAGGTCCCCTCAGGGCCAGGACAGAGCCTAGCCCAAGGAAACTTGGTTTTTACCTTGGATCTGGAGCTTGAATGAGCTTTGATGAAGGAGGGTGGACGTCGGAAGGTGAAAAAAGAAAGTAGAAGTGTGGATGTGTGTAATAGATGGGTATATTGGGTAGTTGGGACCTCAAAGTTAGTAAGGGACTAACTTCAATGGTGAGGAGAAAAATGGAGTAAAAGGCCTAGAGAATGTCTTTTAAGAACAACATTCTCAAGGTTTGGAAATGGAAAAGTGGGTGTGAAAGCAAGAAGAGAGAGAAAGTGTATAATGGTGATCAAGAGCCCTTTTTCCTTGAGTGGAGGGGTATATTTATAGGCAAGAGCCTTGGATTTTGAATTTCAAAAGTTGGAGGTAATTTCTGAGCGGGCCAGAAGTGTGCTTTCGGCTGAGCCGTATTGCAGCTGTGGCTCAAATAGGCGTGGCCGACAGCTTTCTGAGCCAGTCAGAACTTTATCCAAAATGCCGTGCGGTTAACCTCATGACTGCGTGCGGCGTATTAAATTTCGATACACCGTGCGGTGTAGAAGTGTCGCGCACGGTACTTTAGTTTCAGTCCAGGGCTTTTTGGATTTTCTCTGGGCTTTTGAGTTTTTGGGCTTTTCTGGGCTGATGGTTGGTTTGGGCTGCGGATGCTGGAGGAATACTTCATTCAAGCTCACAAAGGCTTTGTTTCCTTTATTTCATCATCGGGGTGGTCAAAGACCCTTCGAGGTCCGGATTGGGGTGTCTACAGTAATCCCTCTTTAACGTAACTCGGATACCATTGTTTTGATGCAAGTGACGCTTAAAGAATAGGCATCCCGATCCGTATGCTCTAAAGTCTTTGAATAGAAAAAAAACAAAACGCTTGAAAATGCAAATAAATGACAATGGTGGTCGCGTTCGTGGAACTGCCTACGTACCCTATTTGTAGGGATCAGACCAACGTAGTTCAATTGGGACGATGCAAATGTAGCAACTAATGCGAAAAATTCAATTGAGACGAGCCTTCGGGAGGCGAAATTCAATTTTTGAAATTTGGTTTGAGACTTGAGACTAGAATTGAGACGAGCCCTCGGGAGGCGAATTTTTGAAATTGATTTGAGACTTGAGACGAGCCCACGGGAGGCGAGTTTTTGAAATTGATTTGAGACTTGAGACTTGAGACGAGTCCTCGGGAGGCGAATTTTTTTTGAAATTGATTTGAGACTTGAATTGAGACGAGCCCTCGGGAGGCGAGTTTTTGAAATTGATTTGAGACTGGAGACTTGAGACGAGCCCTCGGGAGGCGAATTTTTTTGAAATTGATTTGAGACTTGAATTGAGACGAGCCTTTGGGAGGCGAATTTTTGAAATTGATTTGAGACTTGAGACGAGCCCTCAGGAGGCGAATTTTTGAAATTGATTTGAGACTTGAGACTTGAGACGAGCCCTCGGGAGGCGAATTTTTGAAATTGATTTGAGACTTGAGACTTGAATTGAGACGAGCCATCGGGAGGCGAATTTTTGAAATGGGGTTGAGACGCGAATCTGGCAAATACTGCGAGCAGACGTAAATAGGACCGATCCTTAGGGGACGGGGAATTTTGCGAGTCTCGGGGGACTAGGATCAAATAATCCTATCATTAATGCACGCTATTCCAAAGGATTTCTGCTGCAAAACGGCTGGAGCTTTTTGGTTTCCGAGATGATTTTGGTGGCTAGAGTGCTCAATTTCCAAGAAAACACATTTATTCTTCTGAAGTCAAAATGCCGTGCGGGCTATCGAAAGGGCGCGCGGCCTTTAGTTTTCCCATGCACCTCTTCGATTTCCGAGATCAGTTGGCTGGTTTAAGGGTGCCCATTAATACAGGCGTGCCCTTTCGTCGGTCAGGACCTCTTTTAAAGGGATGGGGGTGCCTCATTCTATGCACTCTTCTCCCAAATCTTTCTAGGTTCCTAAATTCGTAATCTACTTCTCAAGACATGGCGGCAGACGACTTGGCAGCGCGGGTGATCTCCCTAGAGGCAGAGATGGGTTTTTACCGCGAGGAAATTGAGCAATTGAACCGTCAGATTGCGAGGCTCATATCAACGATCCGCACTCTTCGTCGCGCGGTGTCCAACCTTCAGGACTTCGCTTTTGATCAGATGGACAGCAAACATGACCCAGAGTATGCGCCGAGACGCGATTCGGACGGGACTGCAGAGGACTCGGAGGGGAATCCGAATGGTTCGGATGACCGCTCCAGCGAAGGGAGCGACTGAGCATGAGAATTTGAGGAAGAAGAAAAAGGGGGGGGGGGGGGGGGGGGCCAGTAGGATTTCTTTTCCTGTTTTGATTTTCCACCTTTTTCCCTTTTTTTTTTTTTTTTTTGAACAATGTAATGCAAATCCCGGGGATTTCCTCGGGTTTGATGAAATGAAAAGTCCCTTCCTTGTCATTGCTTGTCTGCTTTTTTCAATGCTCATGTTGTTCATGAACGAGACTGAATGTGAATGCCATGGCCAGAAGACTGCTCTCAGAATCTGAACTGTCGAAATAACCCAGTATGCCGTGCGCAGCAAGGGTAATTCTGTGCGTCGTGGTAACCCGAGAATTCTCATCCAGTTAAGCGTTATGCCGCGCGCTTCTATTTAGTATGCCATGCGGCGCACCTTTCTTCAAACCCGGTCCACTTAAAGTACAGACGAACCAGTTCACGGGATATACATATATATACGGGGCGTACACAGTACACCCCGATCGTTTCGAATTTCCCTCCCCTCTATCTCCTGTATCTCTCTCTCGTCTCTCTCTCCCTCTCGATCATCTCTCTCTCTCGATGTCTCTCTCTCTCTCACTGTCTCTCTTTCTCTCTCGCTGTCTCTCTCTCTCTCTCTCTCTCGCTGTCTCTCTCTCTCTCTCTCATGGATAGCAGTGATATACCCGGGGGTGATCATCCCCCGCGGGTCGAGGTTGCACTGGGCACGGCAGCCCCGGGGAGCGGTGTGGCAGCCGAGGTGGGGCCGGAGACCGTGGGGGTCTCGGCCCCGGCGGCATTGGCCGAGGAGGCTTTGGCCTCGGTTGCCGTGGTGGTTGGTAGTGACGGCGGTGACGGTGGTAGCGGGGTGTTGGCCGGGTATGGCCAGGAGACAGGGACTCCGAGTGCAGTGGAGCCTAGGGGTGAGGAGGAGGTTACAGCCCGAGCGGAGGGTGCCGTTAGTTTGGAGGAGAGGGTTACGGAGACTCACGGTGGTGACAGGCTTGACGGAGCGGAGGTGGTGACAGAGGCCTCCCCTGTGAGAGAGCCTCGGACTAACCTGGGGAAGGGTCCCGTTGTTGAGGAGGAGTTGGTGGAAGAGAGGGAAACGCCGGCCATGTTTGTTGGCAGTGGCGAGGGTGCAGGGTCGTCGCGGCCCATTGGTTTAGGCGACTACCTTGAGGAGGCGTCCCTTGAGGACTTGGTTGAGACCTTACGGGGGGTGCCTGGACTGGCTGCGGCTTTACTCGAGGCTCAGGAGAGGGTGCTCCAGGTTGAGCTTGAGACGGGGGCCGCTGGAGGGCCACAGGGAGCAGAGGAGAAGGCTGCCGGAGGTGGGACAGGCCCTCGGAGGAGTGTTGTGGAGGAGGCGGCAGTGGCCCTGAAGGGGCGTGGACCTTACGAGGCGGAGTCTTACGTGCCTTTTCAGCACGTAGTGGTTCCTACACTTTTGGACGCCTACAGGCCGACGCGGCCCACGTACGACGAGGCTCTGGTCCTGAGGGACCCACAGCAGCACCTTTCTTTGCGCCGAGACGAGGTATACCTTAAACACTTTGCATTTCAAATTCCAACGTATCGTACTTTCATTTCTTTATCTGAATGCTGTATTTGCTTTGAATAGTATACCTGTTTACTGAATGTTATCAACTTATTGCAACAGGCGATCACCATCTCGTGCTACGGTGGTGCGGCCGACGTGCCGACGTTCTAGGAGAGACTCCCTGAGGCTGTGAGGGAGATAGTGAGGCAGGCGGGTTTCGGGGAGTTTGTGAGCGTGCTGACGAGGGCGAGCAACGACCGCCAGGTGGTGAGGGCACTGGCTGAGAGGTGGTGGGGCACTACAAACACGTTCCACTTCCTTTTTGGCGAGCTGACGGTGACGCCGCTGGACTTTGCGGCGATCACTGGTCTGAGGGTCGGGGGTGACCCTATCCCCTACGACGCTGTTACAGGGAGGAGTGCGGTGCTCCAGCGGGAGACACTGGGGTACGTGCTGAGGGCGGAGAGTGAGGACGCCCAGTACGCTCAACTGTTGGGGTTTTGGACGGAGGAGCTCCCGACTGACAGGGTGCAAGAGGAGCAGATGGCGCGGTGCTTTCTGTTGTACTTACTTGGTACATCCCTGTTTCTCAACAGGCGCAACCGAGTACACCTTTCGCTCCTACCGGCTTTGAGGGACGTCGGGGAGATAGCCCGTTTTGACTGGGGCGGTGCAGCTTTGGGGGCGTGCTACGCCTTCATGGGGTCTCTTTCCCGAGGAGCGGGGAAGAGCCTCGGCGGTTACTGGAGGGTCTGGGAGGTATATTTCGAACTTCTCTTGCATTCCATTTGTCTTTCTATTCACTTATTGCATATCATGTACTAATCCTTGATATTTGATTCTGCAGCTGTGGACGTACGAGGTACTGGATATATACCCTCTCGAGACCTCCTGCCCTAGTGACATAGTGCTTCCCCGGGCCCTACGTTGGTCCAAGGAGTTCCGGGGGGTGAAGAAGGGGAAGGGCGACCTGAACGCCTATCGCCTCTTTTTAGACGAGCTTCGTCCTGACCGGGTATGATTACATCTTGCATGCTTTCATTTGTTTAACAGTTCTTTGTTCAAGTCTCATACTGATGTTATTCATCTTTGATTGCAGGTTCACTGGCGTGTGTGGGACCGCTGCGAGCTTCCTTTCCTGGTGCGGAGCAAGGAGGTGACGAGGGGGAGAGTGCTGCTCGAGTCCCCTTATGGCTGGCAGTGGTACCTGGGTGACCGGGTGTCACGTCAGTTATTGAGGTTGGACGCTTTTAGAGAGTCCCTGGTCTCCTTCCTGCTCTGGTGCAGCGGACGAGCCTGTACACCAGGGGAGAGGTTGAGCGGTTCACACGACCGGACCTCGAGCTGGAGCCGCTCTTCCAGGCGGGCGTGGACTACTCTGAGTACCGGGCTCGGTACTTGATGCCGAGTTTCGGGGTACGGGCTGCTGCTCGGGAGGCGACGCATCGAGCGCCAGGTGGTGCAGGCGGTAGAGGCGGACGAGGACGGAGAGGAGGGAGAGGCAGAGGACGCGAGGGTAGCGTTGGAGGTCGAGATGACGGCGCAGGTCCGGGCAGGGCCAGCTTGCCTCGGCTCTCCTGAACCGTGGACGTGACGACTGCCTAGGGGGTTTCTGGTGTAGTGGTGGTGCCGCGTCCCACGGTCGCAGCTCCGGAGTTTCTTGCTCAGGTATAACTTGCACTCTCTCGCCCATTTGCACTTACTTGTTAGTATCACTGTACGTTCTAAACAATTGACCTATTGTGCAGGCGACTCCGGAGCACGTGAGAGAGATGGCCGAGGCCATGATGGGCCTGGAGCAGCTGGTGAGGCAGTACGCCATGGGGCGTGCCCCAGAGGTGCTTCCTCGCGCCGGTGGGACCATGGTAAAACTCTTGAACCCTTTGCTTTTATTTCCTATTGCTTATTTCATGATTACAATGCAAATGATGAATACCATGTCATTGCAGGCTGGAGGAGGGGCTTCGCGTGGGCTACGCAGGAAGTCTGTGCGCATGCAGGCGCCTCAGGCTTCCTCTACAGGCTCGCGAGAGGAGCCTCCGTCGAAGAGGCATCGGCTTTTTGGAGGGACAGAGGACGAGCCGGTCGACGTCTCTGACGAGACTGAGGAGCCGACAGACGTTGACCTCTCGGACACCTCGGGGAGTACAGTGCCGAGGGCGTCCGGTACTCAGGAGGTGGCCAGTTCTCAGGCAGAGGAGGCCTCTGGGGAAGACAGCGAGGAGGGTGAGGACGACGACGAGGATGAGGACTAGAGTAGAGTTCCCTTTTATTTTGCTTTTTGACTGGAGCCTGCGTGCTTCTTTTGGAAGGGTGCCTGTTTACCCTCAGTAGATAGGATTTTGAGGCTTGCACGCCTTTTGGTACTTCGACTCATGGATATTTCGGAGATTATATATAGAGAAGCTTATTTCTTTCAGTGTTTATGTCATTCAACTTCCCTTATTGTCATTTGTCTAAGAAAGATTTGAATAACAGAAATACTAACCAATGCATGCGACTAGTCCTTTGGGCCATAATCTGAAGCGATCTTTGAGTTTTATGATGAGCAGTATGTTAGGGCAAAGATTTATTGACATTGGAATAGAAATCAAAGAAGATATAATGAATAATTCTGAAAAATCGATCCCTTTGTACAAGACTTTACGAAACTACCCCTGTTGTGGACTTTTGTTCATCAATAACGACCATGGATACTTGACACGTGACTACGGAACTCAAACTCTTATTTGGAAACTGAAAACTTCTTGAAAATATGCCTAGAAAGCGAGAAAACCTTGACTTTGGAGGGTGACATTCTTAGATTTTGACATTGACCGTGAAACGGAACTTGGACTAGGTCACCATTGGTCATTATGACCTGTAGCACCCGAAAGACCAACTTGAAACGGCGTGGAGCGGATTCCGATACCTTGTCATGACTTGGGAAATGGGTTTTATTGACTTTTTGGTGCCTTTACGTCGAATTTTGAGAGTTGACTCGAAGTGGGGGTTCCCCGAAGTCCCAAATACCCATTGAGACATGTTCTGAGGGTTGGTGATGCCTGCGAGTGCCTCGAAATGGTTTCTAACATCTGCTGTCAAAGTCTGCAGAAATGCAGACTTAATATGCCGTGCGGGGCTACAAAGCGCCGTGCGGGGCTTCCTCTGATTCCACGGCGTATCCGTGTTATGCCGTGGTTTTCTCCTGGTCTTGGTATGCCGTGCGCCACCTCTTTACACCGCGCGGCACCTTTTTCCTGACATCCTGCCATTTGCTGCTTCCCAAGACAGATTGCACGAGGTTTAAAGTTTGACCTGTCCTATATCATATCCGTGCCAATGCATGTCTGCTTTGTTCTTTTTAGAGCATGACCAAGCTTTTCCCTATGTAAGACTTATGGAAAATCTACACTTTTGGAACCCAAGGCTCTTTTGGAAGTTGAAATTGTCTCCTCTATCCTTCTATAAATTCAGGCTTTAGGCCTCATATTGACCATATCTCTTCTTCTTCAAATCTTCATCTTCTCCCGATGGCTCTTTCTCTCACCGGTTCGCTACGGCCGTGGTTGATTTCCATGGAGGGGGTCGATTGGCTCAACTTTCGGGCGCATGGTCTCTACTCTATGAGATACCTTCGTAACATCCGCCTTCGCTCTGAGCTCCTAAAAGCTGCCATAAGTCTTTGGGATCCGGAGGTGCATGTATTCCGCTTTGGTGGACAAGAGCTTTGCCCAACAATCGAGGAGTTTCGCGCCTATCTTGGCGGTTTCGGCTCTGGAGATGTCATTGTCCCTCCGGTGCGCGAGAACATGTCCAAAGTTCTTACTGCCTCTCTTGGCTTGAATGACGGTGTTGCTCGTTACTTGGTTAGCAATGGTCATCTCAACGTGATGCGACTTATTGAGATGTGCTTAGCTCCGTAAACCTTGCCTTCGATAAGGTTTTAAACCCCAAGCGTAGGGCTAAGTCGTTGGAAGCATAATATCCGGAAGTCCGGGATCGTACCCACAAGGAATCGAATTCAGCTTAGATTGGATTGAAGGTTTATGTAATGGATGGTGGCGTTTGAGACGGCCAACTAAGTTTTTTCTTTGAGTGGAGTAGAAACTAAAATGAAAGACTAGAAAAGAGTTTTAATGAACTTTGAAAAGGCAAGTCTAGGGATCTTCTCTCCCGTGACTAAGGCCGTTACCGATTCCCAAAGACAACTCAAGCAAGAGTCACGATCGCGTGCTCTTGCCCGGAAAATTTAACTTTAAAACTACGTTTATCACAAGATGAGGTTGACCGGAGGCGAACCAACTTGGTTGGAAACTTTTATCAAACACATAGGGGGCCACAATCCCTTGGTAAGCCACTTGCCAAGACCGCTTGGCTAAACACCTTACCAAGTAGTTTACACCCCTAGTTTAGACCAAAAATACAATTTAGGCTCTATTCCGAAACCCATGATTTTAAGCCCGAAGATTTGAGAATCGAATAACCACCTAAGTCCTTGGGATTGATTAGCCCAAGACTTAGCCAAACGACTACTCACACATATTGAAAAGGCTAGAAATTATGCTAGGAAAGATAAACATATTAAACCGATAGAATTGAAAATGAACTAAATATTATTAAGGATCTACACCGTAGCAACAACTTTAGTACTTGGAAAATTAACAAACAACTTAAAACTTACCAAGTTCTTAAGAAATTTAGGCTAGAAAAGCTTTTAAACTCAACAAGACATTAATGGAGGAAAGTTAAGGAAAGTAATTAGCTAGCTTTTTATGAGGGAGAAAGGTGGTCCTATTTATATACAAGGGACTCTCTCTCTCCTCAGAAATATCTTTTTCACGCATAAAGAGGTAACTTGCCAATTAAAGAAAGTTGACAGCTGTCAAAAACGTAAGTCGGTCTTCTCTCGTATCGATACTCCAATCCCGTATCGATACCGAGACGGCTTGCTTCAAAATCCAAGTTTCTCCGTAGATGACCCGTATCGATACGTAGAAAACCGTATCGATACGTAGAAAATCGTATCGATACGCTGAAGCCCGGGAATGGTTCTGTTTTCGAACCGTATCGATACGCAGGTTGCCGTATCGATACGCTGAAGCTTGGAAATCCTTCTGTTTTCAAATCGTATCGATACGCTGATGCCGTATCGATACCGTGTCTTCTTTATGCAGCTAAAGCCCTTGTGCCTTGTCTTGACACCCGATGGATGAATCCTTCGAGGCACCGCCTTCGTGCTTACCCTCAAGGTTTGTCCAATCAACTCACAAGCGCACTTATTCGCGTAAACCTGAAATGATTCAATAGAAAATCTTACGCGCAAAAACACTACAAAAGGCAACTAAACAGAAAATAAAAGACATAACACGGAACTAGGCGCACCAAATATCTACAATATTGGGTGCTTATCACACCCCCCAACTTGAGCGTTGCTAGTCCCGAGCAATAGAAACATACTATTAAACTAACTAGACAATCCTTCTGATAAAACAACTCATCACATGCGCATTCCGTATTCAACTAGCAAGAGTTCCAAAGAGCAAATTCATTCAACCTTCGCAACTAACAGTTGAAAACTTAGATAGATAGCTAAGCAATGAGCACGTTCCAAACCAAGTACGAAAATCCGTATCCTTATCAAAAAAGGGAGATACGGTCAACACATATGCATTTGCACGCTACAAAACATATCCCCAAGGAAAAAGGGCTCGAAACTAGGCAATGGAGAAAAACAAAAACCATGCCTTAATTGAGGAGAGCACCTTTAAACAGATTCCGCGACACAAAGTCTAAAGCTAAAGTACGAAAGGGAAGCATGCCACACACTAAATATGCAAATTGTCAAAAGTTGAATCAAAACGGAATGAAAGCGCACTATAGATCAACTAAGGGCTTCATTAGCTAATAATGACCTTGGATGAACAAAAGAACGGTTAGCAAAAAACGGGTGACGGCCATATGCTTGCTTGGTTTAACTACCCTTGGCTATCACCGACTACCAAACATCCAGTCACTGGCCACATACAGGCCTCAACAAAAGTTTCCTAAAACTATTAGATACGAACTAAACTAACGAAAGTAAAAACAATATAGGATAGGTGGGCTGTCAACCACCACGCACCCCGACCAAGTTTAGGGTTTTAACAAGAACTCCAACTACTCCTCGTCTCCTGACTCCGGCTCCTCTTCTCCAAAATCATCACTATCCTCGGCATCCACTACCGGTAGCGGTGCATACGGCTCGCTGGTAGACCCCTCTTGCCTAGACAACATGTAATCCAACTTGTGGTCGATCCTCTCCTGCCTCCTAGTATTCTCCCGGATTTCCTTTTTCAGCTTGCGGTGGCTCTTTATGGTTGCCACTCCTTGGCAGAAAAGCAGCTTTTGCCACACTGATTGCTTGGCACGCCTGGGCGGCATTGTAGTAAGGTAACTACCGCCCAGTACACCCTCTTCTCCTCCAGCTCCCCTAGTCTGTGACACACTCTTTGTCAAAACGCTGCTATTCAGAATCCCCGGCTCAAGTTTACCCCATTCCTCATAATTCTCTCTCGGCACCCCCTTTTCCATACAAATCTTGGTGACCATACACGGATATGGCATCCTCGTGTAAGTTGGCGCATTGGCCTTGAATTCAACCATCATACGAAAAATGTACTTTACCCAATCACACACATTTCCTGGCTCCATAAACAAATAAAGGTCCTCTCCCTCGCTCTTTGCCGGCTTATTCTCGGTGCCCCTTGGATTCAGGTTATGGTGCACAAATTGATTGATCAGACGGTACTCTTCTTTAAACTTTCCCGAGACATGAGGACGTTTAGCATTTGCCGGGTTAGTATACAAAGCTTGGTCAACTTCAGCTCTTGAGGCAAAGTTAGCCCTCGGGCAATTAATAGATGCTGCAGGGGGTCGTTCATAATCTAAAGTCCTAGCAATAACATCCGGGTCCACCACAACATTGATCCGACCAATTTTTGAAGTAATCTTAGAACCCCTGTCAAACATCTTTCCCAACTCGGGAACTTTCATATTCTTATAAAAATCAAATACCATCCCCTTAATATAACCAGGATTTTGACGAAAGTAGTAAGCCAAACCTTGTTCGGTGATCCGGCGGACACAAATATGATTCGGCCCAAGGCTTTGCACATCGACATGCCGCTCGTTCTTCACCCCCCTTTTCACAAAGCTCTTCTCCCACCTTGCTTGTTTGTCAGCCTTTACCTCGTCCGAGGTCCGTTTCCTCCTTGACCCAACTTGGGCCTGCTCTGGATTAGCCATCATCTCTTCCTCCTCCTCAAAATCTCGAAGAACCTCATCCTCCTCTTGAATTTCAGGTTGGCGAGAGGAGGATGCCACATTGGCAACCGGGACCCTTGGGGGGTTTATTAGCAGCCCTCTTAAGCCTCGGCATTGTCAATTTTTTTCGAAAAATTTCGGATCTTGGACAGGGGAAGTAAGGATTTCGGATTTTTGGTAAGTGAGAGTGAAAGTGGTGGTAGGAATGGGTTGTAGGTGGATTATATGGTGGAGAAATGGAAGTTTTGTGGGTTTTTGGTGGTGGGTACAAGGAAAAACGAAGAGAGAGAGAGAGGGATTCGAAATACCTTGATTCTTGGTGAATAGTGCTTGAAACCCTCGATTTCTCGCTTGAATCTTGTAGAGAAGGTGATTTGGAGTGACTTTGGTAAAGGATTTGTGAGATTTGGTGGTGGAATGGAGGTTTTTGGGGTTAGGGTTAGTGAGAGGGGCGGCGGTTATGGAGGAGTAGAGAGAGAAAGGGGTATGGGACATGAAAGGGCCGACCCCGATCTGGTTTTAAAAACCCAGATTCACGAACCGTATCGATACGCTCACACCGTATCGATACCGAGACGTCTTCTCCTGTAATTCGTAGCTGACCCGTATCGATACGCATAAAACCGAATCGATACGCTGAACTCTCAAAAACCTTCTGTTTTCAACCCGTATCGATACGCAGATTGCCGTATCGATACGCCTCTGATTCCCCTGCACTCCTCAATTTCAACCCTTTTAGCTCATTCCAACGCCCATATGCAACTCACAAACACCCAAAGCATTGTCGCAACCATGAGAAACCAGTAATTCAGCTACCGAGAAGCAATCAAATCCAACCAAACAACCGGTTTCCTAAGGTTAAAAGTAGGAACGACTCGGACTTGGCTTATTTAAAAGGACAAATGAGACTCATATGTGGCTTGATCATACAAAAAAAATGCCTTGTATCATATCCTAAGTGCGCTATAGATTCCAATTCGATTCAAATTAGACAACACACGTATCTGGGCATAAACATGAGATTATTTATCTAACTATGGATGCAAGAAGAACAAAAAAGGGATATGAGCCAAACTTGATCAAAACCTACTCGAACGTCGTGAAATCCACCTTAGTCCATTCATGCAAGTTGTGGTATACAAAATTTGCGTTAACGAACTCTTGCAAAACAACACTTCATGAGCATGTGCCAAGTTGTTTTAATCCACTAATTTTGTAATAACGGAAGGATTGTCCTACTAAAAATGAAAAAAGTTAACCGAAAAACAAATAACACAAATATATAGCATATATATAACCCTCCCCCCAACTTAAGATATGCTATGCCCCCATAGCATGAAAAAGAACGCATAGAGAGGGAACAAAAGATGTTACCTACGGGGGAATGTCAACCCCCGGATACCTCGACCAAGTTGGAGGCTTTGATGCCAATTGCCCGTTCCAGTCAGGTTTTATGCTTCCAGGGCTTACTCTTTCGGTTCTGCCCACTCGGAACCACAGCTAGTCACGCTGGGCCATATCCAAAGCTTTATTGGCCTGACAACCGCGGCGCAAAGCCGCACCCATGCTTAGGGCTCCTGAATGCCTCATTCACCTCAGCGGTAGACCCAAGCTACCAAGGCTGGCGTGGTAGCACATAAACCCTGCAAGACTTAAGAGAAAGACCTTCCACAAGACAATTGACATTAGAACCGCCCGGCTCGTGTTATCCGGGCGCTAATAACCAAAAGTAAATAAAAAGGAACAAAAAGGTACACCACCCGATATTCACGCAATCTTACGAGTCATACTTTTCTTCCCGAGTCTCACCGGCGAGGTAAGACACGGGTGGCTATACTAGACCGTCAAGTTTGTTACATCATGCTTGAAGTAAAATTCACCGCTTGACCTCGCCAAGCAATTAAGCCCAGCGTTCCCTATGATCTAAACAAGGTGAGACAAGACAGAGCCTAGCGCCAAAGCACGGGAGTATCAAATCTCACCCACAGACCTAAACTGCCCCCGATAGGGACATATCTGGAAAGCATGGATCATTAATGGTAAACTACTACAAAGAAGAACTAATTAAAGCCCTAACAATGATGCATTAGTGAAATCTCATAGTGTGAAAATCCCAGAACTAAATAAACAAGCTAATATGTACAAAACTAAACATTGCCCTTACTAACCGGAGCTGGGCACACGATCCTTGTTTTAGTAGCGGCGTGCGAAACTACAAATACCCAAGTCAATGGTGGGTACCCCCTACCTGGGGGCCGGGTCCGACAAACAGTTAAGTTCAGCGGTTACGCTTTCGCTCCCCGTGCAAATATAGTTTAAACCAACCTAAGAAACAACAGCATTGGAATAAACGGGGGTGCCCAAGTCCTCGTCGGGCTCCCCAACTTCAACATAACCAAGAAATGGCTTAAGCCGTTGTCCATTCACTTTAAACACATTCCCATTGGACTCATTCTCAATTTCTATGGCTCCGTGAGGAGCGACAGATTTAACAACATAAGGACCGGCCCAACGGGACCGTAGCTTGCCAGCAAACACATGCAATCTAGAATTGTACAAAAGCACTTTTTGGCCTATCACAAAATCTTTTCTAAGAATGTTCTTATCATGCATGGCCTTAACTTTGGCTTTATATGAACTAGAGCGATCATAAGCATCATACCTTAGCTCCTCAAGTTCATTGAGTTGAAGCTTCCTCCTAACACCGGTAAGCGGAATGGAGGCGTTCATCTTCTTTATTGCCCAATATGCTTTGTGCTCCAATTCCACCGGAAGATGGCAAGGCTTTCCATAAACGAGACGATAAGGCGACATTCCCAGCACCGTCTTATAAGCAGTACGGTAAGCCCACAAGGCGTCGGTCAACCGAAGGGACCAATCTTTGCGGGTAGGATTAACCGTTTTCTCCAGAATGCCCTTTATCTCCCGATTGGCTAGCTCGGCCTGTCCGTTAGTCTGAGGATGATAAGCCGTGGAGACCTTGTGAACAATTCCATACTTCTTCATTAAGGCTGCGAATGATCGATTGCAGAAATGCGTGCCTTGGTCACTAATAATTGCTCTTGGCATCCCAAACCGTGCCAATATGTACTCCCGGAGAAACTCAACTACGACTTGGGCATCATTGGTGCGAGTTGGGATTGCCTCTACCCACTTGCTAACATAATCAACAGCAAGCAAAATGTAAAGGAAGCCAAATGATATAGGGAAGGGCCCCATAAAATCTATGCCCCAACAATCGAAAACTTCAATGATTAGGATGGGATTTTGGGGCATCTCGTTGCGTCGAGTGATCTTTCCCAAGGCTTGACACCGTTCACAAGTCCTAACAAACTCGAACGTGTTCTTAAACAAGGAAGGCCAATAGAAACCGCATTGCAACACTTTAGCTGCAGTTTTCTTGAAAGAGAAATGGCCGCCACAAGCCTCCGTGTGGCAAAAGTTCATGATACTCCGATGTTCGGAGTCGGGAACGCACCTCCGGATGATTTGATCCGCACAATACTTAAACAGATACGGATCGTCAAAAGAGAAACGCTTCACCTCCGCTAAAAACCGACGCCTCTCTTGTACATTCCAATGAGCAGGCATCAAGCCGGTAACCAAGTAATTCACAATGTCGGCGTACCACGGGGTTGTGGAGATTGCAAAAAGTTGCTCATCGGGAAAGGAGTCACCAATAGGGATGTGAGAAGTGTGGTCTTCGAACTCTAATCGAGACAAGTGGTCAGCTACCACATTCTCGACACCCTTCTTGTCTTTAATGGTAAGGTCAAACTCTTGTAGGAGTAAAATCCATCTAATCAACCTCGCCTTAGCATCTTGCTTCGTGAAAAGGTATTTAAGGGCGGAATGATCGGTATACACGGTGATCGGGGCTCCCACTAGGTAAGAACGGAACTTGTCAAGTGCAAAGACTATAGCTAACAACTCTTTCTCGGTAGTCGAATAATTCATTTGGGCCTCGTTCAAAGTCTTGTTAGCGTAATAAATAACATACGGCTCCTTCCCTTGGCGTTGTCCCAACACCGCTCCAACGGCATAGTCGCTCGCGTCGCACATAAGTTCAAATGGTAACTCCCAATCTGGAGACCGCACGATAGGTGGCGAGGTAAGACTTGACTTGAGCTTGGTAAAAGCGGCCTCACACGCCGGTGTCCACTCAAATGGCACATCCTTTGCGAGCAAATGACACAACGGTCGAGCAATGGAACTAAAATCCTTTATGAACCGGCGATAGAAACCGGCATGCCCCAAGAAGAATCGGATGTCCTTTAAGCACTTTGGTATCGGAAGGTTCCCAATTAAGTCAATCTTGGCCCGATCGACTTCAATTCCTTTAGATGACACAATATGGCCAAGCACGATGCCTTCGGTCACCATGAAGTGACATTTTTCCCAATTCAAAACCAAGTTCTTTTCCTCACACCGAGCCAATACGAGCCCCAAGTTGGTAAGACAAGCTTCGAAGGAATCACCAAAGACGGAGAAGTCGTCCATGAACACTTCCATGATCTTCTCCACCATGTCGCTAAATAGGCCCATAATACACCTTGAGAAGGTACCGGGGGCGTTGCAAAGCCCGAACGGCATACGACGATAAGCAAAGGTCCCGAATGGACACGTAAACGTTGTCTTCTCTTGGTCCTCCAAAGCCACCTCTATTTGATTGTAACCGGAATACCCGTCTAAAAAGCAATAGAACTTGTAGCCGGCCACCCTCTCCAAGATTTGATCTATGAAGGAAAGAGGAAAGTGGTCCTTTCTTGTACTTGCGTTTAACTTTCGGTAGTCTATACACACTCTCCAACCGGTTTGGACACGCGTTAGGATAAGTTCATCCTTGTCATTTCTCACTACCGTCACCCCGGACTTCTTTGGTATCACTTGTATTGGGCTAACCCACTTAGAATCTGCAATTGGGTAAATTATGCCGACGTCCAAAAGTTTGAGCACTTCCGCTCGCACAACGTCCTTCATTATTGGGTTCAATCGCCGTTGAGGTTGGCGAGATGGCTTGACATCATCCTCTAGGTAAATATGGTGGGAGCAAAGGGATGCTTCGATACCCTTAATGTCGGCTATAGACCATCCGATTGCCTTGGAATGCTTTCGCAACAAAGCAAGCAATTCCAACTCTTGAAGTGCGCTTAGAGCAGAGGATACCACAACCGGGTATGTTTGGCCATCGCCGAGATAGGCATACTTGAGTGTATCCGGAAGCGGCTTTAGCTCGAGCGTTGGTGGTTCCACACTAGACGGGACGGCTCGCTTCTCAATAGGGGGTAACTCCTCAAATTTCGAAATCCACGGGGTAATCCCACACACCTCCTCCTCATCTAGCAAGGAGCACATATACGCCACTTCGGGTGCATCAAAAAAATCGACCTCGGCGGATGTGAGTGCTATTTCCAACTCGTCTTTGCAAATGAACTCATTGACATGGTCCTGGACAAGTGAATCGATCATGCTCACTCCATAGACATCCTCATCATCCCCCATGTGGCTCCCGACATGGAACATATTAACTTGCATTTTCATATTACCAAAACTCATGTTGAGTCGACCATCCCGGCAATGAATCACGGCATCGGATGTTGCTAAGAAAGGTCGTCCGAGAATAATTGGAACGGATGACTGAGCCGCCGGTACCGGACAAGTGTCTAGAACCACAAAGTCAACCGGGTATACAAATTGGTCGACTTGAACTAGCACATCTTCGACCATCCCCTTGGGAATTCAAATACTCTTATCCGCCAATTGTAAAGTCACCCGCGTTGGCTTCATCTCGCCCAATCCAAGTTGTTCATAAACCAAAAATGGTAAAAGATTGACGCTCGCCCCCAAATCAAGGAGAGCTTTCTCAACAACCTTGCCCCCTATAGTGATGGAAATAGTAGGACACCCTGGATCGTTGTACTTGGGTGGTAGGGTTGACTCGAAAAGTGAACTAACCTGCTCGGTCAAAAACACCTTCTTTTGCACTTGGAGCTTCCGTTTGTGAGTACACAAGTCCTTCAAGAACTTGGCATAAGACGGAATTTGCTTGATAGCATCGATCAAAGGGAGGTTGACGGTTACTTGCTTTAACACATCATAGATGTCGGTATTGAGATTTGGCTTGGCCGGCATCCTTAAGCGGTTGGGATAAGGTGCGGGAACAGTGAAATTTTGTGGGATATCTCCCTCCTTTGACTTTCCTTTTTCTTCTTCCGAAGGAGCTTGCTTGGGAGATTCCACACTAGGTATAGTTGGCTTGGACGGTGTCGGAGAAGGTAGGAAACTAGGAGCGACCGGCGGCTCCACTTGAGCGTTGTCCACCGTCTTCCCACTCCTCAAAGAGATAATGGCCTTCGCTTGCTCGGGGAAAGGCACCGAAGAGCCTTGCGCGAAGTGTTGGCCTTGTGGATTGGCCACAGGTTGAGTAGGGAGTTTTCCTCTCTCTTGTTATAAAACACCAATGGCCGTAGTCAATTTACCCATTTGATTCTGCATGTCATTCAGTGCTTGAGTGGTTTGATCGTTGGTGGTTATTTGCATCTGACAGAACGTATTCATAGTGTCCTCCAAAGATCGCCGCGGCGGAAATGGTTGTGGTTGTTGAAACTGGTTTTGTCCTTGAAATTGTCCCGGAGGTTGAAAACCAGGCGGACCTTGAATTGCAGGAAACCGTGGTGGACCTTGGAGTTGGGGTTGTCGCCAATTCTGATTCTGAGCGGGAGGAGGTGCTTGCGAAGTTGATGAAGAACCCGCCTCATTCTGATTATTCCAACGGAAAGCCGGATTAGACCGCAACCCCGGATTGTAAGTATTGGAATACGGATCCCATCGTTGGTTCAATGCACATGCTTCTTCCGGAGGGAGTTGACTAAAATGGTGCCGAAGGGCGGGAATGGTGGGGCAATTATCGGTAGAATGGCCCACCATCTCGCAAATCACACACACTTCCTCCATTTGTCGAACCTCTTTCACTTCCTTAACGTGAACTGCGTCCAACTTCATCTTATCCAATTTTGTCGATAGCTCATCTAGTTTTGTCTCAAAAACATTATGCTCGTTCACCGAGAACTTGCCGGAGCCACCTGGTCCTTGATTCCTCATAGCTTGATCACCCGGATCTATGTATTGCCAAGATTGAGCCCTTTCCGCCAAAGCATCTAAAAACTCCCAAGCGGTATCGGGATCCTTCCCCATAAAGTCACCGCTTCCCATCGTATCAAGAAGTTGCTTGGCCTGCTGATCACAACCCAAGTAGAAATGGTTGATCACTAAGTACATGGGAAGATTGTGGTGTGGAATGGCCGCGAGCAAATCCTTGTACCTTTCCCAAAGCTTGTAAAAGACCTCCCCATCCTTCTGCTTGAAATTCTGAATTTGGTCCATAAGAAGCTTGGTTCGGCTAACCGGAAAAAACTTAGTTGTAAACACATCCTGAACCTCGGACCAAGTTAACAAGGAGCGAGGCTTCAAAGAATGGAACCATTGCTTAGCCTTGTCTTTGAGTGAGAAAGGAAACAATTTCAAACGGGCTTGGTCAAGCTGTTCCGGCCCCGTCACGAATGTGCTAACAATGGTCTCGAATTCCCGAATATGAGCATAAGGATCCTCAAGTTCACGGCCACGAAACTCTGGTATAACCCGGTGATATTCTGGCTTGAAAGCAAATGCATTGGCAGCGGTACAATTCGGAATAGCTATAGGTGACACATGCGGACCTCTTTCCGGTGTTAGGTAATCACGCAACGTACGGGCTGGTGGTTGATCCGCCATTGGCCTTAACAGAGGTGATAACTCACGTGGTGGAGAGTATGCCTGAGTGATATTACGAATCCTTGGAGGAGAAACAAAGCGATGCAACCGTCTCGATAAAGGACTACGATATACGTTGAGCATACACCTTGCACAAACTAATTACACAGACTAGAGGGGCTATGCCGCCGCCTCGTTCTCAACCACAAAATATTCCGTGGGGTTATGCCACCACCACGTTCAACAACTAAAAAGTAAAGCAATAAAAAGGGCAATTGACACTCAACTTAGCTTCGTTAAACCTCAAGTCGAATTGATGGCTCAGTTAGAGGTATCCGCTAATTTGAGTTCAACACACAAAAGAAAAGAAAAGAAGACGGAGTACTCACAATGGTTTGTCGATCCTCCAAAATAAGCTATAATAAGAATCCCCGGCAACGGCACCAAAAATGCTTAGCTCCGTAAACCTTGCCTTCGATAAGGTTTTAAACCCCAAGCGTAGGGCTAAGTCGTTGGAAACATAATATCCGGAAGTCCGGGATCGTACCCACAAGGAATCGAATTCAGCTTAGATTGGATTGAAGGTTTATGTAATGGATGGTGGCGTTTGAGACGGCCAACTGAGTTTTTTCTTTGAGTGGAGTAGAAACTAAAATGAAAGACTAGAAAAGAGTTTTAATGAACTTTGAAAAGGCAAGTCTAGGGATCTTCTCTCCCGTGACTAAGGCCGTTACCGATTCCCAAAGACAACTCAAGCAAGAGTCACGACCGCGTGCTCTTGCCCGGAAGATTTAACTTTAAAACTATGTTTATCACAAGATGAGGTTGACCGGAGGCGAACCAACTTGGTTGAAAACTTTTATCAAACACATAGGAGGCCACAATCCCTTGGTAAGCCACTTGCCAAGACCGCTTGGCTAAACAACTTACCAAGTAGTTTACACCCCTAGTTTAGACCAAAAATACAAGTTAGGCTCTATTCCGAAACCCATGATTTTAAGCCCGAAGATTTGAGAATCGAATAACCACCTAAGTCCTTGGGATTGATTAGCCCAAGACTTAGCCAAACGACTACTCACACATATTGAAAAGGCTAGAAATTATGCTAGGAAAGATAAACATATTAAACCGATAAAATTGAAAATGAACTAAATATTATTAAGGATCTACACCGTAGCAACAACTTTAGTACTTGGAAAATTAACAAACAACTTAAAGCTTACCAAGTTCTTAAGAAATTTAGGCTAGAAAAGCTTTTAAACTCAACAAGACATTAATGGAGGAAAGTTAAGGAAAGTACTCCCTCCGTCCCTAAATAAGTGTCCGACGCGCAAACCTAGGCCTTCAAAAAGATGCATTTGTTTCGTTAAAAAAATCAAATTTTTTTCACAAATCATTAGATAGCAATGAGTTCTATTAGATTGTGAAAAAAATTAAATTTTTTAATGAAAAACATGCATCTTTTGAAAGGCCTAGTTTTGCGCGCTGGACACTTATTTAGGGACGGAGGGAGTAATTAGCTAGCTTTTTATGAGGGAGAAAGGTGGTCCTATTTATATACAAGGGACTCTCTCTCTCCTTAGAAATATCTTTTTCACGCATAAAGAGGTAACTTGCCAATTAAAGAAAGTTGACAGCTGTCAAAAACGTAAGTCGGTCTTCTCTCGTATCGATACTCCAATCCCGTATCGATACCGAGACGGCTTGCTTCAAAATCCAAGTTTCTCCGTAGATGACCCGTATCGATACGCAGAAAACCGTATCGATACGCTGAAGCCCGGGAATGGTTCTGTTTTCGAACCGTATCGATATGCAGGTTGCCGTATCGATACGCTGAAGCTTGGAAATCCTTCTGTTTTCAAATCGTATCGATACGCTGATGCCGTATCGATACCGTGTCTTCTTTATGCAGCTAAAGCCCTTGTGCCTTGTCTTGACACCCGATGGATGAATCCTTCGAGGCACCGCCTTCGTGCTTACCCTCAAGGTTTGTCCAATCAACTCACAAGCGCACTTATTCGCGTAAACCTGAAATGCTTCAATAGAAAATCTTACGCGCAAAAACACTACAAAAGGCAACTAAACAGAAAATAAAAGACATAACACGAAACTAGGCGCACCAAATATCTACAATATTGGGTGCTTATCAAGATGTTCTCTCCTCTTGGCAACTTAGCGGACGTAACCTACCACTCTCGGCGCATGACCGCTCTTTGTATGTGCTTGCTTGTCGCTTACTTCTTGGTTCCCTCCACTGGTCGTGCTAGCTCGGCATTGGTCAGTATTGCAGTGCAGATTGGAGCTCGGAAGGATGTGATTCCAATGGTATTGGCTGAGACACTGATGGGTTTAGACAGGGTTCGTTCTGGAGAGACTGAGACTTTTGGAGGCAGCCCCCTTCTCTTGCAGGTTAGTTTTCGCCTCATCTTCCCTCTTTTCAGCTCTTCCTATTTTCTTTACTGCTGGGCTTGGCTTTCTATGGTTTCTTACTTGTTTTCTCTCTTGGGCAGATTTGGCTGTGCGACAAGGTGAACATACTGACTCTCCCTCCTGGCAACTTGGCATATGGGGCTAGGTTACTTTCCTCTCGGTGCTTTGAATTTGCGGACAGGCGAGTTTCCCAGTGGGTCACCTTCTTCAAGCGTCAACAGGCTGAGACTATCTCCTGGAGAAGCTCTTGGCTTGATCTTCCGCCCATGACTGTGCATTATATGGGTTCCCAGTGGGTGGTTCTTCCCGGGCTGGAGGCTTTTACCTTCTACATCCCCTATCGGATTCAGCGTCAGCTTGGTTTGAGACAGGAGGTTCCTGCAGAGATCCTGGTGGATGTAGTTATGCCTTTCTTCCGCCATTCGGTTCTTTGCAACTACCAGCGATTCTGGAGGTCTCGTGAGGTGACCGATGCTCATCCTTACCCCTCTGTGGCAGTGCGTGGGAGTTACAGGAAATGGCTCAGGAGGGACATTGCTGCGAGGGCGAGTGTCCAAGGAAACTGACTCGATCTTACTACCCTGATTATCGAATAAATCGTGGATCTCCTTTTATTGTATTGCCTTTTTATTTTCGAAGATCATGCTCAGCCTTATGTATTAGAAGCAGTTATCTTAATAAAGTGAGTTATAGAGGGTCTCCCCCTCTCTAATTCTGCCTTTCTGGATTCTGTCAATCTGGATTTTTGTTTTGATTGATCGTGACCGAGTCCCATAGTGAGACTGCCTACGTATCCTATTGATGAAGGAATCAGGTCATGACGTAGTTCAAGGATAGGGTTCGCTCTGGTTTTGGCACTCTCCTTTTGTGCTCTAATTTTTGCCTAGCACCGCCCTTTCGGGTTTTCGGCCTAGCGAGCTTGTTCATTGTATGCCTTAATTTTTGCCTAAGATGCCCTTGCGGGTTTTCATCCTAGCAGGCCTTTTGCTCTAATTTTTGCCTGGAACTGGCTGCCCTTGCAGTTTTCAGCCCAGCGAGCTTCTCTTAGGGGTAGTAGCGCTTGAGTTGATCCAGGTTGACTAGAGTTGAGAATTCGTTTCCGTCCAGATCGATAAGTTGCGTAGCTCCTCCAGATAGGATGGTCTTGATAATATACGGCCCAGACCATTTTGGTCGGAACTTTCCTCGTGGATCATAGATTGGTGCTCGTATCTCCTTCAGAATCATGTCGCCTTCTGCCAGGTCCCTGGGCTTCACTTTCTTATTAAATGCACGTGCAATTCTCCTTTGATATCCTTGAATGTGATAAAGTGCCCTTAAACGACGTTCATCAAACAACATAAGTTCTTCAAACCGGTTGCTCAACCAATCTGCCTCTTGTACATCGCATTCGATCATAGTACGGAGGGATGGAACCTCTAATTCTATGGGAAGTACAGCCTCCATGCCATAAACCAAAGAGAACGGAGTTGCTCCCGTTGGTGTACGCACAGACGTGCGGTATCCCCACAATGCTAAAGGTAGTCGTTCGTGCCAATCCCTTGCAGATTGAATGGTCTTTTCCAGGATGGTTTTGATTGTTTTGTTGGCTGCCTCCACGGCCCCATTGGTCTGCGGTCGATAGGTTGTTGACTTGTGTACTTGGATCTGGAATTCCTCCAAGACTTCCCTTGCTCGGCCTTTGAAATGCACCCCATTGTCGGACACGAATGCTTGTGGGACCCCATACCGATAAATAACGTTTTGCTTGATAAAGTGCGCGACTTGAACCGCGGTCAGGGTTGCATATGAGGCTGCTTCTACCCATTTCGTGAAGTAATCAATAGCCACCAGGATGAACTTGTGGCCGTTAGAAGCTGCTGGCACAATCCTTCCGATGACATCAATACCCCACGTCGAGAAAGGCCATGGCGAGGTCGTTTGCTGCAACTCATGTGGTGGAACATGCGTGAGGTTAGCGTGAATTTGGCATTTATGGCAACGTCGTACATATTCCACACATTCCGTCTCCATAGTGGACCAGAAGTAGCCTTGTCTCAAAACCTTTTTGGCAAGCATCATGCTGTTCATGTGAGGACCGCATACTCCTTCATGGACTTCTTCCATCACCCTTTTTGCCTCCTCACCATAAATACACAGTTTGTGGGTTCCACAGTGAGACCTTCGGTATAGATTTCCTCCACAAATGATGTACTGGGCTGCCATTCTCCGAAGGGCGATCCTGTCCTTCTTGCTTGCTTCAGAGGGGTACTCTCCTCTTTCCACGAATCTCCAGCTATCATAAAACCAAGGGTGACCGTCTTCGGGCTCGTTGATGACCATGACATGTTGGTATACCGGGGTATCCCTTTGTTCGATCATAATCGGCCTTAGCTTCACACCAATAGGGATTTCGACCATGGAGGCTAATGTTGCCAGGGCATCAGCGAATTGATTCTTGAGTCTCGGGACATGAGTAAAAGTTACTTTGTTAAAATGGGGAATGAGATCTTCGAAATCTCGATGGTACGGCTTTAACTTCTCTTCCCTGACTTTCCAATCACCGTTTGCTTGAGAAACGACCAGGTTGGAATCTCCCACGACTTCCAATTTTTCTACACCGATTTCAATGGTTGCTTCCATGCCGACAATGCAAGCTTCGTATTCCGCTTGATTGTTGGTGACTTCGAAGTTGAGCTTGAATGCAAGTGGGATATGCGACCCATCTGGTGAAATCAATAGCACACCAATTCCGAATCCTCTCTGATTGGCTGCTCCGTCGAAATATAATTGCCACACGTCCTCAACTATGGTCAATATGCCTTCATCCGGGAACTCAAATTCGGCATCTTCTTTTCCTTTGACCGGGCAGTCGGCCAAAAATTCAGCGACAGCTCTTCCTTTTACTGACTTTCTGCTGACGTATTTTAATTCGAATTCTGCCAGCATCAATAGCCATCGTGCCATCCTTCCTATGAGTGCTGGCTTTTCGAACAAGTACTTCAGAGGATCCATTCGGGATATCAATCTCACGGAATAGGCCAGCATGTAATGTCTTAACTTTCTGGAAGCCCAAACAAGTGCCCAGCATGTCTTTTCTAAGGGAGTATAGCGTTCTTCAGACCCAACCATCTTTTTGCTGAGGTAATAGACAGCCCTTTCAACCCCATCGTCTCCTTCCTGTGCCAGCATGCACCCCATGGAAGATGGAGTGACTGACAAGTATAGGATCAAAGGTCTTCCTGGTTCCGGCGGCATTAAGACTGGCGGATTCCTTAGATAGGCTTTAATGGCCTCGAAAGCTTGCTGACATTTGTCATTCCATGCAAAGGGTGTTCCTTTCTTGAGCAAACGGAATATGGGTTCGCATGTTGAAGTCAGTTTTGCGATAAACCGGCTGATGAACTGTATTTTACCAAGGAAACTCTTCACGTCTTTCTCTGTCCGTGGTGGCTCCATTTCCAGAATGGCCTTAATCTTTGATGGATCGATTTCGATGCCACGAGTGGTGATCATGAATCCGAGCATTTTTCCGGTGGTGACTCCGAACGTACATTTAGCAGGGTTGAGGCGCATCCTGTACTTCCTTATCCTTTCGAAGAACTTTCTCAACGCGGGTAAGTGACCTTCTCGCTCTTTCGCCTTAACGATCATGTCGTCAACGTAAACCTCCACCTCTCTATGGATCATATCATGCAACAAGGTTATAGCAGCTCGTTGATAAGTGGAACCTGCGTTTTTCAGCCCGAAAGGCATGACCCGATAGCAATAGGTTCCCCACTCGGTAATGAACGTGGTCTTCTCTCGGTCTTCCGGGGCCATGAGAATATGGTTATATCCAGAGAAGCCGTCCATGAAGGAAAGTAAGGCATGTCCCGCGGTGTTATCAACTAGCACGTCGATGTGGGGCAGAGGGAAGTCATCCTTGGGGCTAGTTTTGTTTAAGTCCCTGAAGTCCACACAGACCCTGATTTTGCCATCCTTCTTTGGGACGGGAACGATGTTAGCAACCCACTGAGGGTATTTAGTTACCATTAAGAACCCAGCATTGATTTGTTTAGTTACTTCCTCTTTTATTTTGAGCACCCAATCGGGCCTCATGCGTCTCAGTTTCTGTTTTACTGGTTTCGCGTCAGGGTGAAGGGGAATCCTATGTTCCATGATTTCAGGATCAATTCCGGGCATATCAGCGTGCGACCATGCAAAAACGTCTTCGAATTCTTTTAACAACTCCATAAGAGCCTGACGCTCTTCTTCTGACAGCGCGGAACCGATCTGGACCATTTGGGGATTCCCTTCGTCCCTCAAATTTATTGAAACAACTTCTTCTTTTACAGGCTGAGCATGCCTTTCGTCTTCCCTTTCGATTAGGGACCGAATTTCCTCAGGGATTTCCCCTTCGAAATCGATCTCTTCATCATTGGGGTCGACACAATTTATTTCAAAATCAGGGAAGTAAGCGGAATCAGATTCATTTATTTCATCATTAGCAGAGGCCTTGAGGGCACCGTACACACGGGTAGATTCAAACTCAAAATACAGACTCTGAGGAGTTGGGCCACGAGGCGCCGACTCAGACTCAACAAACTCAGAAGACTCGGAAGACTCAAAGGACTCAGCTTCAGATTCAGACTCAGGACTGGTTGCACTCGGTATGAAAGTCCAATTCTTATAATCTCCAGCGGCATCCATGATGAGTGAAGTTGGATCTTCGGGGGCCTCCTGCCCCATCATCTGCACTTCTGCTTCCACAACTATACCCAATGGTTCGTCCTCCTCGAATAAGGTCGCCAGGCTACCCAAGGCAAGAGTTTCAACCCAATCTGTCGCATTTACTGGTTTGATTACTGCTTCTGGCTCTTCATCACTTTCAGGCCAGACATCATTGGCGAATATCTCAAATCCTGGTAGGAAGGTATTGGTTTCTTTGTCCCAAAATGGTTCTGGCTGCCCTTGATAAATATGTTTTGCCTTTTCTTTGACAAAATAATCTTCTAGCCTGTCTCCTTTCTTCTCCCTCCTATCCTCGGAAGGGTGGTACCCCACCCCTGTTATGCGGGTTAAAGTTCCTGGCTCTTCAAACTGTGCTGGCCCCTGAAGATTCTTTCCCAGTTCCAATCCTGGCATGTAGGACATTCTCTTCATTATCTTTATGGCAACATTACTAACGACGAAATCATCATTAATCTTGACAGTGAAAACAGAATGAGAGGTGTCAAGAGAGAAACCGCCCAGAGCAACGTCCTCTTCCCCATGTTGTATCTCCAAAAGTGGGGCATTGTCTTCCACAGGAGCACGAATCCCAGAATCGCCGTGAATGGTGAGCATCCCAGTTTCTAGTCACAGTCTAACTTTCTGGTGGAGTGTTGAAGGAACTGCCATGATATCAGGTCGATGCATCCAAGGTCTACCTAGCAGTAGGTTGAAGGATGCGGGAATGTTTACCACATGAAATTCCACATCTGTTTGGTAGGGCCTTAAAGTCATAGGAAGCATGAGAGTGCCAGTCACATCCCGTCGGGTGTTGTCATAGGCCCGAACTTTGACTTCTGATGGAGAGAAGTCACTATTTTTGTATCCCAGGCAATAAGCGACACGGAGTGGGCAGACATTGATTGCCGACCCGTTGTCAATGAGGATTACCGGTACCCATTTTCCGTGGCATTTTAGAGTGATATGGAGTGGCCGATTGTGATCAGTTCCATCAACGGGCAAATCTCGATCAGTGAAGGTGATAGCATGTTTGACGGGTATGGTTTTGATGAGTGCCACAAGTTCGTCAGGGGTTATGGCGGAGAGGACTTTTAGGTGAGAGAGAGCTTGGATGAATCCTTCACGATGGCGGGTGGAATGAACAAGCACGTCCCAAACAGACATTTTGGCTGGAGTCTGTTCAAGCTGGCGCTTGATCATTCTTTCAGGGTCTTTCTCAGGGCGTGAAGGCTCTTTAGCTGGTGGGGCAAAGGGTTGGAAAGTATCTTTGATTGGGGTAACGAATGGGTTAGAAGGTTCTTTGGCCAGTGGAGCTGGAGGGTTGGAGGATTCTCCGATTTGAGGATTAGGGGGTTGGTATATTCGACAACTCCTGGTTAATTGACCAATCTGTTGGTACTTGGACTCTTCATTCCACAAATCCGCGAGGGCCTTGCGCTTGTTTCCAATGGTAGTGTCTTGGAGGTAGGCAGCCAGGTCAGCGACAACCAGGTCTTCCCACAGATCCTCGGGCTTCCATTTCTCAGCTTCCACTACTGCCCTATTTACAGTCCATTCTTCGTTCCCTACTTTTATGTTGATGATTTCCGTATTACCCCACAGGTTTGTCTTAGCGCCTGGTTCATCTTTCCACAAGTTCATCATGGCAACATCAGCATCTTTTGGGAAAGTGACAAATGATTCTGACTTAATTTCATCGACCAGATAGTCCATTGGGTTGAACTCATTACTAGCCACATCTTCTTCGGGACCCGGCGGTTCTGGGTATGGAGCAAGACCCACGTTGTTGTATGGGTCGTTAGCTATGAGATCGAGGAGGTAGGAGGAGAAGTCTGGTTGAAACGGAACCGGTTCAGGCCAGTCGTAGATCACCGCCGGTGGTTGGTATTCTTCTGCAAACAACATGGGTACGGAGAAGGTATCCAGAGGATCATTCCAGGCCAAGAGTTGGTACTCATCCGGGATTGGGTTCCACTCCCATTCAGGCATCTCAGGCAAGTTGAACATCATATTCAAAGAAAATCCGTCAAGAGGGTCCGCATAAATGTTTTGCCAATCAACTTCCCATCCTGGCTCAAAGAATGGATTTACATCTCCCTGGAAATTAGCAACTTCAAACTCTTACCAATCGGCAATCAAATCTCCCCAATCCCAAAGGTAACAGAGGGCGATTTCTTCGGGAACTTCCACGATAGGCTTTGGTTCGGTATCAGGGATGATGAAAGAGGTAGGATCAAAGTCTTGGCTTTTGTCTTGGGTGATTTGGTTGATATGGAATGGGGTATTATGCTGTGGAAAGGGATTTGTCATGGTGTTTGGTTTGTCAGAAGGAGGGGTGTCAATGACTTTATTGTCGATGAGGTTTTGAATCTCATGACGGAGACGGATACAGTTATCAGTGGTGTGGCCATGCATTTGGTAGAAATCGCAGTAGACGTTTTGATTTAGGTTGGGTGGAATGTTCTGTGGTGGCGGAAGGGGATTCAGCACTCCTACCTCAGTGAGCTTTTTGAGCAAGGCGGATCTAGGAGTACTGAATTGGGTAAAGGCTCTTTGTTGGGACTTTGGTTTTTCTGAAATTTGGTTTACTTCTGCCGGTTTGGCGGATGAAGTTCCAGCCTGATTGGAATTCCCGTAGAGGACATTGCTGTTCCCTGAATATACCCTTTTGGGCTTTGCTGCTGATTCCTTCCTTTCTAATGTTCCATCTCGCAGTGGTTCTTCTACAGCCAGGCCTGAGTCATAGAAAGTTTCGAAATTCGGGGCTGCCTGGGAGAGAACCATGTATGGAGCAAAAGAGTTTGGCAGATTCTTGGTGATGATCCTTATCTGTTCCTTTAAATCTGGTTTGCTTTGCATCTGAGTGGCCTTAGCCCTCCAATGTTTCACAAAGTCGGCGAAGCCTTCCTTCTCACCCATCTTGGTGCTTTCTAGTTCCCTCGTGGTCATCTTTAGATTGACATTGAAATCGTATTGAGCTACAAATGCCGTCCCAATATCTTCCCAAGTCCTTTTCTTAGAGGGCTCTAGGGTAAGAAACCATTGCAAAGCGGGCCCCGACAGAGATTCGTGGAATAGTTGGGCCATGGCTTCCTTCTCGATTCCTCTCATGGTGAGTGAACCAACATACCCTTGGAGGTGAGCTTTTGGATCTCCGGTACTGTCAAACTTTGCGAAATCCACACCCTTAAACTTTTCTGGTAACTTCGCGTTGGGGAACAGGCACAATTTGTTCATGTCAATCTCTCCTCTTCCTAATCGCTTGCTTTCTTGCATTGATTCTTCCAACTTCCCGATTTTAACCATAAGGGCGGCCAGATTAGGATCGATTGCTGGCGTGTCCTTGGATGGCGTTTCTTCCTTGGGTACGTCAGTTTTAACCAAAAGCTTGTCGCAAACCTCTTGCATGGTTTCCATTATCATGTTCATGTCGCCTTTCATGGATGCAACCGAAGCTTTGAGTTGCGTATCCATCCCAGCAAGGGATTGCCTAAACTGAGCATCCATAGTAGCCATGTTCTGCCTAAGCTCTTCTACCTCGTTTCCTTGGTCAGCCATGGGTAAGAGATTTTCAATTGACAGAGGCTCCTGTATTACTGGGCTTAGCAAAACTGCTAATGACGGCTGGCCTTCATGTTCTATGTGGACCTCAACCAGTTGGGTTTCTTCCAAGGTATCTACGCGAACCAATCTTCGAGATGGACGAAACCAATTGGGTAAAGCCTCTTCTTTTTGCAGGTGTCCAATGTTTCTGAACTTGTAGCAAAGCAAAAAGGGAACAACTCAAAATCCGCCCCGAGTGTCTGTCCTACCTTCTACGTGCCTTCTAGGTCCTAGAACCTACCGTGACTTGAGTTTCACTTGGGGCATTTGTACAGAAGATTTCTGACGATCCGGGTAGGTGCTGTCAGGCAGGTTAAATTTCGATCGTTTTCGGAACCAGAACTAATCTCCTTATCTTGACCATCCGAGACAGAGCAATGTGACCGTCAGAATCCAAATACGCACACCTCCAAGGTTAATCCCATGTCAAGGGAGCCGTTCGGGCACGGCAAACACCGGAGGTATCACATCCTCCATGGATTTATAGTCTCCTAGACTGACCGGAGAGTCCTAAAGAATTCTAAGGGGGCCTAATCCTCTAGCCTGCAAGATGTAATGATGCGTGAATGATATGTATGTACAAATAAATACACATAAACAGGATATATCACATAAGTCCTAGACATGGGTTCCTGTCCTAGTTGGGAAAGTTCTATGGTTATGTACAAGTGCAAAGGCCGGTTTTGGTTTGAGAGGGGTTCCCCGGACTAGAGCCAAGATGTACTACCCCATGTCGAGTGTATTGCAAGACAATGGTCGAACAGCACGATGGCCCATCATAGTCGAGGGTTGCTAGGCATTTCGGGAGAGCTTGTCAGCGGTAAACCGGGCAAGATAGCCGAAACACACTAGCGAGGCTTGTGCGGTGCAAAGTGTAAAAAAAAAATTAAGTTCTCCAAATCGCATTAAGTCCCCCAAGTAAAATGCCTTTCAAGTTTGGCCCTCTTGATTATTCAACACTTCTTTATGTATTTTTTTTTTAAAAGAAAGAAGTTTTGAATAAAAGTCCCCAGCAGAGCCGCCACTGTGGGCTCCCGCGCCCGGCGGTGCGATTTATGACAGAGTCGCCACCCGAATTTTTGAGATGGATGATCCGAGAAACCGAGGGGGTTTTGTTTGAAGGAAAAAAGGCTTTTTGATCTAGCGAAACTGTTTGAGATTTTGGATTCGGGAGCCAGGTTACGAACGGGGAAGGTTTTGTTGAAAAGCACCCCGCTCGCCCGGTGAAAATCGGTCTCTACTAAACATTTTAAATGGGGGGATTAATACGATTCGGAAAACCTTAAAAACACATAAAGGGGAAAGGGTAACAAGATAAATAATAACATGTTGCCGTGCTAGTGGTGTCTACTGTACAGAGATGATAAAGATGTCATGGTGATGATATAAACAGGAAAGATATAGAAATGGACTGTCTGAATCACTGCCCTCCGTCAGACGGCATATCGGCTTGTAGCGTGCGGCTTACCAATATGCCGTGCGTGGTTCCGATCCCGATACCAAACTTTTATAGTTTTGTAAAGCTTCGCACGGTGTACCATTACATCGCACGGTTTTATTTTAAAGCTTCAGACAACTCACAGCCGTCAGATCATCTCAGATCTGCACCATTCTTTCAAACCATGAAGGGAAAACCATTTTTGATAAGTTTGCTTGTTTTGAAAAGATCTATGGAGTTTAAAACATGGCTTGTAGAAATGGTCTCACTCTGAGATAGCTTTTGGTATACAGAAAAGACCCAACAACGGACGATCGCGATCCAGACAGTTTGATCAAGAAAACAGTATTCTTTCGAAATGCCATGCGTATTAGTCTACTACGCCGTGCGACGCTCTAAAGAGCCGCGCGGCGTAGCACACCTTCGTACAGAACTCTGGTTTTGTTTTGTAAAAGAGGTTTTGGGTCAGATCTCAACCAAAAGGGTCAAGCCTGAAAACAAGAAGGTCCCCTCAGGGCCAGGACAGAGCCTAGCCCAAGGAAACTTGGTTTTTACCTTGGATCTGGAGCTTGAATGAGCTTTGATGAAGGAGGGTGGACGTCGGAAGGTGGAAAAAGAAAGTAGAAGTGTGGATGTGTGTAATAGATGGGTATATTGGGTAGTTGGGACCTCAAAGTTAGTAAGGGACTAACTTCAATGGTGAAGAGAAAAATGGAGTAAAAGGCCTAGAGAATGTCTTTTAAGAACAACATTCTCAAGGCTTGGAAATGGGAAAGTGGGTGTGAAATCAAGAAGAGAGAGAAAGTGTATAATGGTGATCAAGGGCCCTTTTTCCTTGAGTGGAGGGGTGTATTTATAGGCAAGAGTCTTGGATTTTGAATTTCAAAAGTTGGAGGTAATTTCTGGGCGGGCCAGAAGTGTGCTTTCGGCTGAGCCGTATTGCAGCTGTGGCTCAAATAGGCGTGACCGACAGCTTTCTGAGCCAGTCAGAACTTTATCCAAAATGCCGTGCGGTTAACCTCATGACTGCGTGCGGCGTATTAAATTTCGATACGCCGTGCGGTGTAGAAGTGTCGCGCACGGTACTTTAGTTTCAGTCCAGGACTTTTTGGGCTTTCTCTGGGCTTTTGAGTTTTTGGGCTTTTCTGGGCTGATGGTTGGTTTGGGCTGCGGATGCTGGAGGAATACTTTATTCAAGCTCACAAAGGCTTTGTTTCCTTTATTTCATCATCGGGGTGGTCAAAGACCCTTCGAGGTCCGGATTGGGGTGTCTACAATATGATCACAGTTTGAGTAAAAATTGTGATTAATTCATTCAAAATGATCACGGTTTTTTTATAATACTGAGATTTTTAATCGAAAACAATCACGTTTCTTACCTATGAAGCACAGTTTTTTATTAGCTTGTATCACAGTTTATAATCGTGATTAAAAGTAGGAGACTTTTAATAACGGTCTGATAGACCACGGTTTTGTAACCGTGATTAAAATCAAAAGATTACGGGTAATAAGTGTGATCATTAAGCATTATTGTAGTAGTGAGGCTTGACATTAGCCTCTAGAAACTCAATAAAATCTGCTTGTGCCTTGCCATTAACTGCCTCCGCAGGCCAACTTGTACCATTAAGCACCAAATCGTTTCGGGTTTTCCATATCCACCAGCAATAAGAAAGGCCGAGACCCAATGTTGAAGAGGGGAGATGAGCTAAACGGATACGATCGCAAATACAATGCCACCAATCAGACATATGTCTACAGTCTTCAAGTTCCTCAGGTCTAAGGCGAAAAGGCGAAAGAATCCACACTTTTGAAGCAAAATCACATCGGAACAACAAATGACAAATAGATTCTTCCGCATTTCCACACAGTGAGCAGATTGGATCAGAACGTACCTTCCTTGCGGTTAGGGCTGAGTTTGTTGCTAGAGCTTCATTGAAACACTTCCAAGCAAAAAATTTGATCTTTGGGTGGATAGACAAGCCCCATAATTTCTTCCAAATCTGTGCCATCACATTAGTAGAACTAGATTGAGCTCCGTGATTATCCAGCTCATTGATTAAGCTCTCTTTTTCCAAGCAATAAGCAGATTTTACAGTGAATACATCATTTGGGGAGTAGTGCCATACTCTGCGATCCCTTCTTTGCATGGTACTAATAGGTAAAGAAAGGATAATGGCTGCCTCTTCCTCATTAAAACTTTCTTTGATCAGCTGCATCTTCCAAGTCTTTGTGGAATCGTCAATAAGATCAAAGACATAAGTTATGTTGCTGCTCCTTACTGAACTCGGGCTGACCTTGAAAGCCGGTGGCTTTGGCAGCCAAGGGTCCTCCCAAATTCGAATGTCTTTTCCTAAACGAACCTGCCACCTCCAACCTTTATTGAGTAACTCTCTAGTCCAACAAATGCTTTTCCAAGCCCACGATGCCTGGTTACTTACATTTGCATTGAAGAAAGTCGTGTTGGGAAAGTATTTGCCCTTGAAAATTCGTTTGAAGAGAGACGGTTCACCGGAAATCAATTTCCACCCTTGTTTAGCTATCAAGGCCCTGTTAAAAGCTTCCAAGTCACGAAACCCCAATCCACCTTTGCCTTTGCACCGATTCAGCTTATCCCATTTTATCCAGTGAATTTTGCGTTCCCCTTCTTTCGAACCCCACCAAAATTTTGCGATCTCGGCAGAGATTTGATTCATGAGCTGTTTGGGCAACCGGAAACAGGACATAGCATAACTCGGAATTGTCAAGAGGACTGATTTGATTAAGACTTCCCTACCAGCTGAGTTTGGCCTTGAATCTGTCCATGATCTTAACCGTTTAATCGTACGGTCTTTCACATATGAGAAAAGCTCACGCTTGGAATTACCAAGGAAGACAGGGAGGCCTAAGTACTTAGCCTCTTTGGCTTCCATGGAGATCCCGACACGATTGGCTACTGTAAGACGAGCTTCAGGAGAGATGTTTGGACTGAAAAAAACCGACGACTTGTCTTTGTTAACTTTCTGACCGGAAGCAGCTTCATATAACTCCAGAATATTATAAAGGGCAGCACAATCTCGTTCCGTAGCTTGGCAATACACAACAAAATCATCCGCAAATAATAAATGGGAAACAACCGAGCAATGACGATTAATGCGAAAGCCATAGAGAAGCTTTTTACTTACATAATCATTGCAAAGCGCCGTAAATCCCTCACCACACTACAGAAATAAATAAGGTGATAAAGGGCAGCCTTGGCGAATACCTCTACTTGGGTGAAAAGACTCCCCGGCTTCCCCATTCACGGTTATAGAGAAGGATACCATTTTTACGCATTCCATGACCCATCCAATCCATAAGGCATGGAAACCTAGCTGCCTCAATACCTGCTCAAGATAACGCCAATCCACTCGATCGTATGCCTTGGCCATATCAAGTTTAAATGCAGCCACCCCTTTTGTGCCAGACCGTTTATGCCGAATGTAATGTGTTAGTTCATGCGCAATGAGTACATTATCCGTTATCTGGCGACCCCCTACAAAAGCACTTTGGTTTTCCGAAATGATAGAGGGCAGAAACTGATGAAGATGGTTAGCCAAGACTTTTGCAATGACTTTGTAAATTGTGGTACAAAGACTAATGGGCCGAAACTGACTAACCTTGGTGGGAGTTGGAATCTTTGGAATTAAGACAATATTAGTGCGATTCAAGCTTCCAAGAATCTTTCCACTGTGAAAAAAACTCCGCACAGCCCGGCAAACATCCAAGCCCACTATGTCCCAATATTTCTGAAAGAAACCTGGAGTCATTCCATCATATCCTGGCGCTTTGCTGGGATGCATATCAAATAATGCAGCTTTGATCTCTCCCCTTCTTTTGTACTTTATTCTTACTAATAATGGGCTTGTACTCTGCTTGGTTTGTGCTTAGAATCTTATCTTTATTTCCCAGCTGGTTCCAAGCTCGGATAAAGGAGGAAGGTTGTGCGTTAGGTAGCTGACAGTCAACACGTAAAAAGCCAATCAGATCTTTATGACATGAATCCAAATATGATAACGAGACATGCTAGGGTGTTCCCTTTAAGCGACGCGTTGTACCTGCCTTCGGGTGCTTCGAAAAATGAGCAAGGGGCGCCACACCGGCACCCAGTTATGGTGATTAGTGAGCAAGGGTTCCTGCACGTGCTTGGACGAGCACGGGTAAGAAGCTAGCCCATGATTATAAGATTCGTTTAGCAACTTGGAATATAGGGACATTAACGGGTAAGACTAGGGAGCTAGTTGACACCATGATTAGGATGAGGATTAGTATAGCTTGCCTTCAGGAGACTAAGAAGGTAGGGGAGAAAGCTAGGGAGATAGATGACACAGATTATAAGCTTTACTATATGGGTAAGGATAGACATAGAAATAGGGTAGGTATCGTAGTAGATAAACACCTGAAAGATTTGGTATTTACAGTCACGAGGAAATGAGATCGGATTATTTTAGTTAAGCTTGTGATCGGAGGGAATATAGTTAATATTTTTGGTGCTTACGCACCCCAAGTAGGCTTGGATGACCTTACTAAAGAGCAATTCTGGGAGCAGATGGATGACGTGGTTCAAGAGATACCTTTTGGGGAGAAGCTATTTATTGGAGGCAATTTCAATGGTCATGTGGGAGTGCATAAGTAAGGGTATGAGAAGGTGCATGGTGGCTTTGGATTTGGTGACCTTAACGAAGGTGGTCGGAGGATTTTAGATTTTGCAGTAGCTTTTAACCTTATAGTGGGGAATACTCTCTATAGGAAGCGAGAAGAGTATTTAATTACCTTTAAGAGTGGAGCCAATAGAAGCCAAATCGACTATTTTCTTGCTAGAGGTGTAGACCGCTTGATATGTAAGGATTGTAAGGTTATTCCCAGAGAGTGTCTAGTGGCACATCATAGACTTTTGGTGTTAGATATTTGTCTCAAGGGAAATATTAGAAGGAGATCGAAAGGAAACTAGATGCCCACGAACTAAATGGTGGGGCCTAACAGGGGAGAAACTAGAGGTATTCAAGGAAAGAATGTCTCAAGAAGTATGGTAGGGAGTGAAAGGCGATAATGACAATATGTGGAATACCATAACTGATGATATTAGAAGAATATTGAAAGAAGTTCTTGGGGAGTCGAAGGGAAAATGTCCAATTTCTAAGGAGACATGGTGGTGGAATGACAAGATTCAAATCATGGTAAAAGCCAAGAATGAGTGCTTTAAAAAGTGACAAAAGGTCCGGAATGAGAAAAAATTTCAAGGTTATAAGCAAGTTAGCAAGGAAGCTAAGAAAGCCGTTAGGGATGCTAAGTTGAAAGCTTATGAGAATTTCTATACTAGACTCGATAGTAAAGATGGAGAAAAGATTATTTATAAACTTACCAAATTGCGAGAAATGAGAACTAAAGACGTTTCTCAAGTTAAGTGTATAAAATGTATTGATTCGGTGGTGTTGATGAAAGACGAGGCGATCAGGGATAGATGGAAGTTGTATTTCGAGAAGTTGTTAAATGAGAAATATGAAGGAGGCTTTGGTGGGGAGGAAGTGTATGTACCTGGCGAGAACATATGATATGAATTTTATCGGAAAATACAAAAGTTCGAAGTGGTTAAAACTTTGAAAGGACCAGATGGTATCCCTATTAGTGTGGAAAAGTCTAGATAACTGGGGGTGACTTGGTTGACGAAGTTGTTTAATAAGATTATTATAACTAGAAAAATGCCCAACGAATGGAGAATGATGAGCACTTTAGTACCTATCTATAATAATAAAGGGGATATTCAAAACTGCAACAACTATAAAGGTATTAAATTGATGAGTCATATGATGAAGTTGTGGGAAAGAGTTATTGAGTATCGCTTGAAGATGGTGACTACGGTGTCAAAGAAATAGTTTGGGTTCATGCCTAGAAGATCAACTATGGAAGCTATCTACCTATTAAGGAAAATGGTAGAAAAACACAGAGCAAAGAAAAAGGATCTCCATATGGTTTTCATAGACTTAGAAAAGACTTATGATAGGGTGCCTAGAGACATCATATGGTGGATTCTAGAGAGAAAGGAAGTGACCAAAGGGTATATCGAGGTGATTAGAGATATGTATGAAGGTGCCGTCACTACCATTCGATCACCAGTAGAGGAAACGAGTGAATTTCAAATCACTGTAGGATTGCATCAAGGGTTAGCCTTGAGCCTGTACTTCTTTGCCTTAGTTATGGATGAACTGACTAGATAATTTTAGGAGGATATCCCATGGTGTATGATGTTTGCAGATGACATTATTCTCGTAGATGAAACCGTTAGAGGTGTTAATACGAAATTAGAAATTTGGAGGGAAGCATTAGAGTCAAAGGGTTTTCGGATAAGTAAGAGTAAAACTGAGTATATAGTGTGCAAATTTAGTGGACCAACAGTGTGCACAAAGAAAAATTGATGATCCAAGACCAGGAGATACCTAAAAGTAATCATTTTAGGTACTTAGGCTCAATTATTAGTAGAGATGGAGAGATTGCAGATAATGTAACCCATAGGATCCAAGTGGGGTAGTTCAAGTGGAGGAGCGCTACTGGTGTACTGTGTGATAAAAGGGTACTCATAAAATTGAAGAGAAAATTCTCAGCGATGCTTTACTGGACAAAATGTTGGCCTATTAAGAAACAACAGGTGAACAAAATAAATGTATCGGAAATGAGAATGTTGAGGTGGATATATGTGTGGTAAGACTAGACGAGACAAGATTAGAAATGAAACGGTTCGCGAGATGGTAAGTGTAGCACCCATAGAAGAGAAGTTGAGGGAAAATATGCTAAGGGGGTTTGAGTATATTTACCGTAGATCAGGAGATGCAGTAGTTAAGAAAACGGATAGAATAACTTTGGGTAGCTATACTAAGGGAAGAGGTAGACTTAAATTGACATTAGATATTGTGGTGTACAAAGATATGAGTATAATAGGTTTGTGTGAACATGTGGCCCTTGACAGAGCTCAATGGAAGAAAATATTTCATGTAGCCAACCCAAAGTGATTGAGACATAAGGCTCGGTTTGGTTATTAGATATTACTATATTTCTTGGAAGATACACATAAATGAGCATCGTTGTGCAGGGACCGACTTCTTCGAATAACCATTCCTAAACTTTAAGAATCCCACGGTGGAGGCGTCCATATGCGTCTATGCAGATGAATATATAGTGTTAGATATCATGTTCTAGTTTCTTATACACGAATATGTTACCCCTTCTTGGGCTACTCTGAAATGTACAAAATTTGATTAACAAATTCCGTTGGCTGAGAGGTGCTCTAATATCGTATTCCATGGACAGCAGCGTTGTTGGCTAGTTGAGTTTTAGTTTAGACACAATCTCCAGTATAAATTGTCTGGGTGCTCTAAAGCTTGTGAAAACTGAAAACTAGCTTAAACTTATGTTTGGGTCTTGGATTTGTGACACAAAAAAACATTTAAAGGCGAAAAGCTAGGTGGATTAAACGGTTGATGAGTACTTTGAATTGTGCTTTCAACTCGATACGAATGCAGTTACAATATGGCTATATTTATTTTTTTAAACAGAAAAGAAGTTTCATTATTATGAAATCATAACAATAGGAAAAGAAATACATTGAAAGAGTCTTGTAGAGTATAATACCCTCCTAGCGCTGCCAACTGATAAACTTATCCTACGCCTCAGCCTTACAATTTTTTGTATAAATAAAATAACAAAAAACAAATACAAAAATCAGGAAATGAAGTTAACAAGATGCATGACTATTATATTCATCATTGTCACTCATTTTAAGTCCATCCATTTTAGCAGTTCAAACAAAAAAATATCCATCCATTTTTGCTCCATAATTGCATAAACATGACTTTGGGGCCTAAAAACTGGACCACACTCTCAATCAGCAGGATGGGGAACTTGGGGAGACTATTAAGCCTGGTTGGGATTGGCCTGTCTCGAATCCAATAGATAAGTCTTTTTTTTTTTGGCGCACAAGAAAGAAAAATGGAAACTAGATCCCCTCACAAGACATTTACTCCCTCTATCCCATTTTCTTTGGACTTTTTTAATATTCGTGTCATTCTTAAAACGCTTTTATCTTTCAGTATGAATCTCTAAAAATATACAATATGAATTTTGTTTGATAGTTCTCGATTAGATCTATAATACAAAGTTTTCAAAATTATGAAAAATATTAAAAATTGGAAGATATAAGAGAGTTTAAAAAATGGTGCGAATATCGAAAAAGACCAAAGAAAATGAGACGGATGGAGTATAATTGTTGTGGCGGCATGGAGCTCGCGATCCAACAGGGGTGGTTGGGCTGCCTCCTTCTTCTTCTTCTTCTCTCTCTCTCTCTCTCTCTCTCTCTCTCTCTCAACTGGGTCTTGGTATCCCCTCCGCTCCGTTTCAATTTTTCGGCCATTTTTCGAGTACATTTTGATGATCGGCTTCATTCATTTTATAGAGTTCGGCGAGAACAATAAACTTGCCAAAAATTATGATCATAGGACTTTAGTAAATACATGATCGGCACGCATGAAAATGCAAGAAAATAAAAATTGGGTTTCGATTCAGTGTGTTTTTGGATCCAATTTTTATTTTTCTTCAATTTTCACGTGTGTTGATCATTTATCTACTAAAGTTCGATGAACATGATTTTTTTGAAATTAATTTTCTCGCTGAGCTCTACAAGATAAACGAAGCCGATCTTCAAAGTGTGCTCGAAAAATTGTAAACGAACTGGAAGGGGACACCAAGACCCTTCCTATACCTGGGACATACAAATTATATATTATGGGACCCTAATTGTGGACAATTTAAGATTCACCTAATGTTTGTAAAATGTTATTATTTTGATTTAACTCTAGAACCACCTCCTTGGATCCCGAACTCAAATTTTTGCTCCCAAAAATTTAAATAGAACGTAATCCAAAAAATTTAGTAATTTGCTATGTTTGTTTAGCCTGAATAATATATTGAGTTATACAGCTCAAAGAAAATGTTTTTGGACTCGCCTCTAAACAAATTGCATGCACTTATTAGGATACCTTTTTAGGGGAAAATTGATATAGAAAGACTTCAAATTTGTAAGTCCCAAAAAGCTGCGTCCTATTTGGTCGGCAATTTCATTTACAAAACACACTTTTGTTTGTATCCCATTTTTATCGAGTCAGTATTTTTTTATTTTATGTAATTGAGAGTGAGCGTATCAGCTGGATAAAATAGGAAAGATTTACGTGATTAACTTTCCAACTTGCTGACCAACTTGGGCTAGCTCAGTTAGCCGACCTCTTACATCACACTAGGAGATCAGGAATCGAGTCTTTCTACATGCATGTGGGTGTTCTTTTCTATGTATTTGTTGGGGTTATTTCTCCCTATAATGGGGCTTGTAGTTGAGTTTTGCTTATAGTGATTGTGGCCCCTTTGATGGACTTATTTATCCTGTTAGTTCAGTTGTTGGACTTGGTTATCTCGTGAACTCTCACACAATTGATGTAGTATCTTGTGATTTGTACTTTGTTCTTTATACATGATGTAATGATCTCTCCTCGCGGTTAGGAAAAAAAAAACTTTCCAATTCGTTGGGCGACTAACAAATTCACGAAATTAACTTTCCAATTGATCGAGCCATTTAGTGGCAGCTAGCCTCTCAATTTACGTGATAAAAAAGATTGCAAGACTTCATATAAAAGGAAAGGGGTTGTGCTCTCCAAAGTTGTCAAGAGATTGAGAAAAGAAAAAAAATACAGTAGTGTTTTTCCCTTTTTGTTAAGTTGATGATGTTGGTGTGTGAAACATGAGAAGGAAAAGTACCCATTTATGTTTAGCCGCCACTCTTGAGGGATATATATTGGAAGTGGTCTTTGCTTTGTTTGAGTCTTGGAGTGCAGTGACAACTTCAAGAAGTTTACACATCTTGGATTCAACTATTTGAATTGTTTTTCGGTTTATTTCTTAGAAGGCTTGTGAATTCAAGGCAATGGTGGTCAAGCACTGAGTGTGGTGAACGGGTGATTCGACAAATAGGTCTTAGGCAATTGTGAGGATTCAAATCGTAGGTTAGATTACTTGTAACTGCACATTGAGTATAGTGTTTTGATTCCTTCCTATGGTTTTACCCATTTGGAGTTTTCTACGTGTATCTTTGTATTCGTTCTTTGTTTGCTTTCCCTCTGACTTGATAATTTTGGGATGCGAGCCCGTGTGTAATTAACGGGGTGTCTTCAAAATCTTTTATTAATTACAAAAGAGTGTAAGTTTAGCTTGTACAATAAAAACTTTATAAAGTGAATCAAAAGGAGAGTGATTTTGCCACTCCCAAATTGTTAACGGCACTTCCCGGGGGGAGTGCCAAAATTAATCAACTCATATTGATTTTGCCACTCCCCAAAAGTTAACAATTTGGGGAGTGGCAAAATCAACCTATAATATTACAACACGCTGACGTGGTAGTGTCCCACAATTGGGCAGATTTTGCTAATTAGAATGGTTCCTCCTGTGCAATGATTTGTCATGAACATGCAGATTAATTAGAATGGTTCCACAATTGAACAGATTCTTACTTGATTATGCCGTGTCCGAACCTGTGTCCTTGCGCCCGTCGGGTCTCAAAGTCAATGTTACTTTGTATTGCACATACTAGTCAAAACAGACAACAAAAGACCAAGCTAGCTCTCTCAAAAGACCAGGGACACCATCTTTTCTGGAAGTTGCGTGAGAAAGCAACATGACCACTTTATTCCATTTAAAGAGTACTATTTCTTAAAACTCAGGTGACCCAATCCCATGGATATCTATCCACCTACTACATACCATAGGCTAGAACAAGTTTCAGTCCTTCAAAATCATGTTCACTTGTGAGCTTCAAAATTGCAGATACAAATAAAGACAAACAAATTAAGGATTCCGCTGAAAAAGGCGATGATCACCGGTTCGAAATACTGAGAAACAGTTTTCTCCGCATGCGAATATATTATCGTACACGATGATAAATTAAACAAAGAGGGTACTAAGAAGTAAAAAGTACTGGTAGGGATCGGAGTTATAGCTCATGCTAGTTGATAAGCAGAGGTGCCAGCAAGGGCACAAAACTAAAGTTGGTCGTGCATTCTCGCAAGTCTCCCGAACAGAAAACCAGCAAAAACAAACAGACCCACTCGACTACACAATCAACTCATCTAATTTAGTCAATTAAACTAACCCCAAAAAATCCCCAATTTCGTAGTGGATCACAAACCCTAATTTTTGGGGGCTCCAAATTTTAGAACCTTAAGATGGAGAATCTAGGGTGCAGAGAGTGAGAGACCTTGGTGGAAGTTCGAGCTTGCTGTAGGTGTCGGTGCGGTGGTGGTGGTCGCTAGAAGCCTCGGAGTGGGGAAGGCAGTGGTGGGGATGGTGGCTGGGGGGGTCGCCCCTCTCTCTCTGTGGCTGCGTTCTTTAAGTCCGAAATTTATTTCGGTATTCTTTACTTTTCGTAATTTTGTGTTTAGCTTTTCGTCGTAAAACGGAATAAATAATTAAATTTACAAGAATGAGGTCGGAATTTATCAAACGAACCAGGTAGAAGAAAAAGGCCTCGTTTTTTAATTTTTAATTTTTGATTTTCCATTTCTCTTTTTTTTGCTGTGTTAAATCAGTGGGTCCCGGAGCTGACATGGCATGCCACATCAGCGTGTTGTAACCATAACGGATGTCGTAATTAAGCGTAGCATTTCTGCAAGTTGAATTCTTGTTTTGAAAATTCGAAAATGGCTGTATTCCACGCCCTCCTATTATGACTTTTCTTATACTATTAGCTTAATTTCCTTCTCTCGCTTTCCACTTTGTACATTTAAATAGTACCTCCGCGCACGTAACTTCATTTCATTTGTGGAAGTACATATTATTAACATCCTAAGTTCCATCCTTAAACATGTATCTCCATGCAGTACTACTCTTGTTTCTTTCATGGCTCCTCCTCCTATTACCACAACCCACAGTAGTACTAGCAAAAGACATAACCGCCAACATCGCCTATGTAACCTCCAACAGCTTCCTCGGCACCAAGCAGCCCGGTTGCCCACTCGAATGCGGAAACCTAAGCGTCCCTTACCCGTTCGGCATCGGGGCTGCCTGCTCCTTCGATTCGAACTTCACAATCAACTGCAGCACTTCAAAGCCCTTCTTGGGTGACCTCGAGGTCATATCCATCTCACCAACCCAAGTCCGGGTCCAAAACGTTGTCGCTTCACAGTGCTACAGCCAAAACTGGACCGTGACCAATACTTCCGGTACCTTGAACATGCGGACGTTGGCCTCGTCATACACGTATTCGGACACGGCGAATAAGTTCACGGTCGTCGGCTGCGATGAATTTGGCCAGATCCAGGGGCTTACTCAAGATGACGACATCCTAGTTAGTGGATGTGGGTCCGTATGCTCCAACAGTACGGTCAAGATTGATGCAAATTGTGCCGGTCTTGGTTGCTGCCAAATCGATATTCACAAGGGGATGAAGGGGTACATGGTTGTGCTTAACCCCATGAAAGACAATCGTGACGACCAGGTTTGGACTTGTGTATTCTTTTTGGTTTTATTTTTTTTGAAAACCAACACATGAAAAATAATTAAGGAAATCATGAAAAGAATTCTCACTTAATCCCCACAAGTTATTGTGCTCCAACCTATCCTCGTACAACTACAAACTTATTGTTCGATTGGATAGTTAGCTAATTTTACTGAAAGAAAATTAGAAGCACTTTTACGTATATTTTGTGAGTGAAAAATCATACGAAAGCATATAATTTACGGGTATTGGTTGAATATATTAATCAACATTAACATATATATCAACGATTTTGATTGTCCCCTGCCCAAAATTGGGTAAATTTAATTGGACGTTCCATCCCTCGGAAGAGACGTTGCACGCTTTTCTCCTTTTTTCCGGTTTTGTTCTTAAGATCATAACTGTAGAGAAGGTCAAAATTATTTTAGTTGACCAGGTCAGAGCTTTGACCACCTTGTCAAAAGAAGACATGTGGCACCTGTAGATGAGTGACACGCGGCATATAGAGTTGCGGCAGACAGGCTGGCATGCACTTATTGCAGATGCAAATAACTTTCAGCAACAGGTAGGCTTGCGCCAAGCAGACTCGCTACCAGACATGCTACCGCGGACAAACAGGGCCGCGGTAGGCCCGCGGACATGCAGGGCCACGGACATGAAGGGCTGCGACAGGGCCGCGGACAAGCAGGGCCGCGGTAGGCCCGCGGACAGACAGGGCCGCAGACGGGCAGGATGGGTCCAGCGGAGGTTTTGTTCCCTGCCTATAAATATCAGTGCTGGTATTCATTTAAGAGAGACAGAGAGACACACAGATTTCTAGAGAGAGAGAGAGCCATCTCCTCTAGAGAGAGACACACAGATTTCTAGAGAGAGAAGACAGATTTCTAGAGAGAGAGAGTCATCTCCTCTAGAGAAAGAAGACAGATTTTCGGAGAGAGGGAGAGACCATCGATCTCCTTGAAAGAAAAATGGAACTACGTTTGACCTGATTCCTGTACACCGGGATACGTAGGCAGCCCTGATGACTCGGGCATGGTCGCACGTTTTATGTCTCCTCCATCCATTCATTCTAAACACTAACCATTTTTTACCTCTCCTGCACATTTTATTCTCATGAATATTTTTGACTCTATTTTGAACACCGAGGAGACTAGTCAAGATTTTGACGGCTCCTACAATAACCACCTGAAAAGTCATTCTCTTTTTTCTTGTTCTTATGCTTGTTACAGGTTCGGTCATACAACAAATGCAGCTATGCGTTTATGGGAGAGCATGATGGCTTTTATTTTCACAGTCTGTCAGATTTGTTGGACCCCACTTTCGTGATTCGAGTGCCCATAGTACTTGATTATGCAATTGGAAACCAGAGTTGTGCTATAGCCAATAACTCAAATGAATATTTGTGCACCAATAATACTTTGTGTACTAATAATATGGATAGTAGCTCTGGAGGATATCTTTGCAGTTGTGAAATTGGTTATGAGGGCAATCCTTATCTGAGTCTTGGATGCACAGGTTTGTTGTTGGCTATGCTGTTTTTGTTTTTCCAACTCATAATGCTATGTGCTAAACACATAAGTAAAAAAAAAAAAAAAAAACAAGACAATTGTGAGATTAGCATACCAATATATTTCTTAATGATTGATTGGCAGATATTGACGAATGCGAAGATCCCAACCTTAATGACTGTCATGAAAATGCAACTTGCACGAATACTCCAGGAAATTTTAGTTGCTCATGTAATGATCATTTCTCTGGCGACGGACGTGGGTGCACTCCTCTAGCCTCACAAATCTCAGTGATCAAGTTATCTTTAGGTACGTACTTTATTTTTTTATTTTTTTTAATCTTTACGTACGTGCTTCAGATCCAATTCTCTATTGGTAAAGTCATGCACAATATGGTTGCTAGTAGCAGGTAAACATAGGTATTGAAATTCCAACATCTTCATCTATCACCCTACCTACGGTTAAGAAGTCGCTATGTTATGACTTATATTAATGTCATTAATCAAGATAAAAAAAATAATGTTAATTTATTAAAATTTTTGCACACGCGATCTGGAGAAGACTCTGGAAAACATTCTTAGACAACGGAAATAGAATGATCAAAAAACATCAAAATGATGACAAGACAATCGTTGTCTTACCAGCTACAAACACTTCGATCTTTTTCTCACTTTGAGAGTTTGTAGGGTTACTTTGTAGTAGTAATTACATCTGATCAAAAAATATTCGCCTACTTTAATTAATTGACCACATTCTAATTAACCCCCATCTAATTTAAATTTTTTTACACTATCATATAAATAATATATTGTATTTTTTTAAAAAGAATGATTTTAAAAAATGGCACGGCCGGGCACAACACGAGAATGTGCTTATTGTGAAGATTTTTTTTCGGATGAAAATCGGTTGGCGATGTGCCGGCACAGGCACGACACAATTAAGTAAACAGGCCGACATGACACGATCGATAAAGTAAACGGGCCAGCACGACACGCTTAAATAACGGTACAGCACGGCACGATTAAGTAAACGGACCCGGCACGGCACGTTTGACACCTCTAGTTAAGATATTACTGGATTTTTTGGCTTATTGGTCACGATTGGAATTTAAGACTCGATTTGGTTAGGTTTGGTTTGGCTACGATTGCTATTTCTCGATCTTAACAAGTAGTGGGAATGGTGTTGTTTTCCTTTGATGACCTGGGTTTCACAATTAATCTAGACAAAATATGCGTTATTCTTTTCTCTCTTTTTTTCGGGTAAATTTCATTAACCTCCCTTAAGGTTTTAATTAACAAATGCAAAGACCCCACATGCAGTGGCAAAGCCAAGAATTTCCTTTAGCGGGGGCACCCAGTGGTGAAACCACTAATCATTCATGCAGTTCTACAATTGATTGTTCAACTTCTATTTTGCAAAGCTAAAAAATGAATTGGATAGACTAAACATGTCAAACAAAGTAGCAATTTATTATTTGCCTCCTTGAAATAAGCATTTAATTCTTGAATGAACAGAAAAGATAAAGGGACTAACGGTCCCCACACCGATGGCCACATGGGGCCCACTATGGGTCCCACATGGAAAATTCGAGTTGTTCAATGGAGTATAATTTTTTTTTTTAAAAAAAAAACAAGTGCGCATCGCTGAAAATCATCTCAGTTCAATATGTGTAGGTGTTCAATCCAATCTTCTCATTTTTTAAAAATCGGCAAAAATGGAAAGATTGGATGAAAATTTGAGAGATTAGATCGAGCAGCTACACATATCAGATTAAGCTGATTATCCACTATGCCCTTTTTGTTTTAAAATTATTGAACGATTCAAATTTTCCGTGCGGGGACCCGTAGTGGCCCCACGTTGCCATTGGCCCCATCGGTACCATAGTTCAGGGACGGAGGGAAAGAGGAACACGAGCCCCCACCCCACCCCACCCCCAACCCCAACCCCAACCCCAACCCCAACCCCAACCCCCACCGAAACTAGAATAATTTTGTTATATTTTCGTATATTTTGCATAATTATGAAATTAAGTGTGCTACTACACATAAACACGTGCATATATCTTGAAAATATACATATATAATTAGTTTTATGTTTCAATTTCGTCATATGGCACATTTATACTTTTTGATTTCCGAACTATTTGTCCATTTGGATCAATTCTTTCTTAATTGTACTTATTTTTAACCGTCTAAGAGCAATATTTTAAAATAATATCATTAATAAAATTATATCGATCATTTTAAAATTTGTCGATGTTCATGTAAAACATACTCTCAAATTTTGTCTGAGATTTTGTGCTTATTTTTAAATAATTTAAGTGAAAGTATGTGTTATATATTTTTGTAGTTTGTAATATATGCCTTAATTTTGTACGATCTTATTATAGTTAACTAGAAAAATAAATTTTCGCCATTATGATTAATAAGGTGCCCCCAATCCATCCCTGGCAACGTTGATTAACAAAACTCATATAGGCCCATTCCCCTTAAAATTATATCACACGGATAAGTATGTGTATATATCTTAATATATGCCAACAATTATTAGTATCACGATAGAAAAATAACCCTAACATTTTGGTTTAACGACCCGCTCTAAGAGGATAAGCAAAAACTGTCACAAGAAAGCTAAATATCAACCTTAATAACATCTATCCATAAACGCAGGACAAAGTCGACCAAAAAGATTACACCTAGCTTCCAAAATTACGTATACAAAAGAACTATACAAGATGAGTTCACATCCACATGAGTTACAACAACACTTCAAAAAATTATATTACAATATGCACTATGCCAAAAGGACACCAAGTCGTCCCTCATCTCCACTCCTACAGCCTGTCAGACCAGTAGTGGACCAAAACTCTATTTTGGATACCTGAAAGGATTGTGAGTGTTACTGTTTCATTCAAGCGGAAAGCATAAAACGGTTTACAAGAGCAAACATGGATCGAGTAATGCTTCTAATCATATTTAACAAAAAACATACTATCTTTCACAAACAAATAAGTAAGCAACAATATTTCAAGAAGCCATAGAGTTGCTTCCCTCCAAACCAGGAGTTATGACGGTACCGTGACCCTGTGAACAGGGTACTTCCAACAATTTGTACCCTGTTTGTGTACAGCAAACAGACAATTTATACCCTTCTTGTGTACATCAAGAAGAAAGCAAATCCAACCAACAATACAGCTATGACATGCTCTTGAAATAAAAACATGTTTCAAGCAATTTGATCCATATCCACAACCGTCAAAAATTTCCAACATTCGCAGAAAAAGCATAAGTTTATTTTTAGCTAGTCACTTCAATGAAACAGCACACTCACCTTAGAGATCCAAAAGACAAAAGCGAAAAGCCTCCTTCTCAACCTTGAGGTGGAGACTCGTCCCCCGATCCTAGAATATGAATGACACTAACACTAAGTATAATTCGTACTCCAACTCATGTTAAAATGCCAGTAAAATGCATCAATAAGTCTAGCATATGATCTTCTTTTTAATCTCCATCCCTAATATGATAATGAATGAGACCAATGCAATAAAAATGATGGATGATGTGCTTCAATGCTCCAAAGATGATTCAATGAGGTTTGATACAAGAATTCCCAAGAATAAGGCTTAGTCCATGACCAACGTGTACTGTTCTGACCGTATCCAAAACGTAATCGTGAATTGAAGAATGCCACTTAAACCATTGAAAAGTATACTACTTCCTCTTCGAATCGACAGGTCATACATCAAAAACGGATTTCGGGTAACCTTACTACGGCCTCGCGATTATAACTTAACATAATAGTATAATACCAAAACTGGTGCAGAGATAGATTTTGAGTCAACTTTAACAGCAAATCTGTTATTGCTCAGGCATAATCACAGCGCACGTGTTGCATCGTTGGAAAGCTCTATGTGTCTAGTTTTCAGCAAAGCAAGCGGAATGTGTTTTCGAGTCTCGAGCTAGGAGATATGACTGTTTTTCCAACTCGTGTCGGCGCAGACTGCTCAATTCCAAATTTGAGTGATGCTAGATTAAAATTTTCTATAGAGCTCAATACTTTGTACTAGATTCTGAAATTTTTACTGTAGATAGAAGACTTATAGAGGAACTCTCAGCAAAATTCCCAGAAATTTCAGAACTTTCAAACTATCTCAATAAAATTCCCCAAAATCAGACAAACATAAATTTTCCAATTCTGTAGAATTCTAAACCAAGTAATTTCTGTCTTAAACTACTTTAACTACACAAAATCCATTCTCCTATGACCTAATTAGGATTTAAACTACATGAATATGCAGGTATATACATGTTTGATCAATACCCAAAACATAAATTAGGTATAAGATAGGGTTTACTTTCAATTAGGTTTCTTTTTCCCAAATCTCTTAATGGTGTAGAATACCGTAGAAGGTTTATTAGGGAAGAATTATCCCATGAGATTGGGTGTATGGGTTCAAATGGCCATTAACTCATCTTTACCCTTCATTCCACCTACCAAGTCAATCCCTTTTAATTAACGTAATTAAACCCTCAAATTAAATCATGTATTGCTAGACAATTAATGAATGATATGGGAATGATAACACAACACATGAATTAAATAGCATGACCTATGCAACATAAAGTTAAATGTCATATGCGATGCACGTGCATGCTCGGAACGGGTGTTACATTTGGAATATAATAAATGTGTTTTAAAAGTAATACGGAGTAGTTTAATTGTATTGGAAACTATTAAAAAAATTCCTACAAAATCTTTTGTTTTTTGTACAACGGATTTTGAGAAAAATCTAATTCTAGTGGGAAAGTTAGAGATACAAGTCTTGTGACTTTCTTACTAATTAATTGAACACCCAAAAAATGCAGAAAACTCAAATATTCTCATGCCTTCTAGCTTTTTGCAATTTTACAGGGCCTTCGTGCAGGCCTTTTAATAATTACTTCTACTTTTTGCCTAGTCGAAATTCAGTGTTCGGGTTGAATATTATGCGATGTGTTGTACTACTACATATGGTACCAATCAAGAACGATTTGTTATGTCAACTCGGTAATTTCAGGTTTCAAAAAGTAAGAAGAAACTCACTTACATGAAAATTTATAGTGTCAAAATATAGTGATCGAAGAGCCACATATAAATATGAGGTAACAACAACATTTCAAAGTAGTACGCCACGTTGACGGGCGCTTTAGCTAAAGCTGAGAAGACTTAATTCTTTTTTCAAATTTGTCACATCATTCTATATTGATTACGTGGTTGTACATTAGATTATTACGGTTTATATTGAATTTCATCATTGACGTAGTACAAGCACAGTACGTCAATAAAATTTTCTTAGAATTCTTCCACTTTAAATGCAGAGGAAGTTTCATCCTTTTTCAAGGGAAAAAAAAGAAGAAGAATCATACGGGTATGTAGTGCCACTAATCCATTGGAATCATAACCAATTTCCTCCCGAGAAACACAAAGTTTAGGCAAAGCTCATTACAACATATTGAGAAATAGCTTTTATTTCTTTTTAGTAGAGAAGATTACCTCGGGACTGAATCTATACCTATGTTTTATGTAGGAATGAGCTTTGGCTTCATGTCATTACTGATTGGTGTAATTTGGATACACTCCTGCATCAATAGAAGGAAGCTAATCAAACTAAGAGAGCAATTCTTCCAACAAAACGGTGGCTTATTAATGAAACAAAAAATTTCTTCAATCGAGGGAACAAGTGCAGATTCGTCGAAGTTCTTTACAGCTGAACAACTAAAGAAAGCCACTAACAACTATGCTGAGAACCAAATAATTGGGCATGGTGGATACGGTGTGGTTTACAAGGGAATTTTACCAGACCAACGCGTAGTCGCCATCAAGAAGTCCAAAGTAATGGATGCGAACCAAGTAGAGCAGTTTATCAATGAGTTGTTGATAGTAACACAAGTTAACCATCGGAATGTTGTGAAGCTCTTGGGGTGTTGTTTCGAATCAGAGGTTCCCGAGCTTGTTTATGAGTATATACCAAATGGCACGCTATTCGAACATATTCATAAGACATTATCTAGGTTAACATTGGAGCATCGATTGAGAATAGCCGCAGAAGCAGCTGGTGCACTTTCCTATCTTCACTCTGCCGCATCCATCCCGATCATTCATAGAGATGTTAAGTCTGCCAACATATTGCTAGACGCTAATTACGAGGCAAAAATGGCAGATTTTGGTGCTTCGAGATTAGTCCCCATGGACCAAACTCAAGTGACTACATTAGTACAAGGGACTTTAGGTTATTTGGATCCTGAGTACTTCCAAACTGGCCAGTTAAACGAGAAGAGTGATGTTTATAGTTTCGGAGTGGTTCTAGCAGAATTACTGACCGGAAAAAAGCCTATTTGTCTTGAGAGATCTCAAGAGGAAAGGAATTTGGCGACCTACTTCCTTGTGTCAATGAAGGAAAATAGGTTGTACCAAATTTTAGAGCCTCGGGTGGTGAAGGAAGGGACCTTGGAGCAACTCCAAGCAATTGCGGAGCTTGTGAAGAGGTGTCTTTATGTGAAAAGTGAAGAGAGGCCTACAATGAAAGAAGTGGCTATGGAATTAGAAAGTTTCAGGAAGTATAGAAAGGATCCATGGGTTAATCAACAAAGTCATGAAGAGAGTGAAAGCTTGCTGAGTGACAAAGCAACAATAGACATCTACGCTTTGTCAATAGGTCCTTCTACTGGTGACATATCTGGGCAATATAGTTTCGGTACCAGCACGACATTTCCGCTTAATTAGTAAGTCGTTCTACTAGTGCTGGTGACATCTTGTGCAATGCGTATACGAAGGTAATGTCGGGCTTTCTAATAGCATTGTTGGGTCCTATAGACGAAAACACTTTGCAAATATGCAGTGGTCAATTGTGAAAGTAGATTGTTCTTCGTTTGGGTCTGAGTCGTTTGTTATTTGTGAATTCATTATCTGGGTCTATCTCATGACTTTTCTTGTTTTCTACTGTAGTAAACTATGTTCTTGTGATGCTTGTTTTATAGAATGTAGTCTTTTTTGTTGCAACCCAACTCCCATCATAATTGTATAGCTCGTTGAATTTGAATAATGCAAAGACTCGGGGGAGGGAGCTAGATCCATTCCGAAAGAAAAATATCTTATACATGAGTGAGGTTTTTTTATTTATTTTATATCAGCAATAAAATTTTATAGAGGAAAATTCTTGATAAAGGGTACATCAAGTTGGAAGAGAGAGGAGAGTAGCCCAACCAACGGTTGAATAAAAACAACAAAAAGGACAAAGCCCAAACACCCTAGGCATCTATGGAAATTGCTTGCCCCCCCCCCCCCCCCCCTCTCTCTCTCTCTCTCTCTCTCTCTCTCTCTCTCTCTCTCTCTCTCTCTCTCTCTTTAATTCCCGGCCCCCCCTCCCCTTAAAACCCGGTTCCTCTCTCTCTCTCTCTCCCTCCCTCTCAAATCCGCACCCCCCCCCCCCCCTCTCAAAACCCGGCCCCCCCTCTTCCCCTTAAAATCCGGTTTATCACCCGGCCCCTACTCCCCTCTAAAAAACCTTCCCAGTTTTTAAATTTTTTCTTTATTTAATTATTTACATTTTATTTATTTAATTTCTATAAATACACCCTTTCTATATTAAAAAATATAATTTAAGAATTAAGTACTTCAATTTTCAATGAAGTTGAACCGGTGCGAAAATCAATTTTTTTTATCATTTTATTTGAAATGGCCATAATGAATTTTTTGCTCTGAGGCCTTTTAACAAATATCCTAAAATTCATTATTTAGTTTCAAGACTCTCTGAAGGTGTCCATTGAAAGGCCTTGGAGTAAAAAATTTATTACGACCATTTAGGATGAAATAATGATCAAAAAAATAACATCTTTGCACCGGTTTAAACGGATTGAAAATTGAAACACTTATTTTTGTAACTATATTTTTTAATCTATAAATGACAAAAAAAAAAAAGAAAAAAAAAGTTGGATGCTTAAAAAAAGGGGGGGGGGGGGAGGGGGGGGGGGGGGGGGGGGAGCTCCTCATTTTCCTATAAATAGAACCATTTGTCTTCACATTGAACTCACACCTTGAATCTCTCCAATTTTTCTCTCTACAAACCTTGTGTTTGTTCTTGATATTCTTGAGTTTCTTCTTGAGTTCTTCAAGAAACTCAACCCTCGGCCGCCATCAATCCACCACCCGACCAGCCTCTCGATCCAAAAAAATTTGTAGTTTAGTCAAATATTTAGTTTCGAGAGAAAAAGAAAGTCATTTCTTTTCTCTTTCGAAGCTACCGTAAGCTTACCGTAATAAGTCACTTCGTTCAATAGCCACATTCACCTTCCGTAAGCCGACGTATTTTCTTTTCCGTAGCGATACTATTTGCTAAGAAGAACGGTAAAATATTTCTAGTCACCTTTTCTAGTAAAAATTGTAGTTATATTTTTTTTTTTGTGTTTAAAAATGCATGTTAAGTTAAAGTACTAAAAATAGGTAGCAAACTTATTCTACTAAAATTACTGGTCTTAAGCATAAGTGGTTTCCACTCCAAAGGTGTCCGTCCATGTGGCACTATGCTTTACGATTGTTTTTACGACTGTGGAGTAACCTGAGGCTAAAACCCTCGAAAGTTTGTCAACAAGTCTAGCTTCGTGCCGACTAAGGAAGGAATGGTGATTCTAACTGGACTCGTCCGACCATCCGACCTGGGACTTTCCTGGTTATTTCTATGTCAAACATAATCCACAAAATTTGATTAGTAGCATGGTTACTTAGGCTTTCCTCACAGACTGTGTACACAAAAATTTGTAGGAACGCCGCAGCGAAAAATTCGGGGCGGAATAATGGATGACTACAACAACATTTCAATTTCAGATAGTTGGTCATTTGAGAATGATATTCGTAGTGAGGAGAGCATCTCCAACAATAGTCGCGACTATACACTCGAATTTACCACCGACCAGGTTAGTTTTTACTGTTATTGTTTTGCATATTCGTTATTTATGTTAAGACTGGTTAATGTTGTACTTATATATATATTCAATTTTTTTTATATAGATTTTTTAAAGTAGAGAAGATATGTTAGCTTGGGTGCGAAGCATTGGTCTAAAATATGGTATTGTGGTCGTCATTTTTAATTCTGCTAAGTTAAAAGGTGGCAAATTGCCGAAGTGCATTCTTGGTTGTGAAAGAGGAGGAAAGTACGACCCGCCACGGTATCTGGTTGAAGGGCAATCCTTGCAAAGAAACACTGGGACTAAAAAATGCGATTGCCCATTTCAACTGCGAGGTATACCAATACAACCATACGGTATCAGGTGGGGTTTAGAGGTTATTAATGGTGTCCATAACCATGAAATAGCAAAACATATTGAGGGCCACGAGTACCCGTCAAGGCTAAAACCACTAGAGAAACAATTTGTGGTCGACATGGCCAACAGCACCGCGCCTCGTGAGATTCTTAATATTTTGAAGCAAAAAGACCCGTCAAACACTACGGGAATCAAGAGCGTTTACAACGCCATTTTTTCAAACAAAGCAGCCAAACTGGATGGTCTAACTCCTACTCAGTATGTTATAAATCAATTACTTAAGAAAGAGTACCTCCATGAATTTCGTACAAATCCAGATACGAATGAAATCACAGATATTATTTGGGTTCATCCTATGAGCATAGAGCTATCTGTCAACTTTCCGTCCGTATTGATCATTGACGCCACATACAAGACCAATGAGTATCGAATACCACTATTGGAGGTTGTGGGTATCACATCCACATTGCGAACTTACTCGCTTATGTTCGCATATCTTAGTAATGAGAGAGAAGAGACACTGACATGGGCATTGGATACCTTAAAAAACTGGATGCTTCAAAAGGGGGCATCGTTGCCATTGGAGTTTGTTTCAGATCGGGATTTAGCACTTATGAACGCCATTGAAGCATGTTTCCCCATGGCACGTCACATCTTATGTATTTGGCACATAAATCAGTGCGTCATGAAGAACTGCAGCCGTGTGCTTGGTCCGGAATGGAAGCGCTTTCTCATGTCATGGCACTCACTTATCAATTCATCTACACCTTTGTCTTTCGAACAGAAGTGGCAAGCCATGCGTGACGATTTTCGCCAATTTCCGAATGTCATAACTTACATGTGGCAAACATGGTTAAGGTCGTACAAAGAGCGGTTTGTTTCAGCATGGACAGATACTTGTATGCACCTCGGAAGCAATTCAAGTCAAAGGTATAATCGTTTTTTAACTTTACTAGTAAAATTTTTTGCATTTCTCTACTACACTAACGAATACTTTTTAATAATTTCCTATTTAAACACAATGTATTATTCTATTACAGGGCAGAGTCTGCATATGCGAGGCTAAAGCTATATTTGGGGGATACCATGTCATCGCTACAAAAGTCTTTTGATAAAATAGAAAAGATGTTGAAAAATCAGTTCGGAGAAATTAAGAAGTCGTTCGAGAAATCATTGAACATTCCATGCCACAAACAAATACGTGACGACATTTTTGATCAGGTAAGATGTCGCATTTCATTAGAGGCAATGGAGTTCATACATGATCAGCTAGAAAGCGCTTTAGAAGCATCCCCCCACATTGTCGGCTATTGCAACTGTACGATCAAAATCACACACGGATTGCCATGCATGCACGATCTTGCATATTATCGTTCCATTTCAACTCCAATTCCGCTATGCAGTATCCATGCTCATTGGACTAGGTTGTCTATGCACGCAACCGAGTTTAATGAGGACGAAACACGACTTGACAGGACATGTCAGGTCGTTGAGATATTAGATGGGATGGATCCATGTAATGCGGGAGCATATCATAGACAGGATTATCGATATGGCAGATCCATCTCGTAGCACAGTTCGACCTCCATCGTACAACACAGAACATAGAGGTCGACCTGCAAGTAGAGATGAGCAAAGTACACGTCGCATACCTTCTTTCTTAGAAGCATTCACTTCAGGATCAAGGACTGCAACATCGCAAGTGAGAGGGAGACGTTCGGGGGTTCGCAACACTCAATTTACAGCTCCACCCATTCCTGATTGCTACATTCAGCGATTACCTCAGGCTTATCGATGTTATATTTCCCACACTGTTGATGTGCTTGCTGATGGTCATTGTGGATTCAGAGCGATAGCTGCACATATCGGGTATGGTGAAAATGGTTGGAGTCAAGTACGAAAGGACCTTATTGAAGAGATTGAACAAAATTATGATTTCTACAATGCGGTTTATCTAGCAGATGATTGGGCAAATCAACTACTAATCTTACTGAATTGGTTCGGGCCTACGGCACCACAGCGACATTGGATGGAGGATATGGCTGTAGGAATTGTCATCGCAACAAGGTACAATCTTGTACTGCATACATTTGATAAGGATATTTACGGTTGTTTTACTCATTTGCCATTGAGGTCCCCTCCAGTTCCAGTAGAATACTGCCGGGAAATTGCTATTGCTCGTGTTAATAACGATCATTTCGTGCAAGTTTTCTTACAACCTCATTACCCTGTACCACCCATTCCAACATGGTGGCAGCAGAATGCATTCGACGAAGCTCTTGCTTGGGCTGACAGTTATGGAACACGTTTGCTATTGTGGTACGAAGTAATGGGTATAAACAGGCCGGGAGCAGCATTTGGAGGAGATATTGATTAGAATATGTGTTTTTATGTATTTTCATGTTTTGATAATATGTACTCAATTATAATCAAATGAAATTTTGTTTAAATTTATTATTGTTCATTAGAAGAAGTTATTTTTATTATTCATTGTTAAGACAAATTAATTAACTAATTAAAATAATATAAATTTATTAAGTATAAAGTCAATTTTAATTGAAATTAGAATTTGAGTTAACCAAAAAAAAAAAGAAGGGATTTAAATGGGAAAAGAGACAAATAAATAAAATAATTGAAAATTAAAAAAAGGAAAGAAAAAAATTTCACATTGGAAAGAAAGAAAAGGAAATAAAGAGAAAAGAAAGAAAAAAAAATTCAAATTGAAAAGAAAGAAAAGGAAATAAAGAGAAAAGAAAGAAGAAAAAAAATTCAAATTGAAAAGGAAGAAGGAAAAGGAAATAAAGAGAAAAAAACAGAAAAAAAAAATTAAATTGGAAAAGGAAGAAGGAAAAGGAGTTGGGGGTGGACCGGGGGGGTGGGGGGGACCGGGGGAGGGGTAATTTTGGAAATGGGCTGTGGGGTCCGGGGGGGTGGTGTGTGTCGGGGGGGAGGGGGAAGCTGGTCTCGGCATCTATTTGTGCTCTATAGAGAAGGAGGAGAGTTTGAATCCTGAGGGAAGATAAAACTTTGCCATTCTTTTTGTATATGAGTGAGGTCTCGAAAGAAAATACTAAGAATCAATTTCAATTATTCATTAGATTTTTTCCATACCATATATAATGTGAGTGTGTCAGCAGCAATAACATGGTGTAGACCAAATTCCCATCAAGAAATCATTGATGTCTTGGATGTTCGTTCCACCACTACTCGTCGAGGAACCTATAAACAATATCTGGTTCATTGGACGCAAAAAGCACATTCTGTAGATGCTTGTGTTTCAGCTAAAAAGCTTAAGAAGTTTGATGAAAGGCTTTGGGAAGATTTAGTTGTGCGAATTCTGGGAAAGCTTCTTTTCCGGGAAAGCTTCTTTTCCAGTGGGAAGAAAAGTCTATTTAATACTGATCGATGGAAAACAAACGATACAAAAGTGAACATAGTAAAAGTTGAACTGAAAATTTAGACAGTAACAAAAACAAGAATAGCAATATCCACGTGATCCCCAATAGATGGGGTATGGGCCAGGGAGGACCCACTTGGACGTGATTTTTGACAATATATGTACAAAGTAGCTACTCTCAGAAAGCTTTACTACTGAAATATCGTCCCCCCTGTATCTCCAAAATTTGAGAAACTCAATGGACATTATGATGCGAAACCATGGCTCCAAATCAAAACCGAAAGCACCAGAGAGGGCAGGGAAAAAGACCCAATTCAATTTAGGTGCTCATTACCTTACTTCTTTCAAAATTTAGATCATCAATACACAAACAAAATCTAGACAGTAACAACAGTGGCAATAGAAATCTAGGGAGTCTATTCAAATGCTTCTTCATTGGCTCTTATACTAGACATAAGCTCTCTCGCGAGTATACTGACTTTTAGGCTGTAGGTATTACAGGTGTAGTGTCATTGCTAAAGGTCAATGGATTTGCATTCTACAATCTCTCATTTACTGAGGAATTGCAAACTGGCAAACTGGGCATCGACTGCTGCTCTTAACCCATGACAAGATACATTCTCCATGGAAAACATGACTGCATGGAGTGACCATAACCTCCTGTCTAGGTTCAAAATCTTCCAAGCAAATGGCACACCTGTAATAATCGTTGTCGTCCTCTTTTTTATTCTTCTCATTGAGAATATTTCGGGCATCGTCTCTATAGTACAGGTTCAGTGATCTCCATCTTCTCCGTGGGGGGATGTAAATTCCTTTCCTCAGCTTGTTCGAGGCTTTCTTTTGCTTGTCTTGCATGATTGATTGGCCCGGCCTAGGGTTGATGTCATCAAGGACTAGAACATGCATATGAGAATAAGGTGGTACTAAAACACTGCAAATTGATCAATATTTGGAGGTATGAAATTCGTAAGAGCCATAGAGAAACATTCAAAAAAAAAACACGTGCAAAATTTCATGTACTCATTCTCGAATACCCACTAATATAATATTTGCATGCCGCGTGGTATTTTCTCAATTGTAGTTGTGTGACAAAAGTTCCTTCTGTTCTCCAAGCAAAGCTCATCGCATCGCAATCCATCATAAGTGGAAATAAATAAAGACGCTTACTGTTTGCCCTTGATTCCACACTTATGTGTCCAAGTAGATACTGTTACCAACTCTCAAACCATAGTAAAGTTAAAGGAAAGGCAAGGCCGTGGCATCCTGGTTTGGATTTTGAATATATGGAGAGAAGAACCAAGATGAAAAAAAAAATTTCTAAAAAGATAACGAAGTGAAAGAAGCAAATAAATGGAGAAGAAGCAAAAACATTTTTCACTTTTCTTATTGGGCTTAGGAAAACGAGAAGAGAGCAAAATTATATCTTCCAGAAGAACGTTTTTCTTTTTCTTTTTCTTTTCTTTTTTCGTCAACTGAAAAAACTGGGTTTAAGTCTGCCGAAAACAGAACAACTTTTCTTTCTGTTGTAAGGTGGATTAGGTCTTTTCCTTTGGAAGTAGAAGGACCTATTTGTGGAGTCTCGATCTAAGTGATTCAGTGTTCTTTAGGTTTGATGCTATGTCATCAATAGTTCCTGGCACAGGAATGTCTTTAGAGGTTAAACTTTTAGGCCAGTGTATAGAGCTTCAATGAAATATCTCTGGTTTTAAGGTAAAAAAATCAATTACTTACCAAATAATTAATAATGAAAATAAGCGTCTGTAAGACATGTTGTCGCCATTTTCCTTTCCTTATCCTATACAAAACAAAGATCCAAATATAGCCTTATTGATAGATGTAGAACGGTTAGCTATCACCTGGTTAAGCCCGAAGATCCTGTCCTCACTCTTTCCTCCACAGGCAAAGTTCCACTGACATTCTGCAAAATACACATGCCAAAAATTGTCAACTATCAGTCAATTATAAAGTTTTACAACCTCTGTCAAACTTCAAAGTAGATACTGACCGGAGGGGCTCCCGAAGGAGGCAAATGTTGCATCAAGTTCCAGTAGTTATTATTATTCCAATCATAGGCTCCATATCCCTGTCCAGATTGCCAATTTCCCGGTGCTTGCATCGATGGGGCATTGGTGGTGTTGCGACTCATACTATCTGTCCGTTCTCTTGGTTGCCAGAATTTTGGTTCTTGTCACCAGAGAAGATGATGGTGACTTCGACTCTGGAGTCTTGTAGGTTTTATTCCTTGTTTGAATGTCACTCACTCAGAATAGCATCTTTTTGTTGTTTCTTTGTTCCCTTTATTCTTCTATGCTGACATGAAGTGTTATTCTGAGCATACTTAAAGAGAAGCCCTTTCATGAATTTAAAGACTGATAAAAGAACAGATTCAATCAGTGAATTTGAAGAAAGCATCCCATTCTTTCACACAGCAGTAACATATGATCTTACTTTCCAAAGCAAAGATATGCCCAATTATGACCTCGAGTTTTTTCAGCAAATATTTTTGTTTTCGTTTCCTTTCCCCCAAGGAAATAAGAAAAAAGAGAACATAAAAATAAGTTCTCTCACCTTATGTGCTTTTCCCATGTATTCTTTTCCCTCAGCGAATCAAGTACCCAAACTCACACATTATAATGAAGTGATTACAGCTCTTCAGCTCCATGCGTAAATAGGGATGTGTAACACGTGTTAGTCGCATGCGACACACAACAAGTGGCTCTAATTATGAAACTAAAATCAAAGAACATAGCCTAATCATCCAAAAGTAGGTAACTTTAAAAGATACAACTCCTAGTTTAATCTAAGCTACGTCACATGGTCAGGGTGGTTAACAATCCCTCTTCAGAAACTGTAGTCATGGCTCCTTGTACATGCTGTTTTTTAAGGTTAAAACCTAGTAGGTTCAAGGTGAGGACTCCCATCCAAATATTTCTACAATACTCATTGCTCACGTCACCTGGTCAATGAACAAGCAGCTCAATCAGAACAATCGCCAGAAATTCTGCTTGAGAAGCAGCACAACATACCATTGTGCCAGAATAAACTGAAAGAGTAATACTCCTATGTCCAAGTCACAACAACAGGCAGTTTCTTTTATCCAATGGGTAGTAATTTCGGGATCCATAATTCAGCTCTAAATCTAGTTAATCAAGAGCTAACAAGTTGGTAGTGATATGGCAATGGAAAAAGCACAACAGGTGTGTTAATCGTGTGATTTCAACTCCCTTCTCTTTTCACCAGAAATCTTCACAGTTGCAAATTCCATCCTTGAAATGATGAAATCGACTGGCATCTCTCACAGTTATTTCTCTCCTCGTAATGATCGTGATATACTTTAGGGCTTCATGGCAGTCTCCACAAATTCTCAAATTCTTAGTTACAAGAATAGGCTTGTCAGAGCCCAGAGTAAGAATCCCAAATGTAACAGCCAGCTTCTCACTATGATAAAGGAGAATGCTTTCCTTCTCCTCCTCTTCAACATCTTGGAAAACAAAACTAGATTCCGATTGATAACTGTTTACACCATATTTTAGACCCATGTTGATCGACTGGCTCAATTGTTGACACGTGTTGTCAGCAATTAAGGGAGACAAGAGGCGTACAACCAGGGGCTCAAATGGACTAGTCGACGGTTACAGAAATAATAAAATCACGTGTTCGATGACAAGTTACAAGCAGATCGTGGATAGGAGCATTTGACAAGAGCAGTTAAGGAAAATGATCACAGTGGATCGTGTATCCAGAATATGAAGAAACCGCTCGGTCAAGAACGTGGAGAAGAAAGAGGAGATAACCGCTTGATTCAAATCGTTGGAGGGAAATCTGCCAGATTTGAATTTCAAGTCGAAGTGAGGCCTATAAATACAAGAAGAGAAGACAAATTCAACCCCCCACTCAATCGCCCAAAGGCTTCTACTTTTTATCTGTACTTTACATTTCTCGCACTAGGAGTAGCTTGTATCTTAAATCGTCTTCTCGATTGTGTATCCATAGTCGACTGACTTCTACTTCGGAGAATAATAAAGTCCATTTTGTTATTCTTCTTCCATTTCCATTCACTGCATTAAGTTTGCTTCCAGAGAAGTCCTGAAATACGGCAGGGAACCAAACTCCACCACCACAAACATCCACATTCCAGCACTCACACCAATCCCAGTCAATCCATCGACTAAGAGAAAAAATAGACAAACAAGTTTTGGCGCTAGAAGGAGGGCTACTTACTAATTTGGAAGTAATGGCTCCAACCACAAGAAAGCAAGGAGACCGACCGACAGAGTCCCAGAACGAGGGCTTCGAAGTCCCGAATGATTCGGTGCATCCTGAACTAAGGATGCCAGAGAATAGCCAAGGAAATGGCTCAAATCTACAAGTTAATGTGCAGAGCCTTTCTAGGCAGTTGGCACAAGTTTTGTCTAATCCAGAAGACGAAGCAGCGCAGGAGTTGATTACTCTATTGCGAAGGGTAGTTGCGCCTCCGTCTGTCATAGGTGTTGACGCCAACGGAGTGATTCATGAGCAAGTGAATCCCGATGACATGCCTAGACAGGCTCCTCAATAGGTATATTCGAATCCTACGTTTGAATCGAGCTTGAATATGCACAATCAACCATTCGTGGGACCAACTGCTTTAAGGTCTACAGTGAGACCAACCAGTTTTTATCAAAATATCCCATCTGCATATGAAACTGGGAATATCAGCGAATATGGTCAAAATGTTAATTTCAGTCATGGTCAGAGTCCCCAAAATGGTCTCGCAGGGAATCATACTGTGAACAACGGCCCGTACGCATACAGTATGGCGCCTAATGTGCCAAGTAATGGCAATTATGCGAATCAAACTGCACAAGCTTTGCCAAATAATGGCAATAACAATGGCTCATATGTGCAAACTATGCCAAATGTTGGCAATGGAAATGGGCAAAATACACCTTTTACACAAGCATATATAACACAGAATGTTCCAAATGCTTTTAGGGGCCCAGATCTTATGAATGTTCATAGGATACAAGATCCCGCGAATATTAATAGAGCACAGGAACCCATGAACGTTAATAGAGCCCAAATAATGGAAGTTATTCAAGATATGTATGGTCCAGGGTTACGTAGAGTGGAGAAGCCAATGTTTAGAAAGCCATACCCACGATGGGTTGATGGTGTTCCTTTGCCACGAAATTACAAAATCCCTGAATTGTCACTTTTCAGTGGCACAGAAAATCAGTCGACAATAGAACACGTGGGCAGATTTTGTCTTCAATTAGGGGAACTTGGTTCAGATGATGTTTTAAAATTGAAGTTGTTTCCTCATTCCTTAACAAAAACGGCTTTCACATGGTTTATAAGTTTGCCTGCTAACTCTATCCATACTTGGCAAGATATGGAAGAGCAATTTCATGCACAATATTTTAGGCACGAACCAGAAGTCTCAATTGCTGACTTGGCTAAATTGAAGCAAAAGCCAACTGAAACAGCAGAGCAGTTCTTGACCAGATTTAAAAGATTGAGAAATCAATGCCACTGTAATGTACCAGAAACTGAAATAGTTCGCATAGCCCAAGATGGGCTTGAGTTCAATTTTAAAAAGCAGTTTAATGGATCTAATTTCAAAGATCTGTTTGAACTTTCTATGAGAGCTTCTCAGTTTGAGGCAATCCTCCAAGAAGAAGAACAGTTGAAAAACACATCTTTGGGAACATATTACCAAGATGTAGAGGGAGACATTGAAATTGATGTAGCACAAGTTATTGGCAAGAATCCTATAGTTTGTGACACATTGATTAAGACTGAGAAACCAATGAACATGCCTTCATCTCAACCCAATAGGCGTGGGGGGCAAGCAAACTATAGACAATACTCTTTTGATTTGGCACAAGCAGATCCAATTTTCGATGAACTACTGAAATAAAAGTTTATCACTTTAAGTCCTGGACATATTCTCCCTTCTGATAAAGAAAGGAAAGGGAAGGAATATTGTAAATGGCATAATTCATTTCGACATAATACTAACAATTGTGTTACATTTCGGAATTGTGTGCAGGATTTGATTCAAAAGGGGCTGTTGCAGTACGCCAAAGGTGACAAAGAACCAATGGGTATTGATTCAAACCATTTTCCAAAGGTTGAAGTGAACATGGTAACTGCCAGCCTGTCTAAAAGGTTAGGGTCTACAGTCGAAAAGAAAAAACGAAAAGATGAAAACCAAATGGAGACTGATGATGAATTAGTAAAGTCCCATTTCTCGAGATTCCCGAATGATTACCTCTGTATTCGGTGTGGACATGAAGTCGAGTATGGGGAAGCAATCATGATGGAAAAGGAGCAGAAGAATGCATTCTCCAAATCTGGGATAAGGTTTAACACCGTGGGTGGAAATGACCTCCAGATATATGTTGGGGCAAAGCTAATTTACGAGGGAATAGATCCAGGGCTCTTCAACAGGATAGAGTCAGAGCATTGTTATGGACCAGATGATGGGCCATTCTTGTTCAGAGGGAATCCAGTGGTGCCTGCAAGGCCCGGGGTGCCTTCTCACCAAGATTTGGAAGCAGCGGGATATCAATTTCCCAGTCGAGGGAGATACCCCAACCACAGAGGAGTTGGTCCTAGAAGAGGAATGGGACCCAGAGGTAGAGGTCCCTATGGATATGGGGGGCATCAGCCCAGAATGGTGATGCCACCAAACCAAAGTCATGAAGAGTGGAGTACACTTAGCCATCCCAAGTTCCCTACAGAAGGCTGGTACACTAAGGTGTCTACTTCACAGAAGAGAAGACTTCAGAGGAAGTTTACAGCTCGAGCATATGGCGACCCTTGGGATCATGTCTTTGGACCCAGGGGAAGAGTGGAACCTGCCAAAGTTCCAAACATGGTGTGGACTCGAGAGCAAGGGGAGACCAGTGTACCAAAGCAAGCAGTTCCCGGTCTTGGGGGGCAAGACAGCAACCACGAGGCTTCATCTAAGTCGAATGCCCAACCAAAAGGGAAGAAAGAATTGAAGCAGAGTTTGAAGAAAAAGATGGAGGAATTCAAGAAGCTGATAGAAGCAGATGATGATGATCTCCTTGATGAAGGGTCAGAACAAGAAGACCTTATCAAAGATACCACTCCATCTCCACAACAATCCGCAACATTTGGAAAAAGTCTGGCCGCAATACAATTCGGGTCAGTACCTATTAATTTCCAATGCAACATGATTTTAGTTTTGCCCAAACATTTTAAGGCAAAGCCGAACCAGCCTATGGAATTGGCAGGTGATGTAGAAGATACCACCCAATCGACTGTGAAAATAGTAGATGAAAAAGAGCATTCTCATTCACAGTTAATTAAGATTGAAATGGACAAAAGGGGAAACAAAGTTGTGGTCCTCAGATCCCCTGATGATGCCTCAACAAGGCATTTGAAACCTTTGTATGTCAAGGTCCATATGAATGGCCAGCCTATCTCAAAAGTGCTAGTCGGTAATGGGGCAGTAGTGAATATTCTGCCTTCTCAAATGATGAAGTTGTTAAACAAAACTAACGATGACTTAATCCCAACAGAAGTCACCGTTGGTAACTTTGCTGGAGGGTGTTCTCCTGCTAAAGGAGTTATATCTTTGCAACTACAAATTGGGACAAGAAAAATGAATGCAACATTTTTTGTAGTTGATTCCTCATCCAACTATAACGCCTTGCTAGGCAGAGATTTGATTCATATAAATGGTTGTGTGCCATCTTCTTTGCACCAGGCTTTGATCTTTCTGAAGCATGGAGAAGCAGCAGGAATGGAGGTCTTTTGGGCAGACCAGCATCCCATCCAAGCTGAAACTAACAACGTCGAAGCAGACCTTTACAAGGAGTATCTTTGGTCGTTGAAGATAGAAGACTCTGAAGTAAAGTCCACTGGAGTCGGTGTAACCGAAAGTCAGTTCCTTACTTATGTTAAGGAAGGACTCCAGGAGTTAAGTAAGGAGTTTGTTAGGCCTAACGTCATTTCAAGGCCTACCGAGAAAAAACCACAGGTTTTTAATGTTTAGAAACCTATTGAACATAGGAATGGAAGAGTTGGCTTCTGTCAAAGCCACTTTCAAAAGATTGTTTTCTTTTCTAGTCGATAGGAAATTACAGGCAAATGAGCCTATTTCTTGTAATTGGGCTGAGTGTGTCTTTGACGACAGTCCACTGACGATGAAGGAGTTAGGTTTGGCAGACTTGAAGCCTGCACTAGCTAAGTTAGATGATGATAGGGCTCAGGTTAAGGACCCTACGGAGGAAGTAAATCTAGGAACTGTGGAAGATCCTAGGATCACGTATGTTAACGCTACTTTACCTAATGAAATAAAGGAAAGGTTTAAGTGTTTGTTGCTTGAGTTTAAAGACTGTTTTGCTTGGAATTATGATGAAATGCCAGGTTTAGACAGAACATTAGTTGAACATAAAATACCCATAAAAGAAAATTATGTACCTTTCAAACAGGCACCAAGAAGGATGAAAGATGATGTTCTTCCTCAAGTCAAAAAAGAAATGGAACGATTATTTGAAGCAAAATTCATTCGACCAGTGAAGTATGTTGAATGGGTATCAAATGTGGTCCCAGTCTTGAAAAAGAATGGGAAGGTTAGAGTTTGTGTCGACTTTAGAGATGTTAACACGGCATCACCTAAGGATGAGTATCCAATGCCTGTAGCTGACTTACTAGTCAATGCAGCAGTTGGTTATCAAATGCTGTCCTTTATGGACGGTAACGCTGGTTATAATCAAGTTTATATAGCAGAAGAAGATACCCACAAAACAACATTCAGATGTCCCGGATATATAGGGACATTCGAATGGGTAGTCATGGCTTTTGGTTTAAAGAATGCAGGTGCAACTTTCCAAAGAGTCATGAACTTAATTTTTCATGATTTCCTTCATAAATTCCTGGAAGTTTATATTGATGATGTTGTAGTTAAATCAAATTCAGTCGATGAGCATTTGCAACATCTCAGACAAACTTTAGAAAGGATGAGGCACTATAATTTGAAAATGAATCCATTGAAATGTGCATTTGGGGTTACAGCAGGAAACTTCTTAGGATTCCTAATCCATCAGAAAGGAATTGAAATTGACAAAACCAAGGCTGATGCTATTTTAAAAGCTCAACCTCCAACCAACAAAGAAGAACTTCAACAGTTCTTGGGAAAAATTAATTTCCTACGTAGGTTCATTGCCAATCTATCTGGGAAAACAACGGCTTTTTCCCCATTGTTAAAACTGAAGTCAGAAAAAGATTTCAAATGGGAATTAGAACATCAAAAAGCGTTTGAGGTATTGAAGCAATCATTGGTAACACCTCCAGTTTTGATGCCTCCAGTAAATGGAAAACCATTGAAGTTGTACATTTCGGCAACTAACCAATCGATTGCAAGTTTATTGGCTCAAGATAACGAATAGGGCCGAGAACAGTCGATATATTACCTGAGTAGAAGGTTAAATGACTGTGAAACGAAATATTCTTCTGTTGAAAAGATTTGTTTGGCTTTATACTTTTCAGCGATTAAATTAAGACACTATTTATTGCCAACAAAGGTACAGATTATTTCCCAAACAGATATAGTAAAATATATCTTGTCCAGACCCATTTTAAGGGGTAGACAAGGGAAGTGGATCTTGGCTCTAGTCGAATATGATTTTGAATACGTGCCTCAGAAGGCGGTTAAAGGGCAGGCGTTGGCTGATTTTCTGGCCGAGCATCTAAATCTGCCTTTAGAGGAAGATACTTTTGAAATACATGTAGTCGAATTCAAACCATGGGATTTATCCTTTGATGGATCAAAAACAGACAATGGAGTTGGAGCTGGCATAGTTCTAACATCACCAAAAGGAGAAATGTTTCAGTTCTCTTTCCAACTAGACGAGAATAGAGTGTTAACAAATAACCAAGCGGAATACGAAGCCTTAATTATAGGCCTAGAAATAGCAAAGGAATTAAATATACAACATTTGAAAGTCTCTGGAGACTCGCAGTTGATCATTCGACAAATTATGGGACAATACAAATGTTATCATCCCTTGTTGAATTTACAATTGGGAAAAGTCAAACACCTTGCTCAGGAATTTGATGAGATCCATTTTCACCACATAATGAGACTGCAGAATAGTGAAGCCAATCAAATGGCCCAAACAGCTTCGGGAGTAAAAATTCCTGAAGGTGTTAATGAGAAAGTAATCAGGGTTCAGAAGAGGTTTCTCCCTTTTTCAATTGAAAGGGAAGAAATTCAGAGGGATGTATTGGTCATTGATGTCTCTGAAGACTGGATGATTCCAATAAAGAATTATTTGACAAATCCTAACGTGAAGACAGATAGAACGGTTAGGTGTAGATCAGAAAATTACATCCTTTTCGGAGGTGAGTTACAGGAAAACATCTGATGGTCTACTATTGTTATGCGTTAATAATGTCCAGTCGATGAAAATAATGGGAGAAATCCATGAAGGGACCTATGGCGCTCATCAAGCTGGAGATAAAATGAGATGGCTGATAAAAAGGCATGGGTATTATTGGCCAACCATTAGGGTTGATTGCATCCGATATGCCAAAGGGTGTCAGCAATGCCAAAAGCATGGACCAATTCAAAGAGTACCTGCTCATCAATTTCAATCGATTATAAAGCCTTGGCCATTCAGAGGTTGGGCTATTGATATGATAGGTGAAATTCACCCAGCTTCTTCATTACAACATCAATTTTTCATCGTGGCAACTAACTACTTTACTAAGTGGACAGAAGCAATACCTTTAAAAGGTGTGTCACAAAAACAAGTTATCGATTTCATTGAGGAATATATCCTGTGTAGATTTGGAATTCTTGAAACTATTACTGTTGATCAGGCTTCTATATTCAATGGTAGAGAGGTCGTTCAGTATGCACAAAAGTATGGGATACAGATTTTGAACTCGACCCCTTATTATGCCCAAGCAAATGGGCAAGTCGAGTCGACTAATAAAATCATTAAGAATACTCTGTCAAAAATGATCGATGATAATCCAAGAGAATGGCACGATCTTTTGCCCAGGGTATTATGGGCATATAGAACATCACAAAGAACCAGTACCAAGGTGACTCCTTTTGAGTTAGTTTATGGGCATGCAGCAGTTCTGCCAGTCGAAGTAAATGTACAATCGATGAGAGTGGCACAACACTACGATCCAAGTTTATAGTATGAAGAGGCAATGTATTTGGATATCGATGGGTTAGAAGAGAAAAGAATGGATGCCCTGAATCAAATGCAAGCTCAAAAGAAAAGGCTGGAAAGATCTTACAATAAAAAGGTTAAAGAAAAATCTTTTGCAGTTGGAGATCTAGTTTGGAAAACGATTCTTCCAATCGATTCGAAGAAGAAGAAAGGAAAATATGGAAAATGGTCACCAAATTGGGAAGGTCCTTTCCGTGTTGTCAAGATACTACGAGCAGGTGCTTATCATTTAGAATCAATCGAAGGAGTTATGCATGAGAGATCTATAAATGGTAAATACCTAAAGCAGTATTTTCCTTCTGTTTGGGAGAACATGATCTAAAATAAAAAACGTTCTTATATTGAAATTGTCCAAAGAAGGACAACATTACATAGTACGAAGCCAAAGTTGGCTCAGAATAAAACAAAAGATCCCAGGAGGATCAAAACAACAAAAGGAAAAGATCCCAAGAAGGATCTAACAAAAAGATTCCAAGAGGAATCCATCAAAAGAAAAGATCTCAAGTGAGATCTAAAAAGAAAAATGCTAGAAACCTACTGACATCGAGGGAACCCCACAGAAAGAAGGCCTATTTCCTAGGCCATTCCCTCCACTGGCCAGAGGTGCCAGTAGCAGAGGACCGAATGTCAGCAGGATCGACTGGACGAACAGGACCGTCAAAGCAGTCCCAGTTGCCCACCAAAACTTTGAGGGCAGCCTCCATCTTCTCCATGCGCAGGGCCATACCCTCCACTCTATCGTGGATGGCCTGGATCTTCCTCTTACACTCGTTGTGGTCTTCCATCAAGACCCACGATAGCTCACCAGCCAATTGTTTTATGTGAGCTGGGGTTATCTGAGTAAAAAGAGGAGAGGGAAGATTGGACTCTGGTTTAGACGCCATTGCAAGAGGTGGAAGAACTACTTGGGTAAGTAAGCTTAAAGACCAAAGGTTAGCTTTTATAGACCCAAAGAGATCTGCAGACGTGAGTAGTGGGCAGTTTTCCCGAGGGAAACCTAAGAGACGTGGCAGTTGAGGGAGTAATATGCGCCCTCGTTCTAATTAAAATAATGAAGATTTGGCGGCCAAAGTCATTATGACTTGAGTTCGGATTAACAATGGCCATTAAACTCAACCGTCGTGATTACTGTGCTTGTTCCCTAAAAGCAGAGGAAACGTCATCATGGCTTATGTCATAAAAGTCATTATTGTGGCCCATCCATATTTTTTAAATATTAAGGACAAGATTTTGATATTACATAGCACATTCGTTGCTTACAATTATCAAGCGCTGGCCAACAGTTGTTTCATATTTCGCCTGATTGGAAAGGCAATACAACGTGAAGTCATGAAAGTTATGCCTACTAACAAAGGCATCAAAATTTTCATCGTCAAAACTAACAAGTTTGTACTAAGACATTAATCGACTATTACAAAAGTCAGTTGTTTGGGAAAAAAGACTTGAAAGTTTCCCATTTTGCTAATATTTCGTCTCGTTTGAAGTAATTCCTCTGCAAGTCCTCTCTTGCAGCAGAAACATGTACTGAGGCACCCTTCCCTTCTTCGGCTATACGCTTGAAATCTTTATCAAGCTGGCTAACCATCCCAAGAAGGTGTTCCTTTTCAGTCTGAAGCTGGCCCAGTCGATACAACAAATGTTGCTCTTCCTGATCGATTGTCAAAAGTTTCGACTTTAAAGACGAAGCCTCATTGTGCATTGACGATAACGTGGTCGTGACATTGGACAAATTGCCAATTAACGCTTGTTTCTGCTTGATCTCTCCTTGATAATAGTGAAAGAGACTAACGTTGTCATTCAAGGAAGATGCAAAATTATCCAATGCAATCTGTTCCTTAAGAGGAAACACATGCCTTTGAGCAAGAGACTCAACACAGGACATGAATTCAACAGACTTGGTTGTCACCAATTCCTCAAAAGGAAATTTCAAGAAATCAAGGAACCCATGAATTTCTTTCTGAATCTCCTCACTGTATTGGAGAAAAGTAAACGAGCTAGATTCAGATACCTCGGTTAAAGATCGAAAGGTTTGGGAGGTCGACCTAATCTTTTCCATCAGATGGTCTAGAGAGTTGCTTGAAGAAGTAGCTTGGACTGAACTTTCTGTTCCTGTGAGATGGACTCCAACCTTGTTCACTGAACGAGGAGATGCATTAATAGCAGTATTGGTTGGAACAATCACCGGAGCTGGAATATTGGCAAGTTCTGGAACAGTCAGGATGTCAAGGGGAACAGTTCGAATGCCAGTAGGGCTAGAAGCTACACCCTCTAGATCTTGATCACCCACTGAAAAAAGAACAGCCTGATTTTCCTCTATATTCACAGGACTTTCTATGGGTCCCTCTTCCAAAATTCTTTCGATGGGCTGTGTTTGAAGAAGTTCATGTTGGCCTTTTATGATAGGCAAATCTATTGTTGGAGTCTTTCCAACATCTTCCTTATGCTCCTCTTGTCGATTCAGATCAATATCCTGAGCTTGGAAAGGAATTGGAGGATCAACAACATGTGGAGTTTTCTCCACATTTGAGAGTTCTGGTTCAATGGCTTGAAGGACTGGTCCGTGATGGATTACAAAGTCAATGCCTGGTTGGACATTACTCTTATCAAGGTCAGAGCCAGTAGGGGTTGAAATTAAACCTTCAGTCACCTGCAAAAATGGGTCATCGTGCAGCAAAGGGCTCTCCTGATATAAAGGATTCTCTTGCATTTCTGGCATTTCTTGAGCTTGATCTAAGGAGCCTGAAATAGCCGTTTCATCATACTCGAATTGGTCAATTGCCAATTCAGTATCAACTGTCTCCCCTGGAGAAATGGGAGGTTTCTAAATCTGAGATGACTTAGAAGAGTTTTCTTCCTCTTCTGCTTCTTCAAAGGCATCCACAATCTTGGTACCTTTGTTTTTCTGTAAGTAAAAGGAGGTTTTGAAGATATAAGTGCTCACAAAAAGAAAATTGCAAATCGATGTTAAGTAGGAAATTGCAACATTATTGGGGTAATGTACCTTCTTAGTCTTCCCTCTTTTTGATTGCTTCTTTGGATTGGAAGGTGCATCAATTGTGACCTGTCTTTTAGGTCTTTCTAAAATCGAAAGGCTTGAAGTCTTCTGTGTCAAGCCACTCTTTTTGGTCCTGGGAGTTTTCCTGAGTGGTTCAGACTGCTTATCCTCAATAGTCCTTGCTTTCCTCTTCCTGGTGTTTCCACTTGGCACCGTTGATATAGGAAGAACTTCTCCTGCGTGAGATACGATAGCTTTGGAAGCTTCTGCCTCATCAGGTAGTCGAGCCGATTCCTCTGTCAAGAAAGTGACATCAGATAAAGGAAAATAGGTAGCAAAGTGAGCACATAATGTATTGTCTTAACTTACCAGCTTTGTCTTGAATAAATTTGTATTCTGGATCAAGTCTGTAGAGACAGTCAGGAAGTGGGGCATTCAGGTATACGACTTTCATAGTCGACCACCATTCCTCAAAAGCAGTAGAAGTCCCAATATTGATCTTGAAGTCATAAAGCTGGAAAGCCTTCACTCGATGGTGAAAATTGTCAACCATCAGGGAGATCAATTTGGAGTCTTTCATTTTGATAGATAGCCTGCTAGAGGCCATCTCAGTAATCTCCGGATGAACGAAAGGCATTGGAATGCCTTGTACTAGACCAAATTGTCTGGCAAATTGACAAGGGGAGTAGTTCTCAAAGCTACAATTCCCAAAAGGAGTGTTGTTTAAAGCAAAACCGACTGGAATAAGTCGTGGGAGAAGAATACTGGCCCAAAACAAACGTTTGGAGGTTACCATTTTTTCTGTAACCTGAGGGGAGGCAACTGGAAGGTCCTCAAAGCATAGCTTTATTCTTTCAGAAGCATATTCAAACTTATCGAATGGAAAGAATATAGGCTAGTTTTCCTTCTTGTCTTCGTAAAAGAAAGTGAAATATCTTTGGAAAGATGATTCATCCGTACAAGTAAGGAAACCCAAAAGATATTCAGCATAACTACGACATTGAACGATAGTTTCATCTTCCCTAAGAGGATTCTTCAATTTGGGTACAAGCTGAGGGAAGTAGGCATACAACCAAGCTTGGAGTATCCAAAAGGGACCACCACAGGAGTCTGCAATTTTCTTGTCAACAAAGGTGAACATCCCTCTGTATAGGGAACCTAGGACAAATGGGGCTAGGGCCAACCTTTTCACTTGAGCCAAACAAATGGCCAAATTGAGGTATTCTTTGGTAACCCTAAGTCCTGGGACTGCCAAAAGAAATCTACAAATCCAAAAAAGATAGAATGCTACCTTCTCATGAAAGCTAGGAGCAGATGATTTCGGCTTAAAATAGGTCTTTAGCCATTTTGAATAACTTTCCCCAGATGTCGGAACAATAAATGGGGGCTCATATGGATCAGGAGTTAGTAAAGCATTTACCTCACGGCCTAAAGAGGAGAGGCCAGTAAGATGAGAGATGTCTAAAATCGTGGGAGCTAACATACCGCAATGAAGAATCAAAGCATTGGACGATTTAGACCAGAAACAAGCTGCAGCAGCTAGGAGTTCAGAGTTCATTTCTAAGGGGAATTGCGAAAGCTCGATTGTCTCACGAATTCCCATTGTTTTCCAATCTTGGAAAACAAATTTCGTCATACGCTTGACCCAATCTGCCCATCCTAGTTCAACGGTATAGGGCCAGGAACGAAGACAAGTACTCTTACCACAATCAGACCATGCAAGCAAAGAATGTTGAAGAAGAAGTGGGTCACGCTCCACCACGGGGTAGACTTCTGGAATACTATCTGGAACGATTGATGGAAAAATCGAACCCAAGGTGCAGCGAGAGCTAACGCTCTCATCAGGGATCAAGACTTGGGCGTGCTGGGTCGCTTCACCGCGAAAAGAGTCTGGGAAGCGAGGAACATCCATCATCGTCCGCTCGTTGGATGGGCTTTCAGCAGGAACGTCAGGAATCTTCGATTTCATCTTTGGAGCCATGAGAGGTTCTGTGATTTCGGGGATTTGAAGTAAAGAAAATGTCGTACACTCGTGCCCTAGAAATTCAAAGTACTCTGCTTTATATAGGCGGGGAATACTAAGGGATTATTTACCAAAGTTAACTCTTAACTCAGGTAAATAGGGGGGCATTGTTTACACCATATTTTAGACCCATGTTGATCGACTGGCTCAATTGTTGACACGTGTTGTCAGCAATTAAGGGAAACAAGAGGCGTACAACCAGGGGCTCAAATGGACTAGTCGACGGTTACAGAAATAATAAATCACGTGTTCGATGACAAGTTACAAGCAGATCGTGGATAGGAGCATTTGACAAGAGCAGTTAAGGAAAATGATCACAGTGGATCGTGTATCCAGAATATGAAGAAACCGCTCGGTCAAGAACGTGGAGAAGAAAGAGGAGATAACCGCTTGATTCAAATCGTTGGAGGGAAATCTGCCAGATTTGAATTTCAAGTCGAAGTGAGGCCTATAAATACAAGAAGAGAAGACAAATTCAACCCCCCACTCAATCGCCCAAAGGCTTCTACTTTTTATCTGTACTTTACATTTCTCGCACTAGGAGTAGCTTGTATCTTAAATCGTCTTCTCGATTGTGTATCCATAGTCAACTGACTTCTACTTCGGAGAATAATAAAGTCCATTTTGTTATTCATCTTCCATTTCCATTCACTGCATTAAGTTTGCTTCCAGAGAAGTCCTGAAATACGGCAGGGAACCAAACTCCACCACCACAAACATCCACATTCCAGCACTCACACCAATCCCAGTCGATCCGTCGACTAAGAGAAAAAATAGACAAACAATAACCCAACCTCTTCATCTCCATTAGCAGATCTGCTAATTTATTGTATATTTCTGCTGAATGAGGGTGTGACCGATCTCCACCCACAAATCCATGGATAACCCCGTTTATCTCCACCCAACTGCATCCGGGTCTTTTCTTGAACCCCTGATCCCTTTGTTTTACTCTTACATGTGCTGCTGCATCATCCCACCTCCCAGCGACACTGTGCATATTGGACAATATAACAAAATTTCCACTACTTCCCCTAGTTCAATATTTCTATGGGTCCTACAAGCAGCAAGCAAGGCACTCCATACACAAAAATCAGGGTCACATGGCATCTTTTCAATGAATCCCAGGGCCTCGTACAAGAGTCCGGCCCGGCCCAAAAGATCGACCATGCATACGTAGTGTTCCATCCTTGGTGTTATGTAGAAATATTGACTCATTGCAAAAAACCATTTTTTCCCTTCATCGACAAGCCCAGAATGGCTACAAGCAGATAAGAGACAAATAAAGGTCACATCATCTGGGCGCAAGCCTGCAATCTCCATATCATGGAACAGCAAAACTGCTTTCCTCCCTAGCCCATGAATGCCATAACCGAAAATCATAGCATTCCACGAAACAATATCCCTTGTATGCATCCTATCAAAAACTATTCTGGCTGTATCAACCTTTCCACACTCGGAGTACATGTCGATCAGTGCATTACAAATTGAGGTATCCGTTGAAAAACCACTAACAATAGAGTAATGGTGGCCGCAAGCTCCATGTTGAAGAGCAGCCAAATGCGAACAAGCAGGCAAGAAGCTAACCAAGGTTGTCGAATCTGGCTCTAACCCAGACAACTTCATCTCTTGGAAAGTAACCAGAGCCACTTTTGCCTTACCATTCCGTGCGCACCCTGAGATAATAGCATTGTGGGAAACCAAATCTTTTGATTCCATTTCACCAAATAGTCTCACCGCATCCTCTATAATCCCACACTTGGCATACATTGACAGCAGTGTGTTACCCACCATTAAATCAAAAACAACCAACCACCCACGATTTTAAATTGGGATCGCATTTCGATTTTATATGTAACAGATAGAACAAGTGAATGAGCAGTTATTTTATGTTTCAAAAATATTAATCTTTAATGGACGAATCTATAAGACATAATAATGCTCAAATCACCGATATGTACAGGGGATTTTAAACGAGCGATACGATTATAAATTATCAAATTATAAAAATAGTCATGGTTAGCTGCCAATCTCAATTAATTGTGGGGCCTTGGAATAATTACGTTAATACTGTGCAAATGGCAATGTTTGTGAGTGCGACCGCTATGTTATAGTACATGGCCGAAATGTATGAGTGTATGGCCGCGAGATCGGACCTGGCCCTTGACTGTTTTTTGCTGGAACTCCATAACATGTGTTCTATGGTCCAATAACAATGGCGGAAGAGCAAATCCACCAAAGATTAAGCCGCGGAAGATCAAGTTGGCGGGAAAAAATGGCGGTTTGTCGTGGCAGCATGGAGCTCGCGATCCAATGGTGGGTGCTTGGGCTCTCTCTCTCTCTCTAGAAACTTTTATATATCCCAAATATAGGAGTCTTGGTATCCCCTCCGCTCCGTTTCAATTTTTCGGCCATTTTTCAAGTACATTTTGATGATCGGCTTCATTCATTTTGTAGAGTTCGGCGAGAACAATAATCTTGTCAAAAATTATGATCATAGGACTTTAGTAAATACATGATCAGCACACATGAAAAATGCAAGAACATAAAAATTGGGTTCCGATTCAGTGCGTTTTTGGATCCAATTTTTGTTTTTCTTCAATTTTCACGTGTGTTGATTATGTATCTACTAAAGTCCGATGAACATGATTTTGTTGAAATTAATTTTCTCACCAAACTCTACAACTGAACGAAGCCGATCTTCAAAGTGTGCTCAAAAATTTGCCGAAAAATTGAAAATGAACCGAAAGAGGATACCAAGACCCTTCCTATACCTGGGACATACAAATTATATATTATGGAACCGTAATTGTGGACAATTTAAGATTCACCTAATGTCTGTTAAAAGTTATTATTTTGATTTAACTCTAGTACCACCTCATTGGATCCCGAACTCAAATTTCTGCTCCCAAAAATTTAAATAGAACTTAATCCAAAAAATATAGTAATTTGCTAAGTTTGTTTAGCCTGAATAATATATTGCGATATACAGCTCAAAGAAAATGTTTTTGGACTAGCCTCTAAACAAATTGCATGCACTAAGGATACCTTTTTAGGGGAAAATTCGATACTCCCTTATTTAGTGTCCAGTATTTCATTTTGGACTATCCCGTAATAAGTGTTCATTTTGTAAAGTTATGGGGTAAAAGTTGGTGCATTATCTATTTTGTCCCTAAAAGTATATTTCATTTTGAAAAGTTGTGAGTAAAAGTTTAATGATGATGGATAAGTAGGGAAAGTGGAGGAAAAAGTTGATGTGAAAAGTGTAATGATGATGTCTTTTTAATAAGTTAGAGTTACGAAGCAGGATACTTAAAAAGGGACGGAGGGAGTATAGAAAGACTTCAAATCTCTAAGTCCCAAAAAGTTGTGTCCTAATTGGTTGGCAATTTCATTTACAAAACACACTTTTGTTTGTATCCCATTTTTATCGAGTTAGTATTTTTTTATTTTAAGCTAACGAGTTTGTATAAGATTCGAGTGGAAGGAATCTTGTTATGTAATTGAGAGTGAGCGTATCAGCCGGATAAAATATGAAAGATTTACGTGATTAATTTTCCAACTTGCTGACCAACTTGGGCTAGCTCAATTAGCCGACCTCTTACATCACACTAGGAGATCAAGAATCGAGTCTTTCTACATGCATGTGGGTGTTCTTTCCTATTCATTTGTTGGGGTTAATTTCTCCCTTTAATGGGGCTTGTAGTTGAGATTTGTTTATAGTGATTGTGGTCCCTTTGATGGACTTATTTATCATGTTGATTCAGTTGTTGGACTTGGTTATCTCATGAACTCTCACACAATGGATGTAGTATCTTGTGATTTGTACTTTGTTCTTTATACATAATGTAATGATCTCTCCTCCTCGTTAGAAAAAAAAAACTTTACAATTCGTTGGGCGACTAACAAATTCACGAAATTAACTTTTCCAATTGATCGGGCCATTTTGTGGCAGCTAGCCTCTCAATATACGTGATAAAAAAGATTGCATGACTACTTCATATAAAAGGAAAGGGGTTGTGCTCTCCAAAGTTGTCAAGAGATACTGAGATGGGGGGGGGGGGGGGGGAATATGTGGTGTTTTTCACTTTTTGTTAAGTTGATGATGTTGGTGTGTGAAACATGAGAAGGAAAAGTACCCATTTATGTTTAGCCGCCACTCTTGAGGGATATATTGGAAGTGGTCTTTGCTTTGTTTGAGTCTTGGAGTACAGTGACAACTCCAAGAAGTTTACACATCTTTCATTCAACTATTTGAATTGTTTTTCGGTTGATTTCTGGAAGCATCTTGGAAGGCTTGTAGATTCAAGGCAATGGTGGTTAAGCACTGAGTGTGGTGAACGAGTGATTCGACAAGTAGGTCTTAGGCAATTGTGAGGATTCAAATTGTAGGTTAGATTACTTGTAACTGCACATTCATGAGTATAATGTTTTGATTCCTTCCTGTGGTTTTACCCATTTGTTGTTTTCTACGTATATCTTGGTGTTCGTTATTTGTTTGCTTTTCATTTGTGAAATTGGTTTACTTTTCAGTTTGGGGGTTGACTAATTGAAGATATAAAACATCTTTGAACCTAGGCGATCTAGGATTTTTCAAAATCTATTTTCCGTTAGTTTAATTTGAACAAAAATTAATATTCTCCCTCAACTTGATAATTTTGGGATGCGAGCCAGTGTGTAATTAACGGGGTGTCTTTCAAATCTTTTATAAATTACAAAAGAGTGTAAGTTTAGCTTGTACAATAAAAACTTTATAAAGCGAATCAAAAGGGGAGTGATTTTGCCACTCCCAAATTGTTAACGGCACTTCCCGGGGGAGTGCCAAAATCAACTCATATTGATTTTGCCACTCCCCAAAAGTTAACAATTTGGGGAGTGACAAAATCAACCTATAATATTACAACACACTGACGTGGCAGTGTCCCACAATTGGGCAGATTTTGCTAATTAGAATGGTTCCTCCTGTGCAATGACTTGTCTTGAACTTGCAGATTAATTAGAATGGTTCCACAATTGGGCAGATTCTTACTTGATTATGCCGTGTCCGAACCTGTGTCCTTGCCCCCATTGGGTCCCAAAGTCAATGTTACTTTGTATTGTACATACTAGTCGAAACAGACAACAAAAGACCAAGCTCTCTCGAAAGATCAGGGACACCACCTTTTCTGGAAGTTGCGTGAGAAAGCAACATGACCACTTTATTCCATTTAAAGAGTCTACTATTTCTTAAAACTCAGGTGACTCCCATAGATATCTATCCACCTTCAACGTACCATAGGCTAGAGCAAGTTTCAGACCTTCAAAATCATGTTCACTCGTGAGATTCAAAATTGCAGATACAAATAAAGACAAACAAAGTATTCGATCGGTTGAAAAAGGCGATTATCACCGGTTCGAAATACAGAGAAACAATTTTCTCCAGACGCGAATATATTATCATGCACGACGATAAATTAAACAAAGAGGGTACTAAGAAGTAAAAAGTACTGGTACGGATCGGAGTTATAGTTCATGCTAGTTGATAAGCGTAGGTGCCAGCAAGAGCACAAAACTAACATTGGCCGTGCATTCTCGCAAGTCTCCCGAACAGTAAACCAGCAAAAACAAACAGGCCTACTAGACTACACAATCAACTCATCTAATTTAGTCAATTAAACTAACCCCAGAAAATCCCCAATTTCGTAATGGATCACAAACCCTAATTTTTGAGGGGCTCCAAATTTTAGAACCCTAAGATGGAGAATATAGGAGAGAGAGAGAGAGAGAGAGATTTAGTCAAAAAATCCCCAATTTCGGAATGGATCACAAACCCTAATTTTTGGAGGTCTCCAAATTTTAGAACCCTAAGATGGAGAATCTAGGTTAGAGAGAGAGAGAGAGAGACCTTGGTCGAAGTTCGAGCTTGTCGTAGGTATCGGTGTGGTGGTTGTGGTCGCTAGAAGCCCAGGAGTGGTCGCTGGAGTGGGGAAGGCATTGGTGGGCCGGGATGGTGGCTAGGTGGGTCACCCCCCTCTCTCTCTCTTTCTCTGGTCTAGAGGCTGCATTCTCTATACTTATAAGTATAAGCCCGAAATTTATTTTGGTATTGTTTACTTTTCATAATTTTCTGTTTAGCTTTTCGTCGTAAAACGGAATAAATAATTAAGTTTACAAGAATGAGATCGGAATTTATCAAACGAACCAGGTGGGGAGGAAAAAAAGCCGCTTTTTTTTTTAATTTTTGATTTTCTACTCTTTTTTTTGGTTGTGTTAAATCAGTGGGTCCCGGAGCTGACATGGCATGCCATATCAGCGTGTTGTAACCATGTTGTAAACGGATGTCGTAATTAAGCGTAGCATTTCTGCAAGTTGAATTCTTGTTTAGAAAATTCGAAAATGGCTGTATTCCCCACGCCCTCCTATTATGACTTTTCTTATAGTATTAGTAGCTTAATTTCCTTCTCTAGCTTTCCACTTTGTACATTTAAATAGTACCTCCACGCACGTAACTTCATTTCATTTGTGGAAGTGCATATTAACATCCTAAGTTCCAACACTATTATATATGTGTCCATCCTTAAACATGTATCTCCATGCAGTACTACTCTTGTTTCTTTCATGGCTCCTCCTCCTATTACCACAACCCACAGTACTAGCAAACAACGTAACCACCAACATCGCTGAGGTAACCTCCAACAGCTTCCTCGGCACCAAGCAGCCCGGTTGCCCACTCGAATGCGGAAACATAAAGGTCCCTTACCCGTTTGGCATAGGTGTTGACTGCTCCTTGGATTCGAACTTCGAAATCAACTGCAGCACTGATTCAGAGTCCTTCTTGGGCGGCCTCGAGGTCCTATCCATCTCACAAACCCAAGTCCAGGTCCGAAACATTGTCGCTTCACAGTGCTACAACCAGAACAGGTCCTCAACGACCATTGCTTTCGTAAGTCGATTGCCCATAGTACTTGATTATGCGATTGGAAACCAGAGCTGTGTTGAAGCCCAAACCTCTACAGCATACTTCCTGTTCTAATAATATGGATGGTGGCTCTGGAGGATATCGTTGCAATTGCAAAGATGGTTACAAGGGCAATCCTTATCTTGGTCCTGGATGCATAGGTTTGTTGTTGGCTATGTGTAGCAGGCCAAGTCAGATGGCTCGGGCCGCACCGAGCGTAATACCGAGCCACAGGGCCGACGGTCCATTTTTACTCCAAGGCAATGCTAACAGCGCCTCGGCTTACCGACGGTCCGGATCTCTCCAAGGTAACGACGCCGGCGTCTCGGCTTACCTGCGGTCCAATTTGACTCAAAGAGATATTTACCCGCCTCGACTTGCCGAGGGATGAGCGTTTCCTCCCGATATCTTTCACGGTCAACATCTTCTCGGCTTGCCGACTCTTTGATTGTCGGCTCACACTCGGCTTTGAACGGATGTGGGGGCCATGATCCTCTCTCATTCATGTGGGAGTGCCACCATGGCCATGATGACGATAATGACGTCGGCTGAACGGTTACCAGGTTGATGGTACCACGTGAAGGGGCCAGCTCACTCGCCAAACGGTTACAAAACCCTAAAAGGTGACATAGGGAGTACGTCAGCCGACACGTAGCAGGCATGCGTACGATCTTGGAGATCAAGCTGGACGTTCCCTATAAATACACTATTATGCCTCCTGGAAGAGGTACGTGAAAACACAACCCTAAAACCCTAGCTCTTGATCTTTCCCCCGATCTTTGCAAGTGTTCTGATCCTTGCACCGGAGGGCCATCCCGGAGAACCTCCGGTGTGGTCTTTAGTCGTGCTTCGTTTTGCAGGATCGAGGAAGATTGAGAACGAGATCCAAACCCCAGAGCGAAGGTGATCGAACCATCAAGAAAGGAGCCCCACACTATGCTATTTTAATTTATTTTTCCAACTCATAATGCTATGTGGTAAACTCATAAGTAAAAAATAGATGACCCAGAGATTTGCGTACCAATATATTTCTTAATGATTGATTGGCAGATATTGACGAATGCGAAGATCCCAACCTTAATGACTCTGATGGAAATGCAAAGTGCACGAATACTCCAGGAAATTTTAATTGCTCTTGTAATGATCATTTCTCTGGCGACGGACGTGGGTGCACTCCTCGGGCCTCACAAATCTCAGTGATCAAGTTATCTTTAGGTACGTACATTATTTTTTATTTTTTATTTTTTATCTTTACGTACGTACGTAATTGCCTAGCTAGTACATAAAACGTGCTTCAGATCCAATTCTCTGTTAGTAAAGTCATGCAGAATATGGCTGCTAGTAGCAGGTAAACATAGGTATTGAAATTCCAACATCTTCATCTATCACCCTACGTACGGTTAAGAAGTCGCTATGTTATGACTTATAATGTCATTAATCAAGATAAAAATAATAATGTTGATTTTATTAAAATTTTTGCACCTTCGATCCAGAGAAGACTCTGGAAAACATTCGTAGACAATGGAAATAGAATGATCAAAAGACATCAAAATGATGACAAGACAATCGTTGTCTTACCAGCTGCAAACACTTCTGATCAAAAAATATTCGCCTACTTTAATTAATTGACCACATTCTAATTAACCCCCATCTAATTTAAATTTTTTTACACTATCATATAAATAATATATTGTATTTTTTTAAAAAGAATGATTTTAAAAAATGGCACGGCCGGGCACAGCACGAGAATGTGTTTTTTGGGAAGATTTTTTTCGGCTGAAAATCGGTTGGCGATGTGCCGGCACGGGCACGACACGATTAATTAAGTAAACAGGCCGGCACGGCATGACATGACACGCTTTAAAAAAGGCATGGCACGGCACGGCACGGCACGACACAAGTAATTTTTTTGCTGCTTGGTTTTTTTTTTTTTGATCCGTTTCTGCTTGGTTCTCTCTTCCGGTTATGCTACTTCTATTTTCGGTTATCCATTCGGTTCGGGGAATACCCGAACCCTGTTTGGTTCGGGTATTGGTAAAATCTCCTCTCCCCGTTCGGGTATCGGGGCGGATATGGGTGCCATTTCGGTTTCAGGGATCGGGTACGGAAATCCCCATATCCGCCCCGAATGCCCCAATTGCCATCCCTAGATGTAGTATCTTGTTATTTGTACTTTGTTCTTTATACATGATGTAATGATCTCTCCTCCCAATTAGTAAAAAAAAATACTTTCCAATTTGCCGGGCGACTAACAAATTCACGAAATTAACTTTCCAATTGATCGGGCCATTTAGTGGCAGCTAGCCTCTCAATTTACGTGATAAAAAAGATTGCAAGACTTCATATAAAAGGAAAGGGGTTGTGCTCTCCAAAGTTGTCAAGAGATTGAGAGGGAAAAAAAAAAACTGTAGTGTTTTTCCCTTTTTGTTGATGATATTGGTGTGTGAAAAATGAGAAGGAAAAGTACCCATTTATGTTTAGCCGCCACTCTTGAGGGATATATATTGGAAGTGGTCTTTGCATTGTTTGAGTCTTGGAGTATAACATGGTTACAACACGCTACCGTGGCAGTGTCCCACAATTGGGCAGATTTTGTAAATTAGAATGGTTCCTCCTGTGCAATGATTTGTCATGAACTTGCAGATTAATTAGAAAGGTTTCATAATTGGGCAGATTCTTACTTGATTATGCCGTGTCCGAACCTGTGTCCTTGTCCCCATCGGGTCCCAAAGTCAATGTTTTTTTTTTGGGATAAGAGCCCAAAAGTGGAAAAATGGAAATAGTTTTTTGCCCGTTGAAGGACGATGCTAAAGAGAGACAATAGCAGGGCAATGATCAGAGATACCAGGGGAGAAGTCAAAGAATTTGGAAAGAGATAGGCAAAGGACCGGTCGAAGGTGGATTGGAATAGTTCAAAGAGAAGGTATAGTGGCCAACCTCCCGTCAAAACTATAAGAATTCATCTGGCCAACCAACCGGGATCAAGTTCTCTCTTTTCCTCACCCACGCTTCTACCATGGGGCGAAAACCTATTCTTATTGACCCAAAGTCAATGTTACTTTGTATTGCACATACTAGTCGAAACAGACAACAGAAAACCAAGCTTTCTCAAAAGATCAGGAACACCATCTTTTCTGGAAATTGCGTGAGAAAGCAACATGACCACTAGCTTTATTCCATTTAAAGAGTCTACTAGGAGTATTTCTTAAAACTCAGGTGACCCAATCCCATGCATATCTATGCTGCTATGCACCTACAAACATAGGCTAGAACAAGTTTCAGACCTTCAAAAGTAAATCTCTTTGCGCACACCACACCCCCCGGCCCCCCCCCCCCCCCCCCCCCCCCACCGGACACACGCCCCCCGACCCCACCCCCCACGACCAAAATACCCCCGGCAAAGAACAAGTTTCAGACCTTCAAAAGTAAATCTCTTTGCGCACACCACACACCCCCCCCCCCCCCCCCCCCACCGGACACACGCCCCCTGACCCCACCCCCCACGACCAAAATACCCCCGGCAATAATTCAACCCATTTTCTTATTTCTCATTTATGTACTTAATAACTTTTATATCTTTTTTCACTTTTATTTATTTAATATTATTTAAGTGTTCCAATTTTGAATCCGGTTGAATCGGTGCAAAGATCTTTTTTTTTTTATCATTTTATCTTCAATGGTCATAATAAATTTTTGGCTCGAAGGCCTTTCAATAAGTACCCTAAGGCTCATTATTTAGTTTCAGGTCTCACTTAGGGTGCTTATTGAAATGCCTTAGAGCCAAAAATTCATTACGACCATTTAGGATGAAATGATAAGAAAAATAAGATCTTAGCACCGGTTCAAACGAATTAAAAATTGCAACACTTATTTTTTTACTCTTTATATATATTTTTAAATTATTTAATATTATATACGGGAGTAAATTTTTTTTAAAAATTTATAATTCTTTTATGTTATTGAATTTATTAATTTTTTATTTATTTATATCTTTTATCTATTTTATTTCTAACCACTTATTCAGATTTCCTTTTATCTTCTTATCTTCAACTATAACCACTCATTTAGATTTTCTTTTTATCTTCAATTACAACCACACATTCAGATTTTTTTGTTATCTTCTTATCTTTAACTATAACCATTCATCCATCACCCCTTATCCTTATATATCCAGCATTATCCTTCCAAAATCACCATCTTCTTCCCATCACCTCCCTCTCCCTGCTTATCCCTCCAACATCACCATATTTCCATCATCTATCTCTCTTTCCCTTCCTCTGTCATGGCTCCTCCCTCTTTTTTCACACCGGTTTCGTAAAACGTAGAAAAATATTATGGATGACTACAACTTCTCATTTTCATATAGTTGGTCCGTTGAGAATGATGTTCCTAGTAGGGAGGGCGTCTCCCACAATTTTCATGATTATACACCCGAATTCACAACTGACGAGGTTAGTTATTACCGTTGTTCTTATGCATATTAGTTATTTAATTTAAAAGTACATAAATTATGCATATTAGACTGGATCATGTTGCACTTATACATATTCTTTTTTCTTGTTTATAGATTTTTCAAAGTAGAAAAGACATGATGGCTTGGGTGCGGAGAGTCGGTAGAAAAAATGGTATTGTTGTTGTCATTAAGAAATCTGCTAGTTTAATCGGTGGCAAGCTGCCAAAGTGCATTCTTAGTTGTGAAAGAAGTGAAAAGTATAGATCGGCACGGAATGCAGTTGATGGGCAATCCTTGCAAAAGAATACTGGGACAAAAAAAATGCGAGTGCCCATTTGAGCTGTGAGGTATACCAATACCTCTAGCGGGTGTCATGTGGGGTGTAAGGGTTGAATGTGGTCTCCATAACCATGAAACAGCAGAATATTTTGATGGGCATGAGTACACGTCAAGGCTAACACCAGAGGAGAAAGAAATTGTGCGCGACATGGCGAACAACACCGCGCCTCGTGAAATTCTTAGTGTTTTAAAGAAAAGAAACTCATTAAACACTACATGTGCCCAGAGCATATACAACCTCAATTATACAGATAACATAGCAGAACGAGGCGGTCTAAGTCCTACTCAGTTTGTCTTGAATCAACTAATAGAGAAAAGATACCTCCATGAATATCGTACAAATCCATACACCAACGAAATCACAGATATTGTTTGGGTTCATCCTCAAAGCCTAGACTTATCTATGAACTTTCCGTCCGTATTGGTCATTGACACCACATACAAGACCAACGAGTACCGGTTACCACTATTGGAGGTTGTGGGTATCACATCTACAATGTGCACTTACTCTCTCATGTTTGCACATCTTACAAATGAGAGAGTAGAGAACCTGACATGGGCCTTGAATATCTTAAAGAAATGGATGCTTGGAAGGGGGGCATTGTTGCTATCGGTGTTTGTTACAGATCGGGATTTGGCACTTCTTAGCGCCATTGAAGCATGTTTCCCCTCAGCACGTCACATCCTTTGCATTTGGCACATCAACTAGTGCATAATAAAGCACTGCAGAGGGGTCCTTGGTCCGTCGTTTAACGACTTTAACATGTCATGGCACTCGCTTATTAATTCAACGATCGAAGCGTCTTTCAATCAGAAGTGGAATGCCATGTGCGATGACTATAAACGACACCCGTAGCTCTTACAATACCTTGTCAATACATGGTTAAGGCCGTACAGAGATATGTTTGTGACAGCATGGACAAATACGTTTATGCACCTCGGAAGCAATTCAAGCCAGAGGTATAGTCACTTTATGCATTGTTACCTTTACTATTTCAGTTACGTACATTATTCTACTACACTAAAGAATATTTCTGTAACTTTCGTATTTAAACACAGTTCATTATTATATTATAGGGCAGAGTCCGCACATGCGAGGCTGAAGCTATATTTGGGGAGTACCATGTCATCCTTACAAAAAGCTTTTGGGATAATAGATAAGATGTTGGAAAATCAGTTCAGGGAGATTCGGAAGTCATTTCAGAGATCTATCAATATCCCCCGCCATTGGCAAATACATGACGAACTTTTTCAACAAGTAAGAACTACTCGTATTTCATTAGAGGTAATGGAGCTCATCAATGTTCAGCTACAATGCGCTGAAAATGAATCCTACCTCCAGTTTGGGTTGTGCGACTGTACAATAAAAATTACACACGGATTGCCATGCAGACATGATCTTGCATATTACCGTTGGTACTCCATGCCGATTCTGATTCAGGGTATCCACGATCATTGGACTAGGTTGTCTATGCACGCGCCCATTGTGAATGACGAGGGAGAACGACCGGACAGAACATATGAAGTTATGGATAGATTACGTGGGATGGATCGATCTACGCGAGAGCACATGATAGACAGGATTATCGATATGACAGATCCATCTTAGAGCACAGTTCAAGGCCCAGCGTATAACATGGCCCATAGAGGTCGACATACTGGTAGAGAGGAGCAAAGTGGATGACGCATTCCTTCCTTCATAGAAGCATCGACTTCATCATCTAGAGTCGAATCTAGGAGACGTGGGAGGGGCGCGGGAGTTCGCAAAACTCAAGCGAACCATGCTGAATTTTTAGTTCCATCCATCCCTATCGACTACATTCAGCATTTACCTCGGGCTTATCAGCATTACATTTCTCACATTAATGACGTCCAAGGTGACGGTCATTGTGGATTTAGGGCGATAGCCGCTCATATAGGGTATACTGAAGATGGTTGGGCTCAAGTTCGAATAGATCTCATTAATGAGATTGAACAAAATAAGGATCTATACAATGCGCTATATCCAAAAACGGGTTGGGCAAACGAGCTAATACAGTCTTTAAATTGCTTTGAAAATTCGGCACCAGAGGAGCATTGGATGGACGCTATGAGTTTGGGAGTTGTCATCGCTTCAGCGTACAACCTTGTTCTACATACATTTGATGGGCTTCCTTCAGGTTGTTTTACTCACTTCCCATTGAGATCCCCTCCAGTTCTAGTCCAAGAGCGCATTGAAATAGCTATTGCTCGTGTTAGGAACAATCACTTTGTGCAACTTTTCTTGCAGCCTCATTACCCTGTACCACCCTTCCCAACATGGTGGTGGAACAATGCATCAAACCAAGTTAAAAGATGGGCTGCTCATTAGGCAACACGAATTAGTTTGTGGGAAGAAATAATGGATACAAGGCCAAGAGGGACAGGAGCAGAATTTGGTGGAAACATTGATTAGAAATTGAATTTTCATGTATTTTCACTCTTCGACGAAATTAGTACAAGTTATGTTTGGTTTGATTAATTAAAATTAGTACAAGTTATGTTAGTATAAGTTATGTTTTAATTATTCATTTATTAATTAAAATTATAGTAAGAAGTCTTTTAAAAGTAAAACAAAAAACTTCTAAAAGTAAAACAAAAAAAACTAGTAAAAGTTGAACAAAAAACAAAAAACAAAAACAGTAATTAAAGTCTTTTATAAGCAAACAAAAAAAATTAGTAAAAGTTAAAAAAAACTAAAACAGTAATTAAAGTCTTTTAAAAGTATAAAAAAAAAACTAGTAAAAGTAAAAAAATATAAAACAGTAATTATTTACTTTTAAAAGTAAAACCAAAAAAAAAAACTAGTCAAAGTAAAAAATAAATAAAAAAACCGAAAAAGGAGGGGCGGGGGGGTGTCGGGGGGTGCGAAACGAGCACCTCCCTTCAAAATCATGTTCACTCGTGAGCTTCAAAATCGTAGATACAAATAAAGACAAACAAAAGATTCCATTGAAAAAGGCGATGTTCACCGGTTCTAAATACAGAGAAATAGTTTTCTCCACACGCGAATATATTATCATGCCCAATGATAAATTAAACAAAGAGGGTACTAAGAAGTAAAAAGTACTTGTACAGATCGGAGTTATAGCTCATGCTAGTTGTTAAGCAGAGGTGCCAGCAAAGGCACAAAACTAAAGTTGGTCGTGCATTCTTGATAGGTGCGTAAATATACCTATTTACGTCCCCTAACTTAGGCTTGTTATATCCACTTAGTACGCTACTTGGGATTTCATACTTGTTAATTGCGTTTCAGGATTCTCGGAGCCGATGGTTAATATTTGGAGCTAAAAGCACAAAATCATATTTAACGCAAAGCCAATGCCAATCCAATTGATCCAGAGACGAGAGCAAACTTATATTGGATGACGTGAAGCACCCAATCAAATTCCAACATAATGGAATTTCGGAGCAATATACTGTTGTGGATTTGCATGTGGTGCAAGTGAAAGGCAATTGAAGAATTTAAAATCAAGAAGTGTGTGAAGAGACATGGGCCAGCCAATGACCTTTGGGTTTGAACGTGAGAGATGATGGGTCCAGTAGTTGACAAGTTAGGCCCCACTTTTCTATGGTTTCTCGGCATTTATAAAAAAGAGAAAAAAAAGGGTTTTGGTGGGATATCTTTTTCTCACGCTGAAACAGAAGAACGGGGGCGGCAATCAGAAGACTTGTTCACGCACAAGGAAAAAGCTACGGCACTTCGACGCAGATCACGACCGAGCCACCAACAGGAGCTTTGGGTTTTATTCTTTTCTTATTCTTCCGAAAGCTTTAATGGAATTTATGTGTTTCATGATTATTTTTCCTAATTCTATGAGCGGCTAAATCCCTTGACTATGGTGATGAGGAGGTCTCTCCAAGTAGCGTAGTTGTTAGATTTCTAGGGTTTTATATTCAACTTGATTGTATGACTTGATCGATTCATAACTTTTTATGAAGTTTAATATTTTTCCAATCTTCGAATGTGTTTGTATTCATGGTTTCAAGCACTGTCATACAATGGTTTTGAATGTTCCGATATTGGTTTTGAGATAGACTATACGACGTGAGACGGGTCGTGCCGTGATTAAATTCAATGAGACGATCCGTGCCGTCTTGAGATAGCCTATACGGAGTACGAATCTTGATTATATTTTTGGGGATTATCGATAGGAATTGCTACCCTAAGATGATCTGGTTGAATGTTGAATGTGAACCCTAGGTTTCGAAATAATTATGTTACAAGGGGAGACCGAATCGGAAACCCTAGTCCTTTCTCTCATTTGTTTCAAAATCCTTTAATCGCTTTCTAGTTTAGTCTTAGTTTAATCAAATCAACTCAAATCCAAACCTTTTCCTTTCAGAATTAAATTAAAAAATCAATTGAACGTATAGCAACTTAGCTTTTTACTCTCCGTGGACGATCTCGGACTTAACTGCTATTCTTCGGGATAATTGTTAATTCCCTATTTTATAAATTATATTTTTGGTACGAAAACGACATACCAAATTTTGGCGCCGTTGCCGGGGAGTTAAAACACGGTTGCGTATTTTCAATTTGTTTTTAGTTTGATTCCTAATTTAGATTTTTTTTTTATATATTTTTAGTAGTATTATTATTACTCTTTTTTTTGTAGTTGTAGTAGTTCTCTTGGTGCAGGTTTCTTAACTTTATGCAGGACAAATTTGAAGCTAACGGTTGCTTGGTGTTGGAGGACGTCCGGTGTGGATGCTGAATTCAATTAGCCAAAGCTCTGTGAGTTTTTAAGTGTCTTGTATACGTTAAGTAGTTTGCATAAGAGGTTATTTGTTTTATTCTGTTTTATTTTATTTTTTTCATAAAAAAAGTAATGGAATATGCCTATGCTCCCCAGTATTCCGAGTATGTCCAAGAACAGTATAATTCTGCCCAATGGTTTCCTGAACCGAATTATGATTGTTACTCCAACTCTTACAATTCGGGATGGGAAAATCATTCCAATTTTACGAGGACACATCAAGCTCTGGACCCATATTATGCCCCATACCCAAGGCCACATTTTTCCAATACTTCCGATCCGTGGGCCTACTACCCTGTTTCACAGCAACAGCCGTATCAGCACCTCGCTGTCACTCCATCTCCAAATTATTCTATCGATTTTCAGGAGAAGATGTTGCAAGCTCTTGACGAGATTGACATTGCGATTAGTAGATGTGAGGGAAAAATATCATCGAGCATTGAGCAGGTAGTGGATATGGAGTATAGGGAGGATGCATGGGATGTGGAAAAGTCAATCACCAACTCCGAAGATTCTAGGGTTGAAGAACTGTTGTTATCAAAGGAGAGTGTCAATTCCTCTCCTCATTTATTGAGCTCTACTAGTGAGATCATGTCAAGTCTTCAATTCGAAGCTTTACCACATGACTCCATGTATATACCCGCGGCCTTGAGCCCAGTAGAAACTTTTTCCATAATCACACCTTTGCATGTGTCCCATACTCCTAGGGAAGAAGAGCAAATAGAACCAATTGTTGTTATTGAAGGGGTTGACTTGGACTTGGAAAAAGACTTAGAGAGTGAATTGAACAATGAACTTAATATCCAAAGTTCTCCTCAAGATGATTCTACTTGCACACCTGATATGCCTTTTCAGTCAAAAACTCTTGAGGAGTCCTTGCCGATAATTGTTCAAAGTCCACTGTAACTTGATGATCAAGTTCAGCCAGTTGTAGAGGATGCTACCCCTCCTATTGAGCCTCCACCATTGTCAAATTTTCATAAAGTAGAAGTAGAACCAATTGATTTTCTTGGTGCTGATAATTTTGATTTGTTTTTCCATCCATGTTTAGTGGACATTGTCAATAATCTGAAAATCAATTTGGTTCAAATTGCATGTTTGGTGGAACTAAAATTTCTAAAGCGATTTATGCAATTGAGATACTCAAAGTATCTAATTTTGTGGCACAGTCGAGTTCAGTTTTTAAAAGAGAGCTCGAAAGGGGGTGAAATGTTTATATTTGTAACTCTTCATGGTGTGGTGGAAGTTCCAAATTCACGTGAGTGTGGTACATTTTTTGTAAATTATTTTTAGGTACGTAGTTTATTTTATGTTTTTGTTTTCCTTTTTAGGTAGTTTTTTTTTTCTTATCCTCTATTTTTTTTTTTAAATTTACTTTATCATTTTTGTTTGGTGGGACTAGCTTTGCACAGGTCTATACTCCAAGTTGGGGGATGACTTCCTCCTTTTCTTTTGCCTTGCCTTTTGTTGCTCCTAAGCGAGGTGATATCTCTCATTTCTTTCTCCGGCTTGTCTTTTATTTTTTCTATGGTTGAGCTGTCACTGAGGACAGTGCCGTTTTAAGTTGGGGGATGGATCACTTTGCTTTTTGTTAGAGTTATAAAATCCAAAACAAAAAAAAAAAATACTCGTTGGATCCTTTTTACTTGAGACTTGGAGATTGCAATGTTCACTTGTTGGTTGCTAGTGTTTAGAATTGTTGGGCATTACTTGAATATTTATGTTGTATGATAGTTCTTTTTGCTAGCTTGACAATAGGAATTTATCTTGGCATACACTCTTAGCATCTTTACATGCACGTTTCTGGGACCTTGACTACTTGTGAGTTATGACTTGAGTGCTTTCAATGGCTAGATTAGTGGAGACTTATGCCCATGTGAGCTTTAGTGCCTTACCTTTCTTTGGGGTGGTGCCTTACCTTTCTTTTTTTTGTCGTAAAAAAAAAAAAAAAAAGAGCTTAATCGTTGTCGATCTCATTATCTTTGTAGTCAAGTATTGGGACTTAATGCATGCCTATTATTTCATCTTTTTGGAATGGAAAGTTACATGGTTGTACTGCCCCTAGGAGATGATAGTAGGCCATTTTTGTACTTTGAGCCGGTTCGTTTCTTTCTACATGCTTACCCCTTGTTAGCCACATTGAACCTCTTGCATAAGCCTTTTTCTTGTTGCGCTCCACCATCTATATTGTGTCTTGAGAATGGCAAATATATGTGAAGGTTAATTTTTGAAAAGAATGGAGAAAGTGTAGTTGAGAAAGATGTGCTTAAAATGTGGTATGTTCTTCCCCATGGCTAAAAGAAAAAAAAAATTTGAGAAAATTACAAGAAACAAAAAAAAAAGAAAAAGAAAAAAAGAACTTGAATGAAAAATGGGAAGATACCAATATACTTGTTGCAAGAAAGAAACGTGTGAACTTCATTTTGGAATTGTGTGAAGGGTGAAAAATAAGAGAGATGTGGCGGAGTTGAAAAGAGTTGGAAGAGGGCGCACATTATTACTTGCCCTATGTGTTTTGGCCTATTCTCGGACACTTGATTATGTTATACCCTAACCTTTGAAACACTTTTCCTTACCTAACGATATAACCAAATAAAAGTCCTATTTGATCTTAGGGGCAATGGGCTGTGGATTGATGGATAGAAATAGTTCAATACTTGACATTCCTTTCATGAGATCTTGTGTCCACTTTAAAAAGCTTTCTTTTCGTGTCTAAGTGTGCGGGATACTTTGGTTCTTTATTGCATAACTTCCGCCCGCACACATTGAGAGTTTATTACATGCACCCTGTTTCGAGTGTTTTCTTTTGTTGAGTGCATGACATAGCGAGAATTGAAGTCGAGACTCGGTCCGGAGCGAGTACTTGGTTGTGGTTCACTTGTGGTCAAGGTCTTTGCTCACACACGCTAAGTTTGGTTGCCATGATTTATTTCTATGTTTTGATAGCCTCTAGAACTATTCTTTGCATATGCTATATTCTTGGCACTGGCATATCAATGAGTTGCATTGCAGGTTTTTGGGTTCCAAGTAAAGGAATCCACGGTGTTTTGTGGGTGATCATTGCTGAAAACCCTCACGAGACTTCACTCGTCCTACCGGGGGTTTAAAAGATCTATCCTTTAGTTAGTTGTTTTATTTTATTTGTTTTTCCTTTCTTTGCTAGGGACTAGCAAAGTGTATGTTGGGGGATGTGATAGGTGCGTAAATATGCCTATTTACGCCCCCTAACTTAGGCTTGTTATGTCCACTTAGTACGCTACTTGGGATTTCATACTTGTTAATTGCGTTTCAGGATTCTCGGAGCCGATGGTTAATATTTGGAGCTAAAAGCACAAAATCATATTTAACGCAAAGCCAATGCCAATCCAATTGATCCAGAGACGAGAGCAAACTTATATTGGATGACGTGAAGCACCCAATCAAATTCCAACATAATGGAATTTCGGAGCAATATACTGTTGTGGATTTGCATGTGGTGCAAGTGAAAGGCAATTGAAGAATTTAAAATCAAGAAGTGTGTGAAGAGACATGGGCCAGCCAATGACCTTTGGGTTTGAACGTGAGAGATGATGGGTCCAGTAGTTGACAAGTTAGGCCCCACTTTTCTATGGTTTCTCGGCATTTATAAAAAAGAGAAAAAAAGGGTTTTGGTGGGATATCTTTTTCTCACGCTGAAACAGAAGAACGGGGGCGGCAATCAGAAGACTTGTTCACGCACAAGGAAAAAGCTACGGCACTTCGACGCAGATCACGACCGAGCCACCAACAGGAGCTTTGGGTTTTATTCTTTTCTTATTCTTCCGAAAGCTTTAATGGAGTTTATGTGTTTCATGATTATTTTTCCTAATTCTATGAGCGGCTAAATCCCTTGACTATGGTGATGAGGAGGTCTCTCCAAGTAGCGTAGTTGTTAGATTTCTAGGGTTTTATATTCAACTTGATTGTATGACTTGATCGATTCATAACTTTTTATGAAATTTAATATTTTTTCAATCTTCGAATGTGTTTGTATTCATGGTTTCAAGCACTGTCATACAATGGTTTTGAATGTTCCGAGATAGGTTTTGAGATAGACTATATGACGTGAGACGGGTCGTGCCGTGATTAAATTCAATAAGACGATCTGTGCCGTGTTGAGATAGCCTATACGGAGTACGAATCTTGATTATATTTTTGGGGATTATCGATAGGAATTGCTACCCTAAGATGATCTGGTTGAATGTTGAATGTGAACCCTAGGTTTCGAAATAATTATGTTACAAGGGGAGACTGAATCGGAAACCCTAGTCCTTTCTCTCATTTGTTTCAAAATCCTTTAATCGCTTTCTAGTTTAGTCTTAGTTTAATCAAATCAACTCAAATCCAAACCTTTTCCTTTCAGAATTAAATTAAAAAATCAATTGAACGTATTGCAACTTAGCTTTTTACTCTCCGTGGACGATCTCGGACTTAACTGCTATTCTTCGGGATAATTGTTAATTTCCTGTTTTATAAATTATATTTTTGGTACGAAAACGACAGACCAATTCTCGCAAGTCTTCCGAACAGAAAACATGCAAAAACAAACATACCGGCCCACTAGACTACACAATCAACTCATCTAATTTAGTCAGTTAAACTAACCACAAAAAATCCCCAATTTCATAATGGACCACAAACCATAATTTTTTGGGGGCTCCAAATTTTAGAACCCTAAGATGGAGAATCTAGGGCGCGGAGAGAGAGAGAGAGAGAGAGAGAGAGAGAGAGAGAGAGAGAGAGAGAGAGAGAGAGAGAGAGAGAGAGAGAGAGAGAGATTTAGTCAATTAGATTGTCCACAAAAAATCCCCAATTTCAGAGAGAGAGAGAGAGATTTAGTCAATTAAATTCACCACAAAAAATCCCCAATTTCGGAATGGATCACAAACCCTAATTTTTGGAGGTCTCCAAATTTTAGAACCCTAATATGGAGAATCTAGAGCAGAGAGATCGAGAGAGAGACCTTGGTCAAAGTTCGAGCTTGTCGTACGTGTCGGTGCGGTGGTGGTGGTTGCTAGAAGCCCAGGAGTGGTCGCCAGAGTGGGGAAGGCAATGGTGGGGATGGTGGCTGGGTGGGTCACCCCTCCCTCTCTCTCTCTGGTCTGGAGGCTGCGTAGTCGTATACTTATAAGTCTGAAATTTATTTCGGTATTCTTTACTTTTTGTAATTTTCTGTTTAACTTTTTGTCGTAAAACGGAATAAATAATTAAGTTTACAATAATGAGGTCAGAATTTATCAAACGAACCAGGTGAAGGAAAAAAGCCGCGTTTTTTTTATTTTTGATTTTCCACTCTTTTTTTTTTGGCTGTGTTAAATCAGTGGATCCCAGAGCTGACGTGGCATGCCACATCAGCGTATTGTAACCATGTTGTAAACGGATGTCGTAATTAAGCATAGCATTTCTGCAAGTTGAATTCTTGTTTTAAAAATTCGAAAATGACTGTATTCCACGCCCTCCTATTATGACTTTTCGTATTAGCTAGCTTAATTTCCTTGTCTCGCTTTCCACTTTGTACATTTAAATAGTACCTCCGCACTAGCTTAACTTCATTTCGGTTTTTTTAGCTTAACTTCATTTCATTTGTGGAAGTGCATATTAACATCCTAAGTTCCAACACTATTGATATATATGTGTCCATCCTTAAACATGTATCTCCATGCAGTAATACTCTTGTTTCTTTCATGGCTCCTCCTATTAGCACAACCCACAGTACCAGCAAAAAACGTAACCTCCAACATCGCCGACGTAACCTCCAACAGCTTCCTCGGCACCAAGCAGCCCGGTTGCTCACTCAGATGCGGAAACATAAGTGTCCCTTACCCGTTCGGCATAGGGGATGACTGCTCCTTGGATTCGCACTTCACAATCAACTGCAGCACTTCAAAGCCAATCTTAAGCGGCGGCATCGAGGTCCTATCCATCTCACCAACCCAAGTCCGGGTCCGAAACTTTGTCGCTTCTAGGTGCTACGACCAGACCGGGAATTTGACTAGTACTTATTGGGTCCGGGTCCGAGTGTCGTCGGATTGGCCGTACACGATTTCGGACACGGCGAATAAGTTTGTGGTCTTCAGCTGCGATGACTTTGGCCAACTCGTGGGCTCTAGTCAAGCTGGGTACCTCAGTAGTGGATGTGGGTCTATATGCTCCAAGAGTACGGACATGACTGGTTTAAATTGTTCCGGTATTGGTTGCTGCCAAACCAATATTCCGAAGGGGCTGAAGTCGTACAACGTTTCCCTTAGAAGCTTTGAAAATCGTACCCAGGTTTGGACTTTTGTATTCTTTCTTCTTTTTTTCCTTTTTTCTTTTTTCTTTCTTTTGGACACCCGACACTTGAAAAATGCGTAATTAAGGAAATCATTAAAAAAAAATCACTTAATTACCACAAGTTATTGGGTACTCCAACCACCACATAGTACTCCAATTTCATCCACATACAAGTTAGAACTACAAACTTGTGTATGAATGCGAAGAGTATCATGGCAGTGTCCCATACCACAGGAGCACTGCACAATTACTCACCAAAATGTAACAGTCATGTTTAGATTTTCAAATTGGTTTTGGATTGAAATTTTTTATTTTCTTCGCCAAAACGACAACAGGTGATATTATAGATCTAATTAAGAAAAAGTACATCAAGAGAAAACTACATCCTTAAACAAGAGATTAAGAAACCAAACAGGGGGAGACTCGGTCCAACGTCTACACCCAACTTAAACTAAATCCACTGCTCCAAATAGACGGAGCAAAAACACCCAAACATGAATAATAGAAGCCCCACAAACGGGGAGAAATACACACGGGACACCAAAGAAGAGAAACAAAAAAAAAAAAAAAAAAGAAGAGAAAAACCAGCAACGGAACAGTCTGCCATCCGGGAGCAGATTACATCCACCAACCTAGATCTCCCACTTCGGCGGGGGAGGACGCCTCTAACGACCACGATTTGTAAGGCACTACCTCCAAAAGCCGTCGGACTACACAGCGGGAAAGGCGGAGGAGCAGCGGATGGTGGTTTGGAGAAAAGGAGGATGGAGGTGAAAGGAGAAAGTGAGAAAACCTCTGAGTTCTAGAATTGGGAGGTGGAAAACCCCCACTAGGGAGAGAAATCCCTTTCCTCCCCTCACCCATTAGGGCGTAAAACCCTTGGGGGGAGAGGAATAGGAAGATGGGGGGCGGTGCTTCATTAGGGTTAGAGAGAGAGAGCGCATAGGGTTAGTATCTATTCTTAATTTAGGCTTGGTGTTCCGTGTGTATAATTACTCTAATATGCTCAATGGAATGAAACTAGAGAGAACATGTAAGATTCACGAGATGATAAATGGGAGCTAGCTAGTATACGTATTGTTGGATTAGACAGCTAGCCAATCTTATTGAAAGAAAGTTAGAAGGACTTTTAAAAACACATAATTTACAGATTAATATTAATTTAATATATTAAGCAGCATTAATAAATCAACGAATTGTCCCCGGCCGAAAATTGGGTAAAATTGGAGGTTCCACCCCTTCGAAGAGAAGTTGCACCGTTTTCTCCTTTTTCCAGACTTGTTCTTAAGATCAAAACCATCTGAAAAGTCATTGTCTTCTGTCTTGTTCTTATGCTTGTTATAGGTTTGGTCATCCGGCAAATGTGGCTATGCGTTCGTGGGAGAGCAGGATAGATTTAATTTCCTCAGTCAATCAGATTTTTTGGACCCCAATTTCAGTAACCGAATACCCTTAGTACTTAATTATGCGATCGGAAACCAGAGTTGTGCTGTAGCCAATAACTCAAATGCATATTTGTGCAACCCCAATAATACTTTGTGTACTGATAATACTGAGAGTGGCTTAGAAGGATATCTTTGCAGTTGCAAAATTGGTTACGAGGGCAATCCTTATCTGAATCCTGGATGCACAGGTTTGTTATTGGCTATGCTATTTTTGTTTTTCCAACTCATAATGCTATGTGCTAAACACATAAGTAAAAAAAAAAAATACAAGAAGACCCAGAGATTAGCGTACCAATATATTTCTTAATGATTGATTGGCAGATATTGACGAATGCGAAGATGATCAAAACCTTAATGACTGTGATGAAAATGCAACTTGCACGAATACTCCAGGAAATTTTAGTTGCTCTTGTAATGATCATTTCTCTGGCAATGGACGTGTGTGCACTCCTCGGGCCTCACAAATCTCAGTGATCAAGTTATCTTTAGGTACGTACGTAAATTTTTTTATTTTTTTTATCTTTAGGTACGTACGTAATTGCCTAGCTAGTACATAAAACGTGCTTCAGATCCAATTCTCTGTTGGTAAAGTCATGCACAATATGGTTGCTAGTAGCAGGTAAACATAGGTATTGAAATTCTAACATCTTCATCTATCACCCTACGTACGGTTAAGAAGTCGCTATGTTATGACTTATAATGTAATTAATCAAGATTAAAAAAAATAATGTTGATTTTATTAAAAATTTTGCACCCGCGATCCGGAGAAGACTCTGGAAAACATTCGTAGACAACGGAAATAGAATTATCAAAAGACATCAAAATGATGACAAGACAATCGTTGTCGTCTTACCAGCTACAAACACTTCTTTTTCTCACTTTGAGTGTTTGTAGGGTTACTTTGTAGTAGTAATTACATCTGATCAAAAAATATTCGCCTACTTTAATTAATTGACCACATTCTAATTAACCCCCATCTAATTTAAATTTTTTTACACTATCATATAAATAATATATTGTATTTTTTTTAAAAGAATTATTTTAAAAAATGGCACGGCCGGGCACAGCACGACTGTGCTTATTGCGAAGTTTTTTTTCAGATGAAAATCGGTAGGCGATGTGCCGGCACGGGCACGACACGTTTAAGTAAACAGGCCGACACGGCACAACACGACACGATTTAAAAAAGGCACGACACGATCGATAAAGTAAACGGGCCAGCACGGCACGCTTAAATAACGGCACGGCACGGCACGTTTGACACCTCTAGTTAAGATATTACTGGATTTTTTGGCTTGTTGGTCACGATTGGAATTTAAGGCTCAATTTGGTTAGGTTTGATTTGGCTACGATTGCTATTTCTCGATCTTAACAAGTAGTGGGAATGGTGTTGTTTTCCTTTGATGACCTGGGTTTCACAATTAATCTAGACAAAATACGCGTTATTCTTATTCTTTCTTTTTTTTTGGGTAAATTTCATTAACCTCCCTTGAGGTTTTAATTAACAAATGCAAAGACCCCGCATGCAGTGGCAGAGCCAAGAATTTCCTTCAGCGGGGGCACCCAGTGGCGAAACCACTAATCATTCATGCGGTTCTGCAATTGACTATTCAACTTGCAAAGCTAAAAAATGAGTTGGATAGACTAAACATGTCAAACAAAGTAGCAATTTAGTATTTGCCTCCTTGAAATAAGCATTTAATTCTTGAATGAACAGAAAAGATAAAGGGACTGACAGTCCCTATACCGACGGCCACATGGGGCCCACTATGGGTCCCACATGGAAAATTCGAGCTGTTCAATGGAGTATAATTTTTTTTTTTAAAAACAAGTGTGCGTCACTGAAAATCATCTTAGTTCGATATGTGTAGGTGCTCACCAATCTTCTCATTTTTTAAAAATCGACAAAAGTGGAAAGATTGAATGAAAATTTAAGCTGATTATCCACAATGCCCACTCGATTTTTTGTTTTAAAATTATTGAACGATTCGAATTTTCCGTGCGGGGACCCGTAGTGGCCCCACGTTGCCATTGGCCCCATTGGTACCATAGCAACGTTCAGGGACGGAGGGGAAGGGGGGCACGTGCCCCCCCCCCCCCCCCCCCCTCGAAAATAGAATAATTTTGTTATATTTTGCATAATTATGAAATTAAGTATGCTACTACACATAAACACGTGCATATATCTTGAAAATATACATATAAAACTAGATTTATGTTTCAATTTCGTCATATGGCACATTTATACTTTTTGATTTCCGAACTATTTGTCTATTTGGATCGATTCTTTCTTAATTGTACTTATTTTTAACCGTCTAAGAGCAATATTTTAAAATAATATCATTAATAAAACTATATCGATCATTCTAAAACTTGTCGATGTTCATGTAAAACATACTCTCAAATTTTGTCTGAGATTTTGTGCTTATTTTTACATAATTTAAGTGAAAGTATGTGTTATATATTTTTGTAGTTTGTAATATATGCCTTAATTGTGTACGATATTATTGTAGTTAACTAGAAAAATAAATTTTTGCTACTATGATTAATAAGGTGCCCCCACTAAACGACATTTCTGAATCCGCCCCTGGCAACGTTGATTAACAAAACTCATATAGGCCCATTCCCTTAAAATTATATCACACGGATAAGTATGTGTATATATCTTAATATATGCCAACAATTATATAGTATCACGATAGAAAAATAACCCTAACATTTTTGAAAATAATAAATGCGTTTTAAAATTAATACGGAGTAGTTTAATTGTATTGGAAACTATTAAAAAAATTCCTACAAAATCTTGTGTTTTTTGTAGGACGGATTTTGAGAAAATTTAATTCTAGTGGGAAAGTAGAGATACAAGTCTTATGACTTTCTTACTAATTAATTGAACACCCAAAAAATGCAGAAAACTCAAACATTCTCATGCCTTCTAGCTTTTTGCAATTTTACGGGGCCTTCGTGCAGGCCTTTTGATAATTACTTCTACTTTTTGCCTAGTTGAAATTCAGTGTTTGGGTTGAATATTGTGCGATGAGATGTACTACTACATATGGTACCAATCAAGAACGATTGGTTATGTCAACTCGGTAATTTCTCAGGTTTCAAAAAGTAAGAAGAAACTCACTTACATGAAAATTTATAGGGTCAAAATATAGTGATCGAAGAGCCACATATAAATATGAGGTAACAGCAACATTTCAAAGCAGTACGCCACGTTGATGGGTGCTTTAGCTAAAGCAGAGAGGACTTGATTCTGTTTTCAAATTTGTCACATCATTATATATTGATTACGTGGTTGTACATTATTATGGTTTATATTCAATTTCATCATTGACGTAGTACAAGCACAGTACGTCAATAAAATTTTCTTAGAATTCTTCCACTTTAAGAGAGGAAGTTTCATCCTTTTTCAAGGGAAAAAAAAAAAAAAGAAGAAGAATCATACAGGTATGTAGTGCCACTAATCCATTGGAATCATAACCAATTTCCTCCCGAGAAACACAAAGTTTAGGCAAAGCTCATTACAACATACTGCGAAATAGTTTTATTTCTTTTTAGCAGAGATTACCTAATGACTGAATCTATACCTTTGTTTTGTGTAGGATTGAGCTTTGGCTTCCTGTCATTACTGATTGGTGTAACTTCGATAAACTCCTATATTAATAGAAGGAAACTAATCAAACAAAGAGAGCAATTCTTCCAACAAAATGGTGGCATATTAATGAAACAAAAAATTTCTTCAATCGATGGAACAAGTGCGGAGTCATCAAAAATCTTTACAGTTGAAGAGCTAAAGAAAGCCACTAACAACTATGCCGAGAACCGAATAATTGGGAGTGGTGGATATGGTGTGGTATACAAGGGAATTTTACCAGACCAACGCGTAGTCGCCATCAAGAAGTCCAAAGTGATGGATGGGAACCAAGTAGAGCAGTTTATCAATGAGTTGTTGATAGTAACACAAGTTAACCATAGGAACGTTGTGAAGCTCTTGGGGTGTTGTTTCGAATCAGAGGTTCCCGAGCTTGTTTATGAGTATATACCAAATGGCACGCTATTTGAACATATTCATAAGCCATTATCTTGGTTAACACTGGAGCATCGATTGAGAATAGCCATAGAAACAGCTAGTGCACTTTCCTATCTCCACTCTGCCGCATCCATTCCAATCATTCATAGAGATGTTAAGTCTGCCAACATATTGCTAGACGCTAATTACGTGGCAAAAATGGCAGATTTTGGTGCTTCGAGATTAGTTCCCTTGGACCAAACTCAAGTGACTACATTAGTACAAGGGACTTTAGGTTATTTGGATCCCGAGTACTTCCAAACTGGCCAATTAAACGAGAAGAGTGATGTTTATAGTTTCGGAGTGGTTCTAGCAGAATTACTGACTGGAAAAAAGCCTATTTGTCTTGAGAGGTCTCAAGAGGAAAGGAATTTGGCGACCTACTTCCTTGTGTCATTGAAGGAAAATAGGTTGTACCAAATTTTAGAGCCTCGGGTGGTGAAGGAAGGGACGTTGGAGCAACTCCAAGCAATTGGGGAGCTTGTGAAGAGGTGTCTTTGTTTGAAAAGTGAAGAGAGGCCTGGAATGAAAGAAGTGGTTGTGGAATTAGAGAGTTTAAGGAAGTATCGAAAGGATCCATGGGTTAATCAACAAAGTCATGAAGAGAGTGAAAGCTTGCTGAGTGACGAAGCACCAACAGACATTTACGCTTTGTCAATAGGTCCTTCCACTGGTGACATATCTGGGCAATATGGTTTCGGTAGCAGCACGACATTTCCGCTTAGTAAGTCGTTCTACTAGTGCTGGTGACATCTTGCGCAATAGGTATACGAAGGTAATGTTGTCAGGCTTTCTAATAGCATTGTGGGGTCCTACAGACAAAAACGCTTTGCAAATATGCAGTAGTCAATTGTGAAAGTAGATTTTTCTTCGTTTGGGTATGAATCTTTTGTAATAAGGTGAAGATTTTGTTTGTTCATGTTGTTAATTATTTGTGAATTCATTATCTGGGTCAGTCTCATGACTTTTCTTGTTTTCTACCGTAGTAAATTATGTTCCTGTGATGTTGTTTTATAGAATGTAGTCTTTTTTGTTGCAACCCAACTCCCATCATAATTGTATAGTTCGTTGAATTTGAATAATACAAAGACTCGGGGGAGGGAGCTAGATCCATTCCGAAAGAAAAATATCTTATACATGAGTGAGGTTTTTTTTTTTTTTTTTGATATCAGCAATAAAATTTTATAGAGGAAAATTCTTGATAAAGGGTACATCAAGTTGGAAGAGAGGGGAGAGTAATCTAACCAACGGTTGAATAAAAACAGCAAAAAGGACAAAGCCCAAACACCCTAGGCATCTATTTGTGTTCTAGAGAGAAGGAGGAGAGTTTGAATCCTGAGGGAAGATAAAACTTTGCCATTCTTTTTGTATATGAGTGAGGTCTCGAAAGAAAATACTACTCTCTCCGTCCATTTTTAAGTGTTCTGCTTCATAATTTCCATTTATTAAGGAGACATTATCATTACACATTTCACATTAACTTTTATCTCCACTTTCCCTACTTACCCTCTATAGAGACATCATCATTACACTTTTACTCACTAACTTTTCAAAATAGAATCTACTTTTAGAGACAAAATAGAAAATGCACCAACTTTTATCTATTAACTTTACAAAATGGACACTTATTAAGGGACAGTCCAGAATGGAATACTGGACTCTAAAAAAGGGACGGAGGGAGTAAGAATCAATTTCAAATATTCATTAGATTTCTTCCATACCATATATAATGTGAGTGTGTCAGCAGCAATAACATGGTGTAGACCAAATTCCCATCAAGAAATCTTTGATGTCTTGGATGTTCGTTCCACCACTACTCGTCGAGGAACCTACACACAATATCTGGTTCATTGGACGGGAATAGCACATTGTGAAGATGCTTGTGTTTCAACTAAAAAGCTTAAGAAGTTTGATGAAAGGCTTTGGGAAGATTTAGTTGCGAATTCCGGGAAGGCTTCTTTGGACGGGAAAACACATTGTGAAGATTCATGGGTTTCAGCTCAAGAGCTTAGGAAGTTCGATGAAAGGCTTTGGGAAGATTTAGCTGTGCAAATTCCGGGAAGGCTTCTTTTCCAGCGGAGGAGAATGATGCAGCAGCATGCTAGGGAAATGAAAAGTCTATCTAAATATTTAATACAGATCGAGTGAAAACAAACGATACAAAAGCGAACATAGTAAAAGTTGAACTGAAAATTTAGACAGTAACAAAAACAACAATAGCAATATCCACATGATCCCCAATAGATGGGGTATGGGCCAGGGAGGACCGAGTTGGACGTGATTTTTGACAATATATGCACAAAATAGCTACTCTCAGAAACCTTTACTATTGAAATATCGTCCCCCTGTATCTCCAAAATTTGAGAAACACAATGGACATTATGATGCGAAACCATGGCTCCAAATCAAAACCGCAAAGCACCAGAGAGGGCAGGGAAAGAGACCCAATTCAATTTATGTGCTCATTACCTTGCTTCCTTCTTTCAAAATTTAGATCATCAATACACAAACAAAATCTAGACAGTAACAACAGTGGCAATAGAAGTCTAGGGAGTCTATTCAAATGCTACTTCATTGGCTCTTGTACTAGACATAAGCTCCCCCGCGAGTATACCGACTTTTAGGCTGTAGGTATTACAGGTGTAGTGTCATTGCTAAAGGTCATTGGATTTGCATTCTACAATCTCTCATTTACTGAGGAATCGCAAACCGGCAAACTGGGCATCGACTACTGCTCTTCACCCATGGCAAGATACATTCTCCATGGAAAACATGACTGCATGGAGTGACCATAACCTCCTGTCTAGGTTCAAAATCTTCCAAGCAAATGGCACACTTGTAATAATCATTGTCGTCCTCTTTTTTATTCTTCTCATTGAGAATATTTCGGGCATCGTCTCTATAGTACAGGTTCAGTGATCTCCATCTTCTCCGTGGGGGGATGTAAATTCCTTTCCTCAGCTTGTTCGAGGCTTTCTTTTGCTTGTCTTGCATGATTGATTGGCCCGGCCTAGAGTTGATGTCATCAAGGACTAGAACATGCATATGAGAATAAGGTGGTACTGAAACACTGCAAATTGATCAATATTTGGAGGTATGAAATTCGTAAGAGCCATAGAGAAACATTCAAAAAAAAACACGTGCAAAATTTCATGTACTCATTCTCGAATACCCACTAATATAATATTTGCATGCCGGATGGTATTTTCTCAATTGTAGTTGTTTGACAAAAGTTCCTTCTGTTCTCCAAGTAAAGCTCATCGCATCGCAATCCATCATAAGTGGAAAGAAATAAAGACGCTTACTGTTTGCCCTTGATTCCACACTTATCTGTCCAAGTAGATACTGTTACCAACTCTCAAACCATAGTAAAGTTAAAGGAAAGGCAAGACCTTGGCATCCTGGTTTGGATTTTGAATAAATGGAGAGAACCAAGATGAAAAAAAAAAATCTAAAAAGATAACGAAGTGAAAGAAGCAAATAAATGGAGAAGAAGCAAAAAACATTTTTCACTTTTCTTATTGGGCTTAGGAAAACGAGAAGAGAGCAAAATTATATCTTCCAGAAGAACGTTTTTCTTTTTCTTTTTCTTTTCTTTTTTCGTTAACTGAAAAAACTGGGTTTAAGTCTGCCGAAAAGAGAACAACTTTTCTTTCTGTTGCAAGGTGGATTAGGTCTTTGCCTTTGGAAGTAGAAGGACCTATTTGTGGAGTCTCGATCTAAGTGATTCAGTGTTCTTTAGGTTTGATGCTATGTCGTCAATAGTTCCTGGTGCAGGAATGTGTTTAGAGGTTAAACTTTTAGCCAGTGTATAGAGCTTCAATGAAATATCTCTGGTTTTAAGGTAATAAAATCAATTACTTACCAAACAATAATGAAAATAAGCATCTGTAAGACATGTTGTCGCCATTTTCCTTTCCTTATCCTATACAAAACAAAGATCCAAATATAGCCTTATTGATAGATGTAGAACGGTTAGCTATCACCTGGTTAAGCCCGAAGATCCTGTCCTCACTCTTTCCTCCACAGGCAAAGTTCCACTGACATTCTGCAAAATACACATGCCAAAAATTGTCAACTATCAGTCAATTATAAAGTTTTACAACCTTGGTCAAACTTCAAAGTAGATACTGACCGGAGGGGCTCCCGAAGGAGGCAAAGGTTGCATCAAGTTCCAGTAGTTATTATTATTCCAATCATAGGCTCCATATCCCTGTCCAGATTGCCAATTTCCCGATGCTTGCATCGATGGGGCATTGGTGGTGTTGCGACTCATACTATCTATCTGTTCTCTTGGTTGCCAGAATTTTGGTTCTTGTCACCAGAGACGATGATGGTGACTTCGACTCTGGAGTCTTGTAGGTTTTATTCCTTGTTTGAATGTCACTCACTCAGAATAGCATCTTTTTGTTATTTCTCTCCTCGTAATGATCGTGATATACTTTAGGGCTTCATGGCAGTCTCCACAAATTCTCAAATTCTTAGTTACAAGAATAGGCTTGTCAGAGCCCAGAGTAAGAATCCCAAATGTAACAGCCAGCTTCTCACTATGATAAAGGAGAATGCTTTCCTTCTCCTCCTCTTCAACATCTTGGAAAACAAAACTAGATTCCGATTGATAACCCAACCTCTTCATCTCCATTAGCAGATCTGCTAATTTATTGTATATTTCTGCTGAATGAGGGTGTGACCGATCTCCACCCACAAATGCATGGATAACCCCGTTTATCTCCACCCAACTGCATCCGGGTCTTTTAATCTTGAACCCCTGATCCCTTTGTTTTATTCTTACATGTGCTGCTGCATCATCCCACCTCCCAGCGACACTGTACATATTGGACAAGATAACAAAATTTCCACTACTTTCATGTCCCATGTTCTGGATCTTATTGGACACTTCTTCGCCTAGTTCAATATTTCTATGGGTCCTACAAGCAGCAAGCAAGGCACTCCATACACAAAAATCAGGGTCACATGGCATCTTTTCAATGAATCCCAGGGCCTCGTACAAGAGTCCGGCCCGGCCCAAAAGATCGACCATGCATACGTAGTGTTCCATCCTTGGTGTTATGTAGAAATATTGACTCATTGCAAAAAACCATTTTTTCCCTTCATCGACAAGCCCAGAATGGCTACAAGCAGATAAGAGACAAATAAAGGTCACATCATCTGGGCGTAAGCCTGCAATCTCCATATCATGGAACAGCAAAACTGCTTTCTTCCCTAGCCCATGAATGCCATAACCAAAAATCATAGCATTCTACGAAACGATATCCCTTGTATGCATCCTATCAAAAACTAGTCTGGCTGTATCAACCTTTCCACACTTGGAATACATGTCGATCAGCGCATTACAAATTGAGGTATCCGTTGAAAAACCACTAACAATAGAGTAACAGTGGCCGCAAGCTCCATGTTGAAGAGCAGCCAAATGCGAACAAGCAGGCAAGAAGCTAACCAAGGTTGTCAAATCTGGCTCTAACCCAGACAACTTCATCTCTTGGAAAGTAACCAGAGCCTCTTTTGCCTTACCATTCTGTGCGCACCCTGAGATAATAGCATTGTGGGAAACCAAATCTTTTGATTCCATTTCACCAAATAGTCTCACCGCATCCTCTATAATCCCACACTTGGCATACATTGACAGCAGTGTGTTACCCACCATTAAATCAAAAACAACCAACCTCCCACGATTTTAAATTGGGATCGCATTTCGATTTTATATGTAACAGATAGAACAAGTGAATGAGCAGTTATTTTATGTTTCAAAAAATATTAATCTTTAATGGACGAATCTATAAGACATAATAATGCTCAAATCACTGATATGTACAGGGGATTTTAAACGAGCGATACGATTATAAATTATCAAATTATAAAAATAGTCATTGTTAGCTGCCAATCTCAATTAATTGTGGGACTTCAAGTTGCCCATAAAATCGCCGGCCTTGGAATAATTACGTTAATACTGTGCAAATGGCAATGTTTGTGAGTGCGACCTCTATGTTATAGTACATGGCCGAAATGTATGAGTGTATGGCCGCGAGATCGGACCTGGCCCTTGACTGTTTTTTGCTGGAACTCCATAACATGTGTTCTATGGTCCAATAACAATGGCGGAAGAGCAAATCCACCAAAGATTAAGCCGCGGAAGATCAAGTTGGCGAGAAAAAATGGCGGTTTGTCGTGGCGGCATGGAGCTCGCGATCCAACGGTGGGTGCTTGGGCGCTCTCTCTCTCTCTCTCTAGAAACTTTTATATATCCCAGATATAGGAGGAGTCTTGGTATCCCCTCCGCTCCGTTTCAATTTTTCGGCCATTTTTCAAGTACATTTTGATGATCGGCTTCATTCATTTTGTAGAGTTCGGCGAGAACAATAATCTTGTCAAAAAATTATGATCATAGGACTTAGTAAATACATGATCGGCACACATGAAAAATGCAAGAACATAAAAATTGGGTTCCGATTCAGTGTGTTTTTGGATCCAATTTTTGTTTTTCTTCAATTTTCACGTGTGTTGATCATGTATCTACTAAAGTCCGATGAAGATGATTTTGTTGAAATTAATTTTCTCACCGAGCTCTACAAAATGAACGAAACCGATCTTCAAAGTGTGCTCAAAAAATTGCCGAAAAATTGAAAATGAACCGAAAGGGGATACCAAGACCCTTCCTATACCTGGGACATACAAATTATATATTATGGAACCCTAATCGTGGACAATTTAAGATTCACCTAATGTTTGTTAAAAGTTATTATTTTGATTTAACTCTAGTACCACCTCCTTGGATCCCGAACTCAAATTTCTGCTCCCAAAAATTTAAATAGAACTTAATCCAAAAAATATAGTAGTAATTTGCTAAGTTTGTTTAGCCTGAATAATATATTGAGATATACAGCTCAAAGAAAATGTTTTTGGACTAGCCTCTAAACAAATTGCATGCACTAAGGATACCTTTTTAGGGGAAAATTCGATACTCCCTCCGTCCCTTATTTAGTGTCCAGTATTCTATTTTGGACTGTCCCGTAATAAGTGTCTATTTTGTAAAGTTAGGGGGTAAAAGTTGGTGCATTGTCTATTTTGTCCCTAAAAGTATATTTCATTTTGAAAAATTGTGAGTAAAAGTGTAATGATGATGGATAAGTAGGGAAAGTGGAGGACAAAGTTAATGTGAAAGGTGTAATGATGATATCTTTTTAATAAGTTGGAGTTACTAAGCAGGACACTTAAAAAAGGACGGAGGGAGTATAGAAAGACTTCAAATCTCTAAGTCCGAAAAAGTTGCGTCCTAATTGGTTGGCAATTTCATTTACAAAACACACTTTTGTTTGTATCCCATTTTTATCGAGTCAGTATTTTTTTATTTTAAGCTAGCGAGTTTGTATAAGATTCGAGTGGAAGTAATCTTGTTATGTAATTGAGAGTGAGCGTATCAACCGGATAAAATATGAAAGATTTACGTGATTAATTTTCCAACTGCTGACCAACTTGGGCTAGCTCAGTTAGCTGACCTCTTACATCACACTAGGAGATCAAGAATCGAGTCTTTCTACATGCATGTGGGTGTTCTTTCCTATGTATTTGTTGGGGTTAATTTGTCCCTTTAATGGGGCTTGTAGTTTTTTTTGATCGGCAAAAGATGAAATTTATTAAAAACGGGGAAAGGGGAAAGGGATCCAACAAAGGCTCCGTTCAATTGCCAGAAATGTTGTACCGGAAAGTTATTCTCAGGAAAAGTTAAGTCAAGTGAAGTAAAGGAAAAAGATATCTATTTTCTTGTGAGTGTTCATTTGACAGTTTTTTTGGCAGAAAAACTAAAATTTAGTGGTTCATTTGCCGGGAAAAAGACACTTATGAGAAACTTTTTTATTTTTATTTCCATGGCTAATTTTAAATAAAATTAACTTTGAGAGCTAAATAATAGGCTATTATATTTCAAAAGTTAACACATACGAAAAATGTATTTTATCTAATGCAAAGCCTTAACATGAAATGAAAAAATCGACTTGCAATTTTCTATTCAATTTGCTATATTCTAAATGGTCATGCAAATCTCCCATTTAAATTGACATTCTCTGATAATCAACCGTACAAATAAAGTTTAAAAAATAAATAGATGATAACTAAATAAATAAATATTAAACAACCGTGCTTGATTAGTTGCCGATGCAAAAACTCACTGAAAATTAGTTAGTACAAAAGAAAATTGAAGACTTGTGGGCTCCCGCGCCCGTGGTGCGATTTAGACAGAGTCGCCACCCGAATTTTTGAGATGGATGATCCGAGGAACCGATGGGGGTTTTGTTTTGAAAAGAAAAAGGCCTTTTGATCTAGCGAAACTGTTTGAGATTTTGGATCCGGGAGCCAGGTTACGAACGGGGAAGGTTTTGTTGAAAAGCACCCCGCTCGCCCGGTGAAAACCGGTCTCTACTAAGCATTTCAAATGGGGGGATTAACACGATTCAGAAAACCTTAAAAACACGTAAATGAGAAAGGGGAACAAGATAAATCATAACACGTTGTCGTGCTAGTGGTGCTTGCTGTACAGAGATAATAAGATGGCATGGCGATGATATAAACAAGAAAGGTACAAACAGACTATCTGAATCACTGCCCTCCGTCAGACGGCATATCCGCTTATAACGCGCGGCTTAGCAATATGCCGTGCGTGGTTCCGATCTCGATACCAAACTTTTATCGTTTTGTAAAGCTTCGCACGGTGTACCCATTACATCGCACGGTTTTATTTTAAAGCTTCAGACAACTCACAGCCGTCAGATCATCTCAGATCTGCACCATACTTTCAAACCATGAAGAGAAAGCCATTTTTGATACGTTTGCTTGTTTTGAAAAGATCTACGAAGTTTAAAACATGGCTTGTAGAAATGATCTCATTCTGAGACAGCTTTTGGTATACAGAAAAGACCCAACAACGGACGATCGCGATCCAGACAGTTTGATCAAGAAAACGTTATCCTTTTGAAATGCCGTGCGTACAAGTATACTACGCCGTGCGACACTCCAGAGCGCCGCGCGGCGTAGCACACCTTTGCACAGAACACGAATTTTGTTTTGTAAAAGAGGTTTTGGGTCAGATCTCAACCAAAAGGGTTAAGCCTGAAAACAGAAAGGTCCCCTCAGGGCCAGGACAGAGCCTAGCCCGAGGAAACTTGGTTTTTACCTTGGATCTGGAGCTTGAATGAGCTTTGATGAAGACGGATGGACGTCGGAAGGTTGAAAAGGAGAGTAGAAGTATGGATGTGTGTAATAGATGGGTATATTGGGTAGTTGGGACCTCAAAGTTAGTAAGGAACTAACTTCAATGGTGAAGAGAAAAATGGAGTAAAAGGCCTAAAGAATGTCTTTTGAGAACAACATTCTCAAGGCTTGGAAATGGGAAAGTGGGTGTGAAAGCAAGAAGAGAGAGAAATGGTATAATGGTGATCAATGGCCATTTTCCCTTGAGTGGAGGGGTGTATTTATAGGTAAGAGCCTTGGATTTTGAATTTCAAAAGTTGGAGGTATTTTTTAGGCGGGCCAGAAGTGTGCTTTCGGCTGAGCCGTATTGCAGCTGTGGCTCAAATGGGCGTGACCGACAGCTTTCTGAGCCAGTCGGAACTTTATCCAAAATGCCGTGCGGTTAACCTCATGACTGCGTGCGGCATATTAAATTTCGATACGCCGCGCGGTGTAGAAGTGTTGCGCACGGTACTTCAGGTTCAGTCCAAGGCTTTTTGGGTTTTCTCTGGGCTTTTCTGGGCTGATGGTTGGTTTGGGCTGTGGATGCTGGAGGAATACCTCATTCAAGCTCGCAAAAGGCTTTGTTTCCTTTATTTCATCATCGGGGCGGTCAAAGACCCTTCGAGGTCCGGATCGGGGTGTCTACAAGACTAATAACAAGATAAATAAATACTTCCAAAAAAAATAAACTACCAATCTTTTTCCACAACAATTATCTGATAAAGCACCATAGTAGTCGAAATTATTATTACTCACATAAATCTCGAAGTATCTTTCTAAGAACCTAATTTGTATTTTTTTTGTTATTGGCGTCATTCACTTTTTTCCTTACCCGTCAATTATTTTAGCCCCACAATGAATAAAACTTTTCCCGTGACACAAAATCCTATGCTTTTGGCCGAATCACTTTTGCAAGAAAGTAAATCTTGTAGGAAAACTTAAAAACATGTTTCCCACTACTTTCCTGCCAACTGAACACTACAAAAGTCATGGAAAATTTGATTTTTCCATTCTTTCCTGTACTTTCCTGGCAACTGAACGGGGCCAAAAAGTTGGATAATACACCATAAAGGCAAAACCCATAACACCCAAAGATCTACCAGGGTCTACAGCAGATAATACAATAAAGATCAACCCACCACCCAAATTAAACAAAGAAGCCCAAAACCCAAATCCAGCCCAAGCCTGGGCAGGCCCACCCAAACCATCTCACAAAACCCTAACTACATCGGCAGCCACCGCCATACAAACCACCGGAGCCCAACCTCGCCATTAAGCCGATCCAGCCTCTCCCAGATGTAGAGACCAGCAGCGGAAACCAGCCTATAACAGTGAAAGCTAAGGCAGTCAGAGCCCGAGGGCCAGCCACCACCACCATCAGCCAAAAACACCGAATAACCCCTGCAACAAAACAATCTTCATCAGTGAGATCACCACCCCAGAACGACGAAATGCCAGCCCCACGCCCGATTGAGAGCTCAGAAGGCCGCCGACCGGACTTCGACACACAAAAGACGACCAAAGCATCACAACCATGGGAGCCATATCCACCCCACCACCACCGGACTGGATCATCACAGATCAAAACCGCCATCTTTACCAATCGTTTTCTGGAATAAAGGAGAACTTGCAAAATAAAGTTAGAAAAAACAACTACACTACAGAGCAGAACACCTCCCCACCACCGCCCAACACCCACACAAACCACATCCAGAACCAAACGCCACCAAACCAGCCACAAGATCGACGAGGAAACGGCGATTCTACGATCACCGCCGCGCTGACCGCCGCTTCCCCCAAACTTCCACGGCCATCTGACCGAAAAGAAACAGAGCCGTTAGGCAAGAACCCACGTCCGTCCAGCAACGGTAACGAGGAGGGGTCCAACTACCTCCAACACCTCTGGCCGCCATCGGACCCAACACCAACGGCCGGTGCCAGAGCGGTGACCAGGAAAACGAGCAGGAGAAGACAGAAACGGCGGCGAGGGAGATCTGAGGAAAAATGAAATTCTGAAAGAGGAGAGGAAGGAAAGAGAGATAGAGAGGGGAGGATGAGGAAATCAGACCCGGGGGGAGGAGGGAAGGAGAGCACCTCCCCTCCCCCCCGGCGGCTGAGGAAAAGACCTAGGAGAAGAAACACTTCGGTTTAGAGAGAGAGAGTCTCGGGAAACAACTAAAAAACACTTTGGTTTTGACTTAATGGGGCTTGTAGTTGAGTTTTGTTTATAGTGATTGTGGTCCCTTTGATGGACTTATTTATCATGTTGATTCAGTTGTTGGTCTTGGTTATCTCATGAACTCTCACACAATGGATGTAGTATCTTGTGATTTGTACTTTGTTCTTTATACATGATGTAATGATCTCTCCTCCTGGTTAGAAAAAAAAAAACTTTACAATTCGTTGGGCGACTAACAAATTCACGAAATTAACTTTTCCAATTGATCGGGCCATTTAGTGGCAGCTAGCCTCTCAATATACGTGATAAAAAAGATTGCATGACTTCATATAAAAGGAAAGGGGTTGTGCTCTCCAAAGTTGTCAAGAGATATTGAGATGGGGGGGGTTGTGGAATCTGTGGTGTTTTTCCCTTTTTGTTAAGTTGATGATGTTGGTGTGTGAAACATGAGAAGGAGAAGTACCCATTTATGTTTAGCCGCAACTCTTGAGGGATATATATTGGAAGTGGTCTTTGCTTTGTTTGAGTCTTGGAGTACAGTGACAATTTCAGGAAGTTTACACATCTTTGATTCAACTATTTGAATTGTTTTTTGGTGGATTTCTGGAAGCATCTTGGAAGGCTTGTGGATTCAAGGCAATGGTAGTCAAGCACTGAGTGTGGTGAACAAGTGATTCGACAAGTAGGTCTTAAACAAATGTGAGGATTCAAATCGTAGGTTAGATTACTTGTAACTGCACATTGAGTATAGTGTTTTGATTCCTTCCCGTGATTTTACCCATTTGGAGTTTTCTACGTATATCTTGGTGTTGTTATTTGTTTGCTTTCCGTTTGTGAAATTGGTTTACTTTTCAGTTTGGGGGTTGATTAATTGAAGAGTAAAGTCCACTTTCACCCCCTGTGGTTATCGCTATGTGCGAATACCCCCCTCATGGTTCAAAAATGACCACATAACCTACCTATGGTTTTGAAAATGTGCAAATAGATCCCCTGCCATCATATTTTCCATCCATATTAACGGACACAACATTAAAAGACCGATATACCCTCATCATGTCTCTTGATTCTTCTTTTTTAAATCTAACCACACCATCTCCTATACCAAAAATTGAATCCAAACCGTTGATATTGTAAATTTTGACGAGTACTATATCTATACCAAAATTCAAGTCAATCAAAAAATGAAAAGCTTATGGTCGAATCGATTTTGTTATGAAATTAAAATTTCAAATTTGAATTTACTAAAAATAAGATCACTGGGTTATTGATGCCTGATCGAGATGATTTTTTACAGAGATACTCGATTATTTATTTAATACATTATGAACGACTCAGATTACATTCTAGAGGCGTGTGAGATACACCTCCGTTAATATGGATGGAAAACATGACGACAGGGGGTCTATCCGCACATTTTCAAAACCACAGGTAGGTTATGTGGTCAGTTTTGAACCATGAGGGGGGTATCCGCACATGACGATAACCACAGGGGGTGAAAGTGGACTTTCCTCTTAATTGAAGATATAAAACATCTTTGAACCTAGGCGATCTAGGATTTTTCAAAATCTATTTTCCGTTAGTTTAATTTTGAGCAAAGATTAACATTCTCCCACGACTTGATAATTTTGGGATGCGAGCCACTTTGTAATTAACGGGGTGTCTTTAAAATCTTTTATAAATTACAAAAGAGTGTAAGTTTAGCTTGTACAATAAAAACTTTATAAAGCGAATCAGAAGAGGAGAGATTTTGCCACTCCCAAATTGTTAACAGCACTTCCTGGGGGGAGTGCAAAAACAACTCATATTGATTTTGCCACTCCCCAAAAGTCAACAATTTGGAGAGTGGCAAAATGAACCTATAATATTACAACACGCTGACATGGCAGTGTCCCACAATTGGGCAGATTTTGCTAATTAGAATGGTTCCTCCTGTGCAATGATTTGTCATGAACTTGCAAATTAATTAGAATGGTTCCACAATTGGACAGATTCTTACTTGATTATGCCGTGTCTGAACCTGTGTCTTTGTCCCCATCGGGTCCCAAAGTCAATGTTCTTTTTTTTTGGTTAAGTACCCAAAGTCAATGTTACTTTTTGTATTGCACATACTAGTCGAAACAGACAACAAAAAACCAAGCTCTCTCAAAAGACTAGGAACACCATCTTTTCAGGAAGTTGCGTGAGAAAGCAACATGACCACTTTATTCCATTTAAAGAGTTTACTATTTCTTAAAACTCAGGTGACCCAATCCCATGGATAACTATCCACCTACTACCATAGGCTAGAACAAGTTTCAGTCCTTCAAAATCATGTTCACTGGTGAGCTTCAAAATCGTAGATACAAATAAAGACAAACAAAGGATTCTACTGAAAAAGGCAATGATCACCGGTTCGAAATACAGAGAAATAGTTTTTTCCACACGTGAATATATTATCATGCACGATGATAAAGTAAACAAAGAGGGTACTAAAAAGTAAAAAGTACTAGTACGGATCGGAGTTGTAGCTCATGCTAGTTGATATCCAGAGGTGCCAGCAATGGCACAAAACTAAAGTTGGTCATGCATTCTCGCAAGTCTCCCAAACAGAAAACCGGCAAAAACAAACAGACCACTGGACTACACAATCAACTCATCTAATTTAGTTAGTCAATCAAACTGACCACAAAAAATTTTCCAATTTTGTAATGGATCACAAACCCTAATTTTTGGAGGTCCCCAAATTTTAGGATCCTTAGATGGAGAATCTAGGGCGCAGAGAGAGACCTTGGTCGAAGTTCGAGCTCGTTGTAGGTGTCGGTGCGGTGGTGGTGGTCGCCAGAGGCCCAGGAGTGGGGAAGGCAATGGTGATGGTCAGCGGTGGTGGGGATGGTGGCTGGGTGGGTCGCCCCTTACTCTCTCTCTGGCTTGGAGGCTACGTTTTTGTAAACTTATAAGTCTGAAACTTATTTCAGTATTTTTTACTATTTGTAATTTTTTGTTTAGCTATTTGTTTAGCTTTTCGTCGTAATTTTTGGTATTAATCGTTGATCTCGACGAGATGAATCGGAAAAGTATAAAAACATAGATCGATGTTAAAAAAAATTCAAATAAAACGGCATTTTAGACAAATAAAACAACTGTTTGATATTTTTTTCGTCTAGTAAACTTTTTTTTGCTTTCATAATTTTGTACTTTTTAGGCTTCTCTCATCGAAACTGATGATTAATCCAAAAAATATCGCTCGAATCTAACAAAAATTCAGAAAAAATAAACAAACACACAAAACAGAAAAAATAATTAAGTTTACCAGTATGAGGTCGGAATTTATCGAACGAACAGACTGAGGAAAAAAGACACGTTTTTTTTTTTTTATCTGACCACGTGAGCGTGTTGTAACCATGTTGTAAATGGATGTTGTAAGTACTGTATATACCATTTCTGCAAGTTGAATTCTTGTTTAGAAAATTCGAAAATGGCTGTATTCCACGCCCTCCTATTATGACTTTTCTTATACTATTAGCTTAATTTCCTTCTCTCGCTTTCCACTTCGTACATTTAAATAGTACCTCCGCACACGTAACTTCATTTCATTTGTGGAAGTGCATATTATTAACATCCTAAGTTCCAACACTATATTGATATATATGTGTGTCCATCCTTAAACATGTATCTCCATGCAGTACTACTCTTGTTTCTTTCATGGCTCCTCCTCCTATTACCACAACCCACAGTAGTACTAGCAAAAGACATAACCGACAACATCGCCAAAGTAACCGACGAAAGCTTCTTCGTCACCAAGCAGCCCGGTTGCCCACTCAAATGCGGAAACATAAGTGTCCCTTACCCATTCGGCATAGGTGTTGACTGCTCCTTGGATTTGAACTTCGAAATCAACTGCAGCACTGATTCAGAGCCCTTCTTGGACAAAATCAAGGTCCTATCCATCTCTCCAACCCAAGTCCGGCTCCAAACTTTTGTCGCTTATAAGTGCTACGACCAGGCCGGGAAAGAGACCAGGGCTAATGGGTCCTGGGCCAACTTGCCGCTGGCTTCGCCATACACGTTTTCGGACACGGCGAATAAGTTCACGGTCATCGGCTGCGATGACTTTGGCCAAATCGGGGGGTATGATCAAGATGCAGGGATCCTCGTTACTGGGTGTGGGTCCGTATGCTCCAAAAATACGGACATGACTGATCGAAATTGTCCCGGTATTGGTTGCTGCCAATCCGATGTTCCAAAGGGGCTGAAGACGTACAACGTTTCCCTTATTAGCTTTCAGAATCATACCCAGGTTTCCTTTTTTCTCTCTTTCCTTTTTCTTTCTTTCTTGCCTTTTTTTTTTTTTTGACAGCCGACACGTGAAAAATAATTAAGGAAATCATTAAAAAAAAAATTCGCTTCATTACCACAAGTTATTGGGTACTCCAACCACCACGCACTACTCCAATTTCATCCACGTACAACCAGAGGGTAGCCTGAAATCTATATAAGTGAGGGCACCATTTAAACACATTTCAACCAAAAGAATTCGTACTAAGCAATGTTAGAATAATTATAAAAAACGTTCGTGGTAAGAATTAAAAAAACTAACATATTTATTAAGAAAGTAACTTAGGTAAACTATAAAAACAAACGAATTGCTTGAATTGTCTCAGCGGATCAAGTCTAAAAGCAATTTACTACTTAACATTTAGCAACCTTTCTCCCATTGTTAATAATTCCTAAAGTATAAAACACATAGCTCATGGTTCAGACAATATGTTTGAATTTTGGGCATTATGCAATATTATAGAGTTCCAAATAATAAGTGGCTGCTTATTTTCGCATTAGACATCTCATTTCGCCTATGTAATGACATTGTTCCATTACGTGAAATGAAAAATTGAGAATTAAATGACATTCAAAATGTGTTAGAGTGATTAAAAGTATATTTGTGAACTACAATTAACAAGATAAAATGCAAAATATTCATTTTTAAGTTTTGAATTTCTTTTTTTTTTTTTTTAAAAGAAATTCAATGGGCCCGTGCCCCCGCTTGTCCTATACTACCTCCACCACTGCGTACAACTACAAACTTGTGTATGAATGCGGAGAGTATCATGGCAGTGCCCCATACCAAAGGAGCACTGAATAATTACTGACCAAAATGTAACAATCATGTTAGATTTTCAAATTAGTTTTGGATTGAATTTAAAGCGATGAGATTACAAATGAAACTAGAGAGAACATGTAAGATTCACGAGATGATAAATGGAAGTATACGTATTGTTGGATTAGATAGTTAGCTAATTTTACTTAAAGAAAGATAGAAAGACTTTTATGTGTAAACTCAGTTCTTATGCTTATTACAGGTTTGGTCATACGACAAATGTGGCTATGCATTTGTGGGAGAGCGGGATATCTTTCATTTCCGCAATCTATCAATTTTTTCGGATCCCACTTTCCGAGTACCCACAGTAGTTGATTTTGTGATTGGAAACCAGAGTTGTGTTGAAGCCCAAAACTCAAATGCATATTTGTGCCAGCCGAATCATACTTTTTGTACCGATAATACTGATAGTGGCTCTAGAGGATATCTTTGCAGTTGCGAAGATGGTTTCAAGGGCAATCCTTATCTCAATCCTGGATGCACAGGTTTGTTGTTGGCTATGCTATTTTTGTTTTTCCAACTAATAAAGCTATGTGGTAAACTCATAAGTGAAAAAACGAAGTCGACCCAGAGATCAGCGTACCAATTAATATATTTCTTAATGATTGATTGACAGATATTGACGAATGCATAGATCCCGACCTTAATGACTGTGATGGAGATGCAACTTGCGCAAATACTCCCGGAAATTTTACTTGTTCTTGTAATCATCATTTCTTTGGCGATGGAAGAAGAGATGGATCCGGGTGCACTCCTTCACCAATCTCAGTGGTCAAGTTATCTCTAGGTACGTACGTACTACATAATTAATTTCCTCGTAGTAAATAAAACGTGCTTCAGATCGAATTCTATGTTGGTAAAGTCATGCACAATATGGTTGCTAGTTTAAAATAGCAGTTATCATAAGTATTTTGGATAGAGCTATCACGCAATCTCCATCGTTACATAAGAATGAGTAGTGTATTGGACAATCTCGGCCGATATCAGGCAAACATAGGTATTGAAATTCTAAAAATCTTTATCTATCGACCTACGGTTAAGATATTACTGGATTTGTTGACTTATTGGTCATGATTGGGATTTAAGGCTCGATTTGATTAGGTTTGGTTTGGCTATGATTGCTATTTCTCGATCTTAACAAGCAGTGAGAATGGTGTTGTTTTCCTTCGATGAACTGGGTTACACAATTAATCTGGATAAAATATGCATTATTCTTATAAAAGTATTTTGGGTACATTAATTTCATTAACCTCCTTTGAGGTTTTTAACAAAGGCAAAGACCTCGCATGAGGTTTCTAAATGATACTAACGTTCGATATAGTTAACAAATTCATAAAGTTATTATTATAATTATGATTTTGGAGGGAAAGCTGTATTGGAAAAGGAATGAGGTGTATTTGAAAATTGGAGATAGAAATAGAGAATTGTACTGTTTGAGTATATATGAACGAATTGTGACATTTGATCTCTATATACACTTTTTCAATAAAATACAATATTTTGAGTCTCAAATAGAGAAATTGAGAGAATTGTATAGAGTGAAGAAGGGGTCTGTGGGAGAATGGGAGGGATTCAAGATCAACTATATATATATACACTTTTTTAGGTGTTTTTTTTTATGTCCCTTGAACCGCCCCGATATATATATATACAGTACGTCTCCCATAAGGATCACCTCATTTTAATAAAATGCAGATCTCTCATTTTCCAATCTAATTTCGATGATCCGAACCGCTCAATGTGTTTAGAACGTGATTTTAAGGATACCCATAAGAAATCAGCAAAAAAAAAGACCGGGAAAGGCTTCATCCGAGTAGTTTTTGTTTGTTTTTTATCGAATGGTTCAAATAAAAACTGCTCGGATGAAGCTCTTCCCGATCTTTTTTTTTGCTGATTTCTTGCAATTGCTAATAAAATCACATTCTGAACACATTGAGCGGCTCGGATCATTGAAATTCAATCGAAAAATAGGAGAAATGAGGAGATCTGCATTTTAACTAAAATGAGGACCCCCTCATGGGAGACTGACTGTATATGTGTGTGTGTATATATATATATATATATATATATATATATATATATATATATATATATATATCGACAAAAGAGATTTTATTAATCAAAGATTCAAAGTTACAAAGATTAAACGGAAACGCGCGGGAAAACGGTCTCACAACCCGCTACCTACATCCCAACTATGTTAGTACCTAGACCGAAGGCAATCATATGCCACCCGCTATCAACTAGTATATATTTGGTGTTAGGTCATAGTAAATGTAGCCGATCTAGGACAACTCTAGTCTTATGGTTAGGTCTTGGTTTGATTTGGCTCACTACTAACTTAGCCATGTTGGTCAGTTAGGTCTTAATTAAGTTTACATGTGACTAGATTTTCTAGCTAGCCGCCAAGTCTAAGCAAAGTTATTCTAGTCAATTATGCTAAATTCCAATATAAATCAATTCCCAAAAAACAATTCCAATATTAATCAAACAATAGTTCATACAATTTAGGCAATTAAAGTATAGTTTAATTGAATAAAAATGTTTTCAATTAGATTTAAAACTTCATAATATTACGCATTTTCTCAAATCCGGCTCCGAATTTCACTTGTCAAGAAATAGGTGCGGAAAAATTGCTCTTGAGAAACTTTTAGTGTGGGTAAAGTAAAGGAAAATACAACTTTTCTTTCAACATGTGTTGGAAACTATTAAAATTTTAATTTGCAAAAAAGTTAAAAAGTAATAGTTTAATATTTTAATTGTATTTGACACTATAAAAAAAAATTCCTGCAAAATCTTGTGTTTTATGCCAGATGGATTTTGAGAAAAATCTAATCCTAGTGGGAAAGTTAGAGATTGATCTCTGTAGACACCTCTCAAACGGGGCATCGCCATACAAATTGATCATGCTTGTTTGGTTGATTACTCCATAAACTAAGATCGTAGATATTCCCATGGCTCGAAACATCGCCACACGATAACGGTTATCATCAAAATAGAGTCGCCACCAAATTTATAAAAACTAGGAAAAACAAGTAGAGATTCTGAGTATGGGAGCCAAAGGTACAATAAGAGGAAAGTGTTAGGCACCCCTCTTTACCCAGTCGTGAGACTGGCCCATAATCATTCAACATACGATGTATATTTACCTTATTTAATTTTCACACATAATTTGATTATTAGCCTTTAACAATGAATAAGGTGAGCCAGAATAGTAATGAAAGCATGCATCAGGGAATAATCAAAACAGGCAGACTGTAACAGCAAATAGATTCCTCGGTCAGTGAATGGATGTCACGGCCGAGGAATCCCACTGGATCAATGTATCGGCCGAAGAATTGATTCCCCAATCGATGTTCTTTCTCACACGAAACTAAATGATTAACATAAAATCAGGGCGTTATGATTAATATGCAAAAACTCTAAATAAACCGAACTGTAGGCCCCTGGGCCTCACCATCTTGATCCCTCAGTTGCTTGATTGCTTCGGATTAAAAAGGATTGACTGATTTGCTTCTCGAAAACCCTAGGATTAGGGTTTATACTTCGGGGTTTGATCGTCGGATTGTGGCTGCCTTCGAAATATTAGGGCTTTTATAGAGGGGATATGAGAGAGTATTTAGGCAAAATTTCGTGGCTAGGGAGAGTAATTGATCATATTAATTTCAAAACCGAAGTCTCCTTTATATAGGCATGGGGTGACTCACTCCAACCAATCACAATGCACGATTAAAATTGGAAGTGTAGGGCAACACAAACTCTTCATGGTAATCTCTTTACGTAGTCCGAACGCATCGGAATTTGGCTGCTAGGGTCTTGATGATCGGATCAAACGTATGACAGAACATTCCAGAATCTGGAAAATAGACGATCTGGCGGCCAGGCAAAGGATCTGGCAGCCGAGGAATAGATTGGGCGGCTGAAGAATCGATCTAGTTGCCGAGAAATTAATCTCTCAGGGAGATTTTCAAGCAACATGTTTCACGGGTGAAAAAATGATGTTGAGGCCGTGAGATCAATGTTACGGCCGAAAAATAGATTTTCCTGGGATACTGTATTTCTGTCTAAAATTCAGTGTTCGGGTTGAATATTATGCCACGTGATGTATTGAATGTACTTTTTACCAATAAAGAACGATTTGTTATGTCAAATCGGTAATTTCAGGTTTCAAAGAGTATGGAGAAATTAACTTGCATGAAAATTTATACAGTATATAGTGTCAAATAAATATTTGGCATTGCATTTTTAATATTTACGTGGCCATAGTACTAAATGGTTGTTGACTGAAGTAATCAAGCCAGAGTGACAAGAACAAGTATTTGATTAAAATATAGCGAAGAGCCTCATATAAATATTCGATTAGAAATTGACTGTTGAGCGTATTTGAGTCTTTTTTCGCATAGAGTATTGTCATACAAACTTGCAAAGCTTATTACTATTAAGTTGTGGTTACTTGCATGAGTGGTTCCTTTATCACATCATTCTATTTAGAGAGAAACTTATTCACTGAGGCTCCGTGAACAACTTGTTCACAAAGCGGCGCAATCACAACCATCCATTCACACAATCAATGGCTGAAATTCATTTTCAATTATGACCAGTCACAATTAATTGTTACCGGTCATAATTGATTTTCAATCTGGACCGTTCGAAAACACTTTGGACGCGCGCAATTGGCCTCCTTAATCTCTTCTTTATGGAATGGTCCACTTTCTCTTCTACTTAATCCCCTTTTAATGTTAATACTTTCATTTTGTGTCTGATAGTTACCGAGTATTTTATCTTGTAATCTTATTCTATACAGAATACTCTATCAAAATGAGGTAACAACAACATTTCAAAGCAGTATGCCACGTTGACTGGCTTTAGCTAAAGCTGATAAGACTTAATTCTGTTTTCAAATTTGTCACATCATCTTGTATTGATTACTTGCTTGTACATTGTTACGGTTTAGATTCAAATTTCATCATTGACATAGTACTAGCACAGTCAATGAAATTTTCTTAGAATTCTTCCACTGTAAATGGAGAGGAGGTTTCATCCATTTTCAAGGGAAAAAGGACATGAATAGTGAAAAAAATGAAGAATCATACGGGTAGGTAGTGCCACTAATCCATTGGAATCATAAGTACCAATTTCCTCCTGTGAAATACAAAGTCTGGGCAAAGCTCATTACAACATACTGCGAAATAGCTTTTCTTTGTCTTTAGTAGAGATTATCTAATGACTGAATCTATACCTATGTTTTATGTAGGATTGAGCTTTGGCTTCGTGTCATTCCTGATTGGTGTAATTTGGATACACTCTTGCATCAATAGAAGGAAGCTAATCAAACTAAGAGAGCAATTCTTCCAACAAAACGGTGGCTTATTAATGAAACAAAAAATTTCTTCAATCGATGGAACAAGTGCGGAGTCATCAAAAATCTTTACAGCTGAAGAGCTAAAGAAAGCCACTAACAACTATGCTGACAACCGAATAATTGGGCGTGGTGGATACGGTGTGGTATACAAGGGAATTTTACCAGACCAACACGTAGTCGCCATCAAGAAGTCCAAAGTGATGGATGGGAACCAAGTAGAGCAGTTTATCCATGAGTTGTTGATAGTAACACAAGTTAACCATAGGAACGTTGTGAAGCTCTTGGGGTGTTGTTTTGAATCAGAGGTTCCCGAGCTTGTTTATGAATATATACCAAATGGCACGCTATTTGAACATATTCATAAGCCATTATCTTGGTTAACATTGGAGCATCGATTGAGAATAGCCATAGAAACAGCTAGTGCACTTTCCTATCTTCACTCTGCCGCATCCATTCCGATCATTCATAGAGATGTTAAGTCTGCCAACATATTGCTAGATGCTAATTACGTGGCAAAAATGGCAGATTTCGGTGCTTCGAGATTAGTTCCCTTGGACCAAACTCAAGTGACTACATTAGTACAAGGGACTTTAGGTTATTTGGATCCCGAGTACTTCCAAACTGGCCAGTTAAACGAGAAGAGTGATGTTTATAGTTTCGGAGTGGTTCTAGCAGAATTATTGACTGGAAAAAAGCCTATTTGTCCTGAGAGGTCTCAAGAGGAAAGGAATTTGGCGACCTACTTCCTTGTGTCAATGAAGGAAAATAGGTTGTACCAAATTTTAGAGCCTCGGGTGGTGAAGGAAGGCACCTTGGAGCAACTCCAAGCAATTGCGGAGCTTGTGAAGAGGTGTCTTTATTTGAGAAGTGAAGAGAGGCCTGCGATGAAAGAAGTGGTGGTGGAATTAGAAAGTTTAAGGAAGTATAGAAAGGACCCATGGGTTAATCAACAAAGTCATGAAGAGAGTGAAAGCTTGCTAAGTGACGAAGCACGAACAGACATTTACGCTTTGTCAATAGGTCCTTCTACTGGTGACATATCTGGGCAATATGGTTTCGGTAGCAGCACGACATTTCCGCTTAGTAAGTCGTTCTACTAGTGCTGGTGACATCTTGCGCAATAGCTATATGAAGGTAATGTTGTCGGGCTTTCTAATAGCATTGTGGGGTCCTACAGACAAAAACGCTTTGCAAATATGCAGTAGTCAATTGTGAAAGTAGATTTTTCTTCGTTTGGGTCTGAATCTTTTGTAATAAGGTGAAGATTTTGTTTGTTCATATTGTTAATTATCTGTGAATTCATTATCTGGGTCTGTCTCATGACTTTTTTTGTATTCTACTGTAGTAAATTATGTTCTTGTGATGGTGTTTTTATAGAATGTAGTCTTTTTTGTTGCAACCCAACTCCCATCATAATTGTATAGTTCGTTGAATTTGAATAATACGTACAAAGACCTGGGGAGGGAGCTGGATCCTTTCTGAAAGAAAAATATCTTATACATGAGTGAGGTTTTTATTTTTATTTTTGATATCAGCAATAAAACTTTATTGAGGAAAACTTGATAAAGGGTACGTCAAGTTGGAAGAGGGGAGAGTAATCCAACCAACGGTTGAATAAAAACAGTAAAAGGAACAAAGCCCAAACACCCTAGGCGTCTATTTGTGTTCTCGAGAGAAGGAGGAGAGTTTGAATCCTGAGGGGAGATAAAACTTTGCCATTCTTAATTTGTACATGAGTGAGGTCTCGAAAGCAAATACTAAGAATCAATTTCAATTATTCATTAGATTTCTTCCATATATAATGTGACTGTGTCAACAGCAATAACATGGTGTAGACCAAATTCCCATCAAGAAATCATTGATGTCTTGGATGTTCGTTCCACCACTACTCATCGAGGAACCTATACACAATATCTGGTTCATTGGACGGGAATAGCACATTGTGAAGATGCTTGTGTTTCAGCTCAAAAGCTCAAGAAGTTTGATGAAAGGCTTTGGGAAGATTTAGTTGCGAATTCCGGTAAGGCTTCTTTGGACGGGAAAAACACATTGTGAAGATGCATGGGTTTCAGCTCAAGAGCTTAGGAAGTTTGATGAAAGGCTTCGGGAATATTTAGTTGTGCGAATTCCGGGTAAAGCTTCTTTTCCAGCAGAGGAGAATGATGCAGCAGCATGCTAGGGAAATGAAAAGTCTATTTAATACAGATCGAGTGAAAACAAACGATACAAAAGCGAACATAGTAAAAGTTGAACTGAAAATTTAGACAGTAACAAAAACAACAATAGCAATATCCACATGATCCCCAATAGATGGGGTATGGGTCAGGGAGGACCGAGTTGGACATGATTTTTGACAATATATGCACAAAGTAGCTACTCTCAGAAACCTTTACTAGTGAAATATCGTCCCTCTGTATCTCCAAAATTTGAGAAACACAATGGACATTATGATGCGAAACCATGGCTCCAAATCAAAACCGAAAGCACCAGAGAGGGCAGGGAAAAAGACCCAATTCAATTTATGTGCTCATTACCTTGCTTCCTTCTTTCAAAATTTAGATCATCAATACACAAACAAAATCTAGACAGTAACAACAGTGGCAATAGAAGTCTAGGGAGTCTATTCAAATGCTTCTTCATTGGCTCTTATACTGGACATAAGCTCTCCCGCGAGTATACTGACTTTTAGGCTGTACGTATTACAGGTGTAGTGTCATTGCTAAAGGTCATTGGATTTGCATTCTACAATCTCTCATTTACTGAGCAATCGCAAACCGGCAAACTGGGCATCGACTGCTGCGCTTCACCCATGGCAAGATACAGTCTCCATGGAAAACATGACTGCATGGAGTGACCATAACCTCCTGTCTAGGTTCAAAATCTTCCAAGCAAATGGCACACCTGTAATAATCGTTGTCGTCCTCTTTTTTATTCTTCTCATTGAGAATATTTCGGGCATCGTCTCTATAGTACAGGTTCAGTGATCTCCATCTTCTCCGTGGGGGGATGTAAATTCCTTTCCTCAGCTTGTTCGAGGCTTTCTTTTGCTTGTCTTGCATGATTGATTGGCCCGGGCTAGGGTTGATGTCATCAAGGACTAGAACATGCATATGAGAATAAGGTGGTACTGAAACACTGCAAATTGATCAATATTTGGAGGTATGAAATTCGTAAGAGCCATAGAGAAACATTAAAAAAAAAACGTGCAAAATTTCATGTACTCATTCTCAAATACCCACTAATATGCCGCATGGTATTTTCTCAATTGTAGTTGTTTGACAAATGTTCCTTCTGTTCTCCAAGCAAAGCTCATCGCATCGCAATCCATCATAAGTGGAAATAAATAAAGACGCCTACTATTTGCCCTTGATTCCACACTTATGTGTCCAAGTAGATACTGTTACCAACTCTCAAACCATAGTAAAGTTAAAGGAAAGGCAAGACCTTGGCATCCTGGTTTGGATTTTGAATATATGGAGAGAAGAACCAAGATGAAAGAAAAAAATTCTAAAAAGATAACGAAGTGAAAGAAGCAAATAAATGGAGAAGAAGCAAAAACATTTTTCACTTTTCTTATTGGGCTTAGGAAAACGAGAAGAGAGCAAAATTATATCTTCCAGAAGAACGTTTTCCTTTTTCTTTTTCTTTTCTTTTTTCGTCAACTGAAAAAACTGGGTTTAAGTCTGCCGAAAAGAGAACAACATTTCTTTCTGTTGTAAGGTGGATTAGGTCTTTGCCTATGGAAGTAGAAGGACCTATTTGTGGAGTCTCGATCTAAGTGATTCAGTGTTCTTTAGGTTTGATGCTATGTCATCAATAGTTCCTGGCACAGGAATGTCTTTAGAGGTTAAACTTTTAGGCTAGTGTATAGAGCTTCAATGAAATATCTCTGGTTTATAGTTCCTGGCGCAGGAATGTCTTTAGAGGTTAAACTTTTAGGCTAGTGTATAGAGCTTCAATGAAATATCTCTGGTTTTAAGGTAATAAAATCAATTACTTACCAAACAATAATGAAAATAAGCGTATGTAAGACATGTTGTCGCCATTTTCCTTTCCTTATCCTATACAAAACAAAGATCCAAATATAGCCTTATTGATAGATGTAGAACGGTTAGCTATCACCTGGTTAAGCCCGAAGATCCTGTCCTCACTCTTTCCTCCACAGGCAAAGTTCCACTGACATTCTGCAAAATACACATGCCAAAAATTGTCAACTATCAGTCAATTATAAAGTTTTACAACCTTGGTCAAACTTCAAAGTAGATACTGACCGGAGGGGCTCCCGAAGGAGGCAAATGTTGCATCAAGTTCCAGTAGTTATTATTATTCCAATCATAAGCTCCATATCCCTGTCCAGATTGCCAATTTCCCGGTGCTTGCATCGATGGGGCATTGGTGGTGTTGCGACTCATACTATCTGTCCGTTCTCTTGGTTGCCAGAAATTTTGGTTCTTGTCACCAGAGAAGATGATGGTGACTTCGACTCTGGAGTCTTGTAGGTTTTATTCCTTGTTTGAATTTCACTCACTCAGAATAGCATCTTTTTGTTGTTTCTTTGTTCCCTTTATTCTTCTATGCTGACATGAAGTGTTATTCTGAGCTTACTTAAAGAGATGCCCTTTCATGAATTTAAAGACTGATAAAAGAACAGATTCAATCAGTGAATTTGAAGAAAGCATCCCATTCTTTCACACAGCAGCAACATATGATCTTACTTTCCAAAGCAAAGATATGCCCAATTATGACCTTGAGTTTTTTCAGCAAATATTTTTGTTTTCGTTTCCTTTCCCCCAAGGAAACAAGAAAAAAGAGAACATAAAAATAAGTTCTCTCACCTTATGTGCTTTTCCCATGTATTCTTTTCCCTCAGCAAATCAAGTACCCAAACTCACACATTATAATGAAGTGATTACGGCTCTTCAGCTCCATGCGTAAATAGGGATGTGTAACATGTGTTAGTCGCATGTGACACACAACAAGTGGCTCTAATTATGAAACTAAAATCAAAGAACATAGCTTAATCATCCAAAAGTAGGTAACTTTAAAAGATACAACTCCTAGTTTAATCTAAGCTACGTCACATGGTTAGGGTGGTTAACAATCCCTCTTCAGAAACTGTAGTCATGGCTCCTTGTACACGCTGGTTTTTAAGGTTAAAACCTAGTAGGTTCAAGGTGAGGACTCCCATCCATATATTTCTACAATACTCATTGCTCACGTCACATGGTCAATGAACAAGCAGCTCAATCAGAACAATCGCCAGAAATTCTGCTTCAGAAGCAGCACAACATACCATTGTGCCAGAATAAACTGAAAGAGTAATACTCCTCTGTCCTAGTCACAACAACAGGCAGTTTCTTTTATCCAATGGGTAGTAATGTCGGGATCCATAATTCAGCTCTAAATCTAGTTAATCAAGAGCTAACAAGTTTGTAGTGATATGGCAATGGAAAAAGCACAACAGGTGTGTTAATCTATGTCCCAAAAGGGGGAAAAAGTTACCTTCCTCATGCTGCAACCGTAAAGCTCCCAGGAGAGACAGAGCACATCCATTGCACAACAAGAACCATTGAATCGTGTGATTTCAACTCCCTTATCTTTTCACCAGAAATCTCCACAGTTGCAAATTCCATCCTTGAAATGATGAAATCGACTGGCATCTCTCACAGTTATTTCTCTCCTCGTAATGATCGTGATATACTTTAGGGCTTCATGGCAGTCTCCACAAATTCTCAAATTCTTAGTTACAAGAATAGGCTTGTCAGAGCCCAGAGTAAGAATCCCAAATGTAACAGCCAGCTTCTCACTATGATAAAGGAGAATGCTTTCCTTCTCCTCCTCTTCAACATCTTGGAAAACAAAACTAGATTCCGATTGATAACCCAACCTCTTCATCTCCATTAGCAGATCTGCTAATTTATTGTATATTTCTGCTGAATGAGGGTGTGACCGATCTCCACCCACAAATGCATGGATAACCCCGTTTATCTCCACCCAACTGCATCCGGGTCTTTTCTTGAACCCCTGATCCCTTTGTTTTATTCTTACATGTGCTGCATCATCCCACCTCCCAGCGACACTGTACATATTGGACAAGATAACAAAATTTCCACTACTTTCATGTCCCATGTTCTGGATCTTATTGGACACTTCTTCCCCTAGTTCAATATTTCTATGGGTCCTACAAGCAGCAAGCAAGGCACTCCATACACAAAAATCAGGGTCACAAGGCATCTTTTCAATGAATCCCAGGGCCTCGTACAAGAGTCCAGCCCGGCCCAAAAGATCGACCATGCATACGAAGTGTTCCATCCTTGGTGTTATGTAGAAATATTGACTCATTGCAAAAAACCATTTTTTCCCTTCATCGACAAGCCCCGAATGGCTACAAGCAGATAAGAGACATATAAAGGTCACATCATCTGGGCGTAAGCCTGCAATCTCCATATCATGGAACAGCAAAACTGCTTTCTTCCCTAGCCCATGAATGCCATAACCGAAAATCATAGCATTCCACGAAACGATATCCCTTGCATGCATCCTATCAAAAACTAGTCTGGCTGTTTCAACCTTTCCACACTTGGAGTACATGTCGATCAGCGCATTACAAATTGAGGTATCCGTTGAAAAACCACTAACAATAGAGTAACAGTGGCCGCAAGCTCCATGTTGAAGAGCAGCCAAATGCGAACAAGCAGGCAAGAAGCTAACCAAGGTTGTCGAATCTGGCTCTAACCCAGACAACTTCATCTCTTGGAAAGTAACCAGAGCCTCTTTTGCCTTACCATTCTGTGCGCACCCTGAGATAATAGCATTGTGGGAAACCAAATCTTTTGATTCCATTTCACCAAATAGTCTCACCGCATCCTCTATAATCCCACACTTGGCATACATTGACAGCAGTGTGTTACCCACCATTAAATCAACCAAATACCCAGACTTAACTATGCTACCATGTATCTGTCTTCCTCTTCTCAGATCAGTCATATTTGAGCAAGCACGCAGTATAGTCCCAAGTATAACTGGTGATGGACACAAACCATCCCTGAGCATTTGGTCATACAATTCCAATGACTGGCTAGCAAAATCACATGACACATATGCTCCAATCATAGCGCCCCAAGTTACCTCATTTTTCAATCCCATTAGGTCAAAAATCCTACTTGCATAAACTAGGCAACCACACTTTCCATACATGTCCAAAAGCCCAGTTGCCACCATTACATCACTATGAAAGCTCCTCCTCACACAATAACCATGGACTGCTTTCCCCGCACTCAACCCATTCACTTCGCCAATCGCAGGAAGAACTGCTACTACTGTAGAAGGATTAGGGCATAACCCCTCTTCCTGCATCTGAACAACCAATCTCATCGCATCACCGTACAACCCATGAAGAGACGAACCCGCAACCATCGCATTCCACGCCACAACATCTCTTTCAGGCATAATATCAAAAACCTTCCGCGCTTCAACTAAACACCCACATTTGGCATAAAAATCTACCAAAGCAGTACTTATATACACATCAGACACCAACCCATTTCGCCTCGCCTGATCATGAACCATCTTGCCATCTTCCACGGCCTGTAAACCAGAACAAGCTTTGAGCACAAATGGGTACGTGTATTTATTGGGTATTACCCCAGATTCGACCATTTCGTAGTACAAATCAATGGCTCTACCAAAGGGTCCTTTCCACGCATAAGCCCTGATCAGTTGGTTCCACAATATTACATTGTTTTTCCTTTCTGGGTTCGGAATTTCGTCGAACACCCGGCGAGCAACTTCGAGTTCATTGAATGAAATGTAAAGACGAGTTAATTTGTCCAGTACAATTGGGTTATTGTTGCTATTTTTTAGGAGATGTTGGTGGACTGTCTTGGCTTCTTTGAGTGATTTTGATTCAATGCAGCGACCAAGAATACTCACGTAGAGATCATAGAAATGGGTTATAGTTGTACGACCGGGAATAGTGGTTCGTGAGAGCAGAGGTGTGTGTGGTCTTCTGACGAGGTTGGCGCATGACATCCCGCCCTTTCTGTTAGCCCCCTTTCATCTCCATCAGCCTAGGCTGATGCTCCATTTCGCTGATGCTCCATTTCGCTTGATTCCCCGAGTAAAGCCCTAAAATCCCAGTCCCAACAACCTCGCTTCCCACCTCGCTAAGGCCAGCGAGCCACAGAAACCTCGCCCAAGCCAGCGAGGTACGGACCCCTCGCCCCAGAGTATTTTAATCTTTTCTACTTTGCCGGACTGCCGGAGCTTTCGTCGGGAGGGAATTCATCTCGTCAGACCATTAATTACGAAATCGGCGGAACCAATTTCAGAGCTTTTCATTGGTTTTAGTTGGAGAGAAGATTTCACAGAAGAGGAATTTGTGGGTTTTCAGTTTGGGAGAAGAGGATTTGTGGGTTTTGGTTCCAGATCCGGTTGTGTGTGTGTGTGTGTGTGAGAGAGAGAGAGAGGTGGGTTTCACTTCCATGTAGAACACAGAAGTCGGTGCCGGAGCCGGAGAAGGCGGAATTGTGGTGGCGGTGAGTGTGGATCTGGTTTGGGAATTGTACGATTATATACATATATATGATGTGTATATATGTTTATATATATAATAATGTTAATGGGGTTTGAATAGCCTAAAAAGGCTAGATTGTTGGGTACTGCAAAAATTTAGAGGCTAGTTAAAGGAGATAAATGTACTTTTTCTAGTCAATTTGCTTAAAATTTTGTTGAGGTTATTGGAGATGCTAACGAGGTTGTTGCTGTTTGGGAATGCAGCAATTAGTGGACCGCAATTAGTCGCCTTGTGGGTTTCTTGAAACTGCCATGGTTCTTCGTTCCTTAGCTGAACACAAAGAAAAGTTCCGGTCTTTGGAAAATTCGCCCTAATCGAGAATAATTTTGTTCACCCTTTGCTGCGGTGATTGATGAAAATTGCGTAGGGTCTACGATATCATTATTATACTTTTCGGTAACACAATAAGTTAATAAATCCGTTCTGCTAAGGTTCTTATTTTTTAAATACTCATTTCTTGCTTTATAACACATGTCATTCTCTTATAATACATATTTTTAATTTAAAAAATAAATACTTATTTTTGTTAGTAGGACGAAGCCGTCAGTTTATAGTAGGATCCACATAATTTTCATCAATCACAAAGACGATAACGTCATCCTCTTTATGCCTTATGGTACCTTTTTTTTTTTTAATAAAGGTGTGTTTCCGATAAAATAAAAGGACTACAAGGAAAAAACTTTAGCTTGGTAGGTTTTAGAAAGACAGTTTTTCGACTTATTTTTTGTCTTTTTAAAAAAATTATGAGGTTCGATCAAAATTTTATACTTTTATAATGTCTCTCTTCAAAGACGAATCAATAAATCAAAAAAGTTTGACACAAAACTAACAACTGCGAATTTTCATTAGAGCATCTCCAACCCATTTCTTAAAACTCCAAAATGGAGAATGGATGTGACATATTGGAGGGAGATTTTATAATTTATTCCCACTTTTTGCACTTTATGAGAGAATATAAGAAGGATCCATTGTAATTTTTCGATATTTGGGTCTTCAAATTGCTTTTGATTCTCAAAATATGGAGGCCCTACTCCCATTTTAAAGACAAAATCTCTACAAAGCACGATGGGTCCCTCTTAGATTCTCTCATAAAGTGCAAAAAATAAGAATAAATTACAAAATCTTTCTCCAATATGTCACATCCATTATCTATTTTAGAGTTTTAGAGATGGGTTGGAGTAAATAGTACTTTAATTGATGTATTTGAGGAGAATGACCTGTACAAAAATTCGTAAAAAATATGAGAGTTAGTCCATTTAATTTAGCGGGTTCTCACCTGTGTTACCAAATAGCCCTAAAAATCGACAAAATAATTCAATGGGTTGGGAGTCGCTAATTTTTTCCCGACAATAAGAGGTAACCTCACATCCAAACGGGTGGCGTTTTTGTCGGTGTGCCCGTGATCCTTCAAATCTTTATAATCTTTTTAAAAGATTTATAAAAAAATTTGCTTATTAAAATTTTTAAAAAACCTCACATCCAAACGGGATGAGAATAATCTACCTAAGACCGGCTGCAGGGAACCAATACTCAAGAAAAACAGTGAAAAGCAGCTAGAAGGGGGATTACTAGACGCGCTCATAAAGCTACCCACATGAACTTTCACCTCTTAACTAGTTGGCCTACCCTCAAAAATCGAACTCACTCGATCTTCAGAGTGAGAGCAAACCCCTTGCCAGTGGTGACAGCTGATTTCAATGGGTTGGGAGTTGTGACTTGAGGCGTTAGGTACCAAACGGGCCCAATTTGTGATTTAACATCGGTAACGCGTTGTTGGGTGGGACAGGTCGTCATGTTTTTTCGTTAGAATTCGGTATTCGGGTGATGACTGATGACTAGTTTGTTAAATGATTAATTATATTATCTACTTTCATTATTCAAAATTTTCATATAATTATCCTTAATTCATAGTATTTTTATAATTACCAGAACTTTGTCTAAAAGAATTAAGTGATGTCTATTAATCAAGATGCATATTGCATATAAATTGTAATATAAATTAGAAAATACAGATGATATCTTATAAGAGATGTGAATGGTAAAAAATAGGCATTCTTTATGTGACGGAGAGAATATTATTTTTAAAGCTCGTTAAGAGGTTTCAAATAATGCTTGAACAAGTTACTATTTGACACGGCTTATGATGTATAAAAAATTTAAGCTACTCGATATTGAGTTATAATTGACTCAATTAATACTTGTCTGAAATCAACTCAAAAACTAGTTAAGTTTCCTCATGGGGTGGTTGGATTGCATACGTACAATTCGGTCAGCTCCGACCTCATTTCGGGGCAATTGAAATGATCAGATTAGTTTCCATTGTAGACCTCATTGAGTAGTATATATTTTATAACAAATCGAGTCAATCGGATCGGATACCAATTTATATCTGATTGGAGCACACATAAGATTTGTTTGAGGATTGTTTGTTACGTTAACAACCAATTTTGAATAATTTTCTTGAATTTCATAAAATTTTCAAACTAAGCTCCAACAAATTAGCACTCGTCTCGTTCGACTTATAATTTATGAAAAAAATTAACTGCTCGAGATCAGCACGTAATAGGCTTGATTAAATCAGGTTGTATAAGATCACCATGATTTATAAATAAGCTAATATCCGGAAAAAATTCGAACCAAACCTGAACAGTTATTTGCTGGACTTGTTACCTAGTTAGGAAAAATTATTACTCTCTCTATAACACATTGCGTGCCAATATGAAATGTAATTTTTTGACCAAAAAATCAAATATGTGCATAATTTTTAAAATTTTCTTACACCAAATTAAAGTACTTTAGGACTTCTTTAATTTGGTATAAATAAATTACTTCCTCCGTCCAAAAAAAGGATGACAATTTTTGAAATTTGTGCCATTTTTTTTATTACTTATATGTTTTAATCTATAGTATTTTTCATGAGTTTGAAAATTTTGTATAATAGAACTAATTAAGAACTACAGTCAAACAAGATTCATAATATTGCACCTTTTTTAGATTCATATAGAAAGATATAAGGAATTAAAATTTACACAAAGATCATCCAATTTGTGACGGAAGGAGTAAGATTTTATAAACAATCATTCTTCAATCACAAACACTTACACACATATTTACACAAATTCACTCACATTCACATTGGGATCCATACGCATTGTGTACGGGCCTCACCAAATCACATTCACATTGGAACTCACACACACACCGTGTGCGGACCTCATCAAAAGACGTGAATGTGTGTAAAATGTGTGCGTAAGTATTTGTGATTAGAGAATTATTATTTTTTTTATAAATGAGAGTATGTAAAGTTGTGCCCTATCACGTGATGGGTGGGGATGTGATGTTTCCACGCGGCACATTTGGGTGCTGGTCCACGGCAAAGCCGTGTTTGTCAAGCTAACCCCACCTACTTTTCCACGGAAAAAATTATCACTTGTTCCGAGAGCACCATGCGACAGTGCTCTAAGCCATTTCCATCACACATTTGCATGACCTTCACCGCGAAATGTGTGGTTTCCACACAATTGTAAACAATTACTCAATGCCTCTGGGGCATCACACATGGTGCTCTTGGGTCTGTTTTCCACCATACATCAAAGTCATCCCTAGGGTAAGCTCCACCAGCCTACTGGCATGGGCAACCCATGGGGCAAAAACAAAATATGTAAACTCAACAGGAATTTTTTTTATGAACTCCCAAAAATAATAATAATTTCAGATTAAATAAAGAAAGTCCATTCAAAATTAAATAGGAGGAAACTGCAACGATCCGAGCTAGCGGCTCTGCTAACCCTTAACTTAATTATGTGGCTTAAAAAGTTAACATCAGATTATATAAAATAGCTGGTCAGAATTCGGTCTATACTACTATCATTTTTTCAATTTACCTACCAATGTGGGACTGATTATGCCCTATTGGGTTCTCACAGAAATCCGGAACCCTTTCCCTTATCTCTTACCCCCACACCATTCGAACTCGGATGTTCGACTGGTATGTCTTCTTATATTTTTTAATGCCTTATTAGTAAATGGCAACTAAATTTAGGGTCGGACTTGGGCATCCTGAACATCAGGCGGTCACTCCTTAGACGTGGGGCTTAAGATAGCCCCATCCCAATATGTGTTGGGAAAAAAAGGCTTGAGATACCACGTGGCGGGACATTGAGGGTTTGTTCCGTTGGGTTTTTAGGATTTGGACACTAAATTATTACCTACTCCAAAATTTACTCTTTACCTCTATCTTCAATCATTATTTTCATTTTTATCTCTGTCTTTCTCCAATCATTATCCCTATCTCCCTACCCTAATCATTACAAATTCAAATCCCAAATCCAAAAAACCCAAAAACGAACAAGTCCTGAATAATCTCTCCGTGCGGTAAAAAAGTTATTACTAGAGCACTACGTGGCGGTGCTCCTGGAGCACCGAGTAATCACTCTCACGGACAGTGTAGATAAAATTGAGTGCGATTCCATCTCCGCTTTGCACTCTTCTCCGTCTTTCCTCTGCTCACCCTCCACCAGTCCTTTCAACTCATGTCAACCAATCTCACCCAATCCACGGCGGCGCCGGCGCAGGCGGAGGAGCCCGCGCCGGCGAAAGATCTCCCCAAGGACATCATCATCGACATCCTCTCGCGCCTCCCCGTCCGATCCCTCGTCCAATTCTACTGCGTCTGCAAATCATGGTACGCCCTTCGCCTAAACCCTAAATTCATCTCCAAGCACTTCCACCACTCCACGCTCAGCACCGCCAACCACGGTGACCGTAGCTTTTTCCTGCTGACACGTCACCAATCCAAGGCCATCACTTTACTCTCCGGTACCAAATCCGTAGACATCCCAATCAACATGGACATACCTTTCTTAAACATATCGAAACCCTTACGGATCTCCGGTAGCTGTCACGGTTTGGTCTGTCTCAGTGTCATGCCCATCGCTTCCATACTGATTATCTGGAATCCGGCCACTAGGGTTTTCAAGGACCTGCCGGTCTCGAACGTAAAGAGGCCGAACGCGGGGCCCATTAAGGTTGTCTTGGGGTTCGGGTTCGATTCGGGTAGTAACGATTACAAGGTGTTGAGGATTGTGAACTATTGTTACCCTCTGAACCAGGTTGAGATCTACTCCTTGGGGACGGATACTTGGAGGGAGATAGAGGCTAATGTGAGGTTTATAATTTTCGAGGCGTCAAGTAGGGTTTTCGTGAGGGGGAGGTTCCATTGGACGGCGCTTGGGTTTAGGGAGTTGAATGGACGGGAGCTGATCGTTACGTTCGACTTGGGGGAGGAGGTGTTTAGTCAGTTCATGTTGCCGAATTTTTCCCGCGAAAATGACGATAATGATGGTGATGATGATGATGATGACGAGGAGGATGAGGGGAGATTAGGGTGGCATTTGGTGGCGTGGAAGGATTCCATTGGTTTGATAGTTTATCCTAACCATTCCAAGGACAAGAAATTCGATATGTGGGTTATGAATGAGTATGGGGTTGCGGGGTCGTGGACTAAGTACATGTCGTTTGGACCTTATCCGAGAGTTAATAAGCCATTGGGATGCCGAATGAATGGTGAGGTTTTATTGCATAAGGAAAATGGGGAATTGGTCTTGTATGACCCTGCCACCCAGGAATTTAAGAATGTTCCAGTTAATGATGTTCCTTATTGTTCAGAAGTTTTCAATCATGTAGAGAGTATGGTTCCAATTAAGGGAGGAAAAGATCTGGAAGAGGCAAATATGTATACTGTGGTTCCAGACCTTTTCTTTGTTCGGAAAATTGATTTGCTGTTGGAATGATAGTTTCCTGGATTGAGGTTTAGCCTACTGCTGGGATCCTGTGAGCAATCTGCTTTACTGTAGCCCTCCTCCGCAGTGATTGGCTTTTGTTGTGTTTGTTGTTGTTTCTTTCAGTGGTGTTCAAATGGTAAGTTGGATTGAAGATGTGCTAATGGAGTGATTCTCTTTGTGTGACTGGTCGACACCTGGGTGAGGACCATGCCCCATTGGTCTGATTTGGCTCTTGTAGCAAGAAGTAAGAAAGAAAACGAAAAAACGAGGTCCGAAGAAAACGAGGAAGAAAGAGAAGAGGTATGGTGGCTCGTCTCATCAGAATCTCCTCTAAATTGTGATGCTCCTTGCAGAATTGCCGGAATTGTATGTCTGTTGTAAGGACAATTTATACATGCATATGTTCCAGACTTTGGAGTGTACCTGTTATGTACTTAATCCTTTTACCTTAACAACTCATGCTTCTCCTGTTGTATCCTGTAGCTCATCGTTTGTGTTTTTAGTTCTCTCTCTTTCTCTTAAGTAATGCACCTTTAGTATTGATTTTCATTTGCTTCATTTTATAAGTCACATTTTTTTACTTATGTTGTGAGGTGATTGCTGTGGTATATGTTCATACTTTTCGGTCAGGCTGTTTGTTAGGAACACATTAGATAATAACTAGCAATTTGCTCGTTCTGGGTGTTTTTCCCATTATTTGACCAATGCTCTCTCTCTCTCTCTCTCTCTCTCATAGCAAAACAGATTAGTTTTTTACATCCAATACTCGACGTGAGCTATCTCAATAGACAAAGGGGTTCAAGCTCACACTCGAAAGTTTACTTTTTAGTGTGCATTTGCCGTCGTCGTAATGTCATGTGTTTCTGTTGTCCTGGTTTCATTTAACACCAAGAGGGTGAGATATTTAGTAGTAGCTTCTTCCTCTGCTCGCTTGATTCCTCTTTTGAGAACTACGACATTTCTTTCTCTGTTTACTTTAGTTATCCTATATGAACTTTTTGTACTGGAATAGAACTACAGTTCTCCCGGCCATTCATTTTTTGATTGTTCCTTGAGATGAAACAACCAGGTTAGTCTGCTGTAAGATATGGAGTACTATGGAGTGGTAGTATGGCATACCTGTCATGAAAGTTTAGCACACGAACTCATGTATTGCCTTAGTTTTTCAAAAGTGTTCTCCTTATATGCAGTAAACCTGTAAATGGACTGCCAAAAGTGACTTGATGTGCTATAGTAGTAGGGTTGTAACACCAGTATGATTAGTGCTCACGCGTGTTTAGAGGCTTCAATGCTCGATGAGTTATGCGTTATGACGGTAGGCTAATGGAAGCTAGGACTGTGTCTTGATTAATTACTGGTGGGTAGTTTAGTTTTTATCATCTTCTTCTTTGTCCTCTTTTCTTTTTTTGTTGACTTTTCCTGCTCTCTAGGCGAGCGGAGTCTCCAACAGTTGTTTTAATTTACTTATCAAGAAAAAGCATGATTAGTCTGTTAATGTTCTGGGAAAATACTGAGGCGATTACCAAAATGGGAATTAGTAGGTGTATTAGTAAATTCCATTAGTAGATGCTTAAACCTGTGCAGCTATGAGTTCTTCAACAAAACCTGAAATTGCATATGGTTGCCCTTTTAGTCTTGACATTAGTGTCCGAAATTGATTTTCCTGCTTTTGTATGGCTAGCTTCGTTGGGGCTTATTTAAAGTAAGAGTGCCCATTTCTCATCCATGAAAGCAAACACCCTTCTCATTCTCTCTCCGTGATGAGGGTCCTAGTTGTCATTCTTCCGTCTGTCCCGATATTGATTTGGGTACTCCAATATTTACTTCTTTTGTTTCATTTTAGCACAATGTGAGAAAGAGAAAGCGGGCATGCAGTTGATGGAACGAGACTCAATAACCTCCTACATTTAGTAGCTTAGCCCACGAATTGAAGGTATCTATTGCATAGTACTGACCTAGGGTTGCTTGCTGCTTCTTAGTTTTGGAGTATAGACAGTCTGATCATCGATATTCTGCACTTTAGCAGACTGTATGTCTGTTTCTCTTTTACTCAACTTCAGAAGCCTAACGATCCTACCATGGATTGATCGGATACGGAGGGAAACAGTTTTAGTAGGTGGTTAGTCAATGTTATTTGTTGCTTATATGACGAATCATTTCCTGATTTTTCATTCTTCCGGAGTATGTGACGGTGGTTATGCTTTTCGGTTGGTTTTTTCAGTCCCGCTTTATAGATGCATGTTTATGCACTAATGATGCACACGAGAAAATTTACATGAAGAATAGCATTTTACCCCAGAACACAGATGTTGATAGATTTCTACATATGATTTCTGATTGTTATTCTTATTCATAGTAGATGATCTGGAATTTATAGAAAGCCTAAACGATGAAGGGGAAGCACTGAAACTAAAAAAAGAATGTGAGGGCCTTGCCATGAAAATTTGAGAAGCAAAATAGTATGTAGGCCTTTGATCTGGTAAAGGAAGTTCAAGTAACAAACCCAAGTCAACTCTGAAAAGGATAGTCATATTAACTTATCAAAAAGTCTACACAGCTTCAAAACACAGCTCCTGTCCGGAGCCGTTCGATGCACAACTTTAAAACACAACTCCTGTCGAAGCCGTTTGATGCATGTGGATCCATGTACATCGAATGGCTCAAGACGCAGTTGTATCCAGAATTGTGTTGGTAGCTTTGCTCTTATTTAGTTTATCAAGAGAAGAATTGGTTCCGCAAGGAAAAAAAAGAAAGGACTTTGCAGCAAGACAGCTGCTTATCATTTAGTATTACAATAGAGAGGAGGAAAGAAATCTGGTGCTTCATTTTGAAGAAAAATGAAAAAAAAAGAAAAAGAAAAAGAAAAAGAAACCAAAAACAATAAGAATAATCACTGCAACAAAGCACATAATATTCAACTTTCAGATTTCTCATAAACAAATCCATCTTTTCACCCCCTTGTAAGCTGCAAAATCAAGAAGAAAAACTACTTGTTCTCTGACATGAAACTTCAGACTACTACTAATTTTTAAACAAACAAAAACTAGCTATTCTCACAAGAGTACTCTGCTATCACAATCAGGATCAATTTCCTTGTGAAAGCTACTTATACTCCCCCGCCCATATCCCATCGACTGGGGACAATGTGTTGAGTCCTAGAAGTGGAGCAAGAAACGAGAAACCACGAACAACACCAAAAAATCAGTGACACAAGGCAGCTAGTAGCTACTTGGTTAAACCTCTTAGATGAAGGTAATCTCTGATAATCCTGTACCTCCGATGATTCATTCTCTTAGATGTCAGCAGTAAGAAAGTTTCCCGACAAAGTAACCTGTAAAATGCATTCCAAGTTAGGAATCTCCTTACAATCTACACCAGCAATTATCAATTTTTTAAGCAACAGCAATTTTAATTAAAGCTGGCTATTAGGTCGAACATATACCTTCTCGCCAAGTTTGAAAGGAGGGAGACCCTTGTAAGGGCATGTACCGCACCGAAAAGCATCACCTAGTCCACACTGCAGGTTCATCCAATTTCCAAAGAGAAGAACAAATTGAGACAAACATGAGACAAAGTTCCAATGAAAGAAAAGTACAAGTGAGCCAAGCACAGAGGTTTGGCCATATTTCATGCGCCCTTGAGATTAAGGAGGCTACTTTTCTCTCTACATTATTGGTTATCCATTCCACTGTTTCCATATAAGGAAACCATTTTAACACTCCCCCTTTATAGAACCACACACTCCTTTTTTTTTCCTTTACTCAAGTAACACTACGAATTACCTTTTTCATTTTCTTAATTCCAAATCCCTACAAATCATTGCAAATGAAATGCCAAAATTGTGAATTCAGTTACGTAACTAAAAGAAATGGAGTGTGGTTGTACAAAGGGGAGTGTTCAAACCACCCACCCACCCACAAATAGATAAACATACAAAATAGAGTTGGCACACCACATACACTGCCACATGCCGATTGAGGATTGTCCAGCTGGTCCATAGTCGGTCCTAGCTTCTGTACTTTCTCCTCCTCCTCGGCCCTTCCGCAAGTGCAATTTTTGCACGCTTTCCTTGTACTTCCAACTTCACAATCACCAACTGCACAAATGGGGTAATGTGATGCATAAATCAGAAGTTCCCCCACAAATACTGGAGCGAACAAATCCATAGAATCAAGCAATTACTGCTTCGAGAAACAATAAGACTTAAACTCATTGTCTTACTGGTTGGCAACTGGGGTTTCTTCAAATCCTCTTCAGTCAAAAGGCTATCCTCGTCAATCAAATCCATATCATCATAAATCTGGACCTTCGGCAAGCTTTTTGCAGGCTTCTTCTTGAGAGCAAAGGATGAACCAGCCTTCCAAGAAGACTTTGTTGCTCTAATCTGTTGAGAAAAGGAAACAACACATGCATCACAGCTTCGCGAGATAGACATCAGAAATAACATACGACCAATTTGATGTATCCTTCAGAAGGGTTCAAAGAAATGTCAAATAGCAACAGCGACATAATGAGTTGCGTTAGAACAATTCTAAACTTAACTTCCAAAAACTTGGGGCGTCAACTCCGATTTCAGTGTGAAGAAAAAAAGGCCTAAAAATAAAGTTACAATCAACACAATTTCACATTTTCCTGGTAAGAGGACAAGGGTCCAATCTAGATATAAAGTTTAAAGCCGTGTGTACGTTACAAGAATACATAATATCTCCTCCACTCAGATTACCCAAAAAGCCAGGAACAAAAAGTGCAGATGATGAAGTGAAAATAGATAATGTCATACAAAACACTGGTGGTCAGACATTCAAAAACTCTTCTGTTTTTTTTAAGTTAGGCATTCAGAAACTTGTTGGTATCAGTTTCCCCTGGACCGTTGAAAAAAAAAAAAAGTTTCCCCTGGACCAAGAAAGAGGAAGGAGTGTGAAGGAAAACTCACACCAAGAGAGTCTAATGCTTCAGATTGTGAAACCGGCTTCACTGGAAAAATCTGCACATCTAAGAACCCTGCTACAAGCAATTTGCGCTCAAACTGCAAGGAGATAGGGGAAAAATAAATAAATACAACTTGATGTCAACCAAATAAAGAACAGCATAACAATTATCTCACCATTTTCCCAGTTGCAGATTTAAATCTCTGGTGAAGTAGGACAGTTCCACCAGGCCTCAACACTCGTGAGATTTCTCCAAACAATTGGTCACCAGGAAATTCAGACGATGTACAGATAAATATGATTACATCCACTGACGAGGAATCTCTTGGCAGCTCAGCTGCTTAGTCATATGATAAAAATTAGGAAGCAGACAAAAGATAGAACCCAAAGACTTGAAATATCACAAAAGAAAAAACTGAAAGAGGCAAGATTTTTTATTCTTTTCCTCTGCCCCACCTTTGGTCTAGATCCAAACCAAAACACTGATGCCAACTGAGAGACAGCTTCCTACTGTATATATAAAGTGAAAAACTAAAAAATACTCATATTCTTTAACTATCATTAAAAACAAACTCAAGACATCTGGGACTTTCTGATACCCATACTAATTTACTTGTCCGAAAAAAAGGAAAAAAAAACAGAGAATGTCACGAGCAAACAGGGAGAAAGGTAAAGAACTAAAGAAAGTCATGAGATGAGAGGGAAAATAAAACACGAGAGGCAGAGAATCAACAAGTACAGATGATGAGAAATACTTTTTTTTTTTGAACGGCAAAAGAATGATTTTATTAGGGAAAGGTGAACGGTTTCCAACCAAAAGTTGGAACAACAGCAGAGGGATGAAGCCCAATACAACACCCGAGGGCCTAAAGTGCCCAGATAAAAACAATAAAGAGCACAAACAACCCAAAAGGCCTACAAGCCCAAATACAACAATAGAAGCCTAACCCAAAGAAAGCGCAAACCTAACCCAAAGGAAACCGTCGCTGCCCACCAAATCTGACAGAACCACCACCACTGCCAGTTTACACCACCGACATCCACCAAGCCTCCACAGGCCACCCCACGGTAGAGTAAACCGAAGCCCAGAACAAACCCAAACTGCTGCAGACGCTGAACCTTTGCCATTAGGTGAGTACCAGGCCGCCCAACAAAGGCCGCGGCAGGAGCCAATGCCGACCGCTCCATCCAAACCCAAAAGATCCCTAGCTGTTAAGCAAAAGTCAGAGAACCCAGAAAACTCCAACCAGGAACGACGGGCAGATTAATGGCCGAGAAACGGGGACAAGCACGACGAGGGTAGGGGGTCGGAAAAAGAAAAAGAGAGGTGAGACAGAGAAGACGAAGATGAAGACGAGAGCCATACCAGAGCTGAACTTTGTTTAAAGTCAGCAGCTACCTGGAAATCCAAGATTACATGCTGAACCTTGAGGGGCATGAACAATTTATTGGCACCAAGTTATGAACTTCCAGGGCTACTTTATCCACCCCCAAAGCACAAAAATATCTTCACGCGCATCTTTTAAAAATCAATTCCAACCCAGGAAACTTATGAAGCTATGTGGTTGGTCCATGATAATGAACCCCACTACCAAATTGGGCAACTCAAACAAAACTAAATCCCGCAGAGAAGGGAGCATTCATGAACTACAAAGTACAAACTGATGAACATATAATCGTCTATTAGCTCTGATGAGCCTTCAAATTACTCTACCAAAAATAAGAGAAGGAAAAGTGGTCATCTTCCTAACAACTAAGCATTAGCCAAAGCTATTTTGCACAATCACCCACGCAACATCAATAAACATTTGCACAAGATTCATGTTAACGCCCCTAATTACAAATCCAACTAAAACAAGACTGATCCCTAAGCCAATATTTTTCGATCTCATCCACGTTTCGATCCGTGCATGGCAAAAGCTAATTGCACATAGATCACCTAAGCCTTTCTGTTGAACAACCCTCACAAGATCTGCACATGAAAACTGAAGAGCGAGTAATCAACAGGCATACCCTAGAAAACCACGGTAGACTCATTCGCCGCTTAAAACATAGTTGAGTAGCTTTCATCATATGCCAACAACTATGAGGGCTATCCTCTGGTAAAAGGCTACAGGTTGCGATATTCAGAGCCATCTGAAATTGTCATGTGTATTGCAGCATAAATGCCAAAACAGTAGTTGTTCGGCACTTGTGGTAGTTGTGGTGATGGTGCATCGTAGGAACAGAAAGTACGAGATGAAGATAGTGATGCTTGATGCTAATGAGTAATGACGACAGTCACGACACAAGCTGTTTGTACACACACACACACACACACACACACACATATATATATATATATATATATATATATATGTTTTTAAAAACAGTTGACTAACAAAAAAGCATTGTGAAATACGGAAGCTTCATTCTCTCACTTATTTTACCGTTCTGTGATTTCCAAAAACAAAAACACAAGGGACCAAAATGAACAAGCACCCTCCCACATGCTACCCAAATGTTGAAAACCATATCCCAGGATACTAGAGACTAAAAAGCAAAACACAGAACGTAAATAAAGAATACAATGACAAAAGGGGGTACAAGGAAACCTACAGCATCTCCAACAGCCTCACATCACCCATATTTAGGCAAAATAGCTAGCGAATCGCTGAAAAAGGCTTCTAAGTTCTAAAAGCAAGCTCCATCCTTGCCAATTTGTTTTTGAGCAACAGTCCCTAGACATTTCTGGCTAGTCACAGTAGCGCTAACCAACATTTTACTTTTTATTTGTTGACACAGGTTGCTTTCCTTCACCCAAGCAATCTCATTTCAGATGAAACCCATTCAATGAATCTCTTTGGGTTTCAACAGAGCACCAACCATGAATGCCATTGCCACCTCTAGTTTACTGCTCTCTCTCTCTCTCTCTCTCTCTCTCACACACACACACACACACAAGCGCACGCACACACAAATTTAGGGCTTGAACCAAGTTGTAATTCATATTGGGAAGCAAAACTTGAAAAGTGTAAGCCAAATACAGATGATTCATGTGAATCCAAATCGAATAATTTTGTTGCTTTGTCATCCTTCGCTATCTACTCATTCTTCACTTGGTCACTCTTTATAGAGAAATCGGGCTTAGATGAAAACCCGAGGAAACAGTTGAAATAGGAGGGGCTATGCTATTAAAAAAAATGAAAAAAGAGTCCATGGAGATGTTAAGGATGGTTTATGTTGGAAGAAAAAGAGGTAGTGCAGTTCTGACACATCCTCTTTCTTCCAGGAGAGAGTTTCCTTGGCAGAGCATTTGGAAGGTGAGGACCCCTTCTAACATAGCTATCAATATTTGCATGGATGGCACTCATGGCCAGAATATGAAGATTGATAACCTCGTTGGTAGAAGAAACTTTATGGTCAAGAGGTGTTGCATGAGCAAAGACAATGAGGAAACAGTGCCCCACCATCCGTAGGGGAATTTTGGAAATTGATGTATGCTCTATTTGGGAGTCATTGGGTGTGTGATAGTCATGCAGCCGGGGTGTTGGTGTGACATCCCGCTTTTTCTATAAATAAAAAAAAAGAAATATTTTTGACACATATATTTAATTCTTTCATTTTCCTTTTTAAACTTCTTTCTAATAATTTCTTTTTAATTATTATGAAATGTATTTATTTCAAAGTACTTCTAATCTTGAATAGTAACTTATATTTTTGTGTATGTGTTATATCATTGGGCCGCGTAGATTGGGTCGGACTTATTTTTAGAACTCAGGTTGGGCCCGTTCGTGAGAGTGTATTTAATTAATGAAGAGAGGGCCCGTTATTCTTTCATAAATATTGAGAACTAGGGCATATTATTTCAACGTTAAGAGAGACCTAGCGTTAATACTTCGAGAGAGAGAGAGAGTGAGTGAGTGAGAGAGGCGGAGGAAACTTCTCTGCATCTTTTGTTTGAGTTGCATGGTGCTAGTGGTCGGTTGCTATCGGTGCCGTAGAGAATTTGAGTTCTCTGGATTAAGGGAGAAAGAGATCAAAGGTATGTGTGTGGTGTGCAATCGGAAGTAAGGGTTTTCGTCACGTAGTATTATATTAGATACTTTAATTGATCAAGGTAATACTATTTTGTATACTACATGGTCTGGGAATAGATAAGGGAAGTAAATGGTAGTAAATAATAGTAGTACTCACTGTAATCAGATTAGTAGTTTTTCCATTTAAATTGATTCCTGTTATGTGCATTCTTAAAAATACAGATTAGCAGAGTACGCAAGCATTTCATTTTGTGATCTACCATTTCGATCGAGGTGAGTGGTTAAGCATGTGATCCCGTTCTTTGGAATCCTTTTGAGCCAATCTATTCTTGACAGTTCGTTATTTGTTGTGATCCGATAATTGATATTCTGATTCGTGCTCTCATATTTATTGACGATTGACGTACCCTTTGGCATACAAGGTTCATTGATAAAAGTTATGATTGATTGATTGCCCCTTACTTTTATTGTCGTCGATTCATTGACTCCATGATATTATTGTGACTATGCAACGACACGGGGAATAATTCTGGCCGGTCAGGTGACTCCGGTTCGCCGTTGTTCTTATGTGTTTGGGACCATGGATTATGTTTATATTTGTGAAAGTCCAAGGAAAAGACACGTGAGATATCGTGGTGACTTTGGCCGCTAGGGAAAAGACTTGTGAAATACCCTGCGACTCTAGTGCTCAACGGATAGGGAAAAGACTTGTGAAATACCCTGTGACTCTATTCCGGATCGGCTTAGGGAAAAGGTCCCAGGCGCCATCCTGTGGTGACTCTAAGTACGGTGTTGGATCCAACGGGCTAAGCCCTGAGAAAATATTTGGCATTTGATACTTGGTAATTGGAAGATATGGTTCCCACCTTGGTTTGGATTTCCGTTTATTGCAGTTCATCGTTCTGAGATTATTGAGCAGACCTATTGGTATAAAAGGCATGTTATTGTTATCCAAATTGTTCTTGTGAAACAGTGATTCATCTCGTCGATACCTTTTGTGAGCCATTGACTTTGTCGTTCATTATTTAGTTCGTTGATATGAATTGTTGAACCATCGACCCTCATTATTTGAAACCATTTCTTGGAACCCACAATATCTTTCGTTTAAAAGTATGCCACGTTATATTCTTTACCCTAGCATGCTTAACTACTCACTGAGCTCGTCAGCTGACGGATTTATTCCATATTATTTTCAGGTTAGTGCATGGGGCATTGTAGTGGACTCTGCGGCGTTGTCGGGACCTTGTGTTTGGACCTCTAGGGCGTCTGCATTTTTATTTCTTTTCTATTGTCAAAAAGCTTCCGCACTTTTATTTATTAGCTGCTACACTTTTAGTTATTGGCAAATCATGGTGAAATTTGGAGTTTGGAAAATATGAGATTTTATGCCATCTTGTTAAGGGAAAATATTGGTTTAAGTTGCAGCTTTTGCTTTAATAAAATATTCAGTTTTCTTTTATTGGTTTTGAGTTGCTAAAATATTTTTTTTAATTAGGCTTCGTGTCCCATGATTATTGCATGGTTCACGGCCGGTCATGTTCCCGGATTTGGGGCGTGACTGTTGGGGCATATAAGGGATGAGGAGAGAAAGGCTTCGTTGCTTGAGCATTGTGTCGCACGTGATTTGATTTGGTTGGAGGAATAGAAGATATTTTCATGGTATCGACAAGCCAGTTTCCCATAATATTAGCACTTTGTACACTTGGGTCTTGGGTTTAGTACTTTAGTGGCGCCTAGCTTACACTCTATTCAAGATTTTCAGGATCCCTTCTGACTAAGAACAATAGGCTTTTCATGCATTATGTCTTTCTAGGTTTCCCTCTTCCGTAAATAGGTGGCATACCCTCCCTGATTATATTTTGCATTACTCATCAAAAAAGTACAAGAGGAGACATGCATATAGCTTCCATAGTTTGAACAGAGATAACTATACAATCATAGGAAAAGAAACCAACACTGATGATTAGAGGATCAAAGCAACACATGAATACTTGAGCAAAGCAAGAGAAACATACTTAGCAATGAAGCTTGAGTGATGATCAGAGGATCAAACTGTTCCACTCCTTCATTCTTTATCAACTTAATAGCATTTAAAACTGCACTAATAGGCAGAACTGCCATATCAGTAAGCGCCAATACACTACCCTGCATCACTTTAGTGTCCTGCAAAAGAAAATGAGAAAAGAGATTCATATAGCATGTTCTTCCACAATGTAGTACATTTAACTACTTAATGCAGCAATAGTTCTCAAAACCTTCATCTCCAATGTTTGCTTACACTAAGTTTGGAGCTTGTGCAAAGAAAGGGAAGTGTGATGAGGGTGTAAGAGCATCCACAATGGCCTAACCAAGAGTGGATAATCAAAACATGCTACGTTAGCTTTTGATTATCCATTTAGATGTTGCTAAAGTTAACAATGTCCAGGCCCACATTGGTCATAATTAAAAACAATGGACCCACTGCCAGATGTGTCTATTTAGACATCCCACGGTTAATTTCACACCTATTTCGTCCCTCCAATTATTTTACCGCTATTTCGTCCCTCCAATTCTTCCCACTCTCTTCCTGGTCATTTTTAGTCCAGTAATATCATTCCCTACAATTCTCTCTTCTCATCCTTCAATGGAATCCCACCTTTCTCAATCCTCTCAAATTATGGAATCACAAACATAAGGCCAAAATGGAAATAAAGAATCAAAAGAAAACAAAGAAATCAATTACTCATAAGGAATTCGCGAATTCTGACAGATCAAGGTGTACGCACGCTAATTACCAAAAGTCTTGCAAATGAGAGAGAGAGAGAGAGAGAGAGAGAGAAATTGTGCTCAAAAGGTTTCAAATTTACCATGACGTAAGAGGGCCGGCGTCCGGTGACGATCAAACGAAACCCTAATACACCGCACAACGGCTGGAAAGGCTGGAACTTCGATGCCGATTGCCGACTCTCTCTCTCTTCTCTCTCTCTCTAGATTGTTGTTTTGAAGGCGGCGAGCTAGACGAAACCCGCGGGGATCGAATACTTTTAAATTAAACGCGGTGGTGGGAGGATTGGGTGTAATGGCGGCGCATCAAGGTGCGAACCAAAAGTCCAAGCGGTGACGTGAACGAATACTTGTTGCACGTGTTTTGGTATCGGTTTGGGTTGGTGCACATGTCAAATTTTTGTTACAACCATGCTACTTGCACATATGTTTTTGTACATATCTTGTACATACATTTTTGTGGGGTCCATATCGGGGTCCCACAATCAAAACAGAAAGTCTGTGGACAGTGGACACAGCAAATCTGTGCATAAATTGTGCACAGATTTCTATGTGGGGTCTACTACGGGTCTCACACAAGTGATCCGAGCCGTTCATTATGTTTAAAATATTTTTTCAAGGGTCCCCGTAAAAAATCAGCTCAATCCGACACATATAAGTACTTGATCTAACGAATGAAAAGTTAGATGATTAGATTAAGCACTTATAGATATCGGATTGAGCTAATTTTTTGCGGAAGCCCTTGAAATTTTTTTTAAACATAATTAACTGATCGGATTATTTGTATGAGACCCTTAGTGAGCCCCACAACGCAATCTGTACACAGATTTGCTCTGCCAGTAGCAAGGTTCATATCAAAAAGAACCCAACTAACTATACAACATCTGTGCACAGATTGCGCACAAATTTTATTGTGGGGCCTACCACGTGTTCCACACAAATGATTCGAGCCGTTCATTAAATGTAAAATATTTTTTCAAGAGTCCCCGTAAAAAATCAGCTCAATCTAATACCTATAAGTGCTCGATCCAATCATCTAAATTTTCATTCAGATTTCCGGGTAATGAAAAGTTAGATGATTAAATCAAGCACCTATAGGTATTGGATTGAGCTGATTTTTTACGAAGACCCTTGAAAAAATGTTTTACATTTAATGAACAGCTTGGATCATTTGTGTGGGACCCGTGGTGGGCCCACAATAAAATCTGTGCATAATCTGTGCACATATGATTATGCACAGATTGCCTGTGTAGACAGATTTACCGTATCAAAAATGTTGTGCAAAAAAACTTGTAATGCAACAATAGTTTTGATATTAACAAAATAATTTTGACATTATTATTTCCCTTTGATTTTGATTTTCGTTTTTATATGATGAAAGCACTAAGAACAAGGAACTAAAGGAAGAGTCTGGAAGACTATTATTTCAAAAACGTGAGGCAAGGAGACAATTTAGATTCATGCGAGCTCTAGAAGTACAAGAGTTTTGGTCCCTTCTAGACTATCTCAATGAGGAACCTCTCTTGTTGTAATTTTACGGGGGTTTTTTATGATCTTAATAATATGGAAACCTTTTTTTGTCAATCAATAAAATAAAATAAAAAAAAGGAAGACTATGCGATGACATTTGGTACCTAAATTGCATTATGTAAATTTCCTTAATGATGTTAAACAATTACTAACAATCTAGGTATAAGTTAGGATCAAGAAATATCATGATTATCACAATACGAACTTTAAGCAAAAATAATAATCAAGAACTTCGTATTTGAATCAACAATTGTGCTATCCAAGAATTTATTGAAGCAACCATTGATTTTGCAAAGAGGATTTTGCCTTAGGTGGAAGACATCTTACTTCTCTTACTTACTTTCTCTCAATTTATTATATCATATATAATAGATTAGCTGATGTCTGTGCCTAAAGCACGTTGAAATATAACATAGTCTTAATTTAAATAAATTATTATTTTAAAAATAATTTTAAAAACAAAACAGTTTTTCAAAACTTTTTTGTATAAAAACCGTTTTTTTAAAACAGTTAAAAACTATTTTTTGGAAAAAAAAAACAGTTTTTTAGTAAAATATATTTTTTTTAAACATTGTTGAGTGGGGGGAGTATATTTTTTGTATAATGATTGGTATATTTGGTTGACCATATGTGGGGTTCATTAAATTTAGTTATTGGCAAAAAGTTACTAGTTTTGGTTATCCAAAGTCCAAAATTTGATTATTTCTAAGGAAGTTGCTAAGGCCATCCACAGTGGTATAATAAAAAAATGGATAACCAAAAGTTGACACATCAGCTTTTGATTATTCATTTAAGAGATTGCTAAGCTGAACAATATTGAGGTCCACAATGGTCACTTCTAGTCCATAACCAAAATAAGGGGTCTACTACAATTTGACTCTCTCTCTCTCTCTCTCTCTCTCTCTCTCTCTCTCTCTCTCTCTCTCTCTCTCTCTCTCTCTCTCTCTCTCTCTCTCTCTCTCTCTCTCTCTCTCTCTCCCTGTTTCCCGCCATTCACTTCCCTTTATTACGTTTTTTTTGGGCAAAAATATATCAACTCCCTCCCTTAATTTTGGAGAAAAAATCGGTGACTTTCTTCCCTCTTATTATGATTTTTATTTTATTTTAGGGGAGGAGGGGAAATCTATTGATTCCCTCCTCTTTTTATTTTTAGGGAAAAATAAGAGGATTCAGAGCTTCCCCTTCCATTCTCTTTCCCTCTTAATGAAATTTTTGAGCACCTCACCTTCCCAAATGATGGAATCCCAATCACAATTCCAAAGCCAAATGGAAGAAAACAAGGAAAATAAATTACTTGCAATATGAAGATGAAACACGCGAAGAAGAGAAGAAGAAAATATCAGTTGAAACATGCGTGTATACAAATTTGGGAACCAGTTAACTTATGTGGTGTGGGGTTCACAAATTTTGATTATTGAAAAAGGTTGCTAGATTTGGTTATTCAAACCCAAAATTTGATTATTTTTAATAATGTTGCTAAGTTTGATTATACCATTGTGAGTCATTTTTTGCACCAACATTGTTATTTTAAAAACAATTGACTTTTGATTATACCACTGTGGATGACCTAAGTTTGATTATACTATTGTGAGCCATATTTTATATCAATATTATTAACTTAAAAAACCTATTACTTTTGATTATGTCATTGTGGATACTCTAAGACTAAGATATTCTTAAAGTGTCCACAAATTTTAATTTTTGGGTGCAAATAGCGTACGGTTGACGTGATACCCTTCGCGCACATCTGGGCCGTCTAAAAATGCAACCGACGGTCCGAATTGCAACACACTTTTCTTTTCTTTTTTTATTCTTTTTTTTAAACTTTGTTCGGTACTTTCAATCCAGACCGTCAATTGCATTTTTGGATGGAGATGCTCTTGACAAACAACCTATCGGAAATTGGATTGTAAAACTATATAGGCGAAATTTGCTCCGAAACCAAATCCCAAATGGAAAGGATATCATTAGGCAATCTAAATTATGCCCAATTCGGATGATGGAAAGGATATCATTAGGCAATCTAAATTATGCCCAATCTAAATTATGCCCAATTCGGATGCTAGCTAGGATATCATTAGGCAATCTAAATTATGGTCAATATGTTCATGTGCCATTCATTCAGTCATTTATAGTAAATTCTGTAATCATGCTAGCTGTAATCTTGCATAATCCCATGACTTGGGGGATTTGATACTCTTGTACTCTGTATATATAGTGATCAAAGATGAATAAAATGTCAAGAACTTCCAGAATTTTACACACAGCGATCTTCTGGGCTCAATTCTAAATCGCCTGTCTTTCATCGACGTCATTTGTTTTGGGGCGGTCTGTCCTTCGTGGCTATCGGTTGCGAAATCGCACCCTTCATCCACGCCGCCAATGCTCATGCTTTCCGATAACCTAGGAGAAGAAGAACGCTACCCCTGAGCAGTTGGTCGGAGCACGATTACGGGAGCAGTTGCTTCTAGCTACAGCCTCAGTGATGAAGAACGCTACACCCTGAGCAGCAACCAGTGGCAGCAGGGCAAGACTCGCTGCGTTGGATCTTCTCACGGCTGGCTGATCCTTTCAGAGGATCAACCTTACATATACAATCCCTTTCGCGGAGTATCGATTCTGCTTCCTTCTCTACCTAGCTTCCCGGATTTTACAGGCAATGTTCGCAAAGATATCTATTCACACACTGACAACAATGACGATTTGCAATTAGTTGAATACCTGTTGTTACACACCTTGTTTCCGCAGGGTGGATGGTTACTTGCGAGACCCCTTAAAACTATCTTCAACAATATTAAAGCTGTGTTATCATCGGATCCGTATCGCAGCAAGAGCTGCTGGACATTCGTAGCTGTTGTGTACAATGATCAATCGCGTCTTGCCTTTTGTAGGATTGGAGACAGTAAATGGACAGACCTCCAGACCGCGAATAAATTCAGCTTCTTCTACATGGACGTTATATGGTGCCAAGACCATTTATATGCTTTATCTCATAAGGCCTCGGTTGAAATTTGGGATTTTAGCAGCAGCGCATCGTCAGTTCCCGTGAAGAAGATGGAAATCGAACCTACTTTCTTTGAGACCGAGGTTGAGTTAAAAGAGCTTTCCAGGGATCTATACACCAATCAGAGTTACATTGTTGAAGCAATGGGAGAGATTTTGCTTGTTGTCAGGTATATCGGACAATTTGTTCGCAAGGAGGATCGCGTACCTGTCCCCAAGAAAGATCATTCCCTATATGGCTGCACATACATGACGTTGAAATTCCGGGTATTTAAGCTGGATTTTGCTCGGACGGTATGGGAGGAGATAGAGTCCTTGGGTGATCGCGCGTTGTTTTTGGGTGGAAATCACTCTTTGTCGCTCTCTACTGCTGGTCATGGCTCTCCAAGTTGTCGCCAAAACTCAATCTATTTCGCCGATGCTAATTGGTCTGAGATGGATTCATCTCGCTGGGGCTGGGCTGGTGGT